>OX439036.1:59073257-60456300 GCA_949317995.1 Acholoe squamosa | reverse complement strand
GCCCTTCATTCCATGAATATATCTGTATGAGGGAATCTATCTGATCAAAGTATGTATCTACAAATTCCTCTGGTGTCCCGCCAAATGATGGCAGACGGAGGTTAGGCACACGGCCGGGCTCGTCAGGCATTATGAATTCAGCAGGGGTGTCGTCCGTTAATGTGTTTAACTCTTCGTATTTAGGGCTATTCGGGGTACCGTCCGAAGCCTGAGAAGATGTGTCGCTGTTCCGTCCCTGTAGATCACTATAATCTTGTTGATTATCACTTTTTGACACCCTGCGCTGCCGATCGGGAGTTGGTTCTCTCTGCTCAGCGAAATTTTCTTCTGTAAATAATTGTCTGACAGCCCCAGAGTCAGGTATTCGAGCAGCAGCTCCTGTTTCGAAGTCCTGCTGAGCTGCTCTTTTTTCCTGTTGTCGAGCTACCTTTTGAGAAACTGTTAATGTATCTTTGTCCCTCTTCCCGACTGCTCCTCTGGGTTCATACAACGCCTCCTTCGCTGGAGTTTGTTGTAGTCTTACAGCTCCCGGAGGGGTGGTTTGACCATGTGAACACAATGACAGGTTGTCGATCTGTTCGCTGGACTGAGTAGCTGACTGGTTATCGATGTCTCCTAAAGGCAAGACATGCTTTACCTCTTCTGGCCAACCTAGTAGCCTTTCAGCCTCTCTTGGTGTATACCACGTACCGGCTATGAAAACTCTGTTGGTATCTAGGTAAACATCTAAGGGTGGACCCACTGAACGTGTGTGTTTTCCAACGGTTACTTCTTCTTTGTCAGATGGTGACTGTTTGTTACCTTCTTCACTCCCTTCCTGAGTAGACATACTCTGTACACATTTTCATGATGAGTGCTTTGACGATATTACCAGTGTGAATTCTTTGTAGATATCAGCAAAAATCCTTTGGGAACTCCACCATATGTTGAGCGTGTCTGTGTTCTGGGATGAATGCACATATATTAAGGTCTTATCTGCTTACCTTGTCTCCAGCACAACTGATGTAGTTAGCAGTAATGTCCCCAGAATGATAAGCTAATACTTGTATGTAATTGACCAATACGCGCTCATCTGTATTAGCCACAGAGCACTCGTGAGAGATAATAAGCTTTTACACTTTATTGCTGATATTCACAACTGGTATGCACAACATCACAATGATCAGAATAGTGGTAAAATGCCCAAGTCAGAGAATGCTCCAATATCCAGTTTCATGGGCCATGGATATCTATAGGTCCTTACTGTCCTACTGAGTGGCAGCACTATCCATGGGTAGTCTCACACACAGTAATTCACCCTGATTTCAGCAACAGTCAGCAATCCCAAGTCCAATTGCTCTTCGTCTTCACCAGCAATATGTTCACTTAATTTCCCCCTCCAGATTGGCAGTCTGACCGATCTAATATAGTCCAAGAGGTCATGACCCCATCTATGTCATAGATTTGAGTTCAGGGTTGAATTAGGTTCAGCTTGTGTGAGTTCACCACCCCATGTTATGTCATGGCCCAGTCCCTGGTTTACAGTTCACAGGCCTCCGTGAGTCACACTGAGTTCATCACCAGTACATGGGTTCATACAGGCCTCGAGTCATAAGTTCATCCCAAGCACATAGTTCACCATAGGCTTTGAGTCACCAGTCCATCACTGACCCATAGTTCATGCCTGTTCATGTGACCCAAGCTCTCTCCTTAATTACCATTTGACCTCAGAGCACTCTCCAACCTTAGTGTTCTTTAGTCTCTACCCATACACAATTATAGTTACCTTTTATCCTTGTATGATATACTAATTCACCTATCTAGCTCAATAAGGGACCTTAACACTCCACTATTATCTCTGGGTCACATCTCCGATGACTCATCTCCAATGACTCATCCAAAGCCATTTTCAGCAATATGCAATTTTCAAATATTCTGAGCTTTCGAAAATTACTTTTCCTTCCGTATATTCCTACTAGGAGTGCAGTTCGCAAGTTGTTCTCAAAGTCACCAGAATATACACGTTTGTATGGAACTTTTCATTTCTTTCCGGGAATGCCTGGAGTTATTGCATTTACAAATCAAATCTTGCAATAGTGGCTATGATTTTTTTCCCCAAAAAACATGAAAATTACTATCTACCCTGCCCTCCTCGGGCCCTACTTACACCTGACTGCCTCCCCGGCCCTCAATAAGGTGACACTTATTTATATTGTTTAGGTTACAGGCCTGTCCGCTCTGCAAAAGTCAAAAACCAGAATACAAATCAACGTCCCCTTACATCCCCTTGCAAATCGCAAACACTTATTACAGAAAAAGTAGGTGTATTTGGTATCAAAATGAAGCTAATCATGTCAGGAATGCATTTAATCTGGTGTCCTATGCATTAAATGCTTAGCCGCACCATAGAAAATTAAATATACTATATCTAAAAGGGAAGATAAAAATGCACTATCTTAAGTGCAGAGCCTTATTTTTTTTCTCGGGCCCTAACTCACGACCATTTTCCCATCCGTAAGTCGAATATCAACGGCCTTGAGGGCCATCTACTGGGGAGACATAATATCTAGAGCTATATAAGCTCTACACGATTTTTTTGTTTCTCCCAGGCTTTCCAAAATTTGCCCAAGCATTTTCAGTTGTTGGTCAGAAATGTCATTGTGGACCTGCAGCATGACTGGTCAGTTTGGTGATTTACTGTGAAAAAAAAGCCAGGTAAACACATGTACAAAAATATACCTCATCTGTAGATCACAAGTACTGCAGCATGCAGACTCACACACTGGAGGTATTTCAGTGCCTATCACAACACTGTTGTACTTGAAGACTTGCACTGTGCCTGTGTGGTGGAGGGCGGGGTGGAGCCGGGGGGTGGAGGGTGATCTCCCCAGGGGCGACCATCAGCCCCGGGGGGGGGGGACACTTGATTTTTTACTGACACGGGTGTGCGGCTGGACCTCTGACTACCCTTACCCTTGGTGAGAGGGATTTTCATAAAAAATGACCCATACTGAGAGGGAACTTTTACCAAAAGTGTCCCTTGCTGAGAGGTATTTTTGGCAAAAGTATCCATTGATGGCAATTTTTTTTGTGAAATCTTCAAAAATTAACGCAAATTTTGGCGCATGAAATTGAAATTTGGAAAAAGTGACCCTTGGTGAAAGGGATTATATTGAAAGGGATTTTGGCAAAAAGTGACCCTTGCCTTGGTGAGAGGGAATTTGGCAAAAAGCAGACCCTTGCCCTTGGTGAGAGGGAATTTGGCCAAAAAGACTTTAAAAGTGGCCTTGCCAGCCGCACACCCGTGTCTCTGACACATAGTGAGTGCCCCCCCTCCCCCCGGGCCATCAGCCCTTTGCAACGACCACTACCCCAGGCTATGATAAATTCTCCTTTTGTGAAATAAGTGTCAGACATTAATAATTAGGCCTACCGGGTATTTCCCATTCAGTGGAATACACGCATGCAATCCAGTGGGGGCCACCGAACGATGCGGGCGAGCGATGCAGTGTGCTTGTATTTACTAACAATAGCCACGTGCTTTCGTATGGTCAAAACATCTGTCATGTGACCCTGATGGTCTCTCCGAGCATCAGGGATATCAGGTTGGTTAGCTCTATGTTATACAATATCTATTTTAGCTAAATACTTATACCTTGGATATTTGAACTAAATATGATCAGGATATGATATACAAACCATATTCCCATGAAATATATTTGATATGATACATCTTGGGCCTTGAAAAGAGGATAAATTGCGTGATTATGAAACACCCTAAACATCTGCCACCCCTCAGATTTGGGTCATTCTATTTTGACCAATGAGGGTCCAGCACCTATGACTGAGGCATGTCTGTGATTGGTCAATGTAGAAAAGCGCGCCACATTCGGTCTTTCCCTCCAAACTTACATCAAATCCGCCCAGAATCTTCTCAGAAACACACGCACAATTTTACAGCTTGCACCTCATCCTCACCTTACATAAAGTCATCATGTTGTCTGCACACTCACCAAACTCCACACAAAGAGACCTCGCCAACAAAATGAAGAAAGTTGGACTCAATGACGAAAATGAGGTAAGATCATGATAACTTTTTGACGGATCACTGTAAGTGTAAATAAATTTTAATGACCTGCTGGGGTCTTGCATAAGTCACTCGATTGGTTTGCATAAGTCACTCGCTTGGCCAAATCACTACATGCCTTTTTCGAAAAAGAAATGATAATGACTCTAGCACTGCCCATTTTCTATGGGAAGTATCGCTTCATGTTTCATAACTGACTGCTTTCTTTTCTTATCCAATTCCAGTTTCCCTCAAAGACAAAGAACACAACCCCGAAAAAGATTCTCGGTCAAAGTCAAAATGAGGTATGATCAAAAACATTTTAGATCCACTTCAATTCTTGATATTAGCTTCTGTTTCTATTCAATGATGACTAGTGACGCATTCCCTAACTAGTAAATGTAACAAACTTGTGGTTTAATTGAGTTAAAAATTACTCAGCTAGTGTCTGTATTCAACAGTATTGTAGTCTAGTTCAGACTCACTTTGGTACAGCCTAATTATTTTATAAGGCTGACAGGCGTACCCCAAAACTGATTTGTTTAGATACCGGTACGGTAGTCTGGGAGTCGACTAAGAACGGGGACAAATTTTCCAGGCAGTGTTGGAATGATCATTTATGTGACCACTTTCCCAATTTCAGAATATCGTTTCCAAGCCCATCAAGACACTGGAGAAAAGCGTGGTAAGCATTGCCAAATACCTTTCTATCAAAAAGTAATGCTCAGATATTTTCTCCAACGTCCCCATAAGCACTTGCCACAGATCTCCCGCTTTGTTATCCATGTCTGATAAGCGGGACTCAATGGGCCCACTCCCAATCAGTTACACAGGCTCACAATAGTCACATGACCTGGTGACCTGCTTCCGGCCTTTGTACCGGTGTCGGTCACTCATGATGTATGAAAATGTACCAAGTCAAACTAGGTTAACAATGTCAGAAGCAATCACTTGACAAACTGTTAAACCAGTAATTTTAATTAGCTTGCCTTAATGGTTTTCTTCAGGGATGTTTGTTCTCAGAATTTTTCTTTTGAATCTTATCATATCAGTAGATCCATGTCAGTGTCTTTAGATAAGTTTTTTTTTTAGTATTTTACGTTGAATTCAGTATGTTAAAACTTGTTCATACAAACTAACTTACATCCCCGGGTTCAACTACTTGTCCTATGTTTCCTGATAGCTAGCTTACTTGGTACTGGATATGGTTTCTATTAGACTAGACATGCGGAATAGGTCTCACCTTTAAGGAAAACCGTGCCGTTAGTCTAAATTAGATATAACTTTTGAGAAGTACATTTGTGTGATATTTGACTAAGCTAGTGCAGCAATATCACTGCTTTACCCGACCTAAGACAAATAGATCACAGAGAACATCTAGTAGAGAACATGTTCCCCATGGAAGATCACTTTGACACACAGGGATAAAAATCGTTGAGGCTTGTCCTGGTTTCAGGATATTTTTTTTATTATTGTTACCTGTACATACTCACTCAACACCTATTGAAATTGTCCAGTCATATCTTGAAATTATCCTTATAGATAAAGCCAGAGGTGTCCAAGTTTGATCCGTCCATCGAGCCACTGTTGAAGGACAACCCTAGGCGTTTTGTTGTATTCCCAATCGAATACCACGACATCTGGCAAATGTACAAGAAGGCAGAAGCATCCTTCTGGACAGCAGAGGAGGTCGACCTGTCAAAGGACATCCGGCACTGGGAGGCTTTGAAGGATGATGAACGACACTTTATATCCCATGTGCTGGCATTCTTCGCTGCTTCAGATGGTATTGTCAATGAGAACTTGGTAAGTTTGACAGGAATACGCACAAGATGCTAATCTTATCATCGATCTATATTAAATGAGGTCCTAGAATCTTGTGCATCACACGGACACTTAAAGCTTCCGTATTAAAGACCTGTGCTTAAACCAATTATCTAAAAGGAACAATACACTGGTCTTAGAAATTTTGGTCGATTCGCCCTGCATTTCAATAGAAAAACTTGAACATCATTGAAAAGCTGAAGATGAACTGGAAACTACATTATTTGCCATTTACTGTCTTCACACAGGTTGAGCGATTCAGCAAAGAAGTCCAGGTTACAGAAGCACGTTGTTTCTATGGTTACCAGATCGCCATTGAGAATATCCACTCAGAAATGTACAGTCTGCTAATTGATACATATATCAAGGACTCTCAAGAAAGGTAAGCCATTATCAAAATCAAATGCCTCTCAGTACAAAAAAAAAACAAACTCACTAATGATGATAAGATTTTCCAACAAAATATTCTAATCAAGCACAAATATGAAGCCCACATGTTCTTGTTGTTGATTATTTAATTCTAGCAGTATCTGTAGGTTTTGTAATTCTCAAGGGTTATCATGATACATTGTTGTAGTACAGAGCATTGGTTATAGATTAGCAGATCAGATTAGCAACATTGAGTTATAGTTGAGTTAACTCGCCACAGGGATCGCCTCTTCAATGCCATTGAGACCATGCCATGCATCATGAAGAAAGCAGAATGGGCGCTCCGTTGGATCAGCTCTGACGTTGCTTCCTATGCAGAGAGGGTGGTTGCCTTTGCTTGTGTCGAGGGCATCTTCTTCTCGGGTTCCTTTGCTGCCATCTTCTGGCTGAAGAAACGTGGAATCATGCCAGGTCTGACATTCAGCAATGAGCTCATCTCCAGAGACGAGGTAAGACAATCTGAAGCCAGGGATGAAAGTAACCAGGCTTTAGCCTGATTCCCAGGCCTTTTATAAAACTCAGAACATCAAAAATTATAATCTCCACAGAGTCTAACTTCTTGTCTGCTGGGTACCTATGATATCACCATGATGAAGGTACAAATGAAAGGTACAAAGAATATAAAAAGAAAGAAACGTGCAATCAACCCCTTCATGGCAGCTCAAAAGTCAACAAGGTCTCAATCCCCCCCCCCCCCCCAAAAAAAAAAAAAAAAAAAAAAGTCATTAGGATGGGTTTGTGTCTTTACTATAGATTCTAGGCAGTAGTATAAGAACATGTATTCATGATATGACCTTTTTACAGGTCTCTATTCAGTAAGTTTATTGTTTATAATTTTCAGGCTTTTTTTTTTTGTCATCCCCAGCTTTCATCCCTGTGAAGCTGTCGAAAGTTACCTTAGTAGTTAGTTGCATAATTTTGTCATTTTCAGAGTTGTATTTCCAAATGCAAGTTTTTAATGAACATGAAAGTTCTTATGCCAAGTTATGGGAATTTATGAAGTGTCAAGTTTTGAACTCTTACTGAAGAAATTAAAACGACACTTAAAATGCAATGGCAGTGATAGGCAATGCTTTAACTTTACGCCTTTTCTCACAATTTTCCTTCAGGGCTTGCACACAGACTTCGCCTGCTTGATGTACTCTCATCTGGTCCAAAAGCTGTCACCAAACGAGGTACTCGAAATTGTCAAAGATGCTGTCACCATCGAGCAAGAGTTCCTGACTGATGCTCTTCCGGTTAAAATGATTGGTATGAACAGTGACTTGATGAAGACGTACATTGAGTTTGTGGCTGACCGTCTCCTGCTAGAGCTTGGGTGTGAAAAGGTGAGTCAAACAGCTTGTTTAAAACATTTCACTTTAAGTGGTATTCCTTGTTGGCGTTAATTTCTGAAAATTGTTACTTTCCTGGTAGATGTGTTCTAAAAATTCAGGGATTTCTTGGTTTTTGCTGACAAGCGAGTTACATCACGGATCTCAAACTCATTATCTTTATACTCTTCTGGTATCCTGGCTCACCAAAGTTAACAGTGACAGTATTAAATTTGAAGTATTGCCTCCCTTAAAGGATCTCAAACGGTTGCTGTGGTTCCGGTCACTTGATGGTACTTGGTAAAGAAATAGTCTGACCCAGACCGTTCGCATAGAATAGGGATAAGTCTTCAGAGTTTCCTGATTTCTGGGGGTCGTAGTAAAGATATTTTGTTGTCATGGCTCAAGTTGGTATTGGAATTAGAACCTGCCACTTGCTCCTTTCTCCGTTAGATCTAATCTAAACTAATTTCTCATTATAACAGCACTACAGAGCAGAAAACCCCTTCGACTTCATGGACAACATCTCTCTAGAAGGAAAGACCAACTTCTTTGAGAAGCGTGTTGGCGATTACCAGAAGATGGGCGTCATGGGTTCTGAGTCAAAGCACGAGTTCACGCTGGAAGCCGATTTCTGATCTGAATGCATGTAATAATGACTGTGGGCCACAGATAATTTGCTTTGAATAGGCAGCATTAATAACAAATGTTAATGTTATGGATGGAAGCAAAGGTCACGACCTTTGCTCTCCAGTTGCTGAATACAAGCTGTAAATTAGGAATTTTATATATTTACATAATGTGTACATTGCCACTGCCATGTTCATACCAGGACCAACAATGCCATCAGAACGTTGTGTAAATATAAAGTCGCTATCATCAGATGGAACTATACAAAATGTACATGTGCGACTCAAGCATTTAATTAAGAAATGAATATATTTTATTATTAGTCTGATATTGTGGGCATATTTTACAACGGTATACCAAAATGGTCAGGTATTACCATACATATTTTATAAATTGTGTTCAAAAGATCCAGACATGGATTATTTAGAAGTGTTCCTTATTTGGAATTTTATACATCTTATGCTTAGTATGACCGTTTTCACTATCATTTTAGGATATGCTCTCACACTTACGTTGTATCGTCTGTAAATAATTATTGTGTGCAATAAATTAACTTTATTTTTATCTAAAATTCTGTTTGATTGGTTTGTTTTTTTATGACACGAATTGGGTCATGAAGCATCTATAGTGGTTAAATGGCAACCTAGTCGCTAAGGGTGTTATCTTTTAAATCGTAGCACCCCCTGTAGCCAGCACATTCATGATTTGATAACCCGTTTTGCCTGCTACATTTCTAAGCCTTGTTTGAGACCTTGGCTCCCACTCAATACTTAAGCCTTGAAAAAGACCGGCTATTGCATCACAAAGGCACACATGGTGTTTATCGGTACGGATACCGTATTCGACAAAGTGCTCCCTTCTCCCAAAAGTTTTGGGACCTTTAAACAGACTCAAAAAAGCCTTATTTTCACAATCTTTGAAGCAGTTCAGCTTAACTAACTAGCTTAACCTTACCATCAAAATGTTTTTTAAGTGCACTTATTTGGTCGAGTGTGGTATGTATATTAATACCCGCCCTATATACATGCACAACACCCTCACCCAGCTAATAAAAGTTGTGCCTCATGACATGCCACAGTGGTTGACCAGAGAAATGTACATTAAACTGTGTGTAATGACTGGCTAGGCACCACCTGGCTACTCTAAGAGTAATAATATACCCTGCTTATACCCCCCGGACACTAACGTTGTGGACAGACTATAAGGGTCAACGAAGCTCTGGAAAGGAGATGAGTTTTTTTTACTTCGCACTCCCCTGACCTTGCCAGACTTAACATATCACAGGCAGTATCTGAAAAATATCCCTGACCTTTGTATCTTTCCACAGTCCAAAATTTCCGTCTCATTTCTATTCATTCAGTAACTTTGATAAGGTTAGTGTGTACAGACAGGAATCTTCTTTATTAGCAGGATTTCATTGGTCTAGAAACATCTATAATTAGGGAGTGGTCATTATTTATCAACAGGGGGGGGTGGTGGGTTTTCGCGTGGACACGCAAAAATTTTTTACGCCCCCCCTCGACGGCAGTAAAAAAAATTTGCGCCCCCCCCTCGCGCCAGAGGCGCGGATAGTTTTCGCGCCCCCTCTTTGATCTATAGTAGCGCGCGGGCTTTTTTGCTAAAAAGAGGGTAAAGAGAGGGGTCAGAATTTTTTACGCCCCCCCTCAAACCTACCACCCCCCCTGTTGATAATAAATGACCACTCCCTTACCTACTTGTTCTTTTCTATCCATCCAATCAAGATTTGACAGCCGACCACGACCCATCATGATTGGTCTAGACATACTGGTAGATATAAATAATTAGCAGGTTGTACATTGTAAAGCAGTAGACATATGTCCCTTCTGGCCTTTACTCTCAGCCCGCCCGAGTGAGAGTACAGCCATAACTATTCTTGGGGGGGGAGTGCTAGGTTTGACTACCATAAATTCTCTTGTATGAGCTGTGGCTAGTACCAGAACCCAAATAAAAATTACTTGTTTTAAGTTATAGGAATGGACAAACGTGCGGCTTATCCGAGGGCATGTTACACTATAAAACAGTACTAAACCTCCAGTTTTCAAGCTTTGGCATTCTAATGAGCGCACAAGTGCAGAAATTTAATTGTTAGATGCTCAAAACATCAATACAAAATTGATTCTAATAAGCGCACCCCCTAAAGCCTAAAACTCGTTGTTTCTGCCCTCAAAATCTGTTATTGCACTGCATTTGCATGATTTGAGGTCCCAAAAGGTGGGGTGTGTGCTTATTAGAATGAATACGGTATAGCTTCTTCCGAAGTCGGGGGGGGGGGGCTTCCCTAGCCCGCTTAAAATGGTCTATTTCTCCTCTTTCCTATCCCCTCAGGATGTGTGTGGTGCACATATGTACGGGCACTGACACATTCCTTTGTGAAATTGTGTAATGTAGTTCTCGCCATGAATATGACCTTAGCTGTCGAAATGGCGTTAAACCTCTATTACTCACTCACTCCGAAGTCGGGGTGCGGCTTATACGAGAGAATTTATGGTACTACAACGGTACTTGGCCGCATGTCCTGAATTTCATTTCAATGTTTTGAAAAGTGGTCTGGTTAGGAGTGACTACTGTGGCTTATTTAGAGGATTTCCATTTTGAAATTTCTCTAAATGATGAGTAAGGAGTTTAAGCCATATACAAAGTCAAGACTACTGTGGGAAGAACAACAACTTTTCTTTAATATGAAGCACAGCATGAAAGACATAATTTGTGAACAGCCCGTACGGACCTAAACATTTCCGAGGAACAAATTTAGTCTGAGGTAACATACAATGAGAACTTGTGCAAAGTTGAGAACAAGACAAATTGTATTCCTTTCCATTGTGCACTGTGCCTGTGTCAACTTTTGCCATACAAATAATAGAAATCACTTTTCAAATTACAACTATTATTATATCTTGAACAAACACCAGTAGTACATGTGGGTCTGTGATTATGTATAGCTGCTGACAACGGTTTATAACGGAAAATAAAATACTGAACAAATTATTGACCCATAGCTAGATTTTTAATCAAATAACTGGAAACGTGTAGTGTGTGGGGCCATATTGTCTCTAAGTAAAAAATTTCAACAGCGACACTATCGACAATGTACATATACAACATTGATTTCAAAGGATCTGAATGACATTCAAATTTCTACCGAGTGAAACTTTTGCAATGGTTTCAGCATGGTGGTGTACATGTACACTCTAGAAAGGAAAACCAGTGTATGTGGGTGTCGGACGGAGCAGCAACTTCCTCTCAAGCCATACGTATCAATGATAACATTCAGAGTTGCCTGTAATTACACATGTTCCACTAATGCTTGGCCTTTTTAAAGTCTTACATAATTACAATAAACTTGGCTGGTATGGTGAGTGCGAGGATTCATTTCCTTCCATTAGATGCAATGCATTATGATAATTATGACTACTGGGGCTAATTTGCAATACATGTTCCTGCTACACATATGATACAGTGCTAGAGTCTATCGTTTAATATATTTAGAGTGAGAGTTGCATTATCCTGTTTTCTAAGTCTTTCTAATCAACACCAGCCCTGTTTATCGGTGTATTCTTTACCTACTGTTCCTACGTAAAAGGCGCAGCTTACAGATAAAACTAACCCCTAGGCTTATAGAGGTGTGCTCCAGTTAAGATGCGCCATATACCCGGTATGTTTGGTAAAACTATATCATTCTATGTATTACCGTAATACCATGTGTGTAAGGTGCACCTCACGTATATGTGGCAAACCCCTAACTTGGGCCCACCCTATAAGGCGCACCTGGAGTAAATTTTGGTTGGTCTAGTACTGTTTTATCGTATTCTTATCTTCTCGTATACATAAGGCTAGCCAGCCAAACCAAACACTATATGTAGCGAGATGTGTAAGTCGCACCATATACACGAGGTACCATGCTATTTTTTTTTTCGCACAGGGAAACAAGATGGTATTCTAATTCAATGTTCCATATTTACACAAGATCTCTATTAACACAGTGTATTCCAGAGATAAAGTGCGAGTGTGCCTACATAGCCAATTACAGTACCCAGAGATGCCACTCACTGGCCGACAAAAACCAGGAAAACTGGAATTTGGAGACATTTTCCCAGGAATTTAATATGATTTGATACAGAAACCTTAGAATCAAAACCAGGAATTCCTGGTAAACCAGGAAAAGTGGCATCTCTGAGTACCCAATACTGTTATTTATGATGGGTAAAGGTATCACCTCAATAAACATGAAGACACGTGTAATTCCTCAACAGAAGAAAAGTGGTCTACCTTTTACTTCAATTCTCTTTTATGTTAGAAAACTACCGTAAACTCCCGCGTATAAGATGCGTCCTCTACGCCAAACAAAATGCTGGAGGGTCTTATAGCTTTCTCTCAAGTTGGGTGTGCGTCTTATACGAGGGGTAATTTTACCATAGAACAGTACTGGATTTACAAAATTGAGCATTAAAATGTGCGTCTTATATGCAAAAATGCATGTGCTGAGTTTGGGGTGCGTCTTATACGCGCAGCGCGTCTTATACACGGGAGATTACGGTAAACATTCAAGCATTATTTTCTAAGCGGTCATTAATTTGTAACAAATAGATTGATAACAATACAACCAGTTTCCCTAAGAGGTAAATGGCCAAACGTATAGCACTGAAAAAAAAATATATGAGGGTCAGTCTAGTAATTATACTTATTAAATAGTATATCATATAACGATTCAGTCTAACGTGTACTATACTGGTTTAACAGGTTAAAGCTAAGACTATATTATGCAACATGTAATTCAACTGGTAACTCAACAATTAACACCATTCCCATTCACGTATTATGGAATTTCATTCATCCATTACCAGTATAACCATAAAAGTACAGACATTTCATTGATAAATATATTTGCAGGGTAGGCAATTTTTCTTTATAGTATACATTCATATTCACCATAGCTATTCGTTTTTCCTTGTCTTGTGCAAATTGTTGTATTTTCAGCATATACATGTACACGCATTTATTACTGGTATCGGCACTTCATATTAATATTTCAGTTATCAATTCACATGCTCTATACATTACATTTGTATTTACAGCACCTTGTGGCGATATATAGGCCTATACATGTGTATATGGTACACGTTAACTGACCGCTTTACACACGGTACTTTTAATAATAAACATGATTTCAACAAATAACAATATTTAACACAAACACAGCCTATTACAATATATAAACAACCTGTATATTTACTGGAATTCATAATACACCTCTATGGGGACGAATATCATGAAGGCAACATTTTTTACATCAAATCATGTCATGGATATGGGTTGTCAGCTTTTCTTATTCTTTCTTCATTTTTTTATAGGGTAGGGCATATTTTCTTTCTGGAAATACAAATAATTGAACAGCTTTTGATTTTACATGCACATTGCACATACCCCGGTAGAAACTTTAGGAATAGAAAAAAAACACATATTCTGAAGGCAAGGATGCCACTTACTGATCACCAAAAATTCGGAAATACTCCACAATCCCCAATTGAAAAAAAAAAAAAAAAAAAAAACATATAGGAATGAAAAAAAAAAAATCGGAATCAAATTTGTGCCTTTTAGTTTTTTCTAGCACATGGACAAATATTTAACCAAAGAGGGGGTGTGAGCTCATTATGGTATGTGCATTAATTACGTCTAATATAGTATATTTTATTGAGGTAAAAATACAAACTGTTTCCTGGCGTGGCTGATTCATTGAAACGTGGACGGTAAAGGTAACAATCCAAACAAAATGTCAACTCATGGTCTTAACATCGACAACATATATTACAGAAGCTGATTACTTTGTAACCAACTTGTGAAGAACAGATATATACAATGTAAATGACTCATCAATGTAACAGATAACGTTAATACATCCCTTGGGTCTCTTCATCTTCAGTACATTCTCTCTCTAATGGACACATGCATGAATCTACATGCTGCGATAGGTCTGTAAGTCTTGTAAAGTAAGACTTGCTAATTAAAGCCCACCTTTAATCTTCTATCAAAGAAGATTCTAGGCTATCAACCTGCCCTGCAGGCTGGTTCACTGTATAGGGCATCGTTTTGGTTATTTTTGGTCCTTAGAATGACCACTACCCTCTATAGATATGCATACATAGGCAATACCTCTAAGATTCAAGTTGCGTATTTTAATCACACGGCCCAGAATTCTAACGTAGATAAATCTTTGCAGCGGGAATCTTTTTCAAAGTCCACCTATTTTAATAACCTCCATACTGTATTCAATATGTTTAATCCCTCCTAAAAAGATTTAGATAGAAAAATGAATAATGCCTCATTGATGGGAATTCAAATTTACCATAGTACTTCGCATATTACGTCGGGTCATATATGAAATGAACCCCAAGTGTCACTTAAAATAAAGTGTTCCTCAACTCAGGGTCCACCTTAAAGTCAGCGTATAGCTACCAAATTATCTGGTGTAATGTGTAAAAGCTGTGTAGCAGTGCTTGACAAATCGTGTCCAGTGCCTGAGATATTTCGCTAGACACAACTTATTTTTTCAAGTTGTACCCAGTGGACACAACTGCCATGCGAGGTTTATACATTGAGTCAAAGACCTGGGCACATGACATTTATGCCATTTGACACAACTTTTATTTGTCTTTGTGCCCAGGGGACACACCAGTTTCAAACTGATTTGTCGACCCCCGTGTGGCTTAATTTTTTGCGGAGATTTACTTCTCATTGGATCCACAAAGTGGAGACAACAAGCCCAATCATTTGATAAATTGCACTCCCCTAACGCCTAAAGCAGTATAAGGCGATCCGGACATCCTAGCTACACATAGCATTTTGAAATTCATTGAGTAGAACTGATGTCATGACATAATGTCATTCATTTTTTGGGCCAAATCCACAAACTCTAGATGACTCTTGTACACGACGTCGCCTTATACCTTGGACACCCCTTCAAAAACAAGGATCTTTTAGGATCTTCTAAAAACCTGTCATATACGCGAGATACTATGGTTTTACTCAACTTTTTTTCGAAATGAACCAATACGTTTGCTGGGTGGTGAATACATAGAATAGGGTAATTTAATGGCAACTCAATGCTCTTTGACAGTAATCTCTCAGGGGCCCAGGTTGTACGCCCTGAAAAAGCATCATTCTACATGGGGCTTTTCATTTCACTATAACCTGTTACAGCTTTTTACAGTCGTACTCCCAAATGAATAAATGTATCTCCAATATATTACATCTTCCTCCTATATATAGTTTATACGATATTCTCTATGATATAGAATAACCAATATAACTGACAAACTTGTTTAAAATTATCATTCCAATAGATGGCATGCTAGATATACAAATCAAAGCAATCAGCAAAATATAGAAACTATGAACCCTTTTGGCTATGCAGTTATGAGTGCTGAGCAGTTCCGGCATTGTTTGGGCTGCAAGTTTACAAATCTGATGCCAAATGCCTCCAACCTAGACATCACACGCTAGCTCCAGCTGTCGGTGGCTGAGGATACGAAGGAACCATGATTAGACAGCCGGGGTCACGTGGGTAGTCCATCATTTTCTTCATCATCGCAGCACTTGCAGACTTTACATTTACAGCACAGAATACAGGGTGCGGCCAGGAGCAGGAACGGAGATGCAACCAGCAGTAGCACACCAAAACCAGCAAAGATACCCACCACCTGCAAAAGATACCTACATTACCTACTTTATACAAAAACGTGGTCATTATCTATCAACATGGAAAAGGCTTTGGTGGATTTGCATGAGCGAGATCATTTTCTTTTTCCCGTCCTCTGCTCGAAAGGGGTTACAATTTTTTTCTGATTCCCCATTTTCTGATCAACACAAAAATAGACCTCCAGTAACACTTGGGTTTTATCATGAAAGAGATGTGATTTTTTTTTTTTACCATCCCCCCCCCCCATCTGCACTTTTCACTAGATATTAAAACCCCAGTCATAAGCCAACCTCGGTCCTAAGCTGTGGGTAGAGTTTTAAGTTCAGAGATGTCAGTTGGGTATGGGCTAAACCTCTGAAAATGTTTGGGTGTTAGTAAAGCACCCATTCCCCCAATGTATTGTGCTAAAACACCCATCTTGTCTTAATTTCAACCTGTTCCTCTCACTAAAAAACATTAAAACCATCTCTAGAATGGATGGTCATAGAAAGACAATTAAAAACACTGCATCAGAATTTCAGCCAATCAGCAGCCAGCTTAGATTCATGTCCTCTGAAATGAGATTTCAGAGATGCTCTGATCTCTGAAAGGTGGTTTGTATAGCAATGGCCAGAGGGCAGCACAAGGCATGCTTAATTCCACCTGCTGAAGCCTGAACTATGCTCAGCCTTAGTAAGCCTTAGGCTCCCTAGAAGTAAATGTTGTAAGGTAACCTATGATTAATATAATTCTCTCTTTCAAAATAATGACCACAAGTTGGAAGCAGCCTCTGAGATGTCTGATTTCTAGGAACGTTTGAACATCTGAAAATAGACAGACCTCTGAAGGTCTGACATCTCTGTTTAAGAAATGCTATAAGCCCATTTAGGGGCTTAATTTTTACTATTTTCTCTTTAATCTATAGTAATTACAGTTAAAAACTCCGGTTATAAGCCGGGGGTAGACTTTAGGGAAAATTTAGAAGCCGATTTAGACCCAAAATAGCCACGGCTTATGACCAGGTTTTATGGTAGGAGTCATCACTGTAACAGTAAGTACTTTACCTGGGTTCGATGCCAGATGACTGATGCTCGAGAGTGTCCTAGCTTGTTTTTACATGGTCCCTTGTCATAATGCCGAAGGAGGAAATCATCCTGAAATCAAAATCCAAAACGTCATGCCATTAATGACACTTGATGTAAAACAGTATGCAATTTGTATGTAATTTGATAGCATCGGGCATCTTAGTAGAGCATATACACTGACCAGAATTTGTCTCAAGATCTAAATATATAGCACTGAATGGTTTGTGTATCTTTGTGTATACTACACCTCACACCTAGCACTGTAGGCTTTATTTTCAATAGCCGCTGTAAAGCAATACAAGAGGGGAGGTGGGAAGAATTTTGGAATATTGCACAATTTCCAATATTGTGTGTAAGGCGCCGTGTGTGACTTATAGAAATGTATACTAAAGTGATGGTTGACTTACATCGAGGGAAGCGAGGCAGTACCAGCAGAAGACGTGCTTGCATCTCTTACACATCATCTGCGCACAGCCATCGTTCCTCTCTATCGGCACATGGCAGAGCGGGCACCGTTTTATCTGGGCATTCTCCTCACTGCTAAAGGGGATCCTGAAAATGAGAGATGCCTATGTCACCAGCAATGTGGAATAAGTAATACCCCGGTTGTACTGGGTGCTGTTTTTGTGCATGTAATGTCTACTATCAGCATCCAGCAACCATAAAATCGTGCATACATGCCGTGATTATAAATCACCCCATATAACCTTTTGCTTTTCAATATCCCTTTAATAGAACATAACTTATACTTTAATTACCGGGAGTAGGTGTGGTTAAAAACATTTCTCAAAGTTGAGAGTGCGGCTTACATGAAAAGTTTTATGGTTATATACAGAAATAAGGGGATATAACCCAAAAACCTATCTAGAGTTTTCTCCACTGAATTCCTTAATATGATACTCCGTGATGTACATACCCCTCATCTTCCTTGCGTCCGCTCTTCATAAATTCATCACAGCTTTGGTTCCAGTGCCACTTGGCCTTGCAAATTGAGCAGAACATGAGCCCACACTGAAAGTGAACATTGAAAAGCATCCATAAAATTCGGTTGGTCATGCCATGTGTTTAAGTTTTAGTGTTACAGCAAAATATTGCTTCAAAGTCACATTTTAAGGAAGGATCAACATCCTTTAAGTTGCGCCTGGGATGTGGAACTTTGCCACTGTAGTACTCTTAAACATCATATCAATAGAAACTTTGCCTTTGAGGCACACATTGACCTCATGTGGGTGATGCATTATCGCTGCTGAACTTACCGTTGGGCAGTGTACTGGTTTTGCTTTAGACTGCTTGTCCGCACTGGCCGAACAAACATGACAGATGGTCTCACACCCTACCTCGGGGCACCATGTCCGAGCAGGGTCCAACTCTACCTCTATAAGTAATGTAGAACATAGAATTAGATGACATACTGGGGAGGTAACATTTGCTTTCCGTATTTTGATAGCAGTCTATGTTTTACTATAGGTCAAAAAAGAAGAAAGCAAGAAAAATTTGAACTCCTCTTTGAGGAAGGGTGGGGGTAGGAGGCAGCTGAAAAATGTCCATCCGGATAAAGGAAGAAAAGGGAGTATATGAATGGCTGTGAAGGCATTAGTTTCAAATTCCAAACTGCAATATTAATCTTTTACAAGCGGCAATACTCGTGTTTTTAGAAATATGAGTACTCACTACTCACAATGAGTAGTAAGTAGTCATGCTCAGGTCATAAATTGGTCTATTAAAGCCGAGAGATCCTCAATGGAAATCTTCAGAGCTTATCTATGGTCCATTGGCTACACACTCAGCAGCATCAACTACAAACGATTATATCTCAACAAGCAGTTATTCTGTATTGAATTAGTATGAAGAGAGCATTACTTATCATGACAGTAAACCTACCTCTTTCAAATTTTAATCGCACATATCTCTCATACAGGGATTTATCGACAAGTTTTTCAATCTGAAATAAAATAGAAGCAGAAAATATTGAAAACGAATGAGTTCCCCTGCATCCAGATAACAGCGGGAAAGAAGTGGAATCAGTTTCAGAAGATATCCAGTGTAAGTGGTTATTGGGGAGACGGACCTTCAGCTTGGGGAGATGGACCTTTAGCCACCTCTGGCGACTACAGGTAGACTACTGGTTAGATATTTCATCACACACAAGCCAGCCTTTTGAAAGTAAGATAATCAAAGTATAGCTTTTATAATCTGCTGTCCTAATAATTTCCCCTTAAAAGGCCCACTAACAACAGATTCCTATATTGAATCCCCCTTTGGCGTAGATAAAGAAATTCCCTTCATTTCTCCAGCATTCCCATATACGGACTTAGCAGGTTTAATTATTAGCCAATGAGAGAATCCCAATCTATTCACTGCGGTCTTTCGGGGGCCAACTGGTACCCATCTGCTAGGTCTTATCAGTAGAATTCGCTGGTAACAAGCTCAAGCAATGGCGGCGCCCATGTGGCATCCTTTTGTTAGACCAGTCATCCAATCATGACGCACTCATCATCCTCCGTATCATATCCTCATATCAAACTTCACCCCTAACTCAATCACTCACTCCTGACTCACTTAATAAAATTACTGCTATTTTAAGTTTACTCAGTCATTCCATATATTCACTGCCTCACGTGTTACTCAGCCACATATCATCATGCACTCAATCTTTACTCAGTCTTGCCTTACTCATTTGTTCACATTTTACCGGTACTTATTGGGCCGCGTACCAACTCAACTCGAATTACTAAGTGACTCCTTGGTAAAATGCTCAATCACTTGTACCGATACCTTATAACTCAGCCCCACTGCCACTTAACCCTTATCCCGTACAGTTCCATAGTCCAGAAGACACTAACTTTCTTGGCCATGGGCCACCGGGGGCAAAGCTTTAGCGATCTACTGGACCACACCTAAATCTGTGGGCCCGAACAAATCATAAGAATAAGAAAGGGACCCCCCTCGACAGTGCCTCCTGAGACTGACCCTACCTATCAACAAATTACAATTCGTTGAGGTATGTCGCTGAATTGACAATTCATTCCATGCAAAGTGACAATTTCAGTAAAAGAGATAAATGTTTTACTGGCCCAATATTCTACACATTGAAAAAATATCTAGAAATTAAATCCGTGTAATGAAATCTGTTTAATGAAATTTTTCGTTCAGATATATAAGTGTTCATAATAAGAGACGTCAAATACTGGTAACTAACCTCCGATGCTTCCATCTTGCCTTGTTTCTGGCACTGCGCGTCTGGACATGAGATAACCATGACGGTGCCCTCCATTATCATCACGTTGAGGTACTGTGATACACACTGCCAAGTAAATATGTTCAAATCACATCTCAGAACAAAAATATAAAACCGTTATATACCATCATTACACCAGATAATACCATCATAGAAAATTACTACAAATGAATCCCCTGTTGTATGACTACTTTGATACAGTGTTGCCAAAAACTTTTTATCAATGCAGGCCAAAGTGGCCATCTCACGCAGGTCATTTCCTTCTCACACAGACCATATAAACATTGATATCTTAAGGTGCCCATATAGACTTCATTGTAGAAACAAAGATTTTGTATTTTTACAAAACAGTAAAAATTCATAATTGCGCTATCTCTGCTTCCACAATTAGAAAGCTGAGATCAAGACAGGCCATCATGGCCTGTGTCCAAAGACCATTAGTATTAAGATTCTATGCTGGCTTTTGCCGGCTTCATTTTGGCATCACTGTTTGATACCATTACGGAAGAACACTACTGGTAGTATGGCTAAAATCAGTGATTGTTCAAACTTAACAGACTGACTGGTGTCTTAATAAGGTTGAAAAGCAGATGCTCTAAAATTTATCTAAATATTATAATGAATACATCGTACTTACACTCATACAGTAGAGGCACTTGCAGTACCTCATCTCGTACATGTCTTTTCTTGCGCATTCTGCCAGGCACAGCTTGCATGTTATTAACGGGTCGATGGCCAGTTCTACTGTGTTCTTACTGGCTGAGTACACCGCCATGCCCAATACACATCTGAAAAACATACAAGTTACATGAGATGTACCTAGTTTTAGCGCGCCCCCTCCAATTATCAGCCAATGAAATATTCCCAACTCTTCAGTGAAGGCCTCTCGGGGGGGGGGGGCAACTGGTACCCATCTGATAGCTCTTATCAGTAGAACTCGCTGGGAACAACCTCCAGCAATGGCAGCGCCCAATGGACAATCCGATACCTCGGTATACCCAATGCCCAAGTATAATCTACTTATCATGCCACGGACACTGATCATCTGATGATCATCAGTCCAAATCCAATAAAAGATTGCTCCCTAGACTACATAGCCCAAATAATCATTGACTTGCATCATGTGTCTAGATCGTGTCTGTTTGTATGCACAGAGTGAGTGAGTGAGTAATAGATGTTTAACGCCATTTCGACAACTAAGGTCATATTCATGGCGAGAACTACATTACACAATTTCACAGGGGAATGTTTCAGTGCCCACGCATATGTGCACCACACACATCCCGAGGGGATAGGAAAGAGGAGATAAGAGTTGTATGCACAGATAACCACTGATCAGTATAATAGTACAAGAGGCAAGGCCTACCTTCTCCCTTATCAAATAAGTGGTATAGCTCTTGAGTGCAGTGGATAGAAACTGTTATTGTCCTAGATCACAGCGCCTGTCTGCTGTAGACCAGGCTCTCGGCCGCACAGCTGCCTCTGAGTAGGAGTGTGTGGATAGAGTGAGCAGCTCTGGTTTAGCTCAGACGAGCATGCCTCCGACATATACACCTACCGTAAATGGGGACCTTGGACGCCTGCTAACCAAAACTATATAAAACCCCTGCCCCTGGACAGGTAACAGCCCTCGTACATGTATGTGAAATTAGGTTGCTAGATAATATACCAAGTTACAACAAATCTCTGGGTAATACCTCACGTGTAAGGCGCTTGATTTGGACCAGTTTAGTATAGATTTAATATTGACAATCCCCATCTCTATGGCGCACCTAAACCTTTCCTAACTGTCCATGACCTGTGCGAACCCTGTAATTACAAGACCTCGAACAACCTGTCTGTTCCTGTATTTCCAGGTAGGCTTTAGCCAATGGGAGAAGGCATAAGGATTATCTTGATTTCCAGAAACTCCAGGAGTTGGCTGGATGTATACTACCTCTGCAGCAATCACAAGAGGAGACCAGAGGGCACGTTGGTTGGTATTAATTAAAGTGTTAAAGTATCGTTTATTGGCACCTGTCACTAACTAATTACCTCCAGTAGGAGTGTGTGTGGGTCTCATATTGACTGCACGCGGGTAAAAAAAAGTATTACGGTATGCTACATATTGGAAATATTGTATTGTGAATACATGATTTCAACATTTAAATATTCACTAGTATCAGTCAATTATGGGGGAGGGCATGCATCCATTGGAATTATTGAAGAAAACTGAACGACCATTACCAGGTACCCCCTGGTTGTCAAGTCGCACTTAAGGACAGAAAATTACCTTTCCGAGGGCCCATGTGCCGGTGTGTAGTAACAGAACGTCAAATACAATACATGTATGTGTTCCCATGGTTACCTACCAAGGCAGTTACTGGCACATTTCTGGCACCCACCCCATATCTTCGCCTCAGTGAAACAAGGTTATGTCTGCATTTGTCAAGTTTTTCAGGAGAAGTGTTATAATTACTATAGCACACAGTTAACACAACCATATTGCACTTAGGCCTGTAGGCACACATAACATAGACCGTACTTCAGTACTTTCATAGTAGTTAGATAAGACACACTAGATCTAAGATGTTAAAACAGAAGAAAACACAATTTTTCCAAAATATCAGTGCCTTGAGACGACGATATGGA
The DNA here is from genome assembly GCA_949317995.1 of Acholoe squamosa. Lineage (NCBI taxonomy): Eukaryota > Metazoa > Annelida > Polychaeta > Phyllodocida > Polynoidae > Acholoe > Acholoe squamosa. The sequence continues at coordinate 60,433,412 of OX439036.1, read as the reverse complement.
AGCTACTGCTTTCTTCATTTCTCAAAGTACATGTACATATTTTTCAGATGTTCAAAACAAGCTGCGGTAATACGATTGCCAAGTAATTATCTAGTCGATGTCAACTTTTTTTTTTAATTACCTGGTGCCCTGGTAGTAAATAGATAAAAAAAAATCCTATGTATACATAATAGCGTTATATTAACAAAACCTCATTCTTCATTGCTATATTTCATATGTCCCTATGGCTGAAACTAAGACCTTGAACTCGGACTATTCATGGCTCTGTAAATAGATAATAGATAAATAAATAAAACAGTATGAGTGAGGCTCCAAGTTTCCTCGCAGATCAATGAAAATAAAGACCACTTAACCAGGGTTCCAAGATATATATATATATGTGACTTAGACAAGGTAACTATGTAGTTTTCACTTAACCTGTTTTTGTTTTGTTTTGTTTTTACCGTCAGTATGACTTATTCACAGTGTGAGGAGAACCCAGGCTAGCCCTCTCCAGCCCGACAAGAGTATGGGCTGGCTTCAGACATTCATCTGGGGTGTTCATCGCCCAGGCGGCGAAGCTCACTCCCCAATCAGATTCCTAATTCTGGTAGTGACCCAGGCTCAGCCTGGAAAATGAATACACATCCCAGTTCAATCAGATCCTTACCTAGATTAAAGGGGGCAATAAAACAATTAACTGGAATACACATCCAGTGAAATGTAGAGGTGATCCAAGGCTATTGAACTGAGTATCAATCAGAGATGTCAGTTCGATATTTGGCGAAACTCTGAAAATTATTTTTGAGCACTTCAAAAGTGGGGTTATACCCTAATCAGAGTGACAAATACCTTCAAAATTAATCACTTAGGGTTTGGTGTATCTTTAAGGATTATCAGAATTATAAAATATTCATTTTAATTTTTTTTTTTATTATTATTTCTGTAGTAAAATATCACCTTTGAAACTCTGAAATCAGAGAAAATCTGAAACTCTGCCATCTCTGATCAATAGACACTGCCCGAGGCTGAATATAGCTGGTGAGATACACTGGTCAGGTTGTAAAGTGTGTGTTTGAACAACCATGATTAATACTTACTAGGCAAATTCTGTCATTTTTACCGATAAATCAGCTACAGCAGAAGTTGGCACCGGTTACAGTGCACCAGGCATCCAGGGTCTAATACGATGTGCGCCATCCTGAGCCTAGAAACTCAATAATAGTAGTCTAGTAGGGTACTATTCAGAGGATAGCTCACAACATGGGGAGGATCCACTTCAACAAAGCAGCTGAGCACATGAACCGATATGAACAATGTCATTTGCCCGTGCCTTCCACTGCCCCTCCCAATGCCCATGCCTTTGTACAGACGACTTCTACTCAAAACAATATGAAATATATGACTACTAATCCTTCAGCAAATCCAATCAACAAGCAAGCGAAGCAAGCCTTTAAAACTTAAAACTCAATTACTGTAGTCTTAGGGACTGTAATGAACGAGGAGCGTTCTTTCAAGACTAGTACTAACATACATTAACTAATTGCCATGGTTATGGTTACCAATGTTACCTACATTGGATTGATGAAAGTTGACGAAAAACTTATATGTCCTGTATTAAAAATGTTGAGTATTTATCCAAATCTTTACTTTCTCTGGGTTCCTTAATAGTTACACAAGTTGGATGCCTTATTTATTTCCACTTCAATCAATTATTTAAGGTAGTTTTCAATCAAGAAGAAATGGCCAAGCAGAGAAGTCGATCGAAAAATCACCATTTTGGCTTTCTCATGCGCTAATTTGCGGTGCATAAGCGACAACCAACTTTCTCTCCCAGTTTGCGGTTTTGACAAAAATTCCACCATGCCGATTCCATTTTTAAAACTTTTAGATCTATTTTCCTGATGGTTTCTGAGATCGAGTGCATCATGCCAGGCAAAGCATGATGCACAAATGAATCAATGCCTATTTATCAGGTGTTTATTGACAGATTTCATTATGTAATATATCAATTTCAAGGTTTTCAACCATGCCGATTCCATTTCTAAAAAGTTTAGATCCATATTCCTGATGGATTCAGAGATAGTTTCAAATTGTTAGCATTTGAATTTTACAAAGGAGCAATGGAACATATCTGTGTATATTGAAAAGTACCAGGACACTGCATAATTATGCTAATTATGTAAATAATATGCACGTATATGGAGTGTTCGGTATGAATCTGGGGGGTTTCGTCCCCCTAAAGAACATGCCCCACTAAAAAATGATTCGAAAAAGAATAAGCGAAATAATGTTTTAGACTAGGAGCCTTTTCGGCCCCAGCCGGTCCACCTGTGCCCTTACCACAGTGTGCACGCGCCCTAACTTCAGCCAAAACCTATCTGTTTTAAGCGCCACCGGCGAAAAAGAGCAGGTTTGAGGAAGGAACAGATCGAAATAAAGGGTTTTTTGGGACACGGGGGCACATGCCAGTCCAGGCACGGGCAGAAAGGTCCAAGAACTGGCAGTTTTACAAAAACCATCATATCTTCCTTACTATTGATCGCACATGATTTGGTAGACGAGTTGTGACAATAATCCATGTGTACTGTGACAATAAAGCAAGATTTCTTTCAAATAAGATGTTGGGGCCGATAGCGGTGGTAAGCCTTCATAAACTTTCAAATGCCACATGTCTTTTAGCAATCTTCTACCCATAGAACACTCCTCATATTATACATGAGGTCCGAGATACTACAGCACGCCCCTAAAGCCACAGATATGTCCGCTAGGTGGCGGTGTACACAAAGCCATGGTGGGTGCCTTTCCCACCACGGCTGGCAGACTCCTCGACCACCTGGGAGGTAGAGGGTGGGGAGTGGACAACATACCATGCACTCAAGGTCTCAGCTATGTAGGTCAGTGTGTGTATCATACACAGACCAATATCTCTTATTTCTATAAATCATAATGAGTTTATTTTTCACACCAGCCAACAAGGTGTTCATACCCACACTATCATAATTTTTTAAGGCAAAATTCCTAAAAATTACCCATTAATAGTCGACTATGAAATTCTCTCCCAATGACACAGCATTGTGGCCTAGTTAGGGAGACCCACCCTCCTCCTGCTGCCCGACCAGCAACCAGCTCACAAGTGGGCGCGAGGGGTAACTCAGACCTCATGTATTGGTGTATACCTCTGTATCAGCTAACTAGTGCCATACAAACTTACAATTTAAATGCTTCAGTACAGTCTTAGTTTCTAAAGATTGAGACTGCCTCAACATGAGGCGATTTCAGAGGGGCATGTCCCCTAACCCAAAGTGAGAAGTGTGGTTACATTGGGGGGACAAACCCTGGTCATAAAGCTGTCAACTATACTGGCAGAACATGACCAGCAGCTGTTTTATATCAGAATATTCTATGCCTGGAAAGCAAAAGTTTTTGAATCCTTCAATTAGTTGCTAATATCAATGGATGAGTGTATCAAGCATGAGTTGTGCTCCATTTTGGTGTTTGAATTAAGTCTGTAGCCCCATTAGAAACAGTATCAGGAAAAGGTCTTAATGTACAGAGATTGATAACAATATTCTGAACATATTCTGTATCATTACTTCTACTAGGACTACAATTGTAATCAAACTGTCTATATGGAGCTCTATTCATGCTTAATTTACCTGTTTTGGGATAATAACTGCCTAATGAAGACCTTTGTCACATTTTGTTGTCAGGCAGATATTCTAAGTCTGGGGTTATTTACATATTGTGGATCAGGTTACACTATGCAGTGTCTAGAGGAGAGACTGTGACCACAGTTTAAAATTTATTGCTTTTTTATCTGCCTGCTCAACCAAGGTCAATCCTAGCAGAATTTTGTGTTCCTTAAAACTTTGGACTGAGTAGTTTTGGAGATAGTTTTACTATGGAAGTCTGAAAAAAAATCAAACTTATACTTTGACTTTCCATTCCAAAATTTGGACGATAAGATTTTTTTTCCAAAAATCAAACACATGGAGACAAACCTTGCACTGAAGCTCACTGACTTTGATAAAATTCTGTAGAGCCATTTACTACCAAATTCGAATAGAGTGATTTCTCCTCCCTCCCTCAAGGAGTAGTAGTGAAGCTCATTTCTGAACCATATTGGTGGCACCTTGGGTGTAAGCAGGTGTGAGCTGGTTCTGGTAACATGCACTGCTATTGTTGCACTTGGTATTTGTATAAAACATGCAGAGATGCGACATGCAGAAATCAGTGTTCCCAGCGTCTCGGCATCTTACGCAGGCCATTTTTCTTTTATGCAGGCCATATCAACTTAAAAAATTTGAATTATATATTGAAAATAATTTTGACCATAACTTTGCTTCTATTGGGCCTACCTTAATCTCTCGCGTAGAAGACACGGTGCACATATAAGACGCACCCCCAAATCAGGAAAGGCTGGTTCGCATATAAGACGCACCTCTTAGGGGTGATTTTTGTAAATTCAGTACTGTTCTATAGTAAAAATACCCCGCGTATAAGACGCACCCCCTTCTTGGGGAAAACCTATAAGACGCACCTGGCCTTTGTTTGGCGTATAAGACGCGTCTTATACGCGGGAGATTATGGTATTTGAAAAGTTTCATCATTGTGAAGCTGAGACAATGGCAGGCTATTTCGGCAACACTGGGAAATGTTATATTTCTATTCACACCAGTGTTGCAATTACACATGCAGGGATATTTTGTGGGCTGTGCACCGCGCAATACACGCATTTAAATGTAAAATGGCGCATTCAAATGCTGCATTATGCATCCATTGTCCCATTGGTCATCAAGGTGTACCACTTTTTTTTTCAAATGCACCCCTTATACCCATGTTGGACATCAAGATATGAAGTGCTATATATCGTTAGAAAGCTAAATTTACCAGGAAAGCGATCATTAAGATTAATTGACGATCATGATTTCGAAATATGACTGTAAAATTATTTTCAAAATCAAAAAGTTTCTTGGCAATATAAACATGAATGGATTCTCGTAACATACATATCATGAAGCACATTTCATCAAAACACAGTTGTGCAGCATCTTACAGCTTTCTTTGAAGGTTTCCAATACATATTTAGAGCCAATTCAAAAATCTATAAATTCATTGAAAAAATATGAAATATTGAACATTTTCTAAATTGTAAAAAACATGTAGACTCGACAGACAAGGCAGGCAGGCAGGTATAAAAACGAGGGATAAATTGACTGAGCACAAAAATCCCTGAAATGCTCAATTGGAATACATGAAGTACTGTAAATATCTGGCCACAGGCCATTTTATTTTGCTATTTTTGGTCAAAAATCGGCTTCTAAATTCTTGCTCAAGTCTACCCCTTTGGGTCTTTGAAACTTATAATATATTTTTTTTTTTAATCAGGGAAAACTCTGCAGTCTTCCATCCTCAAAAACTAGAGAAATGTTGGGGTGAACCTTCATTTTCAACAATCCATAGGCCCTATCAATATAATACTATAGCTCTTTTCTATATTCCAGTATTTCCATTTGAAATGATGGGGCATGTATCTTAGGTAAAATGGCCCATAACATACTGAAATGGCGCATTATTTGTCCCCATAAGGTGTCACGGTAGTAATCCGCCCTGGTAAGCCTAGGACAGCTAAATACTCCCAACTAAAAACAGTGTTTTGCTTGGTATAAGCAGTGCCAGGGGACCTTATTTTTATCGCAGATTAATAATTTTGGTACCAGAAGAAAGGTAATGATTTGGGGGGAAAAAGTTGCAAAAAATTTTTGGTCACCATGGAAACCTATTTTGTCAGAGAGGGGTCCAAGGTCACATTTGTGACTTGTCAGGGGCGCCTGTATCATTTAATTTATTCAACATGGTGATTTCCATGGCAACTGGTGCAAAAACGGATCTGACTCCGTTATGGTTGATCATGCTAAAAAAATCAAGAATGACTTCAGCTTTAATTTAAGCCTTTATTTATGAATGCCATCAAATTAGAACCCGATTGACGCCAGTTTTATGGTGGAAGATGGGGGGGGGGAATCAGAACGTCCTTGGCCCTATTTATATTACCGTGACACCATAAGTGCGCCATTGGCCCATTTCCAAAAATCCTAGCAATATCCCTGCACATGTACTTCAAAATCAATCCCCGAGTGTTTTATGATGGAACACAGGATGCTGCACTGGTGGTCACAATATGCAATTACGGTAACAAGAACTTTGGGGACTGACCTTTTTGTATTATAGTTGATATAACAACGCAAACAACTCAAAAAAAGAGAAAGTTGTTTCTCATCACCAAGCAATGAAAAAGGTGACGAGGGAGGATTTGCTAGGTGTATTGCTGGGGCACTAAGCTTTAATGATACCAAACTTGACTCCCTTTGTCCATTTTCAATGTACTTTTATCAGAAAAATCTAACCAAAAAAAAAAATCTCAAATGAGGACTTTTCTGATGAGGCCGGTGATGAGAAACAAGTTTTTTATTGGACTGGCCTAAGCACTGGGTTTTTGAATAAGGCCACCCTTAAAAATATGTTTGTTTCCTGTCCAGAGGTCTGGTGGAGCTTTTTGTGAGAATAGGAAAATTTTTTCCTGAGTTCCGAAAATTAATTTTTTTTTTATCCATCAGCATAAGAGTCTATGTTTCCAATCATTAAATCTAAGAATGTGATGGCAAATTCATGCCGTCCCCGCTTACAATGTTCATGACAAATAAAAATATTTTTCTAAAATAAATTTTTCTCCTCCCTCCCTCTGGACAGGAAACGGACATATTTTTAAGGGTGGCCTATGTGCTGGTCTTATATGAGCACTGGGGCTAAAGGAGTGGTCATTTTTTTAACAACAGGGGAGGGGTGGAGGTTTTTGGGGGGAGGGGCAAAAACGATTCAGATCCCTCTTGGAGGGAGGGGGAAACAAATTTCATGTGCCCCCTCGCCCCCCCCCCCCCCCGATGCACCCGTCTGCAACAGCTGTATTACGTTCTGTCATGCGACAAGACTTGCAAGATTCAAGATGGCTTTTAATATTCCAGGTTTTCATTTACAATGTTGTAGACAGATTTTATATATGAGTATATACAGTTCACAGCCCCTGGCCTTTTAGATGATTTGCAATATGCGGCCACTGCTAGTATTTGAGAAAGTTTCCTAGTGTCATTGTGTCTTTTATAGTAATCAAAGAACTTGAGGTATTTTGTTTCAAACACTGACCGTGCGTTTCTCATCTCGGGCATGTTGCAATGTAAGAAGACATGATTGACATCTTGCACAGCATTACAGAATTCCTTGAGACAGAAAGTCCCGTAACCTTGGTGACGTGCCAACGTCGGCACACCGGATGCCGGGGACAAAGTGGTGCTCTGCACACAGCGCTCCTCATTTTGTGGCATAATGATGACGCTACACTGGGGCCCTGTGTTTATTTGAAAGACATATTTCAGCCATTGTGCAGCTCTAAACCCCTATTGCTTTATCAATGAGAACGATTTATGCATTTAAATTGTTCCTTGTTGACGAGAAGGATGGCAATGCAACAGATTATGAGTATCTGGTACTATGAATGGTGCGAGCCGTGCTGAAGCATGAAAATTTGTCCCCCGGGGAAAATGGCGCTGGCCGTGCGCACGTCACACGTTACCTTGGAGATTTGCTATGTTCCGTAGTTACCGTCCGCACGAATGTGCACTTAGAATTGACAGGTTTCTTTCCTCTATATCTTCTTGACAGGCTGTCAAGTGTAAAGTTATTGTCAGTCCAGAGTTTAGCAATAATGGTTCTAATTTTAGGTGATTCTGTATGCGTTAAATATTCACGCTCTTCATAAATGTCATTGAGATCATCTTTACACATCTTGATAATTCTACACTTGCTAGTATTCTCTGGGTTATCAATGTAGGGAGAAACAGACTAGTGGAACACCCCTAAGGCTAAGCCAGGCTAAGGGAGTGGTCAATATTTATCAACAGGGGGTGGTGGGTTTTCGCGCAGATGCGCAAAAATTTTTTACGCCCCCTCCCTCGATCATCGATGGCAGTCACAATTTTTTGCGCCCCCCCCCCCTGCCTTCTTTTTTGCGTGGTCGTGTGGAAATCCCCCTCCCCCTTACCCAGTACTAACACTAGTCACTAGGGTTCGTCACTAGTACTAGTACAGCCAAATGTCATACATCAAATTATAGTATTATTCCACCACTTCAACATTCAATTAGTAGGCCAACTGATGCTACTTAGAATCTACCTGTATTCAAGTTTAATAGCTCAGCTGTCACTGATACAGTGATAGTGTGTGGTACCCTGTTCAGTCAGAATCAGTGTAAAAATACAATTGTGGAGCAGACCAGCTGACCCGGTGGGAACGCCAACCTACCCAGTCCCAGTGACTGAGTCAGTGAATCAGAGAAACGCAGCAGAGGTAAGATCTAACTATAAATTTTGCATTCACCTTTCTTTGATTCTGTAAACAGTAAAGACTGGATTATCATTCATTGACATGAGAAGCACGTTCGAACAATCGGAACGTCATTGATGATTGAACTTGTGGGAAAGATTCATTTAAATCTGTCTTTTATGGATTTACGGAAATAAGGAAGATAACTTACCGATGTCAAATATGAAATGTGTTTTAGTGACGGTGTACTGGCCGTGAGAGCCGTGTTACTGAAAATGAAGGACGAAAGATCGGACGTGGAAAGAAATTTTGTTTACATCGTGGGGATGAAAACATGGCCTCCGGAGAGGAATGCGTCGTTCCTGAATTACCCGCTAGGTGGCAATGACCTCCCATTTTGCTACAGATATTCCACGCTACGTGGCGTTGCAGTAACAATTCCCGCCCTAAATGTGGTATAGATCTCGTCAAAGTAGGTAGAACCCTATCGATCTCTAGCATTGTTTTGTTCGATCTGTGTAACTTCATTAATCTCTATAACCCCTTGGACTAGATTAAAAATGATGGAACAGTGTTCCTTCCTCCATCTGGTCTTGTGTCAGCAAAACATATGAAGTGTCCCCCGGGGGGCATGGTATGTTAGGTATAACTATAAGATACTCAGATGAATATTACTGAATAGCATCGGTGATACATTGGCATTGATTCATATATGATGAATGTTCAAACATGGAGCAGAATGCATCATAATAACTATAACTGCATTCAACAGCATGGTCAGCTATCTTCATGCAAAAACCTGAACCCTTGTGTTAGCTAGCTTTCAGATAATCAGGTGAATATCATTGAATTCTATTAGTATATCATTGAATTTTTACAGTGATGCATAGATGTATCTATACATGTGATGGTGGTTTGAATATGACATAAAATGCATAATATAACATTATGATAAATTGGGGCATCAAGGCTTAGACCAATTAAATGTGATGAATTAATAATGCCACTCTCTCAGCTATCTCTCTACCATTTAAACTATGTACAACTATCTGAGCTGCCAAGTTAGCTGGAAGAACATTGTACCCAATATCAAGAGGTGTCACGGCACTAAGCCACCCAGTTAAGCTGTCACGGCACTAATAGGTCCAAGGACATTCTGATTTCCCCCCCCATCTTTGTTAGACTATAGATTACACTAAATTAATAACCAATTATTAATCACCTATTTAAAACCTACACTCACCATAAGAGTGTACTCTACATTATGGTACCCTAAATAATAGGATACCCTCTCCATTATAACGAGCCCTCTAGCCTGTTATCCTAAAGGATCGGATAGTGATATGAAACAGAAACCTAGGGAATATCCGCTCACTGGATAAGAGTAATATAAACAATGAGCACAGGGCCCCAGTGTCAGAGAGTGTGCAGGGCTAGAGTAGGAGGTACAGTTAGTTAGCTTGGAGCCAGTCTACACACGACCATCCCATGTAGAACTGAGTGAGCAGCTCATTGGACACTCATGATGGATTCTGTATATCTTGAGAGGTAAGGCCAATATGGAACTCAGTGTATCAAGCTTGTCAATTGTCATTTAACCTTTAGACCAACATGAACCATCAATATGTATTGTAAAACGATACATCTTTCTATGTCAGTGATGGAGAGTTATCATCTGCTTAATAATAAAGATATTGTAATTCTACTGGCGAATTGCTAGTTTATTTTATTGAATTCATCGCTTGACATTTGGTGGAGAACAGCGGTTTCGACCCTGAGAATTATCAAAATTCTAAAAATGTATAACACTCAAAATAATGAACGAAAATAATAGGCGTGCACTTAGGAAAACGACCATTGAAAAAACCAAACATTCTCTAGAAGCTAAATTAAGTAGAGAAAGACAAGCTAAATTAAAATTAACAAAAGCCAAAAGAGTTTCATTAGAGGCTGGAATTGCAAGATATAAGGAAACTATCAAGGAACACCACGCCATAGGAGGACAGCATGAAGACCTACAAATGTCACTCCAAGAAATCAACCAACAAGAGGTAAGTGCTGCTACTAACGTTAACACTCGCCTTGATATTAACAATAGTCCCATTGAATTTGGTAGTTCTGAAAAAATCGATAATTCGATTGTAAGACCCAAACCAGAAACACCTCTAAGTCATGCCAGAAAATTTATAAATGAAATCAAACAATCGCTTGAAAAACAAGGTATTATTATTGAAAGTTATCAACATCTCAAAGAACGTGCTAGACTTTCGACTTCTAGAAAGGTAGACAAATCAATCACACCCATATTGGAAGAATCCAATGAACAGATTCCCATTGAAGATTCAGATTCTGATATTGATTTGGATCTAGAGATAGAACAAAATACTCAACCTACGTGTAGCCCAATTGTAAGTGCCGCAAACACTGTACCCATTTATGCACCAAATAGGCCCATAAGTCCTAGATATGTACCACCCTTCACTTCTACACCGAGACCAGTAGCTCGAGGTAGAGATCTCAGTATAGCAAATAGATTTGTTTTCAAAAGTGATGCATCAGCATTCGATTCACAATTCATATACAATCCTGTGACAGGTAGACCATCATTTATACCAAAATATGACTCCAACACACAAACGTCTGTAACTTCCGTACATAGAATAGATGACGAAACTCAAACTGATCTTATCAATATAAATGTCGACACCCAGACTGAAATAGATGTAATTGATATAGAGACACAAACTTTTGTTGTTGTAAGTGACGCTGGCATTCAAACAGAACAAGTAAAAACTCATAACAAACGACTGAATGTAAACCTACCATATATTCTCAACTTTAGTGACAGAGAATTAGAATCTAGAAGTACAAATCAACCATTAATGCAAGATATTGATTCATTGACAGACGAAGAAATGGCGGAAATAGTAGAACAATTACATGGGACTATCAATTCTAGAGTAGATGATTATACACAACTCCTGAGAGGAGAATTTGAGGCAGGAATTAGTGGATTGTCTAGAGACTTTACAGCACTGAGTATAAAGACTGACGGAATAGACCAGAGCCTACAAGCTCAACGAGATACTAATAAGCTCAGATTTGATACTTTGCAAGCATCCACTGAATCAAATTTTGAATCTATGAGCGCTAAATTAACAAATGAAATAACAAATGTACAACGCAAACAAGATCTGGCGATTGACAAATTGACCCAACATATCATAGATGTGAAATCATCCCTAGAAAAGCAGGTTGGCAACCTTGTAGAAGTGGTTAAGGATGTAAGGAAAGCCGTTGAAATTAAACCAGACGGCTATGGTCTAGATTTACATTTCTCAGAAGATCAAGAATGCAAAGATTTACAGGGGGAACCCCAAGACACTCAATTCTATGGTAGAGGGGCAGTCCATCATAACACATACCTCAGCACCCCAAATTTCCCAAAACAACAAGCACAACAGCAGCACCAACAACAAGTGCAACAATCTGCAAATCCACAACATAGTATATACACACCACCAAAATACCGACAAAGCACTGATAATGATGAGGCATTTTATGATAGTCAAGGCCGCCGAGTCGTATTTCATAGCATCGGTAAATCTAACAGCCCAAATCTCACCTCGGTATTTACAAAACCACCAAAATTCAAGGAAGCTACCCCAACACGATCAGCCAAAAGCTTTCTTAAAGATTTCAAGGCTTATGTAGACGGATGCTGGCCCGAAAAACACGAAATTCATGCCACAATCTTTCGAGAATTACTAGATGGTAAAGCAAAAATTTGGTTGGATAATTTAGAGGCAGGAACTAATCTATTAGCAGTTGACCCTGACACAGTCTACAGTGCATTCATAACACAATTCAGTAGACTCACCCCTGACCTCATTCTAAATGGCTATAGTAATAGAAAACAAAAGCATGGCGAATCCGTAAGGGATTACACTAGCTCTATGGTAGACTTGCTTCTCAATACTGACATTGATAAGCAATCAAAAATTGAAGCACTGGTGAGAGGTTATAAGCCTGACATAGCGGAAGTGCTCACCTTCGATATGGGCACATTCAAAAACTTTGATGACGTAGAAATGGCCGCAACTAAAGAAGAAAGACGGTTTAAGCACTATCCAACTGCTGAAGCACCAACAGCAAAACTAAATGAAATGAGTGCAGATGCAGACCTTAATTACATGGGCCCCAATCAGAATAACAGAGGTAATCAAAGACAGAATAGCAACCAGGGTTATCAGAATAACAACCAGGGTTATCAGAATAATAATTCTAATAACAGTAAAAGGTTTCAATCAAATCAAAGGTACCAGAACAATCAGGGATACCAAAACAACCAAGGTTATCAAAACAATCAATCAAATCAGGATGACGGCAGTTATCAAAATTGGGGATTTAACCAATTCGTCCCGGGATTCCCACCATGTACCGTTGTACCGTATTACGGACCATTTCAAAATTGGGGACCAAACCAGGGACAAAACTGGAACAATCAGGCAAATTATCAAAACAATCAAGGTAATCATCAGAGCAGTGGTCAATCATCCAACAACCAAAACAGACCACCAAACAGAAACCCCAATAGATCCAACTACCAAGGTAATCAAAATAATCAGGGGATATCAAACCAAGGCAATCAGGGAAATCAAAGAAATTTCAATAGAAACCCTAATAGGAATCAAAACAATAGATTCCCCAACAACCAAAATCAGAATAGTCAACAAAATAGACAGCAAAAATAACAGATTCAACAACATCGAGGGTGATGACAATAAAGATGATAATTTCGATGACGGTGAATGGGTAGATAATGATGGAGATAACCAGATGGGGGACGATCAACAAGATGATCAATTTGATGATCAGCAAAATAATGATCAGGAATAGGATGTAGGGAGAGTCGGTAAAAGAGACCCCTCCGATAGATCCCCGATGGGTATACCATCACTTAACACACTAGATACCTTATATGATGAAGTAATATCGGATACTGAATATTATTCAAACTGCGAAGACTATCCCAATTACGACAGTAATGACTCATTGAAAGACGATTTCGAACCACCAGGAATATATCTGACTTTAAGAAATAGAAATCATGGAGCTAAATATAAACAAATTCTAAGAGTACCATTGGAAAGCAAGAGCTTATGCTTAGATTTGAATATTGAAAGTGTCACCGTGAAGGCATTGGTCGATACAGGCGCCACCCTAAGCTTCATAAGTGAGGCGGTATATCATAAATTAATGGAAGAAAATTGCAAAATATATCATGGCCACACAAATACTAAAATTTCAATAGCAGATGGTCGGTTAATCAAATCCACTAAAGCAATAAAGGCTAAGATTTTTATAGATGGAAAAGAATTATCTTTTAGATTTCTTGTACTACCTAAAATGAATCATGAATGTGTTCTCGGGGTAAACTTCCTAAGGAAATATTCAGGTGAAATTAAATTCAACACAACCGAGGCAGAGCACATTAAAACTTACGTAATTCTATCACAGAATGTCATAATACCTCCAAATTTGGAATTACATACTAGAGGATCAATTGACACCCATGCATGCCTGAAGGGAACACAAGGAATTCTAGAAAGCATTGCTGAACCAACCGACTTTTTATTAAAGCATATTATAGTAACCCCTAATGGGAATAAAAATACAGTCAAAGTGGTATTGGCGAATCTATCAGACATTGAAATTAAATTGAATAAGTTCACCAAGGTGGCAATATTCAATCCATTACCGAGCACCATGACTATGATTTCATTAGGAGATATTTCCAACAATGATATAAAACACCAAAGTACTAACAATAACACCAACTCAGCTTTCACTCCGATAAACTGTGGAGAAGAAGTATTAAAACAACTAAATCATCCGTCAGAAAAACCAAAATACAAAATCAACCCTGAACTGAGTGCTATACAAAAACAACAACTAGAAAGAGTATTAACGGACAACCAAAATGCCTTTGTCACAAATGAGAATATTATCGGTAAGAAAATTGACTCAACTATTAAACTTGAATTAAAAGATGACAGCACTATAGCCTGTAAACCACCATACAGACTGTCACCTAAGAAAGAGAATATTATGAAACATCAATTGGAAAGACAATTACAACAAGGTGTAATCACAGAATTGACCAATCCTAGCGAATTTAATTCACCCGCATTCTTAGTACCAAAGCCAGGTATGGACTTATCAAAACCAGATAGCTGGAGGATAGTCATAGACTATAGAAATACGAACAAATGCCTAAAAACATTCTCATACAGTTTCCCAAGAGCAGATGATTTAATCACTACTATAGGGCAGTCAAAAGCCAAGTATTATAGCAAAATGGACATTTTCGCAGCATACCATCAAATCCCATTAGCTGAAGAGTCAAAACACATCACAGCATTCTCAGCGAACGGCCGACGATATGTCATGAATTCGATTCCTATGGGAATGAATATATCAGGCCTACGGTATCAAGACATTATGGAACGGCTCATGGCAAAGTGTAAATATCTTAATGCATGCGCCTACGTCGATGATATAGCTGTATACAGCCCAACATGGGAAAGACATTTAGAAGATTTAGACGAAGTAATGAAAATCATTGTCAAAGGTAACCTGAAATTCAAACCCCAAAAATGAGAGTTTGGATACACAAAAATTGACTTTCTCGGGTTCAGAATTACTGAGGACGGTATGTCACCTACACCAGATAAGCTATGGCCTCTAAAAATCTTTAGATCACCAGTAAACAAATCCGAATTGAAAAGTTTTAATGGAATGGCCCAATTCTATAAAAGATTCATTAAGGGTTTCAGCCAAATCATGGCACCTTTAAATGAATTAACAAAGGAGTCAGTACCTTTTGTATGGACAGGGAAATGCCAAAGAGCATTTGATAAAATTAAGAAATCTATATACGACGACGTCACACTCAAATTTCCAGATTTTTCCAAAGAATTCTCAATTTTTACCGACAGTTCTGGTTATAGCGTCGGTGCTGCATTAACACAGCAAGATGAAAATGGATTTTATAGACCAATAGAATTTGCTGGTAGGACATTAACTGAACAGGAAATGAGATATAGTACTACAGACAGAGAAATGATAGCAGTAGTATTTGCCATTAGTAGATTCCATCTATACACTGAATGCTCACATTTCACTATCTACTCAGACCACACAGCACTGGTATCACTTTTTAATAAAAAAGAAGCAATAACAAATGGCAGATTAGCCCGCTGGCTAGACCTTTTTATGTCATATGACTTCACTGTTAAATATCTAGCAGGCAAAGCAAACATAGTAGCCGATTTTCTTTCGAGACGAAGATATCCACCACAGGAGGATGAACCATTACCAATCAAACTACAAGGTAAAGTAGTATTAGCACCCAAAATGACCAGATTCTCTGATATAGAAATCACTAAAACCTTTAAACCAAGTGACCCCGTACCAGCTTCACCCATCTTAATGTTTAAACCAAGATCCATCCTAAAAGACGGAATCCCATGGGAGGCTAAAGCTCAGCAAGCAGGCTATGTACCAACAGGTAAGCACGCCAAAGCTAAAAAGCCTGCAACTGGTAAAAAGTCTACTCAAAAGCATAAAATTAATGCTATAACAAGAGCTAAAGCATTAAAAGAATCTGATTCAAATATAACATTTAGGGATGTTGCAAAACCTCAGCCGGAGTCTGAGACCCCAAAAAGGAGGGGGAGACCCGCTAAAAAGCACAAACCTGTTGTCTCACGAGCAGCAGCAGTGCAAAAGCGCTTGAAATTAGCTACTAAAATAGCACCCAACGCTGAAAGAGCAATAATCGAAATATCCAAGCATTATAAATTGACTCCAACACGCCTACAATTAGTAGCCGCTCAATCCAAAGACCCTTTTTGTATTACAATGAGAGAATATATAGAGAAAGGAAATCTGCCAGAGACAACTATATTAGTCGTCAGATATTGCTTACACACGATAATTTCATAATCAGCGACAATATTCTTTTCAAACTAAACTCATCAATATTCGGACGACAGCTTGACATCGAATTACAAGTTGTCGTACCTAAAAAGTGGATCAGTAAATTGCTTGAAACCACACATTGCTCACCTTTAGGGGGACATTTAGGAATAGTTAAAACCTACAAATTGATAAAAGAAAGATATTTCTGGGTTAATATGTTTGCAGATGTAACAAATTACATTGGCACATGCCATACGTGTCTGATAACAAACAAACGACCAAAACGTCTAAAATTACCCATGAATATCAGGGAACCGATATTAACAACTTATAGTCACGTAAGTGTGGACACTATAGGGCCACTTTTACCATCCCATAATGGAAGTAAATATATACAGGTAGTAATTGACCATGCCTCACGGCACATCACGGCATGGGATTGCAAGGAACTCAACAGCGCATCCTTCATATTAGATTACATAGACAAAGTCATATGCATTCACGGTCTCCAAAGCGTGATGTATACGGATAATGGTTCGATATTCACATCAAAATTAACTAAATTATTCTGCTCTAAATTCGGAATTAAGCAGATTTTCGGGAGTTCATTCTGCTCCAAAAGTCAAGGAGCTGTGGAGCGAAGTAATCAATCAATAGAAAACGCATTAAGATCATATATTTATAAAGATCAGAAAAATTGGAGCCTGTATCTTCAATCAGTAGTTTTCGGCTTAAATAATACTGTCAGTCAAACTACAGGCTATTCACCAAATTTTATTATCTTCGGGAAGCAATCAATGTTACCAACAGACGCATCGTTAGCATTGTTCAATAAAACAGATTTTAAGAATGAAAAGGAAATGATCATCCACTTAATCAAACAAAGAGAAGCAGCACAAAAGCTGGCTGCTGATACCTTATTAAAAACACACAAAGGAATGAAGAATAGACATGATAGTAAAATCAAATCCACAACAGACTATGCCGTGGGAGATATCGTATACCTGTACATACCAAACCTATTAAAACCAAATACCAGTAAGAAACTACAAGCAACATACTCAGGCCCCTATATGGTAACTGAACGTTGTTCACCCTATACTGCTCATTTACGTCGACTTTCAGACGGTAAAATGACCAAAAAATCAATTAATATTGAACGCCTGAGAAAACCAATCACAACAGCCTCAAAACAGGCAATATTAAAGAGATTAGAGATTCCAGGTTCCATGGGAAAGTTATTAGACCCAGACGTAATAGGACATACAGAATTAAGTAAAACAGACAGTCCAAGAGTAAACCAAAAAGCAAAAGCCATGGCATCCAGACGGAAAAGACGATAAACTAACAACATGTGTGCATTTTGGGAGTATGTAACTCAAAATTTTAATAAACTTACATGTTTAAAGTGTGGGAATGCATCATACCAGCACAAAACTCTCCCACAGACCAGGGACTCAGCGCTTCCCATGTTATGGGAATGCATCATCATGTCTATCCTATAACAACATTTTGTACTATACAATTAAACATTACTCAGATTTCATCCTTATCATTTCATGAGATAGGACCCACACGCTAACGCTGAATAATCAAAGTCATTACTTATCCTATGGAGTGGCCATTATAGCAATAACTGGGATATTCAAATATGTTAGGTAGACTAGTAGGGAGATAAACATGGCATGGGGATCCAAACAAACTCCGAAAAATTATTAATTATGGATATTGGTTATATGGCGTCCAGTCAGTTAGATTCTGTAGTGATAAAACACACCCCTTTTCAGAAAGTTGTATGCTAAAAGGCTGAAACACGTATATTGCTACATGCAGTAATCGAAATTGGTATTCAGCTCAGGGGATGGGCAACATGACTGATAGGCAAAAACATTGTCAATAAGTTTTATTGATTAAAACACCAAACTATGGGTTAATAGTTTTAACGGGAAAAAGCAGCTTAAATATATAATGTCCACACCCAAGGCCGGCGGGGGTGGATGCATCTATGAGGGAATGTTAATGAGGGTCAATCACCAAGCAGAGGCCACGAGCAAACAGTTGAAGGAGAGTAGCTGATCCTTTGTATCATATTGCCGGTTGATTGACAAGAAAACAAAAACCACATGAAAATAGATATATAAGGTTGGGTTAGCCACAAGGCAAAACCACAACTGATTGTACTTCAAGCTTTTGACGTTATCAGTCACGCCCCATCAACTACTGAAATGGCCTCTCCAGGTTTCGTGTGGGCAGAGTCCAGCAGGTAGGCAATACGCTTTTATATAGGGTATGCAACTTTAGGAATTCTGAAATCCATTAGGGTTTAGATCTTGACTGATTGTAGAGTCCGGAGATGGTAGTAACGCCCAAGAAGCCCATAAGCATTTAATCCCCTCTCTACTATGTAGTCCTGTATTATGAATTGAACTAGTGTATTGATTAGTCTTTGCTATAACTATATTATTGGCTCTAAGCGATAGGATAATTAATAAATAGACTTTGATACCATTAATCTATTATTAAATATATAAATATATTTAACTAGCTTATAGCTTATACTAGCTTTATATTACTTGCAGCATCCATGGTTTCGATTACCTACTAAATCTTCAAAATTCAAATAAGCCCAAAATTGAACATCCAGACGGTCTGTTATGAAACATGTCGTCTATTCTGGGGAAAGACGGCGTGAGGGGGCATGACGCTGAAACTGCCAGAGAAATAATTTGGCAAGAGAGGGTTATTTTGGCCAATCCTTCAGACAAGGGACTAGCCTATGTCTGGGAGGACCCACTCTTGCATGATAAATTAGACCTCAGCGATCCTACCACTCTCGCAGCTATCTCTCAGGAGATACGCATCTTCACTGGTGAAGATCCCAGACCGCTAGATTTGGAATCATATCATGAGCCTATAGCTAGGGCCATCACGTTCCTAGCGATACAGGTCATGATTAACTATTATGAACTAAGCATTAGATTCTATCCCTGGGCCTCCAATCACTCACGTAAGGAGCTGTGTGAGACCTGCTTAAACAATACATTAGCCAGATGGAGACGCGAACAGCCATACTGGAAGAAAAGGTCAATTGGTGCAAGACCAATCAATGCACCAGAAAGCGATTCGAATTCCGAATCCTGTGATTCCTCCAGGTACAGATTTGATTTAAATAGCAATAGAACTATAGCAATATTAGGATATTATGCTAGAAAGCACCTTGAAGGCATGAAACTAATACCGGATAACTCAGGAGGATAAAATTCAAAAACCGGATAAATATGGGATAATTATTTTTACATCAGTAGGTATTCCTATGGGATAACCATACTCATTAACATATCATGTATATATAAACCCACTCCATCATACACCCACTCAGTACAGCGCACAGCAGGCACACAGTACACACCGACACTATGCGATAAAGGAGTTCACTCCTTAATCAGGCATCATCATGCATTCACTGCTTTTACTGGTAAGTTTATGCATTTTCAATGTTGTATATTCTGACAATATTGTAGTTAGGCAGAATTATGGAGTTATATTCAAAAAGGAAGAAAAACCACTCATTCATGGAGTTACACATCATGATTTCAAATATAATGTCGATTTCACACTATACAAGTCAATCAATGACCCAATCGGGATTAGTAACTATTATACTGACGAAGGCTCAGACGAAGCAACTAGGAATCAATTTGCAGAATTAGACCGACTGATACATGTAGAATATAAAAGGACCATTCAACTGCATGATAGTCTAGATAGCCACCCTGATAAATCAAGAGATAAAAGAGAAGCAATATTGAAGCCCATAGGAGATTTACTATCTTTAGTGACAGGCGTGGCAACGGATGATCAAATAGAAAAGGAAGACAAGAGATTAGAACATCTAGAAAAGGAAGTAAGCGTAGAATTCACTACGTACAATGATATGATAGAAACTATCTACAAAATGGCAAATTACAATTACGTTACACAATTAATATCAAGGGAAAACACAAATATTACAATGTTAGCATTAGGTGAGCTAGAATCTGAGATAGTGAGATTTGAGTATAACATCACTGAACTGTACAACAAACTATACAGACACATGTATGTGAAAGAGAGAAATAAGCTATTATTGCAAATAGGTACAACCCAGTTATTGACTCAAATCAGGTACAATAATAAGATGTCTGAATTGATACATGAAATCGAAAGAACTGCCACTGGAAAGCTGTCAGCTATCTTAGTCCCAATGAACCATTTACACAATTCACTAAGAATCATGAATCAATCATTAGAAAAAGATAATATCAGTCTAAGAGTATGTAACATCCCACTGACTCACTATTATCATGAAGCTTCCAAATTAGTATCAGTGACTCGAAAATCAGTAACTATCGGAATTAGAATTCGAATTTGTTCATTGGATGAAACCTACGATCTATACAATATACATGTAACACCAGTTCCATTGAAACCCCACACTACTGAAAGTGCTGGTTATACAGTGCTATCAGCTGATAACCACCACATCGCGTTGTCAAACAAAATAGGGAGATATTTTGAGCTCGACGGTAATCTCTTAACCCTTTGCAAAGAGCAAAGTGTTTTTATTTGTCCACTAACACTTCCAACACGAAGTATTCAAAAGCCAACTTGCATGTTATCATTGCTACTTGACAACACAGCATTAATTAAGGAATTATGCAACTTCAATATCATAAATCCAACAAGGAAACTATCACCAGTAGCAATACCATTGTCATTTGATTCTTATTTAGTAAGATCAAACAGCGACACATCCATCATGGAGTGTGCCGGAAAACAACGTCTAATTCATAACATGGCATCGTATTTCGTAACCAAGGTACCATGCTATTGTAGAATAGAGATTGAAGGACTATTCCTAGTAAACCACAATGTGACCTGTATTAAAGGGGATTTCAACGACCAAATAATTCACCATACATACAATCTACCACTATTAATTCATTTCAATGACTCAGCATGGAATAAATCAGGGGAAGAGCTAACACTGAAAAGCGAAGTATTTAAATCAAAGGGTATTGATTTGCTACATTCACAATTAGATAAGATGACTGCACTGCAAAAGAATGCGTTAGACCTAAGGAACACTGCCAAAACACTACTGAAAGAGGTAAAGTCGCCAGACGGTTTTGAGAACTTTTTCAGTACTGTTGACACTATCACATCACACCCACTGATGGAAATTGCTAGCTTTGCTATGTCTGCACTATCCGTTATAATAAGCGCTTACACGCTAAGAAGAATAGGAGTCCTGTGGTCTATTTTTCTATACGGTAAGAGGGCGCATGCAATAAACATTACTGCATGGAATTCGGCGATAAACTCATTTAACACACTGAATGTCAAGCCTAATAAAGATAAGGCATTTTCATATTCGTTGAATGACATCCCTTCTGGATATAGTGAATTCGGAGCATTAATGACAATAATTCTGATTATATATATCATAAAGATATGTCTCAAGTGCAGATATCTAAAGAAAATAGGCATGTCTCCTGTAACCTCGGAGATGCCATATGTCGCAATAAAGATCTACAATGAATGGAATGCTATCGTAGTTCCCTTAGCAAGTATCAGATACGAACCAAACATATTCAAAGTGTGTTCAAGTGCCCCTCCTGTTGTAATAAGGCAGAGAGGATGTTTTATGCAATATTTAGATTTAGTTCACGTGTGTAACGGAGCTATTCAGATATGTGTATCAGGATCCGAAATGGAGTTGATTGAACTTCCAAATAAGGTATATTTACCAATGAGACAGCGACTACCTATATGGATGGCTTTAAGACGCCATCACACACCAAGGTGTGCAGTACCGTAATCTCCCGCGTAGAAGACGCGTTGCGCGTATAGGACGCACCCCAAACTCAGCACATGCATTTTCGCGTATAAGACGCACATTTTAATGCTGATATTTGTAAATTCAATACATTTCTATAGTAAAATTACCCCTCGTATAAGACGCACCCCCAATTTCAATACATCCTATAAGACTCCCCAGCATTTTGTTTGGCGTAGAGGACGCGTCTTATACGCGGGAGATTACGGTAGTTGTGGTACACAAAGAAAAACACCATCAACTCCCAATGAAATTGCAAGAGATGGATGTAGATGAAAGCTCAGTATGAAGAGCAGCCAAAACAAATGATCTGAATAGCTTGAGATTATGATTTTATTAAATTCCAGTGAAAATGTGGTAAGCCATATACAATTACCTATTAGTGATAAGGCATCGTTATAATATTACTGCATGATATACATATCCATTATACTCGAGTCTAATATATTACATTTCTAATTAATAGTAACCGTGATGACAATGATGACTCACTCTTGGCCACCGAGCTGTCAAACCTGGATTTGGTCCCAGTAGAGGAGGACCTGATCAGAGAATCTTACAGAATATAAGGACGGCATGAGGAGAATGGCTTCATGTCACCCCTTATCTGGTCGCGCGAGTCATTCCCAGGCTGGGACTGCATCAGACAGTTGATCAATGTGCGAGACGCCTGGCAAGGCGCACAAAAGGGTGACACGCCATCCTCAGAGGGCTGCTCAACCCCTCCAGTCATACCTGAAATCGCAGACGCCGAGGCCGGACTGTATGACCAGGTGTCTGCGACCAGCGACTTTGATGACTCCTTCTTAGAGTATGACTGGGAGGAGGAAGATAGAGCAGCCAAAGCCACCACAGAAGCGTTCGAGACGCCAGCTGCGAATAATAGTAGCGAGTCCCGTTATGGCGACGTTACTAGAGCCGCTATGGCTCTACTGCAGCTAGCCGCCGGCAGCAGTTCTAATGACGACAATAACAATAATGTTGAGTGCGATATGGACTACTATACGGAGCCATCCGGAGATATTATCTCGCCCAAGGAAGATGATTAGTCACACCTGAAAATATAGAATATATAATTTAGAAACGGCAAATTGTGAAAGACTGAGTCACTATGCCTTATCTATAAACTAATATATAATATATAGACTATTCAGGAGACAATCGGCATAAAACCAGCGTATAGTGACACCGCATAGACTTTACACACATGATTTTCATTGAATTTGTTGTCATATTAATATGTTACTAATGATTTTTCTTTTTCAGCTGAAGGCGTAATATTATCAAATAATTTACTCGTTTATATATGTATTGTCTGACTGTATGAAGGATGTCAGTTTATAGTACTGATAGCTTCATAGAGTCACCAATGTATATCCAGCTTTATTGTATTACCGCTGATTGGGACATAAACATTGTTCCGTACATATACATACATGTACAAGAATTGATTCAATAATTAGGATCATGAGTCCTACAAGTATATTAACTATATGCACTATAAGCATATATACAAGCTTGATTAGACATCACTGATAACGTGTTCAGAATGAACTCAAGTACCATTATATAGTTAAGATTTACATATAGAGCTTATTTTATACCGCTGATTGAAATCAGAAGGCCATGCCTTGAATTGTAGTTAGTTTACATTACTATTGTTAGTTAGTAAGGTTATACTCGAGACAGCTTTATAGATTCATCGCTGATGAGAGAATACTTACCTATTATAAGGAAGGTTCCATATGTTATCGTCGTTATCCACTAGTATTAACGAATAGCTATCGGTGTGATTTATATTCCGATACACCTTGCATTTTTTTTTGACCAAGCTATAGTATTTCATCTTGGTGCACTGAGAACCATTGCCTGTCTTCACATGTACTGGATCCTGAAGCTTATTCTAACGATCCCAGTAATTAACCCAACACGTACATCCATAGTATAGATATGAAACTGAATCTAACTGGTTCCAAGGGTATCACTAACACACTCCATCCCATCGTAATACTTAATCCAATGAAGGGCAACCTCATTGTCCTTGAGGTATCATTACACTTCCATAGCCCTTTTAGATATCTTACTTACTACCCATAGAGTAATACCATTTATAATTATGAACACCAGATCCTTGGGATAACGGTCTCAACCTTCACTCGTACTTAAATCCTTTTTTCACTCCGTATTAGGCCGTGAAGAATGCCTCCAGTCTTATTCCAACTACTCTCCATTGTAACACAGTAGAAAGTGTGTCAAATAGATTCTGGAACTGTTGACAGTTAGATGTTTAATGTTACACTACTCTGGAATAGACTTGAACTAGTCTGCGGGGTCTGACCGATTGTATTATTATTGACTATTGCGTATGTCTGCACCGATCATTGGCCCTCCTTGACCAATGATTATCAATGGCCTATAATGACTGTGTATGCCATTTGATGCCTCTTAACCTTATTGCACCGACCACCAGTGGTCCATACTGTAATCCACTATATTAGGGTTACAGGAATACTGTCTGGCGCATAATACCGAATGGGGTCTATTTACTCTCGCATGCTTAACCCCTCAGGAACCAGACACGGCGTGCTTCACTAAATAGGGGCTATCATTTCTTGGTTCTACCTCATTATTAAAAACCATCTTGAGTACGGTGCCGGTTATAGTGCGCTGTAGCCTGTGGTATTGCTGTCGCCCTGCCCCTGCTTTGAGTTGTAATGTTTTTCATTGAGTTCCTGTCTAACATTCCCGATTTATTTTATTAACCACCGCACGGAGTCGGTACCTTAAAGGGGGGGGCTATGTTAGACTATAGATTACACTAAATTAATAACCAATTATTAATCACCTATTTAAAACCTACACTCACCATAAGAGTGTACTCTACATTATGGTACCCTAAATAATAGGATACCCTCTCCATTATAACGAGCCCTCTAGCCTGTTATCCTAAAGGATCGGATAGTGATATGAAACAGAAACCTAGGGAATATCCGCTCACTGGATAAGAGTAATATAAACAATGAGCACAGGGCCCCAGTGTCAGAGAGTGTGCAGGGCTAGAGTAGGAGGTACAGTTAGTTAGCTTGGAGCCAGTCTACACACGACCATCCCATGTAGAACTGAGTGAGCAGCTCATTGGACACTCATGATGGATTCTGTATATCTTGAGAGGTAAGGCCAATATGGAACTCAGTGTATCAAGCTTGTCAATTGTCATTTAACCTTTAGACCAACATGAACTATCAATATGTATTGTAAAACGATACATCTTTCTATGTCAGTGATGGAGAGTTATCATCTGCTTAATAATAAAGATATTGTAATTCTACTGGCGAATTGCTAGTTTATTTTATTGAATTCATCGCTTGACATCTTCCACCATAAAACAGGTGTCAATCGGGTTCTAATTTGATGGCGTTCATAAATAAAGGCTTGAATTAAAGCTGAAGTAATTCTTGATTTTTTTAGTATGGTCAACCATAACAGAGTCAGATCCGTTTTTGCACCAGTTGCCATGGAAAGCACCATATTGAATAAATTAAATGACACAGGTGCCCCTGACACATCACAAATGTGACCTTGGACCTCTCTCTGATACAATAGGTTTCCATGGTGACCAAAAATTTTTTGCAACTTTTTCCGCCCAAATCATTATCTTTCTTCTGGTACCAAAATTATTAATCTGCGATAAAAATAAGGTCCCCTGGCACTGATTATACCAAGCAAAACACTGTTTTTAGTTGGGACTATTTAGCTGTCCTAGGTTTACTGGGGCGGAATACTGCTGTGACACCAAGAGGTCGCTGGTTCTAGTCCCTTGAGGTCCTCACCTTTTTTCAGTTGGTGACCTAAGCCTACTTTATATAGCATGTGAACTAAATGATAGCTTTTATGCTTTTATTTATTTTATTTTCAATTCTAGTGGTATTGACATATTTTGGTATAATGCTAATGTCATGGAGAATGCCAATGCACATGTTTTGATATATTGCCAACTAAATTGCCATGAGAGGAGGGGAATATTAGTCATTGCTTATGGTGAAAAACGGTTTGTGGGTTAAGCCCAGCTGGGCTCTATCTGGCAGTTCAGACATTTACCAGCTTAAGGCAACGTCTGGGTCAGCCCAGAGGGCCCAGAAGAATCCCACCTTGGGCCCTTGTGGGTGTGCTGGCTGGGTTGGCTGTAGATAAATTGATTGCCTGGTTAGCTCAGTCGGTACAGCAAAGGTTTTTTAAATACAGGGCTCCTGTTGTGGAGTGGAAAATACTTATAAGATTGGGGAAACTAAAGATGATACAATGTCACATGAAGGCAATATAGGTTCCAAGGTTTTAATGCTGAGGAGTCAGGACCAGGTACAGGTGATGTAGTTTAGGCGTTGATGGTAATTAAGTGCACTTTGGTCATAACTATGCTGCTGCTCCAATGTTAATAATGATCTACTGCTCCACTACTACATACTGCTGTTATTGACTGTTGCTTACTGACTTCAGATACCAGTTGGTACTAGAGGTTATATACTGATATGGCTGGCCAGCCTGTCAATGCTTATATGTAAGGTGCATGCATGGCATGGTGGAGTATGATATTATGAATTATGATGATCAATAATATGTGATTGTACATGTATAATATACATGTATGAAGTTATTAATAGATATATTGATATATTGTTTTGGTGATAAGAAGATTTTTCAAAATTCAAAATTCTGAATAAAAAGTCCAAAATAACATCATTAAAAAAGTTTCTAGTTACAAATATTTAGGAGTCATATTGGATCCAATTCTGAACTATAATATTTTTCTGAGGAACCAAATGAAAACAGTGGCTTATAGATCATACCAGTTGGCAAATATATCACGTTTTCTTAGTAAAGATATTATGATCAGAATATATAAAGTTTAAATTTTGCCCATATTTGATTATGGCGATATCCTATATGATAAAACTTGTGTCACTTTTACAGCTAAATTACAACGTATGCAAAATAGAACCGTTAAGATTTGTATGAAAGCTGATATTAGAACTGATACAAATGATATTCAAGATAGGGCAGGCATCAATTTTCTTGCAGACAGGAGACATTGTCACATTATGATAGAGGGCTTTAAAAGAACAAAGTATAAAGAAAATATTAGGAAAATTATTTTTTATTTACGATTCAATAAGGCCATTTAATTCTAATAAATTGGATTACGGATCTTTTCAATCAACTCTGTGGTCAGCCATCGGCAAAAAATAAAAATTTTTATGTCATCTAAATGTAAATATTGATAATTTGTTCACATGGAAAGGCAGAAATCGAAGGTTCATTGCTTACAATATACTTTTTTCCAAAGAATAATATTTTTTTTGGTCAAACTCTCCAAAAATCCCGTCGCCAATAGGAAAAAAAAATAAAAACAAAATTTTACTTTTTTTCTATTATGCCAAAAATCTGGTCGCCAGATCCGTAATCCAAGTTATTAGAATAAAATGGCCTAAGGGTAAATTGTTATTCAATTACATTCCCGATGTGAAATGTATAAGAGAAGTGTCCATTACAATTGTATCATTGCCGCTCATAGTGCACAGGGAGGAGGAAAGGAGGGAAGAGCAGCGGGCTTGGGGACAACTTTATGTAGAGGGCATGGAAGAGAGGAGGAGAAGGAGAGAAGAAGAGAGAACAGAGAAGGAAGGAAGATGGGAAGAATTAGCAAGGGCCTTGGAGGGAACCCAACTGGCCGAGTCAGACTCCTCCCCGAGCACTGATGCCGCTGGTGCTGCTGATGCTGCCGCCCATGCCACCCGTGCCACCTCTGCCACCCATGCCGCCTGTGCCACCCATGCCGCCTGTGCCCCCCATGCCGCTGAAGCCAGACATACTGTTGATCCTGTCCATGCAACAGAGGAGGTCCAGGGTGATTCTGCAGAGGTACCCATGAGCAAAACAAGATGTAGAGAGGGATGTGCAGGTGGTACCAGGTGTACATTGGGGTGTGCAGGCAGCACCAGATGTACAGTGGTCATGTGCAGACAGCACCAGTTGTACAGAGGGATAAGCAAATGGCACCAGATGTACAGAGAGGTTTGCAGGAGGCACCAGATGTACAGAGGGGTGTGCAGGCGGCACCAGATGTACAGAAGTGTGTTCAGGTGGCAATAGATGTACAGGGGTGTGTGAAGGAGGCACCAGGTGTACAGAGGGATGTGCAGGCAGCACGAGATGTACAGAAGTGTGTTCATGTAGCACTAGATGTTCAGAGGGATGTGCAGGTGGCACCAGATGTACAGAGAGGTGTGCATGCAGCACCAGATGTACAGAAGGGTGTATGGGCAGCACCAGATGTACAGAGGGATGTGCAGGTGGCACCAGATGTACAGAGGGATGTGCATGCAGCACCAGATGTACAGAAGGGTGTATGGGCAGCACCAGATGTACAGAGGGATGTGCAGATGGCACCAGGTGTACAGAGGGATGTGCAGGCAGCACCAGATGTACAGAGGGGTTTTCAGGTGGCACCAGATGTACAGAGGGATGTGCATGCAGCACCAGATGTACAGAGGGGTGTGCAGACAGCACCAGGTGTACAAAGGGATGTACAGGAGGCACCAGTGTACAGAGGGATGTGCAGGCGGCACCAGATGTACAGAGTGGTGTGCATGCAGCACCAGATGTACAGAGGGGTGTGCAGGCGGCACCAGATTTGTAGAGAGGTGTATGGGCGGCACCAGATGAGCAGGGATGTCTCCAGGCGGCACAGAAGGTGCAGGGAGATCTGTGTGCTGCACAAGAGGTGCTGATGGACCCATGGGCGGCACCAGTCCTTCAGAGAGCACTGCAGGTGGCACAAGAGGTGCTGAGGGACCCACGCGTACTACCAGACGTTCAGAGAGCTCTCCAGGCGGCAGAGTAGTAACAGAGGTAGGTGCTGAAGAACCTATGGGCGGAACCAGTCGTTCTCAGAGCTCTACAGGCAGCACAGTAGGTACAGAGGTACCTGTGAGTGGCCCCCATCGTGTAGAGAGGTCCACAGGCAGCACAGCAGGTACAGAGGGACCTGTGAGTGGCCCCTATCATGTAGAGAGGTCTACAGGCAGCACAGCGGGTACAGAGGGACGCGTGAGGGGCCCAATCATGTAAAGAGGTCCTCAGGCAGCACAGCAGGTACAGAGGGACCTGTGAGTGGCCCCTATCATGTGGCTCAAGTTGTGTAGAGTTGCCTGTGTGCAGCAACGCTGATGTAGACATGTCAGAGTTTAGATGTCTTACCCATTAAGGAGTCAAAAATGTGCCAGAAAAGTCGGAACCGGGTGTGCAATGAGATGAAAGTTGGTCTTTTCATCGTCATTGAGTCGGATGCCGTCAAGGCCGGGACTTGTGGGGGAAAGAATGCGCCAGAAAGGTCGGCACCGGGTGTGCGATGAGATGAAAGTTGGGCCTTTCATTGTCATTGGGTCGGCTGCCGTCAAGGCTGGGACACTGAGGGGCAACAAGGATGCGCTGGAAAGGTCGGAGCTGGGTGTGCACTGAGATAAAAGCTTGTCCTTTCATTGTCATTGGGTCAGCTGCCACTGAGGCCAGGACCTTGAAGGAGGAGTTGAATCTCCAGAAGTTGGCACCGTTGTGCTGCAGTTGTCCTCACAGTTGTTCAAGAGGAAGTCAAAGCTCCAGAAGTTGGCACCGTTGTGCAAGGGTTGTCCTTACAGTTGGTTAAGAGGGAGTCGAAACTCCAGAAGTTGGCACCGTTGTGCTGGAGTTGTCCTTACTGTCATTTAAGAGGGAGTCGAAGCTCCAGAAGTTGGCACCCTTGTGCAGGAGTTGTCGTTACTGTTGTTTAAGAGGAAGTCGAAGCTCCAAGGTTGGCACCGTTGTGTAGGAGTTGTCGTTACTGTCGTTTAAGAGGGAGTCGAAGCTCCAGAAGTTGGCACCGTTGTGCTGCAGTTGTCCTTACTGTCGTTTAAGAGGGAGTCGAAGCTCCAGAAGTTGGCACCCTTGTGCAGGAGTTGTCGTTACTGTTGTTTAAGAGGAAGTCGAAGCTCAAGAGGTTGGCACCATTGTGTAGGAGTTGTCGTTACTGTCGTTTAAGAGGGAGTCGAAGCTCCAGAAGTTGGCACCGTTGTGCTGCAGTTGTCCTCACAGTTGTTTAAGAGGAAGTCAAAGTTCCAGAAGTTGGCACTGTTGTGCAAGAGTTGTCCTTACAGTTGGTTAAGAGGGAGTTGAAGCTCCAGAAGTTGGCATCGTTGTACAGGAGTTGTCCTTACTGTCGTTCAAGAGGGAGCTCCAGAGTGAGTGAGTAATGGATGTTTAACGCCATTTCGACAGCTAAGGTCATATTCATGGCGAGAAACATGGGAGCTCCAGAAGACCAAGATTTAATTCTCAGTAGCCCCACAAGACTGGCTTCGTTTTGAGGGGGCGGAAGGGGGCCATCCCTGTTTAGATGGTTCTATTTGTTTTCTCCCTTGTGTGTAAATAAGCAGGGGAGAGTGTAGTGGTGGGCGGCATGGGCAGCGTGGGCGGCACAGCACTATAGTGTGCTGTGCATCCTGTAGGTGGCACTGCAGGCGGCACATGTATATAAGACGGCGCATGCCGTGCAGTGGCCAGTCTAGTCCAAGCTGAGCTAGGTGTCAGACATACCCTATGCTGGCTGCTATGCTCCCAGAGTTACACTTTAGGCTATAGGAATGACAGTTGCTGATAGATGTTGATGAATGTTAACGATTATAACTGATGCTGATCTGCTGTATCTGTGTATAAGAAGAAGCCAATAGAGACCTACATTAACTACATTGTACCACAGTCCTGCCTTGTGTTCTACTTCCACTCATCCAAACTACCATTACAATATGTCAATTTTCTTCATTATGTGGTATCTAGATTTTCCATTGTTTTCTGTCCTGTCTGTCATAGCTTTTAAGGTAATTACTTTTACATGTAATATGAAAATAATACAAATTTTGTATAATTATATATTTTACTCTCTTTTTTTGGTATTGTATATACTGTAAATATAAAATGCTACATACATGTAAATAGTGGGTGGCCAACTTAAATTAATTTATTAAGCGGCAGCCCTTTTGCCTCATACCTCTATACAATGCACACATGGTTGTAATTATATGAATATGTATTTACTCACAGTGATATTATTTATGTTCTGCATACTATATCAATGTGTTTTATACTATTACAAGGTATTTTTTTTGTAAAAATATTGAGACAAATAAAGTGTTATTGAATTGAATTGAATTATGGTCATAAATGATTGCTTATGTAACCTTGTGGGATAATGATATTGTAAAGGTACCAATTAGTGATCTACGTTTATGTGAGGGTAACAGGAAAACCAACACTCACACTGTGCTCAATCCCAGAATCATAAAAAAAGGATTTCATATTTCTTTTAGAGTAGTTTTTGGTAGAAGAAAAACGTAGAAATACATGTTTTAGACATCTACGTTTGTAGAAAAATACATAAACCTTAACGTTTGTACGTCCACATACCTTACCCAAAAACGTAATTCAGACCAAATTATTAGAAAAACCTAAATATACCTGTGATCTACGTAGCATTTTGGTGGTGTGTTTACTGGGATATGCCTACAGGGAGGACATGTTTAATGCATTGAAGAAGACCTTCTTAATGGTAATTGCGGTGTACGGAATACCCAACATATCCAAGTAGTTTTATCTTTTGCTTACATAAATTCTGATGAAAAAGAAATCTCAAGATTAAGGTGACCATTTTCTATTCAACTCAACACGAGAAAAAAGGTTTAATCTAAAATTATTGATAAGAGAACAACGACATTCGATGGGGAGATGGTAGTGTGTGATTTATTTTCAAATAAAAGTAATAGATTTCAATGACTAGTCTGTAAAAGAATCCAGGGAACACCTCTGCGTTTCACCGTTCAGAAAAAAAAACTGGTGCCATTTTCAATAAAGACAAGACTTATGATACCAATGGTTTATGTGTTCCAAGGAGTCCTTCTCTCCTCAAAGAGGATTCGCTTTTCAACAAAGTACCGTGTAAACCTTTCTCATTATTAGCACGACCACATAAATAACATCCGCATGCAACTAAAGAATATAAGCATAACCCTCACTTCGAGTTCCTAGCTACGACACTGGGGATATTTTTGTTCTATTGGTACTTGTTCAGATTATTTGCGTGTTTCTGTCCGCATTTTTTGTCATTTTTTACATTAAGCAACCAGGAAAACAAAAACATTCCAGCGCTGCAAGTGACACCAACGCTGGTATCGCACTAGTGCTAGTAGCAGAGCTTGAATTTGTGTCCTTTCTAGACTTAGATACACCCTAACTGGGCATATTGGTTCAATCTAACACCACAAATACATGAACCATTAGCAGCTTTATTTAGACATTTCCCCAAGCTTACAAAATCTTATCAAAAATAGAAAGTATCCTTACAAGTCTAGTTTTTACTTAATCATAAGCATAAGTGACTAGATCATAATCTACATAATATCTTGACATTAGTAATAGGCCGCGATGAGTTCGGTATGGCCGGACAGCATTACGCTCTTGATCGGTAGTATGACAGACCATATACTTTGATTTGATGGACTGACCAAATAGATGGGTATAAGATATAAAGGGATCATAACTAGGGCATGTGCAACATTAGCCCTTTTTTTCAAAGACATCCTTTTCATGGTGGCCTATGAGAATAGCACCTTATGTTCAGTCTACTTTTTCTTGCCAAACTGAAGTCTGAGATTGTCCATGCGCATGCTCTGGCGCATACGTTCCATATGTCTTAAGAAGGCGTCCCATTGAAGGTTAACCCTTTGGTAGAGAGGATCAAGACTAGGTATGTCAACCTTCCATCCTATGAATTTTCCATTCTGCTGCCCGTTATCACCTCTCCCTATCTCCTCCACACGGGAGTACTTCCTTAAAGCTGCTGGAAGTACCTGGTCAATGACATGCACTACGCCGTTGGTTGCTGTAAGGTCACAGCGGGTGATAGGGGTATGACCTCCAACGTGGACATTACCATCAGTGTCACTGTCAAACCTCACCATGCTACTATCAAGCATCCTCTCACGTTGCTTGAAGAGCATCCTCGAATGGAACATACCAGCACAGCATATGGTACCTTGATAGAGGAATAACATATATGTATTTATGTATGCAAAAAGTAAAGTTGCTTTGATATGGTTAACTACAATTTATTGGGATTAAAGCTTAATGGACTTCAAATGGCCAAAACCCAGGACTTATACATGTACAGGAACATATGATAAACTGTTATTGATTTTATTATGAAGTCATGACAGATTCATCACACGTAGAATGACTTTTCATTCCACTATCAATAATTTTACCAGATTACTCTTCAAAATGCCAATATCACCGAACTTCATTTAGAATTATTTGATGATACATCAGTGTTCCTAGGCTATGTATAGCGATGTTTCACATTTCCGTGATCAATGGTTGTGCCAAGACGTTGATTCGGTGATGCTCCCAGCATTTCGCTGTTAGTAGACCCAGCGGTATAGAAATTCAAAACTTTAAGAACATAGGACCTACAGATCTCGGGGTCTTTGATATAGACTAAATCCTAGGAACTAGCCATACCAAACCTACCAGCTGTGATGTGATGTTTCAGGAGACCCTGCAGTCGGCGAGGATCTGACTTGATTGTGTTCATTGTTTGTTCATCTACGACACTCCAAGCCTACACAACAGAAAAAAAGGAATGAAAAATCCATACTGCAAAGGTCTTTTGCCTGTATCCCTCTATCACGCGATTCTACAAGTATGTGCATAGCTACTATGCATTTGATAGTTTTTAGAAGTAAATGGCTAAGATTGTATAAACGTCTAGGTAAACGCATCTTTAAATCCATTTTTTTTTCAACGAACACTCTAATTCAAGTAAAAGAGAAATTTGCTTTCACAGATAACGTGATTATTATACATAGGAACATGGGAATATCTAAGATATTGCACGAAAACTACTGTAGAGATATAACCAACACAAAGAGGCGTTTTCAGCTTCTGGCAGGTCATAACTTTTCTATTTCTTTCCTTGAAATGGAATATATTTTTCTAGGCTTAGTCGTGTGTTAATGATTAGGACTGATACACTTAAACACATTTTAGCTGATAGATCTGTTATAGTGCAAACTGTCTTACCGCATTGGAAGGTGCAACAAAGGTGAAAGGTCCCGCAGATTGGAGACTTTCGGCCAGACCAGCCTCTTTGAGCAGACCTACCAAGGTGGACATGTTACTCATTTGGGAGAGGGTGTCCAACACGTCACCACGGGGTGGCACAAGGACCTGCAAGGACAGTGTTAAATAACTTCTTCCCATCACCTCCTCATCTCTCAACGCATGTATATATTTATTGGAACTCCAAGTGAATTTAACATTGATTATAGAATTATAAGTGTTATTCATAATCTATATATTGCAATCTAATCAGGTCCAAAGGCTAGCTAATTATTATCTTAAAGGGGATATCTACACTGCAAAAATGGTGTTTAGATTTTAAACATGTTTAGGTCTAAACATGTTTAAAACCTAAACGTATATGTCAATTAGGTGTATCATTGACTGCACATTAAAAATTTTAGGAAAATAACACTTTTATTCTAAATACATAAACATTTTTGCTAAACATGTTCAGACGTTTAGAGTTTAAACAGTTGAATATTAGGTGTTTAGATTTAAACATAAATATGTTTAGATACTTGGATGTCAAATCCACACCAGGTAGCAGCACTACCTCTGAATGGACTATCTGCACACAGTTATAATCAATTGTTGTGACAAATATCCCCAAACTCCTTGTTTATCATAGTGTCATTTCATTAAATGTTATGAAAATAGACACAACAATAGAAAATTAACTAAATTCAACTTACACCACCATCATTACCATAAAATAATCAATGAGCTCCATGACTTACACCTATGTCATATTATTTTGTAAAGTATGAAGCAATGTCCTCCCTGCCAACCTGTTGTACTTCCTCAAGTCTCCTATTCTAATGCAGTGTGTACATATATAGGTATATAGCTGTGGCTGACATCTTTGGAGACTTTGCAGTGTAAATACCTGCTGATGTCCTCCAGTAAATGAGAAAACTAACAAAATATATTCCTTTATTTTTTTAATGGATACATGTCTGCAAACCCTTACTTCCCACCAAATCACTTAGACATCTAAACACAAAAATTCATGAACATCTGAACCCAAAATTTCATTGATATCTAAACACAAATTTTAATTCTAAACACCTAGATTTCTAAACACTTGAGCTAGGCACATTGTTTAGCTAAACATGTTTAGGAAATTAATGTGATTACAAAAACGTTGCAAGAATATGTTTAGAATTGTGTTTAGGATCTAAACACCATTTTTGCAGTGTACACTGTCCCTGAGCTGTTCCACTTAAACAAAACATTGGCCGTCCACAGATCTTCATGACTTATTGTACTTACCTTATCTACAATATGCACTACCCCATTACAAGTCTCTAGGTCACGGTGCGAGAGGCGCGCGCACTGGGCCGTTGTCTCCCGACGGATGCCAAAGGGGGCCTGTGTATATAGAGAAAGTTGAGGATCACGTAATTTGATGTCTGAGCCGGGTTTTGGGCTTATGAGGAATAAAACTATGTATTCAGACCGCCCTTAGAAATTAGGACTTTGTGTTGTGTACCTGACTATAATTCTTAATTTCATATACTACTCACGTGCGCTGCCTGTTAATTGGCATACCTGATCCCAATTACCAATTCTATACTACTTACACCCTTTTCTTCTTTTACGTAGGCCTGTACAGGATGGCCCATGGGCTTTTCCATCACACTACATGTACAAGATTTTACGACCGTCATAACTAACAACGTATTCCTCCTTTACAAATTAATTGGCTATGGATAATTAGCGGTAACGTACAGAGAAGAATTCCTTGACACTGATTGTCTTGCCATTGAGAGTGCTTAGACGCTGGTTGTGTCCAATGCTGATTGACCTGACAAGTCCTGGAGTCACGTGATAGTTGACGAGAGCTGCTAGAGCTTCCTTATCAGCCTTGAGTGCTGCTAGTTCCCCCTCCGGCATACTCTGTACAAGAGAATGGGAGCATACAAGAGAATGAGAGCATGTATTGCCAATCCATAATGGCCCCATCAGTTGTTATGCTTTTGCCAACATCCTTTTTTCCCAAGTTATGTTGTGCTTCCAGAAAGGAATATCGCCAATTTCCCGCGAATTCATCTTAAGCATAGACCTAGTAGTTTAGGGCAGCATGGCAACATTATCAATTCACATTAAGCAATGCCTCCAGTGTAACACTATATCCTCGAATAAACGAACGCAGAAGTTTATCTTTCATAGCCTATGACAGATGGCCCCTATAAATTAGAAGAAAAAAAATTCTAATTCTTAGAATCGAGTCATTTATTGCTAGGTGGCGGGGGGGGGGAGGCGAAACATGTATATGGGGGGGGGGGCGAAACCCAATTAACCTTCACACTAAATGTGGGCAATTGATGTGGTCCACATGCATATCCGATTTTTTGGGATGGGGTGGGGCGGGGGCATTTTGTAAAAGCAGGGGGTGATTATGAGAACGTATACCATATTGTTGGGGGGAAGGGGTCCGAAAAAAATGCCAGCCTGCAAATATCCACCAAGCCCCTCCAACTAGCAATAAATGACTCGGCCCTTAGACAAGTTCCGCCATCTAGGGACTATTACAAATAAATAAATTGACCTACCATAATGGCCTGGTTTGAAGGAAGAAATAGGGTCACATTATCACTGGTTTCAAAGGGCTTTTGTAATCCAGCCAATTTGACAAGTTTGACGAACTCTGATGCTCCAACCTTCTCAGCGACCTCGAGGATATCCAGAACTGTAAAGGGAGTAAATAAATAACACGTTCCCATCCAATGAAAACATATGACAGGTATGGGTGGGTCATATATTTGTACAAAATTGTAGCACTTTTATAAAGTCTTTAATAATGTTGTAAAATTCTTTTCACAGCATATAGGCCTAATATAATGAAAATGAGTTTGTCTTTATAGGCCCTAAAGCGTGCACATACAACATGTAATTGGTTGTATAGAAGCACTCTAGCCTATATTAAAGGCGACAATGATCTCAATAGATGATGTGAGCTCACGACCATGTGAAATGTGAAATCATCGATGAGGGTACGGATACATATACATACCATCATCAGGCACTAGAACGTTATCCACTAGGTGGACCACACCGTTGGACGCCATAATGTCACGTGAGACGATCTGTGCATGGCCGAGCCAAACTTTGTCGTCTCCGTCCCTGGTCAGATTGACGTAGTTACCGAGAACGTTACGCGATTTTACCTTCCCAATGATGATGGAGGAACAGATGACGTTAGGCAGCAAATGGGTACGGACTAGCGCTATAGGGAAAAGGGAAAGATTGTATTAATGTTAAATTAGAATTCCTGATGAGTGCTTAAAGATTTTGGACCAAATAATGGAGAGGGGGAGGGGGATTATCTTTACCAATACTAGTCTCTCATATGATATTCATGAATGCAGTACATTGTACATGTAATGATATCTAGGCCTACCCAATTGTCAGAAGATGTAGGCGTATACACAATAACTTCATAGTTGAATTTAGGGGGGACAGGGCTAAAATCTAAAGCAGTAGACCGTCTAATAACTTAGGTTTATTGTACTTTATTGTCACACTTAATGTGATTTCATATCATTGTAAATCTATATAGGCTACCTATATTATTGCGAGTATAATGCTCTACTTACTGCCGAGGCACGAGTCCCCATATAGAAGTTTGTTTAGCAGACTAGATTTGACCTTCCTGAAGGCGGAGTTTGTGGGTGCAAACAGGGTGAATTGGCCATCAGTTCTCAGTGCTTGTACTATCCCAAGCCGTCCCAACACTGGAGTACAAGTCAGATTAAAGGGGAAAAAGGGATAATTTATGAAAACCGCGAAAAAATGTTCGGCGAGGGGCAGAATTAAGTGTGACGCTTCTGGTGACCGCGTTTACTGTAATTGCAGCGGTCACGGATTAACCATATAACTTTTGTGACCTAAAATTAGTTTCAGGGGTTCACGACCTTCGTTTAGTCCGCGCCCCCTTTCTTCCAAATCCTGGATATACCGCTGATGTAAACCACTCATGTACGAACTTTGGACGAGCTGCTTGACATGTATCAATAATTGTTATTTACTTTGTTGGAACTCTTCAACTGCTATCACATTGCGAGTATAGGCTTGCTCAACTTCTCTTTCCCATCGAGCACCACATTGCCTATAAGCAGTGTAGATGTATACGTATTTGGGTAATAATATTGATGATATTTTACTTAGAGAGCAGCTTTAGACGTAATATGTAACACAAAAGAAATGCTCTGCCACACAGGGTATATTGTATACAGAATCATGCACATGACTTGACTCTTTATCTTTTTACAGATGAGTCATAGGGAGCCTAAGTCTCGCGATAAACCATGTCGTAAAAATATTTCTGATTTTGAACTAAAATGACTGGTCAATATTTTAATTGATCTGAAGGCCCCACCATATATATATATATATATATATATATATATATATATATATATATATATATATATATATATATATATATATATATATTAGGCTCAACTCCTAATTTGCCAAAAGTTATCCTATAGGTCAAAAATATCCCCGATCCTTCAAGCCTGTGGGCGATAATATGCTGAGCTCAGAACGGGCACACACGTGACGTGACTAAGCCTCGCTATATAGTGACTCCCTATATTGTTCTTTCATGGAATCCTGTCCGCCTACTCCTTTCTTGGAATAGATCGGACCATTATGTCACAAGAAGTAATATTCCCTATAGGCCAAATCCCACAACGCGAAAATGGCCATAAAATCTTTGTGATTTAGGCATGCACTGTTCCTTAGCCGATATTGGAGGATAATATCATCTAAGGAGGGCCTAGAACGTCTGAGGAACCTTGCCAACGTCTTGATTTTTGTAGAGTAGAACATGTCAAAGTTTTTTGATATTTTCTTAAAAAAAAAATCAGAAATCTCTGTGAATTTGTCTGAGGTCATGATTTCCCAGCTAAAAGATGAATTTCACAATGATTTACTGACCAAAATCAACAATTGAATCAAAACCACAGAGCTTGAGTGGTCAAAAGCATCAATAGAATCAAAATCACAGGGATGTACTGCCCAATATCGGCTAGCAGTGAGATTTGGAGTATGGAGTAGTGGGGTTATAGAACCTTTGTGATTTAAGAAATTGACAAGAGTCCACGACTGCCAATATCCAGAATCACAAACATTTCAGACCTATTTTTCACGTAGTGGGATATGACCTTATTACTCAGCGTTGCTCATATTACCCACTACAGCCTCTGTCTGAACCACATGTTTATAAACAAGGGCTATATGTGATGTGTAACTTAGACATCACTATCCATCACCCTACTCATCTAGACATGTTGAGGCTTGAAGGAGCTTATAGTTTACATACACATCTCCATTACATCTGTTTTATTGTCTGATTCTCGAAGAACATGAGAAACCAGAGGCGACGAAGCTAAAAAGTGGTGTTTCAAACTCGGGGTTTCAAATTAATCAACTCTTGCAGGATGGGAGACTCCAGGCTTATTACCGTAAATCCTCGCTCCTTCAAGCCTCAACATGTCCTATAGGACGCGTCTTATACACCAAAACTACCCCAGGTGTGTCCCATACGATGGTCAGAAGTTATGGTTGCGTCCTATAAGCGAGTTTTTTTTTTTTACTATAGATCAGTACTAAAATGACCAAAAAAATAACCCTAGATATGTCTTAAATCATTTCTTTAAACCCTGGGTGCGTCCTATACACGAGGAGCGCCCTATACACTGTAAAAACAGTGTTTAGGGATTAAACACCAGTGTTTAGAAGTTAAACACTTGGTTAAACACGTATTTGTCCCACTTTTCTCAACGCTTCTTAAGTGTTAAACGCGTTCAATTTTAAACACGTTTAACTAGGAAGTGTTTAACCAAGTGTTTAAATGCTAAACACTTAAACACTTCAGTGTTTAGGTGTTTGAGAATAAGTGTTTAAAAGTTAAACACCTAAACACTTTAAATTTTTATATATACGTATACGCGAGGATTTACGGTAATCAGTATTTTAAAAAAAGTGACGATATATATTCACTCATTAATTTTCACTAGCCATCTGAATGCTTGACAAGTGCTGTCCATGCATCACCAGGTCCTCCTCAAAACGCCAAGAAAAAGTACTCTAACACTCCCTTTCCTGTGCAGAACAATAACAAAACTTACTAGTTTTGAAAGTGCTTAGTTCGGGGTCCTTACTAACGATATCGGCTACAGTATTCTCAGCGGTCGGCAGGAGTCCCTCAGTGATGTGAACAACTCCATTCTCTGCCATCTTATCTGGTTGTTCTATCGGCACACAGTTAGCTGTCACCAGCTGAAAAGAAATGGTTACTGTTAGACTAGTGGACAATATTTGACTGAGTAGGGTATAGACTTCCTATTCTAGGGCAGTCTAGATTATGATTTATGTAGGGCGTTGATACTGAGCTAATATGATAGTGTTCAACTGTTTTCTTGATACTCCCTCAGGACTCAAACTGTGGTCCTTCCACAATAGATAGTACCACACAGATGGTGACCCAAGTATTTTAGTCCATCTATATCTATCACCACTCAGATATTTCCTCAAAACAATCCCAACTATTCTAGACATATGCAAATTCTAAGCAGTAACAGCAGGGGGACATTATGGGAATCCTTCCATGCTCAGACAAAAAGGATGTGCAAACCCCTTTCCATTTAGGTCTTTTTCCACCCGGGGCAGCAGTCTAGTCTATGGCAATATATTATTGTCAACTATATATTCTACTGGCTAAATGGCCAATTATGCCAAGCGAAAACCACTGGTTCTCAGCCAAGACTACTGTCCATTGTCCACTGGTTAGTGTTTTCCTACCCCTGCCCCGTAAAGGCTTTAGTCCAGGCTATAGATTATTACCTGTTTTGGTGTGTCATAAATATTGATCCTGATTTTGGCATTAGGGTTGGTTGTTGGCAGGAGCAGCTCGTCGCTGAAGATCCCAGTGCGCATGATCCCCGGAACCATGTGAGCCATCAGTACCTGCTGTACGTTACCCACGATACCCTTTACTTCCGGTGTTATAAGCACCACGTTCTCCTTTGCAGACTGAGAGAGACACAATTGGAATAACACGGTTGTCAACACTTCCTGATCAACATAGTATATGGTCACACGTGAATTGTTTTGAGAGGATCACAGATAAGATAAGTCCAAATTCAGACATTTCAGCACAATTTTTCGTGTTGTAGGATTTGACCTTATGCAAATGACTGTAAGATTTTATGAGAGAGACAGTAGAGGAGTAGTGTCAAGAAGTGTGACAGTTGACTGATATAAAGTCGCTAAATATACTATAAAATGGACCAACTCACACTGTCTGGTTGCACCATAAGGTTCTTGAATGCCATGTCTTTAGGTGCAAACACTGTATAATTGCCTTCATCCAGTAAATCAGTCAAACCCATACTGTCCATACCGCGCACCATTTCTCCAGCACCTAGACCAGTC
The DNA here is from genome assembly GCA_949317995.1 of Acholoe squamosa. Taxonomy (NCBI): domain Eukaryota; kingdom Metazoa; phylum Annelida; class Polychaeta; order Phyllodocida; family Polynoidae; genus Acholoe; species Acholoe squamosa. Next base: position 60,391,540 of record OX439036.1, on the reverse strand, counting down.
ATAGTGTCCACAACTGGTCGCAGGGTCAGGCCTGAGATGAAAGGAATTAAGTTGAAAACATATATCACCTGTGTCTACAGAGATATCTTTCCGACCCGTTTTATCTTAACTTATATGTCATAGCGTCCAATAGAGTCCAGGGAGGAATCCTTTGCACCGAGCCAGCAATTGAGATCTAAGAGAAGTTGTGCTTCTTAAAAACCCTAGCTCCTTTCAAACTCCGGTTTACTAGCACTGAACAGTTTGCGAGACAATAATATCTACTTTCTGTGCAGCATGATATCAATTTGGCCTGATGGTGTTTTGATAGTGGTGAGTATACTTACGCACTGGACATCCTGATTTGGCCTTTTCCCTCTCGAAGCCATGGCAACATTCCAGGGTGATTGTGGAAGTTCTCTTTACTCCAAAGATATTTGCGCTGGATGATCAAATTAAGAAAAAGAAAATTCATTTGACCAGCTATGATTTCTTATTAGCATTTCAGGTAGAATTATTTGGCTCTTTTCATATTCAATTGTTGTGTATTCTGAATAGGACACAAATGAAAAATTCTGTTGGATTGTGCTTGCAGTAATCAGCTAGGTATTTCTCAAACCCTACAAATTGAGACTGCCCACTACGAATTGTACACCCCCTATAAGATCCAGTCCGATCGTAGTGAGGGGGAGTGGGTGACCCTACAATACCTACGATTGGCTCTACAGCAGCATACCTTTTCCTTCTATATCTGCACAAATCGTAGTGATTGACCATGTATATACAAGAATAGCCCTACGTGAGAGGTAAGGTTGGTACGATCCAGCAGGGACCTAATCATTGGGTTTGAGAAATGACTTCCTGGTCTCATCTAGAGAATTGGCACTTCCCAGTCGTTATGTGAAAAAGGTATATAGCAAAGTATCATTCAATGTTGATCAGCTAGTTCGTAATGTTGGTACAAAGTTCTGTGTACATTGTAATTAACTTTTTAGAAAATATAACTAGCAAACGTTTCTGAAATGTTTTGTTTTTGAACATGGAAAGCAAAGTTTTGAAGTTAGAAAACCGTCTTTTACCAGGCCCCCTAGACCCATTCCAAACATTACAAATACATCCTGTGTTGAAATAGGGGCATTTTCAGCTCTTATAAATTTATAGTCAGATCCACTTATTATACATTATAGAGTACCCGTGCTTGTATCAAGGTACATGCATACATACACAGTGGTACAGGTGTAGGCAGTGGGTGTCTCATCGCACGATGAACGCGTATAGAAATGGTGATGTGTGATGGGAGCCCCGTCCACTCCATTAAGTGACGTGGTCACATTCTCTGTTGTCTCGTGCTTAGATTCACACACATTAATACTGAAAGAAATATTGAGAAAAATGTTGTGAGTCAGGGAATAAGGAGAGTGCAAAATATCATTATTACACGACTTCTGTGATTTTGGATGCTTTTTCTGAATATTCCCATTCTGATACCTGTCGATATTGCAGGTTATCGGCACTCCTAGGAGTGCTGATATCCAGTTGGTACACAGCCAAAAAAAACCTTCCCTGTTTCAATAAATAAGCATACATATGCAAGAATATCAATAACCTCAATAACCTAGACTATAGGCATTAACAAGTGAATCATTAATTTTGGCAGTGTAGCGTAAACCCTACACATTGATTCAGTAAGCACTGATCTGCTTCGACATGTGCCCGTGAAGAGAACAAAAAGAATATACATGGGTCAACATCTACCAGCTTCCCCCCTGAAAAGAACTATATGAATAAAAAGTAACTAGTTCCTGACAATGACAAAGACAGTTGGCTGTCTGCCGGGATACCACATTTGTACAGTCTAGATATGTACATGTATACACTCTTGTGAACTATTATGACGCTGATAGAGACCTAGCTTGTGTCCGGCCTGACATCATAACCCACTTGGCAAAAAAAGTATTTTCAACGTTTGCAAACGTATTTTAAGGTTTGGGTAAAAGACTTTTGAAAAAAGATGTTTATATTACGCTCAAAAAACGCTTTTCAATAAATAAACCGTTTTTGTTGTTTTTTTTTCAACCAAATAAAAATGTATGTGAATTAAATTTCTATACGTTAAAAAGCGAGTTTTACCTAGGAATAAAAACGTTTTATAGAACATGAAAAGAACGTTTTGTGTACATGTTTTGACGTATTTTTTTACGTTTAAAAACGTATGGCAAACTAAGGAACCAAACAAACACATTATTGCCGTCATAAAATTACTGAATATGTCTCTTCTGGTGGAGATGCAAAATACAAACGAACAACAGCACAGATCTTCACAGGATAAAAAATTAGTTGATACTCATATTCAGGATGAGGGTAAACATGATAGGTTTACTACCGGCTATTATGCTGTATCACGTACCAACTTAAATGATGTTGTGCGAACGTTGTCTTTTGCAAATCTATACATTAATCCAAAATACTCATGTTTGGGACACACAACGAGGCGATACGTATATATACACCATAAAAATGATATCTCAACAATTGTGCTCATTCCAGACACAGCAGTAGTGTCTGATGGGGTCATGTGCTAACGTTCCTCTACATATCAGACTCGGGCACCAGTCTCGATAGTGGAGGTCGAGACTGGGTGGGAATAGTCACTTCTTTTCTTATTTTGCAATGATGTAGTTCAATCATGCTACTGTTTTGGCTAATTATATATCAAAGTGGGTTTCATTGATATCACTTCTTATAAGTGTTTACTTTTGACACCTTTGCCAACATCAGAGAGCAGATCCCTTATCTTTAATCCTTTAATTGGTGATAATTAATAGATGTGTATTCTGACCCTTCCTCTACCACCCTGCCTCTGCTCTTATCTACTGATCACCACTGTTCAGTCATAATTTAGTATACACCTGTGTGGTGCTGGGAGAGTGTGTCACAGTCCCAATGAAGCCGGGTCCATGATACTATTCCATCCTAGACCAGAGTTATGACACTAGTCGGGTGCCCTAGACTAACTATATATAAGGTCCGTTGATATGATTACCGTAGTACCTCGTGCATAAAGCGCATCAAGAGTTGAAGAAGCGCACATAGGACCTGGTTCTGACCAGTTTAGTTATATTAATATACAAGTCTATTGAGGTATAACCCAGACTTTGTGAGAGTCATACACTGAAAAAAAAAAACGATCCTCAAATATTAGTAAGAAGTTAGGAGGTCGTTTTTGGCAAAGGTTATCAAAAAGCATGTGTCCAAACTTCATATCCTATCTTAGCGTTTTCAAACTAACCCTTAGTAAAATGTTAGCATTTGCCTGACATTATTAGTAATTTGTTAGTCCTAAGTTTTACTAAGACTTTCATTTATTGGAGGTGTGGAATAGGAGCTGCAATTTTAAGCTTCTGCAAACAAATTTATATTTGAATACTATAAACATCAAAACATGAGAAATCTTGCATACAGACATGAAGAGTTTAGTTTAAATCACTGAATACATATGATACAATCCCTAACCCTTTGAAACTAACCCTTTATTGTAGGTAAGCCACATTGAATTCAAAACCTACTTTAAGTCTTAGACTCTATATATCAGGATTTTGACTCCTGCAACAGAACCTCTTCATTTAAGAAACATGTGCTATGCCTCAAATCATTTTTATTTACAACCCCTGAGCTAGGTTGCTCTGAGTTTAATACAAAGTCAGAGAACTAACAATGTGAATAATGTGTATATTGAATATCCATACAAAATGTTTCCATCTTTCTTCCTTCTTCCTTCAATAACTTATCAATATATTAAGTGCATTTTATTAAATGTTATATGAGTACAATTGCAAAAGACTTTCTAAGTCAAAGGTTATTGAAAATCACCATTTTTTTTTACATCCATAGACTATTCTATGATGTGCACCTACTAGAAAAATCCTCATACAAACTGCACTGCCACCTGGAAAAAACTACTAACCCTTAGATAAAACTATTAACCTTGGAAAGGTTACTAACTTTTTACTAATTTTCTCTCTTGACTTAGTCAAGCTAGCTTGTCTGAATTGGTAAGTGAATGTTACTAAGCACCTAGCCATTGTTAGTAAAATGTTAGTCCTGTGTTGGTCACATTTGCTAACTAAGGTAAGTTACTTAAATTAGATTCATTTTTTTCAGTGTATAAGTCAAAGCTAGGGCCATCCTCATGTATACGCCGTGCCTTATACACGAGGCTCGACATGTACATACATGTACTCGGTACTCTCGATACCGTACACGTACAATGTACTCCCACTTTAATTTTATGCGCGGCCATTACGATACATATAGTTGATGGGTGTAATTTTGGTAAGATGTGCATAATTATGGGCAGTGCATATATTTATATTGCATCAATAACTATAGAGTGTATATATGCCCACTCGACACTCATCGATGTAATAATTATATTGCACTTGATTATCAGAAGTAGAAAATAATTTCCTCGCTAGGTGTATGCCAGTGGGTAATGAGTCGTGTCACCATGCCATAAGAAAGACTAATTCCAGATTGTAGGTCACACACAAGCCTCCCTCGGTGTATCATACTCTCCTGCTGCAATACCCCACAGTGCTAAACCTTCAACTCACGATGCGCCTTATGAGCAGGATGTGCCTTATACGCGAGGTACTATGGTAATACATGTACAGATTTATTTTGCATCCTAAATTGTGACCATAAACTGTCTTCCCAGTTGACGCAAAATATTTTTAAGGTATTTTCTTTGTGTAAATGCTCCAATTAAAACATAAAAAAGGCCGTTTTGTTTTGAGGTCTTAAAAAGAGTTCGTTCGACACAAAAAAAAGGTTAAAGAAAATTCTGACCACACGTTGTTCGGTTTTTCCCTTTCTATTCAACAACTAGAAAAGTTTCAAGACAAATGTCCTTTACAAACGTTTTCTTTTTCATCTTTTTTACACAACACCAATCCATTTAGCGTTCCCAAACGTTGCAAATAAGTTTTTTTTGTCAAGTGGATCGTTGCGAAAGCATTCACTACATGTATATTTACCTACACTTTTTTTTGCAATCAGGACTTTAATTGCTTACCCTCTCCACCATGGCTGGTCACCACCAAAGAGATACTTGATGTTCCAGTCCATTTTTGAGGGCTCCATCGTCTCCAGCATGGCGGACAGAAAGCTGGGTGAAACAAAGGTCACAAATAGAAACGGAAAGAAGTTGCTGATGGACGATCTCAATATAACCTTAAAAAGGCGAACTTTAGAATGACCTTTTACAAATAGAAAATTTTAGAACTCAAATATCCAACGGAAGATCTGTCGAGCCTGTCTATGATTAGCTATAATGGCTCTTATAAAGTTCAAAACCATTATTTTGGCGATATGTTATAAATATTATGATGGAGATACGATGGCGCCATAAATAAACGTGCACGTGAAGGAGAGTTGCCATATGCCAGGAAGAGAAACCTGCTCTTGCCGACTTATACCTACACACTAGCGTCCTGTTGAGCATTGACATTAGCATTAGCTGCTGCGGCCACTTGGCCCACTCTACGTCCTTGGTGGCGCCTTTGATGCCTCTCGCTGCGATGCTGGTGCCCTTTCCGATGGTGTCCCTGATTGTGGCGCCCTCTGCTGGCCTGTCTGTCTCCCCCCTGGTGGTGGTTTTGTGTTCTTCCGGTTGGATAATCTACAGCGGCTAGCGCCACTGCTGCCAGCAGCGCCACCAGAAGCAATGTACGCCACATATTCCAGCTTCACTGTATAAATACAAAATAGAATATATCAAGGCCTAGGTCAGTCGTATCTGAAACCTCCCCAGCCGGGAGGGTGATGTGAGCAGAGGCAGTGGGGCTCTAAACCTCTGAGAAAATTCTCTCCCATTTTCTATTACCCAAAGTCACAAAATCATTTATAAGTTATAAGTAAAGTTTACAAAAAATCTAAAACAAATCAGGAAATGACTTGATGAAATATAGAAAAAAAATCATCCTATTTAGTAATAGAAATTACCTCTTTAAGAAAAAACAGAGAGATTTGTAAACCAGGGACTGGAGTAAAAGGCCTCAATTGGACCCCTATCTTATCTCTTATCTCCGACCTTCTCAAAACTACTCCCGACTGACCACCAACTGTATCAGGCCCTATGCATGGGCACATATGAAACATCGTGGGAAATTGATCATACAAAAAGTATTTCAAATCCCTACTGTACGTCGCTTCTTTTTTCTGAATTTGATAGAAAGTTCTATCTGGATGCCACCTCTGCACTATGCTGATGTCCTTCTTCTGATGGTTCACCGGCTTGTCTTTTTGGAGAGAATTTTACTGACTTTATGTCAGCAGTATTGTTCCCACATTATCTTTTCTATATCACCCACTGTATTTGGGAACTCCTATACCTATTGCATTTCGATATTCCCCCAAGGCACCAGTCTGGTATATCCACCTAGTGAGTACTAGTAGGTACATTGTAGTTTTGTAGAACCAGTTCCATCTATAAAACTTATGGACATGGCCTCAACATCAGGAGTATCTTGCCAAAAAAGGGAAACGAGAACAAAAAAAAATGAAACGTGCACATTTTGGCAAGACCCTCCTGCTGTCTATACATATTAAACCTGATGTCAGAATTGTAATCAAGAACCACTCACGCACCTAGGCCCACTGTACTACTATCTCCATTGTCGTATGACCCGAATTACTCCAGAGATAAGTGTATTTATGGAATGTGGAAATTCAAAGCTATATATGACTGATTATTCGGAATTAAATGTCTAAGCGTAGATCCATATTTGACATTAGGCCGACATTTCGGGGTATAGGCAGGCCTTTTCTGCAAACAAAGGTAGCTTGAAATTAATGTTTCTCCTGAAGTCTATCTTTAGACTCGGATTGTTCACACAATTTAACCCTGTCAAGAGGCATATCGGCTTACATTTCACGTATCCTATTTCTTAGAATAGTTACCTGAGACACTTTCTAGGAACTGAATGTCTTCCCTGCTACACTCAGGTAAACGTCACAGTCCTGGGACTCCAACTAAGTATACATGAATGTACAGAGAATAATTATGGTGATAACCTTTTATTATCAATTTCTCACTAAGAATTAGGAGAATTGTGGACTTTTAGCCCTGCCATACTGAAGCTATATACCCCACCGGTGCAGTGCTGTCACTCTTATATTGATTGATTGATTTGTGTTTTACAGCACTTTAGCGGCACTAAGTGGCTATCCCGTGCTTCACAGGTTGATAATTTAACAGAGGAATGTGTCAGTGCCCGCACATATGTGCACCACACACATCCTGAGAGGATAGGAAAGAGGAGATATAGACCCTTTTAAGTGGGCTAGGGAAGCCCGTGTCACTCTTATAGTTGCCTGTGTAGGGCCTTCACCAGGAGGGTGTTGCTCCTATAGTAAAAGGAAGAGCTGGCTAAAAATGCCCTTGTTTCCAGTCCTTTCTTTTCATGTAGCTATGACTTGTCCCTTTTGTTGCTCACAGGTGGTCAAGTACAGTGCTAAAAAAGGGGGATTTGAGTAGGTACCTAGTTGGGAGAAGTCAGTCAGTATAATAAACTATAGAGCGTGTGACATGAGTAGGTACCTGGTAGTACAGCTCTCTCTATTTTAAACAAGGCAGGTGACTTTTCAGACTAATGTGGTGAGTGCAAGTACTTAGGTGAAGTAGTGCACAACTTGTTTAGAAAAGAGGGCACATACTCACAGCACGTTTTACAATAGGAGCAACACCCTCCTGGGTGTTAACAAAGGACCTGTCAGGTGTCAAACTGTAAATATGGCTAGCGCGGCAAATGAAAGAGAGGAAATTCTAAACCATGTCGCAGATCTAGTTAAACCAAGTAAGGGTAGGACTACTGCAACCAGTAATGAAGCATTGCTGCAACAGAGAGTAGCCCCTGTACTGACTTACCTAACAGAAGAAGGTGGAGAGTTTGAAAGGTCACTAGGCTTCACCCAGCTAGCACCTTACACAAAAAAAACGTCCAATACTCGTCATATTCACGTTATTATGTGAAACCGACCAGATAATTATGTCATTAGGAGGTAAAGATTTTTATGTGATGAATTTACTAGATGTTGATGTAAAAGATACGTCCTATATGGGATGTAAAAAAGATATGTCCTATTTGATATCATAATCATGTCTTTATGTGGTGCAATCATACACATCATATGCTGTCATAAATATGCTATAATATTAGAAGTGTTAAAAAGATGTGTGCCAATTGACATCAATGATACATCTCATAGTAGTTATTTTACAATGTAATATAGTGACACATGAGTGATGTCTAAATTACATCTTGATCTGGTTGATCTGGGACATTACAGAATTAAATCTATTTCTTGTCTCTTTGCTCTTGAAAAAAATTATGTTACCAGCAGTTCTACAAATATTTGTTTATTGAATAAATCAAGCATAGTAAATATTACATGAGATATTTATGTCATTATGATGTGAATTCAAAGCTGTTTTATTCTTGTAAAAGTATAACGTCAGTGATATGTCACGATTATAACCTCTAGATAGTTCTGGCATCAGACACAAGGGGTCTCATCTAGCACTTTACTCACTACCTGATCTGCATTGCCACATTCCCCAATAAATAGTGGGATCAAAGTGAACCAACCACCTGCAGATATTGTAATAAACTGACAGAAAGGTCTTCTTCAATATGTACTCAGTTTTTTCTGTGACATTCAAACAAGAAATAATGACTAAACAAACAATGCACATCATAGACACCTCTTTTAGGCCTTAAGAAAATATATAAGAACCAATATTGACTTCAAGTAGACGCCGGGAGGCGTGGCGCAGTCGGTAGCACGTCCGCTCACGGGCCGTAAGGTCGTGGGTTCGGTTCCCGGCCTGGCCGGAGCACAGTGGTGGTTCCAAACGTCGCCGTAAGGTGTCGTTTGAGTTCCTCCCTGCTCTGGCTAGGCTGTGCTGGAAAGTCTCTTGGCAGTCATGGCAGACAAATGACTTAAAACAGGCCTGTCCATCTCTCACTATGCCTATGTAGTGACGGATGTTAAAGAACCATTGCCTTGGTAAATGTGTAGGGGCGTGCTTTCTATCTTCCCATAGATTCGGTCACCATCATTCCCCCCTCCCCATTAGACTAGGGTCCGGGCAAAAACGCCACAAGGGTAATCTCACTTCGGTGTGGATACAACCCGCGGGACCTCTCACCCTTGAGTGTCGGCCGTAAGGAAGGCACGAGGTGAGATAAAATTCAATCATCATCATCAAGTAGACATCACACCCCAGCCTCTGGGCTAGGTTAAATGTGTAGTGCCCTCTCTATGGATATAGAATACCTGTGAATACCTTTCACTAAACAGGTATCATATGTATATCCTGTGCAGAGTGTCCATGCAGGATGCGATATTCACATCTAATAGACATAATAATCTTATGTCTTGGGATATCTCTCATTGCGGTATATATCCTATCTGACTATGATTTGTGGTCAGTATTCCTATTTCAATAGTAGGCCTATCTTTTATGTAAAGATGTCATCTTTATATCATGTCACATTTGCATAGTTGCACTGATGTTGAAATTACATCTATGAGTAACATCTTATTTATGACATAAACCAAAGCCAGCTTATATGTCAAGATTAAGATCATTTTGATGAGTTTCAAGTACATCACATTGACGTATGATATGTACATGCAAAGACATCTCATAGTGACGTGAAAACGTCTTGCACATAAGACGGGTTTATTCCACACAGTTCGCGCGATAATATTATGTATGTGAGGATCAGCACAAGATGTAAAAATGACATGATTTACTATGAGTTTTGATAGCTGGGCACCCAGGAACAGGTCGTCAATTTGACAGCACAAAATATTGACTTAGAGAGACGAGTAAAAGAATTAGAGGTTAAACTAGGCGAAGCAGAAAGACTAGTTTGTGTAAATAAGTGTGATATCAAAGAAAACACTGAAAGAATGTGCGTTCTTGACCATGCAATGCGAAGAAAAAGTCTAATAATAGATGGACTTGTTTTCAACCAAGGGGAAAGTACCAAGCAAGTAGCATATGAAGTTCTCTCAGCTGTAAATAATACAGGTGGACTGGTTTAACATAGACATAGGAAAATGGTGGTAGTGTTAACAAAAGCTGAAGTATGTGATCACATCCTGGCAAATAAAAGTGAACTGCAAAACACTTTAAGGTACAAAAATGTATTTATTTCTGAGGATGCCAACATCAGAAGTTAATTCTAAAGTAAAACTGGGAGCAGATGCAGGACTCAGTGTACAAGCAAAAGGCCGTGACCGATGATTATGTTGGTTTTCCCTCAGAACTTGCTCCTCTAAGTATTTTTTCCCATGCACAATAGTTCATGAAGGAAAAACATTTATCAGGATTGAGCAGGCATAGCCAAGAGTTTTAAGGCTGATGGGTGGAAAGGCGAAAGAGCAATTAAAGAAATTCAATGTTATGAAATACGAACAGGACAGTAAACTAAGAGAAATATTGCTAGGTTCTGGGTCAAGAAAATTGTTGGAATGCACAACCTCAAAGGTATGGGGGACGGGGGCTCCCATGAGATCCAAGGCTGTGAGAGAAGGGACATTCACAGGACAAAATAGAGGGGGAGAAATCTTGATGCAGGAGCTTCAAGCAAAATATTACCCTACTGCACCTGTACAACTACCCCCAACTCAACATACTACCACCACCGTGTTGCAGTCCCCTCCTCCGCCAGTGATAACGACAGCTGGTGTACAGTAAAAAGCACAGCCTCCAACCCCATCATCACCCACCACCGTAACACCCAGGGAACAGGAGCCACTGGCAGTGCCACACCTACAACAACAGCACCACCAATGGAAATAGCAGCTGTGACAACCGTAACACCTCCTGTAACAGCAGTGACAGCTACAACCTCGCAAGTAACAGGTACTGTATCAGCCACGCCCACTACAGTGACCAATGTGGCAGTTACAACTGCGGCAACAGCTATAGTGACTGTAGTAACAGCTACCACGACCCCAATTGTCACACCTACTGATGGAGGAATTGAATCCAGCCCTCATTGTATCACCATAAGTCAACTACAGGAGGAACAAGTAAAGGCAGTTACAGCCATAACAACGCCATTACATGTCAACCCAGCCTCCCCCACCCACTCAATGACCAAAGTCAATGGTAAAGGTAAAGATAAGGGCAAGGACAAGAAAGAAAAAGAACAGAAAGTTAAAAAGAGCCAGGACTCTCAAAACCTCCAACAGCGAATGCTTAGCTTCTTCTTGCCATCCAAGTAGAAAATTGTTGATTCTTGTAGTGGTAATGCCCTAAATGTCTATTGGAATCATCTCATTTCAACTCATAATTGCTTTGGAACAGAACCAAAATGGTGTTCTTACATGAAATTACACAACAGAAAGGGCTCAGGTTTATATTTGTGAATACTAGAGCAATGTACAACAAAAGAGATACTTGTTTTTAGACTGATTTCTCATGCTGATATCATAAGTATTGCCGAATCATGGCTTAATCCCACTCATAAAGATGTTGATCTTATAGTGCCGGGTTACCAGTGTTGTGTGTTTACGCGTACGCGCATGCACGGCCGCCATCTTGTTTCTTACTTCTGGTAATAACAATCTCAATACAACATGGCTGAGGCAAAAGGGTCACTTCTTGCAGATTTGACCTGGCCCTCTGTGGAGACGTATGTTGACGCCGCCGCGGTTCCCGTGGTGCCCGGCTAAAACGGGGGTTCGGGGGCAGAGCCCCCGATCAAGGATATATGCCAGAACTCATCTCAATTTGAATTACATTCAGATGAAATCATCAGACCCTTATGGAAACTTAAATGGAAGAATATTATTCAGATGAGATCTCATCTGAAAACAGTCAGAAGTGTGTGACAGCATGGTCCCACCACGTCCCTGAGGAACTGAGGCGGCGTGAATGTTTGTCTCCAGTGTGACGTCATTCTACTTCCGGCCAGGTCAAAATCCCAAGAAGTGACCCACATGCATGGCTGAGTCAATCTAGAGCTACTCTGTGTTGCTCATCTTTAATCCATGATCATCATCATGTTTTAACAACCAGTATGCACAGTATGATAGATACCCACATAGAGATAAAGATGCAGGCGGTTTAATCTTGTACCTGCAAGATAGTTATATTGCCACAGTTGACACTGCTTCTTCTATAATCACTGATGAGTTTGGGATACCGTGTGTGGATGTGGAGGTCAGGGTAATTAAATATAAAATATATGTGTGTTATAGACCACCAGATGCTCATATTAGTAAAAATGCCATATGTAGTAAATTAGAGGAATTAAGAAAAGGAGTTTCCAAAAATAGAAAAAGGTTATATATATGGGAGATTTCAATGTCAATTTGTTTGATAAAAAGATAGTGGAAGATGCAAAGATTAGCAATTTGTGCGTCGAGAACCAGGGACCACATATACATGTACACTAATGTTCACAATGTCTCGGAATCAGGTAGTACTAATTTTTATATATCGGACCACAGTCCCATCTATATGATTTTAAAGTGTGAATGTAACAAAATAAAGAAAAAGACTGTTATATGGGTGTGGACCACTAAATTTGACATGGTGACATGGCAATTTCTTAAAATCGACATGTGACATGAGAGGTTCTTAGAGGTGACATGTGACATGGGGATTTAAGTGACATGTGACATAACCATTTCTTAAAATCGACATGTGACATGAGAGGTTCTTAGAGGTGACATGGGACATGGGGATTTAAGTGACATGTGACATAACCATTGATTAAAATTGACATGTGACATGGAGGACCCCCCATCCACACCCCCTGTTATGGCTAGAACATATCGACAGTATGATTTTCTATCATTGAAAAATATATTTGTGAATTATAACTGGGAAGATGTTCTACTTATAAATAATCCAGATGATATGTGGTTACAAATTGTAAAAGCACTTGAAACTACTTTTGACACCATATGTCTAAGAAAATTACTGTACCGGAATACACCCCTGCATGGTTAACACCACCCATTATTGAACTTATGAGAGAGAGAGAGAGAGAGAGAGAGAGAGAGAGAGAGAGAGAGAGAGAGAGAGAGATCAATACAGAAAGGCAAAGAACTCAAACATGGAGGATGACTGGAGAATAGCTAACTTTTTCAAACACAATGTTGATGAAGCGATTTTCAAAAGTAAGAAAAATGAAATTGAGAAATTAATTGTCCATATAAAAGATGACCCTGTCAAATTTTGGGAAGCCATTCTGAAATTATTACCATGTAAGACAACAGCATCACTTATTAAGTTAAGGAGGTGTTAGGCTTTAAGATAGAACATCTACACGGCTCTGGACACAAAACCAAGCATTTATTTAACTCTTTTCCAACCTTAGGGTCAAAATAACTTCGTTATAAACAAGTTTATGTCAACAGAACTTCGTTATAAACAATTTTTTTTACTATAGAAATGTATAGGAGACGTTTGTGATTCAGCATTTTTGTTTGTTATAACCAAATTTCGTTGTAAGGGAGTTTGTTATTACCAAGTTTCACTGTATAAGGTCAAGCTGGAGGAGCATCCTCTAATGACCACAAAAGAAATCCAAACTGCTAGCAATTGCACTGACTTATATATAAGAAGGGATATTCACCTTCTGGTGTATGCTCATAGATTATCACAAGATGAAACTAATGTTGATAATAGAAACATACCCACACGATTTCATGTAGGTAAAAGACTGAAAGTCCTACACTGTTAAATTCCAATTTTCCTGCGACGCTGTTTCTATAGAACCATTTGTCGATGGAACCAGTTAAAACCTGAACACAACCTTATAGATGATGTTCATATTTTCAAGGATAGAATGAAAAAAGAATACCACAATTGCTTTATGTAAGAATCATTTTATTGACATGTAATATTTCTCTCATCCTCATCTTTGTTAAGATCTTTGTAACATAATTCCATAATTACCAAACTAATGTACATGTATGTAAAGAACTAGTGAATGACTGTCATATGAAGTAACAACCATGTCATTATACTAGATGGGACCTTGTATTGGCCCTAGCGGAAGCACTACAATGTGTAGAAGCTAGATTAAGAACACATTTACTCTGTATTTGTTACTTTGTACCCAATAAATCACTTTAAAAAAACTTTCGAGAAACATGTCTAGGCCTAATACATGACAGAGAGGACAGGCGGATAATTAATCCCCCACAAGTAATTCTAAGCCGGCACAGCTCATCATGGTGATTAAAACTGCCATCCTACGATTTCTATTGTCAAATTTGTGAGGTTCGGGCGTCAAAACCGTTAACTATCACCCCCCCCCCCAGTCCCCGCCCAGTCCATTTCTTTAGAAAATGTTATCAAATGTCAACCCTATCTTTTCTTTTTTGGCCAGCAAGGATATGTACATACTGTATAATCATGTAGGCCGTAGAGTCACTATAGTGACGGACAGGAAGTGCACGTGCTCCATAAAGCCAGTCTTTGATTAATAACGACAATCAAGGTGTAATTCATAAAGGTCCAGAAGTCCCTGGATGGGAGCCCGGAGGTGCATGGGCGGGGCAAGAAATTACTTATTGTTCTATAGATACGATATTACGTTCACGAGCTTTTAATTGATTCGAATCTTTATTCTATCACCCACAGTAAAGTGAAAATATGGGCGTACATAAGTAGCTATTCCTGAAGTGTTTATACCGATATAGACAATGGATGTGGGGTCTATGCATATTTCAGTGTGAATATAGATTTGACCAGGATCTCTACTACCAGTGCTATAGAGACTGGAATATTCTCATAATGCTTTGGCATATGGCCCTCACTCAGATTGTGATGACCCCAGGTCAAAGGTCACATTAGTATTTCCGGTTCCTACTGCGTCCAACATTATAGGTCAATCACTCCACTTAGACGCCCTTCTGCGCAGTACAGTTAGTGCCTACTGGCAACTTTTCATATCAATAGGAAGTGCTAATAGTTTCGAAATTATTGGAATTTCTTTGCTTGGAGGTTTGCATTACTAATAATCCGGCCCAGGCTCTCTGTGGACGATTGGGGCCTACCACCCCTATATTGGGGGGTTCAAAATGTCATCCTCTGTCTGTGCAGTGGTCTGCGTTAAGATATATGCTGAGTCTGCCCATTCGTATACCTGCTGCAGGGATATTACACAAATTTGCAACTATTCCAATACATGTACATGTATACAGGCCTAGGTAAACGCTGTGGTATTGTATTGTTATTGGGTATGGATTCATTATATATATATATATATATATATATATATATATATATATATATATATATATATATATATATGTATGTGTGTGTGTGTGTGTGTGTGACTCAACAAGGGAGAACACCCCTCCGCAGGGGATTTTTAACTCCCCATTTGGCCACCAGGGGGCATTGGAGGAGCAAAATTACTCTAAAATGATTATAAAAATACATTAAGTTAATTTTGTAAGTAGAATTCTATGGTGTCAGTTAAAACGCTCCATTTTCGATAGAAATGTGCCATATTTGGAAGGTAAAATGAACATTTTTCGTGATAAATTGGCCTATATGCATGTTTCTGGTTGTCATATATATATATATATATATATATATATATATATATATATATATATATATATATATATATATATATATTTATATGAACTATCAATGTCATTTGTAGCTATAGATCAGCCAGCGAGGATGTATTTTGGATGCATAAGATTGTTGTATTTTTTTGTTTTATGTAAGAATTTTGGATTCATTTAGCCTATTCAATAAACTAGTTAGTAAATGTTGATACATAGAGAGAGAACTCCCATGCCAAAAACTCAGGTTTCCTTTCATACAGTGGATGGAAGAAATATTTGGAAAAGGGGGTGTTTTTGAGGGGAGGTTACTTGCTTGATGTCACATCTATGTGTGAGTGCAGGGACAGAGAACAAATCTTTACATCCTGGATTGTTGAGCACCATTTAGGTCTACCCCCTGAGGTCCCCCCAGCATCACGCCACTGTCCAACATAAACCACACGACGGGAATCATACACAATACACACCAGGACACCACCTTGTACAAACACACAGCCTACACCACAATGTCCTACCCTTTTATGTAGGGGACATCTGGGTCACATTTGGTGCAATAAGACGCTGAGTTAATTTTTTAAAGCAAAGGAAGGGGGCGGGGCTACCTACACTGAAGGGGCAAAATAAATCAGATTTGAATAAGTTTCTTAATTCTAACATGTTATAAACGGTCTGCATGAGGCATTGAAACAAGCCCATATCATTTCAACATTGAAAAAGTTTCTACACTGTAAAAAGGGAGCTTAGGGTTTAAACATGTTGAGGTCTAAACATGTTTAAAATCTAAATATATTGTATATGTTGGTGTATTCTTAGCCATCTGTTTAGGTTTTTAACACTTTTATTCTAAATGCCTAAACACCTATAGATACTAAACATGTTTAGATGTTTAGCATGGAAACAGTCTGAAGTTTAGGCGTTTAGGATTTAAACATGTATATGTTAAGGTGTTTAGGTATGGACGGCACACTAGATGGCAGCTCTGTGCTTAAATGAACTTTCTAAAATGAGTCATACTCTTTTCTCATCTATAAATATGCTAAAAGTCCTTTGTAAATCATTATTGAGGAATTTCATATAAAAGAACACCTGTACAATAATTTATCATGATGGATTGGTCATTTAGATCCTGTATCATTTGGATCAATGAGCATTGTTATCCTTAGACACCTTTACTCTGTAGTCCAAGAATAGATGAGGCTTTATCCATTCAGTCATACTATACATGGATGGGTGTGGACCACTAAATTCGACATGGTGACATGGCCATTTCTTAAAATCGACATGTGACATAGGATTTATTGACATGAGGAAAAAAAGGATGAAATGATATAGGTACTTTCTTAAATTTGACATGATAGGTTCTTAGAGGTGACATGGGACATGGGGATTTAAGTGACATGTGACATGACCATTTCTTAAAATCGACATGTGACATGGGGGACCCCCCATCCACACCCCCACATGGGGTTACCCTCTATCATGGATAATGGACGTGATGATATTCCTTGAGAGTACCTTTGACAAATTCTCTACCTATTATAAAATAAGGTAGGATAATTGAGATGATCTACCAAAGTTGAACATTTATGTTTGTCATATCTAAACACAATAGTATAATGCTAAACACCTTGACACCTTGAAACATTTAAGCATGTCATACCTAAACACATGGACACCTACATGTAAACATAATTAACACTTTACAAACCTAAAAACAGATCTTAACACATGGAAATCTAAGCACAAAGGATAATCACATCATAAGGCTAAACATGTTTAGGTTCATAAAGTGTGTTCAAGAACGGGACAAGACAAGAAAATGTTTAACAAAGTGCTTAGAATCTAAACACCTTTTTTGCAGTGTATGAAACATTGTGCTCGTAATCGGGACCTTCAAACCCAGTGAAAACTGCATTACTAGTAACCACGATTTTTTTTTCTTAATTGCACAAGAGGAAAAAACTTTTTGAGAGAGATCTGTGTATTCTCCACAATTCGTATACACAATTAGAAAGCAGAGAAAATATGCTTTGCTAAAACAGCATTTGTTTGTTAATTGTATGTCCAAGACCCGGGGGTCACTCAATTTTTTTTTACTCAGGTGTGCAGCTGGAGGTCATGCAGCCTTTACCCTTCCCACTTGGCAAAAAAACGTCTTTTCAATGTTTGCATTTTGTTTTTATTTGGTTTCGGTAAAGCGTTTTAAAAAACGTTATTTTCACCTTCAAAAACGTTGTAAAACGTTTTTTTATTTACGTTTCTTTAAGTTAAAAAACGTTTCTTAACCTGAAATAAAAATATTTTTATAAAACGTCAAAATAACGTTTTTGAGTATATGTAAAAACGTTATTTTGATGTTGAAAAAAAAACACGTTTTGCAAACAAATTAAACCTTTGCTTTAATAGGGAAATGTTTAGGAAAATGGACCCTTCCTAGGCAGATTTTCAAAAAAGTGACAATTGCTTAGGGGGACTCCCAAAATTGACCATTGCTTAAGGGGATTTTCTCAAAAGTTGCCCTTGCTTAGGTTTTTTTCTCCCAAAAGTGATCCTTGCTTAGGGAAATTAAAGATTGAAAAAAGTACCCTTGCCAGCTGCACACGTGTGTATGCAAAATATATGAAGTATGTACATACAGCATATAACTTTAACCATGTCAAACTACATGCACCAAGATAGCCCTCCCACCTCATTATGCTGGTCAGTGACGTCATTGTGTGAACGTTCCCGAACTTTGAGTGACTCTACATGGTGCCTGGTCCCCACGTGCCGATCTCCATATCTGGCAGAGGGACACCAGTTGCCCTCGGGCATTACCGCTCCCCAAACCGTTACCGTCAAGCGAAGTTTTTATTCCAGGCTTTTTTTTACACCCTATGGTTGCCCACACAAATGGCACCTATACGTGCAGAGCACAAAGAATGGGGTTATCAAAAACATGTGTCCTACAGACGATGTTATCTTAGTCCTTTAAGGGCCTCTGATGCATTAGCAGGTGAGGTTGGTGAGGGACACAGCCAAGCAGCCAAGAACGTTTGGTCAAGGGTTCTGAAATGTAAAATTGGCCCTCCCTCAAACTCACCACCCCACCAGTTAACAAGGAATGATCACTTCCTTTGTACATGTATATGTAGTACCGTTCGTAAGTGTATCAACCCAAGTACGGTCGGTTGATGCGAGTAACTCGCCCGTGCTGCATTCTTGCACCATAACGACCCAGGGACATGACACAGACATATATTGAGGGGTTATACCTATGCCTTGAGCGTGTGAAAATATGAATGTAAACGTGATCCCTTTCCCCAGAATATAACTTCATGTATACCGGGGCCTCTGTTATGAGCCTCAGCTGCATATGTATATTGTAAAAGAGAGCGCAATTTAAAAGCATGGACCTTATAGGGTTTAGTATGGGCGCTGTGTGAGTCCGCCATTGCCTGATCTGGCACCTGGTAAGATAAGCACTGATATGTAGGCCTACATTTCGGCTGGATAGTCTAGTTCTATTCTGAATGCTTCTTCTTGGATATGGACAATACACAGATGGTGAGTACATATATCACACGTGTGGATTTTATACATGCAGACTAGAGACGCACACGTCATGATGCTGCTGTTTATCTTAAGCAGCAAAGTCCAGGCAAACAATACCACTAATCAGTCAAACTATGTCCAAAACAGGTACGCCGTGAACTGATAAACGATATACATGTGTACACGTATGTACATAAATTGTATAAATGGACAAGGTTTAAAATGTATATATAAATATATATATATATATATATATATATATATATATATATATATATATATATATATATATATATATATATATTAGCACGCAGCCAACCAAATTTAGCTTACTCCACCCCCAAGGGTAATCAGCCCCGTAATCAGCATCAGTTTAAGCATTTAAAAATCTTCAAATATCAAATATCCAGAGTGCGTATATAACCTACACATGACATTGGCATTTCATCGATGTTTATCTAACAAAGTTTTGATTTGAATTTTTATGGGGTTGACCCCGGATTTATTATCAACCAATCAGATAATTCCCTCTATTCACTGCAGAATCTTTTGGGCACATTATGTAACACATGGTACCCATTATGCTGGTTGTTCTATACATTTTTTGGAATGTAGCCTATATCATAAGGGCCGTATTTGAAATGTGCGTTATAAAAATGACTATAGTCAAAACAGAAAAAAAAAACACTTGACAAATGGTAACATGATTGTACGAGTAAACTTACGGATCCCGTCAATAAACATCCATCTATCTATCCATAGGCCTATAATCAAATATCAGCTGCTTAGCGAGATAACATTTCTTTTATGTCACATCACATGTAATATGGAAAACAATCGTCGTCTGGCTGTGTTTGTGAGTGATTTTGAATGAGAAAAACAAAAACATTTTTCCTCTGACTGATTTTACAACGAAGTATTTGCAAATATTGAGCTACAAAGTATGGCATTTTACTGATATATCTGCCCCCTCCCCCTCACTTCCATCCTGGGATATCCTGCAACACAACCATAGGCTCTGTAAATGTATATGTAAAACATGCTTTCCCTCCTCTAAATATGATATGAGTCAACCTATCTTACCTCTTTCCTTCTCGTTGGTTCCTAGTGCCTACTACTAGAAATTTCACTTCCAAGAGCCAATTGTAGTCCGCTGCCTCTGTGTCAGAACAAGCAGACGCTGATGTGGATGCTACCACTTCACGCGTCTCTCTGACTCAGTGGACGCTGTGGTTGTGTCCCTCTACCATCTGCTGCTACGAGAAGCTCGATCCAGCACAGTCCAGATCCCTGGATGTATAGTCGGTCTTTCAACGGTTGGCTTAACATTGCCAGTTTGATCACACACACACACACACACACACACACACACACACACACACACATATACATATATATATATATATATATATATATATATATATATATATATATATATATATATATATATATATAGAACACACCATAAGCGCGTCATAGCCATTCAAAATTGCATGGGCTACCGTATGCTATGTAAAATATTTCAAAGGACTTGTCATGAATATATTTGTTGCAGGTTTCCTAACTGCTGATTTACAATGACCGAATCTGAACTAATATTTTAGTAAGCTCTCAGCATCATTCGACATGAGAAAGTGCAAAACCCTAATATTTCAAAGTGGGATGGATTTGTGGCAGGGAGGGGAGTTGAATGTGCACATGCGAATTCTACAACATACATGTATATACATGTACATGTATTTAGGTCAGTCTGGCCAAGTGATAAGACACATTATATAGCTGTTCTGGTCGCACTGTAGGATGGCATCACGGGCTTTGGTGGTAGTGGTGGTGGTGGTGGGGGGGACTGGGAGGGTACCAAGAAGATTCCATTCCCCTAACCTTATAAGTTATAGAAAGTTCATGTAGGGTAGGCGTTAACGTTCTCAGCTATGGGCCACCGGAATTTGGCCACCACCAAAACCTGCGGACCCACAAAAAGTATTCTATGTTGCTTTTTTAAGAGAGAAGTACGTGCATCACGTATACTTCCGTTCCAAATTATCCAAATTCCTGTTTATTTTCTCTTTCCAATAAAATATGCCATATATTTCTTTGAAAAATCTAGGGGCCCGAACCTAATAGGCCGTCCGAACTGCCTGTCTAGTATTAGGGAGGGAGGGGGCGTTGTAATTTTGTAGTTGATACCGACCATCCAGTGTGAGAGAGAAAGTACTTTGTTTATCGGCATGCCCCACGGAAAAGTTTTGAAAATTTAGATATTTTCCTGCTGTACTTTGATCAATTTGTGAGTAAATGACCAAAGTTCATCATAAAAGCGCATAAATATATTAGTTTCATATATCCCTGGCCTGGGATTCCCCCTATTCCGACACCCCTGGCCTTCAAATAAAGAGTGCCCCCCCCCCCGTGTGGGGCGGGGTCACTGGCCCTTGCTTTGGGGTAATTTTTAGGCAACTCTTAGGGAAAAGACGGTACCATTTGGACCAATATCAACCAAATACAATTTGTACATTTGTATTACCTAAATGGGTGTGTTTAGGAACAATTTATTGTGTTTGTCTTGTTTGAATATAATTTCCTACAAATATAGGGCTGGGGGTATTTTTTGGGATGTCCACCCTTAATTAGGGTGTGGTATTTGACACTTCCCCTAGATAACGTTCATGTTTAGCCAAATTTCTACCCGTGAATAGGGCACCAAATCTAATGGCTTGTTCGCACATGAAAACTATAGAAAAGATAGGGAGTGCCCCCGGGGGTGGGGGCTAGAGGTGGTTGGGAATACAATATAATTCACAGAAGTGGGAGGGTTGTTGGATTAGTAGACTTGGATCTCCATTCCCGCTTAGACCCGATTCGCGGGAGAAATAATCCCTGATATCCATCATAGTTCTGGGGATATTCATCATAAATTTGAAGGAAACAAATTAAGTTTTGGTTTCAAATCGCACTTAACCTCATTTTGAAAAGATGAAGAGACAAAAATGTCAAAGGGCTAGAGGTTTGAGATCGTGGAATTTGGTACAAAGAAAACATTCTTTAAAAATGGTTTCAGCTGTCTCGAATCTATGCAGCAAACATTTTATGACGAAAAACAAATACATCTGGAGAGTATCACAAGTTGACTGTATGCTGAAAAAGAAGTACTGCGTTTTGGAAACAAAACTTTTCGAATGCCCCATGATATTCATCATACCCAAATATTTAAAATACAACAGTTCAATGATACATTGTAGTTAAGAGTAACAACTGTTTTACTGGTAGGATGTGCCTTTCCCAAAAATGTCAAGAAATCCAAAAATAAAAAAAAGATTTCTAGGGTTGGCCCTGTTTTCCTAGGGTCGGTCGGGTAACTGGAAACAAACCTTTTTTTAGGCCTAAACCAAAAGAGGCTAGATAAAAGTATGTACTTTTTCTCAAAATTAACTCGATTTTCTTGAAAATGTCTAGGTCTATTGTTATGTAGGGATACTATAAAGTAAATAAAACATCATCCTCTTTCCTGAAATGCTATTAATTCGATGGTACTGGAGAGAAACCCCATAAAAAGATAAAGGACATATTCTCCCGAGGGTATTTGGTAACATGGGCACAGAACATCCTGATACTTCCGCCATTAGTTTCTACTATAATTATGCCTCAAATAAACGATATAATTATGACAACTTAGGACAAAGTACTAATGCAGAATATATTACTCGTATAATACTTAAAAGCCATGCGATATATGACTTCAACAGGACTAACAATGGAAAAGATATATATCACCACGGACCTGAAACAGTGGATATGAAAGAAAGACCTTCTTTGGGAGAGGTGTGCCATGGGTGTGTTTCACCATCTGCCACTAGCATTGTGGTAATGTACAGATAGGTTATCTATGCAATGAAAACAGTAAATCTGTAAAAGAGAGCGAAGTGAGTGTGCTGCCCCCTGGTGGGTAACTGGAAGCCTCCTACAAAATCTTGCAGTTACTGGCCCCTAGGAGATAATTTTCTTCTGTCCCTTAAAATTTTCATAGGTCCATGATTCAAAAGGATTTGGATAGCTATTTTCGTCATCTAAGTGACCCAAGTGATTTCCTATGGAAATCATCAGAAGAAAATTTTCTAGGAGGGGGTCAGTTTTTGGCAATTTTTCAAAAAATCTTCATAATCGGAGCCTTTTCTCAAAAATATCCACTTTTGATATCATGATGAAATAGGGTCAGTCAGAAACTATAAATCAAGGGCTCTCTGATGCTTTTTAATCAAAGAGCTGTGCAAAAAAATTATCTTCTTAGGTCACAGGTCAAAGTTCATGGCTGTATGCCGCCACAGATCATCAGATGGCGCAACAGATTTTGCCGCTACGCTCTATGCCGAGATTATGTCGAGATACACTGGGGGGGGGGGGCTATCTGAGGTGCATAGGACGAAGGGGAGGGGGGAGTTACATCATTTTGAAGGTGTATGCTAATGCCCCAACTCTAGTGGCAAAGCCACTAGTTATAAATACTCCTATAAAACGACCCCCAAAATGGCTGTAAATAACCCTAAATTTGCCCTCTAAAGTACCCCCTGCATACATAATACATATGCCAAAATAGCCCTAGACCCCCCCCCCCCCCTGTATGTACACATTTGGCTTAACCCCCCACCCATCCCCCTTAGTGTGTACGTAATTAATGGATGGCCCCTAACCTGTGGCTGGTGCCCAGGCTGGTGATGATATAAAGATTTAACGCGTGCAATGCACGACTGGCCCAGGTCGCCCACTACCTACCCTAGGGGACTGTCAATATAGTGACAGTGTGTCGAAGACTCAATGGTTAAGCCTATGGAGAATGCACCCATTATTGCTCACATGTTTCATTGGTGAATAACTGCTCTCCTGGCGAGTTAAGCAGTGCATAATACCAGCAGGTCTTGAATAAGGATACATATTAACCATAAAAAGGCATGAGATAATGTAATTCTCCTCCATTTTGTTATAATCCAGCAGTTTCGATAGCACCGTAAGGCGATCGTCTCGCTGTCCACCATTTTGTATTTTGATGTTCTGTGCGCATGCGCGACCCCTCCTTGCCGGAAGTCGGATTTTTGACGGAGAAATGATAGATAATATCGATTTACCTTGCAATTAATGGCTTTTTGAATATAATCCATGCATGTTTGGCAATATTAACCGAATTGAATCGAATACACCCCCTCAATTTACTGTTATAAAATAAAATCTGACGACCGGTCACTCTGCGCGCATGCGCGAACTCGCACAAGGATGCCCTGGGTGGAGGGAGAGTGTAAAGACAAGTACATAACGTACATATATAGTATCTCAGAGGGCGCAGGCAGTAGCCAGTGTAATGCTAATACATAGAAATCATAACAGCCTGCGTCCTCTATGTATACTACTCCTACACTCGCCCTGCCAGAAATGCGATAGCCATAACAAACTTATGGCAGTCTGGTTTACAGGGTGGGTATATAAACGGTCTTATACGAAAATTTAACAACTTTTCCTCAAGCTATCGCGTTATATGCACGGTCTTCCATCCTTACCTACTGAAAAAAAGCGTCTTAATTTGACAATTCCCATAGGAACCCATGTGTTATGTCTATCGCGAAAATCTATCGCACAATGCTATCCTATGGAGCCTCGTTTTCGTGAGAAAGTAGGTATATTATGTCAGGTTTTTTCTTCAGCTATTTTCTTAGCTAAAGAAAAATTTTTCCCAGGAATTGTGCATGTACAATAAAAGACAAGATCCTAAAGAACATGTTTCCATGATTTTTTGTTTAATTATCCCCCAATTTCGATGAGCAATTCCCATGTAAAGTTTCAATTCCTGACCATCAGTTTTCGACGAAAACCCGCCGCCAATGACCCAGCAGGGGCTGGGCCAATAAAACCATAGTGTTGTAGATTTTAATACAATTGTAGAGAATAGTCCTGTGAGACATGGTGCAGCGACTTATAATCTTGTATCTAGTTTCAGTTGGTGAGACTGATAGATAGGGCATACTATCATCTGGGCTTTTGGTAGTATATAGCACATATTCAACACGAACTACCCACTGCAGCTAAGTACTAATTACCAGTAGACTGTCCACTCTACATGCACCTGACTCAGCTATAACAGGGACCTGTCTTATTCAATGTCCAATGTCATAGTCAACAGGTGTGTCATTATGAGTGTACCCTGCTCTGCCTTCCCCCCCACCCCCTGCCACCAACACCCACACACCCACCCAACTACCAATCATCTTGTAATAGTCTGTACCTCTTCACGGGCCAGTGGTCAGCAAACCAGCCAGATCGACCCACCTCTCTGTAGAGTAGGAGCACAGTGTAAGGACACCTACATACATACATGTTTTAAGTGTTCCACAAAATCATTTATAAAGTGAAATATAATGAAACGAGTAATTGAAGTAATGTATCATCACCAACAGGAAATACATTTTCTGAGAAAGTGTTATTTCAATGTAAACTAAAAAACGTCTACACAGAGAAGAACATAGCAGTTCCACAAGGTGTCCTTACACTTCGACCTCCTCTGATCTTAAAAAATGCAGATATGGCAACACACACTTTAGCACTGATTTCTCTATAGAGATCGTTAACAGCGAATACCTTGTTCAAATAAGGAAAATATGATCCAATTGTACCATAACCCTCTGAGATAAAACCTCTACTACATATATATAGTAGTTTCAGAGGAAACAATTCTAAAACAAAGGCTACAGAGATGCATTTCTGAATCTTAAAATGCTCTAATGCTAATCTGCCATAGGGCTCCAAATGATGAAATATCTAATCTGTGAATAAAATCAAAAGTATGAGATATATTCTGTAAATTCTTTTACTGATAGTTAAATACCGTAATCTCCCGCGTATAAGGTGCAGCCCGCGTATAAGGTGCACCTAGAGTTTTGGAAAATTCTCAAAAAAATGAAAAATTCATAACTTTGGTTCTACTGAATGAATTTTCAAAATTCAAAGACCTATGTGTAACTTGGGCTCCATGGACCCCCCTGGGCCCCCATATATCCTATTATGGCTAAGGGGGCATGCAACATATCAAAAGAAAGGTCTTCCAGTCCCCCTTGTGGATGCAATGAGAACTAAAACCCCCTGTATAAGACGTGCCTTATACGCGGGAGATTATGGTACACACAGTGTTGTTATTATATTAGAACATTGTGTAGGAATAGTCCATAGCAGCGGAGCCACAGACGAAAATAGATTGCAGGCTCCCCTATGCTTAACACCGTGGCGACTCTGAACCATAGACTAAACAAGTCTAACGAGTAGTACCTAGAGTCGCCGCGCTAATTAGTTACCTGTGGCTGATGGGAGGTGATGGGGGTGGATGAAGGCAACCATTCTGGTCTACAAGGGAAGAATGTGTGGGGTGGGTGGGGGAAACCTTATTGCACCTCTTACTACAAGTTGTATACTTTGCTCCTGGGGGACACTCCCTATATGTTCTTTAGTAACTATGTGCGTACACAGCCCTTGACCATATACCCCTCTTAGCAGGGCAAAAATGAACAAAAACATACCCCTTTTGACGGGAAACGGCTTGGAAAAGTACCCCTTTCCCTGCAGTTAGAGAACCCTTCAATTTTGGGACCCTTTCAGAGGGATGTTTTCATAAAATGTACCCCTTTCCCGGTCATATTTCATGATTTTCTCCCCAAAAGCTACCCCTTTCCTGACCATATTTTGAAATTTGCCTAAAAAGACCCCCTTTTCTGGCAGTATTCTGAAATTTTCCTGGAAAAACAGGACCTCTTTTGATAAATTACTTGACCCTTTGACATTAAGCCCTAACATTGGTTCTAGTCAGAATATTTTGAAAATTCTTTTGCCATTGAAAAGCCATTAAAAAGGGGTACCCCTTTTAACCCAGATTGGTCCCTAAAGCACCCCTTAGAACGGGTCCGGGCAAGTCTGTTCATGGGGCCCAAAAAGCACCCCCTTTCCTGCTAGTTTGTGTATGCACATGGTATCCAAAAATCCATGAGTGGTCCCCTGGGACTTTGCTATACATAGGTCTACCACACACACTGAGGGTGAGTTAGGGAGGCTCTGGGTGAGCTTCAGTAAATAGGTCTTGTGTTATGTATGTTTGATTTAACCCTCCTGAACACATTTTCCATACACATTTTGAAAAAAATTAAAAGGAAATAGGAAGGACATCTATGTCAAGAATTAGGTGACAGAAAGAATGGAAAGATAATTTAAGTTGACATAGCTTTTTTCTGAGCAGAAGTAATCTTTCAATTTCAGACACTGCTAACCAACCCAACACCAAGAAGGATGTGCCTTTCTATATATAGATATATCTATATATAGAAAAGGCACTTCCTAATAAGCATATATGTTACTTTAAAATACCCTAGGTCTTCATGTGACGGTGTGGTACACCTCCGTCCACCTCGACACTACCTAATCAAATGAGACTGTTGCTAGCCTAGGCCCATACGTTGCTATGGAAATCTCCCCACTTCCTGTATCAGAGAATGCAGGAAGTTACATCACAATGGGGTCACAGCCAATCAGTGGCCCCTACCTACTGGGGGAGTCACTCTCCCAGCATTGGTAAAAATTTGTCCAGCCATATACTTAGGACTCTAATCCAGGGACCATGTCCCTGGGTGATGTGTTGTTAGGTTTCGACCCCTAGGGTCTCATCAGGTGTCATATAAAGAGAGGTGCTAAATTAGGCTTGTGAAAGTGTCACTAATTATCCAATACCAATATAGTGGAATATAATGGTAAAACATTAAAGGAGATTTTAGCATTGGAGGGATCCATTGCAGGGTCTGCAGGATCCCATCCTTGTGTACCCAACACCCTGAGAGTAAATCAGTTAAAGGGGTGTCAGCAGTCCTAGACTCCTTAGGTTCCCCAGTAATTGATTAGATTTACAAAGCAAATATTGTCTTGTTTGGTAGGGGATTTGATATTTCCAAATTACAAAGTTAAAGAGGACGAACCTCCGAAGATATGAATTTCATGTCTACGTCTATGCCAGTGCTATAAAATTCTGATACATATAATACCAAGAAACGTGAAAGGCAATTTCTGTCAGTGATATTTGGTTGAATTTAATTTTTGGGCAGCAGAAATACTGTTGGTAGAACGAACATAATTAGTGAGTATTGTTAGTGAGATCCCTCAAAGGCACTCAATGGGAAGCAATACACAATTCAATCTCAAACGTATTCCAACATTTTACATGAAATCATCTCATCTATACGCTATCAGTTATATCCAAATCAATCAACAAGATCTAAAGGATTCACTATCTGTTACAGCAATCAATGATCATGTGCCAGAAATGATATGCCGTTGTCTGCCTGCACTTGAAAATATGTGAGGATTGGTCCATTGAAACTCTGAGATGAACTAAGTTGCCAGCATGAAAATTCACGTAGTCCCATTTTTCAAGAAAAATATACCGGTAGTAGCAGTTTTGGAATTAACTCTCCTTCAAATGGAAAAAAAAAATGTAGATCAAATACACATCAGGTCGAAATGTCAGATTCATCACATACAACATACAACAGCTAGACACCGGTCATACCTGTGTATGATAAAAAAAAGACAGATGCCCATTCTGTTGATTGCAAGTAATTTATATCTATTCTATATATCTCAAGTGTGTGTACAATGCACTTACAATATTACGACAGGGTGCAATTTATCTTCTGCACCATGGAGCCACTTTGTGAGCTCTTTTAACACCCTCTATAAGGTTTAATACTATTAAATAGCATATATTGCTTCAGTGATGTTCACTAATGATATACTATACATGTATACATACCCCCCCCCCCTTTAGGTCATATCACATAATTAACTGCCTGTCTGTACATGGGTGGGTATTGATATCTTGTTCTCTTTCAGGTTGTCAATTTTTCTTACATCCGGAAGACACCAAAGCTGGTCGGTCGTTGAGGTGCATTAAGCGCAGCGCTAATGCTTAGTCCAAGAATATTTCTTGTATCGGCAGGATCAATCACACCATCATCCCATAACCTGAAACATGTCAGAATATAAGATTCTTTACTAATCACTTTTACCACTGGAAATTTATTAATGCTAGCACGTCACATCCCCTTTTCTATTCCTCCTTATTCTTACGTCCCCATCCACGGATTTAAGTTGCAATTTATCATCCCTTCTCGGTGTTGTTAAATCAAGTTTTAAACAGAAACTCTGTCAAGTCATAGGATATTTTCTGCTCATAAGACTGCCCAATGCGGCCTCCTTTTCCAAAACCTCTTTTCGAGTTAACAAAGGGATAATAGAGATGTCATAATGCTGACCTTGCACTGGCGTAATATGGACTGCCTTCCTTCTCATACTTCTTAATGATTGGTTTCTTCAATCCAGCCTCTTCTTCCTTTGTCCACTGTAACAGAACACGTTATGGTTTTAGTATAAGCTGCTAAAATGCTGACAGCAGGAGGGCTGGATGTAAATGGCCTATAAATAAGGCATAGAAAACAAAGAAAAGGAAGAATTCTGGACAAAACAATGGAAGACTTGAGAGGAATCATCACTGGGGGGGGGATGTTATGGACACTTTATTAACACTAACCTTTCAATTTATTACATTGGCAATTCCATTATGAAATCAATATGTCTTTTATATGCAATTTGTCACAGAATTGTATATCCTGATTCCACTAATGAGTACGTCACCTCTTTTCTATACACTGCACGCCATTTCTGTGATAGGTTTGATCTAAGTTAACAGTCTAAACGAAAAGTTTTTCCCCCCACAGGCCATTCAGTCCTGCGGATCTTATTGCTCTGCAGGCCCAGACTGATTTTGGCAGGAATGGTCCCACAAGTTTTCGTATTGATTGTTGTTAAATAGTCTAAGTATATTCTGCTCTGATAGTATGGTCTTACCTCTTTGCCTTCCTTGCGGCGCTGTTCTATCATGACTGTGTTGAGGACGTTCGCTGCTTGTTCACCACCCATCACTGAGATACGTGCATTAGGCCACATGTACATAAACCTTGGTCTGAAAACGAGCATTTAGAATAACCACCATAACCATTACTGGTTTCGGCCAATGTGTGACAAAAGTATTACTGAACCCTCAGGACAGAACCGCCTAGTACATTACTGAATCATGCCCATTTATTCATCAGAAGAGACACTTGTGTCTAGGCGTCCATGCTAAGGCCTATATATGTCACCCATCAAGGTAAAACACCCCTCCATGGGGGATTTTGAATTCCCCATTTGGCCACCAGGGGGCATTGGAGGGGCAAAATTACTCTAAAATCATTATAACAAGCAATACATTAGGGGTCTGTCCAATTGTAAACAATTGGGGGAGACGATAGAAATTACAAACATTCCCCCAGCTGTGTTACTTATATAATATATGTTTGTTTGTTTGATTTAGTTTTATGTCCGGGGGCCATTGAGGAACTCAGACATTCGATTTCGGACATGAAGTCCTTTCTTTTCTCTTAGGACAGGTATTTATATGCTGCTTGCCCAACACAGCAGTGACCGCATCTATGGATGACCGAATTTATGAGATGAATGACCGAATCTATGAGGAGGGGTGAGGGGGAAAACCGCTACCGGGGCTTCATTCCCCTACTCTTTTCGAAGGATAGCAAGTGTTCTTTTATTTGCCTGGTCCCATAGGCAGGGCCAGACAAACCACAGCCTTTGATCACTCAGGCATGGTTCACTGAAGGGGACTCCCATGGCAAAAGACAAGCATGTAGGCCCGGGCCTGCGCATATGGACACCAACTGTCCACATGCTCACCCCAAGCCACAAGAAAACCCAAGTTTGTCGCCTTTTACGAATCTGGTATGCCCACTGGTACAAAGGAAGGAGAATTCCTCCTTCGTGGACTCCCAATGAAGTTATTGTCCTTCTCTATGCCCTCACATGAAGATCCCCACTCCACAGGGGGAATAATATATGTAGCCTCATGAAACAAAGGGTGTGGATGGGGGGTCCCCCATGTCACATGTCGATTTTAAAAAATGATCATGGCACTTGTCACTTAAATCCCCATGTCACCTCTAAGAGCCTAACATGTCCCATGTTGAATTTAAGAAAGCACCTATGTCAAGTCACTAATTGTTTTGCCTTATGTCACTAAGGCCCATGTCACATGTTGATTTTAAGAAATGGCCATGTCACCATGTCGAATTTAGTGGTCCATACCCATAAACAAGCCACAGTTTCCTGTCAGAATAGGACTCAATTTGCCATGAGAATAGGCACATGCAGTGAGCCTGCAGTGAGGACAGTGAGGTGGCACCATCTAGTGAGTATTGAAAGAACTAAGGCCCACCCAGGCCCTATCTGCACACTACCTATTGCAGAAACAGTCAACTAAATTCAACACATTGGATCAAAGAGAGAAAAATCTTTTCAACCAATCACAGCACAGCAATAATTCAGGGCGGAACACCCCAATATTATGCAAATGAGGTGTATTTGAGTGTAAACTATAATGGGAGTCGGCCTATGTTATGACTACTAAAGACCTGACTAGGTAATTAAGAAAGGTTATTCATAACAAACCGTCTCCCATAAAAATATGATAAGCTAATTTTTTATGCAGAATTCAATGGTCTCATTTAAAATGCACCATTTTCAGTAGAAATTGCCCATATTTGGATGGTAAAATGAACATTTTTTGTTCTACTGAATGGATTTTGAAAATTCAAAAACCTATGTGTTGCATGGACCCCCCAGTCCCCCATATTCAGCTGATGAGGTTATATGGGAGTGTAAGATATCAAAATGAAGGTCTTGATCTCCCCCTTGCGGATCCAGGAAGAACTAAAACCTCTTGTATAAGACGCGCCTTATACACGGGAGATTACTGTATATGCCTGTTCCTGGTTGCCATGGCAACCATTCCAATAATTAAAATTTGCAGATTTTTATGTCAATTTTCGGGGATATTCACCAAAAACCCAAAACTGAAAACAGAAATAGAAAATTCCTTCTAGATCAAAATTTATGATAATAATCATTTTATGAAAAAGGCTGATTCATTGTGTTTTTAGACATTATTATGGTTATTTGTTAATAATGTGTTCAGAGCTTAATCCTCAATTTTAAATATGAATAAGGAATATATGTTCAAGGAGGGGTTCTGATATAACTACTGGGAATATTTAAGCCAATGATGTCTCATTTTAAAGATGTTGAGATGAACTTTGATAACGGATTTCCCTGCAGAGGGGTGTTTTTGCTTGCCTGGTCACATATTCCTAGTTCCTAAGTATATAGAAGTCATTAATAAGCCCAGACTCGCCTTATTTGTATGTCAGTACTGTATTGATGAGAAAAGCATGCAACTAAAAGTTGTACCCACCCATATGCTCGACCACACATGCCATAGTTTCCAGCACCATAGGATCCACCAAGAATAACTGTGAATTTGGGTACATTGGCACAGGCGACGGCTGTCACCATTTTGGCTCCATTCTTTGCGATACCTCCGGCCTCGGCTTCACGACCAACCATGAATCCTACCAGTAAAGAAAAGAACACAAAATGATAGTCATGTCTATGAACATTTACTGGGACCACAAGGAGTTTTATTTTCCTTTCTGGGCAAGATTATATTCTACATGTACCTACATTAGAAGTAGAACTCATGATGGTTTACACATCAGGCCTAGAAAGTTGTGAAATTTCAGATACGTTGTCCAAATACCTTCTCCAGTTGTTATTTGATTTCGAGAAAACTGCATGGGATCGGACCCTTAGAAATCCACTTAGCACCATTCCATCAACACTACCATTAGAAAATTTTCTCAATGAATCTGTGAAACCTTCATGATATCCTATTCCTCTCCAATTGACCTATAGACAATCAGCATAGTGGTTAGAGTTTACATGTATTTCACTGTCAGGCTCTTTGAGGTTACCGTAATTCACATAAGGGATCATGCACAAATTTTAGGGATCATGCACACATTTTAGGGACTGACCTGTAATGTTTTGAAGGAAGAGCAGAGGAATGCCACGTTGACAGCAAAGTTCGATGAAGTGAGACCCCTGTTACAAGAAAAGGTTGAAATGTTTTAACATAATACATAATGCATTGTCGCTACTGTATTATTCCAATCATACCCTTAGAACAGAGCTGTCAAGTGGCCCCTACCAAAAATAGTAATTTTGATGACAAAAATCGTAATTTGAGGTTAAAATTCGTAATTTCTACATATTCTAACTATTCTTCTACTGACCTTTACACTAATTATAACACCCTTTCCCATACAAAAAATGTTAAAGCTGGAAGACCCAAAATTCATAATTTTGGCACCTAAATAGGGGTGAAAAACCATAAAAATTGGCAGCTCTGTTAGAATACCAAGTATGCAATCTACATATTAGGACAATACGTATACCAGAAATATGAATTTGTGTCTATACATCTTGCATTTAAGGTATATTAGTGCAACTCAGATTTTAAGAGAATGATTAATATAATTTCAAAACAGAATGTAACACACGTGTCTTCGCGACAAATCCTCAGATCAACATTTATTTACAATTACATCTCAGGAGGTAACTTGTCGCATGCACGTTTTATATTGAATACACAACTGTAGTGAAAATCAGATCCATGATGTCGCAAAATAATCTGGTATAGAGTCTACATGTTTGGAACTTACCTTTTGTGCAGATTCCGAAAAGAGAACACCATTGTTTCCTATAATACCAACTGGGTACCCCCATATCCTTGAGAAACCTGAAATATTAAAAGTAGCATCATAAATTTCCTGTTACTCTGGGTGTCAGTGTGTTATTCTATTAAATCATATTTTTTTCAACCTTTCATACATTGTATCAAATTACTTTTTCAACCAGGTTGATATCTATTGGAAAAATGTAATACCGGAACTAGGAATATTCTCCGCAGAAGTAGAGTACCGATATTTTGGGGGTGTATTGGACATCCGTTTTCAATCAGACAAATAGATGTACATGTACGGTACTTTGAAAGAGATCAATAGCTCGTTAACTATTTAAAAAACATATGAATACAAGTTGTTGGTTATTTGTGTCCCCCAATGTCTGAATGGGCTTTATATGGGAGGTAATGGATGAGGAACTACAGTAAAATTGAAAAACATGAAACCTAAAGTCCACCTCAAAGACGTATAAGCCATACACTGAGTTTGAAAGTTTGCCAAAGAAATTTGCATCAATTTTGGCCTTATCAATAGATCTTCAAAAAAAAAATAAAGCGATGGCTTGCTCCTCCCCCCATTCGATGCACTGTAGGGTGTACGGTCAACGCCCCTTCTCCCCTGCCCCTGCCCCAACCTCGACGCCCCCCCCCCCAAGCTCTGAGTTGGTCTTGCCATGGTTTACGCAGGGGTTTAGGGTAAGTAGAGTTGGCACGTGTATATGGATTCTTTTTACAGCATGGACTGCTGCAACTTACCACAGACTAGAGTTTCTCCATAAAACTGTTTGAACTCATCGAACACACTGCCATCGACAAGGCGGGCAATAACCTGGAGAAATGAATGTAAATTCATATCATTTATATGTATTCATGAATAATTGATTTGTACAATGTTAGTATTGTGATAGATCTGAGATATGGGAATGATTGGTGTTTTAAGCCAAATCTTTTAATATCAGGTCCAATACGGATGACCTACACTCCAGATGTTGTGTGGATCGCTTGAGCAAAAGAAGGCAGAATCAACTTGCTATCTTCATGTTCAAACAGGCAGTTAAATTACAACTGCGACAATCCGAAAACCCTAGAGCAAGAGCTGACTCCAAACTAAAATTCCCACAAAAAAAGGTGCAACCTAGAAAAATATAAGAAAAGCCCATGTTATAGGGAGTCCACTTCTGGGACATCCAGAAGTCCAAGTCACTAGCAGAGTTAAAGTCACGTTTTGAAAAGGCTGAATCAGCTCCAGCCCTATTGGGCCTGTAAACAGCAGAACACCCCTGAAAGACTTACAGAGTAATCACCATGGGCTACACTGTCTGTGCAGGCACAAACAACTCGCGACTGAGCTCTAAAAATTAAATATCAATTAATAGGGATTGCACCTGGATCTCATTTAAAAACAACCAAGATCACTTAGTTAAACTACTGATTTATAATAATGGTAGACATTGAACTCGAATCATGCGTGCCCAGATGAACCCATACCCTGTTGACTGACCCTCAGGATCCAGAAACCCCGATTCTGCCAGAACACCCCCCCCTCCCCCAAAACTCTACACACCTTGTATCATCAAAACTTTTGTCTATCTCATTTCCGTGTGGCTATGGAGTGACCCTTTAAGCTTTTATCCTAAACCAACTCGACTCTACTATTCTGTACACTTTTGACAACTATATGTATGTTATATATTTATTATATGTGATAACTCCAGGAGATTGTAAGCCAAGGATTTAGTTTTGAGTTAATAAAGGTTCAACAGCCACGTAAAATCATGAAAATGTAGTGGCCGAGCTGGAACAAAAAAAAAAGCCTCACCTCTCGGATATCGTATGGTCGCATCAGGTTGTCGCCTACAATGCCATACAAGTCATCGCTTGGAAAGAGTGGCTCCACTGGCTGTTCCACTGTCACCTATCCAGTAATATAGAATACACTGACAATATATAGAATGTATACAAATACTCTAAAAATTATATAAGTGCGCTAAATGCAATGCCTACTTTGTCTTTGTGCACAACAATAGTTCTATGTTGACTTACCATCAGAATCTACAAGTAAGTGTATACATGTAACTAGATTCACCTAAGTAGACCTATGTGATCATACAGATGAGGAGGCATTTCTGGGACGAATTTGGACATTTTGCATAAACATACATAAGGCTGTTTCTTGTAGTTAAGGTTTTTGATGACTCTCCGGGCAAGATGCAGAGCGTGGTGGTCATCTTGTGCATAGTGATCAGTCACTCCAGATGTTCTGTAAAATATACATACGACATCATTTTCTATGATTTGATACGATAGAATCTTAGATTCCATGCTATATCTTACGGGTTATGCATTCGTATACTGCAGACAGCATCACAGGTACATGAACCTCGGTATCCCCGGGTACTGACAGGATGAAAAACACGGTGTTTTGCCATGTTAAGGGCAAATAAAACAAGAGCCCATGAATAAATTCATGGCATATAACTATGATATACAATATGTACATCATGGATGTCTGTACTACTCAACTATGAGTGGTAGACCAGTGAAACAGAGATTCAGTCACATACCTACAGTGAAGGTCTGCCCCTCCGAGTTCTTCAGCTGATACTGATTCTCCTGTCGCAGCCTTTACCTGGAATACCATAGCCGAAGTGTTACATAGACACTCACACTTAACATGATACTTGAGTTATAGAAATTTAGGTATATGCATTTATGACTGACTTCACACTAAAATGGATTACTACTGCGGTACTTATCTATATTTAGTGGCGGGAAAGGTGCTTTTTAATACACCTTTCCCGCCACACGTAGCAGGTTTGGGGCAAAAGTTTTGGGGCAAATAATTGGACTTTTTCTTTAACCAATTCCTTAATATCTCATACCAGTGGGGGTCCAGCCAGGAAGATGGTTCCCTGTTTTCGGACAATGATACTCTCATCAGCCATGGCGGGTACGTAGGCGCCCCCAGCGGTGCAGCTGCCCATGACAACGGCCACCTGCGGAATGCCCTGCCCAGAAAGGGTCGCCTGATTGTAGAAGATGCGCCCAAAGTGGTCACGGTCTGGGAACACCTCATCCTGCTTAGGAAGAAAGGCACCTCCACTGTCCACTGTAAAAAAGATAATCTTATTTATTATCTGATGCTGATGAAGTTATATTTTAGATATATTTTTAGGTGATGGCATATGTTATACTTGTATATGTCTATTTTTCTATATTAGTTTTTCTTGATATATCAGATAAGTGGAAGTGGTAACAAGTGAGTAAAAGGGGGACACGACTTAGGGTAAATCAAAATGGCCGCAGGTCGATTTAGATGTAAATATTTTTGAGCAAAATGTTGTTCAATACTTAATATTCAAATCATGACTGCTTACCTAGGTATATACAAGGTAGGTGGTTTTCCCGAGCAATATCCTGTGCACGAAGATGTTTCTTTACCGTTATGGGGTAGTAGGTACCTCCCTTTACTGTAGCATCATTAGCCACGATCATACACTCCACTCTGAAGTTTTGAACATGAAATTGATTTTTCAGTGTTAGAGCATGACAGAAATCACAAGAAGTAGTTATACATGAAACATTGAGATAATACTTAGATATAGAGATATCTTCAGTTTAGGAGTTGTACTATCGTAATATTTTGCTTGATACATATATTAGGCCTACATACAGGGATGAAAGTCACTGAGGCCAAATATCACTGAAAAGCTCCATAAGAACCCACCTAAATATTGAGTTTGTATATGGATGCATAGGGCTTTGGGACTTAAAAATCCCTGAAATCAGGGAAATCCCTGAAGACTTCCATCTCTGTACATATACAATGTACTGACATTAATTGTGGGACCCACATAGCGTTTTGCTTTGTTTTCACATTAACAATGCTCGGTATGATTATGAGGGTTGGCACCATTATTAAATATCAACCTGGTATGTAAGACCGCTTCGTATGAAAACAAAATGGTAGTCATACAAAACCACTATGTGGGTTTATTATCCACATGTTATGGAATTCCTGCCAAACATGGTTTGATACTCTACAGCAGATATCCTCCTCTACTTGTATCAACTTCAAAAGTATACCACCGAAAACCCTTTACATCTGAGATACTACAGCGGCAGCTCACAAAGAGCAGTTAAGCTAGGGAGTTTTTTTTTCTTTTTTTACGTTTCTCTTTATCAAGTTTATGTGAGTAAAATGAGTACTGTACCCCGTTTGCATTTTAGCCTTTACCACACTTAAGAAAATCGGCTCTAAAGGAGTAACGGACCCCACTGCCACCTCAGAGAGAGAAATGTGATATGATAATCTATGTCTGATACATGTATATACAAGAGTATGAGTACATTGAGATTTTGAAGACCTACCCTGATACGCGTCCTATACCAGTAACGATACCTCCTGCTGGGACCTCGTCATCATACAGCTTGTATCCAGCAAGCTGCGACAACTCCAGGAAAGGTGATCTTCACATACAATAGAAATGTGAGCCTATGTATATTCTGTTCCTATCCGAATTACATGAACAGAATTATGCAAATTACATTAAAATGATTATAGAAATTGATGGGCGAAAATCTATGAGTGACTGATTCACAATTCACAAGTACATGCAGTGTATTTTAATGGTGCTGAATCCCCTTAAAGCCTACTGCAGATGGGCTGATTTGATCTCAGTATGGAGGCCTAGTGGAGCCACCATCTTGAATTTCGCTGGTTGAGCTAAAACCCACTGATAAGACATACCATGATGGGTACCTTGTCCCTGGTTAACACCCACTTCCAGGGACATGCTGGTCCCATCTTATCAGTTCTTATCATTTAGTGTTGCCGGAACCAGCTCCAGACCAGCTAGTGGCCAATAGGGGGCAATTCCGATCCCAAAATCTCAAAGTCAGGATGCAGCTTATATATACGTGGGTGCAGCTTATGAAGGGAACGTATGGTATGCCGCATATGCACCCCTTAAGGCATTTAACTCACTGTCAGCCGAATCAGTCGGGTCTGCAGTCAGCTTTAGATATGCACATTAAAAAGTTGTTACTCACCCTGGGTCAAGTAGGTTATTGATTCGGTCTCTCGTCAGTAGTTTGTTCCTAGCCAAGTGTCTCTGACATGCTTTCTCCCCACCACCTAAAGCGAACACAGACAGAAATTTTAACCATAATTACTACCTAGTCAGTGTCAATTCCATGAATACTGCTGAATGATTAGGGTGCAGAACTGCTATTGCGAAGGAGGCATCAAAGGTTCAAGTTAAATAGGAAATGTACTAGAAAAGGTCACTTTTTTGCCATTTTCTAATAATGGTACCGGTAATAGAAAATAATGCACCACATATCGTCACCTTCGTTAGATAGACCACAGATAGTGGTCATTGGAAAATAAAACTCAATTTTGCTAAAATATCCTTAAACGCGTTGGACCGTGTGATGTCACTGCGGCTCCAACGAATTACTGGTACTAGTGTTGTACATGCTTGTATTTGTCATTGATATGATTTCTACTGTAGTACATGCACATGCGTCTAAATGTACTGCAAATTGGATTTTTTTTCTACTCAGACATAACAGTATTCTTGGTTGTGTTTTTTTAAGTTTACAAATGAATTAAAAGATTCCATCTCCATGTCCTACCTTGAGATATCTTCCCAACGACTGAGTTGAGCTCAGTGACCAGCTGACTCATACGTTCATAGTTTTCCTACAAATAGAGATGGGGATCAAATTAGGAATTACAAGGTGAACTAGTGGCTGGACAATTAGCTGTCATGGTATGGTTGCTCATAGGCTGTAATAAAGTAACCAAGTTTGGTTTGGTTTGGTTGATTTTACGTCCACTACCGTAAACTCCCGCGTAGAAGACGCCCTGCGCGTATAAGACGCACCCCAAACTCAGCACATGCATTTTCGCGTATAAGACGCACATTTTAAGACTGAAATTTGTAAGATTAGTACATTTCTATAGTAAAATTACCCCTCGTATAAGACGCACTCCAAACTTGAAAAAATCCTATAAGACCCCCCAGGCATTTGTTTGGCGTAGAGGACGCGTCTTATCCGCGGGAGTTTACGGTAATAGTACTTAAAAGTTAGTAGACATTTCTGTATGACCGCATCTATGGATGACCGAATCTATGAGATGAATGACTGCATCTATGAGGAGGGGTGAGGGGGGAAATCGCTACTTTGGCTTCATTCCCCTACTCTTTTCGAAGGATAGCAAGTGTTCTTTTATTTGCCTGGTCCCATAGGCAGGGCCAGACAAACCATGGCCTTTGATCACTCAGACGGGGTTCACTGAGGGGGAATCCCATGGCAAAAGGCAAACATGCATGCCCAGGCCCACGCATATGGGACACCAGCTGCCTACATGCTCACCCCAAGCCATAAGAAACCCCAAGTTTGTCGCCTTTTACGAATCTGGTATGCCCACTGGTAGAACGGAAGGAGAATTCCTCCTTCGTGGACTCTCAATGAAATTATTCTGCATCTCTATGCCCTCACATGAAGGTCCCCACTTCACAGGGGATGTGACTCGATCTCTTGGGGCCTAGTTTAGGCTAGCCCACCTACCTTATATACCGCACCCAAGAAGTGACAGTATCATAGTTTGATAACTGGTCAGGTGCATTCTTTTACAGCTTAGGGGGGCGTAAAATAATATTTTACTTTAATTTTATGATCCTGCACCTTAACTTTGCGTTGCATTGGCTTGAAAAGTTACAGCCGTCCTTAAAAAGATTCTCCAAAATAAAAATATTCCTTACCGAACATAACTTTTAGCGACCCTGTTACCTGAGCATATTCTTTTCAGGCCTAGTTAAACAAGAAAAATGTTGGAAGGACCAAGGCTAGGAGTTGCCACTCTGCAGCCGACATGTGACGTCACGGCCACCATATGACGTCACAAATTGCATCACAAGCTGACCGTGACGTCACTGACAAACCAAAAATATTATTAAGTTGCTATGGTTGCTGCGCTCCCGGCCTCTACGCGGCAAGCAACTCCAAAAAATGAAATATCGGTACCCTGGTAAGCTAACCTGACTTTGACTCAGCAAAGTAGCCCCACTTTATTGCATCCATGCGAAAATTCCCCACCCCCAGGTAGCACACAAAAATTGGCCAACATTGGCTGCCCATTGGGCCAATGTTGGCAGGACATCGGCAAAAGTGGCATTTGCTGATGCTGATTTGTGCCGTCCAAAAGCCAACGTTGGGCCTATGTTGGCATTTGGTTTGCACCGTTGGGCCTACGTAGGCAGGATTGGCAGCCGATGTAAAGCCAATGGTTGGGCCAACATAGGCCTAACATTATGCCAATGTCTCTGTGCTACCTGTACCCCACCCCTATACGTACACTACTCACACCCTACACATATCTTTTATCAAGGGGGGGGGGGTTCACATAGACGTTAAGAAATTCATGACACCCCCCCCCCAACGGCAGTCACAATTTTTGGTGCCCTCCTGCCAGAGGTGTGGAGAATTTTCACACCCCTCTTTGATTTATAGTAGCATGCAGGCCTTTTTGCTAAGAAGAGGGTTAATTTTTTACGCCCCCCCCCCCTCAAACCCAAGAGAGTGATCATTTTTAAAGAACGGGGGGGTGGTGGGTTTGATGGGGGGTCAGAATTTTTTCGACCACTTCCACGTGCAAAACCCACCAGCCCCTCATTGTTAAAAACATGATCACTCCCTAAGGGAGTGATCATTTTTTAACAACAGGGGGGGGGCTGGCATTCGCGCACGATTTTTGTCCCTTATGGGGGGTCGAAGATATTTTACCGCCTTGAGAGGGGAGGGTCGAAATTTTTTGCGCAAACCCACCAGCCCCCCCCCCCCCGTCGTTAAAAATAAAAAATGATCACTCCCTAAGTCTAAGGTAGGGACCCCAGAATCCACTAGGGGCGCCACTTAGGGTAGTTGCAGTGGGAGCTGTGCAGGGGGCCCAGGCAGACTCTGCAGACACTGCACTAAAACCCTTCTCTGAGGGAGTGCTCTTTAACATATGTTTACAGGTTAATAGTTGAATGTATAGACCAAAGAGAAGCCTATCCAACCATATACAACAAAAGTGCTTCCATGTGAGAAAACATAGGATTCTGCTATTGTCTAAGACATGGTATTTTCAGAATCTGCCCAGACCATGAAGTTGTCAATGCTACTGGTTGCTACTCAGTATTTAGGTTGGACTTTATCTCAAGATGCACTGTAAAAAATTTCAGAACAATCGGACAATGCTCTCACATGCTCCCAAAGGATTTTGTTGATTGAACGTGAAGCTCGGTGACCTCCGAGAGTAAGATCTAGGTCAAAGGTCAAGGTCAAAAGGTCATTCGACTACTCGATTAATTAGGTCATATATCTATCTATCTAGGATTTTTGGAATTTTTTAAAAACTCCTACTAGAAGTGAAATTAGGTTTGACAGGGTGTTTTAGAAAAACCCTAGATTTTGGATGTCTTTGGCCACAACTTCTTAGCTCTAATAGCCTCTATTATAATAGAAATGTATGGGTAGCAAATCCTGGGATTTACCGACATAAATTTCATCATATCTCGGGTTCTATGATAGATAGAAACAAAATTCCAAAAGATTTAGATTTCCTTGCTCAGGCTCTATCCAAAAGAATTGGTCAACTGTGGTATCTAATAGATTCCATTTTTTTCTGGGGTCCCTATCTAAGGGGGTCTGACATTTTTTGCCCCCCCCCCACCAACCCCCATTGTCACAATTTCACCGGTATAAAAAGTTCTACAAGTCAAAACCAATATGATAACTCATAACACTAAGATACTTTTACTTTGAAATCAAGTGTAGATATTAAAGTTTGGACTGACCTGATAGACTGCATTATGTTTATCCTGTTCTGTTCCTACTGTCACTGCATTATCTGTATGATACTTTTGGCTGAGCACAGTATTTCTTCTTAACACCCCTCTGCACAAACTCCTTCTCAAGACATGTAGGGAAATCATCTTGGACGCACTCAAATGTCCTGCCCCTGATTTCTAGTTGTGTCTGTGTTGCTGATGTCTGCTTCCCCAAGTCAAAGTTTGACTCAGGGAGTTTGTGACGGGAACAAGCCAAGGCCAAATGTTGGGGGCTTGGCCGATGTACAAATAACCTGAGTTAGCCGTTGTATTTTCTCAATAACAAATGAAAGATCAAATGATATATTGCCCTTGTAATTGAAATACACTTATGATCTATATTTTGGTGGGTCAAAATCGTAAAATTTCGTAATTTTTTACTAACAAAATATACTAAACTAAACTGTAATATGTAGCCTAGCTAACGTACTGTAGCTGGAGCCCGCAGTAGTGTAGTTTCTTTTTAATCTGTTTACGCTGGTTATCAGCTATGCGCAGGTGCCCGTGACGCAGGCTGTGTAGTTGACAGTTGACACTGGTTGTAAGAAGCCGGCGTTTTTTTACAGATTCACCTCTGGCTCTGCCCTTTACACCTAAAATCACAATGTCTTACATCGAAGTTAGCCCTGACAGTCACTTCCCAATACAGAATCTGCCGTACGGCATATTTTCCACCGCTGACAACGTGAGTATTGGGCTATTTACTTGCATTTGCTCAAAATTAATTGCTGTGCCTGTGAGCCTGTGGAGTCAGGCTGCATGCTGCAGAACACTAATAAACATACCGGTACTACTGCGGTAGCTCTCAAGTTCTGGTGAAGCCAATGAGACTTAGGCCGAAATACCTGCCTGCTCACAGGCAGGATCCAAGATGTATACAAGCCTATAGTGGCACAAACACATGGCTAGTCTGAACTAAGTACTCACTTTCAGTTTCTGAAAATTGTCCCTCCTATTCACAAACATGTAGTTTTCATGTACATCAGCTTATATTGACTAAAACATGAGATATATCCAATAAATCTGACATGTTTATCTTGAGCTTAGATATCACTACCTCAATGGCCTCCATTGTCAACATGATGTGGTGCTACCTGGTGTTAGACTGCTCTTGAAACATAGGGCTAACCGACCAAGAATAGTGTAGTCTTTTTGGCACTAGGTGGCTACACCTGGCTTCAAGATGGCCGACAATGATTTGGAGTTAGGGAGGGAGATTTGAAAATCACCTGGATTATTAATTATCACAAGTATTTCAAGTGCTTTGTGTATTGTGAATCTTTGGATATACATTGAGGGAAGTGTTGGTTACACCGAAACCCGCTCGAGCGCTGTCAGTGCCTAGTGGCCGCTAGCGCTATATGGCACTGATATCACGTTATTTGGATCCGCCAAAAGTGGCTGGAAGTGGCTTGAGCCTCAAACCCCCTGTTTTGTTCTGTTTTTCAAAAGATGGCTTTTTCTTCCTACTGTTCAGTGGAAATGTATAGGGTTTGGACAAGAAAAAAAATTAGATATATAATGTATATCATATACCAATATTTAGTAGATTTTATACACAAAGGTTTGAGACTACAGGTGCTCAAATCAAAACAACCCAAATGCAAGGTCAAATTCTCAAGGCCATTTGTAACAGACTTTCAGGACATGTTACTCCTTTAATTGTTGGAAGTAAACAATCATTTCTTATCTGGCTGTAGATTATTATCATAGAAGTAGCCTGGTAAGGTGAAAATGTTGTAGGGATATCTGTAATATGCCAAACTGGAATGTAAACAAACTCATTTCTACCGTACG
Organism: Acholoe squamosa; assembly: GCA_949317995.1. Taxonomy (NCBI): domain Eukaryota; kingdom Metazoa; phylum Annelida; class Polychaeta; order Phyllodocida; family Polynoidae; genus Acholoe; species Acholoe squamosa. The sequence goes on along the minus strand of OX439036.1, from coordinate 60,347,026 downwards.
GACCGACGGCAGCTGACGTCACGTGAACACAGCGCCTTCTGTATCCTGGCGCTGTGATGCACGGACGTAAGTGTTGGTGGAAGCATTGGACCTGACAGTAAGTACTTCTGTGAGAACTGGGCACTCAGCCAATCTGGCTGACCAAACAGACTACAACAGACACACTTGGTCTCTGAGGTTCCCTCAGAGCGTCTACGGAGACTTTGCTGGGCCTGGGGACCCGCAGCAAACTTGATATTTTCAAAACTTTTTGAGATAAATTAAAATTGATCCAGGAAAGGGCTTTGGGGGCGTACCCCCAAGAAAATTTTGAAAATATTGATGTTCATTTGTTAGGCACTTTGATAATCATAAAGCCACTGTGTCTGTGAAGGGTGAGTAAGGCTAGACCTGCTAACCGGCCCCTAGGCATATGATGATGATAATGATGTTATCAAATCGATTAATATACACCCTAAGGATTAATTTCATACCTGGTTTGCCTATCCACTGTCAGATTTTAGACCAATAATCATTGTACAACACCCTTCAGTGCAGAGTTACAAAGTGTCTCCTGCTGCCACCTCCCGTCAATTGGTGTCCTGCAACCTGGACATAAATGAAAATCATGGAGCCAGTGCAGGCGCAGCTGTAGCCAGCTACAGTAGAAGCAGTGGTGGGGCACAAGTTTAAAGCAGGGTGGATCCAAAATTATAGGTAAAATGGACAAGGGGTCATAATTCATGGTCAGGAGCCCCTCCTTACTAATTTTCTGGCCTTAGACCCCAACACTATAGCTATGAACAGTGTAGCTGAATGGGTTGATAGATAAGCAGTAATGAGTAAAATCATGAACACAGCAAGGTGACTAGGTAGGGGAGTCTGGGGGTATCCCCCTAGAAAAATTTTCGAGGGTATTTGGTGCATTCTAGTGTATCTCTAGACCCCAATTTATTGGTTGTTTTTTTACTACAAATTGTGTGTGGGGAACTAGAACTTCATGTGGAAGTATTGGACTGAATGTGGACTAATGATTTGACTCCCCCTCTTCACTACCATCTAGCCTAGAATGGATATTGGGTCGAGGGGGGGGGGCAGTGAGAAGAGAAAATAAGGGTAAGCAGTGGATACCCTGAACAAAAAAAAAATCAGCACATCTTTCCCCATCAGAGGCATTACTACCCTATCCTCTCTATCTCATTATGGGCGAGCTAAGAGGGTACTTTGGAAGGCTGGGGGACTGGATTTTGAGGAGTACATTTACCGGGGGCGCAAGGTTGCAAAGAATATTACATGTATTATATTATTCATGTTATTTATATCATTTTTAACCATTTTCCAGTGTCTCTATTCTTCCCAGATTCGAATTCCTCAGTCCCAAAATAGGTAAATAACATCCCTAGATAAAAAATAGTAGTACACTTAAATTTATATCAAAGTTCAAAACATGGCTGCCATATCAATATATCCATGTCAATTTTACTCAATATCAGCCCCCACATGGTGTTGAGAATACTCAACATCCACCCCTACATGGATGTTAATTATTCTCAACAAATCCAAAAAGAATGTTTTTCCCTAAATTTAGCACATTTGTTGACATTTGGTTGCCATGGAAACCATAATTTTGTTCTTTTTGAATAAAACATTACTTTATCATATTAACCTGTCCATAAGGTTTTCATAACTGAAAACAGAATTGAATTATCCCTTCTAGTTCCAAAATGATGGATGATTATGTTTAAAAATTGTTATTTTTTCCAATAATGGCATCTTTTATGCATTATGCCACAATATTTCAATATGCAATTCAGTTAAGGGCTATCCTAAATTTCTCCATGTTCCTGACAACGAATGTTTGAGATCTCATATTTCTGTAGCTATTTGGAGTATTTTATCATGAAAAGTACTAAAATGTAGCTGAAGACGTGAATTTGAAAAAAAAGGACCCTTAATGTTACGTTTTCCCAAGTTTTGTCACATATAACTTTGGTTCTAGCAAGAATATTTGAAAAATTCTTTCACTGTTAAAAAGCCCAGAATCTGCAGATAACTCTCAAGGTACCTGTGGACAAATTCAAGGCCATTGTCGCCACTTTTTGGCTACATGGCGACAGTTGCCCAGCCCTGCTCAGTGACACTGCTAGGGACCCCTGAAAAAATGGAATCTATTAGATACCACAGTTGACCAATTCTTTTGAATAGAGCCTGAGCAAGGAAATCTAAATCTTTTGGAATTTTTTTTTTATCTATCACAGAACCCGAGATATGATGAAAATCCCAGGATTTGCTACCTATATATTTCTATTATAATAGAGGCTATTAGAGCTAAGAAGTTGTGGCCAAAGACATCCAAAATCCAGGGTTCTCCTCACACTGCAATGATACCGGCGGGCCGCCAGCGTCATTTTTACTACCGCCAGTCAAATAACCCCAGAATCGCCGCCAGTGTCATTTTAGCTCTCTGTAGGTTTTTGAATTTTGAAAATCCATCAATTAGGCCACACCAAAAAAATAAGTTGGTCTACGGATTTGCGTTTTGAAAAAATGGTGCGAGCAAGCGAAATTTTTTTAAAGATTTTTTAAGATTTTTTTGTTGTCCAATGGATTTCCTCCTTGAAAAACGAGGCGCAAGCAAAATTTTTATTTTTAAAAAAAAATTGCCAACACTACAAAGAGAAAACTCAGAAAGTGAGGTGAGCGAAATCTGTAGACAAGATTTTTTTCAAAGAAAAAAAAATTTGCATTCTTGAAAATATGAAGAGGGAAATCCGTAGACCAACTTATTTTTTTGGTGTGGCCTTAGAACCAGTTATGCCCCTTTAAGCACTTTTTCTGGGTCAAAATATTTAATTTCTTGTGAAAACAGGGATGTAAGTTTTCAGAATTTTGTCTGATTTCAGATTTTTTTTTGTACCAGAAGTGGCTGATAGATTTCACCAAATTACCTTTCTTGCATCAAAGTTGTGTTCTTGTTTTACAATAGCTGCAGGATTTCTGAATGTCTCTCCAGAATTTTTCAAACAGTCTGATTTACATCCCTGTAAAAAGGATGGGCAAATCTCCTAATATGAATATCTTAACCACCATTTATCACTATTATGGGCATCAAACCCATAATTACTATATTGAAAGTTTGCATAATGACTTTCACACATCGTCTCGCTACGGGTTTACGGTGTGATTTTTAAATCTGTGTAGAACCCTGATAATTCTAGGGTTTTTCTAAAAACCCTAGAATGTAAGAACTTTTGTTGTATATGGTTGGATAGGCCTTTCTTTGGTCTATACATTCAACTATTAACCTGTAAACATATGCTAAAGAGCACTCCCTCAGAAAAGGGTTTAGTGCAGTGTCTTAGGGATGTCATCAACATCCACAATATCGAAGTATCGTCATTATTGTGATGATGAATATCGTATCCACATCACTGTTATATCGATACTTAATTATATTACATTTAAAAAAGTAGATTTTTAGTGGATACTATGACATCTCATGATAAGGGGCCTACCTATATAGGCATATTTGGTATCAAATTAAAGGTGATAGTGTCGATACTAGTCGATAATGCAATGGAATAGACATAACCTGCATTCACCCAAGACTATTGAAGCAGGAAACAGATAACCACTAAAATAGTTCTGGATCAGCCCCTGTGAATCTTTGTCCCCTCCCCCCGTCCTCCCCTCACCCACACATCCATACGTTTCTGGCTTGATTAAAATATGGCTTTACTGCATCATAAAATCGGGAAAAATCGTAATATCGAGACAAAAAATCGTGATAATCGGAATCAACAAAATCGGGATGTCAATGGCATCCCCACAGTGTCTGCAGAGTCTGCCTGGGCCCCCTGCACAGCTCCCACTGCAACTACCCTAAGTGGCGCCCCTAGTGGCTGTGGGAGTTAGGCCATTCGCTCTACTGCCAGTTCGCCCTAGACCATTCGCTCTACCCCCCTTGGACCATTCGCCCTAATAGATTTTTAGTTAAAACCATGATATTATCCCTCTCTTCTTATAGTATTTGAAAAAAAAACACAACCCTACTGATACTGTCCCTACGCCATAGAACTAGTGCGAATGGTCCAGGCTCGGGGAGTAGAGCGAATGTATAAGTAGAGCGAATAGGTTTTAGAGCGAATCGACCATTTCCCAGCTGTGGCACTGTGGGCGTGGACCTTGTCATAGAAAACTGGCACTTTTGCCAGTTTTGGAGGGGGTGTGCAGGGACAACCCTATGACTAAGTCAGTATAAGAAGAGAGGGAGGCAGCACCTTTCACTCCATTCCCCTCACTCCTTCCCACAGAAGTACCGTATCACTTAAAGTTCACAAATTACAACAAACAATTCATAGATCTATAATTAGGCACGTACCTAATTTTTCAAGACTTTATCCCATTAAACTTATCTAATGAGCAATGGAAGAAGTGGATTTGCTTTTTAAATGAAGTCTCTATGTCAATTTAAAGTGGAATTATGACTGGTCAAATGTATCAAATCAGACCCATAATTCTGCTACAGTTACGAGTTTAATTTGGATCCAATTTTGTGATCAAGCAAGATGAATCCAAGGGAGACTAGATCACTAAAATGATTATTTTGGACAAGTTTCTTTTCATATAAGCAAGATTTACCCCCAAGAATGTAAATAATGATAGATTTTATCAAAAGGCCTAAAAAAAGTTGTTGTGTTCAGGTAATGGGGTCGAAATTAGGGTAGGTAGGGGGGAAAAAATTCATGTCTTGATAAGTGCCAAAATATTAGATTTTCCCCCAAAATGCCCATAAAAAAAGTTAGGGTAGATCTAGGGCCAAAAAATTAGAGTAGGTAGCGTTACCTGAACACAACATATTTTTTTAGGCCTAATCAAACAATTTAAAAGTAAATTTTTGATGTCATCTTTTCCCTCCAACTGCATGCTCTGACAGAACTACGGCAGAATATCATCTTTGACTCAGGATGTTTGAATGATCATAACTTCCATTTAAATAGCAAAACCACTTATTCTTATCACATCTACCAATTCCTTATCATATAAAATGCATAGAATAAAGTCTTAATTGATAGGTAAGTGCCCAATATGGTGGAGGTTGGGACAAGTGTTCAGAGATAATGTCGCTCAAAAAGTTTGCAGGGTCTGTCAAACATACTGCAACCCCTTAGAAAAAGAAAAGCTAGACATTTTCTAGATCATTTTTAACCACAGAACAGGTGGGAACCCTTTATTTCTAGGTGCTCTGTGATCTTCTCATCATAAAATCATTCCAAACTTTTGGTTGAAATTCAATGGGGTCAAAAGCAAAATTCCCTACATTCAATTTTGTACAAAAAATATTCATTTTAATGGGCTAGCCAAGCTTGTTAAAATGAGCCCTTGTTTGTTAAGATCCTCCAGTAAATAGCTTCAGAATAAGCTTGCAAAGAAAGAAGAGTTTAACACTCCCCCAGTTTCAGCTTTATCACAGTTTCACACCTCTACTGCAGCCTCACTGGAGATATTTCAGTGTCCATCTATATCTGTAGAATAGAAATATAGCTTCATATTGGTGTGCATATAGTATACCTTTATGATGGCTAAGTGATAGTAAATCAGGGTTTAGGTTAGGAAGGGGAGAAAATAGCCGAATGTCACTGCACTGAGTCACTGTTGTGAACGACTCAGTATGGAGGCCTAGTGGTGCCGCCATTTTGAATTTCGCTGGATGAGGTAAAACCTATTGATAAGACATACCATGATGGGTACCTTGTCCCTGGTGAACACCCATTTCAAGGCACATGCTGGTCCCATGTTATCAGTTCTTATCAGTGTGTGTTGCAGGAACCAGCTCCAGACCGGCTAGTGGCCAATACTAGGGCCTGCCGTCGATGTGGTAACATTAAAACTTAATCATCGAGACTACCCTAGGCTAGGAGGTGTCAGGGCGGCTGCATGTATCATGAATAGACATTGGCATCTGAAGGACCCTAGTGCAAGAGTGCATCATCATCATGACGGTCTGAAATGACTTTGGGCCCGAAATGACCGGGTCTGAGATGACTTTTGGTCTGAACGTACTTGTATTCACAGAGTGCACTCACCGTCCAAACCCACAGCCAATGAATGAAAGTAAAGTATAAACTGTCAGCATGCCAGGTGTACATAGTCACTGATGATGGTGTGATACTTAGTATAGAGAGATCTGTCATAATGAACTAGATGTGTATATCAGAGGTTTAAGTAAATAGCCCCATTTAGTTACCATACACAGTAAAGTGATGCTGTACACTTTACTTTGACAATTACAAACATATTTTACAAAGCCTGTCAAAGGCCTCGATCGAATGCATTTATAAACAATGCCGTACCTCATGCATTTGGTCTATATAGGGACGTCATAGGCTGCATCAGGGAATGCAGCAGTATTCCCTTACATGTAATATCTTTTATTTTAGCAAACGAGAGAATGTGAGCATTAGAATCTGTTGAAATGACCATGGGTCTAAAAATTAGTAAAATGGCTGGGTCTGATATGACTTTGGGTCTGAAAGTACTTTCAGTGCCTTTTTACCGTAATGAAGCTGCCTCAATAGGCAACGCTTCTTGGTGATTAAATATTGAGCATTATACTATAGACTAGTGTATCTGTACATTTTGCATTTTTCAGCAAACTCATCGCATTGGTGTCGCTATCGGTGATAAGGTGCTTGATTTGACTGTCATCAAAGACCTGTTCACGGGACCAGTGCTGAAAGACTGCAATGATATCTTCACAAAGGTACGTTTTTTTTGTGTCCAAACATACCGATGCTAAGTTTATGATAACTCTTTACAGGTTCATGTATAATATAATTTACAAGAAAAAAAAAATCTTAACGGACAATAAATGCCATAAAGTCTTGAAAGCTTTTCATTAGGTATTATAACGGTGCAGACCTCCCCCCCCTTCCCCCAAAAAAGTACTGGCTAATGCCTTTTAAAAAAGTGAATAAAAAAATAAAATCTTAGATTTCTCTTGTCCCATACAGCCTGTGCTCAATGATTTCATGGCAGCGGGCTATGCTGCCTGGAAGGAGGCTCGTGCCCGGCTTCAGGAACTTCTCAGTATTGAGAACAATGAGCTGAAATCAAATGCAGACTTGTATGCCAGGTAACCACATTTTCTATCTATATCATATCATAATCGAGTAGTTTTGATTGATGGATCACATACCGCTTTAAAAGTTTATGGGTAAATAAAATACTGTTTCCAGGTTGAGTCATTAAACAAAAACAAAAGAAAGCGAAAAAAAAACACAAAAAAAAAACGATTGGCTTGTATAAAAATGAGTACTATTATCTGACGACATAATATTTGCTTTCTTATAGAGCCTTTGTCCCCATGAGTTCTGTGACAATGCATTTGCCAGCAGATATAGGTAAGTTTATTCAATCGTTTTGTTTTTTCAATCAGACTTACGCTTCACAAAATGCAGGTAGCACTCTTCTGATCCACATACAAGATGAAATAGCTTCGAAGTCACATCGTTGCTATTAATTTATTTGAAAGTGAATAATATCTTTCCCCCTTCACTTATACGTAATTAATAACATCATGATGCTTATTTGAATTCAGTTCTGTAATCTTTATCTTATGTTTTTGGGTAATCAGAGGTATGTTGTCTGTTATCAACATTTGCTACAATAACAAAGTATATTTAGATGAAGATTTTGTAGTGTTAATATGTAGAATGTTCATTACCATGTAGCCTAACTGTTACTCACATTTAACAAAGACCAATGCCTCATCATTTGTAAATTGATTTCCTTCAATCCATCTTGGGAAGAAATCAGTTACATAGATTAATGTTTGTTCACACATTGAGTCCAAATGTCGTCGTCCAACAGCTTTTCCATTTCTTTGTATATCCCCTTTACACAACAGGAGATTACACCGATTTTTTCTCATCCATCCACCACGCCTACAACTGTGGCATGGTGATGATGGACCCTAAAAACCCATTACTACCTAACTGGTAATAAAATAAGTAACTTACAAGTAGAATGTATTACCATTATGTGTAATAAAGCTAAAATGACAAGAGGGTCTTTGGTAGTAATATTTTCATTTTTATTTTATGTGTAACTAACAATGATGAGGGAATATGGTGGTCGTGCTAGGTGTCAATAATAGCTTGGGGAGATGGTGTTAGTTGATTAAGCTGCACTTTCTCTGCTCCAGGGGATTACACGGACTTCTACTCCTCCGTCCACCACGCCACCAACGTAGGCACCATGTTCCGAGGCAAGGAGAACGCACTCATGCCCAACTGGTGAGACACCCAAACCCACCCTTGCTGTATTCCTGTCAGAAAACAAAGCAAAGCAGAGCCACCATTCAAAATAAGAAAAAAAGATTCCAACTACCAGTAAAAGAAGTCTTTAAAAAAATGAAACCAGGGAGCATCCAAATCACATTTAACACTTTTTGCAAACCCCATCCTTGACAAAAGGAACGTGTTTATATCACATAACACATACCAATAAAATTATTTAGAAAGTCCATTCCCAGTGCCATGTTTTACATCACACTTTTGTCCTGCCTCAGACACAGTATCTTCAATGTCTATCCCCTATACCCACATCTTTGTATTGAGGATTCCTGTGTGCCCCCCCCCCCCCAACTCCCCACACCTTCATTACTAGCAGTGATACAGCTGCTACCTCCAGTATTCATACTACATGCACCACCATGACGGGACCATAGCATGCAGGTCCTCCCATCACCTACAGCTGTTTTACGCATGGTGGTGTTAATCTTAAGCTAAACCACTTCTAATTAAAAAAAAAAAAAAAATTTACATGTAACCATGAATATTCCGAATGACTTCATGTGTTTTTTAGGAGTGGCCTCACAAGCTGCTGAGATAATGAATTTATAATAATAAATGAGGGAAATTTATTAAAATAATTTTACAGGTCAGTATGAGTAATTCTGAATTCAAAGAAAAATGTTGTAAAGAAAATATGAATAATGTGTATATTAGATTATCCCAGCACACTTGACAGTATCGCATTCTGTTCATCTAGAAGTAACCATTCCAAAGAACAGACCGATAATGTCTATTACTGTGAAGATATCAGTCCTAATTTGTATATTTTGTGATACCTTTTTTTAGGAAACACCTACCTGTCGGTTACCATGGCCGTGCTTCATCTGTTGTCGTCTCTGGGACCCCAGTTCGCAGACCTCTTGGACAGACTCGTCCTGATGAGAGTAAGCTAGAAGCATCTTCTCCCCTTATCATGTTTAAAGATATTGAATGCATCCTTGACGAAGATTTCTAAAATAACTTCTCTGTAACTGATCATGATCATAAAAATTTCTTTCAATGACATTATATCTACCCATTCTAATTCTTTTAATAATTATAAGCAAGTTAATACTAAAATTGACTAGCCTTGCTGCGTAAGATACCTTCTTTATTGATACTTAGACTTATCATATGGATTTATTGGTTTACATTTTTTCAGGCAAGCCACCAGTGTTCGGACCATGCAAACTTATGGATTTTGAGCTGGAGATGGCCTTCTTTACGGGCGGCCCCGGGAACAAGATGGGAGATCCCATCACCATCGACAAGGCTCACAAAAGCATCTTTGGCATGGTTGTCATGAATGACTGGAGTGGTAAGTGTCTACTCCTGATTTTAAGAGAAGACTGGATCTCACGATAAATGTCACAGCCAAAAACTTGTAAGCCTAAGGTAGTGGTGATTCGATGTAATTACGATGAAAGGGCTAAATGAAACAGTAAGTGTCCTCAGGTCTCTTGAATGTCTTACCTGACACCACACGCTATTTACATGTATATCCATTTGCAGCTCGGGACATCCAGAAGTGGGAGTATGTGCCACTCGGACCATTTGGTGCTAAGAACATGGGAACAAGCATCTCACCGTGGGTCGTCCCTATGGAGGCGCTCATGCCATTTGCTATTAGCAACATGGAACAGGTACAGTGATTTCCCCTCTTCACCCATATGGTGCTTAAAATGACCATATTCCACAAGTTATACTGACTGCCCGATTCCAACGGCGTCCTGATGTGGCTTCCTGTAAAGCATAGACAATTGTTATCGCACACTAGTATGACAAATTCAGCCTATTTTCATATTCATAATTTAACCCAAAGTCAAGTCTACTCTCACCTACATCAATTATATAAACACGTTAGTTACGACGCACTTGAAATATTATTTGCAGGACCCTAAACCACTGCCATACCTGCAACATGATGACAAGTACAACTTTGACATCAACTTAGAAGTCAAATTGAAAGGTACAACTTTTTCTTGATGGTATACTTTACTCATATTACACATTATAATGTCAAGTTTCATTGTAAATAAATTTTTGCGATATGCATCTTGTTATTTGCATATCGAAAATGAGATAGAGTAGTTGATAATCGATCTTTTCCAAAATATCATAATTGATTATAAGTTGTCCTCCATGAATTATCAGCTGCATGGAATCCAGAAAACCCAGGTATCATATTACTACTTGGTTTTTGATTGTTCAAAAGTTTGGTTATCCGTGCAATTCATTGTTCGGGTGCGAGAGTTAGATTGAGACATATAAGTTGGCAATAGCAGATGGGCAGATGATATATTTCACAACACGATGAGGTAGATTACAAAATTTGAAAGGCACTACTCAGATAATTAGGATTATGGTAAATAATTAATAGTGGTTTCATTATTAGTGTGCCTGGTCCATTGTAACATTAGATCTATAAATAGAACAGGCACACTGTATGGTGTTGGGGGGCAGAAAGGTTTCAATTTGAAGATCCGTTCTGCTCAAAATAATCATGCTTGCACTCAATATATCGTTTCTTTCCTTGTAGCACTAAATGCTCAACGTATTTCTCCTTCCACCACACCTTTCAGTTTTTTTTAAATTTCTTTACCAAAAAGTGTTTTTTTGGGGTTCAAGTCATGGCCAGTAGCAGTATTAAATAGGCTATTGTTTACTGGAATAGACAGGACAAATCTCTACTCCACTAACCATGATGGTTGCCTTATGTTCAATGGGTGATTCTTACTCAGTTTTTGGCTCAGGGACCACCCTGAGTCTATACCGCTGGGTAGGTGGTGGCATTGGCAAAAAGTCAGTTATCCAATTTTCAATCTCAATTTTCTACAAGAAACAAAGCATGTAAACAAATAAAATCACCATACATGAGTAGTTCATATATCAGTCTTTAGTTACAGTCAAGAAAAAAATTCAAAAATCCATGCATGAGTTCATACAAAATTATACAAAGAAAAGTCATTTCATAAAAATGTTTTCTCCAATCCAGTCCTCCATAGGTTTACCTCCGGGCTGGACTTTTCTCTCTTTGTTTCTATTTGTTTCAAAAACAGCGTCTAAAAGTGAGACGCTTTGGACCCCTTTCAAAAAACGCGGGAAAAGTCACCCTGAGCCCTCTGTGCCAATGCACATTGTTCAATTTTTTTTCCACAGAATGCGAATTTGCTTGGGACCATTCTGGGTTTTGCATATTAAGGCCCCTACAGTAAAACCTCACCTATAAGTGCCCCCCCCCCAACTCTGAAGCAAAAATTCGACTTATATGGAATCATAATGCCAAAAAGCAAAACCTCACCTATAAGTCGACCCCCCAACATGACAATTTTTGGAGTCCCAGAGCCAATGATATTTTGAAATTAGTTATAAAGGTGATAAAAGATGTTTAAAATGTTATATCAACCCTTTGAAGAATTCAATCTCAAACAACCTATTGGGACCACTTACATTGACATGAATTTTTCAAAACCTCACCTATAAGTCGACCCCCCAACTTGGAGCCAAAAACTCGACTTATACAAAAATAACAGCAAAAAAAATTGACTTATAGGTGAGGTTTTACAGTAATTCGCATATTCTAATTAGATGTGCAAAATTTCCTAATTAAGCCTGAGAATGATATGATACATGACTAAAACATTTCTAAAATGGCTAGTCATCAAAGAAATAATATTTAGGAATAAGATTTTACCATTTTGAAAAGTTTCAGTTTGGCCTAATTAGCATAATTTATGTAAAATGTTAATTAATGAGATATTTTCTCTTTTATTCTAGTAAATTCTGAAAAAAATTATGGGAACGAATCAATGAAACTTTTCAGATGCATGCTTGATAATAAGGAGAATCATGTGGAACTTGGAGCCTTTCAGTGCAACACCTGTATCCAATATGGCCGCCATCAAAATCTTATAAAAGCTGTATCTTTGCTTTTAATTCACTTACAAACTCAGATAAAAATGCTAGGAGTACTATATGGGGGTCATGGAATTTAATGTGACAATTTTTGAGATGCAAGTGTAGGGGCAGTAATTCCCCGTACCTGGTGGAGATACCGAGTGGTCCCGCCTCGCGAGGGGGATCTCTAGAGAGCTCGGTACCAGGTAATCACTGCCCCCTAGTGTGTGTATCATACCGATCCAGGTGTAGTTGGAAGGTAGAGAATGTCAGGCCAGGGGAAGCAGCTCAGGGGTAGAGCTTCCGCTTCGAAGTTGGAGGGTCCCGGGTTCGAGTCCCGGTTTCTCCATGACATTTTCCGCTGACCACCAAGTCCGTAAGACTAAACCATTACACAACCTTATTTTTTTTTCAGAATATACCAAAATAAAAGTGAAAATGTAAATTATGCTAATAAGGCTGAGCTGAAGATTTTCAACATGGTTTTCAAAATAGCTTTCCAAGCCGATATATCTTCCTTTGAATAATTGTAACGTCCAGGAGAATGTCAGAGAATGAAGAAAATAATTCAGATGTAAATACGGTGTATTATATGCCAAAATTTAGAATTGTTATAAAATGGGCAATTTTGACCAGAATCCCCCCAAATTTGTAGGCATTTAGGGCATATATAAGAATGTGCCTACCAAAATTGATCTAATTCTAATGAAAATAGCCCATATGCGCAGAAACTTGTGCAGTAGGCTCAATTTCAACCCACCTTAATATGCAAAATCCAGAATAGCCCAAAGCAAATTTGGATTCTGTGAAAAAAACTGAGTAGAAATCACCCCTTGAACATAATGCAACTATCACGGTTAGTAGAGTAGAGAGATTTTGCCCTGTCTGTTGAGGGTGCCAGCAGCTCCGTCACAGTCTACCGCCCACCTGATTGTTGACGTACTTTGCCCACTCACCCCCAGCCGAGGTCCATGTCTATCCTACCAGGTATATATAGTGTGAGTTACAGTTAGGGCCTTATGATGTCACAGGGTTCTTAGGTTAATTCAGTACACTGGTTTGTTTGCCCACAGAGGGCTATATATGGATGAAATCAACATCTGTAACTCACGCTATCATACTTGCAAACTCCTCAGTTTTTAAAGATTCACCGGGGTCAATCTTGTGATTCATCCAGCTCCAATGAGATCTCATTATAACATTTATATAGAGGGGGGGTCTTAGTAAAAATCTAAACTGAGGGTAACAGACATCTTTAAAAACACCCCAAAATACATAAATTTGTCCTCTAGCTTTACACAATTTCTTGGGCCCCTGGGGGAACACCCCCCAGACCCCCTATATTAACATTATCCTGCCTCGTTTTCAAAGAAAAAAAATGTGGATTTTGTGGGCTCAGTTTTTTTCTGACCCGGAGTTTGCAGGTATGGCTATACACTGACCACAAACCCTACAGCCCCCCACACCTGTCAATCACCGAGTAATAGGAGTGGGTATTGCTGGCACACGCATGCAAGCTATCAGACTAATGTAAATGGGTGTAGGAGGGAGCTCTATTACTGCAGGTATACAGTATAGAGCTATAAAGTATTGTTAAACGAGGCAAGGGCCTTTGACACCACCTTTCTGACCTCTTGTTTACTAGCCCTTAGCCGAGTTTCTTATGATTACCAAGTTTCAATTGCTATTTTGGCTTCTAGCAGATTACATGCACCACCAAAAAAATATTCCATTACACAGCATATGCCCTATCACACCCTTCAAAGACCCCATGAGTCATATTTCTATTTACATGAAAATCTTATGATAAATGATGAAAAAAACATTTCATGGGGTATGATTTTGTTATATTGAGATTCCAAGAATTTGCATAGACCATCAAAACCTGTCATTTAGCACTATTTCGGTTACAACTGAACCCCCAAAAATTAGTCATATAGTGAGACAAAAAGTAAGACAAAGCTATCCATGCAATAGAATTTACATTTAAGTTGTACTTTGATGGCTGTGACATGGTAATTACTGTTGTCTTTTTTTTCCTTTGGAGAAATGCATGGGATTTAGGGCTCTTTTTACCCTAAATAAAAGGGTAATCAAACTGTCTTTAACCCCACTTATAGACAGATTTCAGATTTTTTAGAAGAGGAGGGCATAGAGTAGGTATGGGGGCAGTGCGTGCCATGGTTATCTGGGCAAATATCTTTTGATATAGTTGATTTTGAAGGCCTTCCAATTGGTTTATTGATAGGTTTAATTCCAAGATTCTCTCATAGACAAAGCATTAGGCCCCATACAGACACATACTGTAGCAGGCTCACACATCAATCACAAGTATCAGCAGTTCCTTTAAGAGAAATAGCACCGTGGGAAAGCTCAAGGTCCTTCTGATCTTTCCCATGAACACCTGGCAGATGGAAGGATGTGACCAGGAAGTGTGACATGGGATGATGATATGGGGTGATGACATGGATGACTAGAGATGATGACATGAGGTGATGATATGGGATGATGACAGAGGGTGATGACATGGATGACATGAGGTGATGACATTGACAACATGAGGTGATGGTATGGGATAATGACATGGAGGTGATGACATGGGATAATGACATGGGGTGATGACAATATGATGACATGAGATGATGACATGGATTGATGAAATGATGTGATGACATGGGGTGATGACATAGCGTGATGATATGGATGACTAGAGATGATGACATGTGATGGTGATAATATGAAGTGATGACATGAGGTGATGACATGGATGACATGAGGTGATGACAATGTAATGACATGAGGTGATGACATTGATTGATGACATGAGGTGATAGTATAGATAATGACATGGGGTGATGACAAGGTAATGACATGGATGACTAGAGATAATGACATAGGGTGATGACATTAATGACATGGGGTGATGACATTAATGACATGAGGTAATGACATGGGGTGATGACATGAGGTGCTGGTATGGATAATAACATGAGGTGATGACAAGGTAATGACATGAGGTGATGACATTGATTGATGACATGAGGTGATGGTATGGATAATGACATGGGGTGATGACATGGGGTGATGACAATGTAATGACATGAGGTGATGACATGGATGACTAGAGATGATGACATTGATGAGTAGAGATGATGACATGGGGTGATGTCATTAATGACATGAGGTGATGACATTAATGACATGAGATGATGACATGGATGACATGAGGTGATGGTATGGATAATAACATGAGGTGATGACAATGTGATGACATGAGGTGATGACATGAAGTGATGGTATGGATAATGACATTGGGTGATGACATTAATGACATGAAATGATGACATGGGGTGATGACAATGTAATGACATGAGGTGATGACATGGATGACTAGAGATGATGACATTGACTAGAGATGACATGGGATGATGACATTAATGACATGAGGTGATGACATTAATGACATAAGGTAATGACATGATGTGATGGTATCGATAATGACATGAGGTGATGACATTAATGAAATGAGGTGATGACAATGTAATGACATGAGGTGATGACATGGATTATTAGAGATGATGACATTGATGACTAGAGATGATGACATGAGGTAATGACCTGAGGTGATGACATTGATTGATGACATGAGGTGATGGCATGAGGTGATGGTATGGTATAATGACATGAGGTGATGAAATGGGGTGATGATATTAATGACATGAGGTGATGAAATGAAGAGATGACAAGGTAATGACATGAGATGATATGGAATGATGACATGAGGTTATGTCATGGATGACATGAGGTGATGACATGGATGACATGAGGTGATGACATGGATAACATGGGGTGATGACGTGAGGTGATCCCGATGACATTAGGTGATGACATGTGTGACATGAGGTGATTATATGAGGTGATGGTATAGGAAAATGACATGAGGTGATGACATTAATGACATGCCATTGATGACATGTGATGATGACATGGATGATATGAGGTGATGACATGGGGTGATGACATGGGATGATGACATGCAGTGATGACATGAGGTGATCATTTGGGGATTTGGGGTGATCACTTGGGAGGGATGGTGTAGCCATCAGGATGTAGCCACCAGGACCTACCACACAGGGGATATAATGTAAAGACACTTACAAACTGCTGCCCTTAAATGCTTTGTGTCCATGGTGCAGGGAATCATGGTGGTACCACCCTAAATCAGGTCACTTCCGGGTAGAATGGTAAAAGTCCTGCACTAAATACAGTCAATTTTTCACTTCTAGGGCTATAAAATGGGTTCTAAACAGGTTGTCTGTGTATATATTGGCATTAAAATTATCCTGGAGGCTTGGAGAATATTTTTAAAAAAAGATTGGAAAAGAATGAAAATAATTTAGATCATTTACTGCGGACCAAAGGGACCTATGATAGATGTGTAGTGACTCAGGTGGCAGACCACAAAATCACATCGGTGGTTTCCATGGCGATTTGCGAAAAATCTGATTGCACTTTGTTATGACAGACCTAGTGTATGATTTTTGCCATTTCAAAAGCTACAATCTGGTATATTTGGCTTAGTTCTGAGGAAATTTTAAGTATTTGAAATATTTTGTCAAGTGTCAGCGATAGTGGATTTTTTCGGGTCGCAGCGCATATTTAGGGTGGTACCACCTTAACAGGGGATGGGATTATGCAAGGATCAGCAGAAATCTGTGCCATTTTTTTCCCTTAACCCTATTTTTTTTAAAATCATCATTACTTATTAGTGTTTAGGCCCTCTCCTACATGGATAATGAGGTGTTAAACTGTAGATTTGCTTTGATTTGACCCTAAAATCACATGATTTTCATTGAATATAGGCCCCAAAACTGGCTTTTTACTGTTCAGGCCATCGAGGGTATATCAGGGGAATTTCCAGTTCTTAGCTAAATTTGAAGAAATGGGTACATTTTTAACAAGGTACATGTCAGCTCTGACACTGGATATCAAGGTATGGGGTCAAGCAATAGATAGGGTGCCTAATTGATCAGAATTCTATTGTTTGTTATTGGTTGCCATGGCAACATAACAGCTTGTCATTGCTCGTTATGCCCAATTTAGGCCCAAAAGAGCCATTTTGGCTTCAAAAAGGACCATAATTGGGCATTTTTATTGTTTCTACTGCTTTCCCTAATTTCCTGAGACTTAAGTGGGATATTCTGGCATAAAATAGATGGTTTGAGGCACGTTTGGAGGTACATTTGACAGGACATAGTGCAATCAGATTTTTCGCTACGTTCGATTGAAGATGGATACCCTAAAACGGGACATTTTTTGAGCAATTTGTGCCTGCGCACACCAAACCATGATCTCAATAGGCCCAAATTACCAAAAAAATGTTGTTTTTAGGCAGAATTTTAGGGTTGTTTCTGACTAAAGGGACTTAAAATATTGTATTTATGAAGGAATTTTGTGGTAACCATGGCAACCAAAAAAACAAACTTTTCTGTTAAGGTGGTACCACCCTAAATCAGGTCACTTCCGGGTAGAATGGTAAAAGTCCTGCACTAAATACAGTCAATTTTTCACTTCTAGGGCTATAAAATGGGTTCTAAACAGGTTGTCTGTGTATATATTGGCATTAAAATTATCCTGGAGGCTTGGAGAATATTTTTAAAAAAAGATTGGAAAAGAATGAAAATAATTTAGATCATTTACTGCGGACCAAAGGGACCTATGATAGATGTGTAGTGACTCAGGTGGCAGACCACAAAATCACATCGGTGGTTTCCATGGCGATTTGCGAAAAATCTGATTGCACTTTGTTATGACAGACCTAGTGTATGATTTTTGCCATTTCAAAAGCTACAATCTGGTATATTTGGCTTAGTTCTGAGGAAATTTTAAGTATTTGAAATATTTTGTCAAGTGTCAGCGATAGTGGATTTTTTCGGGTCGCAGCGCATATTTAGGGTGGTACCACCTCATGGGCAAGTTACTTTGTAACTGGACTTGTTACTTTTTGGATAGAGACAAACAGCTAAGATAAAAGTTTAAGCAAATGCCACCTTGTTGAGTTTATGTTCTTTGTAGAACTTTACAGATCTTTGTTGAACTTTATGGATCTTTATTGAACTTTATTGAATTTTATGGAACTTTATGGTATCTTGGGACCGTTTTGGTACCTTGGCACTTTTTTAGGACTTTGGGACTTTCTGAAGACTTTGGGCCCTTTTCAGAACTTTTTCGGGACTTTTGCACCTTTTCAGGACATTAAGACCTTTTTGGGACTTTGGACCTTTATAGGACCTTTCATGACTTTTGGACCTTTTTTTAACTAGGGACCTTTTTGGGTCTTTGGGACCTTGTCCACCCATTGTCCACCCCTGGGAAGGACATGGTACTGGACACATTTCTTTTTGTAATACAGACAAACAACTAAGATAATGGTTGAGGAAACCACACCTTGTCTCATTTTGTTTGTAGTGTTTTGTATGTGGAAGATAGTCATTATCGATGCATTTGTAGGTAATATGGAATTCAGACTCATGTAGTTATTATTGTTAAAGGTAGACATGAGCTGAAACATGGCTAGTTGGGTTGGCCCTGAAGACCAGGGAAAGCTATGACTGATGTTTGATTGGTCTAGACAAAGCTATAATTACCTACTTAATACTAGTAACACACAAATTAAGGCAGTTGGGTCTAAAGGCAGGGGCAGGCAGGGTAGGTGGTGACACCACCAGACAATCACCACTGGGTGTGGGAGGCAGAGGGGATGGTAGATAGGCACACCACTAGGTGGGTTGGGGGGTATTCAGTCATGTCTCACTACTCGATCAGAGCTGTGCTGGTAGTTGTGGGTGGGAGGGGGAGGAAGACAATCAAGCAGGTACATGTGTCCTTATGACATAGTCATGGGCAAGTCATCTAGCCTAGGCTCTGTACCCTTGCCTCGTTTCCTTTCTGTCTCTCCAAGACATACTCTAGACTTAACTGTTTTAAACTAAACGCTTTCTTGTTAAGTTGGTCTATGGTCATACAAATCAGTCTGGTCACAAGCAATGATTAACCCTCTAAGGACTGCATAGTGCTATCTATATGTCGAATTTAGGGTAGAACATTCTGGTTGTTTTGACAGCTGCAAATGATTAACACTTTAAGGGCTGTGTGGTGCTATATGTCATCAATATATCCCTGGGTGTGCAGACCATGGCCATTGATTAACTCTTTAAGGGCCGCATGTTGATTCATTTGTGCATCATGCCTTGACTGGTATTTGTCAAAATGTGTCAGTACCTATGCACAGTAGGGATGTAAGTCTTCAGGATTTATCAGGATTTCCTAATTTCTGAAAATTTTGAATGTCATGTACTTTCCTTATACGAGTGGTAAGGAGGGATGTTTGGATAAATAGAAGGCTTTTATATCACGTAAATGTATGGCTTCCTGATTTTTGCCCATGCCTGACTTACATCTCTGTGCACTATTTGTCAGCAATTAGTCAATATAATTATGTTAGTAATTACTCACTTTTTGCCAGCAGTTTGTTAATATATGTTAATAATCACTCACTATTTGTCAGCAGTTAGGCCACTTATTAGCTTTACAGACCTGCCCACACCACATAAAACTATTTCCTTTAAAATATTGTGTAAAAACACCATATCCACTGAGAAAAAAACATCCCCAAGACAAATTGGTTCATATCTCAGCACTTACTTTGAGTAGAAACATAATTTAAATAGCATATTAATCCCCATTCCTGCATCTACACTGTGAATGTGTTATTCAAATGGCGTTAAAGTCTATTGATCTATTGGTGATAATACTTAAAAATAGATTTTCACAAAAATATTTAGTGAATAAAAATAAAAAGGCCCTCCCTCATCGCCCTAAACTCAAATAAAAATAAATAAAAAAAAAAAAAGCCTCCCTCCCGCACCCCTTTTTACAGGAAAGTATCCGCAAAGCTGAAAGTGGCCTTAGTCAAAAAAGTCAGTAATAATGCACTATTTGTCAGTAATTAGTCAGTATATGTTAGTAATTACTCACTATTTGTCAGCAATTAGTCAAATATATGTCAGTACTTAGTCTCTATTTATCTGCAATTGGTCAATAAATGTCAGAATGTACTCGCATTTCGTCAGCAATTAGTACTGTCGGATGCAGTGGGAACCAGGCACACTTTTCAGTAGACTCTTACTAAGATAGATCAATGAAATGTTGTATTTTTGAAGACAGTTATTGAAGACTTTGTATTCACAAATAACCTGTATTTTCCTGCAGCCGATGGTGTTCCATCTCCGGTCACTGTTTGCCGCAGCAACTTCAAGGTAAATAAATGCTTACCAAAGTTGTTCTGTCAAAATGGATTATTCACAGGGATGCCAGTTTATTTCATATTTTTGGAAAATCGAGGGGGGGGGGTTAGAGTATTACAACCTGAACATTTCTTGTCATATCAGAGTTTTTTTTCCAACTAATTCAGTGTTCAGGTATGATCCTTCTATTTCTATGGGACTTCTGTAGGAGTTACACACTGCCTCCACTCACAGTGCTCCTATAATACCAGATAGTACCATGGCCCCATGCAACCACAGGACTCTGAGGTCGGAAATCTAGTACTCAATCTCCATAGCCACAGGCCCATTCTGACCTTGTATGTTGGATAGTGTATGAAGAGGGGTGAGCTGTTGGGAGGCAGGGGTATACTGAGTCTACCACAACCTGGCGAGGCTGATGTGAAAAGCTAATGAGTTAACTATAAGGGGTCCTAAATAAAAAAAAGTAGGGTTTCTGATTTTATAAGGTACCAATCTACAAAGATTTGGTGAAGGGTCATGGTGTTTAGTTCAATTGGAAGTGTAATGCATATCACTTTTCTTGGAGTACCATGACCTCACAGCCAGGGGCCTCGCCGGATTGTGATTGACACAGTATAGGATAGGGGTGTCTGGTGACCGGAAGTGGTGGTGGGTGCAGAGGTCAGACTGATATCAGTGAACTCATTGTACCCCCCCCCCCTCAACTCTTCCAGCTCCTAGTACCTCAAATCTCTAATTATGTACATGAAACTTGAGGGGGACTAAATTTCCATTTTTTTCAACACTGGACACTGGCATCCCTGAATTTATATAAATCGCTTTCCAAACATATTTGTTGATATGACACCATCCACATTGCATGTCTTTTGGGTAGGGTGTTTATCACATGACTGACGATGTCAGTGTGCATTTACATCCAAAGAGAGACATTCCTTGGTATATGAATAAAAGCATTTTGCCAAAAATTAAACATTTTCTTATACAGTATTGATCAAATATTTTTCGCTAATTTGTCACCTCCATTTCCACTTGCAGTACATGTACTGGACGATGAAGCAGCAACTGACTCACCACACCATCACTGGGTGCAATATGCGGCCTGGCGATCTGCTCGCCTCCGGAACAATCAGCGGAGAGGTAGGCCTATAGCTTTATTGATCCAATAGGGATAGTTAAGAACTAAAATGCCACTTCGCGGAAGATACTTTTCTGGGGAGAGAATTCAAAAGAAAAAAAGGGGGCACTTATTGTTCATCCAGCAGGATAGAGGTCTAAGAATAGAAATGTGTTCTTGATACCACAGTAAACGAATATTACATTACGTGGAATAAGTTTGTCCTTATGTCTAATTTCTCACGCAAAACAACTCGATAGGGTTGTCCCCATAGATATCTAAGACAATAGTTGCATATGATATCAAACGAAAAAAGGCTGGCCTACAAATTCATAGTCGATCTCAATGAATAACAAAAGCATAATCGTTCAAAGTCCTTGTCTAAATAGATGGTACCCAACCCTCAATGCTGGTATCACTGTCTCTCTTGCTTAATCATGCTGCATTATATACATGCTATTTTACAGGAGAAGGACTCCTTTGGCAGTATGCTTGAGCTCAGCTGGCGTGGTCAGAACCCAGTAGACCTTGGTAATGGACTGTCCCGCAAATTCTTGGCGGACGGAGACGAGGTCATCATGACAGGTGAGTGTAATATCATGGACTTGTACAGGAGTAACTTGTATTGTGTATATTATATAGGTCTATGGTTATATACTCGGGTCCTAGCAGTGTATCTGTATACAGAAATTGGTTGTTATCTGTCTGTGTCCCTTTTCTTTGAAGGATACTGCGAGGGAGACGGTTACCGTATCGGCTTCGGGGAGTGCGTTGGTAAAGTGCTCCCTGCACACCCGATGTAAACAACGCACCTCAACTCTTAGACCATCTTCAAGGCAGCTCTGACCTTTCCAAAGAACGGACGCCCACTGATGGGCTACCATCTCAACAATTATTTCTTTACGCTCAATGGAGATGAATCTAGCTGATTTATATTTGCCTATGAAATTATGGACACTTCAAAGTATTACATACAGCTGATTGTTTGGGATGAGTGGTCAGAACTTGATACGGTTGTGGCATCATGGTTCTTGCATATATATACATATATGTATTCAAAGCATTATGTTACTGAGTTTATTGTATTGTAGTACTAATCTGCTATCGTAATCATAGCATATCATAACTCTTAGACACGGCCTGGATGTGCCATAATGATCTGTAAATGTTTTCAAAGAAAGGAGATTAGACGTGGATGAATGGAAATTAAGGGAAATCTGCATTTATTGAATCACAATTAAGAAGGAAATGATTTTTGTGTTCCTTCATGTTTCGGCTGGATCGGCAAACAGTGATTTTAAATGGAGAATTCAGAAGTTATTTCCCCGGTGTTGTTATTTCTAAATTGCTTTGTTGTGGGTGTGGATTTGTAAGTCGGTGCTTGTAAGAGTATATGGATCTCAGTAGGTATGGAATGGTAGAGGTACTTCACGAACCTGGTTTGATTTACATACATGATAAATGTTATTGATTGGAACTTTGAACAAATAAAACAAACAGAAACATTATGCTCATGATATTGTTTTCATTTATTTATTTATTTATTTATTACATTATACCGTAACTGACACTGTGGCTGCATTGAGTTAAAAATACATTCAAAGAGATCCATTGTAATGATTAATGTCCTGAAGTGCACCTTATACGATCAGCAAAAATGAGGGGAGGTCTTTTTACAAAATCTCTAAGTATCCCCCACACCCATTTGCCACTTTAGGGGGGTTGGAGGAGCCCCGAGATTGCCATATATCCCTGAGAAATCAATTGATTATGAGTTATGACAACTTTTATTTTTCCTCGTATGTTCATAAAGTCTGGGTGTGTCTTATACCCACGGTGCGCCTTATACGCGAGCTATTATGGTACCTTTAGTTGTAGCTAGCATTAGTTGACTTGTACCATCTATTATACAGATTTAAACTGGTTTTGAAATGTAGCACGTTTGATAGGTATGTTTCAAGACGTACTTTATCTCCAGGTTCACGTGTTTAGCATATAGGGAATTTCCCTTCCTATATGCTTTGTCTGAATCTCGGGGGAGGGGGGGAGGGACCACTAAATAGTGTGCTCTTAATTGTTGAAATAGCAGGGAATTAATGGCCCAGTACTGGGATTCTAGTGCCTGGAACCAGTATAATGCTTTAAAACGATTAACATGATACTAAAATGGCTTGTTTACTTCAAAATACCCCCGATATTAGACTTTTTCCAGTAGCGTTTAATTAAAATCAAACTAGAATGGCTTTGAAAGTTTCCTTCTGTGAACACACAAAAAAAGATGAAGATGTGACATCTTTTGTTCTCGAGCTATAGATACTGGGAATTTGAACTTGTGATCACAGCCATTTTTGTTGCCCTAGGTTTCATCTTATGATTTCAAAGTCAAACACTCTTTCTCTGTGTTACTTAGATGCTTCTATCTCACCGCACCTAATATAAAGTCTTCCCCGCTTGGAGATAAAGAAATACTTTGCCCTCCATGCATAGAGCCATCCAAGTAGGAAGGAGGTTTCATTTTCTGCTGCTATTGCCACCTGTGTTCTGTTTAGGAGATAGTGATTGTTCTTCGCAGACATCACCCTATCAACAGCATTTGACATAAGACCTATGAGGAAATTCAGGAGAAGGATAGGAACTAACCACACAAAGAGGAAATGGAGAAAGTACAAGGGGTACGGCGTTGGACTACCTTCTGAAAGACCAAATGTCTCAGGCTCCAGGACATTCAGCATTACCCGGAAGGTGTTGTACAAAATAGAGATGTCATTAAAGTATATACTACAAGCATTAACACTGTAGGACGTTAACATTGTAGTGTTCTACCCCTCGAAGTTTAATCGAATCTTTCGATAAACAACGAAGAACAACTATTCAGGTTCCAGTTAAAACTTTATTGTCTAATAACACATAGGCATCAGCCGTTCTCGATCACAGTTACAGGTGGTAGAGTTTGAACTCTATAGCACGTTCGACACTAGGCCTTCTAGTGTCTGCAGTTGATATTCCACATGTACCTTCTCTGTGCAACAGCACAGAGAAGTATCATAATATGGTAGCCGGGCAGCCGCCAACCATCGCTCACGATGGTCAGTCTGGGCTGGTCGAGGGCCACGTGACCAGGTGGTGACGTGGCGCTGGACTCCAGCGCCCCCAGGCGTCGGGTAATAGAGGTGTTCTCGACGTCGCCCACGAGGACCACGAAGGTACCTCGAAGACGACGCGGGACCACACCATGAATGAAAATGCTGCAGAGGTGAAAAAGAGGGAGAAAAATGGTAAAAATGAAAACAGTAGTATCATCATATCCACAATGCATATGACGTAGAATCCAAAGTTTGGAACAGTCTGAAGTAGGCCCGGGGGGGGGCACTCCCTATCTGTCCTATAGTAACCATGTGCGTACACGGCCCTTGACTTGGTACCCCTTTTAGCGGGGAAATCAACCAAAAGATACCCCTTTAGACGGGAATTACCTTGGAAAAAGAAAAATTCTCAAATTGGGCACCCTTTCAATGGAACACTTTCATAAAATCTACCCCTTTCCTAACCATATTTTGAGATCTTTTTAAAAATGGTACCCCTTTCCCAGCCAAAAAATTGATAATTCCCTGGGAAAAAGTACCCCTTTTCCAGCCAAAATGTTAGAATTTGCTTTTAAATGAAGTCGGGAATTTGAGAAAAGTAATGCCTCTTAATATTGAACCTAACTTTGGTTCTAGTTGGAATATTTCAAACATTCTTTCGCCATTTGAAAGCCCTTGAAAAGGGTACCCCATTTTGCAGTGCTTACTTTAATGAATGGAAGTTGTCAGCGTACTACCGAGGATATATCGTACAGGTAGCAGGCGAAACTCACAGTGTGAGATCTCACGATCTGTGCAGTCTGAGATGATGCATTTCATTATAGAATTCGTTTAGCTGCAGTAAGCCTCCATCAAATATTTATACTCACACTGACACAGCACACCATTAGCAATAGGCCTATGTATTTGATGTACGAAATGCTCTTCGATCTTCCTGTGGACTTTATTTCATTTGTTCATCCGTAAATGTGAATAATTTAGGATGAGTACTGTACAGGGCTGGGCAGCTGTCGCCATGTAGCCAAAACGTGGCGACAGTGAAATTGGCGAAAGGTACACTGGTATTATTTCCCAGATTCTTGGCTTTCCAACAGTGAAAGAATTTTCCAATATTCCTACTAGCACCAGAGATATGAAATCATTCCAAGAAGTCACCGGTAGGGTCTTCCTAAATAATAAGCGCGAACCAAAAATTAAAACGTGCACGTTTTTATATTGCTAAAAGATTGTCTGGATAATTACACCTCAAAAAGAGTTTCCCTTGCATTCTGGTGTACATTTTTTGTCAATATGAAAACGATTTAGGCAATACTTGTTTTCATCAGCACTCTCTGAAAGAATTTACAGACACACTTCCTCATTTTCTTTTGGCAAGACCCTACAGAATGAATCTTTTAATATTGAAATTTTCAAAGTTTTCTTTAGAAACTGGATAGGCTGCCAAGCCATTTCCCCAAGTGCCAATATACATTCTCTCACCTCATACTGTCCCTGTTTTATTCCCGGTACATGCCTTCCCCTTCCCCCACACCCTGTCATCCCCCTGTCATCCCCTGCCCTTATCCCCAGTCCTTACATTTCCCTTCTGCCCTCGCCCCAGCCCTACCATTTCCCCTCTGCCAGTCTCCTCCTGCCCTACCATATTTTCATAGCCAGTCTCCTGCCCTTACTCCCATCCCCACCATTTCCCTCCTGCCTTTCACCTTCAGCCCTCACCCTCAGGCCTATACCATTCCCTTCCTGCCCTTCTCCCTGCCCTCACAACTCTCCTGCAAATCCCCAACTTTAGTTAAATACCCTTACCCTCAATCACAGTTCTGAATTGTGTAGTACCCTAGTGAGACTAGAGAAGCCTCGAAATAGAGGGGTCTCAACATTCCGGGGGGCGGGGGGTCAGTGTGTGCCCCCAGACCCCCCTCTATAGTTGATCTGCCCCTTTTCAACTCCATCAACCCATTTACAGTCTGGATTGTTTTATACTGGGACCATATGCAGCCACCACACAAATGGGGTGTGCCTGAGGTGCTGAATTCATGTTTCCCAGGCTTTTTTTGGTACCTTAGAATTTTTCTGAAAATTTTGGACCCACCCCAGCTCCTATCTTATGCTCTACCACTGGTTCTCTGGTCCTCGGCTACAGACACACCAGCATAAGCTCCAGGATTTTTAGATATACCCAGCCCTGGTACGCATGCTAATCAATATCATGGTAAACCCACTCTGAAAACACATTGGTAATTCTTGCGCGCAGCATTGACGTCATAGCAACCAGTGGCTGTGTATACCGACTTAGCTGGTTTGATTATCAGCCAATGAAATAATCCTAACTATTCACTGCGGTCCTCTCGGGGGGGGGGGCAGTTGGTACCCATCTGATAGCTGTTATCAGTGATAACCGCTGGTAATCAGCTTCAGCAATGGATGCGGCCATAGGAAAATCCGCTACCTCCGTTATACATTATAGGGCCAAGGGTTTCCTTATTTTGCTACCACTTCATTTTCCTACCATAAAAGTTATGATCAAATAATTTGGTGTATAGCTTCAAGATAACTGATATTACTTTGTAACGGTATAGGCATTGACATTTAATGCAACCGGATTCATGAGTATGTTCAGAAATTTAGTAATTCATCATTAGTTCTATTTCGGAATTCTTTTTGTTTTGCCTCTACAATATACACATAATGTATTGTTAGGCCATTGACTGTATTTCTACCATGTCTATTAAAGCACAATGAGATATATATATTAAAGGGGCTCTGGCACGGCGAATGCATGCCCGCATTAAAAGGTCACGCGACCACCCGTTGACCAATCAGATCGTCGCAAAAATTTCCGCTGGGTCCCGCAGATTTGTGCACAATCTTTTGGTAGGTACCCATGTTGAAATTCACCATGCCAGGGCCCCTTTAGGACATACCTTGCTAAAGTTTGGCAAAATACCAAATAGACACTAGAAAAAAGGATTATATCATAAGGCGCCATATCCTTGTTCAGATTATATTCATTGTGGTATTGTCTAATACCTTCTTTGATGACAACTGCAAGCGGAGATGATGGCATCATTCCTTGACACCTTGCCTTCATCAAGAACTCATCGGTGTCCTCTTTGGGAAAGACAATGTTGTGTTTACCCATAACTAGTGTTTATCCCTGAAAGAATATAAGAAATTAATCCTTTTGCAGCAGGTACTACTAAGGCATCCGCCCTCCATTTATATAGTGAGTGAATAATAGATGTTCAATGCCATTTCAACAGCTAAGGTCATATTTGTGGCAAGAAAACTATAATTACACAATTTAGCAGATGAAGGCCTTGGTACCCGCGCATGGCCACCACCACACACAGTGCGGATAGGAGAGATATGGACCTTTTTAAGTAAGCTAGGGAAGCCTGTCCACATCACACCAGTAATGATGTCTCCCTGAGTCATTGTAGTCAGTTTATGGCGATGTTTTCCGAAATTTCAATCTCAGGTTTTCAGTATAAATTATCTGAAATTTCAATCTCAATTAGTTTTCAGTATAAATTTTCCATCAAAAATCAAATTTGTTTTAGTTAATACAAATCACCGATGAAAAGTCTCATTTCAGGTTAAACGTTAATCCCTTTCTATTTTTGAAAAAAAAAAATAAATGAACAAAAAATAGTAACTTTTGGAGGGTGGGGATTTCAAACTTTTCTACTTCCCATAGACTCCTGCTCCAGACCACCAGAGCTCACCTCAAAGCATCTGAAGTTATAAGACCATTCTAGTTGAGAGTCAAATTCCTTGTCAATTCCTATATGAAGGGCAAGGTGTAGCTTTATATCACATGGAGAGGCATACATGTGTGCATGGGGAGGTCCATGGGTGGACACATGGAGAGGCATAGATGGGCACATGGGTGGACACATGGAGAGCCATAGATGGGCCCATGGGGAGTTACATGGGAGGATACATGGTGAGGCACACATAGGGAGGCATACATGGGCACATGGATTGACACATGGGGAAGCATAGATGGGCCCATGGGGAGTCACATGAGAGGACACATGGAGAGGCATATATGGGCACATGGGGAGGTACATGGGAGGACACACTTGGAGAGGCACACATGGACACATGTGGAGGTACATAGGTGAGCCCTGATATTAAACATGATATGAGTCCTGAGCCATCTGCGATGAAAATCACAATGTTCAATCTTGCAGAATCCACACAGATTTTGATTAATTGAAACTTATAGCATTATCTTTCTGACATTCTCATCATCATCTTACTATATAATGATACATGTTGTAGATAAGAAATTAAGACATACCTTTCTGACGTTTGGCAAAATACCAAATACCCACTCATCCCATGACGCGGAACATCAATACAATGACTATGTCCAGGTCCAGGCATGAGCCCTTGAGTGTGTGATGCTGTTAGGCTTGTTGATAAGGACAACAAGAGAATGTATGCACTATTTGTACAAGGGAAATCATACATCATTGGCAGCCTTAATAGTACATGTGTCATTCAGCAAGGTATTTGCGGATCAATAATATTGTTTCTGACTTTTAAATAATAAATAGAAGTGTGAAAGTCACCTTATACTATGATGCTGGCCATTATACATTTTATTCAACACAGTTGAATCAACAAGATGGTGTAGAGTTGACACAATGCCCACTTGGCTACTGTATGATTTACAAAATGATCGATTCCACTAAAATGTTACAGTGTTTGATTACCCTATCATGTATTGCCTGTGTAGAAGCGTTACTGCAACTGGATTATGCATAATTAAAGGTAGTGGGTAGGATCTGTGCAAACGGCACCTGGTGGCAAAACAAATAAAACAGTAAAATATGACAATTTTGCTTATATTCCTAACTCATATTGTTATATATTCAGAGTACCAACTACTTACGTTAATCTTTATCATATATTATCCACCGCTATACATTAAAGCTTAATGTACCACATATCATACCAATGCCTAGTCTGCACCCTAGTTCCATATACCCATGCCAGGGGGCACGTCCTACCTTACTATATGTGCACGGTGCACTCCCACTGAGGGGAGACCCAGCACAGCCGCCCTAACGCTACAACTTATACCTTAAGACTTTGTACAATATGCTGGAATAAATACACCTTTACTGCAAACTGATACGAGGTTTCGTCCTACAGATCATATCTATATAACTAGTATTCCTAGACTATCAAGGTATGACAATATAACATAACCTACCTTTATTACCACATTGGACATAAAGTCATGTCTCTATAAACCGGCCACCTCTGTTTCAGATAAAAATTGACTGGTTCCTGAATCGACTGGTTCTCTGAATCAGGATCACAATAGAAATTAATGACTATAATCAATTATGTTCAGAGAGATTCCTGGCTGATAAGTGAATCAGCCGACTTTTTGAAGACCGATATTATCGAGACCTGACTGCAATTCATTGGCATTCTACCCATTCATATTTCTTGATTTCATATTGTCTGTACCCATAGACTCCTATAC
The DNA here is from genome assembly GCA_949317995.1 of Acholoe squamosa. Taxonomy (NCBI): domain Eukaryota; kingdom Metazoa; phylum Annelida; class Polychaeta; order Phyllodocida; family Polynoidae; genus Acholoe; species Acholoe squamosa. Next base: position 60,316,802 of record OX439036.1, on the reverse strand, counting down.
TTGAGGAATTAGTAACAGTTTTGTTTCATTAAGGAAATTTTCATTTTTCCTGTTACCTGCTTTTTCTTTATCACAAAATGTTTCTGATGGTTATAAATATACATATAGACCTGAAGTTTAGGTAAGAAATTTGTTGGGGAATTTTTTCCCCATGGAATTTAATGTAGAAAAATAAAATTTCTCATAGGTGGCTAGTTAAGACCATCAAACTTCAATGCCTTCCAGTGGCTAAACAGACACCGTGACATATGGTTTTTATCTTTTCTACATGTTAAGGACAGTGTCTACCCACTCTTTTTCTGAATATTAAATTGTATATACTTTTGTTACTTTGCATCAGAAATTCACATATCATACCTCATTTTGACCACACATTTTGTTTCTTTCAATTTTATGGCATTGGAGGGCTGGTTGCTAGGGACGGAATGCTAATGGAACAAAAACATATTTTTTCTTCAAAATATCTATTAGAATTAGTATTGGCATTTAAGTTATTTTGCTGTAGCTATAGCCTAGATCTTTTCTGATAAGGATTTCATCAGCCTTTTCTGGTACTAGAGCATTTCCCACACAAATTGACCTTTTTTGAGAAATGAAACCTCTCACAATGAGGCCATTCTGTCATTGTAATATCATTGGGATATTTTCATGTCAAGAAGTGTTATTTAGACTTTAACATGACTGTACATGAGTTGAAAAGTGACTGGATTCACATGGGTGGAGGGGCAGAATGGGGGTGTCAAGTGAGGGTATCTGGCTCATTAAAACCTACTTAGGCCACCAGATAGACAGATCAACATGCCTTACTCATAACCATACATGGGCTGAGTATAACCATAATGTTGACATCATTAAAATCCATTTTCTTCAGTGTATGGTAGGCTGTTAATCCTCAAATTACCTGCCCCTGTCTGGTAAAGATTTTCACTGCCATCAGTGACCAAAGTCTGCCGCTGCACAGGCCATACACCAGGGAATTTTCCAGACTGACACTAGCTTTGTTTGTTTGTTTAGTTTTACGTCCAGGGGCCATCAAGGAACTCAGACATTCAAAAGTTTGAAACTATCCAATAGTAATGGCCTACCTCAGGTTTGCGCATATGAGTGCAGGGGTGTGTGTGTGCATGTATTTTTGAGTCTGCTTGTAGCAGTGGGACACGGCTTGTAGCAGTAAAACACTGCTTGTTGCTCAAGGCCCCTCTTTATCGTGCTGCCTCACATAGGTAATATGTCGCAAACTTTAGGCACATCACCCAGTCGTCACATTATCCTGACACCGACGGACCAGCCCTTTTGCGATGTACTTATATAATTTTGATTCTCTGAGGAAGTTCATGAGTTCTTTTGCTGACTAACACCCTCTGTAGTATAGGCTTGGTGAACTGAGTGTATATAGACTTAGCTGGTTTGATTATCAGCCAATGAAATGACACCAACTATTCACTGCGGTCCTCTCAGGGCCAACTGGTACCATCTGATAGGTGTTATCAGTAGAACTCGCTGGTAACAAGCTCAAGCAATGGCCATGCCCATGGGACAACCTGCTACCTCGGAATATGGGACTATCACATTGCTAGTACTAAGAGAATCAGCTTAGTGGCTGATGTAGTCAGGGGCTAGATCACCAATTGGCCTCTTTATACAGTTTATGTTAATAAGCCCTTTCTAATTGACTATCTGTAGACATTCTCTAAAGTTCATACCTATGGTTAGGAAATAACTTAAACAAGATATAATTCATGCAGATTTAGTACTTAAGATACAAGAGAATTTAATTTTTGTAAGAGGGGCACACATGAGGCCACCCTTAAAGATGTGTTTGTTTCCTGTCCAGAGGCCTGGTAGATTTTTTTGTGAGAATGGGAAATTTTTTTTCCTGAGTTCTGAAAAGAAATTTATTTTTTTGTCCATCAGCACAAGAATCTAGATTTCCAATTACAAAATCTTAAAACGTTACGACAAATTCATGACATCCCCGCTTATGATGTTCATGACAAATAAAAATATTTTCCTAAAAAAAAAAATTTCCCTCCCTCCCTCATGGGCTTGAAAAATCCCACCCTCTGGACAGGAAACGAACATATTTTCAAGGGTGGCCTGATCAAGGCAGAGTAGAACCAAGCCATTCCTGCCATGTCAACTTTTATGAATGGCTATAGGAAGGCAGGGCCTAAATGGTCTCATATGAAACCATGTGCCACTATCTGATACATCACTTATGAAAGTGAACTGGCCTACTGAGGCCTTAGCATGTAGAGATGTTAACTGTGAAAGCAAAAATCATTTAAAAATTGTGAACTGTTTTTATGAAGATATTGTGTCTGCACTTAATGAAGCAGATGACTCTATCTCTAAGGGCCTGAAGAGGCATGCAGCAGGAAGACCTGGATGGACCACACATGTTGCAGAGCTTCATGAAGTGGCAAGAGGTGCTTTCCTTGCATGGAGGGATGCAGGGAAACCACGTCAAGGGTCTATATTTAATATAAAGAAATCTTCTAATGCCAGATTTAAATATGCTCTCAGGTACATAAAGAGACATGAAGACTCAATGCAAAGGGACTCATACAGAAAGCCTCATGCAGAAAGATGGGAACTCCTTCTGGAAGGAGGTAAAGTCGCTCAATAACTGTAACACCCCATTACCAACTAAGATAGATGGTGTTGTAGGGGAACAAAATATTGTAGGGCTTTGGAAAAAGCATTATGAAAAATTATTTAACAGTGTCAAGAGCAACCCTCAGGATGTGAACTGTGAGTTAGAATACTGTGTTGAAATAATAGTATCAAGTGATGAAATATGCAATAGTATTGTGCAACTAGACAAGAATAAATCTTGTGGTGCTGATGGTATATATGCGGAACATCTAAAATACTCTAGTCAACGTTTGTTACAGATGCTCTCCTCTTGCCTAACAGGTTTTCTGTTACATGGATCTCTCTCTGATAGCATGCTAGCTGTTGTACTTGTCCCAGTCATAAAAAAATAAGACTGGAAAATTTAGTAGTGAGGATAATTATTGGCCCATAGCCCCTACCTAGCAAGTATTATATCAAAGGTACATGGTGCAGACATGTGCATGTTGTGTTTTTAAAGAGATAATTTTAAAGACCAGGTCACTCAATGCTACTATGTTTGTGTGTTTTTTGGATGCATCAAAGGCATACAGAGTGAATCATAAAGCTATTTTACAAGCTAGTAAAGCGTAGTGTCCCTGGATACATTGTTAGAATACTTGTCTACTGGTATAGCTCTCAGAAAGATGGGGCGGTGCTCTCTCTGCAGATTTCACAGTTTGTAATGGTTTAAGGCAGAGGCGGATACTCTCTCCCTACCTGTTTAACTTATACATGGATGACCTGACTAATAATGCTTGTAATACTGGCTGTTTGAATGGATCAAATGTTGTTAATCTTTTAATGTATGCTGATGACCTGGTAATATTCACCCCATCTAGTCTCGGGCTAGCAATGCTGTTAGAGATTTGTGGCCAATATGGTATAGATAATGATATTAATTATAACCCACTTAAAAGTGCGTTGATGATTGTATGCTCCCCTGAAGACAAACAGATGCAGGTCCCAGTGTTCTCTCTAAATGGCTCCATACTCAATGAGTGTCACGAGGTAAAATATCTGGGACATATTATCTCTAATACACTGAGGGATGATAGTGATATTCAGTGACAACGGAGGATGCTATACGCTCAGGGTAATATGCTCATACGAAAGTTCCATATGTGCAGTATAGAGGTAAAGATTCAACTGTTCAGTGCTTATTGCACACATTTGTATGCACACCTGGGGAGACCTTTGCGGTCTCCAGTTTACTGACTTGTGGTGCAACAATAAGAAGACTTATATAAGTTTTATATGTCGTCTAAAAATGTCAGAAAATAAGCTGATAAAAAGCTTTGTGGACCCAGCAACTACTGATTATTAATGCACTTCCTGTATCTGAGAGCTGGTATCAAGAATTGTATGTACACTTCAATGTTCCTTAGCCGTTTTTGTATGTAGTTTGCATACATGTAGCTGTATAACATTTGTGTGTGCCTTTTATCCTATAGGCCTTTTGTTCAACAACTGAAGTCTGAAATAAAGTTTTGAATTGAATTGAAAGCCATTGTCTCCCTATCAGGCTAATCCCCTCCCTTTACACCTAAAACAATGGAGAGGTACTTACCAAGTCTTAGGGTGATTAAGATAGAGGCAGGGTTCAGCTTATCACTCTTATCAGTCACCATTGTTTTCTGCTGGATGGTGGGGAATTACTCACAATGCCCTGCTAAATCCAAGATAGCCATGGGGGCAGTTACATAACTGATTTCAAGATGGCCACCGCCACACAGGAATGGCTATGTTCCCTTATGGGCGGAACTGGGATGTATTAAGCAATTAGATAATTCCCTCTATTTGCTACCAATTTATCAAAATAACTGCCCCGATCCATGAAAAAATGTGAATGCTGTGTGATCAATGTATTATCAGAATAGCCCTTTTATTTGCACAAAAGATACAGTGACATACATACTCATACATATTGAATATTCATCGTCATTTATCAATGATACGCCATGGTAAAGCCCACATCCCTCTGGGGAAACATGGCACTGTGACCAAAGACCGTTATTTTGATAAATTGGCAGAGTTAAGGTGGATGGCGACCATGTCAAACACGTCTTCTGCGCATTTTTCTGCACACATTCTTCTGTATGGTTAGTGGGAGGTCCCCTAAAAAGTGTCAGCCTTGGCGAGGGGCGAAACCATGAACTTATGATCACTCACCCTGCTGTCCTACCGATGAGGCCACATAGCCAGCTGTTTTCTGTGGGTGCATGGGTGCCCTGATGGTAAGAGTTTCGTTGTTCTTATAAGATTTTTATTTTAAAATTGAAAAATAATTCAAAAGTGTCCGGGACCATATGCTCACAATACATTTTCTGGATGCAAAAGGTTGATGACAACACCCTGGGGAAGTTATACAGAAATTTAGCTACTCCTTAATGACATTTCATGCATATTATGGAGAAATGTTGTATAACCCTACAGTATCATCGCTGTATCTTTATGGATGAATATCTTAGAAAAATGCCTGGGCCCCTTTATTTTCTCAGTAGCATTGGAAAGAATATGTAAATTTAATGATGTAACGAAAGTTAGGAGAAATTTAGCTACTTCTACTCCATGGGCGCTATCCACCTTAAGATCTAAGAGTAAGAACCCCCTTCATTAGGCTTCAATACATAGACCCAGTCAACCACTTATCACCTTGGAGTGTAATCCTCTTTATACATGTATCAATTTAATAGGATAACATGTATATATGTGCTGGGGTTAAGAGGAGGGGATACCAATCGAGTCACTTTGTGTCTCTCCAAGTGATTTTAATTGATAATATCCCAGTCTATCAGGGCATGCATGTCAATTTTTTATTTGCCAGATTTTTTTTTTTGAAAAGCCGACTTTGAATTGGCTAATTATCATATTTTCGAGAAGGCATGTTTGGTACTGATTTGACACTGCTTTCTAATTGTTTGGGCAATGACAGCATCACAATGACCATTATACATACAAAGGGAACACGGCCAACATGACTACAGTCATGTATTCTTTAGATGATGTTTCTTTGGTCCTTATCATTCTATGCAATTCTACATAGATTCCTGGCATGGTCTCATTTATTTGCTCCTCAAAGGTTTACTTTACATACCCCAGTAATGAATATGAAGCTATTGATGATGAGCATGTGATAGGCCTATCAGTTCTTCATTTATGATTATTTTATTGCTCTTATGGCTGTGGAAACACATAGGCAAATGTCACTTTTGGCATAGTGTGACAGAGGTGGGCAGCTGTCGCTATGTCGCAAAAAATGTGCGACAGAGAGCTCCAGAAATGCGACAGTGACATTAGGGACATTATAGACTTTCTAAATCTGAAAGGATTTTGTAAATATTCCAACTAGAACCAAAGTTATTAGCTTTCCAATATATCCCAATATTCCCTAAAATATAGAATACAGACCAAAACAATTTAAAGGTAGCCTAGACTATCTATTCTTCCTCATAATAGACCCTATATTCTTAATTCTAAAGAGAGGTTTTGGAGAAATATGCTCAAAAACACTTCAATAAAATTAAGGATGGAATTCCTCCCTTTTCTTGGAGCAATATGCCTCCAAAAAAAATCAAAATCATATATATTTTTAAAGGCAGAATCTGAAGATTTTCTTGGAGCAATATGCCTCGAAAAAACAACATTTAACTGTTGACTCCATCCATATTCCCCTAAATCTTCTAAAGGATAACCTATATAGAGGTAAAACCTGAAATGATTTGGTGTTATGCCTCCTCCACATCCCCTGCAATTCCCTGATTTAGAACAGAGAATCTGAAAATTGTCCGCAAGCAATTTGCCCTTAAAGGCCATAACACACCTATTTTAAAGGTTAAATTGGAAAATCTTCTTGCAGCAATCTGCCTCCCCAAACCCCCAAAATACACTAATTTTGACAAGCAGAAGCTGATAATTTTCTAGAGATTTGCCCATCAATCCCATTAAAACGAATTGCTACAATGATTTGTATGTTTGCTCCAGCACCTCGTGATATGCCCACCCCTGTGTGAGAAGGTAGCATTTGCACCTAAATTTACAGTAGGGAAAAAATACATGTCCGTAGATAATGCCAAGTATGGAAGAATCTATTGAAATCTAAGTGAAATGAAAGGTGCAGGATTTTTTTCTACACATATTTGCACACATTGCCTTAGGCACACTTTTTTTTATGACCAATAGTCACAGTTCTATGTCATGTTTTAGGTAAAAAAAAAACCCATGGTTTTAGGTTAAAAAACCAATGAAAAATAATAATTCTGAAAGTGCGCTCACGCTATTGAACTACACACAATTAGCAAAAGAATGTACATATACCTATCATTATAGCTCTGCACAACTCTTGCATCCTGGAGGCAGAAATAGGCCTATCTTATCCCTTCTTCTCTATACCTTGGCAAACCAGGATTAATTAACTGTAACCAGCGCCTGCGGCGCTGTGATCATAGCAAAACAAACAAAAAAATACAAAAAAAACTTAACCACTTACACTACCGTAGGCTAGTGAGGACAGGAGGTAATTATTACCACCTCTATATTCATGAGTAGACTGTAGGCCCATCCCTGACCCCACCAACGCGGGAAACGTTGGACAGCGTCTCATGTGTGACTGATTGATTAAGGCTGACCTCTCAGTTGCGTCAGACCCAAGGGAATGTTGCATGGCGGGACTGCCTTAATGGGCGTAGTGCGAGACTGTTGGTCAGGTTGTAAATCAAAACTTTCACATGGAAAATCATTGTTACATTTTTTATCCGTTGCCTTTTCTTCAAATGTCCGATAGAACTGAGAATAGGATAGCTAGGGAGGAGGGAATGGTGAGTCAAAAGTGAATAAAAATAGATAGCTTGGGATAAAAAGTCTCATGTCGGTGCGTGAAAAGAGCAGACAAACAGACAGACGCAGCCCCCAGTCGGGTGCACTGCGCTCCGAAACAGGGGAGGTTTCATAGATAAGTTGGGTAATGAATTAGTAGATACAATAGGCAAATAATATTAACAGGAGTACTAAATATCATATAATTTACAGCAGCATTTTTCCAACATGCAATACCCCCGAAAGGCCCTAAATAAAGTGGGTTATTTCATCTGGTCCTGTGGCTGTGGGCAGTGTGATCACCCTATGCTGCATGGTCCACTCTGCACCCAAACAGGTGCCAATACCCCCATAGTCTATATATAGAGCAGTGGGGACAAAATATCTGCCGCTTTTTCAACTTATAGACAGAGTTCAACTCAGATTTGTCGTTTCAGGTTGTTTCTACACGGGCAGGTCCTTGGCCTTTCCCAACGAGGCAATATTGAACTGTGTTTATTTCGTGGTTTTACAGTGATAATTACAGAAAAAAATCACATTTATTTAGCCTCCTTGCTCGCGCGGCAATGTTATTGTTGCCTTCTTGGATTTCTCCACGCTCACCTTGAGATTGTGATTCCTGTACATTTCTATAGTAGACCACGTTCCTACCATGAAATAAATAGATAGAACTAAACGACCGTGGTGTACGAGGTGGCCGATCCACCACGAGGGGGGGGGGGGTTCTCCCCCCGAGGGGTGGATCGGCCACCGAGGACACCAGGGGAGGTTAGTTCTATATTTATTTTATGTTTTTAGAGTGTTTAATTAACTGAAAATTAGCAAAAACCGTTACCGTAGTTCCCCGTACGAGCGCCGGTCCGCCATTTTGAATGTTTACATGCACCCAGAACGAGGCTGCAGTGGTGGATCGGCGGCTGTGGTGGATCGGCACACGTTACGCCACTGGGGGTGTGCGGATCGGCTGTGCAATGCTATCTCTACGGGAAGAAGTTATTCACATAAAATAAAGAACAGTTCTCAACCATTCCCCACTGAAGATAAAATCATTCTGATTTTTACATTGCACTGATACATGTCTTTTCTATCAGATTCATTATTTGCATACATGTGAGACAATCGATTATTTTTTTATGTAACACCCTACACAGGGCACAGCTCCTAATACACGAGGAAACAGGGTAGTCCATATATATTTGGGTGGTGCCACCTGTGGGAATTGAGAACTAAATACAATACTGGAAGTACAGCCATACAAACTTGTTCTAATCAATGGATTTTCAAAATTTAAAAACCTATGGGCAACCAAGAAGTCCCCCAACGGCCTAAAACTACTTTTGAATCTATGGGAATTTTTTTCCTTCAATTACCCCACATCCTATAAGGCACACCAGGAGCTTAACCTTGCGTATAAGGCATGCCTTGTGCGTGGGGTATTACGGCAGGCCCTATTTGGTCAAAACTTGTCATTATACAATGCAGGCATGGGACTGGGGTTTAAAGAAAGTTCCAAAAGGGTGAATAAATTTCTCTTGTAGGTGGTATTTGAGAACTTCCAAGACACCCCCCCCCCTTTATTAGAGTAAAAATAAGTTTCTTAGAAGATCTGTGCAAATCACGAGACCTGTCTGGCCTTCAAATTCCCAAATTTCTGGAAATTCCCTGGTAATGTGTTGTTGAATTTTGATAACCACGCATCCATGTTTCAAATACTCAATAGGGCTTATTTATACTGCCCGTACATGTAATACAAAGCAAGTGGGTCTATATTCCGAGTTAGCAGGTTGTCCCATGGGCGCCACCATTACTGAAGCTTGTTATCAGCGAGTTCTACTGATAAAACCTATCAGATGGGTACCAGTTGGCCCCCGAGAGGACCGCAGTGAATAGTTGGTGTAATTTCATTGGCTGATAATCAAACCAGCTAAGGCCGTATATGGTTGGCTTATATGCATCCTATTACGATGACTCAAAATCTTCCCTCCAAAATCAGGTGTAAGTCAATAATCCATAATGTTAAGCAGCAGTATAAAATCAGACGATTATGCCATGACCAGCAGGCCGGGACAAGTGCAATTGGACGAGACATACCAAAGTGCACAAGTCACGACCTACCCGCATGGTGTTCATACAAACACTGCAGATTGACAACCCTACAACAAGCAGTGGGGGGTTCATGATGGCGACAATCCATGTTCCTGTCATCAGTTGTTGAAATTCCTCTCCGTCCACTCCATCGTCATTGCAGGCATCGATGGAGTGAGTGAGTGAGTAATAGATGTTTAACGCCATTTCGACAGCTAAGGTCATATTCATGGCGAGAACTACATTACACAATTTACAGGGGAATGTGTCAGTGCCCGCGCATATGTGCACCACACACATCCCGAGGGGATAGGAAAGAGGAGAAATAGACCCTTTTAAGTGGGCTAGGGAAGCCCGCAGGCATCGATGGAGTCCAGGATAAGGGTTACTCTCTTACCTGTATTAGTTCCTGTATTTCACACCAGAGGGCAACTCGGAGTCTGGATTTTTGCACGCCAGGGATGCCACTCACTGATCCCCAAAAATTCGGAAATCCTCCTAATTTTCTCAGTTTACAATAGGAAATACCTATAGGAATGAAAGCCAAAAATTAGGAATTCCTAAAAAGTGGCATCTCTGGCACGATGACCCCAGCTCGGAATGACCCAATTAGTAGAATCGAGCAGCTGGGGTTAGTGTGGCATTTTTGCACGATTTAGTCCAATAAAGTTCCGCTGATGATTTCTTGTCTTTCACAAAGGTCTCAATCTATAATGATCTAACATGTCAGTGGCGTCTTTATTGTGCATAGTTGTGACCTTAGCCACAAAACATAGGGTACACGGGAGGATATTTTTGGAGGAGTAAAATATATCTAGCTAAATACGCTTGTTCTAATTCTCTTATATCAAATATAGAGCGCCCATTAAAAACGAGATACTGTACAACAGCATTTTCATTTCAAGGATATTTTGACTTTCGAGAAACAATCTTTGCTTCCAGTCTTATTTCATGTGATAACACTGTCTACGATGTTACAAAACAGAATGGGCAGGCCGGGACAAGTGCAATTTGAGTGAGAAACAAATTATGCACAAGTCACGACCGACTCAGTCCTGCATTTATCTCTGCATCATGAAGCCATCCAAAAACTGCTCACGTCTGTAGCCAAAATTTAGATGACATCAATTTATGCATTTCATGTAAGATTTCAAGCTTTTGTGGATGTTTATAATCGTGTACTCTCATATTATTTGTCGTGTTATAAGATGGTTATAGGTATTGAAGTTAAACAACAAAACCAGTGTTTGAGGGTTCGAGAAGTTTGTAGTGTCTATCCTTTGCCACTGATGTGCCGCCTGATCATGTTCCATACAGGTGTATTTGCCCATTGTCTGCAGGCCGGGACGAGTGCAATTTGACAAGAAATACCAAGTATGCACACATCACGTCCTGCAAACAACAAGCCTGGCGATGTTTCTCCTCCATCAACCCATCATCACTCACTGGAATCTGAAAATCAACATATTCCAGCCATTACCTTTCAGTCAAAAAGTATTAGACTTCAAAATTATCTAGAAATGGTCCAAAGTTTCTACTTAGATTGTCAAAATTTTAGACATTCACTTGAAATTAATGCGAGTGCATGTTGGGATTGGACTACTGTGCAAATGTGTGTGGGTTCAATCCGATAGGCAAACATGTTAGGACCCACTTACAGGTGAACCCTGAAGTACTGCGGGACCTATCCTAAACTAAGTGTGAGTTAAGGATTTGAAATGCAACCTTTCTTCTGCCTCATTTAGGTGCTATAAATTTTCAGATTTAAAAGTTAGCCACTTTCTACCCTTCTGAGGATAGAGCTAAGGCTTTATATTGTACCTGATTTAATTCACAATTTTTCCAATAATGGCATTCTAGCTATCACTACCAATACAAATGGGAATGTATATAAGTATAAGTGACCTACCAGTAGAGAGATCTAGTCTGATTCTGCACTAGAATTCCTCTGTGAGCTGATTGGGACTCTAGCCCCCCGTGTTTTTTTTTGTAGCAGGGAGTCCTAAACTTGGTATCATCCCCCCCTGATTATGTATTAAACACACTGGGCTTTTGTACCCTCGCAGCCTGGGGTCCGAATTGACACCCATGAATCTATTTCAACCACAAATCTCATACCAAAACTTACTATGAAGCCCACTTCTATCAAAGGTGAAACTTGTAATGATAAGTCTATGGCAAAAGTTTTGCCTCAACATGGCTGCCATAAAAGATCTGTGAGGTACCGTAAATCCCCGGTCATAAGCCGGATTTTTTTTCTATTTTGGGCCCAAACCGGCTTCTAAATTTTTCCCAAAGTCCCCCCCCCCCGGCTTATGACCGTTTTTTTTTTACTATAGAATAAAGAGTAAATGGTAAAGAATTGACCCTAAAACCGGCTTTTAGGATTTCCCTGAACTCTCCCCCCGGCTTATGACCGGGGCCGGCTTGTGACCGGGGATTTACGGTACTAATTTTGTGAAACCCCTCTATAGAACTTACTTACGAGACACAGTTTTTGTACAATGTATTCATGTACTACACAGATGGTAGACTACTATCCACAGTTCGCCGAATGACCCATTACTATAGCTCAATTCATACCTTATAACTATTGTAATCCAATCCCCACTATTCTAAACTGTTGCCTTGCAAAATCAGGTACTCCTAAATAATTTACCATGTCTGTGATAAGTTCCCTCAGGTACCTCATTGGGAATTACAATAGCCTATGCATGGCACACATTAAGACTTGCATGGCACACATTAAGGGTTGATTTCACTTGACATAAGTTACTGTAAACATGTTCTGACACAAGAAAGATGTGCTTCAAAGCAACTAAGGCCACACCAAATAAAAAGTTGGTCTATGTATTTTCATTTTTAGAAAATGGAGCGGGAGGGCGAAATTTTTATGTTATTTTTTTTTAAAGAAAATGTATCTGTCTATGGATTCTGCATATCAAAAAAGTGGAGAGGCAATTTTTTTTATTATTTTTTTTTTGGTTTGGGGGTGGGGTTCCTTTGCTCACATTTTTTTTCTAAATGCAGAATAGGCTTATATAATGAAACAGGTGATGTTTTTACCTATCGAATGAGTGGTCTGCCATTTCTGTACCTTCACTGACTGACCCTATATTAAAGCTGCTTGTTTAAAAAAAAAAATCTCAAATTTTCCAGAAAATGATGCGGGCAGAATCCATAAATTTTGTTAAAAAAATAAAATTGCTTTTTGGAAAATAAGGTGCGGGAAATCCATAGACCAATATTTTATTTTGGTGTGGCCTATCAGTATTTTTATATTGCACGCACCAAAGCAAAATAAAAAAAGTAGGTAGTTTGGAGAAAAAGTAGGAAATATAGCTAAATCATGAAAAAATGGGAAAAGTAGGATCACCCTGAGCATGGTATAAACGGCTATATTGCGGTTTCATCTCAACCTGGGGAAACCCACTACCTTTTACGTCGTGCTCTTGAATGGCTGGGCTGATATTGCTCTATGGGCCTACTGGTATACAATCGGTGATCCATGACATTTTACGACTACACAACTCGTTTACATAACTTAGTGTGATCACTACACCAAGCTGACAAGGGGGAGATGGTAAAGTATGGTCTAAATGCAGGCTGTTTTAGTGTGGGTTATTGGGGACAACTTTTATTGGACTCTTATATGAGGTGCGCGCCAGTAATTCCTTGCTGTGCATCATGTGTTATAGCATTATCGCACACATCAAGAAATTTCCACCTCGATCGGATCTCTTATCTTCTGCATTCAAAAGGAAGACTTACACAAGTAACATCAAGCTTTATATAGTATGACATAGCACTTAAAATGCATCATAGCTGCATTCCAAAGTGGACTACTGAACCCACTTAAGCAGTTGATTAAAATTTGCCATAGAATCAGAACATCGTTTTGGGCATGACAAGGGTTGGGGGGTTATTGCAATACTGGCATGTGTCTTTAGAAAGATGAGGGGCTGTTGTCCCTGTAAAAGTACGTGAATGACTCATCATCCTCATAGACATCTGGTATGACATGACACCCGGCATGACACAGACTGTGAAACTGGTCACATGGCGTGGGCTGCCTTTCTGACCTTTCAGGTTGCCATTGATGTTATTTATTCTTATTTATTTATTTATTTTGGGGTGGTGGGGGGTCGTTTCGTATACTACACAACGGGCACTCTTCTTAGCGTCGTCTCCCCATCACTTCCCTTTACTATACTATGCTGTATAAACTGCCTATAGCAGGGTGCGATAACTGGCTGTGAGCTGAGAATGGAGGCTTTATCTGCTTCACTTCACACCTGACATCCCCTGCCTCCTACACCCCAGGGTATCCCCCTATACACCTTCACCCTCAGACACCCACCCACCAGACACACGCAAACACAGCCTTCTGTGTGCCTTTACAGTCTGAATGCAGTAAAAAGATCTCGGTCACCTAGTGTTGTGAAGACACGGTTCATACAATCAGTGCACTTAAAGTTGGGGTCTGAGCTATAATAGATGGCTCAGAAGGATGAGGATATACCCAAGTGACTACCCACAGCTTGTGATTGCCTTATTACACGCATATATATTAAGATGAACATCGCAAGGATTCAAACTGTTAAGTTCCAATAAATAAACATGTTCTTTTTTCTGTTGAACTGAACAGATCATAGTACCGATGTTGATCTGCATAATTTTACCCCATGTCACCCAAACTTAACCTGATTTTTTGCTCAGTTCTCCCTCTTTTTATCCCTACTTCTAACTCACAGAAATCATTGCTATTAGAATTCACATCAGGTCCCGTGCCACAGGCAAAACCCTGCTTTTCTTCTCACGATACCCCTTGTGAAGGATGAGCCAGAGACTTGATCGTAGAGTTGTGTTCAGTTGCTGTTTCCCAGCCAGAGTTCAGTATGTTGTTAAAAATGCCCACACAAAGCACCAAACTATAGTATCCGAGTGGATAATGATGAGACGTGCATAACCAAACTCGACTATACCCAACCATTTCTATTTAACCACCTTTAAGCAGTGGGGTCTTCAGGCAGTGAGGAGTTATGACACAGGAATCTAAGGTATATCTTGTGTCATTCATACTGTACAATGGTCCCTTGTCATCTAGGAGCCGAGGAGACCACAAGAATGGGGAGAAGATTGTTAAAGGGTGTGTTATAAAAGGACAGTGTCCTTTTCGGGAAGCAATGGGACGTCACATAAGAATGAGCTAATGACAAGCTTCACACGCAAGATATAGCTTCAACCTAACTAAGGGAGTGGTCATTATTTATCAACGTGGGTGGGTGGTGGGTTTTCGCATGGATGCGCAAATTTTTTTGCACCTCCCCCGGCGCTGAGTATTTCCGTGCCCTTTCGTTGATCTATAATAGCGTGCTAGCTTCTTCTTCTTCTTTTTTTTTTTTTTTTTGCTAAATAGAGGGTATTTTTTTTAGCCCCCCCCCTCGGGAGGGGTCTGACATTTTTACGCCCCCCTCCGTTGATAAATAATGCCCACTCCCTAAAGGCGATATCATATTTCCTTTTCCTTACAATGAAGCTTGAGGCCTCCTTTCCTTTTATTTTCCTTCCATATTATCACACTTTGTACATGAATTTGTGTTGAAAAATCAGCAGCTGATGTGATGTGTGGATGCTATTTAGGGTTATGTAATGTGCCTGTAAGTACTCATCAAAAATGCCAAAAAATTAATATTGGCCCCTCCCTAAACACATACATACTTCCATTGACAAGGCGTGTATGAACCCAGTATTGTCATTGGCTGACTAGCAGTAAGATATGTATAGTTACTACAATTAACATTTGGTGTGAAGCACTAGCGGCTAACACAGGAGGGCAGACTTCTCCTCCTGTGGGGACAAGATGGCAGACTACACAGCAGGTTTAACGCCATTTCGACAGCTAAGGTCATATTCATGGCGAGAACTACATTACACAATTTCACATTGGAATCAGTGCCCGCACATATGTGCACCACACACATCCGAGATGATAGAAAAGAGGAGAAATAGACCCTTTTAAGTGGGCTAGGGAAGCCCGGGCAGATGGTGAAACACGTCCATGGCACACCTCTCCCAAAGAAGGCCTTTCTTTCATATCCAGTGTTTCAGGTCCGTGGTAGGGATAAGGGCTGCTGACCCACAAACCACCAATATCAATGACAGGGGGCTTGATGAGAGTAAAGGGTACGTTCGGTCTAATAGCTTTGGACGTGTGCGTGGTCTGTGTATCAATCATATTGCCGTATCAAGAAATTTTTCATCCTAGTTAGACATGTGTAAACTACAGTGCATGTAATAGGTTTGTGCGTCACATCCCTGTGAATGTATTATCTATATGCTTAGCCTCAAAGTCAATCACTTTTACCAACTTTTTTTGTATTCATTCAATAGAGAAACTTTAACAATTGATAGCTTCTTAGATGCGACTAACTGTAAGTAAAAGATTAAACGCGTGCAATGCACGACTGGCCCAGGTAAATAACTCCTCTCCTGGCGAGTTAAGCATTGCACAATACCAGCAGGTCTTGAATAAGGATCCATATTAACCATACATACCCTTTTCCCATAGGAGTCAATGTGTTATTTTGACCCCCTGTCGACCGCCAAAATGGACCGCGCAATGCAATCCTATGGAGCCTCGTTTGCGTGAGAAAGTAGGTAAAATATGTCAGTTCCCCCCCCCCCAGGAATTGTGCATATACAATGAAAGGCAAGATCCTAAAGAATATGTTTCCATGATTCTTTGTTTAATTATCCCCAAATTTCGATGAGCAATTCCCATCTAAAGTTTCAATTCATGACCATCAGTTTCCGACCGAAAAGGCGCCGCCAATGAGTGGGGGGGTGGATGGGGGGTCCCCCATGTCACATGTCGATTTTAAGAAATGGTCATGTCACATGTCACTTAAATCCCCATGTCCCATGTCACCTCTAAGAACCTATCATGTCCCATGTCGATTTTAAGGAAGCACCTATGTCATGTCACTAATTGTTTGGCTCATGTCACTAAGGCCCATGTCATATGTCGATTTTAAGAAATGGCCATGTCACCATGTCGAATTTAGTGGTCCACACCCATATGAGTGAGTGAGTAATAGATGTTTAACGCCATTTCGACAGAACTACATTACACAATTTCACAGAGGAATGTGTCAGTGCCCGTGCATATGTGCACCACACACATCTGAGGGGATAGGAAAGATGAGAAGTAGACCCTTTTAAGTGGGCTAGGGAAGCCCGCACGCCGCCAATGACCCAGCAGGAGCTGGGCCAATACATGTAGTTGATATCCGATGCATTTAATGGACAATCGGAGCCGTGAATAGTGTAATAATGAACACTACCCTTTTGGGGGTCATGCATCCTTTTGATACCAATAACCACACCTTCGCCTTCACAAGCAGGAAGGTTTGGTTGGGGTAGGGTGGGTGAGGTGGGCATTTGGAGAGAGAATATCACAATCAGGTCATTGAAAATATAGGCTATATTTAGACACAACCTCCACGCACTGATATGATACAGGCTCTTATTTGAGATATATTTGTAGTGTACAGATTCATTTCAATATGCTTATACCCCCCAGCTTTAATTTCAGGTCAGCGCATATTTGAGACCCTGAGGTTATACAGACCTACGTAATTATGCCGTAGACACTTCTCTATTCATGACTGCACCGTCTATCAATCTTACTGCTCACAAACTGCAGCTCTTCTATAATTGTAAAATAAAATGCAAACCAATCCCTTATCGGAGTGGGCAATGCCATCGTGTGATTGGTCTTGCAAGGGGAAAGGAGAGGGGGGGGGGGGCACTCTGCGTGGGGTCTGGCCAGGATAGGGTGGAGTAGGTCCTCTCTCCTGCACCCCTCCTTGACATACACATCTGGACGTCTCAGGTGTGCCCCCCCCCCCCCCCACTTTTCCTCCACCTGTACGTACATACCCGAGCATTAGCTGGTATGAGACTTGCTAGTCTTTCGCATAGGGCCATATTAGCCATAATGTAATGGGATCATGTGGGCTTTATGTCTCAGAGGATATCATCAGTATTAAAAGAAGTGAATTATGGTCGCTATGGCTCGGTCAAGGCTATTCTGCCACATTCCTGAACATACCCAATCCGAAAATGAACCGTGACTCAGTGAGACGGGGCCAGCTTGGGTAATGGCTGGTAAGCCCAGGCCGCCCTTAGCAACCAAGCCATGCCGAGTGTGGCAGCGTGGGCTGGTATTAGTACAAACGGCAAGCACACATTTAATACCTCAGCATATAATTATATTCTAAGATGGACCACCATCAAACAGGTTTGAATCTTGAAACGGCCTTTTGGATGTTAGATTTTTTTAATGATTTTTTTTAATGATCTCTCGTGCCACCATGGCTTTTTGTCAATTTAAATGAAGGCAAAGGAGGAAAACTGTCTCAACCTATTCTAATTTCAGGCAATGTTCTTATAACCAGTGATATGGCAAATCGGAAATTGGAACTCAATAAATTCATATGCTATTTAAAAAAGGAAGGCCCTTTTATCATTCTCCTTATAACGAGGTTCAATTGCATGATTCTACATGTAAAGGGGGGTCTTTGCAGAGATCGTCCAGATACAACAGTGACTCTGGCTGGGGTTGATGGTACCAGATTGGGGCAGATGGCAGTGTACCTGGGTACATACTACATACCTGGTGGCTGTATGGCGGCGTGGGTTGACAGGTAACACGGGTGTAGACCGCCACAGGTGAAGGGGCACAGACAGACCACAGCAAACACGTGGTGGGATAGAGTGGTGGTGGTTCACTACAGGTCCTCCAGCATCACATGCGGCCATTCAACATTGACATTGGTCATACCCGTCCCCCAAGCCATAACCACTCCTTCAGTGCAATACACATCCTAGTCCATCAGTCGTTCTGCTAGGCTATGCTTATGTCCTGGTCCCATGCTTGTTTTGAAAAAGCCCAAGTAAAAGTTAAGCGCAGGGGAGGGGTGAGGGTCATAAAATGTTTCTCAAGTCCTTAAACTGAATCTTCATTAACCTTCAGTCTTGTTATACGCCTGGCTTATCAGGCATCCAACTAAGTGCCAGTATGACCTGCATATCCCCGATAACACGGTATACAGCTGTGACAAGAATAGTAATGGCTGCGTTAAGGGCATAGGTTACACACACAAGCTCTCCTAGGCATGTGAACACTAGTGGATGAGACGGCCTATATATGGTATATTTACCAAGCTAACTATCTTTCTCAATGTGTCCTCTAAAAGCTCTGCTAAATGTCCTCTGTGGGCATCTGAGTCTTGGAGAGTCTGTCGCACTGCTGTGACCCTGGTCCGCGTTCCTGGTGGTATCCACACAGGTTCGATCGAAATCCCCGTCACTCCAGGCCTGTAGAGCTGGGTAGGGTATTACCTATACGTATTATCAGGCCGGCAGATACAGGTACATTAAGTGGACGTACTATGTCCCCTAGTACAAACGTCGGCTAACTGGCATGGCTTGGGGAGTTGGTGGTGGGAAACGGGGATTGTGTTAAGGGAGATAGCAATGTCAAAGTCCTCATCGTTATCTCCAGGTCGGTCATTAGGATTATCATCCCCCAGCCCTGAACAATCTCCCCATCATGCACGCTGAGTATCCGCTGGGGTTGCGTCCTTCAGATACATTCACCTGTTGCCATGTGTATGTACCACGATGTACTTTTGTCCTGCTGAGATCCAGCCTTCTATACATGTACTAAATTAGGTCGTGTATGTGGACAGGGTCTTTAAATTCATGGGTAGTTGCAAACTTGGGTCTTAGATGGGCCCTGGGTACTGAGACGACTTGGAAGTTTCCTAGATTTGCTACAGCTCAATCTGGTATATTTGTAGGTTCACCGTCCCACGTGGTCCAAGTGCAACAGCAAAAGGGGTCAAATGCGATTTGATTTGAGATGGCGGGTAGGGTGGGCGCACTGACCCTTGTCCAGTTGTCCTACAAACCTTCCCCCGAAATCACCACCCGACTCTGGCTATGTAGTGGTCACCTCCGCCAAATGGCTTGGGTGAGTCCTCCTCTTTCGCCTACCTTCTATGGCTGGGCTGTAAATAGGAAAAGCATTGACAGACTCCAAGCACTGTGCTACAACACTAACTTATTCCTCTTTGCAAGCAGCAATACCACTGAAGGCCTAAAAGCAAACCCCTTAAACGCTCCGACACATAAACCATGCCTGTGCTTGTCCAGACACCGGGGAGGTCGCCCTCCCCGTGTACTACTACCCCCACCCCTTCTACTTCAAGTCTACTTGCACTTAGACTTGCACCATTCCTTTGAGTAAATACTACAGCAATTAAGAACCAAACCAAATCCACCCTATTCTTACATTACAAGCTATAATCCTGATTTGTGTGCATTGAAATGTGGTAGGAAAGAGGGAGCTTGAAAGCCTGAGGCTAGTCTACTACTAGCCCCCCCCCCCCCAAGCCTTCAGCTGTGCTCAATGCCGTTACTTGACAAAGGCGGACGCCATTCATCCAGCAACAAATACGGCCTGAAAAGCCCCTCGCCGCGGGCCTACTACCAGCAGTTGGCCAGCCTGCGTGTTCTTGGCAATGTCAATGGCCTCGTCATTTACATAGCTTAATGCATTCTGGCAGGAAATAGACGATCTGTATGCTAAGGTTGGGGAAAGGGGCTAGGATATCTAAGTGGTGTAATGTTGAGCTTTAAACAAGTTTTTCTTTTATTCAATTTTTAACATTTTTAATATTTCTGGTTGAATAATAGCAATTAAAAGGTCATGTCTGTAATTGAACAACCAACTTCGACCATGCCTAAATAGATTCAAAACCCCCTTTCACATTCCCTGCGTAAAACCCCCCTCCCCAATGCCCTCACAATCCTGGACGTAAATAATGATCACAATCCCGTCTCATTTCATGATCATCTCTTCACGGCCATCCAGGTGCACCCCCCCCCCCCGAATTACCGGTTTGTTTGGCTATGTGGCATATTTCTCGTTCCAATTATCCATCACAACGCTAAGTACCCGGTACATACATTTTGTACTACTAGTAGCAGGCTCTCCTCTGTTGCGATTCTAGAACTCTCCCAACATTTCAGCTGAGGTAATTTCATATTATCATCTGAAGATACATCTCCATCGTGGTCACTTGAAGTAGACAACCCCTCCACCTTCCCTTACTAGTACAAATGACACTCCCTGGCTCTTGCCATAAAGTATGGAATCTCCACAACGTTGGTCATTTTACTGTCTACAGTTGATAGAACCTGAGGTAACCTCCCGGGGGTAACCTACGAAAGAAATTCCAGAGAACATACTTCTATAAGGGACGCCTAGTTGGCATCCCTTCACTAGGCCTTGTCAGGATGATACATTGTAAAGTTATGTCCCGATAT
Source organism: Acholoe squamosa (assembly GCA_949317995.1). Taxonomy (NCBI): domain Eukaryota; kingdom Metazoa; phylum Annelida; class Polychaeta; order Phyllodocida; family Polynoidae; genus Acholoe; species Acholoe squamosa. Next base: position 60,295,886 of record OX439036.1, on the reverse strand, counting down.
CGATCATACTTTACATCATGTGGGATAGGGGTGAGAAACGAATGGAGTGAATGAAGAAAGCATCGAAGACAGTAAGCCGTTGCAGCATTAAAGCTAATACTTGTACAGCTAACTACCAGCACATTGTGTTTAAACCCCACTTCACTTCACTTAACTCTGAATGATATGCTTATGTTTAGTGTAGGAGAAGGGCTATTAGCATAGATGTCCACTGCCGTGACGTAAATTCTCTATTAGCCGCACCCACGACTTGAGGGGGAGCTATAAGCCTACACCCAAGGCTCAAAAAGTTGGTAGTTCAGTGCTGCTTTATAGCGTCAAATAGATTCGTATAAGGTTCACCCAGACTTTGGGACTCTCCTATAAGCCGCAATAGGCATCTGGTTCTAGTACATGTAGAAGCCGCGGTACCCCGTTAATCAGTTGGTTGTTTTAATGAGGCGTCTACATTAGCCCAAATTTGCGATATCATTCATCCCCAAGAGGCTTATACAAAGCAGCCTATCTCTAAACTGCTCACATAGCCTTGCCGTACACGGGATCCGATTTCGGCATTAGGCAGGGGCTAAGAGTTTACAGTCGCAGAAAAAATGCGAAGGTGGGGAGGGGGCGTGAGACGGGTGAGGGGGGAGAAGTGGGGGTTCTTGTCAGCACGGAGCTTGGGACAGCCACTTTTTGGCTGACACAAGTTAAACGTTTACATCATTGGGGTATGTAGAGGCATTCCATGCAACTAAAATGGTAAGGTAGTCGAAGAGGTACAAAAACAAACCAAATATGAGTTTTTACCAGCACTTCACAGGTCGTGTCATTGTATGTGGAGTGGGCGGGTGGGTTCTAAGATCTAGCACTCATAAGACGATTGATGTGGAATTAGCATTAAGGCATAGTAATAACGACTTGGGAAAAATACTCAGTTCTGGTATAGGTTACAAAACCTGATGAGGCTTGGAAAATTAATTAGTGAAATTTCAGAATCAATATGCATACATGTGTAAGACACATAGAGAACACATTAAATATATATATGAGATTAAGAGCTTTTTAAATGGGCTAGGGAAGCAGATATATTTGAGCATGATCTCTTAACTTAGTATTAAATGCCACTTTCTGATGTTGAGATATTTATGTGAATAGTCTGTTTTATCTGCTGCAACTTGATGTTTCAGCATCTGCTGTCGCTACAACATGTGTATTTTTTCTTTCTCACAAATAAAAGTTAGTGAAATACTAGAGGGAATCTATTGCTAAACATTGGCCTTTGGAACTTTAAAAACACATCGGCCCCAACACATCTAAGTACTGGAGAGACCCATACCTCTGTAAATGGTAAATCTTGAAAGTTATGTTTCAAATACAGCGGCCAAACCAAATAAAGGAAAAAAAATTGTTTTATGGATCTTCAAAATAAAGTGCGTGAGCGAAATTTATTTTTCATTTTTATTCATTATTTATTTTGCCTTTTTTTGGGGTCTATGAATTGGAACCATAAAGATATTGGTAGACCTTTTTTCTTGCTGGGTGGGACACTACCTAAGGGCATCAAGACAATCCTGGCACTGCAATAGTGCATCATGAAGGTACATTTTCTGAAGCCACTGTGATGTGCGATCAGGCAGCGAGTACAGGTGAAAAGCGGGCCATCACAAAAAGGCCGGGACAAGTGCAATATTAGAGTACATGTCACAACACTGTCCTTGTCACGACCTAGCTGCGTGACCCCGAGCGGCCCACACTACTGGTCAGCATATCCAAAGTGGCAACAAGGAGAAATATTATGGTCATTGAAACTAGTGTAACTACGGTATTCAAGAAAACATTTGGGTGAGAACGGGAGCAAAATAATTGTATTCGTGTTGGTGGTGGTGATAGTATGTGTGCGTGTGGGTGGGTGGTGGGGGGGGGGGGAGGCTTCATCACTTCTGCTTCTACAAAACGTAATCTCCCGCGTAAAAGGCGCAGCCCGCGTATAAGGCGCACCTAGAGTTTTGGAAAATTGTCAAAAAAATGAAAAATTCATAACTTTGGTTCTACTGAATGAATTTTCAAAATTCAAAGACCTATGTGTAACTTGGGCCCCATGGGCCCCCCTGGGCCCCCATATATCCTATTAAGGGGGCATGTAACATGTCAAAATAAAGGTCTTGGAGTCCCCCTTGTGGATGCAATTAGCACTAAAACCCCCCCGTATAAGACGCGCCTTATACGCGGGAGATTACGGTAGTAGGCGTCTAGAATATGTACCGTAAATTCTCTCGTATAGGCCGCACCCTCGACTTTGGGAGGAGCTGTAAGCCTCACCCAATACTTGAAATGTAAGATTTTATACTATTCTATAGGAATAAATACCGCATGCCAACGTTGGGCCGCTCCTATAAGCCACACTTTGATTTAGGTTCTGGTATGAGCCGCGGCTTATACAAGAGAATTTACGGTGAGTGAATAATAGAAGTTTAGCGGCATTTTGACAGCTAAGGTCACATTCATGGCGAGAACTACATTCAGAGATGTCAGTTCGATATTTGGCTAAACTCTGAAAATTATTTTTGGGCACTTCAAAAGTGGGGTTATACCCTAATCAGAGTGACAAATACCTTCAAAATTAATCACTTGGGGTTTGGTGTATCTTTAAGGATTATCAGAATTATAAAATATTTATTTTAAATTTTTTTTCTTATTATTTCTGTAGGAAAATATCACCTTTGAAACTCTGAAATCAGAGAAAATCTGAAACTCTGACATCTCTGTACATTACACAATTTCACAGAGAAATGTGTTGGTGTCAGTGCATATGACATTATGTGCACCACACGCATCTGAGCGGATAGGAAAGTGGAGATATAGATCCTCTTAAAAACCCTTCCACTCCATAAAGCAGGATTTGCAAGCAAATTCTATAAAGTAACGGAAATCCAGGGGACTAGGGAAGCCCGGAGAATTTACGTTACATCTCACATTTTTATCTAGCATTGTGCCTATAAGTTTACCAATGTACATAAACACGCTCATATTATTTGGCCTACTATTTTCATCCAGCATTATGCCTACAAATTTACAGGTGCAGACATTCTTATCTAGCATTACATGTATTATGCCTCTAAATTTACCAATGTGCACATTGCTCACATTAGATTATCTAGCATTATGCCTATAAATTTACCAATGTAAATGAGCCCTATGATGGACGGATAGGTTCTTCTTAGTGACAAGTATTTGAGTTAATATTGAAACAGACACAATGCAGGGCATTTTTCTACATGTTGTATAGACATATTCATGCCATTTACACCCTCCCCCAGAGGTGTGGGTTTGGAGGGACTGTTTAATTAATCCATTGTGTACAGGCTTATAGGGTCTAACATTTCTCCAGTTCCTTTGTTGGTGTAGGGAATGAGAACACCGTTCCTTGTTATTTACCAGAGGTAACGCTTTAATATAGGTCCTTTGTGTGGTGAACATGAATAGACATGCCTCAAATCTGCTAGGCCGACTTGGCTAAGGGAGTCTAACTACAAGCACATGTCAGGAACCGAGGAGGGTAGTTTGGTTCTTATTCCCAAATCCTGTCCTATACGTTATGTATTACGTCGATATTAATCTAGTATCCCAATAAATTTTCTGGTACATTTGTATTGGACATACCTACAGGTACTCTTTTTCTCCTTTTTGTGGGCCCATACCACCCAATCATAATCTCCATATCCTCTCCCCATTTCTATCACTAAAGTATGCCCCTATCCTGAAGTATGTCTATCTCTTCGCTGATCACTCCCTTCCTGGTCCTTTTTTCTTCTGTCTCATTATCCCAGTATGACCTCTTGATGTCCAACACAGAATACATGTACTACAGAAGGATCCATATTTGTTGTATAACTGTACACATACCTAGTACATTGTAATGCCAGAGGTTGTAGGAGGGGACCTCCTGCAGGTTCTATTGTGAAGTATTACATGAAAGTCCCAGATCAAGCAGGCCTAAGCCAACCGTTATTTAATGTCCCAAATCACCTGTACTATTACATGTGTGTACATGTCCGAGAAGAAAACATCTGGATTTTATGCTCTAACGAGAAGGTAGGTAAAGAGACATAGAATAAATAGGTATATGTTAAAGCACTAAGATTGAGTGAGTGACTCATTCCTCCACCTCAAACAGGTATAAACTCACAGAATGAGCTAAACCGTCAAAAAGCTCCATCGGCTATATTACTTCGTCAGAGTAAACTCCGAAACTGAAGAATCTAAGCTAGGAAGCGAGTGAATGAGTACAATGTAATAGATGTTTAACGCCATTTCGACAGCTAAGGTCATATTCATGGCGAGAACTACATTACAAAATTTCACAGAGAAATGTGTCAGTGCCCGTGCATATGTGCACCAAACACATCCTGAGGGAATAGGAAAGAGGAGAAACACACCCTTTTAAGTGGGCTAGGGAAGCCCGAGCTAGGAAGCGAGGATCAGCAACAATGTTATTCACAAGCAACAAAATGTATTACAGAACAAAGTGAATCTTCTCCCTCCCTCTGCCAACACTACTATTAAACTAGGGCTTAAGGAGTGACGAGTCCATGTAACTGCCTGGCATATGACTTTGATGAATAATTTAAGACAAGTGCTCCTATTTACTGTAGTATTCAGCATAATGTTCTTGAGTTACCAGTAGCCACAATATACACATGAAAAGTTAACAGTTCAATTTGTTTTACTCTGTAAAATCCTTAATAATGATCCGATTTAAAGCCGTAAAAACAAGCATAATATGTAGAACAAGGTCCAGAAATCATAGCCAGCTATTTGGTCTGTCAGATTTGCATGTTCTGCCGGACCTAGAGAGAATTCCCTAGCTATAACCGGTGTCCGGCAGGTTCTCCTATTTACTGGTTTAAACTGCAGGAATTTATCAGGATAGGGGTCACCAGAATCTACCTTAATCTCCCGCGTATAAGACGCACCCTGCGTATAAGACGCACCTAGAGTTTCAGAAAATGCTCAAAAAAAATGAAAAATTCATAACTTTTGTTCTACTGAATGAAATTTTGAAAATTCAAAAACCTATGTGTTGCATGGACCCCCCCCCCCCCCGACCCCATATTCAGCTGATGAGGTTATATGGGAGTGTAAGATATCAAAATGAAGGTCTTGATGTCGTCCCCCTTGCAGAGCCAGAGAGAACTAAAACCTTGCATATAAGACGTGTCTTATATGCGGGAGATTACGGCACATGCCTTTGTAGGGTGATTTGGACTGTATAGGTAGATTTATACACTAAGGACTTCTTTCATAAGTCACGCCTTAGACACAATACAAGATGCCGAGGGCATCGATGTTTCCAGCAAATGTCTACCACAGCAGGGAGTGATTGTGACATTGGGATATCTCTTTTTACCGGTATTTCAAGACTCCTGCTTCTTGAACATACTTCTAGATCAGATCAGTGCAGCGTACAGAAAATTCTCACGCTTGAGATGTGGCCTATCCATCAATAAGATACTAATTAGCCATTCCTTAGGACAGCTTCATCTGTCGGAACATGTATATAAAAGGGAAAGCATAGAGTCAAGTCTAGTCGCTTCTCCAAACTCACTATCAGGTCTTTGCAAAGGCAAACAAGTACATCCGGCACTCAGCCTTAGCTGTGCATGAGATGGGGAGTACTCTGCCGGTTGCTATCGATAAAAACGATACCATAAATAGATGAAACCTTATCTCTGACCACTAGATATTGTAATATTGCAAGGGTCCTGGGTGGCATCTCTGCATATCCTTTGGTCTAAACAATCTAAGCTGAGCATGATATACAGTCAGAGATGTCAGTTGGGTATGGACTCAACCTCTGAAATTTTTGGGTCTTAGCAAAGCACCCATTTCCCTCAATTTATTATACTAAAAGCACCCATCTCATCTTCATTTCAACCTGTTCCCCTCATTAAAAACCTTTAAAACCATCTCTAGATTGGATGGTGATAGAAAAACTATTAAAAGACTGCATTTGAATTTCAGCCAATCAGAAGCCAGCTTAGATTCATGTCCTCTGAAATGAGATTTCAGAGATCCTCTGATCTCTGAAAGGTAGTTTGTCTAGAAGAGGCTAGAGGGCAGCACAAGGCATGCTTAATTTCACCTGCTGAAGCCTGGACTATGCTCAGCCTTATGCTCCATAGAAGAAGAAAGGGCATGTTGTAAGGGTATCTATGATTAATGTAATTCCCTCTATCTATATTATGACCACAAGATGGAAGAAGCCTCCGAGATGTCTCACTTTTGGGAAAGTTTGAACATCTGAAAATAGACAGACCTGTGAAGGTCTGACATCTCTATAATTTATACACAAAAAACATCCTATCTGGCTGTTTACTTCTAGCTTTGTACCATTGCACATGTCTGAATGGCTTGTTCTGTAACTGTGGGTCACGATACAACATTATCCATGTGCAGACATGTCATTATCCAAGATCCAAGCCATCGAAACGATTTGTCTGATTTACATCATTCCCCAGCACAATCTGGCAGGTGGACTGACAGTGCAGTCAATTCACACATGACCTACCTCACCGATGGGCACATACCACAAGTGTGGTGGGACTTATTACCGTAATCTCTCGCGTGAAGGTGCGTCTTAAACGTGAGGTTTTAGTTCTCCCTGGATCCACAAGGGGGACACCAAGACCTTTCTTTTGATATGTTACACTCCCACTAAGTCATAATATGACATATGGTGGTTTAGGAGGTTCCGGGGTGCCTTAGCTACACGTAGCTTTTTGCATTTTCAAAATCCATTCAGTAGAACAAAAGTTATGAATTTTTCTCTTTTTTTTTTTTTTTTTTTTTAACCACATTCTAAAGCTCTAGGTGCGTCTTATACGCGAGGTGCGCCGTATACATGGACGATTACGGTATATGTGATTGATTACAATGACGTTTTTCATCAAATCGGTATAGGCTACAGCATTGCTTTTCCTTACTGAATCAGCTGGTGCCAATTAGTTATGAATAGCAGTATATCTACAACGAATTCAGTTACTACAGAAAATTCCGGTGACGTTCAATCACTGCACAGTACTCCGAAAGGTATTAAAGATACGCTACACTAAATGAATCTTGACTATGTAAATTATATTTAATTAACTATTTTTCTAAAGTCAGGAACGAAAGTATGTAAGGCCACACTAAAACAAGTCAGAAGTTTTTCCATCAGCATCTTCCACGCTGACCCGTCCTCTCAACCAGAAACAGATTTTTTTTTAATTGTGGCCTAGGCAGAAAAATCCCTGAAATGTTCAAATACAAAACCCTGGATATGATTTGTATTGGAGTGAGTGAGTGAGTAATAAGAGGTTTAACGCCATTGCGACAGCTAAGGTCATATTCATGGCGAGAACTACATTACACAATTTCACAGAGGAATGTGTCAGTGCCCGCGCATATGTGCACCACACACCTCCTGAGGGGACAGGAAAGAGGAGAAATAGACCCTTTTAAGTGGGCTAGGGAGGCCCGAGTATTGGAGTGTATTTGGAACCTAAACAACCCTGAAATCCGGTAAAACTTTGAAGATCTCGATCCATGCAGGTATATGGGTCAAAATCTGTGTAACAAGCCACTTAGTGGTTAAAACCTTTTGGGTCATTTCTTACATATAATAGTAGAAAGGGGATTTAGGTATGCATCGAATAGGTCTTACTCGGTGACCAAGGAGGATCTTGCATACTGATAACAGAATGTCTGATATCATATGGTCCTTTGATAACATCACACGCATATCACAGCAGAGGAAATGCCAGATGTAGATAAGAGATAGATCCAGGTAATATATTATGTCACTTCTCATGGTATCACCCGGTTATGGAATTCCTCTATCCACTAAACGAGTTGTACTAGATGCAAAAGTAACTCAGAGCTCAGCTCTAAAAATTAAAACAAATTGGTTTACTTCAGATATGAGTGCGATTTTGTTATACAATATTGTATAACTCTTTCTCCACAATGGAATATTACATTACCTTTAGACGTTATCACCCGACTGAGCTAAATGTAATGGACATAACTATTAAAGAAAAAACATTACTCTATTTTCATGTTAGCGTAATTTGGTGGCCCTTATGTCACATAAAAAGTTTCTGGTAGGGTTATTGGAATATGTGCTACTATAGAGAGCAGTAGGTTTATTTGATGCAACTCATGACGTCACGATTGCCCAAATGCATCACAGTTATGCTTGCACAGCATTGTAAAGGTGAAACCAGGTGATGTTTGTAACGGTCCTCTGACATCATTTGTTATATCCCTCAAGTAGTATCGGTAAATAACCCACCAGAAGGTGCCTGTGCAATAGCATAACCCTGTACCGTTCACTATTCTAAATACAACACCTTTTGCAAAATCTTCCATAGGTAAACATTGCATTTTGGCAATTGTGACGTCATCAGATCCATCACATAAACCTGCTGCTCTCCTCTGTAGTAACACATATTTCAATAAGCCTACCAGAATCCTTTTTTACATAAAGGCCATTAAATTACGCTAACATGAAAATAGAGTAGTGTTTTTCTTTAAGCTAAATGTAAAACACAATGACTCACATTCTTACAGGGCCTTTCGTCCATCTCCAATCACGGGAATCAATCTGTAAAGGAATGAAATCACTTTATAAAATGTTGCCACTATTACAGATTTTGTTATCACATTTCATCGTCAAATCACCCTTCACTATCGTTGAATCCCATATCATGTTGACATTTTCACATCGATTTATGAAACACAATGACCCTTAGGGAAAATCTATAAATTCGATATTCCATCGTGGACAGCAGTTTGAGGAGATATCGCAGATTATGATTACGGGTTACTATTGGATTGACAGAGAGAGACTTTCGCACTGATATGGTGGAGGGGTTAGCTGGCCCCAGAATGGCTGATGCGCTCAATATGGAGTAGTTCCTGAGAGCATGTAGATAGCAAACATCAATAACACTCAGAGCGATGCGGCCATCCACTCCACACAGATATTTTAACTGATAACGTGACCAAATCTTCTCATGTTCTGATAACAGGATAGATATCAGTGTCCTATTCTTGTACTCCGCATGGCGTATGGGCTTCTAGGACGGGCATCCATGGCCATTGCCCAATGTAATGTGCTTATATCTTCCCGTGTACTCTCTTAATAGTAAAACATATTTCTACAACTAAAACCTTTAGCTAAATGACTGCTATCCCTTTGTCAGTCACACCCTCTCGATCAGTTCGAGGGAACTGATGACTAAGTGAGTGATTTTTTTTTTTTTAAATTATTAATAAAAGCAGGGGGGGGAGCCGTTTTTTCTGCATGTTTTCATTCACGTTTATTCCTACCAGTAAGGGTTAAATTAGCAAGTCCGCACAGTGTTCATTCTCTCCCTAAATTAAAGTAGAATTTCATTTTCCTTTCTCCTCCTTTTTCTGGTGGATTCATAAATCGTGCAAATCTGCAACCAATTAAATCCTTGCCACACAACATAGGACCTCTAATGGCCAGTGTGATTGAACATGCCCACGCGAGCTTACTTTATTGGTACCAGTCTCTGCAATTTGTATTTGTCACAGGGCAAGCACTACCTTAAAACCTCCTGTATATGTCGTGCCTCAATTACAGATCATGACAGATGCATTGTGATAAGGGCATCGGTACGACTTATGTGAGATTGTTATTCTATCGTTTACACTATTAAACGTGCAACTTATAGCATTTTCTCATAGTTGATTGATTGCTTGATTAATTAGTTTAACATCTCATCGCATATATCAAAAGAGCATTTGTATAATACCTTACAAGACTGCCTCATGTTAGGTCAAATATTCTATATCAGACAGGCATTTCAAGTCTCGGTGTTGCTTACTCGTGGGGGTTTAAGGCAGTTGTATGTACGTATGTACAATAGAGGCAGAAGGCGGGAGTTGTTGAGAGAGGATTAACAAAGAGTTGGATGTGCTGTAGCCATGACCGTGTAATGTATTTGCTGACCTTTTCTGGTAGAACCTGACTATAGATTCGGTCATGTAAAGAGATGGTATACAAACAATTTACTCCTTTTACCGACGCTCTTCCCCACCTCTTCATTGTTCCCTCTTCAACCTTACAGTGAACCAGTTTAGTGTCGGTTCACCAATAGCCATTTATTAGCAATAATACAATTGAATTTCAATTCGGTATGGGTTATTAGTTCTTTCAGCAAAGGCTTTTCCTCAACCAGCCTCCTCAGACAATGTATATTTCATTGTCACCCTAAATATTGGTTTCTTCATGCCTGTGATCACCCATGTTAAGGCTGCAGCAATAGTCATGTTAATTGCTGATACATCATCGGGACATGCATGTATGGGCCTGCAGTCCGCATTAACCTCAAGCCGCCTTGTAGTATAAGGGTGCAACACGGAGTGCTAGTGACGGCCTTAATTGATCACAGAGTGCTGAATGCCTTACCCTTACACTAAGCCTCCCCTATAGTACAGGGTCATGTTTCAGCGTGGACACAGTGTATGAGTACCTGTATCCTAATTCCAGTATGACACTCTTGTTTACAGGAAATATGGCGATACTCGATATTTTTGGTGAATTTTCTGGGTAGTACTTGTAGTAAATGACAGTCTGTATTCTGGCATGTCAGACCATATAAACGTTATGGAATTATGAGATGACCATGGGATGGTAAAAGTAAAGTAAAGTTTGAACATGTAGCTTGTTGCTTACAAATTTAAGGAACCGAAATAGGCTTATGACTGCTAGAAGCTTGCTTCTCCAACAGCCAAGGCAAAGGCCTTAAAACAATTGTTAGGGTAGTCAAATCAAAACGAATCTACTATAGTATAAAAGTATTGAAAAAGTGCTAGTTGTGTCTAAACGCGTTTATTTTACACAACTATTTTGTGGCGTCCTGACTCCAGGGGATCAGTATTGGTGCTCGAGCAATGTTAGCTATTCCTCAGCTCAGGACAAAATCATTTTAACCCTATCTCTCACTATTGAACGATAAACTCTATGTTCATGCACAGTTAGCCGAATCAGTCTGCGTCACTTCTGTCCAATGAGGAGAAGCCCGGTTTAGAGTAGCCTTTGGGTGGGAGGGAGCGTGTCACCGTAAAGGGTCGATCAAAAACCAGCTCAAACAGAACCTTACACTACAGCCACAACATACATGTACCACAGGGGCCCAAATTTAAGAAGCATCCTCAACTTTAGAAAAAGCTAAAGACCACAACTGGGGCTTGAAAATGTCAATTTCAGTACCGTTCTTGGCGCCCCGTTCTTCACTATCAAGACTACTCGTATTGGCCACTAGCTGGTCTGGAGCTGGTTCCGGCGACACACACTGATAAGATGGGACCAGCATGTCCCTGGAAGTGGGTGTTAACCGTGGACAAGGTACCCATCATGGTATGTGTTATTAGTGGGTGTTACCTCAACCAGCGAAATTCAAGATGGTGGCTCCACTAGGCCTCTATACTAAGTCCTATAAGTAATACCCTGATTTCAGGGCAATGCTACAAGCCACGGGAGACCCATGAAATGGCACATTAGCTGCGGCTTTATTATCGGCAGAATCTTATAATTTTAAGAATGTTTAACCTTTTTACTAACACTACAAAAGATTCAGAGGGTTTCTCATATCCAGCAGACGTCGAATATCTGCTATTTAAGCTCCATGTATATGCCGTAGCTTATATGCAAATCAGACCAGAGGTGCGGCTTATAGGATTGTCCTGAACTAAGGGTGTGGCGTAAACACGGGATTTTGACCTATAAACCAATACTAAACTTAATAATTTTGATATCATTAGTTACTTAAATGCTTTGTATCATAACCTGAGGTAGTTAAATGCAAAATATCACGATGTAAAATATATCTTTTACATTACACTTACATTTATGTTCAGTCACGTTTCCTGTAGCCGAAGCCAATGCGGCTTATTCACTATGGGCTTGGGAAAGCAGTCTCAGTCTGAGCAGTCGATACCCGTGAATTACTGAAACAAGCATTTCATTACATTGATTAATCAATATCAGACAACAGCAAATAAAATAAGTTGAAAAGTTGAAAAATTTAATCCCCCTTGCCTTTGTCTATGGATTCTGCATCTAAAATGCAAAGCAGGGGATCCACTTCCTAGGTATGAAAATCTACGAGTCAAAATCAAAAGTTGCACAGAAGTTTGCCATGTCAAAGTAAACCTGTAGATGTCACGATTTACTTTGCAGATAACTCTTTACTTATATGGTAATTAACAAAGCGGCAATGCAGGGAAAAAAACATGAGGACAGTCCCACACTGCCCTTCTTACATGTTTAGGTAGCACAATGGTTAAATATCTTCTCATGTAACCTTCCATCCTCCTTGCTGAACAACCCATGAGAGAATGTCATGAAAGGACTCATCACGCTGTTCAGTTGAGGATTGCACTACTTGACATAAGTCCACTGTCCAATATTAGGCCTTAGTGCTCAAAGTACATTACTGGAAGTGATATTTAGTCCAACAGCAGGGCCAAGATATCAGGGGATGATGACATGGTCGTACGTGGGTAAAGCAATGCATAGACCACATACTGCTGATTGTATAGTCAGGAAGGTATGGGGTGGAGGGTCAGACAGGGCAGGAAAAGTCGTATATGTACAGATGTCCCTCCACCAGATACATACACTTAGACTCCCAAAACACACGTCGTCACGCTCTAAATCCTAGCCCTACTTTCCCCCAAGTGTGGGCCCCGATCTTAAAATCTCTGCCCCCCCCCCCACCCCTCATCCATCCGCATTCGCGACTAACCACTTTGTACACTCCAGCAAGTCCCATGGTATCAACTCTCACGCAGCTGTCTTTGCTACGGTTGACTGATTGATTTGTGTTTTACAGCACTTTAGCGGCACTAAGTGGCTATCCCGTGCTTCACAGGTTGATAATTTAAAAGAGGAATGTGTCAGTGTCCGCGCATATTCTTTGCTACGGGTTTTGACCACCATTCAGCTGAGAGACAATTCCCCGCAGCTGTCTTTGCTACGGGTTTTGACCACCATTCAGCTGAGAGACAATTCCCCGCAGCTGTCTTTGCTACGGGTTTTGACCACCATTCAGCTGAGAGACAATTCCCCGATACTCTGCACTGTTTACCAGATCTCTACACCCAAGAGGCAGAGGACATATCTTCAGCCTGCAGGGATGTATCATGTGATTTCATTTCAGCCATTGAGTAGAAAACTAGATCAGACTAGATTATTTGATTTCACCCCTTGCCAGGTCCAAAAGGACCATAGCATGATGTGATATTTCACACGCACAGTGGGGTCAGAAATATTTCCATGACCCCTATTTAGTGCTATAGTAGCGTGAGGGCTTTTTCATTAAAAAGGGATGATATTGTTTTATCCCCCCCCCTCCCTTTGAGGGGTCTTTATCCCTTTTTATCCCCAACCTCTTGGGGTTAAAAATGGCCACTCCCTTTATACACGCCCTTTTGAGATCACCGTAGACAGCACTTTCTCGCCTCCTCACACACACAAAAGTTGAGTTCCAGCCACCTGACCCTTTAATTTATGTGGAATTTCCACATGGAATTTCTCTTTTTATTTTGTTCAATTCACAAGGCTAAAAAAACAAAAAAAAATCTTCATTTTGAAGAAATTATACATATTTTGGAAATCTTTTAGTCAATTTAATTTTCAAGGAGTGAGTCGTGAGTCACTGCGACTACTCATCAGGGTTTCTCTGTAGCAGTTATTTATTTTTTACAATTTTTCTTTTTAAACTTATTTGAATACTGGGTGGGCCTTGGCTTCCCCTATATGGGAGCCAGCGCGAAATTTCTAGAAAAACATGATCTGATTAAAAATCAATCAACTTCTCACGAATTTCAGCCCTAAGCAGTGGATATCACCAACCTGGATAGATTGCCTTAACATAAATCATTAAATTTTAATCATCCTGTCTCCTATGTTTATTTCATGTTGATACCATTCATGAAAAATCACACTGTGTGATAAATGTCTATCAATGTTAACTGTAGCTAAGTACTACATGCCTTGAATTTACCTCACTAACACCTGATGAGATGTATTAGGGTCAAAACCTTGATAGTCACCCATATTAGACCATGTCCAATATTCTCCAAACATCTGTCTGGAGTTTTAGGTCCAAGGCCTGGAGAGTGTCACTCACCAGCACCTAGAGACACTAGTAACCAGCACTGGTGTCATGGTGACAATACATTATTGTATATGAATACATCATGTACCATGGAGACCACCCTTATCAACGGAAGTTGATAAGGTGAGGAGGGTATGGCAACCAAGCCAGTAGCATCAAGGTAGTGTTGAGGTACCGACAGCCGCCGTCCTAGTATTTTTTACAAATTAAAAAAAAAAAAGAAAAAAAAAGAAGCGACCTACACTACCCAATTTTTTTTAGCATGTTACCTGAGACAATTATTTTTTTTTGGCCTTATAAATATGGATGAATTTGCATAGGATACCATACATATGTAATATACACAGGGGAAAGCAAACTTTTGACTAGTAAGGCCACCTAAATTTGATAACTTGGATTACGGGATTTTTCACCCTCAACTTTGGTCGGATAGAGGGGGAAAAAAAAAAAAAAAAAATTCCGAAATTAGAGCCCAAAAATCCCATCGGCCAGAGGAAAAAAAAAAAAAAAAAAAGGCCCAGGTTAAGTCATGTTTTGGGACACCAAATGTACATTTCAGCCAAGAAAAGGTTGATTTTGACAATTGTATGTCACATGTAAAGGTTAAAACTTTATATTTGTTCATCTCCATTGACATTTTATAATTTTTTTACCCCTAAATGTTGAAAAATCTCATCGGCCAGAGGTAAAAAAAAAAAAAAAAAATTTTTTTTTTTATTTTGCCAAGAATCTCGTCACCGGATCCGTAATCCAAGTTATTAGAATAAAATGGCCTAATCTAGCAATGAGCGCACAAAGTAAATGTCACGAAGAGCACCAGAGTGGTGGAATTCCCCGGTGGAATCCCAACTTGTGGCATGCAAGGAGGCAAGAAACGGTGCTGAGTTTGGGACTGTTTGGTTTGGCTTAGTTGATTTTACCTGCACTAATTGTAATTAAATGTTAGCAGACTGGTTTCTGGACATTAAGTCCTTTCTTTTCTCAGTTTGGACAGGTATTGAAACCTGGGATTGAAACGCTGCTTGTCCAAACAGATGGACTGATATTTACATGCTGCTTGCCCGACATAGCAATGACCGCATCTATGGATGACCGAATCTATAAGATGAATGATCAAATCTATGAGGTGAGAGAAAACTGTGACTGCGGGCTTCATTGCCCAACTACCGGTATTCTTCCAAGGATAGCTAGTTTTATTTTATTTGCCTGGTCCCAGAGGCCTGAAAAGGTGTATAAGCTTACAGTCTACACTGTAGTAAGTACACATTTCACAAGAAAAGGGGTGGGGGTATTTTTTTTGACAATATGAATATGCTGTCAGATAGTCTAGACTACTTTTCTGAAATCAAATTAGATTATGTACGTGAATTGATTCTTGTTATTAATATTCAGTAATGAACAATGGACTTATTGAAGGGTGGCCAACCTAAACCGACACTTGTGCCGAGCGGCAGCCCTCTTTATTGCATTCTAATATGAATCAACTAACAGAGTTGAGTGTATGATGAGACCTACGGGTATTAATTGGACTAGACATATTATTTTGATTACTTGATTGTACCGTTTAGACGCAATAAAGGAATATTTGTTAAAAACTTTTGTTTAAGATTCTAGGCCTAACAAAGGCACTTACCTACCCCCCGTGAGTGGTTCTGCTGCAGTGGAGGTGTGAATGATTGATTGATTGATTGATTTGTGTTTTACAGCACTTTAGCGGCACTAAGTGGCTATCGCGTGCTTCACAAGTTGCTAATTTAACAGAGGAATGTGTCAGTGCCCGCGCATATGTGCACCACACACATCCTGAGGGGATAGGAAAGAGGAGATATAATTGTAAAGGTGAACGATGAGCAGTTTCAGCTGACCGTTTCTTCACGAGGGTGGCCTGCCCGTTCCGAACGAGGCCGTTAGGGCAGGTCACCCGAGTGAAGAAACAGGAAGCTCAAACTGATCAGAGTTCATCTTTACATTTATGTCAAGGTGTTTGAGTGACTAATTAATCGATATTTGATCAATATAATCCATAATGAACTCCTATTTACCCATCTTCATCGCGAAATCCTGACCGCCGCCATTTTGAATGTTTACGTTTCAAAAATGCTGCGCATGCGCAGTGGACCTATGACTTCATCGTGCGGATTTGGCACTGGTTATTTAACGCAGGGGTGCAATACGGGGGTTTAGTGCATTGTCAATGGAGCATCGATATTCACCTTGACATAAAGACCCTTTCAAGTGGGCTAGGGAAGCCCGAGTGGAGGTGTGAAACTGTGATAAAGCTGAAACTGGGGAGTGCTAAACTCTCCTTTCTTTTACAGCTCATTGTATAGCTATTTATTGGAGTATCTTAACAAACATGGGCTCATTTTAAAAGGGATTGATTAAGGGTTTAATATGAATCTATTTGACAAATCATTGGAGACAAACATCCCATTCTCCCCAACTTTGAAAGCATTGTTTGGTATAAAGGCCAAATCTCACCTAAAAGAGAATAGTTCCCAAACCTTCTACAAGAAAAAATGGGTTTAGAAAATGTCTAGGGGTTTTCTTTTCATAGGGCAAAAGGATGTTTGCCAGACCCCACAAAAAATTTAGCGTGCCATTCGCTATCACCCTTCAAACAGCTTCTCCATGTTAGGTCCTTGTCTGTTTGCCAGAATTCAATCCTATGTATACTATTTATATAGCAATGGATAGAGCTGATAAAAAGAAGTGGATTTCCTTTTTAAATAAAGTCCTTATGTCAATTTAAAGGGAAATTCTGTCCAATTAAAGATCTCATATCAACTCCATAATTTTGCACCAATTCTGTCAGAGCGTTAAATCGCAGATGATATTAAGTCAAGATAAAATACCTTTAGATTGTTAAAATTTGATATGATATATTGATTTTCAACCTTTTATGGGGAACTCTTCCATACATGAAAAGAAAATAGTCCAAAATAATGATTTTAGAGGTGTAGTCAGTCCTTTATCTGATATGCTTGATCACAAATCTGGACCCTATTTAAACTCTTAACACTGACAGAATTTTGAGTCTTTGATCAGTTATAACTTTCCTTATACTTGGCATAAAGACTTCGTTTAAAGAGCAAATCCACTTCTTTTGATGAGATCTATCCATTGCTTAATAGATAAAATGCATGGGACAAAGTCTTAAAAACTAGGTAACTGCCTTTGAGTTTGAGCAAAATTGCCACTCAGACTATACTTTGGACCCACTCCGGGCCTGCAACAAGTACCGGTAGACGGTAGGCCTAGATCTACTTGAAATAACTTGTTGATCTAGAACTCCTAGGCTAGAACTTGCTGTCAAGACTTGACACCGCTGTCACTACCGTCTCAAGTCAAGTGTCACTGCCAGACAAAACAGAACAACTCGGTTCCCAGCGTCTCAGACGCTTGTCATTGACGTTTAATAAAATATATAAGAAAGTGTGCTCTAAGTAGAGCGAATTTTAACTTCTGTCATGGTGTCACTTGAAATGTAGCATGTCTAATTGTACTCGCAACGTTGAATTCTTCATTCTTTTGCCAGACGACAAAACACGTGATTGAACATGCTCGACTTTTGAGAGAACTCTAAAAGTTAGGTCAGTAGTGTTTTCCGACGAAATACTCAAAATTCCAGTCATGTCATCACTTTTGTTACATCTCAAATTGAGAGGGTATAGACACGAAGTGATAGAGTGACTTTTTAGAGCCTATTAGGTGAACGATAAAAGTTCAAGAAGACTTACAAATTTTTCCTAACTTGGCGAACGTTCCCGCTGCCTGCAACAACATGGCGACACGAGGGGTGCTCGACGCAGCATTCCCAGCATGCAACATTACTTGTCAATTTTCCCGCCTCCATTCATCCGGTTAAAATTGGGTTTAATAGTGAGATGCGAGTAGGGCATATTCCGAGTGTATCCATGGCCGTTTTCCTAGAGCCGGCATTTCATATGTAATTCCCTTCTAAGTTCTATATAAAGACAGATGTAGAGACTATAAGTCAGGATATATAAAATGGAATAGATCTAGATGACCCTATCACTAGATCTATGAGTTATATGGGTGTGGACCACTAAATTTGACATGGTGACATGGCAATTTCTTAAAATCGACATGTGACATGAGAGGTTCTTAGAGGTGACATGGGACATGGGGATTTAAGTGACATGTGACATAACCATTTCTTAAAATCGACATGTGACATGAGAGGTTCTTAGAGGTGACATGGGACATGGGGATTTTAGTGACATGGGACATAACCATTTCTTAAAATTGACATGTGACATGGGGGACCCCCCATCCACACCCCCAGTTATCCGGCCAGCTGCTGTGTCAGTACCATAATGTGGGGTTACTTTGGCCACTTTTGACTAGTTTTGTTGGCCGCATAGAAAGACACTTGGCAGTTTAAAACATTTTGGCCACATGACCTACTTTTCTCCCATTAGCCCAGTGAAAAGTCCCCAAAAATTGAAAGTAACCACCAAAATTGAACTGTGGCATATGTTATTTATGCCCTATGCTGTCCACAGTTGAAGTTGAAACATAGGCCTAAGATTTGAAGTGGGGAGGTACTCCCGCTGACGCCGGCGCTGACGTCAGAAGTGGGATGGGTGAATTCACCAACAAACGGTGAATTTGCATTAGCATATAGATCTACATCGGTGAACATCAATATATTACTATAGGGGTATCTGAGGAGCATCCAATTCAGAAAATGCATAATATTTTTAGAAAGAAACATAAAATGCTCTTGATCATTTCAGATACCTAAATTCACAGGGATGCTACAGATGAATTGCAGTTTCACCTCATGCAACCTTAAAGAGGGGCTGGCATGGAAAATTAACAACATGGGTACTGATTCAAACAGCGATCATAAAATCGTGGGAACCAGCGGAAAAATCGCGATGCCCTGATTGGTCAAGGGGTGATCACGTGACTTTTTAATGCTGGCATGCATTACCATGCCAGGGCCCCTTTAATGTGTTGCCGGAAGTCCACGAGAAGGAAGAGCGCATGCACGTGTGACATCAGTTCGAGTTGAGCGTCTAAAGCAAGAAGACGGGGTAAGTCAGAGCGCGTTTTTTCCACTTATTTCTTAAAAATTTTACCCCTTTTGATCTAAGGGAGTGGTCATTATTTATCAACAGGGGGGTGGTGGGTTTGAGGGGGGGCGTAAAATTTTCAGACCCCTCCCGAGGGGGGGGGCTAAAGAAAATTTGACCCCTCTTGAGGAGGGCCAAAAAAATACCCTCTTTTTAGCAAAAAAGCCCGCGCGCTACTATAGATCAAAGAGTGGCGCGAAAACTCTCCGCGCCTCTGGTGCGGGGGCGCAAAAAATTTTGCCTGCCGTCGAGTGGGGGGCGTAAAATATTTCCACGCAAAAGCCCACCACCCCCCCTGTTGATAAATAATGACCACTCCCTAAACTCGGGTCAATCATCCAGTTTTTAGGATGAGCTACAGTTTGATATAACTGTTGTTGATTTTTGATAGTTTTTATCAAGTTTAGCGAAGTTTGTAAAAACCTCTGCTGATAACCTACCTGGCTTACCAGGTAGGTTATCAGCAGTTCAGACCAGGAGCTGCTTATCAGCAGGGGTTCCAGAAACGACCAAGAGCGCCTGCACCACCTCATGCAGCGAAGAAAGCTGAGAGGGGCGGATAATTGCGCAGGTAGGTGCTCCTCTACTTAACACTGTGCAAAATTTTAAAGCTGGTAACATTAGTAGATTAGTAAAATCATGGACATGGACTTACATGCAAACAGACCTAGCAAGAGTGGTCTTCAAGGAAGCAAGGGAAACCAAGGATTGTGGCGACATGTTGTATGGAACAAATGTTGCAGAGGCAATACGGAAAGCCGAAGTATCAAAAAAGTTAACAGAAAAAGTCATGAAGAGATAAGGAGAGTCACAGTCGGGACTAGCACAAAAGAAGCAGAAGCAAGGAAAGTTTGCTAACAACACCCCAAAGCAAGGAGGGGCCAAGTATGGTGGGTTCCACTATCAGCCTAGACCAGGATCTACACAACGGTACTACAACCCTCAGTACTACTATCAGGGATACCAGGGGTACCTGGCTTGCCAGGTAGGTTATCAGCAGTTCAGACCACGAGCTCCTTATCAGCAGGGGTTCCAGCAATGACCAAGAGCACCTGCACCACCTAACGCAGCGAAGAAAGCTCAGAGGGGCGGATAATTGCGCAGGTAGGTGCTCCTCTACTTAACACTGTGCAAAACTTTAAAGCTGGTAACATTAGTAGATTAGTAAAATCATGGACAAAATACACTTCTGATCCATGGGTACTGTCTCAAGTGAGTGGTGTAACTATACCTTTAACTGATGAACCATATCAATGCAGAGTTCCTTGGCCTTTAGATTTAAAGGTTGAGGAAAGAATTGAGATGACAGGTGAACTATAGAAGTTACTAGTTAAAGGGGTCATCACAGAAGTAGAACAGGAGGAAGGAGAATTTATTTCTAATGTGTTCCTCAGACCTAAACCCAATGGGGAATTTAGATTGGTGTTAGATCTCACTAGACTAAACAAGAAGGTTGAATACCAAAACTTCAAAATGACTTCATTGTTCACTGCTATGCTCATGTTAAGACCAAATGCGTGGATGGCCTCTGTTGACCTCAAAGATGCATACTACAGTCTGAAGATGTCTCAATCTGATAAGAAGTTCTTAAGATTTCAATGGGAAGGAAGGTTATACCAATTTGAGATTGTCCTAAATGGTCTGGCTTGTGCACCCAGATTTTTCACAAAAATCTTGTCTCCAGTGTATGCAAAGTTGAGGGAAAGAGGCCATGAATGTTTTTTCTACATTGATGACTCATACATCATTGCAGACACAAAAGAAGAGTGTTTAGAGTCTGCCAGACTGTTAGCCATAACTAGATAGCTTAGGCTTCTATGTACATGAGGAAAAATCAGTTTTGGAACCCAACCAGAAATTGACATTTTTAGGCTTTGAAGTGGACTCTGTAGACATGGTGGTTAGACCACCCCCTGAAAAGAAAGAAAGATTTACTGAGGTGGCTTCAGAAATTCTGAAGGCCAAAAAAAAAAAAACATTAGGGAAGTAGCAGGCCTAGTAGGCTTGATGATTGCCTATGCTGTAGCATTAGATTTTGGGGCAGCACATATTAAACTATTGGAGATAGAAAAGAATGCAGCACTGAAATTGGCTAGAGAGAATTGAGATTTGTACAGATGCCTCTGATGCTGGTTGGGGTGCCCATAAGGGTACCAAAACCGCCGGGGGTAGATTCATTGATGAAGAATTGGAAGACCATATTAATATAAAAGAGCTCACAGCTATTTCATTTGGCCTCCAGAGTCTTGTCAGACAGAAAAGTAAACACATCAATATCAGGACAGACAATGCCACAGCCCTGGCTTATGTCAAAAACATGGGAGGAGTAAAATCACTCCAGTGTAATGAGATCTCCAAATGGATATGGGAATGGGCTGAACAGACTGGAAATTGGCTGTCCATAGAACATATACCAGGAGTAGACAATGTCTTGACAGACTTTAAGTCTAGAAACTTCTCAGATGATCTAGAGTGGGAATTGAATGATAAAATATTCAACAAGATATGTAAGATCTTTGGGAGACCAGGAATAGATTTATTTGCCTCTAGAATAAATAAGAAGTTAGAGAAGTATGTATCATTGACTCCGGAGCCAGAGTCATAGAAAGTAGATGCATTCACAGTATCATGGACTAATCTGCACATGTATGCATTTCCTCCTTTCAGCCTGGTAGGTTGGGTGTTGAGCAAGCTTCGCTAGGATGGAGGACGCATGCTGTTAATTACGCCAGATTGGCCGACGCAACCTTGATTCAGACAACTGGTAAACATCTCTCAGCGACGACTACATTTCAGGATGGGCAGAAACAACCTAAGACCTCATGGAAACCCAAGGCAGGAACTCTTAAATATCCCTTTGATCGTAACACTAATTCAAATACTGTGAACAAAGGGTCAAATACCCTTGTAAATTGCCAATTAGTACAGAATGGTGGTTGTGGTCCAAAGCCAGTTATTGTTAAAAGAGTGTATATATTTAAGGAAGGACACCTGCCATGTGTAGGCAAAGCACTCTAGGAACAAGGTTTTGATCAAGAGATAATAGACACTTTGATGCTATCATGGAGGGATTCCACCAAGACCACATATAGAACTTACATTAAGAAGTGGGCACTGTTTTGTGTAGAAAAAAACATCTCTATTTTAGCGCCTACTCTACCACAGGTGGCTAGCTTTCTAAACTCACTGATAAAGGAGAAGAAAGGGTATTCAGCGGTTAATACAGCACATTGTGCCCTAGCAACTTTCCTACCAAAGGTGGGCGGTTCAGACTTTGGTAAACATCCTGATATATGTAGACTGATGAAATCATCATACAAAATGAATCCAAGAATAGTATATGTTCCCTAGGATATGTTACTCCATAGAGTCCTATAGTGCAAGCCACCCCCCCCCCCTCTACCCCCCCTTAAAAGTAGGCTACCTTTTGTGTTCAGTACGGAGTCCTATGTAAGATAAGGGGTTTATGGAGATGTCAGGAATCTTTATCAGAGTGATATCAAATGGAAACAAGGGGCCACCTATACCAAACACTCCTGCTGAATCCAAAATTTGTGGTATTGATTCTCAAAATTTGGCCAAAGGTACCTAGAAATGAGGTTTGATGATGAGAATATTTGAAAAATGTACAAAAGTTATATTGAAAATGATTTGAACTTTTTATAGATGCAACATGCTAATCAAAGTCAGTACCTCAATCTACATATCCCAATGTTTGCCTATCCCAACCTGACAAGTACTCTGCCTGCATATGGCTCTGCCTCTCCAACATACTGCCTATCCCTTAGTCTGCCAATCACTCATACTACCTATCATTCACTTTACCTCTCCCTCATGGTGACTATCCCCCAACTCTGCACATCCCTCATATTTGACTGGCACATCTGTGATATTACCTAGCACCAATGTATCTTTTGAATATGTGCACCTTACAAGGTACCCTCTGTGCCTATCTCTTAAACTGTTTATTATCTATCCTCCTTGCTACCCATCCTCTTCATACCTATCCCTCAAGCTCACTTTATAGCTTTCCTACCTATCACAGCTTGATCAGCTGGGATAGCTCACATCCAACCTTTATTATGATCTCTTGGTCAACCTATCCCCTAAAGAACAAATCCAACAGCCTACCTCAAGCATACATCTACTGATCACTCAT
Source organism: Acholoe squamosa (assembly GCA_949317995.1). Taxonomy (NCBI): domain Eukaryota; kingdom Metazoa; phylum Annelida; class Polychaeta; order Phyllodocida; family Polynoidae; genus Acholoe; species Acholoe squamosa. The sequence goes on along the minus strand of OX439036.1, from coordinate 60,272,445 downwards.
GTTATATATCCTTGAGGTTACCTATCCTTCAGGGTGCCTATCCTTTATGGTATATAGCCTTCAGTCTACCTAACCAGCTATCTATGTATCTCTCACCTTGTATTCTATTCTTTCTACCTTTATAATAGATCTTATAGTCTATGCCTTGTGAAATATACCTATCGCTCATTGTACCTATCCTCAAGTCTGCATATCACTCATGTTTACCTTACATATCCCTCAGCGCATTCAATTATCATGCTTTTCTTAAATGCCTCACCATGGCTATCATTAGACTAGCTAACTTCCTATCCTACATGTCTGTTGTTTATTCCCCTCTTCCTATCCTCCATGCTGTACTTTTGTACATTTTTAAAATATTTTCATCATCAAACCTCGTTTTTAGGTACTTTTGGTCAAATTTTGAGAATCAAGATCACAAAATTTTGGATTCAGCAGGAGTTTTTGGTATAGGTGGCCCCTTGTTTCCATTTGATATCATTCTGATAAAGATTCCTGACATCTCTATAAACCCCCTTATCCTACATAGGACTCAATACTGAACACAAAAGGGAGCCTACTTTGAAGGGGGGGTAGAGGGGGGGGGGTCTGTTACACTGTGTCCATAGGTAAAGCTCTGAGTTTCACCTCCTATCTATTGAGGCTTCTTGATGAATCCCCCTAAACCAAAATACAGCTCATTTTGGGATGTGCGCAAGGTACTAAACCTCTTTAAATCATGGGGGAGAAACAGCGAATTGTCTATGAAACGGCTGACTACTAAATTAACAATGTTACTACTGCTGTTGTCATCTTAGAGAGGACAGACCATTCAGGCACTATCAGTAGAAGGATTGGTGTTAGAAAAAGATGAAGCTCGCTTTTCTCTCAACCGGTTGTTGAAACACAACCGGTTGGGAGATCCACTGGATACACAGAGGTTTAAGGCTTATCCAGTTTGTACAAGCTTGTGCGTGGTGACCACACTGAGAGAATACTTACGCAGGACTCAGGCTTTTAGAAAGCCTGGTTCTGAACAACTACTTCTTAGCGTGGTATACCCACACCGCCCAGTTAGCAGAGATACAATCTCTCGTTGGACGGTGTGGGTACTCGATCAAGCTGGGATTGACACTACAAGGTATAAGGGACATTCCACCAGGGGAGCGACCACCTCGGCCGCTCGTCTGATGGGTGTACCAATTAACCTAATCCTGAAGAGAGTGTCATGGAGGTCGGCAAGGTCTTTCACCGTACACTACAATAAGGAGGTGGACATAGAGAATACAAATATTGTAGAGGGGGTGTTAGCAGAACTGACTGCTAACTAGACCTTATTTAGAGATCAGGTTAAGGCTACTGAAGTTATAGGAGATGGGGGGTTTACATCTCTATGTTGATTGATCCTTATAGAAAGGATAAAATTAATAATGAATTGGAATTGATTATTAGAAAATTGTTGTTACGGTGTTTACTAGCATGTACTTGTTACTAGTTATCAGCATGGTTGTTATTAGTTGGAGGACTCAAAACAGATTTTAGTCGGAGGACTTAAAACAGATAAAAGATTGTTCAATAAAGGTTAAATTGTAAAGAATTGTGTCCGGTTTTATTGACATGTAAACAAAAAAAATTATAAAATATCATTGAGGACCCAGAAAGTATAAATTAAATCTGTGGGTGGTTCACAGTGTATTCAACTTGATTGAATATAGTGGAGGGAATAAATAAATAACAATTAGCTGGATTAATTTAACTTTCCGGTGTATAGGGATGAAGAAGCTCAATTAGCTCCAAACTTCTCGTGGACTTCCGGCAACACATTAAGGTTGCACGAGGTAAAATATTAAGATTAAATGAGCTTAGCTGGAAGTGAAATTTGATATTTATTTTACCGAGGGCAACCTTTGTGTTGCAGGGAGTACGCGCCCATCCCACCTCTCCCACAAAAATTTCTAACAAATCAGAAATTTATTGATGCAGCGTACTCTCTAGTGAGTAGACATACAAAGGTTGCCCCGAGTATTAATTAAGGAGGTAAGCTCAAAGAAGGATTAAGTTGTTAGGTGTTGCCTTAATTAAGAATTAAGCTTCTTCATCACCTATGCTCTGAATTACTGACGTCACACGCGCATGCGCTCTTCCTTCTCGCGTACTCCCTGCAACACAAAGGTTGCCCTCGGTAAAATCTCACTATTATCAAATTTCACTTCCAGGTAAGCTCATTTAATCTTAATAATAACAACCATATTGGTTTCCATGGCAACCAATATGTAGTGTAAGTCAAGTGGCCAAAGTAACCCCAAAATTACTAATGCTGTAGTATCCACAACCGCCGCCATAACAACCATCGCTGCAGGTCCATCCACACAAGCCACACCATCCACCTCAACATCTAGAGATGTGCCAACCTTAATTGGCACCTAGAGTCTTGACCTCAACTGTCGTCCCTGCTCAGGAGAATGTTGAACTTAACCCAGTGCGCCTCACAGACGTCACAGCTGATAACCAGGCACGCATTTTGCAACAAGCCATCTCCTTGACAGTTCAAAACGTGAGCCGTCAGGAACTGGGAACATTAGACTTAAGAGAGCTGGCCACAGCCCTCACTAATTCCACAGTAGACCACACTCTATTACCCACACCCCAACCTGTACCAAACTTCACCAACCCTCAGGTGCCTTTAATTACCACCACACCACCTGCACCCTCCAGTGCCCAGGTCATGCCTACTCCAGCCCCTCCGACACAGCCAACTAACCAACTACAGTCTGTGGTCACCCCGCCCATCACGTCCCTATTGACCTAACCAGCCCCGGGGCCCGACAAGCATACTTTACCCGGATTCTACCGGAAGCTTTGGATTCATGGAGGCATTATCGCTCCATTTACCAAAGATCCGTCCAGGCTAGAATCCGAGCAGATTTCTTCATACATCTAGCAAGGGCCAGCCGCTTCCCACTTTGGACCAGTGGTATTCTCCCTCCTACAGGTATTATTACCACTGTTGAAGCGGCTTTACAACTTGTCTCCCTGAGAAGGCAACAGGCCACTTCCTCATTGAACACCCTGGCATCAATCTTAGATGACAGGTCAGCAGCCCTCCGCAAGTCTTCAGATAACTACAGGCAAGCAGTGAGCAATTCTTATGCCTGGCAGACCATTCGACCCGGCCAGCTGGGCCATTATGATTTAGAACCCCACCAACACCCGCCGCAGATCCCAGTCTCGCCTTACTCAACAGCAACCAGCACAGGGCAACAACTGAAACCGCAACACTACCCCCAACAACAGGAGCAACAACAGGTCCTCAAACAGTGCACCAAACCTCAGTTTGGAGGAACTAGAGCAGCTTTGCACTCTACTCCGCCGCTAAACTTGGCCTTATTGACTGACCCCCGTTATCTGGTTCTTGCCCATCATCGGCCTCAAGAACCACCCATCTCTCAAAACTAACTTCTAAAAACTTGGAAAATTCGAATGGACTCACTAATGTGTCACCTGACTATTTAGTTCGCATTAATATTGATCTGTTTAAAGACACAGATTTTCTCTGTGCATTTGCTATTTATTGTCTAGAGTTCCTACCAACTCTCCAGCAACACTATAATAACAATAGTAATGCCATTATCAATAAAGATAACAATAATACAATCTACACTCACAGTGGAGTTGTTAACCTCTCAAGTCATATATTATCTGATGGAGAATTTAGTCTACTGCAGAAAGGTTTAACTTTGGTACGTACCTCTCCACCCCCAGACCCTGGTATCCTGTTTGAAGACTTAGCAAAATTCTACCTTAGCATCAAGTGGGAATTAGCCATAGCTAAACTAAAATCCAAAGGTGAGTCTATACCTGATATGGACAATACCTTACATGACCCCTTCAGAATAGCCCCAACATTCCACAATCAAAAATTCAAGAATCCCGTTTTTTGGAAACCCCCGGGTCCGGCGACTATGGAACACATGTGTCTTCTTAGCCATACACAATTAGAGAATGAAATAATCACTCCCTACCACCGCTCAAACATCATTTATTCTGAGAAGATAGCCAAAAATGATTTGTCTAAGAATAAGAATATAGCCATTAAGAAGGCCGATAAAGGTTCAGCAGTAGTCATTCAAGACAGAGTAAACTATATCAAAGAGGGTCTCTGACAACTAAATGATAGAGATTTCTACAGGTTGCAGGAATCAGATCTGACTAAATTCCACAATTCTCTCATCAAACTCAAAGTTGAGGAAATGTATAAACATGGCGAAATTAGCAAGGCTGCTGCGGACTATCTAATCGTCCCCCATCCTAGAACAGCTAAATTGTATCTATTACCTAAGATCCACAAAAACAAGACTCCACCACCAGGCAGGCCTATTGTTTCTGCAAATGGCTGCCCCACAGAGAGAATCTCACAATTAGTAGATCACTTCCTGCAACCTCTGGTATCCAAATTACCCTCTTATATCAGAGATAGCAGTGACTTTGTAAATCAAATCAAAAATTTAAGACTGCCCCCGAATGCCATCCTAGCTACTCTGGATGTAACGAGCCTCTACACTAACATCCCGACAAATGAAGGCATTCAAGCAGCAAGAAGGACACTAAATAGGTACAGACACCCCTTCGAAAATCCTACCACCTACTCACTGTGTGAACTGCTCAAATTGGTTCTAACCTGCAACAAGTTTGAGTTTGACGACAAACATTTTCTCCAAATTAGTGGCACAGCCATGGGAACCAAAGTAGCACCGTCTTATGCTAACATCTTCATGGGAGACTTTGAAGACCGGTATGTATACCGCTACGGCCTACAACCATTTCTTTGGAAACGGTTCATTGACAATGTTTTCCTAATTTTGACCCACGGCGAAACTGAATTCCTCAAATTCGGTAGGTACTTAAATGACTGTCACAAAACTATTAAGTTTACCTCAGAGCACTCATGCAGTGAGATAAACTTTCTAGACATAAAGGTATTATCCTTGAATGACGGCACCTTGGGCACCACCCTATACTGTAACCCCACTGACAGCCATAATTACCTATTATATTCATCAGAACACCCCCGACATGTCCTTAAAGGCATACCATATTCACAGTTCCTACGGGTAAGACGCATTTTACCACCTTTTTACCACCCTCCTTCTTAGGCACCTTTGGGATCTTTCAAGTCCCCTTAGGTCCCTTTAGGTGCCTTTGATTCGGGAGTCTTCTTGCTCTTTGAACCTGAAGGGGTGGCACTTTTCGATGTAGCTTCTTCTTCTTCTTCTTCTTCTTCTTCTGAGATTGGTGACTCGCCAAAGAGCTGTACCCAGACTGCTCGTCGGAAGAGGACCCCATGGTTCTTCTTGAACCGTTCTCAGACGGATCGAAGTGTCGAAGGAATCTTCGAGGTGTTTCGATCCACACTCCGGCGGGTCTTGAAGGGTCTTCGATGTATTTGAACCGCACTCAGGCGGCTCGAAGGACCGAAGACAAGGGTTCGAGAGAACACAAACCTGCACTCAGGCAGGTCGTGTCCCTCGAGGCGATGTTGTGGGTGACCTCCTACACTCAGGTAGGAAGTCCCCACGTAGAGGTGTACTAGCTGACCTAAGCTAGGCTTAGTCCAGCTTATCTGCGTCCGACTCTCACCAGCAGGACACAAATGTGACCTCTGGGGTGTGCAACACGGCATTTTATTCCTGTGGCGCGTGTCTCTGATTGGAGGAACGGCGCACGTGACAGGGGAGCGTCCCCTATTGGTTCACCGCTCATCACGCCATGACCAAATAAGGTAAAAATGGAATGACTCACTCTCCTCACACTGTCACGCGCTGGTTCTCCAGTCGCATTGTTTGCATATGCCGTTGTTCTATGCGGGCTATGAGGCTCCAACACTATCAACATGGTCACCAAGGGCACCTCCGTTCTACCAGACTACCGGGACTAAAATTGGTTCCAATATGGACCTGCCTATCAGGTAGAATCCATCAGCCTATGCTGGGAACCCATCCACACAGTCTGATTAAAAAAGGGGCCCATGTTTTTCATGTTTTTAGTGCCGGAATGTCTCAAACTAAGAGACAATCATATGACTTCTCCTTGTGTAATTTTTTATTCACCGTCGGCTTCACATCCACAGACAGATTTACCCAAGAACGGCACCCATTATTTAATTCCTTATTAAAAACAGGTTGGTAAATCTGCTGTTTAGTATTGTGCGCTCCATTGATTACTGAGTTGGGTTTAATCTAGGACTTTTCCTGATTCTAACCCCATCTGTAGGAACAAGTGTTGAGTCTCGGGGCGGGTTTCTGTTACCCCCTCCTGGCTCACCGTCTTTTGATGTAGCCGGGCCAACCGGGTTGTTAGCCCGTTTCCGTCAGCATTGGCCTCCCATCACTTGTGGCAGCGTGGATGAAGGGCCTGGAGTATTTGCTCTAGGTTTATTTTCATCCTCGACACTTGTCGATTGTCCCTTTCATGAGCCTTGGCACTTAAGCCTTGCTCGAGTCATAGGTCTGGTCTGGAGTGACTGATTCTCGACTTCAATCGAAACGTTTCGATGTGAAGTTTGTTCAGTCATTTGCACCTTCGACTTAACCCTTTTCGTGGCCCCACGAGAAGGTGAATCATCATCAAGTTGTGGTTGCAACAACTCGACAGTTTGTGATAGTTCTATGCCCAACCACCGGCGTACTCTATCAACGTTACTCTTTTGCAACCGACCACGAGACGATCAAAGTAATAGTGTCGACTCAGAGAGGACAGAATCCACTACGAACGGGCCGTCCCAGTTGGGTGCTAGCTTCATAGCTGCTTGGGGGGTGTGGAACCTCACCACCTGTTCCCCAACTGAGTATCTTCTCTGCTTCAGCCCATAGTCATACCCGACCTTCTGGCGTTCCGCAGATTTACCTAGATTTTCTCTTACCATGCTGTAACTTTCTCTCAACTGATCTTGAAGCTCTTCCACGAAAGTAATGGAACAAGGGACCTCGAGTGGGTTCTTGATTGAGCCGAAAATTACATCAGCTGGCATAAGAATTTCTTCCCCGAACACCATCATATTTGGACTGCATCCAGTAGAACTATGTTCAGAGTTGTTAAATGCGGACACAACATATTTAGCCTGTTCGTCCCAGTCATCCATATGCTTGTCAACCAACATAGTCAGGCTCTGAATCAATGATCTGTTGAACCTTTCCACCTGGCCATCACTCTGTGGCCTGTATGGATTGGTTCTCTGTTTTACAATCGTCAAATATTCAAACATTTCAGAGAAGAGACGAGACTCGTATTCTCGCCCTTGGTCGGAATGCAGGAGCAACGGGACGCCAAAGGTCAAGACCCACTCGTCCACGAAGGCTTCTGTACAGGTCTCTGCTGTGTGATTTGGTAAGGGAATAGCACGAACATACTTGGTGAAGTTATCCTGGATTACTAACATGCAAGTATTCTTGTTTGGTGTGGGTGCAAAACCTGAGATGATATCCATAGCTATCCTCCCGAACCTTACCCCGAACAACTCTTGGTGTAAGGGAGATTTACCCATGCCCTAACCGGGCTTTACCAAGCAACAGGTAGGACAATGTCGAACCCAACGACCTATGTCCTTCCCCATTCCCGGCCAGTAATATCTCCGCTTCACCTTTTTGAGCGTTCGTTTTCGACCAAAATGTGCTGCTGTCCAGTGTCCGTGGCAAAAGGAGAGTACCTCACCCCTCAGTTGGCGTGGTACCACTACTTGGATCGTGCGTCTTGCACGACCCGCCTCGACCTTCCAGCGACAAAGCAAGCCTTCACGGAAAGTTAAGAGGGGCCATTGCCCTATTAATACCTCGGCACTCTCGATTGATACCTCAGGCCTAGTTGGTTTAGCCCCCTTGACTAGCCATTCGGCAACTCGCCTTACGTCAACGTCTGCTTTCTGAGCATCAATGAGTTCATCGAGAGACCAAAATGCGACACCCACCCTACTGTCTACTAGACTACCTACAGCCGCCAAAACAGCGTTGTGACTGCCACAGTCTGTGCAATCTGACCTTTGGCATAGTTGCACAGGGATACGACTGAGGCCATCGGCATTCAGATGCTTGGCACCACTTCGATGTTCGATCTTTTCGAGACCGAACTCCGAAAGGTGGGCCAGCCACCTACCCATCATTCCTTCAGCTTCTTTGAAATTCAGGAGCCATTTCAAAGAAGAATGAGCTGTGCGGATAGTGAAGTTACCACCATAGAGGTAGTGCCTAAACTTCCTGGTGTACACAACGACTGCCAACAGTTCTCTTTTGGTTGTGCAGTAGTTTCGTTGTGTTTTACTTAGAGTGTTACTAGCAAAGGAGATTGGGACCTCCATCCCATCCTGAATCTGGGATAGAATAGCTCCAATCGCCGTGTTGCTAGCATCAGTGTCTAAGATAAAACGACCATCGGGTGTGGGGAATCGAAGCACAGGAGTCTCCTTGAAGCTTCGTTTTAACTCGACAAAAGCATATTCAGCCCTTTCTGTCCATGCGAATGCCGCGTAACGACCTCTACTACCTTTAGGTTTCTGGACCACCAAGTCCTGCAAGGGACCCACTAGTTCAGCAAACCCTGGGATGAACTAGTAGGAACAAAAGCCAATGAAGGATCGAATTTCCTTCACTGTGGTGGGCCTAGCCCAAGTCATTACGTCGCTAATTTTCCCCGGGTTAGCTTCTATACCCTGTTCAGACACGATTCGCCCTAGGTACTCGACTGAAGTCCTAAAAAGCTGACACTTTTTAGGTTTCAACTTTAGTCCCCATGCTCGAATCCTGTTGAAAAGTTCTGCCAGATTTGCCATTGCTTCATCCGTCGTTTTGCCGAATACGATGATATCATCGAGGTAAACTAGGCAAATCTTACCTAATAAACCCCTCAACATCTCCTCCATCATTCGCTCGAATGTGGCGGGAGCGTTACACAAAGCAAAAGCCATTCGATCGAATTCATAGAGCCCCCTCTGGTAGGAAAAAGCGGTTTTCTCAACATCGTCGGGGTTCACCCCGATCTGCCAATACTGGTCCCATCCTTCTTCGTCACCATCTGGACAGGACTGGACCAGGGACTAGTACTTGGCCTAACCACCCCCGTATCCAACATCTCTTTTAGTTGCTCATCCGCTACAGCTTTCTTGCTGAGAGGAATCCTCCTATAAGGGACTCGGATAGGTTGTGTAACACCAGTTTCGATGTTATGCAGACATCGATTGGTGCGCCCTAATGGTTCATCTGGACTCTTAAAGACATCCACGTGCTTACGCAGTAAGGCGGACAGCTTCAGTCTTTCTTCTGGTTGGGTCAAGTGGCTATCACCATACATATCTGATAGCCAGGTAGGGAGCTCCCCCGTGTGGGTGCTCGCAATTTCTGCTGTCCTGACGTCTGTAGCTTCCTGCTCGAGACGCATCATTACAGATCCTACCTCTGGTGAAGAGAATTCACCATTCCTGTCAGCATACTGTACGGTACCGACCACCTGGCCCTTCTCCAGGACAATGTCTCAATTCAGTGGATTACAGACAGGAAACACTGTTCAACAGACATTGCTGACAAGGGCAGCCTCACCAACCAACCCAAAACTTCTCAGAGTTTTCAGATCGGGTTCGACTATGCCCTGTCGATCTCTTTCCAGACCCTCGAATTTTACCAAGACATCGCATCGATGTCTAGCTGGTATCCTCGTGGTCTGTGCTACTGAGGCAACCAACGATATTCTTTTCAGTTTACACTGATGGTGCTCTTCTTTCGGCTCTGTCATGACCAATTGACCCGTCCTCGGGTTAAGGATCATGCCATACAAAGCCACAAAGTCAAGTCCCAGAATACCATCGTCGGCCACATCGGCTACTATAGGGCTAAAGACATAGTAGCTCGAAGTGACCTTCAGAGGTAGAACCAATCGACCATAGGTCTGCATTTCGGCTCCAGACGCAGTGCACGCCGTTATTCCCTTGTAGAGATTATCTAACGGCACCACTAACGTTCTCGCGAGTTCCCGAGAGATAATGGTGTGGCTGGCACCAGTATCTATTAGGAGGTCTAAAGGACGCCCTCGAATCTCGGCGGACAGGTACCATCGTTTCCCCAACAAGGGGGCTGTTCCTGCTAACATTCTCAATCCCACGTCAGTACTCAGATCGATCCCCCTCTTCCTTAGGAAAGAGAGACAGGGATCATCTGAGGCAAGCTCTGTTGTGCAGACTTTAGCCAGCTGCCGCACCAGGGCTTCTCTCCCAGCGTCGATTTTCACTTTCGCTTCAGCCGAACCCTCTACCTCGGAGATCGGGCTGCCAGCGCCCTGCCCTGTTCTTTGGTCATTGAGGCTTTTTCTACACCGACATCTTTGGAACCCGACCGGTGATTAACGGGTGCCACTGTGGTAGAGGGCTTGGACGGCCCTACCGAGACCTTACCTAGTTCCTTCGAATCTAATGTTGTTTGATCAGGACTGCCAGAGGTGCTGATACCTTGGCTTTTCGATGGTCGGGCAGCTCGATTGCCACGTCGAGCTGCCCGCCTCAGTTTTCCGTCACGTCAGGTGGTAGACCTTTAATAGGCTTGGGGCATGTTCATGCAAAATGGCCTTGTCTCTTACAATTCCAACATTTGGCGTCAGACGGAGGGGTACTCGGCTTCTCCGAGTTAGTAGCAGGAACATTCCCTCCCTCGATCACCCTGAGTAAATTCTGCAATTGACTCAGCGAGAAGGTCTGTTCCTGTACCTTGAGTTTGGAGGCCTTATTTGATGCCTTGGATTTGCCAGCTGGTTTCTGACTTTTCTTAGCCTTACTCCCCGCCACGGGCTTCGAGTATGAAGACACTTCACCCTGTTCCTCGTCGATCAAAATACTGTCAGCCAGTGCCGACATTGCGTTTGTCGAAGTAGGATTCACTAACTTTGGCAGCAGTTGTCGTTTCCTCAACAACTCATCTGCCAAGTCCATGATATCCTTGAGGGACATGTTAGTGCGCCATTCTCGTAACACGTCTTGTTGCAAATCAGTGTCATATAATCCTCCTGGTTGACTTTGGTTATTAGCCATTCAACCGAGAAGTCCACACCTGGATAGGCATCGCCGGCAAGTTGTCTTAAAGCAAAGCCATATGCTCTAATGCTTTCATTCTTGCCCTGGCGTCTCTTCTCCATAGTGACAATGGGATCCTGCAGGCTCGAGGTCATGACTTCGGTTACCATGTCCACCAGCCCTTCGAGTCCCGTCTCCATGCTCCTCCCATAACCACACAGTATCAGCTGCGGGGCCGTTCTGGAGTAGCATGAGGAGTTGAGCCAATGCCATGCTCAAGGTCGATACATTTACTTGACGGACATGATTGAATCCATGGTACCAACGGAGCCAATCATCCTTCCATGTAAATGCAGGACACTCGACTGACCTAGTTCGAGCAGGTTCGTGCCCGATAGAAGTATTGTCAAACATTCTATTTGATCTTCTGACCTGATCAAGAGCGAATGTTGTCCCTCTTCTAGGTATTTGATGGTCTATCCCCATGTTTCTCATAGTGGTATCTGCACAACTATGATTCATCCCCCAGGTATTACCAGTCTCAGCTTCACTCATACGTGAAGCCTCGAACCTGATATTCCTATACCTAGGAGGATCAACATGTTGTTGTGTAGTGATGGGAGTCGAGAATTGTCCGATCACATCACGGCATCGAAAAAATGGGTTGGGTCCGACGTGATCTCGATTCTACTTTCGAGATGTCGTCGATAGCCCCCACCATTCGATCGATTTCCGACTGTTGTTTTGAACGTTTCGCCTGTCTCAATTCTGCTACAAGGAATTCCAGTCGGCTACGTTTTGCTTTCCAGAGATCTCGTTGCTCGCTTAGGGCAAAGAGTTGCTTAACCTCCATCATGGCACGGTTAAGTCACTCCCTGTAGTCAGGATTATCGACTAGATCCCCCGGAGTAGCAACTCTAGCAGTGCTGCATTCACTACTTTGTTGCTTCTTCCGAGGTCTAGCGGCACGCACTTTTATGTCTGTTTGCTCCTGCAGACGTTCTTCAAGTGCGAGTTCATCACAAACTTCTTGATTGACCCTGGCTTCATCAGCCTCTCTACGAGATGCCATTTCTCATCAGAGTTTGTCGATTTCTCCACGCATGGCCCTCAAAGTACTCGAATCATTCTGATCCTTCAGAGATTGAGCTACTAAGGTTTCAGATTTTACAGATTTAAGCTCGGCTTCATGCCTCGCTTTTCGTTCCATCAAAATCTGATATTCGGCCAACTTATCTGCGTGCACAATTCGCTCCTCACAGCAACAACGCATTTCTGCCTCGTCCCTGGCTCGAGCATCCTCGTCAGCTTGCATCTGACAGAGTAACGATTCACGTTCCTGACGTAGCTGTTCGACCTGCTTTTCATAAGCATTAAGGTGACCAGCTACTTCTTCAGAATGCTCTGCTGATTTTTGACTCAGCTAATGCCTCAACTCTTGCAGTCGTTCCTCCAACATAGTCTTCTCTACTTCTTGTATTTTCAACTTATGTTTAAGGGACGTCTGTTCGTGTTGGGCATCCCGAAAATCGTTTCGAGCTTTCTCGACGCATTCTCGGCGGCTTGTTGCAAGGCGATATCGATCTTCGCTTTTAGTGATTGACATTCTACAGCTGTCAATCGACTACGCTCGATCTCTGACTTCGTGGCAACCAAAGACTCTTTCTCACTTGAGAGTTGTTTGACCTTCTCTTGAAGATCAACAAGCTCTCTATCAGCGATTTGAGTTTTGTTTGAAGTCTCCAGCGCTTGCTGCCTATGCTGCTCCAACCTCAGCTCTATTTCTATACTCTTCTCCTGAGCTTTCGTGGTGTTACTCGTGAGAGTATCCAACTGATGACGACCTTGTCGTAGTTGGCGTTCTTGCTCTCGCAACAACTCTTCGGTGAGTCCCTTGCCGCTGTCTATACTTCCTGGTATAGCAACGGGAGAAGGACCCTCGAAAGACCAACTACCAAGGCCCATTGGAGTTCCCACAGGCGATGCTGTCCTTTCCACATAGGACAAACTCTGTGTCCTTAGAAAATTCTCAGCAGCCGGAGAGAGTTGAGTCGAAACTTGCCAGTTGAGTAGTCGACTCTTTTGATACAGGCCCAACGGGTCAGTCGATGGACCTGTGATCAGTGAGTGGTTCAAACCACCACTAATTAGTGGATCTTTCGTATCCACTAACGGACCCGCGGCCGCTTGATGTTGGTGATCGGGGTCATCACCTTCATCCAAGTGGCCCTGCATGTTGAACTTAAGCTCGCAGTACCTACGCGGACTAAAGTTAACAACTGGTCACGGCACCAGTGTAGTGTTCTACCCCTCGATGCTAATCGAATCTTTCGATAGACAATGAAGAACAACTATTCAGGTTCCAGTTAAAACTTTATTGTCAATAATGCATAGGCATCAGCCGTTCTCGATGACAGTTTACAGGTAGTAGTGTTTGAACTACTAAGCACTTTCGACACTAGACGACTAGCACAGCCTTCTAGTGTCTATGTTTATCAAGCCACATCTACCTTCTCTGTGCAACAGCACAGGGAAGTATTACAACATGGTAGTCGGGCAGCCGCCGACCATCGCTCATGATGGTCCGTCACGACTGGACTGACCCTGAGGAAGGCCGTACAACGGCCTTATATACACCAGAGTCGAGGGCCACGTGACCATGTGGTGACGTGGCCCTGGACTCCAGCGCCCCCAGGCGTCGGGTAAGAGAGGTGCTCTCGATGTCGCCCACGAGGACCACGAAGGTACCTCAAGGATGACTCGGGACCACCACACCATTATTATACTAAATGTTGAAGGAAGAGGAGGGAGTGGGATAGAGAGGGGGGTTAATACACAATCAGATTCTTATCAGTATCAAAGGGGCAATAAATAATTGAAATAAATTAAGCCTAATTAGCCAGAATACACATCGAGATACTGTAGTATGAAGGTCATTCCATCATTTGCTCATACCTGGGTGACTATGTGTTACACGCTCTGCGAGACGAGCAAGATTTCCAGGTTAGGGGGGGGGGGGCTGGGACTGCATACAGGTATACACCTGACTCACATCCGCTGCATGCGGGTGGTGCTGTAGTCGACTCCCAGGGGTCTGTGAGTGCTTTGGGGTGGGGGCAGGAGGAGCGCCAAGCACTTGAGTGCCGCATAGTGGCCGTGTTCGGAACATGGCGATAAACACAGCGCCCATGCGGTAATGGACATTTTAAATATGAATCAGAAATTTTTTGGCCTAATACTGACAAATAAAAGATGATACAAATAGCATATGATTGCAGGTATGTCAGGCCCCCTTATCTGTACCTGTCCCATGTGTTTTAAACCTGTTATTTCAAGGATAATTCAAAATTGATGACAATGTTAGTTGACAGTTGGCTAGTCTAAAATTGATAATTAGGTGATTTAAAACAGGTTTTACATATCAATATGAGAGTCTGTCTAAATCAACTCTACAAACTAAAATAAGAGGACTTTATGCATTTAGTTCACCAAGAGTGTTCAAAATTGCTCCAGGTTCAAGGGTAGAATTACATATTGGAACTTGTGCCTTCTCTCATAGAGATAGCATTAGATGAAGTGCCCCACACAGGGGACTGCTGGGCGATAGTTGGGGATTTGGATAGGTTCGGAACGTGGCCACTACACGGCACCCAAGTGCTTGATGAAGAGGAGGTGATACCGATTACAACTGGCCCTAGCGGTCGTTTTCCGAACCTCCCTAAAACCCCGGTTATCGCTCAACCGTTCAGGGACGGGACCTTGTGTCCCATGCTATTTCAATGAGAGTAGGCCTATGTTCATCAATACAGACATAAATCTAAACTAGAGTCTCTTTAAGTCTCTGCAAGTGAATTGAATGGATAAAGTCCCAGTCTATCAGGGATTATGTTTCAACTAATTTTGAAATGCCAGATTTCTTTGTGAAGCTGATTTGAAATTGGCTAATTGTCATATTTTTGGGAAGCCATGTTTACATTTGACATTACACTGCTTTCAAATTATGTGGGCAATGACAGCACCACAAGGAACATTTTATATATGTAGGAAAAGCTTGCTGACATGACTGCTATCATGTATTCTTTAGATGATGTTCTATCAATCTGTATTTTTCTTATTTATTTGGCTGTTGGCAGTGTCCGTTTCCGCGTGCGCACCATGTTTACGAAAAAATGCAAGCCGAACGCCGTTGCTTCGCGGACCCGGTTCAACCTCCTCTTTGCTTGACGCTCCTCGCGGAGTGCCAGCGCGCCTGTTGGCAGACTGAGACATTACTCCAAGTAGACAAGCACTTGCTCATTAGTAGGCTACCTGAGGTAGACAATAGAACTGACCAATCAGGAGCCAGGACTTGAACAGCAGGTTTTCGCAGTACCTATTAAAGCTTGAGGAGGTGATTCCTTGTCTACTTTGGGTAGAGGTGTTCCTAGTCTACCTGGGGTAGAGAAGGTATTCGCTATCTTCCTGGGATAGGCAAGGCATACCTAGTCTACCTAGGGTAGGGAAGGCGTTTCTTGTCTACCTGGGGTAATGAAGGCATTCCTTGTCTACCTAGGGTAGGGAAGGCGTTCATTGTCTACCTGAGGTAGAGAAGGCGTTCCTAATCTATTTCAGGTAAAGACATTGACATGAAAATTCCAGTGGTCCTCTCCAGTATGAAGCAGGCCACAAATGTGTTTTGGGGGCGAATAACTCACATTTACATGATTTTGCAACTTAGAGGATGCAAGATAGGATCAATACAGCATCTAATGCTGCATAGAACAACAGAAAATTGTTTATTTATGCCCTGGATCAATGTGGAAAGCATCCACCATCTTGTCAACAGCAGATGCATCTGCTGTCATGGTGCTTGCCTCTGATTGGTCCGTTCTCTTGTCTACCTCAGGTAGCCTACTAATGAGCTATGGCTTGTCTACTTGAAGTAATGTCTCAATCTGCTCCTGGCACCAGGGGGTCGCACATCTATTTAGGGAGTGTTCATTTTTTAACATTAAGGGGGAGTTGGTGAGTTTTTCTTTTTGAGGGGGTGGCGAAAAATATTTTGACCCTTCTTGAGGGGGTGGCATATAACTTTTAGACCCTTCTCCGTGAGGTGCGATAGAGTGATGGGGTAGAACTTCTCAAGATATTATATTAGATATTATATTACATAATATACATATATTTTCTCAGTCATTCCAAGACCTTCCATGGTCAATCATGTGATTTGTCCAAATTCTTTTCTTTTCGTTTTTAAAGTATTTTATTGGGTAAATAATATATATACAAGTGTAGGGGACCGGAAATCCCTCTACCCGGTAGACTGACTCTCAGGAGCTGGTTACCTGGTCTTCACTGCTCCCCTAGTGTGTGTCATACCGATCCAGGTGTAGGTGGAAGGTAGAGAACGTCAGGCCAGAGGAAGTAGCTCAGGGGTAGAGCTTCTGCTTCGAAGTTGGAGGGTCCCGGGTTCGAGTCCCGGTTTCTCCAAAGACGTTTTCCGCTGACCCTTTACACAAGTATACATATTAATTAATGCCAGCATCTGCGTGTTGCAGTCCTTCCGCTAGCCCCCCTTACATTCAATTGTATCTCTAAGGTAACTCTGGCAGTATGGCAGCACCAAATGCTTTATGTCACTTGGTCTGTACAGCTGTCAACTTAAAGATTACATTCATGTAAGAAGGGTGTTGATGAGATGAGATGAGTTTATTGAGATGGTGCCAGGAAACAACATTTTAAAAGGTGCCCTTTTATTACATCAAAATTTTGTTATATTCTTTTTTGATTTTGATTTTAAAGGTACTTAAATTTTCAATTGTCGTATATTCTGGCTTAAGTCTATTCCATATTTGAATAGCTCTGTAAAAGGCATTTTTTAATGCTAATGGTTTTAACGTCCTAGGTATCATTAACCTAACTCCATTATGAAATGTTAGGAATGTGTCTATCATCAATAAAATTTCCAGACTTATATCAGTGATAAGCATATGACAGTAAATCGATGTCTCGCCTTATACAGAGATCTTTACAGCCACTCATTTCCTGTATTTGTACTGTTGTATATACAGGATTCTTTTCAAAGATAACTTTGTAGGCAAAACGTAATGCTCTATTTTGTAGGAGCTGAAGCTCCTTACTCTCTCCTGGATAGTCTCTATCCCATATAAAATCAACATAAAAAAATATCGGTAAAATCATAGACTTAAAAATAGTCACTGCTGTAGTCTCATTGACATACCTTCTCACTCTTGCTAGCTGAACAATTTTGTCTCTAATTCTATTCACAGTGTTTTTCCTATGCTCAATAAAAGTCAGCATAGCATCTAGTGTCAGTCCAAGATATGGAAAGCTCAAAACTTGTTCTAGTACGACATTATTCAAAGTGAAAACTGGTTTAAAGTTTTTTGACATTATTAAAAAATCATCCATTTCGTTTTCTTTTCATTAATGCATATTTTCAACCTCTGTCACTGAGACCACAGCATCATCAGCATATATAATTCAATGAGATCAATCATTGATTTATGGGGGTGTGTAAAATTTTCGTCTGAGGGTTTTAGCTATCATGAAAATGCACCAGATGGCACCAATTGGCTTCTGGATATTCAAAATTTTCCTGGGGGAATATACCCCAAGACACAGGCTACTTTGGCCTGTGTTGAGAAAAAGATTTAGGCAACACTGCATATGAATCAAATCTTTATTGGGGTTGCGGCCAAGGGGGACCAAGCCAAACAATCTCAGATCATTTTGCAAGCTGATGCCTCCATGACTTTTTTCCCTATCTCACTACTGCAATGGTCTAATGTTAGGACCCACTTACGGGTGAACCCTGAAGTACTGTGGGACCACATTAATAGAATGCTCAAAAGGAGAAAGAAATCGATGGTACAATGTTAAGTTGTTCATAATATGCCATGTTTCCAAAGGCTTGACAATGGCCGATGTGCTGTAAATAGCAGTTTGATTGTCTTGGTTTTCCAACATTTTCGCTTTTTTTGTTATACCGATCATTCACCCAAAGAACTGGTATACGAAAGATTTTATTATTGGTGAGATGTACAAGATTTCATATAAATCTACAGGATGTCACGTTTCTTCAATGGTTGAAATCCGCGGTGCCAGCTCGGGCCAGGGAGTTCAAGAATTGATAGATTGACACAGTCTCACAGAGCAGGCGCGGATTCAAGGGGGGGGCGGACGCGGCGTACGCCCCCCCTTTTGAGGCGCCAATAGGAGTTTTGAATTCAGTGAATTCTCAGCTACATGTCAGTTTTTACGGTTTTTAAATCGGACTATTCTTAAGGATTCTACAGCTTAAAACATAAAAGAAAGTAGATTGCAATGGGGTATAGATTGGGTAAATGAGCCTGGGGGATGAGACAGTTTATGGTACATGATACTGAGGCCTGTGGCAGGGTATGTGATGCTGGAGGGTTATTCATGTTTGTCTTTGTGGAGCCCTTGGAATACACTAGAATGCACTATTTCCCCTCTAGTTATCAAAATTTTCAGGGACATGCCCCCATGGGAAATATCTGAAATCAAGAAACGGGAAAAACCTTTATGACTGTGGATAACTTAGTCAGGAGAGCCCTCAGAATTCACCTTTTCCCCTCTAAGATTTCAAAATTTCTGGGGGCATGCTCCCACAGGTTATTTTTTTGAAAGCCTTACTTATAGCTGTAGGTAACTTAGTCAGGAGAACCCTCAGTATCCACCAGAATGCAACTTTTCCCTCTAGATTGCAAAGTTTTCTGGTGGCATGCCCCCACAGGATATTTTGGAAATTAAGAGGGGAAAAAGCTTTTCTTATAGCTGGAGATAGGTAGGTCAAGAAAGCCCTCAAAATCCACCAGAATACACCTCTTCCCTCTAGATTTCAAATTTTTCTGAGGGAATGCCATCAAAGGATATAATTAAAGTCCAGAGGGGGGAAGCCTTACTCATCGCTAGAGATAACTTATAGTCGGGAGAGCCCTCAGAATCCACCTTTTCCCCTTTAGGTTTCAAAATTTTCTGGCGGCATGCCTCCACAGGATATTTTTGAATTAAGACAAGAAAAGCTTTACTCATAGCTGTAGATAACTTAGTCAGGAGAGTCCTCAGCATTTCAGAATTTTTTCAGGGAATGCCCCCAGAGGGTATTTCTTAAGTCTAGTGGGGGAAAGCCTCATTTATTGCTGGAGATACCTTAGTCAGGAGTGCCCTCATAATCCTCCAGAATGCACAATTTCCCCTAAAGATTTCAAAATTTTCTGGGGGGGGGGTATGCCCCAGACTCCTAATACAGTCACTACAATGTACTTGCGACATCACAGGGCTGCACTTTTGTACCCCCCCCCCCATGTTCAGGGCCCAAATCACGCCCCCCCTTTCTGAAAATCCTGGATCCGCCCCTGCAGAGCATGGTCCAAGAGATCTTATCCCTCCCCATACCCCCCCCCACCTTAAAAATTACCAATCCCTTAGGGACAAGTCGTTCATTGTCAGGTGGGAGGGGGACTTGGGGGGAAGGTGGTGTTGTCCCACTCATATATCAGACTGTTTTTGGGATGAGTTGTGTCAGACTCAAAGGCAAATTGCAACTCGAAACACAAAAAAAAAACGCAGATTCACGGCCAACTGATGGCCGTCAGTCACTGACAGTATCATTAGCCCTTTAATTGTTTCTAGTTCTATTGGAGTATGATTATTTGGTTTACTATTCATCCCTAATCATTTTAATTCAATTATAACTGCACACCGGTGGCCGACTCCAGCTGCCAGCCGGCCGCCATAACTGTATGTGACATCATGACCTAATTGGATCTGAAAACGAGGCTCGCTGAGATCATGTGCAGGGCTCGACAAATCCCTGTGGCCAATGCCCGTGACTCAAAAGTAATTCTCTGGGCACAAAATAAGCTGTGCCCAATGGGCACACCTAGCTGTCAAAAGACTACAACCCTTGGTTTATTGACTTAGAGGCATATGCTTATTCCACTATTCTTCTACACTGCAGAATTTATCTGTGTGTACTTTTATTGTCTTGATACTACTGTCCCATTTATCAATATATGTAATTTTGAGTAGAGAAAGTGCAGAGGTATCATACTGTAATATATATATACGGGTGCCGTCTGGCATGGTAGGTGAGTCCAGTCGCTGGATGTTCCTAAGGTTCCAGATAGGTGGCAGCACCAATCCGGGCCTGTGGGGACATCTAGCGACAAACACCAAGGTCCATATATAAAGACCGGGGCTCAGCCGCTACGTCAGAGGCCCTCCAGGCCTCCGAGCCCATAGATATACATTTATCCATATTAGCTGCCCCACTATCACCATCCGGGTAGCCGTTGAGTGTTCGAAATAAACCGTTGGCATACACTTGAATCACTGCCTTACTCTTTCTTTCCTAATCCGTAAGGCCCGAACCACCGAAAGGCTAGTACATGGGTTAGACAGCCTCGCGGAAGCTAACCCTGAGGGTCAATTAATTGTCCAAGAGAATGGCAATGGGACATTAACAGTCCAAACCCATTCGAACCCACAGGATGTAGACGCTGCATCCTGGAGGGAACCCGGACCTCATTACACACTGGATAGTGAGGAAAATATACCTGACTCTGTATGGAGAGAACAATCCATACAGAGAAGGAGTACCTTGATAGGTCAACAATCAATTGTTGACGAACTAAGCAATTCGATGTTCGAAGTTGGTGGTAGCACTAACCCAGAACATCCGGCTCCTATGCCAAAAAGGGTGACGTTTGGTAAATTACCATATAGCATACCCAGTCCCGGATTGCCTATTCTGGATTACAGCGCCATTGATGGGGATGTAACATACGCAGTACCAGAGGGGGAAGAACTAAAACAAACCGGATGTCCTGTTGTTAAACGAAACATACATATCTTTGAATGAGAACTTAAATATCTTAGTCAAAGCCAAAGATGAAGTAATTAATGAAAAGCTGCATCTAGAAGAAGATCTTGTTGGCATGCGAACCGAATTCGAAACCAGGAAGAGTGAATATATGAAAGAATTAGAAAATAAAGAAATGAAACTTCAGAACATGAGAAAGTCATTCAATAAAGAATATGACAATAGACACACTCGTATCCAAACATACATAGATACGAACGATCAGCTATGCAATGGCGTGGCAGGTGAGTCCAGTCGCTGGGTGTTCCTAAGGTTCCAGATAGGTGGCAGCACCAATCCGGGCCTGTGGGGACATCTACATGATGTCAATGAGGCATGACATCATGTATTATTGTCATGGTCATTGGACCAGTGGTCATTTTGGAAGGAAACGCTCATTAGCATGACTTTCTAAGAAATACTATTGGCCCGGCATGTTGCGAGATTTGCAAAGATGGGTAACCACCTGTCCGGACTGCTGTAAAAACAAACCCGGACCCGGGAAGGACAAACTTCCCCTATCTCAGGAACTTTTCGGAGTTAGATTCGCGAGAATCGGAGTAGATATCATTAGTGGATTTAACACAACCGCTAATGACAATACCTGTATGATGGTAGTGTGAATACTATACGAAGTATACTAAAGTTTTCCCACTACCGGACCACAAAGCAATCACTTGTGCCGAAGCCTTTGTAAAGGGGAATTCAGACAAGCCGCTTCTTCATTCGAAAAGTGGGACGATGGCTACTATGTAGCAGAAGCCAAAGTTACCCAGGTCAGGAACTCCTCCCTCCTAGAACTGGACCTTTACGCAGCTCTCCATATGATTATCCACCGTCGTATGGCAGCTGAGGATGAGGCTCGCAATAAAGCCCGAATTGAGGAGACGGTATTAAAGGTAACCGCTCCCCTGATTCCCGACTTAAAATTAGATGCTAGAGGCTTGGATTCCCCTAAATCCGCTTCTAGTGGCGCTACCGGAAAACCTGTGGATCCGGAAACTCCAAGCACCTCGGGTAAGGCTTCCTCCGCTGGAAAGCCGAACCCGGAGCTAAAGATCCGGATCCGGAAGATTGGCAAGTGTCCAAGAATAGGAGGTCTGCTTCACGTCGGCTCAAGAATCTACCCGATTCTGTTAGAGCCGCACAGAAAGCCAGTACCTTGGGTACAAGCAGCTCGAGTACCGCCATGGAGGTGGTCTCGTCAGATGATGACTCTCTAGGTGAATCCTCAGTAGAGTACAATGAGAAAGTTGTTTCATCTACTCAGACGGAGGCAGAACATTGGGCTAATGCCAAATCTGGGTTTAAGACTCGGATACCAACCTGCTTCCAAGATTGTGCATATGGAGTGAAGAAAGACAGCTCCACTCTGTATGCTTGCCCCGACCCAGTTAACAAAAATGGGGAATCGGATGATGAAGAGGATGAGGATCCCAATCCGAGCAAGGCCTATCGCAATATGTGGCTTATGCTAAACCACACTGACGGGTATTATACCTATACCCAGAGGCGAAAGCTGTGTTGGGCACTTGAAAAGTGGTACGGTGACGACCAAAAGTCCTGTCCCTTCTCCATCTGCCAGGATGCTAGTGATGTCTCGGTCCGGACCTGGAGTACTTCAGCCCAGTTCCAAAGGCATCTTGTAGAAGCCCACTTCCACCATCACCCGGTCTACATCTGTGACCCGAGTTATGGTAAGAAGGGGAAGAAATGCACTACAAAGGTCACCTATAACCGGCGTAGCGATCTGGCAAGACACCAGAAGAAAGGCCATGCCGAAGGTCTCGATGCAGCCCGTAAAAAGATCATGGAGCTGCACCAGGAACTCATGAAGGACTTCGACAGTCTGAGCACGGATGCTTGGTTGAAGATCCGACCAGGGGACCAAGTCCTATGTGAGGTTCCGAAGACCAAGGATTCGAAACTTCGAGCCAAGATTATCCTCACTCCAGGTAAAGGAAAGCTAGACATGCATGAGAGTCTTTGGCAGAAATGCCAGGAGTCTGGGAAAGACGGTAAAAGAGCCCGAGATAGAGTTAGGAGAGACCAGAGCCGGGGCAGATCCGGTAATAGTCAGAGTAAAACTAGCACTCAACCCAGGGCGGATGATCGTTCCAGATCCCCCCTGGCACGTCACCCACACGAGCAGAGACAGAGCACTCTTGTTTTCAAGAAACCTGGACCTGCCGGTTATGCTCGAGCAGCATTAAAACCAGGAAAATTGGATACAAACAATTTTCCGTCAATGCCACAAGGTCCTGGACACGAAAGCCAGACCTTGGTCATTGTACCCAGAAAGGCCCCAGCACCTGCTGCTGCCGGATCCTCAGGTGCCGTATCTGCTCAGCAGATGTCAACCACCCCTAAACAGGTTGAGACAGAATCCACCGCCCAGTTACTGTGTCCCTATGGCACCTTCGGGTATGTCCTGAAGTTCAACATCTGGAAACGTCGTTCCGGTAGTGGCAACACCCCCCAAGAGTGTTGCACTACCCGTCAAACCCAAAGACGTGATTACCATCAAAACCGGTAACGCTGAAATCTGCTTTGAAAAATCACGCCAAGGGGAGGCTGATGTGCAGAAGGCCATCTACACCCATTGGGAGAAATGTGTCAAGGAGAGAACTACAGAATTCCATCAGGGTCTTCTGAATGACACTCTCATGTGTATGAAGGAAGTAGGCGATGCTGAGAAGGAACGCCTAGAATCCGTAATCCGAGATGAAGTAAAGGCCCGTGAGGAAGAAGCTATAGCTGCGAAAGAACAGGCAGCTATGGATGTGCATGTCCTAGAGAAACGTGTTAAAGAGGAAATCACCCGAAACACTAATCTGAACACTAAGTTCATGAGGGTGTTCGGTGTCGACATCGACGAATGAGACAGTACTCTCGAGTCGGCCCTAGACCTTCTAAGGAAGAAAGACACTAAGAAATCCACTTAGTGTGTTCCGGGTTTCCCTCATAATTTTTTTTCTTTTTCTATCTTACAACCAGACTAAGGGTTTGCAGAAGGTAGAAAATCTACCTCCTGATGTTCCCTTACAAATAACACTTAAGTATATTCTATGTGTTCCAGGTTCTTTTATAACCAGAGTTAGCCTGATCAGGATATAACTTAACTATTATCTCCTGATGTTTCTGTTTCGGATTATGAATTACTTACGAATCCGAATAGTAGTTGTGCTGCTAGATATACTGCCGGATATGGATACATACATATGCCTGATGTTACCTGTTCCTGTTCTACTTACTGGATGGACTTACTACTGTTACCTGTTCTTGTTCCACTTACCGGATGGACTTACTACTGTTACTTGTTTCTACTCTACTTACCGAATGGACTTAGTACTACTATCTACCTACTTCCGGATCTACTATTTGAACTAGCACTTTGTCAACTACCTCAGAAAGGACTATTACTACTACATGTTGACAACCGGATTACTTTTTAACACCATTTGGATTACTTCAACGAACAATAGCACTCCTAGAGGATTGTGGGTAGCTGCCCCTAATCAAGTATCGTGTATTTATATATCTGTACACTAGGATACAATAGACTATAGCACGTCCATCCCGTGGTTAGCTGACCACACTCCTTCTCCACACCAGGAGGCCATTTCACCGCATTTATTACAATAAATGCGGACGTCCGTATATTAAATATGGACATCCGTGTTTCACATTTATGCCCATATCTGAACACCTACTGCCCCTACCCCCCTCCGCATTTGAAATATGAAGCATATTTCAAATGCGGAGGGGGGTAGGGGCAGTAGGTATTCAAATATTGACATAAACTCTGGCATACTTCAAGACTACACACAATGATCTACTTATATTTTGTGTACATATTACCATAGTGTCTTCATTACTACTTAAATGATCAAATAACTTTCATTTGTATACCTGTAGTAAAATAATATTATAATGGTCTTACAGGTTCATAACATAACCGGATCTATTCTTACTTGTCATAATACTTAATATGATCCGATATAGATTATAATACACCAGATTGTCATGATTATCTATTTATGACATATCATTGTATAATATTAATTATCTGGTGCTATGATAGTTGTTTGAATGCATCACAATGTAATATATGTCTTTTTCAAGTGTATAAAACTAAAACGGTAAAATACAAAATAGTTCTAACATAGAACTATAAGTTAATTAGATGTATCATTAGATAGTATGGTTACGTTTAAAGTCTTTGTCAAGACTAACTACATGTCATGTTTGTAATAATAACAAACTCATTAAGGTATTAATATGTGGTTTATTTAAAAGATCCGTTCCATATATCTATTACTATCCACATTGTCAAATTGTATCAATTTTCCTATTTTATTATTCGTAACTATTAATACTATTGAGTATGTTAAATAACTTCTCATATGATACTTTAAAAATGTTGTTGTTATATCTATGGTTATACCTCTATTATTAGGGTAAGACATAATGTAATGTTATCCCTATATAATATAAACTATAATAGTTATAACTCCTGCCTAATGTCTGGGGGAGTAGTATAGAGGTATCATACTGTAATATATATATGGGTGCCGTCTGGCGTGGTGGGTGAGTCCAGTCGCTGGGTGTTCCTAAGGTTCCGGATAGGTGGCAGCACTGATCCGGGCCTGTGGGGACATCTAGCGACAAACACCAAGGTCCATATATCAAGACCGGGGCTCAGCCGCTACGTCAGAGGCCCTCCAGCCCTCCAAGCCCATAGATATATATTTATTCATATTAGCTGCCCCATTTTCACCATCCGGGTAGCCGTTGAGTGTTCGAAATAAACCGTTGGCATACACTTGAATCACTGCCTTACTCTTTCTTTCCTAATCCGTAAGGCCCGAACCACCAAACTGGTAAATCAAACAATTACAAAAGCAAAGGTGTCGGGCAGAGAGCTTACCTGCTGGGCACATTTTTTTGCCCTTGTGCCCAATGGGCACACATTCTCCAAACTGATTTGTCGAGCCCTGATGTGCCTGTAGCATGACGTCTGATCTCATTGGGGCCGTGATGCTATGGAAAATGGGATCAGTGTTGCTATGCTAGAGGCGGGTTATGCTCTGTTCATAGGGGTCCGTATACATTTGTATAGGCATCGTCCGTTTTAAGTCCCATGAGGTTAAAATCTAAATCTCCAATTAAAGTTAGAACTCCTAAATATTCTGTTGTCAAATTCCATATATTTTGAGGTTTTTTTTCATACTGTCGACGCCCCCTGTGCTAACCCTTATAGAAAGTTTCTCGGAATTTCCCCTGAAAAAAAGAAAGAAATTTGGCCACCCCGGATCAAAAGAATATTCTGTGAGTGGCGCTACCTGTGGGAACTGAGAGGAACTCAACAGATCAAAACTGTAGGTGGCTTCTCTTTGACTCTCTTGTGCTATACATTGGCAGTATCGTCCGGTCGGGATTCAGGGAACTCCCTCTGTCCTGTTTGGGGAATGTGGGTCCCCATATTCTGGGGAATATTACTACGCACTATACCTGCCTACATTTAACCACTACAGCACCCAGAACTACTTTTACACATAAACACTGGTCGCCAGAGACTGGGGCCAGATTGATACATTAGTGCTCACAATTTTCAGGATGTCAGGCCCTCACTTTTTAGGTAGGATGGAGGGTTACTCTGTCACTTTTTGGCTCAGGGTGTCTGTCCCTGAGTCAAGGCTGCTGGATATGCAGCTTCCGTTTCAAATTTGAGGTCCACAAAGCTTAGATAAAAAAACTATACTCATGCTGTCACTAAAGTCACTTGGATGAATAGAAAACACTTGCATTTTTGTCTTAGGGTAAAATTGGGTAGTATCGCGCATGTTGTATCATGCACCTTCAATTAATGAGGTCTATTTGCAAATGTTTTGAAGATTAAAAAAGAATCTTTTTGCATTAGGTACCCATGTTATTTCTACGCATGTTCCAATGGAAATTGGCTACTGGGGTCATATGTGTAGTTCCAATATTGGTTATGTAAAAAAATCTGTCAAACTCGTAATTCCTAGCATCTATATTAACAATTAATTCCCATAGAGAACAATGCTAACTTCAATAAGGCTTATATCGCGCATATCTTGTTGTTACATCGCGCATGTTTGGTAGAATATAAGCGAAAATTTTAAGACACAATTTAGGTACAGAAAATAATCCAAATGGTAGCCCTAAATGTTAAGTAACACTGCTCTAGATAATTTTCTAGCTGCTAGCCCTAACCCGAGAGGTGTGACAGCATTCCCCGTGACCCTTGTTGTTTCACACCTAAATTACAACTAAAGCTGTGAACATTATGTGTGCGATACAGGCTCCATGGGAAGTCACATTACATTGTGGCGGGGTGAGTCAGGAAATGCGTGATACAACCCAAAGCACCACAATACAACCCAAATGAATCTTTGAACCTTAATACCACTGTAATTCAATAGGGAGCAGTTAGATATGTGTGTCATGAACGGCAACTGTTGCTGGAGGTCGTGCTCTATGAGTGGATGACACAAGCATAGCTCCCCGCTGCGTGGGCTTAACGTAGGGCCGTCTGTTTGGTTATATCGTGACTTGGTGCGTGATACTACCCACTTTTACCTTATATCAAGTTCCACCAGAAAAAAATGTATCCTTGTTATAATGTCACAATAAAGTCAAAACAAGCAGCACATGAGTGCATATGGCATTTGTAAACAAATGTGGAGATTCTTCTGTTTACAGTTAGTGGATGCACAAAATATGTAATTTTGAAAATATAGAAAAAAAAGAACAGAAAGGATGTGGGATCTGGACCACACCAAAGTGGTGAATAGCATCCCTGCCCCTCTTTGATCTGTAGTAGCATGTGGGCTTTTTTGCCAAATGGAGGGTAAATTTTTTATACCCTCCTCAAGAGGGGTCAAAAGTTTTTGCGAAAAAAAAACATGTTAATTCACCTCAAAATAATGTATATTGAATTAAGCATAAGTTTGATCATTTATGTAGCTATCAGATGTACCAGCAGAATATATCATCTCACCACTATCATCAAATTGACCCCCCTTGGGAGGGGGCGTAAAAGATTTAGCCTCTTTTCAGCAAAAAAACCCATGTGCTACTATAAATAAAAGAGGGGCCTGACAATTCTCCTCGCCTCCGGAGTGAGTAGGGGGGAGGGCGCACAATAAACTTTGACTGCCGTTGAGGGGGGGGGGCAGTCAAAATTTTCCCTGACATAGTGATCGATTTCCATGACATCAATTAGATTTACTGTAGTAGCAGACATATAAGACATGGCTTATGCACGAAACTATGCCCTACTGTACCTTGTAACACCGCCAGGTTCAACTTATGTCTCATGGCATTACCATCAACTTTGGGTGTGACTTATTGTTGAGGTTGCCTTAAAGGGCATCTAGCATGCTAAAACTTTGCTAAGGATTTGTATTTTACATAAGCCTTGCTGTCTTAGTTGAAGAGTATTGCCTCACTTTTCTCATGTATCCTCAGGGTTGCCAGGGGTCAGGAAAAAGTCAGGAAAACGCTTTTTTTTTCAGGGTCAAGAAAAAGTCAGGATTTAGCACGAAAGGTTGATAAAAAGTCAGGAAAAAATTAGTATATGGTAAAAGTCAGGAATTTTAGGTCAAACCAAGGAAGTACTCACTATAGTGACTATTTCTGTGGTCAATCCTAGGGCAATTTTGGCAAAAGTCTGGACTGCAGGTTTTTTTCAGTTTTCTCAGTCTTTAAAAGATCTGCCACGATCATCCTTATCATTTAACCAAGGAGATTTAAATTAAGCATTTCATGATATAAGTAAAAATTTGAATGCACCATTCGGCTTCTAGACCTTCAAAATTTTCTCTGGGGGAGATACCCCAAACCTCCCTATTCTCAGTGTCAAAATGCCCTAACATGACTTCTGTAATACCCCAAGTATAAGGCTTGGGATAAGCTCCCACTGCACCATATAGATTCAGCAAAAGGGGTGCTCCATATATGTGAGGATAAGAATACATCAGGCAAAAAAAAAGTTGTGTGTTTCAGGTAACATGCTGAAAGAAATTAGGTAGGGAAGGTACGATTTTTTTTTTATAACTGCTTCAAGGACTTGTAACGAGTCACGGTGACACGGGGCGAGTCACAGCGATTCAGGGATGACTGAAAACTTGGCCCAAAAACCTATATTTGAAGAGTTTGGTTCCAAAATGCAATAAATCCTTTTACGACTTTTGAGATAATGAGTGAGTGAGTAATAGTTGTTTAACGCCATTTCGACAGCTAAGGTCATATTCATGGTGAGAACTACATTACACAATTTGAGATAGTGAGGTTTTGTTCCAAAACGCAATAGATCCCAAAACTGTTTTCCAAAATGCAATAAATCCAATAGGCCTCTTTTTTAAGTCCCCATAATAACCATAAAATATGGATTTCCCTTCTACAATTGACATTTCTCATTTAATTGAATATAAATGAAACATTTTAAGTACTTTTTCTAGTGATGCTTCTTTAGCAGACAAATGATAATTTATCATTCATTTCTCTGCAAAATGCAATAAATCCTGTTTTGTTCCAAAATGCAATAAATCCACACTGTTTTGTTCCGAAATGCAATAAATCCACAACAATGATTTTCACATCTATATATCACTCTCCTTACCAGTAATGTTTATTTTCTTGGGGGATAACATAATTATCCTTACATAAGAACATGATATGATAAAAAGAGGTCACTCAAGTCATGTAAATTAAGTTATTAATGAACATGCATGACATGATATTGTTTGGCTGAGTGGATTTATTGCATTTTGGAAACAAACAGCTTGTGGATTTATTGCGTTTTGGCACAAAACTGCATTTTAGGTTGGTCCTAAGTGCCAAATGGTAACTGTTTTTGAAAAAATGATTTTGCAACATTTTTCACTTGCCCTGAGTTGTTGTTTTCCAATGTTAACTCCATTTTTTCCAAAATGGCGTTTATTGTGTTTTGGAACCAAACTCTTCATTTTCTTCAAAAATGGAGAAAAAAGTTAGGGTCGGCCCTGTTTTGCTAGGTAGGGTCGGGTTACCTGCAACAAACAATTTTTTTGGGGGCCTTAGGCATGGGATTCTTCAAGATAATTATATCCAAAATCTTAGATATTTGAAGGCTAAATCCTTGTGATTTGTACAGAGCCAATAAAGAATTGAATCAACATTAATAAAGGGGGGGGGGTCTTAGACTTTTTCAGGTGTCTATCATGTTAGAACCATCTCAAATACTACCCCAGAGAAGGGACAGGGGCACTATCTCGGATATTTCTTCAAACCCCAATTCCATCCCTGATATATAGAAGAGTACTAGAACCATCAAAATTTCATCCAAGGTGCACCCTATATAAAACCTCAGAGGGATGTGCCTTACATGCAAGGTGTGCCATATCTGTACAACTTTCAGGGCTTGCTTTTTATTCTTCTCTGGAGTTTACATGTATCATTATGCAGCATTAAAACATAATACCATAAATTCTCTAGTATAAGCCGTGGCTACTACAAGAAACAGATCCAGTGATGGGGGGAGTAGGGTTAAGGTTTGACACATAACCAATATTTTCTCAATTGTTCCAGCATCAAAGGTGAGGGGGTGGGGGTGCTTGGGTCTCTAGGACCCTGTAGCTTTTTGGATTTTGAACATCCAACAATTAGAAAAAAATATTTGTGCCATTCCAGTTTTTTTTTTTTAATTTTCCAATCTCTGGGCTTATACAAGGATGTGGCTTATATGTGAGGATTTACAGTACCTCACTATGAGAAGCACTCCCAACTCATGCTGATCCTGTAAGGGGCACCTGATGTGCAATTTTGGTCACTTTTATACTGTTCTATTGTTAAAAATTGACATATAAGGTGAAACCCTAAAGCAGTTTCTATAAGGTGCAGTAGGGGTCTATCCTCACCTATATTAAAGCTGTGTCAAAAAAAATTCCACGCATCAGCGCAATATTCCAACACCATTCTATTTCTACACTTTTTAAGGGCCGCTAATGCATTAATGCATCATGCCCATTCATTGTCATGATGTAGGAATTCATCAGACCCGGCAGGGTCAATTAATACACCTCTGGAGGGTCGGAATGATGCACCAATGAAGTGCTGGGGAGCAGACTAACCAGCACTACAGCATCAGCGGCCCTGAAGGGGTTAAGAAATGACCTTAACATGAAGTATGAATCTCTGACATCACTGTTGAATCTCAATGTCAGTACCGTAAATCCTTGCTTAGAGGACCCAACTTGTACACCAGAATTATATCATCTGGGTCCTATAGAATCTAGCCCAAGTCGGGTGTGTCTTATATGCGACAATTTTACACTGTAGAACACTACTAAAGATTTGTTCATAGTGTGTCCTATGTGTAAGGGGGTCCTATATGTGAGGATTTATGGTGATATGCCTCAAATGCTGCTTCATAAAGGGTCAGACAATTTTCAATTTGGTCAGGAGAAAGTCAGGAATTTTGATGAGTCTGGTTCCCTGGCAACCCTGATCCCTCTTAAGCTTTCCAAATTTCCCTGACATCAAAATATTTCCCTGACATTTTCACAAAACCTGTAATTCCTTGACAAAAATCTTAAATTCCATCTTAAATTCCCTGACATTTCCCTGACCTGGAAGGAATTTTTGCTTTCCCTGACAGGTTGACCTATTGATGAATAATGATCACTCCCCAAAAACCTTTTGGGCTAAACCCTGTAGAAATGTTTAAAAATGTTATCAACAAAAGCATTTGTAACTAGAATGTGTATAGAAACGTTTTTTAAAAGAAACGTTTGCATATAGAAGGTTTTGTAAATGTTTGTTGTTTACTGGGTAGCTTTAGAGTAGTTCATACATTTGACACCAGGTAGAGTGACACTTTGGTCCAATCGCAGGACGCAACTTGCTACGCTGGTCTATGCCCTGGGGCATGCAGTCTCGCCCGCGTGGTGACGCGCTTATTTTCGGGACTGTTGCGCATGCCCTGAGGGCATATTGCTGGCCTTTACATATCAACAATTGACCATTCCTATCGTGTATCAGTCCTGAGGGCATATTTCTGCTCTTTTGAAGTTCTGGGATTAACCAAAAACACGCACATGCCCATACCAGTGTCGTCTAGGCCACTGTCCACATTATGATTGACCAAAGCATGCCCTTAGGGCATTAATAGTGTATGAATGCCCTAAGGGCCTACTTTGAATACCAGAACTACACCATCCTTAATATCCTTAGGTATGGAATCATGCCCTAGGGGGTAATTATTATCTCCAGGGGATATTGCTATCCGTTACCCCCTGGCCGTTACCTTCAGGGGCCGTTACCTTCCTGGGGGCCATCATGGAGTTAGCACTGATGCCCTGAGGGCATTGATGATAAAAATGGCCTTAGGGCTTAAGTTAGCAGTCATAGCCTTAATGTCCAGAATATGTCCCGATGATAAAATATCCTGTATAGGGGGCCTAGTCCAGATCAGGCCCTATTATAAAAGGGCATCTATATAGCGGTAGGCTATGACCTAAGGGCATTGTGTCCCTAGGGCATACATTTTGGTCTATTTCCATAGAGTATATATCATTCACCGAGATAACTATACCCTTAGGGCATATTCATCACATCCATAGACTATAGGTTTATTGTAGGTCCATGCCCCCAGGGCATTATTAGTGATGCCAATGCCCGAGGCTTATCCTCCATGGAGTTAATTGACTAGTACATGCCCTCAGGGCAGCAAAAGCACGTTCTATGCCCTAAGGACATGTCCCTTCTTTTCTTCTATAGACTGTAAATAACAATTCAGTGAAAATTCTCTTGACATGCCCTAAGGGCATAGCTAGGCCTACAGGGTGTAGGAGCAGCTCTCATTATACAAGATCGCAGTACCCATGCCCCTTGGGCATCAGCATCGGGCCCCGCGGCAGTATGTCCTAAGGGCATAGACCAACGTAGCAAGTTGTATCCTGTGGTCGCATCCCTCCCATCTCCAGTTGGTGGCAGCACTGTGCATACACAAGATGCTGACTTCCTGTCTGGGCCCTTGGCATTTGAAGCCCAAAACAATGTGGGAATTTGTCAATTTAGACTTAATTACACAGGCTACTCGACTTAAACACTAACTATCTACATGATAAGCACTGAAAAGCCCCTATTTGTCTGCATTCATTGGTTAAACTGAAGTGTATCAGAGCTGGGGTGACACGAAACTGCTGGATCATGGATATGGGGGTCATGGACAGGGGGTATCATGGGCATAAGGCCCCTGAGCCATTTGTAATAAATAGTATTACATATATGCCAATGTACTAGGAACCTTTGAAATTATCAGTGTCTGTCATTTTCTGAAACCCCTGCATCACGACCGCCACTATTTAAAACCCGTCCGTCACAATTGTCACAGGCATCACTTTTTACCCATGTATGCCTATAGGCACTCTCTTCGGTCCATTTTGCATCACCCCCCCCCCTATTTGGATCAAATGAAGCTTTATATTCATACCAAATGGAGCAACTGACGAGAGAAATTCAACTGTATCCATTTTGGCTAGAGACATTACAGCTCATGGTCGTAGTATCCCTCTGGCAGCAGAAGACAAGTGTCCATTACCAGACATGATAAACCATCCCTGAATGCATACAATACCATACAATTAGCCTGCTGTCGGCAGGAGATAACTATAGATTCATACTCGTGACAAATCCTTTTGCTAGCATGAGAAAAATGTATTTAACTCAGTCTCTTCTGAACAATCACACACCTCATACTTTGAAACTCAACCAATCACTACCCTCAAGCTCATTTGCTGCAGATACATTTCTAAGGAAAATATACAAATAGAACTCAGCCTAAAGGTGATATTGTTAACGCATGATAAAAACCAAGTAAGCCACAGTAGCCGGTTTATATAAAACAAGACCATTGCAGAGATGGCTATCACTTATCACTTAAAGGTGTCACGACGACTAGAGTCTGTGTAAGTCATGAACAAGATTTATGTATGTTCTTCATGAATCCCTCATGAATGATCCCTGTGAGCATCAATTCCGCGGAGATTTCAAAGCCCTGGTATGTCAATGTGATATGAATATTCGAGTAATATTTGACCATAGTGGGGTGTTTGTTACAGCCTAGTATGAAAAGTACAATTGTGTGCTATTGGGGAGCTGGTCGTTCCAAATTGTAAACGAGAAGACCACCTACAGTGGAAGATGCAATAAAGAATTCAAAAATGCAATTCGATTCAAATTCAGAATGGGGGATCACATTTGGGTCAATCTTAGTGCACAAATCTTCTGAAGCATTAAAAGAAAAGGCCACCCTATTTTCATGATGACTTCATTTGGGAGGTTTTTATATTAAATAAAAACATTGTGGCATACTTAGTATCATAACTATCATTGAGCCAGGAAACAGGCCTATCTGATGTATTATTTGACGTCACAATTGGTCAAATGATCGACACTTTGGCTGTATAGCACTGTCCATCTCTGAAGAAATGCTACTCGTGGGTGCATTTGACCCTAATTGGATATTTCCTTTTACAATTAGCATTACATGTAATACAACCCTGCTGTCTGCCGTTATACAAGCAGGTATGTTAATGGGAATATCAGAATCTTTTCATTCAAGATGAACTCCATCAAAAGAAGTTATCTTGAAAAGGGGGCGGTTTAACGCATTTAGACCCGAAAAGATCTGCCATAAACGCTGTTTTTCTATGAAGCCTTCATGCCGTGTTGCCACTGGCTCTAGATCAAAATAAAGTGTTACCACGATCAAATTACAGTATACATGAATATCATTTAAGTGTATAAACCAAGGACAGAAAACCAATATTTTTTTTTCTTTTTGCACGCCAGTACAAAAGAAAAGTTCTTCTCAGAGATTTATAAGCTAATTGTCCGCAGGTATGTTCACCAAGGCGCATCCATTTCAATGCTTTGGCTCAGGAATATTGTTAAAGATTGAGTTGCAACATCATCTATAATATTCTATAATATCACTAATAGAGGTATCTCAATTCTAAAAAAAAAGAAGGAACATAGTGGCAATAAAATGAATGTTCACTTTTCTATTTTTTTTCCACTTCTCAAGTAGTTGGAATAATTTTAAAGTAATTCAAATGGCCACACTATCATACCGTCTAGAGGAAGCCGATTCACTATCATGACTAATTTTGCAGTACACATACAAGCTTATACCTTAGGAATGTCATTTTCAATTTATTTTGGAAACACTGAGAAAAAAAAACAAAATGTTGATTATACTCTTTATTCCTGATTCCATTTTACAAAGTCAGTATGAGACATAAACACCGAAGTCATTTTGTTGCAAAATGGCACATTTATTTGTCTAAATAAATGCTATATACAATTATGGAGACAGAGAATGCTAGTGGCAGTTTTTGGATCCATTCCTGTTATCAATTTAATATTTACTTTGCTTTTGAGACAAGTTGAGGCCATCAGAATTAACCAATGGACTGCTATAGCGGGATATTACTATACCACTGACAATATTATCATAATAATATAAAATGACCTCTGAGACAGAACCTTGTCCGTTTGTAGCACATTTATCCCACACTCGTTGTCACCATGGAACAAATACAATTCTATTTGTGTACATTTTATACAGTAAACAATTGGTACTTCCCTCTAAGGAGGCTATACAATCTTTATCAGTCTGAGAATGTTCTTTTTTCACTTTGTCAGGTTATAAAGGACAAAAAGGATGGCGTGATGTGAATGCTGAAAAAAACTCGGGTGGTTGTCATGAACGCAATATTATGAATGAGATTTTTATTTCTTTATACATATACATTTTTCTTCTCCAAATTAACACACACCGTTCACTGATGAAACCATTCAACCCCAAAAATCAAAAAGAATGTCTATATAGAAAATATATGGATATAAATGAGGGAAAAATATGTTTTAAATTCTTTTTGTCATGTGTGGGAAATAGGAGACAATCTGTAAGCATGAAACCTAATGACACTGCCACCTTCCTGCTAACCACTACCCCAGCCTGCGCTAGCATGCCCTACTGACCAGTTGTCTGGTCCTACACTGCTTCCCCAGCGCTGCGGGCGGACTGAACGAACAGCATTTGCGATTAAAGATGTCTGCTATTTCCATAAATGAGGCTAGTATGTAACAAATGACATGGGCTTACAGAATGAGCACCGACATGGTGACAGTATGAGATGAGGCAATGTACAGGTAGCGAATGAGCATTTGCCTACCGCCAAGCCCACACGCCCCGCTGGGGAGAAAAGCCTTTGGGATTATTTATCATTATTATTTAACCAATTGTCAATCAATATTAAACTTTAGTTTAATTTTTGAAAGAAAAATTATAATTGAACTAAGGGTATATTTAGTCTGCTTGCTTTGTATATAGCATCATTAATATAATACAAAGGGGTTTACAAACAAAATCCACACCTCGCTTCCATTGTAAGGACAAACATACAGGAAGATTGGCGAATTCTGCTAATGTCAAGACCCTGACAAATTCATGAGACAAGTATCATGTTATTTTGGCAGTCATTTCGCGTATACATAATACAAATGAAATATGAAAACAACATCCATAGCCCGCTGCCATCCTGCACAAGAGAAGTTATTTTAGGTTCAGGGTATGTGCACCGATGGCTCTCTGAACTTCTTCCAAGACAAAGCCAAAATACCCTCTTCCCAACATAAATAGTAAAACTTTGGCATGATGTCCTGGACATACCTTCGTTTGAATTAACAATACATTAAATGCATTATATGCAGATGAGGCAAAAAACACCCTCATTCTCACATAAATACACAACTGCACGTGACACGAACGAGCGATCGTGCAGAGATAAAAATAACAGGATTTTCCTATGACTTCTGTTTAGGAGACTCTAAAACATGTGACATCAAACTATGGACTGAGACGGTAAAGGCGTAACCTTTACATTTAACCCTACAGTCTAGTTCGTATGCTTTGTAGTCAGAGAGGTGGACTACTTGATGACTGTATGAGGCTAAAACTTGGTATATCAATATGGTCAAGTAGGATCCTTCAAACTTGTACCAAATAACCTATGTACTTAATAGTCAAGTTTCTTTTTCAAGTATCAACCAATGTTTATAGTGAAAGTGTGAGCCTGAATGGAAATCTTAGATGTGTCTATAATTGACATTCTACACATGAAACCTTTCAGAAGATTCTGGCAGCTTTTCATTACATTTTGTTGATTTCAGCACCAAATGGCGAGATTCCATTGGAACGCAGAGGCTTCTTGGGACCTACAATGTGTTTACTGAGACCTCTCATACTTTTTGACTTGATGTGTACACCAATATAGAGATATACATCAATCTTAGGGGGGAAGAATTGGATATAGCAACTAATTGGACTCACTACAATAGATGCCATGCCTAACATCTAAACAAACATACAAAATGAAAGCTATTAAATTAACCTTAAATATCCTTTTTGTTATTGGCTGTGGGAAATCTTCACTTTAACACCAGTTAAAGAATACCATGTGCTTCATACTGTCATTATTTGGCACCACTACAACAAACATTTGGTAGAAATAAGTATACACCTGTTATTTTCCCTTCTGTTGGTAGTTTTGGCAGTTAAAATCATTACAAAATACCTAATAAAATTGACTAATTTAAGCGAGTGCTGATACATTGTTGTAGCCTGTCGAACACGCTCCAACCGTCAAACAAAACCGTGAAGGTAAACCAGTGCAGAAGGAGGGAGGTACATGCGCCTTTTTGTGTTAAAATCAAACCTGATGAGATTGTGACTAACATCTTTAGAAACTTCCTAAAGTACTTCTTTAAAGTAACCAGGCCTAGCTTATTATCATTAAGTTTTGGAAAGTGACACAATATGTTTTCGCTCACCCATGGACAAAAGGGGAGATCATTGTACAGTGGCTTATTGAACTGAACAGAAGTGAACTTTAGACAAAAAAGAAATTGCTGTAATGTAAACATTGGATGGAGAAGTCCAGCAGAGAGTGTGTGCGGTGTTTAGTAGTCGGTACTAATCGGTAAAGGCTGAGGCCCGCCACCGACCTCACCGATTAATTCCAAACATCCGCCACACTAATTTCTCCCCTCTTCCTCCACACATCCATTGGGTACACATATCATCTTAGAAATGCAAAAATAGACTTGGTCAACATTATTCTCACCACCATTATCATCCTCGTAACCATGATACTTATGAACTCCGGGATCATCGACATCTCAGTTCCATAAAATAACTGTTCCTGTAAGTCTTTTCGGAGGTCAGAAACCAACAGGTAATAATAAATATAGGTAACTCTCGATACAGTGTCCATACACGCTCAGCACACATATCCACAATTCTCCCTATATAGGCACAATTTCTCCATTGAGGGGGAAAACTCAGGTTTCTGTTTGTGTAGAGTAAATTGAACATGAGTACAGAGTCCTATTGGAATCTGTGTCACAAGACAAAAGAAAATCTACATAGTTATAAGTTTAGTACTTAGTCTAAAAATTCTGTAGCATTGTCCTCCCAGTGTCCTTCCTTGAGGGTTTGGAGGTGATTAATAATAATAATAACTTCAGCGGTTAGTCACACATTTAAAAGGTGACTCCCCGCCATTTGTGGTCCGTCCTTTTTATAAAAAGGCTAATTAATATACGAAACAACCATCAATAATGAACGTCTAGCAGTAAGCTGTCTCGGTAATATCGTCCTTTCTCTTCTCTCCTGTCTACACACCTCCGTTGTCTCTCTCCATATAACGGCAACAAGTACAGAGCTGAGCCTGTACATGATATGAGTCAGGGGCCCCAAAAACCTGCCACCGCAACCGCATCATTCCCGATGTCCGAAGCCGCAAACCAGCAGCCACACGACCCACTGCGTCACAAGACCTCATTCGCTTTCAAATTCGAATCACATCACTGTATTACTGTTGAAGACATCATGAGTGACTTTGTTTCTCAGAGTAACAACCATTTGTCATGTCTTTGACACTGACTTTAGTCTGTCATGACTGTAACTGAGAACAGATGACATCATCCAACCATCACCTTTTTGGTGCTACCACTCAACTACTGGTGATTGAGTGTTCACTGCCATGACGATGTACTGCGGCATATACTACTGACACTGTTGCTGAGATTCCCCAATTTGTTGATGCTGACCACTGTTGCTGCCATCATTGACTTCAGCCTCTGTTTTCTCTCCGTCTATAATACCATCCGTTTGCTCGATAGCCTGACTCAGAGATACTGGGTCAGCAGAAGGTAGTTCTGAAGGTTGCTCACGGTTAGCGTATGTTGGGGCTGGGGCTGGTGCAGGGGACACTGCAGTGGTCTGGCTGTAGATCATTGTTGGGTTTGGGGATACTACATGGTGTTGACTGTAGGGTGGGGCTGATGCTGTGGTTTCAGCAATGGACTGACTGTAGACCTCAGTTGGGACCGGGGACATGGCAGTGGAGTCACTGTAGGGAAGGGTAGGGACAGGGGACACTGCCCCCGAGGATTGACTGTTGGTTGGTGCAGGGGACACTGCAGTGTAACTATAGGGCGGAGCAGGTGAAGAGGTTGTGTAGGCTAAGGCCATGGCTGGAGAGGCCTGTGGCTTTGCATTAGCTACATGATCAGGGTAGGGTGGGGCTGGGCCAGGGGAGGAAGATGGGTTTTTGGAGAAGGTAGGGTTGTGTTGGTCTCGTGAGCTTTCATTTGGGGCTTGGGGAGCAGGAGATGGCTGCTGGAGGTCCGGGACAGCATTGGGTTCAGTTAGCAATGACTTGTGGACAGCAGGCTGCTCAGATGTCAGCCTCTCGGGACTGCTTTCGGTCTGTGATGATGGCACAAACTGCATCCCCGGTACTTGTGGCATCACAACTTCTGCCATGGAATAGGTATTTGTCGGCAGCAACAGTGGCGACGAAGTTACAGAGTACATGCCGCGATGGTGATGATGTGGGTGGTGGTGATGATGGTGGTGGTATCCACTGTGAGGATCCACCATGACAGCTTGTGGTGTCGGCAGGGGAGGGAGCTGGTGATAATGATGGCTGTTGGAGTGAAGAGTGGAGGGTGGCGGTGGCGGGGTAGGGCCCTGGCCAAGGAACATACTGTGGGCATGCAGCGCAGCGTCGGCGGAAGTGATGAAACCATGTGCATGCACAGTGGCTGATGAGGCAGCGGTGAGCGGGTCTGAGAAGCTGCCAGCGTCCATTGGCGTCACCAGCCCAGCCATGGCACTGCCTTCGGACAGAAGGGTGCCGCTGGCACCGGGGAATGTTGCCCCAGTGCTCGAGTCCACTGTGTCACCGGAACGCACAACCGCGGGGCTGAGCAAGTGTTGCTGCTGCTGCAAACTCACATTACCTGTCACCAAAAGAAACCACGGGCTGCGTTAGGCATGGCCGGCATCATAGATGCTGGTTCATCCCCATGGGGTATGGAGGCCTACCATCCGGTCCCTGCAAAACACCACAAGCAACAACATACGATGTAGACACTGGCACCAGAACACATGCTTTCATTCTGAATGTGGACGAGTGATTTGAGAAAACGAAAAGCAGCAGCGGATTCCACTGAGGGATATGGTTGTGGTTGTTGGGACACCCCTTGTTACCCTTCCAAAAGGAGCCTATACATTAGCAACACGGCCTACT
Source organism: Acholoe squamosa (assembly GCA_949317995.1). Lineage (NCBI taxonomy): Eukaryota > Metazoa > Annelida > Polychaeta > Phyllodocida > Polynoidae > Acholoe > Acholoe squamosa. The sequence continues at coordinate 60,231,860 of OX439036.1, read as the reverse complement.
ATCTACTTAGAACGAGGTAGTCATATGTACATTGCCTTACACAGTGAGAAGTATGTTAATAGTACATTAAAATACCCCCAAGTCTCTATTCTTCATTTTTCCAAAGCCAAACCCTCCCACCCCCCGTCCCAGATTATTGTTGGATACATCATTGTATGCTGTCAAATCTGTGCAACATCAATGCCATACCTGCATTTCAGCTTGGTAGGTATTCATTGTTCTGTACATTAGACAGGAGGTGAATGTAATAATTAAAGTTTGGGTTATTATGTAAGGCACTGTAGACTAGACGTTTGGGTTTAAATGGCCAGGCAATCTCAAAAATGATCGCGAGTAATAGCGAGTCATTCTGGGTGTGCATGCAGGTTAATCATGGTTAGTGCCAGTATCTACAAAGCCACTATTGATTTTTTCTTTCTACTTCTCCAATTAAGCTACTGATACAAAGTTAGTTTCTCCTATGAAGGGTGATCTTTACTTCACCCTCTAAAAAATAATGGAAAAGTGGGATTACTAAGTCGTTTGTTATGCAATAATAAGATGTAAAACTATTCATGCATTGGTTTGAGCGATAATCGTATATACTATGTAACATGTTAATCAAAGTTCAATGTTAGATATGCTATTCTGTTAGTAAACATTGGTACCAATGCATCTAAATCATACAGGTTTATGTTGTTGCTTGTGGTTAGTCAGGTTAATATCAAACCGGAGTTTTAACCATCACCAAATCCCATATAGGAAACACCAGGATAAAGACCAATCTTAAACGGTAAAAACCAGAAAGAAGAGGGGGTCAAGGAAGAAGCCTTTACAAATATTTCGAATACCGGGTATTTCTTATTTCCCCATGGATACAAAGGGGAAGACACCATACATCAACCACAAAGTACAATCCCAATAGTTTAACTCCCAAGAAATCATGAAAGCACGAGTCAGAGAAACTTCATTACACCCTTTTGACGGAACAACCACAACCTATATAGGTTTGCCCAAACCAGACATCGGTTTCAACCCTCCAAATAATATATAAAGATCAAAATCTTACTCATTCTTGGTTTCTTGCTAAAATACTAGGAGCACAAAGATGTTAATCTATTAACAGTATATCAACCATATCATACACTAATACTTGATGTCAGATAAAGTTTCAATATCACTTTCTTATTCAGGAAAGGTACTGTAATCAGGGATGTAAGTTAGGCATGGGCGAAAATCAGGAAGCCATGCATCTACTTGGTATAAAAGGCCTCTATTTTTCCAAACAGCCCTCCTTACCACTCTTATAAGGAAAATAGATGTCAGTAAACATTTTCAGAAATCAGGAAATACTGATAAAACCTGAAGACTTACATCCCTGTGTAATACCCCGTGTTGAAGGCGCACCCCGCGTATGAGACTCACCTTGACTTTGTGGACATGTTGGAAATATCAAAAATGATTTAACTTCTATTATAACCAATGGGTTTTCAAAATCCATGGCCAGCTAGGACCCTTCCCCCCCCCCCGATACCACTGGAAAGGCGCACCAGGGGTCTATCCTTGCATAAAAGACATGCCTTATACGTGGGGTATTACGCTAGATTTTGATAGAAATTGGACGAGAATTTTTTTTTTGTGGCGATACTTACCTTACCCATGGCTTGTTGTACAAGGTCATCGGGCCCGGGACCCATGCCCCTGCCGGGTAACTCTTCTGTCTTTTCTTCCTCTCGGCGCTTGAGGCAAGCAGCCTTTGGGTTCAGGTTCCGCTCTATGTACAACATAACAAGGCACATTTAGTCACAAAGCCAGGTCAGAGTGGGTCTGACAATCCAACCGTTTGGAATGTCAGACCAATCAACTGCTGAACTGAGAAAATTTATTATTGTGTCACTCTGACGTAAATCGAAAACTAAGCATGCTTCTATGATTTACCTGTTTGCCTTTTCATTATGCATTTTGTTTTAGATCAAAATCATTAAATTTCTTAGGTTTGTTTTATTTGACTGTTTATGCAGTACTGCTTTTAATGGTCATGCTATTTAAGAAAACATGACCAATTTCAGTTAGATTTTGGAGAAGATGAAAACACTTATCGTAAGCACAACATAAATTCCATTTGGGGAAGGGATCAGCATGCTTGTCTAGACAGGGGTTAGCATGCAGGGATGTACTTCTGACTTCAGGGACAGTGTGAAGGGATCTACCTTTGGGCTAGACTAAAATATACTAACTGTGGGTTTACAAAGAGATGGTATTCAGTTCCTACGGCCTTAAGTAACAGATCAAAAAAGTCTAAGTAAAGGAAGCCAGAGAAGAGTGTTTTCGGGACAAAAGTTGAATAAGTATGTTTTATGTTTTCGAAGAAAGATTTGTGAATGGCCAACACAGGGCATGCACGCTGGGTCAAATGTGATAGTCTACCGGCACCAATGGTCTGGCCATATTGGGATCTTGAATAAAGTCCTTCTTTTAGTGCCTCTTGAAATTTCATGTTGCTGCTTATTTCTAATATGATTCTAGGTTTCCGGATTGCCAGGCCCCTTCTTAATTTCTTACAACTCTTTACTTTCGGTCAAATTTTGATTCTTGGTCCTGATATTTGGTGTGGGCGTCGTGGATAGTGGTAGTAGCGGTCTAAGTTTACAATGGCCTGCAGAGGCCTGGAGACGTGAGGACAGTAAGGAATTGGGAAGCAGAATGGGAGAAGATGTCAGAAAGTACTGGGGGAAGGATGTGTGATAGGGCTAGGACCAATGACAAGACCGGTGAATATTGACCAGTGAAGGGGCTATGGTGTTTGTGGTGGGGGCCTGGATGTCAGGCTGAACAGATTCGATGCCTACCTCGAACCTGTTGCTCTAAACTTGTAATTATAGAGACAGCCTGCTGCAGCACGCCTAATTTTGTCTGGGGTTTGTCGTCAGCGAGATGGATAGAGACCATTTGACCCAACTCTTTGAAGGCCTGATTAATATCACGCACCCTTACTCTGTCGGGGAGATAAAAGTAATACAAGCAGCATTAAATCGAGCAATTGCCTACCTCGAACCTGTTGCTCTAAACTCGTTATCACTGAGACCGCTTCCTGCAAGATGCTTAATTTTGTCTGGGGTTTGTCGTTGGCCAAATGCAATGAACACATTCGCCCTAATTCTTTGAAGGCCTCGTTTATGTCGCGCACGCGGATTCTGGGGAGAGAAAAGATAGCAGAGAATGTAGTTATGACCTTAGGTCTTAACGCCAAGCTCACTGTCTGCAGTGGGGGGTGGTTGTCGCTGAGGAGGCTGAGGGGTTGTTGCAGTTGAGAGGAAAGTCAGATATTGTTCTGAGAGACCTGATAAAAGCCCGGCGAACTCTGGTTGTTTCACAAACTCATCCCTTGCACATAATCTCACGGCAGCAGCACCCAAAATTTTGGTAGGGGGTCGAACTAATTTTTGAAAGTGCAGGTGAAAACAAGACGTTTTGCTTCTTTTTGCACTGGCCGAAAGGAACGGTACAAACGGTGTACCTTGTGACGACAACAAATCAAATAAAGAAGGTTGCAGGTAGACCGTCTCATGTGTGTAATAAAGTTTATCGCATCATACTCTTAGCAGGCTCCCGAACCTCATCATCGGAGGGTATGACATAGTACATCAAAATGATAATAATGCAATAATAATGAACGAGACACTTAAAAAGAACCATCTTCACACTATAACAGGCAGCAGCGCGGCAGCATATAGAGAGGTGCTGCTAACGCTCACCACGTCAACACCAGTCTTAGCCATTGGTGCCACACTGACAGAGACTATCACTGGAGATGCCATGCATGCAGAGGACGAGGCCATGCACCTCAGAGACAGACACACACAGCGTGTTCTACACTCGGTATCCTGACTGCTAATGCTGACTCAGTTGGAGCAAGGAGAATTCTCTCTGGTTGCAGCAATGATGCTGACTCGCTGTCAGTAATGATGCTGATCTTCAGTGTCAGTAAAGATGCTGACTCAGTGTCAGTAATGATGTTAGCAATGATGCTGATTCTGTATCAGCAGCAGTACTGGCTCTCTATCAACATCATCACCACAGTCGGTGACGAAGCAATGAAGCTGGCTCAGTATCAGTTAAGATGCTGACTCAGTGCAAGCAATAACCCTGACACTATAATCAGCAGCTAAACTGATTCTGCATCAGAAGCATTCCGATTCTGTATCAGCAGCAATGCTGGCTGTCTATAAGCATCATCAGCGGTCAGATAGCCGGTGAGGCACGGTCACTGGCAGTACTGGTGGGAGCAGCAGCAGCTGGGTTTTACCTCGGACCTGCTGCTCGAGGTGAGTGATGATGTTGACTGCTTCCTGCAGCATCATCAGCTTGGTCAGAGGTTGGCCATTGTTGAGTTGGGCCGTCACCATCTGACCCAGCTCTTTGAATGCTTCGTTTAGGTCTCGAACACGGAATCTGAATGCATTATAGACAAGTGTTTGTTCAACAAGTTTTACGGGGGGAAGCCGCAAACATGCTTCCTGATACTTAAGCCTCATCACTGAGATAAGTTGTTGCCATGTTTTCCATAGACAACTTTTTTTTTTTTTAGATATAATGCAGTTCTGAACGAATCTCCATGCGGACTAAAGTCATTATTTTCCTTTCAGAAAATAAATGCCTAAATCAATTTATTTCAACAAAAACTCAGTTAGATCCGATTAAAATTTACAGAGCCTATGGTAAATCATAGGTCAGTATCACTTAATCACAAATTAAATCATACAAAAAAGGGCTCTGATGTCATTCTTTGCTATATTTCAGGACATTTAAGAAAGAAAGTTTCCTTCCAATTTCCGAATGGGATGCTGTTTACAAATTAATGTAACTGACCGTTTCAATCGCTTTGTCGCAAAAAGAAAAGGTCATTTTTTTTTCTCTGGGAAGAAACAATCAAGATACTGGATTACAGACGAATGTGAAGAAATTAAATGGGATATTAAGAAACTTGTGCAGAAAGACTTGGTGGTTTTGGTCGTTCGGGAAAAGGCCATGATCTGGCTGTCAGAATTGAGTTTGTCTCATTGAGGCATTATCAGGTCGCATGAAGCGAGCAGACGACTTTCTTGTCTGCAGCTGATGCTCTTCCAAAAAAAGGCGGGAGAACAAGGAGAGCTGTTAAATACCAGTGAATCCCCTAGCAAAGAAACTCTGTTGGAGAAAAGCATTGAATCTTGAAATGATGAACTGTAAATCAAATGCAAATTAATTGACCAAACATGACAAGCCATTTCACCAGCACAATTACTGCAGCTAAACGTGTAAAATAAGTCCGAATATGCAGCTCGTTCATAAGGCAGCAATTATACATTTTGGGAATGATATTGCAAACAAACCGTTGTTTGGCATGGATAATCTCATAGGTTTCTGTTCTGAAATATCTAATCTCATATTTCGATTTTCAACTGTGTTAATTCTACAGTTCGATTCTTTGCATTAGAGATGTTAGTATAAACCACTTATGAAAGAATCAGTAGACACTACTTCAACTGACAGTGGGTGTGTTAAAGCAGCTTGCCAGGTTGGCATATAGGGTCTGTTCGACATTTCTGACCATGGTCAAGTAAAGTCAATCTGCGTATCTATATGACCACAATATCTGTGGTAATTGACTGAAGTTCCACACGTCCACAATTTATTCAGTCAACACCAGGTCTTGAATCTTGTGAATGAATCATTCATTAGGGGATTTGGAGAAGGTTAGGTCATGCTCTCGGTCTTCTTCTTTTTATTTCTGTTTCTCGATCGTCTGTGACCAGCTCTGACCATGGTCATCTTTGTCCAACGAGCAAATAAGATATCAGCCAAGTAAGGACTTGCTGAACCACCATAACAGATAATTCCATCTGTCAGTTTTATACATCTTCCACCATTATAACAATGCCGGTGGTCATCTCATTAGTAGTTGTGATGCTGACTAGCACTGTTCAATAGCATTAGTAAAAGGTATGGGCAAGTCAATGGCTTTGGCCGCCGAACTGTAAATGTAGATGGTGGCGTGTATGAAAAGCCGCTGGGCCTTGGAGGCCACACTGCACTGTCTTGACCGGTTTGTAGAGGTTGGTCAAAGAAAGTGCCGTGTAACAGCCATGCCCTCCCGCCACCCGCCGCCAAGGGGGCACTGCTCGTCCAGAGTTGGGCACGCGAATAGTAAGCGGCTTACAGTACCTCTCTCTGACGTTGTTTGCCTGCCGCCGTACTCTTTCCCGCTCAGCCTTCCCCTCCGGACTTTCATCCTCCTCTTTACTACTTCTGCAACAACCAAACAGGGAGACCTCAAGTAAGTAAAAAGCTGACAATTACCTCTCTCGTATGTTGTTGGCTGCTCGCCGCTGGTCCGATTGCTCTCCCTTTGCTTGAACATCTAAGTCTTGACTCTCCCTGCAATTATATGACGGGTCAGCAGGGGTCGCAGGCAGTCACGAGTTGGAAGTTTGCTACAATTCAACTGGAGAATTACTGCTTCCAACATTCATCTTTTCGGTGGATATAGAACAGAAGGTTCCCAAAATATGAAGCCACTGTATATGTGCTTCTGTTTTGAATTTTGATCGCTTGCTTCATTACAATTATAATCAGACCAAATGTCATAAGTATCTTATCATATCTTTATATACATTACATGTCCATTAGGTTGCTTTCTTTGTGATAAATTGGAAAGATGAATACAAAATGTCAAACTTTTTGTTTCAAAGATCATGAAGAAAATCATTAGTATTTTTCTCTGCATAATTTAGAATGTGGTTTATAACACAATCGGTACTTCTAACACATCGTTTTCTCACACACATATCATGCGCCCTACAGCGAATATTCAAAAACTACTCGTTAGTATTCACATACAACAATCAAAGTTGCTTCATTTGAATACAAATACATATGTAACAAAATTGATCGACATCCGCTGCCTCTCTCAATGTTAAAGGTTTCCTACCATTTGGCTTGGTTGATCTAGTTGAAATCTATCAAAAATCTATTAAGATTGCCTAACATCCGAGGCTTTTTAAGAGTCTTTTCAGATAGGTATTTTCCTAGAATCTCCCACTATTTCACTTCATTGACACCATTCATTACAATATTTACTTTTGTCTCTCTGAAAGCAAACGTGAGAGCTCTTCTACTAGCCAGAGGTAACAATACTTATGACGCTGAAAACACTGGTTGGGGAGAAATTGACCAGAACCATGTAAGACTGAGAGCAAAATGAAGCAGCAGTGTCGCCACCTGTCAGGGACTAGTGGAAACACTTACCCATCACCACTCCCTCCACCGAACGACGCTGAGTTGGAGTTGGTTCTGAGAGAAGACAAAAGGGAGAGAAACGTGTCACTATCACACACGTAATCAGCGGGTATCAGTGGAAACAATGAGAAGTAATCAGTGAGAAGGAATGAGCCACAGCCTTTGCCGACACAGTAAGCGAAATGAAAGGAGTAATATGAGCACTACTTTCCCCCTATTTACACCTGTTCATCACATTTCTTTTATTCCGCCCTATGTTCCCTCTATGCTCCAAAAGTATTTTCAAAATACATTGCCTTCATTTGATTTGCTCACTTTTTTTTTTTTCATTTAAAGTTTCTATTGAATTTCGACGTCAGGAGTAATAGGCAAATACATTTTCCATGTAATTTCTTGAGTGCCTATTGCAATGGCTATGGAATCATCTTCTACTCACAACCTGCGGATATCTTCTCATAACATGAACGAGTGCCATCCACACTCTATCATATGCAATTTACATGGGCTTCATGGATAGGTCAACTTATGAAAAAGAAAATAAGTAGGGGCAAATAAAATGAAACAATTTTAGGATACATAAAACCACCTCAATATTTTTTCAACGTGGAAAACACAGATGTAAACTTTATGCAAAGCAAGGGATGGGCTTCCCTATTCAAAATCACGTTAAACATGTCTATGACGTTTGATAAGCGAGCCGAGTACTCCACGCTTCAATTTTTTTTAGCAATGCCTGGTCATTACAATTTTTATACACAGCTACGTCAAATGTACGAGTTCTTACCGGATCCTCTTTGCTGGCGGCGGTGCGGCTGTTTTGGAGGTAGGGGTGTTGGAGGAGGGCTGGGAGGTGGCTATACTAACACCCACCCCCGTACCATCCTTCAGCTTCTCCTCCAGACCACTGTCTTCTGGCCGCTCCAACTTCTCTACCTTTATGTTGCCGTCCGTCGTCGGCTCACTACCTGCGTCACTACGCACACCTGTAAGTGACGACAGAACGATGCGTTTTCAAATCAATGGTCGAGGGAAAGGAAACACTTTTAGATTAAGCAGCAAATAGGCATCTTTATTTTCACCTTTTGCTAACAAACTAGATTTACAACGATGATTGGGCAGATGCGGCACTCACAATGCCATTCCCTGATCTCTACCTAGAAGTGGACAAACTGTACTGCATTTTCGTATGAATGCAGCATCAAATAGACCTCGCTGACCACTAACTTACTTCTAAATGTTGCAGTTAGTGGTACATATAGAGTTAAGTTAACCTTGACTCACAAAGACACTCCATCTAAAAGACACATACAACAGTCCCCCTTCTCCAAACTTCATTCCGACAGCTGTGACCCTATGCACACTGTCACAAAAAGACAAAGGATCTACATTTAGAGAAGTTCATTTAGCAGTGCCGTGGCAGTCTTTGCTTTCTTCTTACTATTGATTCCTTGGTGAGGGCGAGGGACTCTGCAGAGAAGAGAGAAGGCTTTGGAAAACTGTGACATACAGGGACTAAAGTGAAAAGAAGTTGGTGTGACTGTTGCCTTCTGGCTATATCAGATACATGTAGACTTGGATATCAGGTTACTTTATATTTTGTTCAGATCCCATTGTTACTGGTTGTTGATTTTGTCACTGATACAGTAAAGCCTCGAGGGAAGATACAGGAATACTAATATTTTGTGAAATCAGGTGTTGTTTCTAATGTGACATAACTCCTTTAAGACATAATTTACTTGATAAAGAGACACAGTATCATAGCTGCACAGGCAATCCAACGTTTCTTTCGCGTATCCCATTTAACTCTGGGAAATACAATGAACAGCTGATTCACAATGTTTTCTGCTGACTGAGAGGGCAGTGATGGGGTTGGGTAGGGGTGTTGGAGATGGCAGGTAGGGTCAGGTAGAAACACCTGTCCTTCCTGTTGTCGCCATCAGTACCCCCACCCACCCTGGAGGTTGGATAAGGTCAGATCACCCCAAGGTCAGGGTTCAGAGGTCAGTTTTGGCCCCTGGGAGTGAAGGAGGTGGCCATACAAGAGTTGATTGGTCAGACCTGATAAACCCATCAAAATATTGATGTACAGGTTAGCGACACGCTGTCTTAATCTAATCTGGCCACGGGCAATTTGGATTTAGATTGCACAAGTTCTAGGGCATTCATTTGTCATTCCGAAATGATATCTGTAACTCAAGTTCCCTTACGTAGCACCCAACTACATGAAGCTCGTCTCATCTAACATTGAATTATTTGTCATTTACTTTATTATCCCTCCACCCCAGTTGCATATGTGTTCTTTGCTGTCCATGCAATGATGAGTTGTAGAAGACAAGTACTCTAACTTACTGCTGTAGGAGTCTTGTTGGTCGAGACTGCTGAGGTTCCTGTTCCGGTCGTCGACGATTCCCGGATGACCGCCCAACTGGAAGACATAAAACAATGGCTTGGTAAGAAGAGGCCGGCTGACTGCTCACAAAGAAAATAAATGCTCTTCGTCACAACATTGATTTAATTTCCACTGATTTTAACAAGGTATGTAATGTTCTCTTTTTAATGCATATTCCCGCCCAGATCAACCCACCCTCACCACAACAATTCTCTTAAACCTGAGGGTGCATAGATGGATTTATGAACATTTTCCTTACACATGATTAATTTGTGTGGTTTTTGAAATTACCATTGCATGGAAATATGAATACATACCTAACATTTCTAATTGCTTTCCTCTCAACAAAGCTTTCCACCTTAGCTAACAAACAAAAACCTTTCGACCACGAGCTATCCGTCTCTTTCTTTTCAGCTCGCACTCTCTCCCCCCATACCATTTTCACCCCCCCCCCCCCACGACGAGCTACTCGCTTGGCCGGGCGGGAGCAGCTGGGTGGCGCGGTGCCTGGTACGCAGCGGGCGGCATGTGGCCTTCATTAGGTCTCGGGGACAGGCGGTGATGGAGGGCGGGCGGCCAGGGCAGCCGCCGCGGCCGGCAGTGAGCACCTCACCGAGTCGGGGCGAGCGGCTCCGAGCTGCTCACTCGCTCCCTTACTCGAGACCCCATCGCCCAGCGAGCCTCACACAGGGTCAAGCGTGCTCACCCAAAACATGTTTTCTCCGTTGACATTTTGACCAGCGGGCGCTGAATTTGCGCTTGGAAATTACCTAGCCCTTTGGGTGCTGTCAGCCGCTCTGTGATTCATGGGAAGCATGTGTTGGCGGCTGTGGAAGTGGTGGTGGGATGGGGAACCGGACCGACTTACTCATGAGGATGGTAGAGCAAAGTACCCAAAGTAGTCTACACGGAGGCCAGAATTATCGCACTTTTAGCTAATGGTTAAATTACACTACGATAGGGTAGAGAATGGCAATTACTGGTATTGGGGGCCGAGGGGACACGTTGGTCTATGGTCAGCTGAAGTATATGGAGTGAGTGAGTAATAGATGTTTAATGCCATTTCGACAGCTAAGGTCATATTCATGGCAAGAACGACATTACACAATTTCACTGAGGAATGTGTCAGTGCCCGCGCATATGTGCACCACACACATCCTGAGGGGATAGGAAAGAGGAGAAATAGACCCTTTTAAGTGGGCTAGGGAAGCCCGGAAGTATATGATAAATATGCATATATTGAGGGATAAATGAGGATTCAAGATCAGTGTCCGAGACGAAGCAGTCAGCCAATGATCAGGTTTCATTCTGATTGCCCTACTGTTACTGTAAATGACTGCCAAACTTCGAACAGTGTTAGCAAAGGCTTGAATCTTGGGTGGACAGTTGTTAACAAATATCTAAAAGCAATGTCTCATTCCTCTGTTGGGGGCTAGCATCGACTATGGTCGACCCCATGGTAGGCCTAGCGTTGACTATAGTCGACACCATGGTAGGCCTAGTGTTCACTATAGTTGATGCCCATTATATAGGATTTGTAGAGGAATTGACAATAGGATCGTCCTCTAGGAACTATACTTTTTTTCAGAGGCCGTCCCCATGGACAGTGTGAGCACTTTTGCTCTGCCCTTAATGGGTTTTACGGCCCTGAATGGATAGGTAAACTAAAAATGTCCCAAACGTCTACAGCAAAAAGCACGATTGGGGGAAGTAAGTCCCCTGCGGGTTTGGTTGACATCGGAGTAGGGCGGGTACACTCCCCGGTACCGGCTTCAAAGCGGCCCCCGTCCGGGGGGAATCAGGCGCCATGCCAGGAACACGGCAGGGGAGAGCAGAGGGAATGATGAGACCAGCGTAATGTTGCTGGAATTGACACCACAGGCGGTAGGGAAGAGAGTTCTTGAAGATGCCAAAGGTTTCACACATGGTTTATAGCCCATATCCCTCAGAAATGCATCCCACCATTACCATAGGAATTATGCTTAGGCCAGGGACGACCAATTCTTCTCCAATTGGTCCATGCATAGAAGCCCTGTTATAATTCTATTCATAGTTAATGGTTCTATTCTGTTCATTTGAATAAGCTACATTAGCTGGGTACTTCTCAAAAGATTATCATGTCTTACTAGAGCTTAACCATAATAGGAAAGGGCTCCAATCATTGATCAACGACAATTTTCAATATCAGGTACAGCGGCACATGCTGCCCCCATGTGAGCGACGGGAGAACTACATCTGAGGTACACCAGCAGAAGCTCAGAGCAAGATCAGAGACAAGGATAGATCTTTTAGTCATTTAAAAAAAATATACCCGAATGGCACTGAAAGTACCGTCAGTTTGCATGTACACCTACTAGTAGGCCCTTTGTTATTTTCTACATTGGTATATTGATTTACATTTATTAATAACTTATATTCTGGCCCCCAAGTAATCTATTTGTCTAAGCTTGTCAATCTCGAAAGGTCTGCACGAAGGCACTTTTCCTTCTAGAATCTTTTAAATCACACAGTTCCAGTGAATCCTGTAGGGACGAAAGCTCCGCCAGCAGAGTAAAGAAATTGTATACTTTATCTTTTTTACCCCCCCCCATTCTTCCCTATCCTACTCCCTCCTCATAGCCTTGCCCCATATCTATGAGCAGCTCATCAGGGGACAGGTTTACCGTTGGTGAGTTGTAAATCACCCTGGAAGGCCCTCTGACATCCAGAGGTAGGCTGTACCAAATGAAGCTGTCTACCCAACATCTTCCACGTGTTGTGTGTTAATGAGCATACACAGCTATCAACCATACTGTCAGCAAGCCAGATAGGGCTCCTCTCAGTTATATATTTCAGGGGGGGGGGGACCTCAATGAGAGGTGTGGGGAAAATGGAATCAAGGATTAGAAAATAGGAGTGATGGAAGAAACTGGAAGGACTAAAGGCATAAAGGAGGGGTAAAGGAACTTGACAACAATACATTTGGTGGTTTGAAGGGGTTACTGAGAAGGTGAGAGGAGGGACTCATCCCTCACTCTGGCAATTATTAGTACTACCGCAAGACGTGGATGACACCACTCGAGCAGTTCTGAGCTGCTCCAGCGTATGGGTCAGACCCCAGGTCCATGATTATAACTGCTCTCACGTTGCCTGGTCTATGTTAATGGCGCACATGGAGTCATTAAAGGGCCGTTAGTCACATCCCCCCTGCACAATATTCACACACCCAATTTAGTTTGGAGTTGCTCTGCTGAAGTATCCTGGAAACCAGTGTTGACATAAGAGAGGGTTTGTCAACAGTCAAAGTCCAATCCACTTAATTATAGGGCACCCAAAACGGTAATATATCCAGCTTCTTTATAATTCTATTAAGGTTTATTGCGTTCATCTATCTTTAAGAGACACCTCTCGTGAAGTAAGATATATCCCTTTGACACCAAGAGAAATGCAAGCACACATGCAGATCCCTGCGCTACTCATTGAATAGCTTAACAATCTACAAACCTATATTGAGTTGCTCGTTATACAAAATACCAATGGCTCATACCGTGGAGTATGCTGCAGTGTACTGTGGGTAGGTTATACAAAATACCAATGGCTCATACCGTGGAGTATGCTGCAGTGTACTGTGGGTAGGTCCATGAAGATGTAGGTTGTTGTGTGTACTGTTGGTACTGCGGCTGATACACAGTTGCATACTGAGAATACTTATATCCAGATTGCTGTTGTTGCTGTTGCTGGTGATGTTGCTGCTGTTGAGGTTGTTGGTAGGGATTATGATGAGGGACATATTGGGGAGTGGCTGGTAGCGCCCGGCTGTACTGAGGCGTGGAAACAGGTGAGGGGGGCGTTGTGGCCGTGTCCCCCCACACTGACCCTGCCCACCACATGGTTTGAGACTATTGTATGAACAGCTCTTCCCAGCTGCTGCAGCTCACTGCCCTGCCCTAAGTGAGTTGCTCAGAGGGTCACAAGGACCGCCTCCCTCCTCCACCAACCTCATACAGCCAAAAAAGACACTGACTGAAGTCTCCACTGGTAGCAGGTATCCTAGGCTATGGCGAAGAGCACTAAACCTTTACAAGAGGCGTCCTTATTGCCATCAGGTGCATCAGGTTATGCCTTCTTGCATCAATGAACCATTGCCGGCCTTGTGCCTCCAAACAGTGGAAAGGAGTATCACACACCAGGCTAACCTCTAAGATGATCCATACACTTGCTAGGCTCCAGATGGGTCTGCCTGAGCAGAAATTAGATTGTTGATACAATGAGATTAAAGTCTGTGATAATTGTGCTGTAACACGCTCAGTAATTCGGAGTTCCCTTGTCCTCTTAGGTACACGGCAGCATCTCCCATTCACGAACACTCCCAAGGCAGTAGCTCCCACACGAGAAGTAATGGGGTCATTATCATTTCAAAGATAAGAGCACTGCTCGGAGGTGAGCTGGTCTCCTTGTGTCAGACCTGAGTTGTTCTGCTTCCCACCCCTGGTGTACTACTCCTCCATGTGTTGTGAGCAGGAGACTCCGTGTTACGGAGCCCCTCTAAGCCTGTGTTTTACTCAGCTCCCTCCGCCCCCTGGCACACCTAGCATAGAGGACCTAGACTTGCACTGGTCCATATATATCAGGGGCTTCAGCAAGCAAACTGAGGAAGGCGCTGGATTTCTATATCTATTTCCATTCAACGATGAGGGATGTGATCTGCACATTAGTCCTTGTGCACCAGTGACGTTCCAATATTTCAAACAATCTAATCTGGCCTTACCTTAAGGGTGTATTAATGACATTAGTCAAGCTTCTTTTTTAGTATCCATTGGTAAATGGTTGAGCTATACAAATGCATGTACTGGCAGACGTTGCATTTCGATTTGTGATACCATTTTGCCGATAAAAATGAAAATGGCATTCAGTGGTCGCTGTAACTTTGAAAAACCATCTTGACAAACCACTTGAACTACATCATAGTACAATCTATAGGGCTTAGTGTTGACGCCTAGTGGAACGGCCATTGCTTGATCTGGCGCCTGGCTAGAAAAGCACTGATAACAACCAGCATGATGGTTACCGGGTGTTACATAATGTACCCAAAAAATTCTGCAGTGAATACAGGGTACCCGGGACAGGATATCATCTGATTGGTTGATAATGTATCCCGGGTCAGCCCTATAGTCCAATAACTATATTTTTGTCCTCCTGGTTATAAGAGAACGCAATTTATGGTAAACCAGTACAAGTGACTTAGGCCAGTCAATGGACGATCCAGCTCCATAGTTTCCATACCCTCTCCTGGTCCACATTCCCGAGCACTAATTAATCCCTGTTTAGGCTCATTTGTGTACTTTAACTGACCAGTTTTGACTCACATCAGTCAGACGTATAGGGTATGCTAAACTTTATGAGCAATTCGCCAAATGCTCTGAACACCTCTGGACCGACTCATTCCATGCTAGAGCTGCTCCTCTGGCGTCTGGGATACCAAGTCTAGAAGTCTTCTATATTATGACTTTTACCGCCCCCCCCCTCCTTCTCAAGCATCCCGACTTACTCTGGAGACCTCAGAAACACGTGTACGCCTGTCTTCCTGCTTCCAATTTGGTGAATTCAAAAAAGCCATCAATATATACAAGAGGAAGCGCTTAGGATTTTTTTGCTTCATATTTCTCCCTTTCCCAATCTTCTTCGTCCCCATTGGCATTCTACAGTGTAACCAATTTGCTTCCAAAAGTAAAGTGCATCGTCTACACCACTCTCACATATCACTCAGTGTGATGTAAATGATACATTTGTCCATATCGATAATAAATTTCGTTGGATAATTCGATATATGAAGAAGAAAATTTGCCATAGTTCCACCTCCTTCAAAATCTTCGATCCTCCACGGTCATATCCACCATGCGGGTGAAATATCTATGTTAGCTGTAGGATAATTATTAATCTATTATTGGGTAATATTAAAGGTCATTGACTGATGTAAAAAGTACTCATTGTATAGAGCGAATTTACTTTAAACAATATTGTATTGGCTGCCTTTTTGTGAATGATTTTTACCAGTGGTCAGTGAAGGTGATCAATGATCAGCGAACATCATTGATGGGGGCCACTTCTCATTACTGGTACTCATTATATATTTTAACATTTCCAGTTGAGGAAGACTTTGGCTGAGGAGGCCAGCATCTGGATGTAGGCTGGTACCTAGCAGATTACAGTTTTCTGACAGGAAACCAGCTCTGTTTTGACACCAACGGCTGGCAGCCATCCCCAACACCGCAGACATGCGCACTACACCCACAAAGTCCTGCAACTGGTTGGATTATGGTGGACGGTGAGTGTGGGATGGCTCTGTCTACAGGGCTTTGTTGCTTGTAATTGGTGATTATGATTTTAGGGAAGTGTAAAACAGGAAATATGAGGTGCAGGTATGGCAGGTGGGATGAAGGCTGAGCGAACACCACAAGTTTGGGGAAAAGAGCAGGGGAGGGGATAGGATATGTGGGATCTAGAAAGGTGGGAGGGGGGCAGGTGAAGTCGAATGGATAGGTGGAGAGTGAGGAGAGAATCCGATGCACCCAGTGTTTATGTGGCACACTTCATCAGGCCTGACGAGCGGAGAAGGCAATTGTTTTCCTCTGTGCCGGCGATGGGAAAATAAACAGCTCTGCCGTGGGCTGCACATGTGGGGCCGACCGCGTGGGAGGGCCCTCTAGTACCAGAGACACAGCTCTCCTCCTCACTTCTCTCATTCTACAAGGACGGGTTCCACCTGGTGAGAGTGACCACCATGATTCAAGGCTCACCTGAGGGGTGCATTCTAGGTACTGACCCACTGACCAATACACCTGGTAGAGATAACGTTATATACACATCGCTCATCTGCTCTTCTAGTGAGTAAGATACAGTACAGTGGCTACCTGTTTGGTTTTAGGTAAAATGACAAAAGCTGTGCCCAAATGCGACACTTTTAGGGAATGTTCAACAATTGTGTCACTGTTATTTAGGCATTTTTCAGGACCCACCCACCCCCTTGTCACTGTTTTTGTATGGAACCTAAAGAGGAACCCAAAGACCCCCCCCCTCAAGCAGTGACGTAATTGTTGAACGTTCCCTTAAAGATTTTTTTTTCTCAGAAATATTTTGGAGGATGCATCCTGTCCATATTATATGTCAAGTAATAGACAGATCTTGATGGGTGGTGCTCTCTTTGCCAGCATGTCTCACTTGAGCCATTATCTGACTGTTTGCCATTTACTTCTTGTTTCTGCCTTCAACATTTTGTCTTTTGTACCTGTAAATGTCTCCCTTATCGCAGGTATGACATCATGTATGCGAGCAGCTCTGTGGGTGGTTCACCACCCTCTGCGAGCAACTCAAAGAGACTGCAATGGAGACAACCTTTGAGTGCTGTAGTCTGACAATGTACTTCTCTTCCACCATACTCACCTGTGCTTCGGCTATTTTCTCTCCAGACGTCTCTATCAGTACGACCAAAGTGTGAGAACGGGTGCTAGCAATTACCAGTGCAACTAATGCCAATTCTAAGAAGGTGGCTTTTCACCCCACCTACTGGTTTTCTTCAAGATTTTCTTTTTGTATCTTAACCCTTGAAGGTTGTTTGGTCTGGGAAGTAGAAATGCCACCCAATGTATGTATGCATCTCGAGACACTAACGTGTAGAAATCATATGTAAATGGCATAAGTTAAATAACACTGTGTAGATATTTTTGGATCTGAAGGTCTATTCTGTGGAAACTAATTAAATCATTAAAAGAGATGGTATCGCAATTTATATCATAGGCAGCAACTGATATGAGACATAGAGAGCGCCTGTCAGCATTTGAATATGGTTGCTGCAGTCACATCTCACTTACAATCAAGCAGTGGCCAGCTGGTCAGCACGTGCCTTACAGAGACCTGATCTGACCTGAGGTTGTTTTATCACCCAGTACTTCCAGGGGTCCCTACATGATAACCTACAAACACTGGTCACTCAATGACCCCCCCTCCTGACATCTATGATAACCATAGTACGGAATGCATGAAGTGACCAGTCTAACACTTCAGGCGTCATACTGGGCCAATCATATTGCTCCACCCCGCTCACTTCCAGGGTCCGATGACCTTATGGCACAATCTCCCTCGCGACGGCACTAGGTGGGTTGGGGATAAGGACTGCATCGGACGTTCGAGGGCCTGGCAGACTGCTTATGGCAGTGGTCCCTACCAGGCCTTCACTGGGGTGGGGTGAAAGGCAGCTTGTGTGCATGTTTCCATTTAGCTTTTGTATTTGCGAAATCGCCTATTGATATGCAGTGCCACGTCGTGCAATACCTTCTGCAGCATATGGGGTATATGGGTAGCCAGAGCTCATTAAGCCATCACGTATATAATTTGTAAATCACCTGAAGAGAAGATGATCTACAAAAAGCTACAGTCTCTCAAACTTCACAGGTGTAGTGTTAATTGTGGCAATGCTGTAACCAACCAAGTGCAGCACACCTCTGTGACAGTTTTCTGATCAGCTCCTATAACCCCCTATCCTAAGATGGTCTCCTCCCCTTACAATATCTACAGCCAAGCCGTGCTCTCTGCTACCCAAATATTGTTTCTCCTGGTAGGAATTTACCAGAAGCAAAAAGACAATTGACTCAAGGCCCTCCTCCCACGACGAGGCACAGGGGCGGAGAGTCAGAAAGCATGTCTTGAGGATCTTCAGTGGGAGGGTGGGGTAGGGAGTATAGTTCATCCAAGATCATCTAGAAAACACTGCCTGCCTTTTAGGAAAGGTTCCTGGTGAAGTGAAGATTGAAAATTGTACGGAGGAAAAGGCTTCTACTGCGATTTTTTATGTGAAGATGCTCTACTTGGCAACTGTAAGGGATCTATTATAGACTGCTACACATGTACGTCGTCTTCTGTTCACAGGAGCACCTTGATAAAGTATACATTGGGTAGAGGAGGTAGGTAGTCTACCCATTCCAGTAGTCTGTAACTAGTCTCAGCCCTCAGAGTGTATCTGCTAAACTCAGACCACGCCAGGATAACACAGCTTTGTTTTAAACGAACTCCTATGTTAACAACAAAATCCTGTTTTTTTTTGTTTTTTTTTTGTGCCAGCCAACAGCCCCGACCTGCACAATATTCAACAACCTCTAAATGTTCACCATCTTGTGCCAGATAACCCCAGGTATAATTATAGCCCGAGGTGGGCCTGTACAGTCTTGGTGGGATCCAGAAGTCGAGCTTAGTATGGACGTCCTGTTTATCCACCATTTTAAATTTCGCTGGTTGAGGTAAACCCCACTGATAACACATATCATGATGGGTACCTTGCCCCTGGGTAACACCCACTTCCATCACTGCTGGTTCCATCCTATCAGCTCTTATCAGTGCATGTCAGGAACCAGGTCCAGTCCCGCTTACACCCAATATGTCTAAAGCGCTCATCCTTTGCAGGGGAAGTTATATAAGCCGCCCCGTCCAATCCCGTGTATTGGTATTCGCTTGAGTGTACATCAAGATTTCATCAATTTCATAATAGGCTGTCGATAACGAGCACAATGCTATGCTTAAGTAGTACAGAATTGCAGGTTAGAGTAACTGCAGGTTAGAGTAACTGTGAGTAACTCGCTGCTACAGCCGTGGGAGGTGCTGATGGGTGTGCTTAGTGGGAGGTGGTGATAGGGGGCCAGCAGGGCTTTATACAGGTGGTGGTTATACACTGTGTGAGGGCCAACTCATGTTTGGTCACCCGCCGGCCACATGTACCATCAGAACTAATGGACGGAGGGGAGTGGGGATGGGCTATATGCTGTGTGAGATATGGGAATAGGGGAAGGGAAGGGGGTAGAGGTCTGATTGGCGTAAGAAGAACAGGCGGGGAATGAAGGAGAGGACAATAGAATAACCTAACCGTGGGGGCTAGAGGCCCTATACCACTATACACTCTGTGCCCCAACGCATCGCTATTGGCTGTCCAAGGATATCTGCTTACCGGTAATTAAAAACACCTTTCCCCTTCAATAGTATATTCTGAATCTAAATCACAAAAAGGCAACAGCAGCATCCACACATTGCACTACTAGGCTCCATGAAGTGTCCTCTCCCCACTGCCAGGTTGGATGGGAGACGGTATATGAAATATCTCCCCTGACTGGTATGTTAATACCATATCGACTTGATACCCACCAACACACTCCACTCCCCTAAACTCTTACACACCTTTTCTCTGGTTTCAATACCCTCTCTACCTCCCACAACTTCTTTCTGCTGCTTTCCATACAACACATTCTGCTCTCAAGCACATCTCCCATAATATTTCCTGTTGTATCCGCCACCAGAACTTGATAGCAGTTTGTTCTAATCATTGTAGATTTGACAGGACCCAATGTGGCAGGGATTATGGTTATTGAGATCAGGAGTAGATATAGATGTGAAGTGAGCAGTGAGCAGATTGGGAGTGAACAGGGGAGCAGCTAGTGCCTGACACCAGGCAGTGGGAGCAGCAACTTGTGGGGGTGGGGGCGATAGTGCATTTTGAGTCCCCTGACCAAAAAGGTTTATAAGTCAGACTCTCGTCGTGGCAATGCATGTTATTCATAACAACAGCACTTTCCTACACTACATACATTGTATATATGGAGTCTGCGAAATGATACTGTCTGTGTATTCTCTGATCGCATGTGCGGCTTACAGTCTGCGTGGTAGGCCCAATTCCCTAAACAAATGATAACACAACCATTTTCGTGTTTTTTTTTTCATACCTGCTTTACGAAAAAGGCCATAGCTACCTGGGGTTTGACGTAGTAACTGTCGGTAACGTCACTCATTCTTCAAGCGGGAGGGCTGACATCCGTTACTACCACCGAACTACACCAGATGGCGCGTCGGTCGGCGGCTGGACAGGTACAAGGCAGGGACCAGCACGGACCTGCGGGAACCAGCGCCAATCGGACATGGGAAGGTGGGGGGATTAAGGGGCTGCCCCCACTCCCCCACTAATACACTTTACCCCCCACCTCAGCTTTCCCAACGCTGTCATCCATAACATATCTATAATTCTACATGACAACACATCTGATCATCATTTGCTATTGGTCCATGTCTGTGTCCTGTTACAACTAACAAAACTCAGATGCCCTCCTCCCCATCTTTGCCTACATCCACCTGTCCGAGGTACAACACACACCCAGCTTCCACCAAAACCTGGCCAAGCGGCTACATATCTCTCACTTCCAGACTCCCTAACACCTTCCCGATACCTGTGACAGGCCCAGTCTACTACCAAGCCTCTATGATTATGATAAAAGTTGTGCTGGTTCTGATAAGACCTACACCCCCCCCCTCCTTATGACTTGCATCTCACTCCACAGACATTATTAATTTTGTACTAAATCCCTGGTGTTAGGCATTAGATTAAATGTCAGAAAAGGTCATAGTTGTTATGGTGGTGTTACACTAGATATATCACCATTGTCGACCCGCAGTTGTTTTTTTTTTTATTTGCTATACAATATAGAAGCTACAGCAACTTTCCACCATCCATCATAATATACCTGTAAAATTCATGTTTCAAATTACATTTACTGATGTGTTTTCCAATTAGTTGTCTGCAAATACAGTGTATATTTTCCAAATCGTTCATGACATGCACCGGGTGTTAAGATTTAGAAGTGTACATGATAAGCAACTCATACATAATTCCATTAAATTTCCATATATGTTTCACATTCCATATAAGTGTCCTTTGAGGAACGAAAAACTAAATCCACTACATGCACAAATGTATATCAAAATATTAATATCTAACATAAAAAAAAAACCAAAAGACAAAAGCTCAACTCACCATATGTGAGTCCATAGACGACCCAAGGCCCATGTTTGAATAGGGTGAGTTGAGGCCCCCGGACATGGGCCCTCCTGACAAGGACGGCGGCAGGAGCCCGTTGGAATGTGGTGGTGGGGCCATCATGCCTGGGGGCATACCTGTGGGTCCCATGGGACCCCCAGGGCCCATGCCCGGGCCCATGCCCCCGGGGCCCGGAGCCCCGTGTGATATGGGCTCGGCGTGATTCCGTAGTACGTGTATGGCGTCCTCTATCCGCTCCTCCATTCGTGTCTGCTGCAAGAAGCAAAGTGGGAAAACAAGGTTAGGCATTTTACATCTATATTCGATACATCATTTACCGTCTTTTTTCGATTTTGCTTAATTCAACCCAGGTCGTACATACCTTCGTTACGCCACTAAAGTGTTTTCATCGATTCAAATCACGGAAATATATCAGGGATGCGGTGCATAACTAGTAGAGCTAGGATCACATTTAAACTTAATAAGTCAGTAAATTGGACAAAGTGAGGTTCTAACATCTTCCTATTGTATTTTCTTTGGTACGAATTTTTTTTTTATAATAAATCGGTTCATTAGGCAAGTGAACTAAAGGCTCGGTCAGCATTGAACTGCTATGTTGTATCCAATAGATACACAATATACATACACATTCATGGACAGGGGTGTTGAAGCAAGCTAGATGTCTATTTTAATAGTCATGTTGTCTACTTTGTCTCTAAGAGATGATAACATATTGGGGGAAAAAATCATTCTACATTTGCCCTATTGTATATTAATAGAAGGAGAGCTGGTAGGGCGAAAATAAATGAAGGAGCTTAGCCCTGCAGGATTCTGTAGAGGGATTGATTCTACTATTGAGAGAGGTTACATTGCTTGTTACGTGAAGCTGGGATGGCCTCAGTATTTGGAGGTGGGCTATGTGGCCTTCCTACAAACACCAACTGCTGCTGTCCATCTCTGACCTATGTGTTTACACACCTCCAGGGGGCGCCAGAGTTGTGTTGTGATTACCCAGCATTCACCTGGAGGCACGAAGAGAGGCCCTGGAGGAAGAACCCCCTTGAACCAATGTGCCTTATGAGCTTATCAGGCCCATGTATGACACATTTTATTTACAAAAACTAAAAACCAATAGTTTCTCTCATTTTATTTCAAGTATATTGAGAAGAAGGATTATGGAAACATACTCTATACACTATGGATTCATCAAAAATTCAATTCGTTAGTTTTATTCTTTTCATCTTCGAATCTTGATTTTCAGCTCACTTTATCCGTACAAATGTGCAGACAAAACTCCCGGAAAAGTCAATCAGCTTAAGACCAAAGCTCTTTTTTAGCGCCTCCCACGCCGCGTAGCGGCGGTACCGCGAAGCGGTACGGGAGTGCGCTATGATGATTTCATTTGGCCCATGTGATGAGGTCTCACAATACAAAATTACTGAATAGAGAAATTGATAATTGTGAAATCTTCTTTATGTCTGCTTTTATGAGATATGTCATCAAACACTGGTATACCGACATTAACAGCGGGAGGCGTTTTTTTAAGCGGTCACAACCGCATTTCTTGTTATAAACTTGCAATGCTTTAAAGTTTGACCAAACTCATAACTATTAACTGAGGAGAAGTGCAGCTTGTCCGTGTCTGTGCGCAACAGGCGGACGTTTAGCCGGCAGCCTTTGTTGGAAGTGACAGTGGAATCCCTGAAGGATGGGGTTAGAAAAGGGGCGCGGTGGGGGTGGGGTTGAATTGGTGGGTGGGGAGGAGCTAGAAGATGTGGGCAGGGGGTCCATGGAGTCAGGTAGACTGGTAGAATCCCATCACGTCTGTTATTTCTAAGGAGCTTTTCAGAGAGAATTTAGGGAATTAACTTCATCTCCGTCCCCTTTACTAAATACATATGACCGCTGTATATATGAAGCAAACGCACAAAAAGGGTTTTTGGAGATGCTTTTGTCTGTGCTATGGAGCAAAGAAAGGCATGGACATGTCTATCTTTATTTTGGTACAATAATGGACTTGAGTAACTCCTGGGTAACGGAGGTAACAGGAGGAAGTGAGCCTGGAGGCGTGCCGCCACGAGGCACCCGTGTCCTGGTCACTGGAGCGGCTGATCACGTCCACATGGATGTGGAGAAGGGGGAGGGTCCAGAAGCTGCTCTCCTCTCTTAACTACCTCTGCTATTACTCCTGGATCTGTTAGCCCTTAGTTTGGGGGTTCTTGAATATATTTAATACTTTTAAGGTGGTGAGGCTCTGGCTTCTGTCCCCACTTGATTTCTTTTTCACAATATTAAGCCCAGTGCATGTAATCGTTTCAATTTAATGAGACAGAAAGCAGATCATTTAAAGACTTAATTTTACTGGCAATGTTAGGAAATTTGGTACGGTACATCCTTAGTCAGCAGTGAGTAGGGTCTAGTGGTAGACTAGTCGGCGAGCTGCTCAGTGAGGTGGGAGGAGCAGCTCAACATGCTGACATCATTACAACTCATTATAGTGGGCGCTGGACTGTGGCCCGCCGGAACCACCCCCGACCTACTACCTCGAAGCACCAATGTCTTCAACGTGTGACAACACCCCCTTCCAAAATACATACCAAATTTCGAATTGCTATTTTTCGAAAAACTAAAAGACTTCTTTTCTCCTTCGGTCAATATTTTATACTCTAGCACTGCTTTCCCAAGCCTCTTAACTCGTCCTTTATGAATTGAAATCAAATCTATCCCTAAAACTTTCTTCCCTACACTTTTCCCTTCCTCGGTTGATAAAAGACGCCCTCAGCACCAGGTCTTTCCTATCTGAAGGCCCCGTTAGACAGACAAGTCATTCACCAGCTCGTAGTTGCTCCCTCAGGGAGTGTGAGAGTGAAAAGGCTGCATGAAAACGGTACCACTGCGTATGTCATCAGTTCCCTTTGTGAAGTCAGACCCGAATTACAAGACAGCTCGTTAGAAGCAGAAAATGAAGATTAATCGTCAGACCCATGCCCCAAACTTTTCCCACCCTATTAACTTTTTGCCCTGGTACATCTATGGAGACTGCTCATGCAGCAAAGTAAGTCCTTTCATCACTGTTTCAGAAAAAATGTGACTTTATCGTAGAGGGTAATGGAGACCATGTGTTGTGTGTTACAGGCTTTTGGGGAGAGGTTTGGGGCGGGGGTGGGGGAGAAATATGCAGGACAGAAAATTGTGAAAATGATGTAACCGTCAGAAAAATGGGCTGGTGGTTGGAGTGAAGCCATATGGCATGGAGAATTTGTTTTGAAAGCAGATCCTGAGGGGGACCATGGTCAAGTTATCACAATTTTGATTGTTTAAATTCCACCTTTCTTTTTCGTGTCCTTAATTCTTCACAAGCAGCAGTTGAGTTATCAGGGAGGCCAGAAAAAGTTCACGTTTACTGCTAAGTATGCAGACAAGAAAACCCATTACACTTAATATTGCGGAGTCTATTTCCTGGAATAGCTCTCCTATGACCTTTCCAATTACTAGCTATCTACATGTATCATATTCTAGATGTGCTCATGTCTATTTATTCTAATAAAAGAGGAGTGGACATTTGGCTGACTGGAAGTGGGTTGGGAGACGAGCTTAGGGGCTGTGGCGCGTCCAATCCTAGTCATGCATTATTTCTTTACGGCTCCTCTTATATCAGTTTAGTTCCTTTCCTCAAACCCATCAGCACATTTACTTGTATTGAGTATAGTACGTGACCAACTAGAGAGGCAACTTATTAACGTGCAATGGTATTCATTTTCAATCATTACGATATGTTTTTACGTTCGCTTATTCTACATCCAAAGCCATCTTAATTTCCAAATCGAATCTTAGCACTGCACCCATATATCTCCTAAAAGCCAACCTGAGGGAAGTGGCATAACAACAGTTTGAGAACAAATACCTTCCCATCATATAATCTTAAGCCTTCTAATCTGATATTCTGGTCTGGACTTTCAATCTACTTTTACCTCTGATTGATCCGTTAGTATCTGGATAGCATCGTCCAACGTTTCTTCCATTTGGACACGCTACATATTTTCCAATGGGGAGAAAAATTCAAATCAGATGGCAAGAGTGAGGAAATTCAGATTGATTAATTACCAGTACTATGAAACTCGCTTCACCAGATTTATTTATGAAACCTAATTCCCTTCTTAAATTACAATTTTATTGTTAAGATAAACACAAAATACATTTACGAAAGGTATGAAGCACATACTTGCCAAGCATTTATAGATTCAAAAGTTATTTCACTAGGTATCTGGAGGTACAGAAGAAGAAAAAGAGTGACTTCGGACAGAGAAGCCACAGGGGAAGCCACATTCTTTAAACTGGTGGTAATTGCTCCCAGTGGCCACACACACAGGGACAAAGATACGTTTCCTGCCCCCGCCCAACTGTGCTAATTACTTACGGGGTGGCAGGAATAAACACAGACTGAGCATGGGGTAGGTGGAATAAACACAGGCCCAATGGAGCGCGGCGAATAAACAAAAAATAACATGAGGCGGGAATAAACAAGAGAATACATGGCAGTGACACTGGCATGGCTGTGTTTGTTTGGGTGTGTGACCTTACTTCCGGCATGGGGGTTGGGTGTAATATAGGGGTGTAGGTACCGGTAGTAGTTGGGTAGTTGGACATGGAGAAAAGGAGGCCCCAGGTGCCAGCCACTTGTTGTTGGCTGAGCCCGACCAGGCACTGTGGGTGGGTTTGGGATGTTGTTGGATCCTATCCCTCTCTTCCCTCAGACATCCTGTGTGCAGCTGGAAAGCTGGCTGGAGGTGGGAGGAGCATCTGGACATGAGCTAATAGCACACCATGAGCTGCTCCCAGCCCCCAGGAGCTGCTCACTACAAGGATATTGTGTCAGTGAGCACTCGCCACGGACACCTGGCCGGCTACTGACACCGCTCAGCACTCAATCACTTTCAAGGGGCCTCTGGCAAGGGTTAATCAATGATTTTGTTGAGGGATTTCATTGAATAAATTTGGGTGTGTAGATTTGTCTGACACTGGGGTAGTAGATCAGTTGGGCAATTTTTTAACAGTCATATGACATTGACTTTTTTCTCTTAACTACTGGTCAAAAGATTCAGATACAAGTTGGTCACCCTGCCCCGAGAAAAATTATAGAAGAAAAGACATCAATTGTACTTACCAATGAATGAAGGTGGCTCTCGAAGTGGGAGGTCGTTGAAGATGACGTTGACCGCGCCCATTGGTTTGCTGGGCCTGGAATGGAGGAACATATCCCAGGTGAGTACTGTGTGACAGGATAAGGGGGTGCTCCCCAGCAGTACGCCCCCGCCGCCGACAGCCCAGGTGGGTACCCGCTAGAAGGAGACACCTCCAGTGAGGGCGATCCCCATCCGCTAGCAGCAGGATCTGTAGGACTTACGTGGTGGTGGGCGTTATAGTTATAGTACATTGCTATAGATTATCAGTTCGTTCGCAATCTATGGGGTGACGATTTTGGAAAGGATTAGTGTCCCGGATAATTATCCCAGACGTTAAAGAATCGATCTCAGCGGTGTGTCGAGGGAATGGCCGTGGCACTGATGTAAAGTAATCTTCACCAAGCATCTGCCATCACGGTTAGCCATTTTCCAACCTATGTAATGAGTTGACTTCATCATGTTATGTCCTTATATCCTCAAAATCACGAGTACATGTATAATGCTTTAACTCCTAACGGTCGAAAGTACTCCAAACACCGTCTCAAACCTCCCATGAGAAGGCTCCAGTACCTCCCACCACTTGTGTCGGGGCAGCAGCGGCGTAGTACCACCAAGAGTAAGTGGACTGGGAGACTAGACAACAACTGCTCACCGTGTTTTCTCCCTGTCCTACCCCCTGCCCCCTCCACCGCCCTGTGAGCTGCTCAAAGTATACTGAGGACCAGGCGCAGTAGCTCCAGGTGTGTGTGGGCCACCCCTGACGGATTAGTAGAGTTGTAAGAGGGTGGTGGGCATTAGGAGGACAGTAGAGTTCATCTACCATAAGCATCGACACATTTGCTATCTATTCCATTTTTTTCGTGTATCACTGCGATGGATTTGATTGGTTGGAGGAGTGTCTTGTTAAGTTGTGGCCCTTTTACAGAGGTTATTTTAGCTCTGAATATCCCTGCATTATTCAGTTTTAGTTGCGTCAAGTTCTTGATGTCCTATACTCAACGTATAGGACAGAGAGGAAATTATGGACGGCGGCATCATGCCCCCCCCCCCCCCAACAACACACACACTGACACATACCTCCTAATCCACTACCACTCCCCCTTGGCTCCTTTGGCCTCATACCCACCATTACCTCAGAGACTCCCCACCTCTCCAGGTGAACAAACACTCTCTTAGCAGCCCTCCCACCCTGCCTCAGCACGAGTAGGCGGCCCGGCTCACCCCATCAAACACCCATCTTATATGATGATATGTCATAACACCCTTAGAGCCATCCCTCCTTCCCTCCGCCCTGCATCTAGCTTCTCCAGGTGGTCCCCAGGAGGAGGCAAGACCCGTCGTGGGTGGCGTCGCCGGCTCCATGATAATCAGCCCAGCTATTACAGAAGCCAGGCGGGTATATCACCACAGGAGAGATGAGCTCTATGGGGATGGAGGTATAGTCTATCTTGGGAGTTAAGGCAAGGGAGACTTCTGTTTTCAAAGTAGACAACTTTACTTGGATCAATACACAAACATAGCATGGGTCTACTAGCATGCCATTTCACTGTAGACAACCACATGTAATACAAAATTGATCATCCCCTCCTGTCAAGCCAACTATGTGCATGCTTTCCCAACACCTCCAATACACCAAAGCATGAGAGACATGGGCTGGTTTGGTTGGGAGAGGCATGACGATGAGAGGTTAGAAGCGCCGGGGGGTACGGTAAAGCCTATCTGGTCTGAGCATAATTTGTCACGGGTATATTAACCAGAAATGTATGTCTTCCCCATCCCACACCTCCCGACCCCCTGTCGCTGCCAGTGGGGTATGGCGGAGGTGTATATCATCAATTCTTTAGTACTTCCACGTACTGGAGGACCGCCAGGTATGCTGTCAGCAGGCTGGGCCCAGTGTCAGTGTTT
Source organism: Acholoe squamosa (assembly GCA_949317995.1). Lineage (NCBI taxonomy): Eukaryota > Metazoa > Annelida > Polychaeta > Phyllodocida > Polynoidae > Acholoe > Acholoe squamosa. Next base: position 60,203,299 of record OX439036.1, on the reverse strand, counting down.
TGGTACATTGTTAATTAAGGAATACCGATACATCTAGGTGGGACAGCATTTCAATTTGACAGAAATATGAGATATTTTAATCAGAAATATCAAATACATTCACCACTTTTGGGATTAAAACCTCTTACTGATATACATAGCGTGTAACGATAGTCTAGTATCAACAATGACTATAGCAGTATATCACAGATAAAAGAGATGCACTGAAGTATATGTAGGCATTCCATTGAGAGCAATGGTACACTACAGGCATTACAGCCACTTATAATCAACCGGTACCTAAGGAGGTAAATGTGTTACTGGTCAATTTAGTTAATGGTGCCACCTTCATACACTATGTTGTTTTGGTGACACCATACAAATATATAATCGATGATAACTAGATAGAACAATACAATATATATATATTGTGTCATGACAATCAACCTGAAATGATACTTATAACATTTTTACTAAAGACCCCCCAACCCCCCTTCCCCTTCACATAAGACCAGGTAATGCAACCCATTGGCCAGTTTGAGGAAGTGGTAAGGTAGTAAAATGATATCAATAATAATAATAATAATGATAACAATAGTAATACTGATGTTGACTTAGTGACCTGGCACGGTGACTACAACTAGGTCTCAAAAGAAATTACGGTCATTATCAATTTTCACTATACCTCTGAAATTTTTTAGATCATTTTAGCCTTAGACTTTTGTTTGAACTCCTGCTTTCCATGAGACTAACTTTAGTTAGGAGAATATTACAGCTTATTATCAAAGGATTGAATTACTCTTACGAAATATGCCATAGTTTGCATAATCAAGATAAAATATTTACCTGACATGGGAGGGGGTGATGACACTGGTGTGGAGGGGTTACTACCATAGCTACTGCTTGTGTGGTCTGTTGAATATATCTGCAAGGTAAAGAGAAACACAAAAGAAATATAGAGATGCTTTCCTACAAATTCAAATGAGTTGAAGCGCAATGCATAACCATTCAACTATACAAGTTCTATCAAGTTTGATTTAGTCAAAGAGGCTACCTTCAAACTAGTACTATAAAAGAAGCCACATTTGAAGCCACTTCAGTCGAAAGAAGCCAAGTTTAATAGCGTAAGCAGTTCGGTCATGGAAATCCCTTTTACTAACTAAACTAACGCAGTAACAGCGTTTCATTGTACATTTTCTAACCGGTATATACTACAGTTTGTATGGCTCGTTGTAACTTCTCGGGAAGTAGGTCGACAGTTTCTCCATGTCAGGGGAATGACTTTGCACGTCGTGAGAACATGGAAGGACACGATCCAAATAGACCAAGTGTTCTACAGCTCTGGTGATACCCTTGGATATATTAACCCATAGGAGAATATCTTGCAATCAACGACCACTTATTGGGTTATATAATGGAAACATTGATATTGAAATCCACTTTAGATAAAATGGGTGTTGAAATTTACCATCATTCCTACCATAGAAAAGTTGTACAGTGGGAGTTAGGTCGGTGGTGATGTTTAAGAAGGGCAGTGGACTTGTGGGGTGGTGTGGCAGTATAGACAAGAGAAGTAGGCTAAAGGTGAGGGGTCAAAACTCAGCCCACCTACATCCATCAGCCACACACAATGCCCCTACTGAACTACCCCTCTCCCTTCTATCTACCTCTCCCGGATCTAACCCTGTTTATCTCACTCACTTCATCCAGGGTCCCATCCACCATTACTACCACGAGTAAAGATCTCCTCCTTCTACCTACAAAGTCATACTGACATAGCATACTGACCTGGGTTGTTGGAAATCAAACATCTGTGGTAGTAGAAGTTGGAATTCCAACCCCCATTAGAGTATGGTATGGCATGGCCCAAGAACATGAGATTTAGGTATTAAGTGCTGTCTCCAGGGTGTCCCTCTGGTACTGAGCACGAGCATGACCATACAGAGTCGTATAGTGCAGGTGCACAGAACAATACCAGTAGGGCCACACTTACCCAGGTGTTGTACAAGGGCCTGGTACCTGCCATAGCCACTCCTCCAGCATGTGACCTTCAGATGACCTTACACAGACCTCAGGGTTACAACACAGACTTCTAGGTGACAATAAAGATCCAGGTGTCCAAAGGTGACTTCCAATTGACCTTTTGATCTACTACTCTTGTGAGGCAACACTGACATTGAAGTAACCTTCAACTGAGAAACTGGGAGCTTATCACTGTCCCTTTAGAACCTCACGTCCCACAGTAGTGATTCACCAATATGCAGAAATAGCCACATAGAGCTGATCTGAGCAGCTCGCCGTGTTCCGGCGTGGGAGGCGGCGGCCGAGATCCGCCCGAATCTGTGCTATGTAAACATGGGCTGTATCAGTAGGGGGTAGGGGCTCTAGGACAGGGTAGAAGAGAGAAATGTCTATGCAGAGTTTCAAGTCGCTAACAAAAACCACTCCGCCCCAGGCGTGAACAGGCGGTCGGCGGCCGAGGTCGGGGAGCAGCTCGGGGTGAGGAGGAACTGCTCGTCACTTGGGGTACTGCCGTCATTTACTGTCTAGATCCCTGGCATGTGTCATCAACATAGTCCCCTGTTCCTTCAGTCACCCTCACCAAAGACTCATTCCTCCTCTTTTAACTTCTAGGACACAGCTATCCCTTTTACCTTTTAGATTCCCTTTGTCCTTAGAACTAATTATACCTGTTCAGTGTTGCAGTAACTTTACCTGCATCTAGGTTTTTTTTTTTCATGGCCAGGGGTTTGCAAAAAAAAAAGGAAGAAGAAATTTATTATATATATATATATATATATATATATATATATATATATATATATATATATATATATATATATATATATATATATATCATCTGTGCCCCACTCGCCTGTTTTATTGCTACCTCTGGCTGCACTGCATGTCAACATCGGATCACATGACCTGATCCCGAATGAATCTCAGGGGTAGAGACTCAGTGAGTAGCATAGAGAGCAGCTCGGTAGCTTTCGGAGCACCTCTATGGTGGCGAGGACCACGCCCTCACAGCACACGGGTTGTGAGCGATGTCACATGGTCCGACATTTTCTGAGCAAACACCCGCCAGATACAGTGGGGTTATTGCGTTTTATGTGTATAGGCAAAGAGAGCAGAGAAGGATGAGAAGGGACACGCCCGATGGGACTGATCTAGTTTAACTCATTTACAATAAACTTGATAACCCCTGATGAAATCCGGGACCACTTTATTTTTAATTGGGAAGATAATGAAGGTATTTTTTTTGTTCGTTTGGCTTCTGTATTTTGTATACACGCAAATACACTCCAAAGAGAGTTTACCAGAACAGTAGGGAGGAGTGGTGATGGGGACGCGGCGGCAAAGAGAGAGGGGGACAGGGGGGAATTGGAAAGATTGAGATGATTACATTAGACATTTTGTTTGCACACTTATGATCTCCCCATGAGATGGATCTCCTGGGAGTGGCCGTGCACTCTCAGTACCAACTCCAACAATGGTACATGATCATTGATCCGCCAGATTATCCCAAACATCAACCCACTCCCTGTCGGTAACTATAATTCCCTCCTAGGCCCCATATTTTCAGATCACTGTACAAACAAAGATATTTCTCCACCAATGGTCGCAGGATAGTCCTCTCAATGTTTCAAACAACATGTCGCTTCCTGTTACGTCTACTACAGAAGTCTCGGGTCGCCTGATTTCTTTTTCAGGTTACGTTTTTCGGGCGTGTTTTTTAAAGTTGCAGGAGTCCTGGTGGAGAGAATCAGTATGAACAAAGTACATGTACTGATAATTACATTGGACTTATACTTATGCATTTGTCCGTAGAATGATTAACGTATTACGGTGGGGGCATGGGATTTGAAACTTAAGGCAGAGGAGGGTGGGTGCTGTCAAGTCTGTTTGGTGAGATATCATTGGAGAAATGTGTAAGCTTTAAGAAAGCCCATGCTTGACTATCAATTTCAAGGAATATAACATCTTGTACTCCAGTGTAGGCTGGAAATGCACTGTGTCTCAAAACTCAAAATCAACCCTGGAGCAAGAAGGATTGGAAAAAGAGATTTGGAATACTAGGGATGGGGTTGTATGGGTGACACCCCCCCCCCCCCGTCCCCAGGCCCCGAGTTTTGTCAGACGACGTGGAATCTGACGTTTGACGTGATGACCTGGAAATCCCTGGTACACGTAGTTGGTCCCTGGTGGTGACAGACAACCCGACTGCACTCAAACATCTGTACGTCAGGTACCAGTGAACTTGGTTTTCCCTAGCAACCTTCCTCCCTGCCGTCCTCGCATCAGAGCCAACCCCAGCTATTCAAAATACCCCCCCCCCCCGATCCCCCGCACATATTTCTTCTGTGGGCTGGAAAAGGACACAGTACTATATTTGTACCGAAACAACTGAAGCGTAGCTTTTTAAGTTCATTTGAGCTAATCATTTATTTGATCAGTCATTTTATGTGGTTTTTACATCACACAAACCTACTTTTCTATGCTACAGAGACAGGATGAGGAGGCAAGATTACTCTTTAAAGATAATGCGATCAATTTTTAACCACCCACCCCCTCCCTTTTTCCTTGTCCATAGAGGGTGTTTTATTGCATTCCTGTAGTAGCTTCATGTTTTAAGCATCTCTGTTGGGAGACAAGGGAAGCAACAAACCCTCACAGCACCCTCTACAGTCGGCGTCTGCAAACACAGACGACATTTCTCTCTTAAGTAATTTCCCGCTATTACTGCCGGAAGCAATTAACTCGGAACGCGCTCGCCGGGTGGCGCCACCTCCGTTTGCCGCCACGCTCCGACATGAATATCTCATTGGCGACAATAACGGACAGAGAGAGGAACTCGGAGAGAGAGACGGCTCAAAAATGCATTACCAGCCAGAAGCGGCAACATCTGGGGCGTTTAGCTGGGAAGGGAGACACCTGAGAATCGGTAATGATTTTTCACTGCAAAAAATGAGCTCTGGAGATGTGGAGAAGACGGAGAGAAAGAGGATGGGGAGGGGACGTAGTAGGCAAATGCGTGAGCAGTGCAGGATGATTGGCACGAGCCATGTTTGAAGGAGATAGGGCGAGGAAAGATGAAGAATAAGAGAAGGGTGAAGAATGGGAGGGTTCATAAAAAGAGAACAGTTGAATGTTTGTAATGTCTCAATGTACTGATTCATTGAGCTGCTCAATTTCCACTGGCGGTCATCAACACGATTCCGTCAGCAGATCGCCAAGCATTGTGTGTAGGCCTAAAAGGTGAATCAAACTCTCGATGACTGACCATGGTTTAACAACAGTAGCGTTCTTATCGGAGCGATTGGGATAATTTCTTTGCTTTAACCTTGATAATTGAAGCATTCAAATCACAATCAACTTCTGACAGTTGGATCTCTTCCCGAAAGGGCGTGCAAAGTGACCTTAAGCTTGTCTCTTCAAAGCAGATCATTCTTTCCCTTGATGACTTAAGTCCCATATGCATGGACATATGCTGATCCATTTTCTAAGTAAGAAATGATTCTCATACTTCCATTGCTAAAGAAAAAAAAAGAAGATTTAAACTGATATATTACAGTATGATCTTGCTACTTTGTTTTCTAAGCAAACTTGCCTCCTCCTTCCCCTTCACTACCCCACTCCCCATTCTCACACACAACCCAATCAACCGCCCGTGCTTTTGCTAACACCTGGTTTACAACAATCATCTGTGGAGAATAAGCTTAGTTTATCTAATTCAGAGATGTCTAACCAGCAGGCAAAGCAGGCCTTGACAACATTTACTTTAATGTGCACTGAAATGCTTTCACTTGGCAATCGCAAATATAATTTCTCAATGAAAGCATAGACACAGGCGTGCCACCAAAACAACAATGGCAGCCATCAAATTCGATCGTCACCCATTTACAGTTAGAGAGTGCATTTTCTTTCCATTATTTCTAGCGGTGTTATAACGCTAAATCAATTTCAGACCTCGTTACTGCTGTGGATTTGTTCGCCAAGAGCCCCTACAATCTGAGGGCGATCAATATTTCAAAAAAGATGGTGCACTGACAACAGAATTGCATTATTGCTAGTTTTTCTTCTACCCCCCCCCCCCCATCTTTATTTTCTGTTAAGTTTTGTTGCTTCCTCCTAGACATTGACTATAATTGCATGTTGATGACTAAGGGAGGCTCACTTTGATACACCATGATTTTTTTACATGTGCAAGTTCATTTTACATGATATTTAACCATAACTAACGTGCTTTATTTCGATTAACTATCCTTTCTCGAGTCAAGACTATTTTGAGGAGTAAGTGAGCAACTGGTATTTCCAATTCTTAGTGATTCACTAGCTTTCGCTTGCCCTCGTGCAGCTATCTACCTCAGGCACGATCTAGGTACCTCGTAGCACGGCACCTACCTTCCCCCTCACACCCCCGGCTCATACCACACTGCAGACATTCCCTACTTCTCCTTCAACATTCATCCTCCGGTTATCCATCATACCGTAGACATGAGAGTTATGTTGGCTATTTACTCCGTCAAAAGCTTCAAGCTGTCTAACCAATACAACCCACTAATGGTGTACGGTACAAGTATACCTCTCCCACCTACCACCTCCTGCTTACCATCTAGCCCTGAGCAACTCAATAGCAATGTATGAGCACTTTAAAGCAGCTCAATGTGATACCTTCCAATCACCACCTCTCATTTTCTCATATACATGTATCTGCCATCTGTAAGTGAAGTGATTAGCGAGTGTCTGGGGTCTGTAAATCAGTTACTTTTGCACACCTTTTTCTTACCAGGTAGAGGTGCTTTTTAATTGCCATTCTGGAATTTCTTTTTGCTCATGTAGTATCTATCTGAGTGGCTGCATGTGAAGGGGGTATAGGTAGGGATATGTGGAAAGTGTTGAAGGCAGTCGTGCGGCCAATAATAACTGTTGTCAGCGGCCCCTATCAGGGGTCATTCCTCTCCCTGTAACCCCCTCTCCCATTCTCACACCCCATCTCCTCCAGGTCCAGCCCCGGCCTTCACCTCAAGCTAATAGAAATCGGCCGGTATCTCTTGCTTGGCCAGGACAAGCTCGTCCATGTGTGATCTCTGACCCCCAACTTGCTCCATCACATCTTAGCTAGGAGCCGGCCTAGTTGAATTAGCACATTTACTGTGCATCATCGTCTTAAAAGGTACATCAATCAGGAAAAGATGGCTTCAGTCATACAAGGGAAAGTGAGTGGGCTGGAGGTCATATGAATGTGTAATATCTGGGTTTAAAAGATGTATGTGTTTGTCACTTTGACCCCTCAATAAGGAAAGGGAAAGAAGAACTCACGGGTCATATCAGATCCCTTCCATTGGGCTTTGGAATAGAGTGAGAATGGAAAGTCTAAAAGGTAAGCAAGAAACGGTGGATGTAAATTCAGCAGACTGGGATGAACCTTTCGATATCCACTAGCCATCCATTTCTCCCCTTCATCCTCTGAGTCTCTCTAGAGCCTCTTCTGCCCCTCAACTACCCCCCCCCCCACTCCTCCTCTCAGTGCATGATTCAACAGTGTATTCCTAATGCACCGAGCACTGATCCAATCGCTAAGCTCTCTGAAGGAGACATCCCTGGCCAAAACACCATTACTACCGTTAGATAGGGGGCTGAGGTCTGCACCCTTTCATGTCCTAGTGGTAGGAGGTTAGGGGGTCTATGTGTTTGTGGCAAGGGAGGGGTTGGCAATGAAAAGAACATCTTGTACCCCCTGTAACCACTCACCAACCTCTGTAGCTTCTACACTGGCTGCACCAAAGCTTTTAAATGTACATGTGTGCAATGTATCACAGGGGCCTTCAGAATTTCCTTTGCTGTCCCATTATTTCTGCCCTCAGTTAGATGAGATAGTTTGTCACCAGGGATCCAGTTTGTAAACATTGGTTGGGAAAAAGTCTTCATTGGTAATTGGCACAACAAAACCTGAACCATTTTACACTGCGCACATAGACGAGCCTGTCAGGGTGGTACGCTGAATTTTGTAGTGCCAGAGCTGCAATTAATCAATATGCTGTCCATAAGAAGACATCGCCTTTATCCTTGTTTATTGTAATGTAGCGAAGTTACCTGTTGAGCACCGTTACCATACAAAGACAACGTCCGCACATCAGCCACTGTAATAAGCTAAGTAGAGTCTAACCCCTCCCAAGAGACTCCATCTCTTCTACACTCACCAACCAAATGTCACTGCCTTGCAGGCTAGCCCTATGCCCCTACCCAGGGGTGTGTTTAATTCGATTTACCTCCAGGGGAAATGGATGTTAAGCGTTACAAGGCCGTAACGGATCGTCCGCTGACCTCCCCTGGAGTGGTCCCCGGGGCCTGCTCGGTCAGCGGCCGGTGGGACGGGCCGGAAAGGGCGGTCTGTATACTGACTACCTTCTCCTAGATAGGCATACAGAGAGGCCAAATTACCTATTACTCAAGCCTCCAGCTCGAACACATGCCTTTGTATCTCAGGGTAATGCAAATTGTTATTGCCAGTGCCTTCCTTTTTATTCTAAGCCATACACTGTGGTGTTCTATTTGTAGGGATCTCTTTCATAGTAAATTCTGATACGCCAATCAGTAGTCAATCCACCAAGTAGTGAGGACAGTGGTATTGAAAAATGAAGGCTGTTAACGTCTATGGGATACTAGATTCATATGATTATTTTACTGAGCTGTGAATTTTTTTTTATATCTATTCATTTGAATAAATGACATTGTGACGACACAAAGCCAGAGGGCTTGTGCGGAATAGTAAGCAAAAAAGTCGTCTGCTATTGATAAAAAGAAAACAAGCCTGTGTCTCATTACCGCTTAGCCCGATATGACAATGGCCATAGGAAGAGAACTACTCGGTCAGTTTCCTCAGCCAGAATAACACTGCTACCAGCAGCAGACCGATCAATATCATCTCCCAAAACCCCTTCCACCCTGCTCACCGCCAATATTGTCTTAAAACTTCAAAGGACTCGTGAGGTACTCGCCAGGACTATTTAGTGCCCTGGACTGCTGTCTCCATCCAGTGGTAGAATCACATGAGGGGGGGGGGGGGGCGAGAATCACATGAGGTGGGGGGACGGAAAGTTAAGCTTCACCCCCTCCAACCAACACAGCCTCCTCCCAACACCAAGTGGTACCGTTCTCAGGCGTGTCCAGGCCGACTTGAACAGGTTCCAAAACGTTTAGGCTCAGGTCAGCCCCGGGTGAAGCTTACATGGGGGAGCTGCTCGTGGCCCGGGTACCCGGATGAAAGAGGCCGGTGTGAGCTTCTTGATGCGGTGCCAGCTCTTTTCCCCTCGTCTTTCCCATCTAGACAGCAATGGGACCGCAACACGGCACCAAAACATCCTCATGTCCCCAGCACCCCCCCCCCCCCACGCTTCTCAAATTAAACCGACTCGCACGCCCTCTTGCGTCAGCGTCCGGCGTTTGAAGTTGGTCGCTTGGCTCGCACCAGGTGCAACTTTCAGGGAGTCAACTTGCTCACGAGTGGCTTCGAACTGTTCCCGACTCAAACGTTTCCAATGAGGACCAATTGGCCCGTTTGCATGCTACTGGATTTTGGCCAGTGGCGTTGAATATAACACTACCAGTATTTGAGTGCCATGTGTACGGTAAAATAATTAACTTGTGCTTCCCGTACAGGTAATGTATAATGTGATAAAAACTTAGTGGGGAGAAGTCAGGAATTTCAAATACTGCAGCTAAGGACAAGATGAACAGCGTTTTATAGCATCCAACACTACGTCTACATTGGCCCTAATCAGCTGGCTTCTAATGCTATTTTGACAAAGTGGCTTCGAAACTGGCTTCCATCCAAACACTTTAACTCCTGATGACCAGAATAGTTTCTATGTAAATACATTTCGTTTTAATCTCCCTCAGTTTTCAGGGTAACCAAAGTAAATGCTGCAATTCCTTTCGATTCCCTGACTGATTACTGGATATACATATATAGCATTATCAATGAGAATTTGTATTTGCATATACTACTCACTGCTGTTAAGGCCTTGCCTAGGGCGTCGCTCTGTGTCTGAGACCCACATTGTTGCGGGGGTGGTTGCTGGCCGGGGCCCGGCCCTACCATTTCTGTGCCGTTAGCTGTGGGAGATGTGGTAGAGTAGGATCCGGATGAAGGTGGCATTGTAGGACCGCGGAACGTGGACATGGGCGGTAACCCCATGTCATGGTGATTCGTCGGCGACATCGTGTGATAACCCCCCTGAAAATAGAAGTAGTAGAGTTAAGGCGCCATAGGTAAACAATAAAACATAGCTTTCCGACGTAGCAGCATCAAACAAAGTTCAACATATTTCATAGAATTCAAGAAAGTGGTACTTGTTTAATGTTATTGCACACACGAGTAAGGAAACAAATAGCCTCTCCAGAACGAGTCTGTCACTTCAATCAGACTTTGTGTTTTTCATTCTATATTGCCATTGGTCACTCGTAATATAAAATCCAAAGCTATTTGGAGACAAGATCAGGATTTGCTAACAACAATGACATTCATATCATTGAAAGAGAATATTAACTCTCCTATGTGCAGAGAACAAATACTGGGTTTATCCAATTCTAATGAGTTCCATTCCATAAGTGGGCTTCACTTCTAAAGAAGCTTTGAACACTCAGAACTGAGTAGATTGGGTGAGTAGAGATCATGTTGAGGAATTGTTCGACTGGAATCTGGGTCACCAATAAGCTGCTTTGAGAGCAACCCGCCTTTCTATGGGAGGAGGAATACAGTCCTTTCTAAGCCAATGTCTGCACATGTGCCCTCTTTCCCTCTGTGTTAGAGGAATCAGTGCTCTATTAGTCCATGGGTGCACATGTGTCCCCTGCTACTGTTGCTGCTACTATTACAGGTTTGTTTTGGTGTGGCAGCTGGCAGGTAGAGGCAGGTGGGATAGGAGGGCAGCTGTGGGTAAGGTATGAATGAGAGGACCCAGGTTGCGTGTGAGTGTTTGATAGTAAATGTAGTACAGAGTCAGGTGTGTGGGATGTGCTGTCTGTTGGTGGGGGATCAGTCAGCTGACGGACGGCAGACCAGCCAGGGTGCAGGTGCTCCCACTGGGTCAGAGATAGTAGCAAGGGCCGGGGGTGGGGTAGATCAGCTGTGCACGTCCGACACCAGCAGCAGTGGTATAAGGGTGTGCAGGTGGCCGACCAGACCAGGTGGGACCTAGAAACACAGTGAGAACAAGCGAAAACCAGGCCAGACCCAGACAAACACTACAGCTGGTGATGAGTGGTAGGCAGAATCTTGTCTGGGGATCAATCGTTAAGGATTAATAGAGTCAGGAAGATTCCAGTGGGTTTGGCATATTACCATGCCATGGATAATACATCTTTAATGCTTCCATATTAAACTCAAGGTCAACACCTCAAAAATCTCTCTTCATAACAATACTTCAGTCCTATTCATGTGGTTAACACTTTATCGGACTCCCTACATCCTACATGGCTTTCCTCCAGGGTGTGGGCTCCTCCATGTGTTTCTATGGGTCCATATGGTGGGCCTGACCTATAGTACTATACAGCATGCCTACCTACACACGCCACATATGGCACCCACCATTTACACCAGAGTAGTCAGTAAGTCACAGCCCTTATTTGTTGTGTCTAATGTGCAGCAGTTGGATACTACTATTGAATATCATCCTAGACTGCTGGTGTGGTCAATCTGTGCCCCAGACTCCTCTACAGTACGGGACGGTGTGTACTGTAGTGTGCCAAAACACCTGACCCTGGTTTCATTCCAACCAAGACGTCCATATGGCCACACTGTAAAGTTCTGTGTGGATCAAGGCTAAGGTCCTTTAGGAGATTTTAACAATTCTGCCAAGGATTGCAGTCTCAAGCACTGTAGGATTGCAGTCTCAAGCACTGTACCTACTCTCCAGGAGACCTTGTATCTTCTGCCATACTAGGGTTTTCAGACAGGTGGGTGCTAACTAGGTTGCAATGGTGGCCAGGTGGGAGAGTCATCACCGGGAGTGTGAGTAGTATATGGTATGTGCAAGCCACACCTGTGGGTTACAGGTGTGAAGGTGTGGTGTACCACCTGTGGAACCCGCCAACACCCTACACTAACCTTTACATTCCTGAAGAACCATGGCAGACCATAATGTTTGCTGTAGTTAAAATTCAGATGCATACAACTTCTAGGCGTCACATCTCTAAACTCTCTTACACCTCAGGCACCTAATTCACAATATTTAGACACACATTATTATATGTTTAGAAATTATACCCAATTTTAATTTAAGTTGGCTAGTACTTCTCAAATTTGGCAAATGGTATCTAGCGCCAAGTGTAACAAGCCCCAAATCACCTGTGATTTATTGGCGTCAAGTGGTACCAATGTGGATTACAGCTGTGTTGTCTGTATTTCCACATGTCTGTGCATGTACTCTGTACATCGTGATGACTCCTACCTACCCTTTTCAGAAAGACAGTCAATGCCTCCACCTCCTTATCTCCACTTTTCATTTAGGCTTTACTTATCTCCACTAAATGTATTGAACTTGCAGTATACCCCTGACCCTTCCATGTTGACTGACTGACTGCATTTTCCCCAAAGTGACTGCCATTCACCGTCGCAGGCCCGAAACAGTGTGGCTTATAGCATTACCATAAGACAAATGACAATGACCTCTCATCAAGCGCCTTTTAGGGAGTGATCATTTTTTAACAACGGGGGGGGGGGTCAGAATTTTTCAACACCTCTGATGGGGGGGGATCAAAATAATTTCATCTGTTTTCAGTGGAAAAACCCTGCGCGTTACTATAGGCTAAAAGGGGACATTCGCGCGCGATTTTTGGCCCTTATGGGGGGGGGGGGGAGGTCGAAATTTTTTTCGCATGCCCACGCACAAACCCACCAGCACCCCCCCCCCCCCCCCGTTGTTAAAAAATGATCACTCCCTTGATTATTTCAAATATCTTGAGAGAGACAGTACCATTTCCATTTCTTTCATTTAATAGCATCATTGTAACAGTAATTGATTTTATTAGGACAAGGTCCTCCTGGTGAGAATTGCTTGGACTATATTTAATGCCCCTTCATTTACACAATGCCGCCGACAAGGGAAAACTACCATTTATCTTGTGATTCAAATCTATACGGACTTAGCAGGATTATGTATTAGCCGATGGGATAACCCCAACGATTCACTGCTGTCCTCTCAAGGGACGACTGGTACCCATCTGATAGTTCTTATCAGTAGAACTCGCTGGTAACAAGCTCCAGTAATGGCGGCGCCCATGGGGCGACCTGGTAACTCGGAATAACCGACAGCACAGCCTTTTTACGATACTTGTCGCATTCAGTTTAGATCTTTTCCTAGTTCCCCTCCTTTGGCTGTTTTCCCTTTTGATTCATTGATCTCTTTGGGTGTGAGGCATGCGGTCCGTTTAATGCAGAGAGACATCTTTCCACTCCTCCCCTTCTGACCCTTGATCTAACCAATCTGTACCCTGTACCCCCTCTGTATCACTCCTCAACACGACCAGATCAATATGATGGTGGCACCCTCTCCAGCCCGCTTCTCCCCGGTCCCTCTGGCTGTCCGACCCCACCCACCCCACTTGCTATGCGACCAACGAGGCAAAACTTTGTTGTTCATTGATTTGGCCGCAGAGCCGTCAATAGACCTCGACGTTTGGCTTAGTACCTACCTCAGTCACAGACGGGTCACTGATATGGGCTAGGCACAAGGCTGGTGTTGGTGAGGAGGGTAAGAAGGTAAAGGGTGGAGGGATCACGGAGGGGTGGATTCGGACAGAGAACGTACATGAAGTCAGTGGTAGGCCAGCTACGACATCAAACAGCTGGACAACAAGAGATCTGCTTTCCCTTCCACAGCGTCCCACCCTTCTCTCTGCCTTTCAGCTCTGACCTCACAAACGAGCGCTCTATGTCAGTGCCTATTTGCAATTGCATTTTTTTTTTTCATATTTTAACACGTCTCTCATCTTTTTCTGTGGCAGTATGCCCTGTCCACTCCAACTTGCCTTACCGAATTATTTGTACATTTTGATACCTCCCTTTTCCCGACGATCCCCTTTCATACATGTACACGTTTACCCCCCCCCCCCCCAACTCCCCATAATTTAATGATTTCCCCGGTTTCTAAGAACCCATTTCTTTACCAGATCCCTCTACACAGTTGGTCGGTTGACCAATGCTCTGAGACCCTGTGCAGGTCCACTGGAGCAATATTAAGCCTTCTCCCAGTTATATGACACACATGCCCTGGACCAAAGCGAGCCTTGTGAATACGAACTACATCCATCCAATGACTGAGTAAGCTTTGGGCACCGTCAGGTTCGTTTGCTAGTCAATATACGGAGCCCCAGTGTCTCCTGTCCTGTCCCTGTCCAATGTGTCTACAGTAAAGTGAAAAGGAAGGTACTAGTGATTGACAACCATCTTAGCTTTGGTTGTCAGTCCTTGGATGGCCGGGTCCTGTACAAACCAGTATAGCTCGTGCTTATTTTTGCTTCGACTAATTCCTTCTAAGAAAATGTGAGAGACAGAGGTGGTGCGGCGGCTTTCAGTCACCACCTCTATTGACCCTTAGCAGGTTGTCCCATGGGCGCCGCCATTGCTGGAGCTTATTACCAGCGAGTTCTACTCATAACACCTATCAGATGGGTACCAGTTGGCCCCCGACAGGGCCGCGGTGAATAGTTGGGATTATCTCATTGGCTAATAATTAAACCTGCTAAGTCCGTATACGGACTTAGCTGGTTTGATTATGAGCCAATGAAATGACACCAACTATTCACTGCGGTCCTCTCGGGGGCCAACTGGTACCCATCTGATAGGTCTTATCAGTAGGACTCGCTGGTAACAAGCTCCAGCAATGTCCGCGCCCATGGGACAACCTGCTAACTCGGAATAGTCATCACACGCAGGAATATGGTACGTAGGTATGATCACCATGCAAATAACCCAATCCCGTCTAGATGCACAGACATGGGCACACTGATATTAAACCTTACCAAGTCAGGCGGGGATATAGGCAATAGACAAGGGCGACTGACCATCATCAAGATAGCGAATCATTGATATTGGATCATTATTCACTGAACCCCATGACCCCCTCGGCCATTGGTGTATATGGGCTAGGAGAGCAATCAGGGCTCTAGGTGTCAAATAACGAGTGCAGTGATAATTAAAACAGGCCTAGGGTGGGCAATATGCCGCGCAATAAAGGGAATACTAAAATAAGAAAGGACTGAGAATGCAGGAGAAGGGGGAAACCTTGACCCTACACCGATTCCCCCTGGACTGGACCCTGGATGACCTGGGCGAGCCCCTAGGGGTTCCAGGTCACCATAAGGCTTTTGTTACCAAACCCAGGTGGAGTGGGTGGTACGGTTATGGTGTGCCATGAGGAGGGAGGGGTTCAGGTGATTCCAGGTGACAGTGGCCAGAGGTTGTGGCCACTGGGGGGTTATTGCTTACTGGTCACCACCCACTCCCCTTAATGAGAGAATTTCCCAGGTTTTTATTTCAATTTCTATCAGTGATCAAATTTGATATGTGCTTTTAGATAATGATAACTTTAACTTCAACACGGGGCATATGAAAGGATGAATTGGACCATGTTTTAGTTTTAAAAGGTATCTAAACACATGGGCAAGGAAATGCACTAAGCAGCTCTGTGATAATGTACTATTCTGGAGCTTCTGTCCAGATCTAACTACACACATAACTCAATTAGGGATTCTCTGGACTACCATACCATTAACGCTACAATGGCCATTCAACCACAAACAGAACCTATTCCGAAATCCCCTGCATCTCCCCATTCCAGTAAATCTTAACATATTCGTTCCACGCCTATCCTGTTTCACACGACTAATACTGTTTATAACATCTTTAATGTAAAACATAGCTAGGGTTCAATGATAAACTATGGCGTAGCAGACACATTTTATTGGTCTATATTAGATGTCCATAAGTTGCCATGAAGGACTCGCAGTGAAAGGAGGGGACTAGGAGAGGGGATGTGACCCTCGGGTCACAAAAATACATCCATTATTCAGCACTGATCGCTGGGCAGGAATACAAGCAGTTTGTGGACCCCTTCTCCAGCATTAGGCCTAGTCTGGGTGAGCAGCGACAGGGGCCTTTCCTGGTGACTTGCGGCTCAAGTGGGCGTTGGGGCTTTTGGAAATCAGAGGGTTAAGGTGGTTGGGCGGAGCATGAACAGAAGTAGTATAAGGAAAGTGGGGTGTGTGGAGGTGGTCGGGTTAGGACAGAAATGGACTAGGTACAGAATCAAAGACTAGATTAGTATAGAGCACGAGGGACGAATGGAAAGGTTTAAATGAACCTATTTGCTAAGTTCTCTATTACGCCTTTCTATACATTTGCTCTGTGATATTTTGGGTCAAGGATGTGGAAACAAAGCCCAGTCCAATCGTGAGGGACGTGTCTTTAAAGGTGCTACGAGATGTCTATCAGTACTAGAGAATGTGACATTTAGGCAGAGGAGATATAATCCAGGCTTGCAGAGTAATGGTTGAAGAAGGCAGTCATAACATTGCTGATTAGTATACAGGGTGAGAGTTGCTGTAGCTGAGTGGAGCCTAACGAACAGAAAGGTTAGAGAGAGGTAGCGTCTAGCGTCAGTAGGCGTCACCCTGCAATCTCACTGACATTGTAGAGGGCATCGGCATCAATGCAGACCTACAAGCGTCACCAGTGCCGTTAGGACGCCAAACTCCTAATGGGTGTGGCAATAGTAGTCGTGTAAAGGCTGACGGCCACCAATCTAACTCGGGTCTAACTCCCAACTCCCCCCTCTATACCCAATTTCATTCTTAGTTTGGGCTCAGATTACATTGACAGACCGATACTCACAGAAGGCAATCAAGAAGGGGCAATATATCCAAAGTCTTGAACATCGGTCTGGTTGAGAGGTAACACTGACTCCCTAAGATCCTAGTCTACGAAATGACAAATGTCTCAAATTTGAAAGGGATGTATTATTGAGCTTTTTTTTTTCTTCACTTCTAGCTACGTTATATTACAGTGGCCACCGAAAGGTCACAATTTCATATCACACTGATGATTGCCATCTTCTTTCATCTGGCTTCCGACATGGCTTTTCCCCTTTTCACCCATGCACTTCTCCCCGCAATCCCCACCTTTATCACTAGTCCTGTTAGTTCCAATAGAGACTTGATTAAACCACGCCCAGCCTCCCTTCCACCTGATGCATGTCAGCATGCCATCCCTGAGATGCGACTGGGGGATTCAAGATTTTGCAGTCAGGAAACCACACCGCTACGCTTACATGGGACTGAGCTTGATTTGAATGTAAATTTACCCTGAGTGGTGATATTAGCTCTTGGACCTGGGAGGTATTGGTCTGGGCACGCGACCCACACATTAGTGAACAACTGTACTCTCCCTTGGGGCACCCAACATCACTGTTTGTGCTAGCGACACAGCGACTGATAGAGGGTCCCACAGTTTTAACACACGTTGAAACGTATTGGTGCGAGGAACTACACATACTGACTATGTTACACATAAGTAGGGAAAAAAGGTGTCAAGCTATTGATTCTGCATCTCTAGTGATTCATATATGAACCTATATATAGGTTTTTAAGATAACACTATCAATACCAACTGACGTTTATATCCACGCCCCCCCCCCAATGTTTTATGCCAATGTATCTGATTTTATGATCTTGACATATTACTTGGTCTCATATATTATAAATAAGTGCAAAAGGTCAATTTTCCTTTCTTCACTTTGGGCTATCGAATGACATGGCTGTGACTGAGGGATCGGGTACCAGTAAAAAAAAGGTTACACACCATTACATGCCTCCCCTACATCACAAAACCATGGGGTATAATCCAATTGTACTAGCTTCTGTTATACAAACGCAACGGACATCGCCACTGAGTACTTTCCAGTTTAGAACACCCAAGTGAGTAGTATGTCACAAGGTAATGGTGAAAGACAGACAACCACGCACACAGCCATTATAATACCTCCCAGCTTATGGTTATATTATGAGAAAAGACCAATAGATAAAATTGAGTAGTAAGAATTATGAACTTATGGTTAAAGGTATAGCAGTGGTTGTACATGTATCAAACTCAGCAGCCAGCGATAATATTTCCTTCATAAAATTGATGCTGGAATTAATATATAAATGAATTTTCATTTGAAAATATATGCTACATATTTTCATATTTAGGATAGGCCAAAGCAAATTTTCTTTTTATTGAGATGATAATTATAAAGTCTTGATTGTACTTACCATATGATCCCTGGTGTGCATGCCATAGTTTGACGTAGGTTGTGAATACTGTGAAGCCCCGCCGCTACTATGCATCATCCCCGAAGGATAGTTCGACGTCGGTAAGCTGTTGTTGGTCGTCATAGACCAGGGGTCGGAGTTCTGGGGCGCACCGTCTGCCAAAACAAAGCAGCAAACTCAGCACAGAGCACATACAGCATACTATCACAATCCAGGCTATGATGCCCTCCGTGTGGTAGAAACCCATGGTGACGATGGAGGTAGGCACCTTGGGTCTTTAGTAGTATCTAAGCTGAAATTCAATAGTTTTTAGAGGCCTCCAGTGGCTATTTTATAGTTGTAGTATCGTTTTGGTCGGGAAAGAAAATGCAGTGTTCTCAATCATGGCCTTACTCATGCCACTGTGTCGAGCGACATACACCTCATATGAATAATCTTTTATATGCCATATAGCACTGTATCTACATCCGATGGGTGATTATATTGATAATCCATTTATTCTACCTATATTTAGGGGACCCATCCTTCAGACGACCTAGCATCTTAACGTCAATTGATATGTAAATTAGTAATGAATTTCTCCAGCTTCAGACCCAGGAATATGCATGTATTATACACGCGATTATTTTAGTCCCCACTGTGGAGTCTTTGGGAAATGAAACTTCCTCCAGCTCTAGAACATATTCACAATGTCTGTCATCCTTGGTAGATACCCGACAGCACACGCATATAGTCTGGGACAAATCTATTGTTAAAGGCGCTACTCAAAAGAGAAAATGAGAGGACATGTACTGTTTTGGTTTGTCTTCCCATAGGCTAATGTGTGGCGTCAGTAATTACACAATGTAGTCAGCGTGGTTCGCCTGGAACCATTTTCTACATCCTAAGATTCTGTCTAATCAGTCAAGAGCTACATGTGCATACTAGCTAGTTCTGAGGTACATCCATGCTTTTGGTTATTTGGAAACTGTCAACATGTGACACTGGCACGTTTGTGGAATAGGTCGCTAATAATGGTTAACAATCATCCTGTACCACACTACAATACCTTAATGGAACAGGGACTACTCCCAACTCCGCAGCCAACACCCACATCCACTGACCAATATAGCACTGTTGGCCCTTTGTGGGCTGCCATCTTTTTTCCTGGGTGTATCACTGGTCCGTGACAATTATAGGCATGTTCCAGCGACTGCTACAAGAATAGGTATAGACGTGCCTCAATTAGTAAAATCTCATATCACTGCTGCTCTCAATACTAGTTGTTATATCCGTATAAGACAATTTAACCCCTTCAACAAGATAAAGCAGGATTTGCACACAAATCCCATAGAGTAACAGAAATCCAGGGGTGAAAGGGTTAAACGTGGACCTGATGCTAATATACCGTCCAGGATTGGTTTGGTTTGGTCGATTTAACCTCCGCTAATAGTAGTTAAAATTTAGCAGAGAGACTGCCCAGGAGATGGTTAGACAGCTACAGTCGTGGTATGGTAATTGGATTCATTCTTGTAAAAGGGGTATTGGTCACTTCGAGGTATAGTACTGCCGTGTACTTGAATAACGTGATGCTTTAGGTGGTGATTGCCCGGCCCATATGAAGACAGTGGCTTTCACTGCGGAGACCCCATACATTTCCCATGCTCACTTTGGATAAGCTCAAAGAGATGGCTATAGAATGTACTGGTAGCTTTTGTGATGGTTTCCAACCTAGCCCGTATATGTCAAATTCTTTAAGAATCCATGCAGAGCTTTAATTGGAATTTCCATTGACATTGTTCCATCAAAACGTGGCCCAGTGACGACTTGTAAAGCTTTCCCTTCTCTTGGGTCCCAGAGTGATTAGAGTTCAGAGTAAACTGTCCGAATTCAAGTGGCTTCCACCGTGGCTTCTGTATTCAGTAGTCGAATTCAAATGGCAGTGGCCTCTATATGGAGTGGACAGATTCAATAGCTTCCTTAATGTCTTCTGTATGTAGAAGCCCAAATAAAGTGACTCCAGCATAAGGATCTTAACTCAAATGGCTGCAGCAGTTGAAATGCATTCATTAAGAGGCAGCCAAAACAAAATGTCTCCAGTAAATAGAATAGCAATCCCACATCGGTGAATAACTGTGTCCTCCAAAACCATCATTACCCACGCGCATGATAGGTAGGTATGGCTTCAATAGAAGGTGGACTATTTGTCACTGACTCTCTAATATCCATTCACTAATAACTCCATCCATGGAATGACCATCCAGTATGTTCTATAGCTGACTCCTTTCTGTTCTAGTGTTATGCCAGTCTGGTCCCTGCACCAACCAGAGCTACCAGACCGACGCCGACCAACAGCGTCAAGCCCACATCGACGACCTGGTAGGGCAGGAACATGAGGGCTCTTTCAGAGTGGGCTAGCAGCAGCGGCACGCTGTAAGGCACACTGGAGGCCTAGGAGGGCTTATGTGAGCACAAGGCAGTACCTACAAGACATGTCCCTTTTAAAGCAGGCTATTGTGACTGCCGAAGCTAACCCTCTGCTCCCTCCCTTACCCTCACATATTTATCTCTGTGCTCTATCACCACCCTTCTTTTATCCACTCTCCCATCTGTATATTTCAATTGTCTGTATTGCCCTCTCCTCCCCTCATATTCTTTTTCTTGCCACCATGCTCTCCCCCCCCCAGCGCTTAATTACACTACCTCCAGGTCCACCTCCACCAGATGTGACAATCAAAATGTGTGCCTGTGCCTACTGACTTTCTCCTTCTATTCCCAAGACCTTTAACCTTAATGGCTCTGAGGCTAGGGCATCAATGTCTGCAAAATGGCAATCGTACACTAGGGGTAGACTTGTCAAAGGACCTTAGGTGAGTGCAGCATAGAAGTAATGGAGAATGAAGGAAGGGGAACGCCTAAGTGATGGGGGAGTAAATAGCAAGGGCGTTGAAGCAGGTCTATGTGCCACTTGTCTCCCAGCGCTCTGGGAACAGTAAGTCCGAATCTAAGGGCCCGGGCAGCAGAAGGATGTCCACCAAACCAGACCACGATTTTGGCGGCTGTAAAATGTCCCAAAGGACACCCACAGCAGTCGGCAGTCTGTCATCAAAATGATTCCCTGCTCCTTCTCTCCAGGGGCTGGGAATTCGCACATTCTACTGCTATATGAAATGTCTGGGTGTTTCATCATCTTTGACTCTTCCCTTTATCCATTCCTCTGCTGCAATGCACCATCCAAAACACAATTTGTAGGGGAGGGTAATTCTCCATTTGTGCTTTCACATCCACAGCTTCCATGCATTTGTATAGCTAACAGCACAATGATAATTGCACCCCCCCAGATATGTATACATCTCACTGCAACCTGCGGTCTTCATAAATGAAGGGGATCTTCTCATTCTATTGTCGGAGCCTTTGTGAAAAGTGTGTATACAGTAAATCATAAAAGCCCGAGGGCCCCTCGCGATGTGACTACACGCATATCCTTAGTGAGCTTGTATAAATTGGGACATGCATGGGGAGTATGGCACCGAGCTACTCAAGAGATGCTATAGAGGTCCAACAGTGGTGCTATCAGGGCATTCATTATACAAATGTACAGACAATTCCATTTTTGTATTACCCATGAGGTTTTAGCAAGAGAAATTGCATCAACATACAGGCGATGACCAGGGAAGTTTGGCAAATCTAGGAGCGAAATACTGCTCCTGAGTATCTAGTGGGAGGGGACAAGATGGTGGCCACGGTGTCATATTATTTGATATGAATAAAGGCTTTGAGCAGCTAGCGAGCAGTTCCTTTCGTAAGGGAGATGCTCAGGCGTACGTGTCTATACATACGCCATTTCACACGTACAACCATCCCTCACAGGGCCTGCGGACACCCTTCCCTAGTCTATTTACACCTCACTTGATCCTGACTGCCCTGCGCTTCAGAAGCCACCACCCTTACTGTCGCGACACCTGACAGCTAAGCACCAGACCCATATTCTTCATTCCCTACCAGTATAAAACCTAGCCTGCTGCGACAGTCCTCGTTGGCTTTCAATAAATGGCGAAGGCATTTCCTGAGTATTTTTTATCTTGTTATTTTTCTTCCCTTTATATTCATTAATTTGGGAGAAGTTTCATTTAGTTGTCCACCAGGACCCAGTCGTCAGGACCTACCCTTGAGAGTCTTATATGGAAATCAGATTTGGTGGCGAAGCTTAGTCCTTCCCAGTTTGGCTGATGGATGTAGGTCTGACGTAGGGGCCGGGTATAGTTGTAGGGCCTCTTGGACTGTATAGCCTTTGCCCAGTCAGGAGGAGACGCCCAGCCTTAAGGGCCGACACCTCAAATTGATGGACCATGAAGAGATCAACGAGTTTGAAGAAGAAAGAATGAGTAAAGAGGTACAGATAAAAGGGCCGTGCAGCACTATGCCCAGGAACAACATGGAACAGTAGGGGGCCTGTGCAATGGAAGTTATTGTATGTCTATAGAGTTTAATAGCGAGACTGCCCGATTTTCTAGTGGTGGGCCTATATCTTTAGATCAGAAATTAGTCCCTCAGGTCTGCTAAGTAAAACAGGAGGGCTTTGTCGGCGCTGACCGGATCACCAAGCCAGAACCGAGAGTACCTTTAAGATCCGGGGCCCACTCAATAAATGATCGTTCACTGCCCTGGGATTAAGGGGCTGGCAACTCTCCTCTACGATCAGTAGATTGCTTTGCTAAACAGGAAGCTGAAGCAACCATCTGATGGCCAGTTCAGAGCAAATCTTACCATCTGATGGCCAGTTCAGAGCAAATCTTCTTCACTCAACTAATATTGAGGACATCACTGCCGACCAGTATATGCTTGTGAAATGACATGTGATCGGCAGACTTAAGGGAATCCGGTGGGTCTTCTGTTGTCTGTTATCAAAGCAAGAGGGCTATAATAATTATCTAAAGCTAGTCTTTTTGGTGAATACTGTAAGTTGTTCCTTGGACATTGAATTCAATAAATCTCGTGCAACAGAACTCAAGTCCTGCAAAAGTCGAGTGGCATGGCCTTTTACCTCATCAAGATGAGCTGCTAATCCCTTTAAGGACCGTACTAACCTCTCCCTAACCCAATCCCCTCCCAATCCATGTCCTCTATTAACAGCCCCCAGCCATCAGCCCTCCCAGCTACCTCCTCAAGGCTATCTTTCCCCTTGGTTGGCCACGCCTACCAGCTAGGGGCTTTATAGTGGGGCTGCATTGATAGCGCTTGTAATGAGGTTTTCAGCGTCTTGTTCCGTATTCAACGCCCTTGCCAGCCAGCAATGAATCCCGTCAAAGCTGGAGGAGGGCCTGCAAGTGAAAGGGGGAGAAGGGAATGGCCGGATGGTCGCTGGGTAGACTGACAAGTGGTAGAAGATATCGCTGGTATGGAGACCTAGTGAGGATCTATGTCCGGAGGACTCGATTAGGCCATCAAAGTCTTTTACATCTTCATCTTTTTGACTTCAGTCATAATTCCGCCATAAGCCAACTGTCTCTAGATGACCTCGTCCATCCACTCTGTCTTAGCTATCCAATGTCGATCTATACCATTCACATGCACTTTCACAACTTCAACAGCGACGAAACAAATCAATGATATGATTTGGTGGTTGTATGCAGATGAAAAGCCCAATCCTTTCCCTGTGTGCACCTGATCACCATATTTACACACCGACAATTTTTGAACTCCAGAGGACCTCTATCACCCCTTTCCATCACCCACAACGCTTAGTGGGACAAGTGACTGATTGCTGGCGGGGATTCACATCTCCCTGATTGTATTACATACGTATGTCCATGATCATGGAATATTTTTGAATCATCACCGAGGTGAGGCTCTCCGTATTCAACGACGCATTATAGGCGAGGTGAATGCGATGCAAAAATGTTCCATGGGAGTGGACATTTGCATTTATAAATGTCATGGCCTACAGGGCTTTCTTGTCTTTAAATAGACAAATCTACTTGTTTTATTGTACATGAGTCACATGATCCTTAGCCATTGAGTACGGGCACATTGTATTCAATGCCCCCATTAAATATGGCGGTTCTAGTACTAATCTATAGTGACGTTCGTATCAGCCATGACATAAAGACATATACACAATGGTTGGCTATTAAAGATCTCGGTTTGATTTTAAATATTTGATCATGAACTTACATGATGATACCATGTGACTAAAGCATTCACAGCATATTTTCGCCGTTCTACGATTCTCACGTTCATGTAGCTCACATGAACGTATTTACAACTAAGGGAACGAGGGCTCCACTTAGTACTATTAGAGTAGTGGTTATCAGGTGTTGGTAGGTTTCTCTGTAGAGGAGTGAGCAGCTCCTGAGTAGTTTCAGGCCCCTCTAAACTACTAATACATGCACCAGAGCCACTCCACTAGATCTAGGTTTATAGCCATGTGTCAGGCACCCACTAAAAGTCAACAGTGCTGCTATTTTTTCATCCTGAATTTCGTAGTCCCTTTTTTCTCATATTATTTCACTGCCAGAAGCCGCTTGATACAACACAGGCACATGTTGATACTAGAGGCGGCGACACAGAATCTAGCACCAGTCCCGTTTGAAAGTGGGGAGTTGGAGGGTGTGTGTAGGTCGTACTAAGAGAGTCATCAGTGGGAATGGTTCCCATTAGAAGTGCCATATTGGGGATGATGTGAGCCACATGTGAGTGGCTGTGAGCAGCTCCAAGAGCAGCTCACTGAGCAGCACATGGCCTCTGCCAGCTGCCTCAAGTACCCCTACTTGTATGGAGAACTCTCCTGTCACAGCACAGACCCTTTTATTAGAGGACTATCCTACCGTTGTGGAGAACTGCCCTTCAACCCTTTGTATAAGCCAATTATGATTATCTTTACACGCTTTAACATTTTTAGTCATGTTTTCTACAAGAATAAGATTATTTGCCACAGCGTTGCAAGGAATATGGTCATTCCCTATTCATGTATCGATTTTGGATACTGCTTTGGCAGGGGCGAGCTTCTGAATAAGATTTTTCCTTTCTTTAAGACTTTTTGTGTAGTATTCAAAATACAGTATTTCTTTCACCCTATCTACTTGCCACACATTGTTTCTTCCAGCTCTCGATCAGGGTTCCCACCATTTATGGGTCATGGTTTTAACTGACTTTTAACTGACATTTACCTGATATTTATTGGCTTTTACCTGACCAATTACTGGATAATTTACGGGGTTAACGAAAAAGTTCATCCACTCTCGAACGAGGATGTCAAAGAAATTTTGCAAATGCGCGTGAAATCTTGACAATCACCCCATTAAATCATTTTTAACTGACTTTTAACTGACTTTTCCCAAAAATATCTTAACTGACTTGTAACTGACCTTTAAAGAAAAATGGATTTAACTGACTTTTAACTGACCAGTGGGAACCCTGTCGATACGATGTTCTTCTCAGTGTTTGAGTATTTAAAAAGCTGGTACACTAGCTCCAGAAGGAGGGGTACGCATGAGTAAATGCCAAAACAAGCTAGTTATGACACATGTAGACATGAAGACCGACTTCCTCATTGCCTTAGCACGACGAGCAACTCATGCCGACCAGTGTGATCGACGTGCGAGCAAATTCACATAACAAGACGACACACGTGGCAGCAGGTTAAACGGGAGCTGTTACGGGGGTGAGCGGTGACGCCCTGTACCAGCCTACTTCCCGCTGTGATCTGCTCAGGGGGACTATGATTTGCTCGGAAACTGCTCATAATGGTTGCGCTGGCTGCCCTGAGATGCTCTTTCCTCCAGTGTAGGGGGGGGGGGGGATCCCTGTGATTGGGCCAATATAAGAGCCGATAACCGCCCGAGAGCCCATGGACGAGTTGCTCACCCCTCAGGGGGCGCCCCCTGTGAGCTGCTCGGAGTACTGCTCATTGAACAGGGGATAGGTTACTTGCCCTGAGGCCAGCAAGGGTAAGCTCACTGTTTGACATGTTAATATCATGATCGTGGGGGGGGGGGGGTGGGGGTTATGGGGCAGGACAGGACAGGACATTAAAAGGGCCCTGATGAATAGGTGCGGATCCACGCTCATGGGAAGAGGGTCAAAAGCGTTGAGCGTTGCAAGCATAGGCCCATATTTACACTGCTCACTTTTTGACAAGGTCTCACTACTGAAAACTCATTTCACACAAGAGTATCTATAGAATAGTAAGGGCAAAACATGCTCCATATCATAATTTGAAAATATGCCTAAGGTCATGTACATCTCCATATCCAGAGAGATGACTGCTCCTGGGAACGGAGGTGTGGGTGATTAGGACAGGGAGAGTTGTACAAAGAGGCTCCCGGTCCCGCACAGCCCCACACAATGGACACAAGCATGACCTCGGGACCCTAAACTCCTCCACTTATGGTGGGACAGCACCAGGTGGCTACTGACTGAGACACTGAGAAAGGTTGGGGAGCTGAATATGAGCACCTCAGGTACAATGGGTGCTAAGGCTTTATCCCTGGCTTCCGCCGAGCAGGTCAGACAGACACCACCAATCTATGGGTGGCTTCCCAGAAATGTATGCATATTGTTGCGACTGACATTATTTTGTAGCACCTATCAAAACGGTCAAGGAATCTTTCTAACATTGGAGAGAGGGACCAGAGGCTTTGAGACTAGTTCTTTTTGATTTTACCTTCCTAATGAGCACTTGGGCACACTCTCTATGCCTGCGCTGCAATCCAAGACAAAGGCCTGTCTGCATCTACACAACATGGGGATATTTGGAAACGTCAATTTCTAGGTTTCCACTTATCTGTTTGAGTGAGCAAACATCATGTGTATTTTGGTTCAGAGCCCATACCAAAGCTACATTGAAGACTTTACATTATAGGCTATTTGGAGGGGTCTGGTCTCTGAGGCCTGTTTGAAGCAAGACATCTGTCATACCAACTGCACTAAAACAGCCGGGCCCAACACACCCCTCAAGAGTATAGTCTGTTTCTGATGGTGTGTCAATTAGAGGTACGGTACATCTGCAAAATGTTATCGGTGAGAAATCTCCACAAAGGTCCCCAACAATAAACTCATATCCATGACATATACATGTATATCAATGATCTTTGATAGGAATGAGGCTATTTCAAACCATTTTTATGTACAGTCTAACTGTCTACCAAGTCAGGAGCCTGGAGAGTGGAGACGGATTTTACCCCAGTAGCCTGGTGATGTGGTATTTACCTCAGGGCCCCTTACCACGGACATCATTCTGGTTGTGTTTCTACACCCAAATCTGACACTGGTACCCCTAGACTGCCTGCTTAAGTGTGTTGGAAAGGCGGCTATCAGCGAAGTGAGCTATTAGAAAACTCTAACTTTAAAAAAGACGATCACTTTGATCTTACCGTGGTGACGCGATCCTTCAATACTGGTTGGTATTTAATTGTCATGGTTTGACCTTCCCTTTAAATGATCGACCTGAACTTTGACTCCACAAAAATATGATGGAGCACATATTATTCTCTAGAATTGAGGCAATGGTTACACTGAGAACAGCTGCTCAGTCAATGACAGCACACGACTGTACCTGCTCATGGGGACTGTCTACAGCCGGGAGCATTTCTTGCCGCCTCTTACTGAGTGGGCAGAGGGCTATTGTGTTCCCTGAAACAAGCCTCCTTTTACTTTTCACACTATGCAGGCATCATGTCATATAGCATGCGGAGAATATAGACCTCTGAATTACAGCCAATAGTTACCTCTAACTCCCACCCCCAACTCCACAGACGGAACCTTCTAAAAAACGAACCATCTATTTT
This sequence comes from Acholoe squamosa, assembly GCA_949317995.1. Lineage (NCBI taxonomy): Eukaryota > Metazoa > Annelida > Polychaeta > Phyllodocida > Polynoidae > Acholoe > Acholoe squamosa. The sequence continues at coordinate 60,175,235 of OX439036.1, read as the reverse complement.
CTCCCCATTTTCCTTCTCCCCCATTCATAGTTGCGCAGGATGCACGCATTCAATTCCACAATGTCTTTTTACCACCCACCACGTAATTCGTTGTCTCCGTCGCCCAGTTCCTCCCATTCCATTCCCTTTAATTGTTCTCAAAGGCCTAGTTCACTGTCACCATCGTGAAGGCCTGTCAAAAGCCACCTCACCCCCCCCCCCCAACACTCTCACGCTGTGCAAACCCCACAGTGCCAGCCAAGGCGCCTTTTTCACACTTCACACAAAAAGAACTGAAAATAGAATGAAGGGGGAAATTGAATAAAAAAGAATTCCAGTTGTAGAGAATGCGTTCGGCCGTTGATTGTTTAAGGTACAGCTGTGTCCCCTTGCTCTGCCCCGATTCTGTTAATGAAAAAAGTCGTCTGCGTTTTGCCGCACTTTTTCCTGTCCGCCACGTTCCAGTAAAGGGAGACTAGCAACAATTCAAAGAGGGTTGTCTATAGGAACACAGTGCTATGGCCACATGCAACAGCTAAGGAGACCTACCAGCCAGCCGTTTTTTCCCTTACCCTTTTTTAATGTAAGATTTTAACCACTATTTCAGGAACCATGTCTTTTCCACTGTGTTTTTTTTGCCATCTTCCTATTGCCATCTTCCCTCTATGACAACAGTCTATGGGCATGTTTCACACATCCTATGCGAAGGTTACTTGAGGTAGATAACTCTATAGAAAGCATTACAGCAAGAACACAACTTCTGGTATCAAGCATACTATCATTTAACAGGAATAGGTAGTTTGAATCGGGCAGACAAATTTCAGGTAATTAGACTTGAATCGGGCAGACAAATTTCAGGTAATTAAGACAAAGTGAAAGAATCAGTAATCGATGATGAAAACTAAGAGTAACACCCATGTTATATGTGACAAGAACCCCCATTTCCATCTACTACTTACAATTACCATTCCGGTCAAATCATATACGTATGTGAAAGAACAACAAAACGCTTCCTTCCAGGCTCGTACACGGTCTGTACCTTAACAACCGAGCAGCTCATTATGAATTAGGACAGAAAGAGTTACTCACCTGTGCGGGCGGGATAGGGGTACTCGCCGTACATGCCCGGGGGACCGCCGGGCTTCGGGGACGGATACCGGGACGAGTCGCCGCTGAACTCGTCTGGACTCGGCGAGTACACCTGCAAAATACAAATAGGGATATGGTAAGTCTAAGCCAACAATTCTGCATAACATCTCATACAGCAAAAGTTTCAGAGTATAGATAGGAAAAGCACAAGCCAAATGCCAAACAGCGACTTGGGTCTTTGCTCTATGGATCTACTGTCTGTCCCTATGTTAACCCTTTGAGCACGACATGACGCCTAACATCTTCATCTCTATTTCTCATCATGATGCCTGGGCATGATACACCAACTTAACTGTAAATCGCATAAATCCCTCGTAATTGTCAATGATTATTTATAAATACATGTCACCTGTGTAGCAAACATATAGGCTCTATTTGTTTAAAACATTGTATAATGATAATATGCAGTCCTTAAATGGTTAACTCACTTTAACTGACAACATCTGCTTGTACTAAATTTAGAATACAGTCAGCCGGCAACTATCAATTTTCCGTTTACAATCACACCGCTGGGGTAAAAAGGGACATGAAAGACATATCGGTAACCACCACGGAGAGAATTGATTTTAACTGTGTGTACGGACTGACTAGGACTGTACAATAGATGGGTGGTACGGGGGTGGGTCGCCTGAGTCATCCTCTTTGTCATAAAATTGTGTACACAATGTATAGGAATGGAGAGTTAGAATAGTTTTTCCCCCTCAATTTCTAAATGCTATAATTTCTGCTATTGATATCTTCCATGACTGGGTTACATTATCCGTAGCTAATGACTGTAGACGCCAGTTATGAAAGATGCATTCCCCCCTCAAAAAGATTAAATAATGATAAAACAACAAAAGACAAAAAAAAAGCACAAAGGTGAGTTAACTACACTGAAGTCTTTACAGTAAGACAGGGGCCACTACGCATTTCTATATTGTACAATATTCCTATCAAGAGCAGTATATTTGTATATTGTTTACTGCAAAACAGAGACAGGCAGCAAAAGAAGATCTTGTAACTGCCACAACAGGGGTTCTTCCTATCAAGGACAACCATTTTTAACCATGGTTCTTGCTATTCCAAAGAAATTAAGAGGACTGAAAGTAGACAGGGATGGCAGGGAATGTTGTTTTACATCCGTGGGAGACTTAGCAACATAGAGAGGCCATGGCGGTGACATTCTGCGAGGGTGAGTCATAGAGTAGACTGTCAGAACGCACCAGACCGGTCTGCTGTCACTGACACTGTAGGTTCTGACCTCATCCAGAATACAGACCTAAACACCAAACCACTCCCACCCACCACTGTCAGCATGGGACCATCCCATCTCTCAACAAACTACAGATATCTAGACTATCTCAACTCTGCACTCTAAGGCTGGAGGTTTATTAAGAGAATGCCCAGAGGGACGGTCGTATGATGCAGCTCGTTCTGTATAGAAGGGCCCATAACACATTTCCATTAATTGGTGACAATATCTGACAGAGTATGTGACCAGAAAACATTCCCCAATTATAGATTTGGGTCATTGGGGACTACTTTTAATACACAGACTAACTGCAGGTTCTCTTCCTACCCCAGGCAACACCCACACATTGCCCTTCGACCTTTTCTGCTTTTTACTTGGCCACCTCCACCATTTGCCTGGATTAATCATGTCAGTTGTGAGCAGGGTCTTCTCCCGTGTCTTCAGGCACTAAGGTTCCCATGCCACCCGATATCTCACTGCAGGAAATGAACTTTAGTGAAAAACTCAGAATGGGTTTGTTAGGAGAGAGGCCTGGCGTCCACAGTAATTGCACGCTCAGACAAACATGATTAGGACCTTTGTGGGGTAGTGGGTGTTTTTTTTAGTTATATAGGTTGGCATGGGAACGTTTGGATCTATACCTGGTGGTATAAGAGGGTGCATATGCATGTATGGGAATGCAGCAAGTGTAACAAATGTTAGGTTTCCCATGGTTTTAGCGTACTACATCGTAGTAAAGAACACAGACAGCAGATTACGTTTTGGATGCTCTCTTCTTTGACTCCTATCATGAAGACTGCTCAATGAGTCTATCCCTTACTTTTCTAGTCTCCTTATTCAAAAACAAATCCACTTCTCCTGGCTGCAAAATCGAGGTCTAGTCACTCTTAACCTCTAAAAGCACTTAGAGCATGGTGCGGCTACTTAATACTGCCCTCTTAGGGAAAACAAGTCATAAATCATTAGTGCAAATTGTATGACATGAACATAGCTTACACTTACCGAACTCACTAAAGGCTGTCTCTGATAACGTAATGATATTCACCAGTATGGTCACCAGGTGATCCATTTGATGGCGCTACATAAAGTCAACGCAGGGGTCTATGTCACATTCCCTGACTGCCCCTTCTACCAAAATGAGCAGATGGAAGTTGATGAGCATGCACTATGGTGCTCATTATCAGGATGGCCATCACATTCGCAGTCCACAATATAGAGTATGGAAGAATCCACCAACAACACCAATGTCCACAGAGACAGAGGATACACACAGTTTTTACACCGCAGTATGTGTAAGCAACTCACTTGAGCAGCTCCCATGAGCAGGAGATCAAAGGGGGAGAAGCTCACCCGAAATAGTTTGAATGACTGGTCTGATGAAAGCCAGGCTCCTCAGAGATTCAATTACTGCCGACTAATAACAGGCTAGGGTTTCTGAAGGGAGGAGTATAGAGGGGAGGAGACACAGGTATTGGGGTAAGGGGAAGGGCATATTTCTGGCTTCTATCACAGTATTCCTCATGATATGACACTGGTGAACTGGTGAAGCCACTGCAAGTACAACTGCTAGACCCTTACCTAGCACTACGTACCCAGATACATGTATCATGTGTAAACAGAATGTTCACTGCTATTATTTTATGGAGAAATGAGGACAGGGACAGGAACCCGAGTCTTGTTGAGTCGGGTATACTCTACTGCCCAGAGCCACTGACTTCAATACATACATGTACTTAAAAAAGGCTCCCTATGGTATTACACTTTACTATTATATTACTTTTGGTAGCCTTTTGGTCTTTCTTCCCTATCCAGCCATCTGCTGCAGTCTCTGCATGTGCCGACGCCGACAAACACTATTTGTAGACCCGATTTAAGTTTAGGTATTTCTTCTCACTACACGCTGCAGGTTTTAATATGCACGCAAAATATAACGAGCTACCTGGGTTTCAGCTCCCCAAGCTTACCTGACAAATTGGGCGTATCTAATATACTTATAGGAATATGGGGTGATTTTCACAACCTTCAAACAATCGCAGATCGGGTCATACTCGTGAATTTTCAAGATAGGTAGCTAAGAGTTAATACTTCCGCTACCCACTAAAAAGTTCAGGAATACAAGTAGGTAAGAGCTGCTCCGTGAGCTACTCGTACAGGACGCCAACAGGCACAAATTACCCGGTCCTGAGGCCCCCGGAATGCGGACGGTGAGGGCTATTGATCAAGCAGGGTTAGGGGGTTGGGGTGGGGTATGTGAGGGGAGGGGTGGGGATGGGGGACAGCCAGCTGGCCCGCCGATCACCGCTCGGGCCTGAATGACGGATAGGTGAAAGGCCCACCCCTACATCCCTGCGCTCTTACCCAGAGGCAGGAGTGCAGTGGTGGTGGTGGGGGTATATAGGGCCCTGTACAATGTAGGCCTATTTTTCACCCTCTTTCATCAAGCTGCCCTAGCTTGGCGTTGTCTATATTTTATTCCTCAAGTTTTATCTATGGCGTGACTTTTCCATTTTGTTAGATATACATTTTCATTTTTGCCTTTATATAATGGTATGGATGTCATCTTTTCAGTCACATGCCCTCGTCTAATTTCCTGAGTTAATCCCTACCTAAGAGCTTACAGAACCGTCTTTATTTCATCACTCGCGTCCACTCCCATCCTCCATCCTTCCCACCCTAAGCTACCATAGTCATGCTCAGTCAGAGGTGGAAACCTGCTTACTGGAGCACGTCCTGGAACAAGGAGGACCCCTCCTGATGAGAAAACCAGCCCTCAGGCCTTCCAGCTTCGCCCCCCCCCTTCCTCCTCCAGGGTGTGGGGTATAGGTACCAGGTGGTCAGTGGGTAGTCATTACCTGCCCTGTCTCTGTGTGAGCTGGTGTGTAACCAGGCATGGAGGGGCTATATGGAGACATTATTATTCACACCATGACACTACCGAGTTGATTATGTGACACAGAGCCTACCGACAATGCTGGAAAATAGTAAGCTAACCCCAAAGGTTTTACAAAAACTGTGGATCATAACCTTATACCATGGGCATCTGCATTCATCGTATTTGGTACAAGGTGCCTCAGGGTTTTTTTATTTTGTTTTGATGTGAGTGTATAAAGTACAGCAATCTCTCGTGGCCTCATTTCCAAAACTTCATGCAGAGGCAATCTAGAGATACGGACATCTCCGCTCCTTCTACGACGAGCTAGCCTATGTCGAGACTGATTCATAAACCACCAATGGCAATGCACCTAGGAGTACCTGATAACTCAGCTTGTCATGTCAATTATATCAGTATATAAACTGGATGCTCATGATATCCCGTCGCCACACTGACTTCCTGTGCCACGTCTATTCCCTTGTATACGAATTCTACACAAACTCTTTTCTCTTCTGCCGTTAACTTTGTATTCGTAGTGACGGCAGACTGGTGCCTCCATCTGGTGGTGGTTTGGGTGATGACACGCATCGTTTAGACGCCCTCTAGCGGAGGGGCGGGCGCAGGGCTTCCTCTACAGGTACGTGAGGGGTATTATGGTCGGAACGCTGGCCGCAGATAGTGCGTCTAATGCCCACCAGGTGGGCGACGAGCGCCGACTTTACCTAGTTAACTAGTGCCCCCTGCTGAGACAGTAGAAACCCCCAGGCACATCCGCCCTTATATTGCCAATGAACAAGTCGCCTTTCCCTATAAAATATATCTTGCCTTAAACCCATCTCCCATTCCTCTCACTCTTGGTATCTTTGAGATAACAGCACTTGATACCACATCTGGGGTATAGAGATGACTGGCTGACCAATCAAACACTTCACAGGGTGCGTTTCCATAGTCCCTTTGCCAGCGGATGCTATCTAAATCGCCATTTAACGGGGTATCGTTAAGGGCCTCTTTAGCACTCATAGTGGAACATAACCAGGCTTTGAATGTGAAACGTTCACGGACGTCAAAGAGCTGAAACCATGTGTAGACAACTTCAGACAGATACATCCAAGACAGTGCAATTAGTGATAACTGGGTTTCGTATAGGATAGAAACTTTTATAGGGTTTCTACAGGATATAGACACCCGAGGAAGGAGGGGTCTGTAGTCGGTAGGAAGCCCATAAAAGTTTCTATCCGGCTTAGAACATGATACTTTTATTGCCCAGGGTTCTACAGCATATAGATGCACTCAAATCCTGCCTTCTCATTGGGCAGTTCAATCTATCATGTTCTAAACACCTTGATGCCACGCAAAGCACGGGGTTACTTCATTGGGTTAGAGTGAGGAAAAGAGAAATGGTCGATTTGCTCTAAAACCTATTTGCTCTACATACGCATTCGCTCTACTCCCTGAACCATTCATACTAGTTCTACGGCGTAGGGACAGTATCACTAGGGTTGTTGTTTTTTTTTTTGTGTTTTTTTTTGTGTGTTTTTTTTTTCAAATTCTATAAGAAGAGATGGATATTATCATGGTTTTAACCAAAAATCTAGTAGGGTGAATGGTCCAAGGGGGGTAGAGCGAATGGTCTAGGGCGAATTGACAGTATGGCGACACTTATATATCCTGCTGCTGAGTGTCTGCCACAACAGCAGACGCTCAGCCGATCCATCCCCTAAATACTCAGAACAAAAGGAGAGGAACAAGAGACAGACAGGTCACTTACAGGCCAGGATCCGAGTCGTGTGCTATCTGAGTGAAAATAATTGCTGATCAGAATGTATTCCCAGGTGGAAACCCATAAAACAAGAAACCCCGCAAGAAATCAGTTGATATCAGAAAGAGGAGTGAATTGTATTTCTTGATAGAAGTTGAGATCTGATAGAGCAGCCTCGTTCATGGGCGTTCCGTCAGAGGGCAGCAGCGGTCAACTCTTTCTTTCCAGGCTCTTCGCGTTCATCTTCCCATACCATAACACCATTCCAGTGTTAGTCGATTATTATCCCTCTAAGCTTTAGAAATGAGGAGAATCATTTCACATGCCCTTCAAACTTAAGATTCGACTCAGGTTATCATTCAATCAATCTACACTACAGTCTACAGATGACCATCGAATTCGTTGATGACTATCATCAGTCTCATGATTTCAGTGCGCCCACCCCCACCCCCAAGTCAGCTTTGCTCGCCGGAATATCATTCAACATTCCATGAAAAAAAAATGTATGTAAACAAACGACACATGGGTTAAATTATTACATGATGTATTGTGAATTAGCTTGCGTAGATGAGGGCCAGGTGACCTATGGGAACTGGGTCAGTCACCTGTGTGGAAGCAGCAGCCTCACACCTGCCACCCCCCCCCCCCCAACCACACACACCGTCCTACACACCAGCACCAGGTGGTGCACCCCACACTCACACCTACAGGTGTAACCCCCCCCCCCCCCCACCAACACCAACATGTTGGTTTATTTGGGTTTGGTGGTTTGATGTCGTTTTTTTTTTTTATAAATGATATCTATATATTTTCAATTCTTTCCCGTTTCAATTCTTATATCTAAGACCCATGCTCACGTTCATTTCAATTTTCTCATTCTACACAGCATACAACACTTATCCCTACAGGTATGTCAGCTAAGAACACAAGAGTGGTTAGGACGTTACGACGAAAAAGCTGCATAGTCTCGGTGACATGACCATAATCAAAGAACAGACCAATACACTTTCAGAACCTAGTCCATTCTACGTGTACATGCAACATGGGCCTTCTTTATCTCGTCATGATCGCATATTTATATAGAGGGATGTCCTGTATTCTCATTCAAACCAAGAAATAAAAACGTTACAATCCCTTTAAACCTGAACATCAAACTATCACTCCCTTATGATAGGCTTATTCTGCTAACCCTCCAGGCATTATGACATGAATTCAACAGGCACAGCAATAATACCCGTTATGTGAGTTTGCATGAACTCACCAATACTATTTACCATACTCGTTTAACGCCAGTTTTTAAGACACTAAAAATGAATGCTTTTCGATTGGACTCTTCGTAATGACCATCATCACCCACATTTCCGAACCTAATTGTTCTAAATCACCTTTCATCCAGCACCACAATGCTCAAATAGTCCTCCTGAATTGTTTTAAGGGTAAAAAAGAAACAGGGAATTTTTCAATTTAGAAAAGAAAAGAGAGAAAGAACCCGCTTTTTTAAAACCGTGTTGGCGATTAAGGCGAATCCCAACATGGAAGTTCAATTGTGTTTGCGGGGGTTGTTGCAACAGTCTTTCATCCACGAACAGTGTTGGTTATTGGAAAAAATCCAGAACCCTGATCAAGAAAGATTAGTGTATATTTACAGGCATTACGCTCTAACCACATGTTTTCCATCTCAAATGAAATATTCATTATTCATCTATAGTGCTAATGTATCAATCAACAAACCCTCAGTCTTTAGAATGGTTTAGTGAGTGAGGCACTATAATTGCTGTGGATGGGGACTGAATCAATGGTGGTGAGTTTCTTGTCTCTTCTCCCCTCCTCCACAAATATTGATTAACTACAAACACAGCAGATTGTATTGGCACCATGACATGCACAACTATCGTTTACATAAAACACCTCCAGTGGGAAAAACCGGGAGAGAGGCAGGCAGAAGGGAAAAAGAGGAGGGCAATAAAATGAAGAAGGACCAACTTAAAGTCCCACAGGTTTCTGTGATGTGGTGTTGTAAACACTGTTGGAATATAATGTTTTGGTATACTATCCCCGTGCTAGGACGACATGTGTAGCCGCCTTGTTCATAGTCCATAAATTTAATAATAACATGGAATTTCCTCCAAACTACCTACTTTATTCCCTTAATGTACCAATTCTATACCTTCATTCTGGAATTTCACAGAAAACAAGTGTCAACCCCTCTCCCAGTTTATCCACCCATGCAGTTTTATTTTTTATAGATCTAGTAGCACATCAGAAGTGCAGCTCAACGAAAGCACTGGGAACAGTGGGCGGGGGGCTGACATCAAACTAGCCTGGGTTATAAAACAAAGCAGTATGATGGGGCGCTGACATTTTCGGGGTGGGGTGGGGGTAACCTACCTCCGCCCCTGTCAGAGCACGGTACCTGGTGAGCTGCTCGCTGACATAACACAGATAGCCTCATCTCCCCTGAACTGCTCTCACCGTTAAAACCTGCTCATAGACGGGACCAGATACAGAAAGGGTATCAGGGCCAACATGTGTGGGCCACGGCCCCAGCGACCCACAACTATCGCCGCAGCCATTACACGATAACACTGGGAGATGAACGGAATGCAAGGTGTGTGCAAGGCCATAATATTGTAATTCTATCATAAATTCTTGTGCACAAGATAAGGGCAGATGCCTCATTATACTAGAGAAAAACTTTATCTAGTCTAGACACGGGTTTTTACGTCCAGTTGGATCCATATTTCATACCTTCAGTATGCGTGGTGTGTTTGAGGTGGTTGGGGGATGTGGCAGAGAGGGCGCACACGTGGTACCTCGATTACGCGAACGCAAATACAGGTCACATGTGAAACACACTCTAAAATACATTATATAAAGAATCCCTTCATAATACCCCACAATTTAATTTTCCAGTGTTTTTTTTTTTCACCCAACACTTTACATATCATTTACATGCACTGTCGCTAAAACTCAAACGTACCGACAATAACATAACCTTTTTTTTTTTAGTCTGGAATTGTTCATGTTTTATACAGAATCGATACTTACACCACTAAACTTGCCGGGCGGCATGTAGACGAAGGGTCGGTAGTAGGGATAGGTACAGAACATCCTGATAGGCAATATACGTCGAGCAATACAAACATACAAATCTAGATCCGCTCACGGGACACACAGGACAGGCAAGGTGTGATCCAAAAACCAAGCCACAACAACAACCACTAAAAGTAACCCTCCTGTAGACCTAGTTAGACCTAGCCTTTAGGACACACACAAACACGTGTGAGTTGCTCAAAGGCCTTTCTGAACAGCTCAGAAGCTGACAAGTTGTGATAAGGTTAATGGTAGTGGCAGTTGTCCTGGATCTGCTCTCATAATCAACACACTGGGATACTTCTTGGTATAACTCCTCAGAATGAGAACTCCCATGTGCTACCACAGGCGGGTACTGGACAGTTCCGTGGTGGTGGTTAACAACAGTTCTCCTCCTACTCCCATGGCTCGGTACTTTGTTGTCCTCTTCTTCAGATGCTCCCTTTCCACTCTACAAACTGCTTTCCCAAACTTGCCCCACCATCAATTTGCTCCCGAGTCGGGGAGGGGGCCGCTGGGCTGCTGCAGCATCAACTCCAGTCTTCCCCCTGGGCGAGTCCATCTTGAGTATCAGGGGGTGAGCTAACATTGTTCCCACACGTGTTTAGTTGGGTCGGCCCATTTGGAGTTGATGAGGGGTGGAGGGTTAGAGCATGTTGGCATTTTATCTCAAAATGCTACTTTGGAACGACAGTTGGTCAAAGAACAAGGGCATGCAATGGTAATTCCTACTCGTGCCTCTTTAGTGCCCAACTTTTTCTTTCCACTTGCTTGGCGTTGATGCATTTAGGACAGACCAGGATAGGTTAGATGTTTCGATGGACTTCAAAACCAGTCCCATGATGATTGACAGAGAAGAAAGGGCACAGAATCAGAAAAGTGGGACAAGAAAAGCTTAAAAATCTCAGGTATTATCAGCAGAGACAGTTTGGATTTCAAATACTAAAATCTTGGGCAGAATTAGATAGGGTAGCTCTAATGACATGGACAAACACAAGGTTTGGCAATATTCAACTATCATAGGATTAAACCCAAAGCATATTTTCTTTGTATATGATACTGCACACCAAATAACTTCATCAAGAAAATTGACAAATGACGCGAGATAAAGAAATTATAGAAATATGTTCCCAACCCCCTATCTTATTTACTTTTTGCTCCCCCCCCCCCTTGACAGGCTCATGACCAGTGGCGGACGTGGTGCCTCGGTTTGTGGTGACACCTATCGACAGGTGAAGGAGGCTGGCCAGGAAATGACACAGGCCGAGGAAGTATTGGGGTGTAGGGGAGGGTAGATCATTGCAGCCACTGAACCGACTAACACGACTAATTGAAAACGGCAAATTAATGTCATTCCACGAAGTAATGGTGTGTAGGGGGTTGGGCTGGGGCAAGGCATGGTTCTGACCATAATCTATTCGCCAATTTATTGATATTGGGCGGAGGTAGGACCCAAAAGTAGGGTTTGTCTCAAAAATAAGTGTATTGCAGATAATTTCAAAAAGATGTATAGCAAACGGAGTCAAAACGTCTGTAAATAGCACAGACACCAGATAGCACAGACACCAGATGTGACCCAATACTGGTGGTAGCAAAATCCATTCATGTATGTATGCAATGGTGAACATGTAAGGGTGGTGCAATGAGCTGGTCAGCGGGCGAGTAAGGAGGGGTTGGCTACTTTGTATCGATCGATAGTTTAGAAAAAAAGTGCGGATGCACAGAGGCCAGAAAGAGAAACATCGGTGTAAAAACAGGGGAAGAGGATGAGAGGTAGGCAAAGGGTAGAAGGGAAGGCCAATGAAGGGTTCAGATACTAGCGGATGGGGAGACTACATTTAGCTGGTTAGGCCGTGCTCAGGTGCACACAAGGCTGCCGGCATGGGTAGGACTAGGCCGAGGGCCACTTACACACCTGTGCCTATCTAACCTTCCCTCTTCTCTCAGCCACTCTACGCTATTCACTGGTAGCATAGATTATACATGTACACAAAGCAGAACATGTTCATATCGAAAATGGCTTTTTACATATTTTTCACCTTCACTACTACCTTTTTTCAGTATCAATTTGATGTCAAGATCCACCGGGATGCTGGGATATCATTGATGTATTTCCTCGTATTAACACGTCAGGCAGAATGTTAATGATCCACATACCTAATTGGCTGCCACATAACTAAACCATCTTAAGGCAATGAAAGATAGTGTGGCATGGCAGAGCACTTCTACCAGGTATCCACGCTTTGTATTTCTATTTACTCTTTGTTTTCAATGAAACAATTTACCACCAAGCCATAGCAGCTATAATAATACCTCTTCTCCCACTACCCCTTTCTCTGCCCCACACCCAGTCATGTGTCATCCCCCCGGTGTAAGGCGTGACTACGACCGGAGGTATTCTATTCTGTCCACCTTTAGAGGCGGAAACAGACATAAACATGCAAAGGCACATACACGCAGCTTTTGTGTTACAAAACAAAACTGCAAGTATTATTACTGAAATGTATATTTTCTTATTCCTTTTACATTTGTATTCCGCCTATTTATATAACGCACGAAATTTGAGGAGACATGATTCACACAAATCTACAGTGTTGAAATATGTTGAAAACTGCCAACGCACTATTCATCATGAGGTCTTGTCAGATTTTGTAGCTTCTTTCCACTTTAGATGTAACTGCTAACACCATTCCTCCACCTCCTCCACAGTTGGCATTTTTAAGTGGACCAACTTAGTGAGTCGGAAACAGGGGTAATCCCTGGATGACATTTGAGGTGGTACAGTTTGGAACTATGTGGTTTAGAACTAACTACCCCTGTCACTAACAGCCTATTAGACCAGCCTCCTGTCAGACTCGCTGGTTCCCACAGATTCTGACAGGTTTGGGCTGTAGAAAGCTCTAGCCCATCATCTTAATCTAATATACTCTGTCTCTAGCCTCTGATGTATAAGTCTCCTATCTTCTCCTCTATGTCACATTCCAGTTAATGATAAAGATTGTACATTGTAACAGTGCTGAATTTAGATGAGTTTTCGCCCTCCCTCGTTTTTGGTTGTTTTTACAGTTCATCTCTTCATTTATGACCTCAAAATCATCCAAAAGTCAGGGGTTGTCCATTTTCAAATTCTGTATGGTAACTGGTGTACATACGCATTATGCATGCAAGTTGCAGAGTATAAGATCTGAGCCTCACCGTTCAAATTGCCCACAACAGCTGATTTTTGTCATACAACACCGGTCTTTTTTTTTTCTTTTTTTTTTTACACAACGCGAAGTCTAAAGTACATGCAACAAACGTGGACGAAGTGACAGGCCGTACATGGTGTAAGAGAGTGTTCGGGAAGGTCCTCATTAAACTACCCCCGGTACCCCCGGTAAGTATAGCATGAACAGTGCAGAACACCTGGACGCAGGTGAGGGCGTCCACGTGAGGTGAGTTGCTCATGGAGCTGTTATGAAACAAACAACAACTTAGTCCTACATTATATGAAGTTATTAGGGAGGTGACACAGTAAGGTCCCCATATGGTGGCCCAGTGGCACAAAGGTCCTGGCACCTGGGCTTAGCCGGGTATTATTGACAGGGAGAATTAGAAGTAGGAGCGCGAGGGAGAAGCAGGCGGGAGGTGGCTGTGGATCTTCATCCCAGGTACAGCAGGTCTGGTCCCGGCCGCGGTCACGGCAGGCGGCCGGGATCTGTGCCTTGTCAGTAGGTTAGATGAGAGGGGCGGGGAGCAAGGGTGAAGACGGGAACCTTTATTAATTAATCTTACCTCCCTCAACCCGTGGAGCGTCCCGGCCTAAACCAACCCTTCATGTTATAACACCGACCTCCTTCAGGGGTGTGACGTTAGCCACACGCACCCTGTCTTCACCCATACCCCCTTTAATATTAAGTCCCCTGCCCCCACCATAGACCTTTAGCCTGCAAGTGACCAACCCCTCTCATTTTGTACATAGGTTCTCTTTATAATCATCTCACATGACACAAACCTAGGATCCCCAATCCTGTGACTTTTATATGGTTGAGTTATTTCCCCCCAAGGATTCGCATGTAGATTCCAAAGCTTTACATCTGTATTTTTCCATCACCATTTTTGAAGTGACCATCGCATGTCCACCCTAATCCACAAACTTTCCTTCGTGTTGTCCAGCTTCATTCCCAAAATGATCACTTTTATTCTCCCTTTCCAATTCCTCGATGTTATTACTAGGATGGCATTGTAAGAGTCGCACTGCCACCTCCTGGATTGCGCGTGAACTAACTGGCGCTTCTCCATACTCAGTACATGAAGTACATTCTCGGGGCCAGGGTCCGCTGAAAACACGTGTCCCTGACATTAATAGTGGCCTAAGACCACGAAGTTCATTTCAACCGTTTTGCTTTCTTCTTTTTCATAAATGTTAAAAATATCAGAATATACAAATAAAGTGCAGGATATGATTTCAGGCTTCATCTCAGCTCTTAGAAGCTACTTCTACCCTCTCCCCCCGGACAGCCTCTAGGGTGCGGCCAGCCATTTCACCCTATGTGGTAGGAGTCTACCCTATTACCCACCCCATTATAATCTCCCTCCCCCTGTCTTTGATCTACAAATACCAGCTTTGAGATCCCCCACAGGCCACAGGGACGCCTACAGTCTCCCCACACACGGTCGTTCTATGAGCTGTTCATAATGGATCCTTTTCTCTGCGAGGCGCTTACATGATGGGTTAAACAGGGGGATTGACTGTTATATTTCTTATATTGCATGTGTGAGCTGACTATGAAAGAATACCAGTAAGTAACTCTTTTACTCTTGTGGTGACGCAATTCTGATGTCTATTCAAGAGCTAGACACTACCGGTAAAACAACATTTGGCAAATTTTCTATACCACTAATTTATCACTCAGAGCTTTTACTTTATCCCTGAACTGTTCTAGCTCCTCATCTGTACATGGGACAGAGCAGGTCGTAGCGGCGTACAGAGGCCGTGTGTGGTGGCCTCCCTAGGCCGCAGGGCGGTGAGCTGCTCACGGCGGGGAGGGATTCCTATCCGGCTTTGATGCCGTGCCCACCCCAGGTGCCGCCGACGCTCTCTCACCAGCATCTCGCGGAGAATCCATTCATGATAGTCCATAACCTACAGCCTTATATCTATGAAGTGTTAGGGATCGGTCAAATTACCGGCGCTTATGTACTACATGAGATGGAGATGGACAGAGTTGTGTTAAGACCTTCAGATCAGATAGTCAAAAGGTTGAACTAAGGAGAATTTATAACTGTATGATCACCATTGGTTATTTCTAGATATGGGATATACCCAGTGCGATATAACATACTGTTTAGACCAAGAAACATGTCTAAAGAGACACAGGATTTAGATAGGAGAGGTGTGGGCGTTGCTGGGAGCAGCTCGGGGTGGGGCCGGTGAGTTACTCGTGGAATGCCGGTCAGCCTGTGTGTGGCGGCGGTACGACCAGGGAGTCTTTACCCAGCAGGACAGAGACATAGATATTACCCTTCTCAGCCACCCTTACAACTCCTACTAGTTTTATGAGCATCAACATCTATTATTCATGTGAGAATCAAAATCTTTTTCGACACTCCTTTCACCCCAGTTTTGCCGCTGGCATTGCGGCTATCATGTCACCAGAGACCGATTACATCTGACCACGTAGGTCTGTGGTACGGCGGATGAATACAGCGACATAAACATACGTAATCATGTCCCACTGAGACCAGTAAATGGTTCTCGACTGGTGTAGTATGACCCCGAGGGGAGCAGCCAGGAATAGTAGCCATTCTCTATACAAACATCAAAGAACTTATACTGAACGGGAATGACTTAAGGCTCTAGCAGTGAAATGGCTACAGAAGGAGAAGTATGTCCCCGACCAATCCCAGATACACAGCGAGATGTTTAGGAGGAATTAAGTATCACTCATGCCAAACCTTTTTCATGGTATTCCAACAAATAAAAACTCAAAATCAAACACAGCAAACTTGCAACCTTATCTAATCTTCTACAACCACAGGTACATAAATCATTATAATATGTGCTGGCTGTGTAGAAATGACAGTACTACTTAGACAGATCACTACAGCTGACCTGTGGTCATAATAAGGTCAAGTTTATTTATCTGATAAGGTTTGACTGCCCCCATATTCTGTCACTCACCACCTACCCCGTGACTGACCATTCTCAGATAAGACAACCCCTACACATGTACAGGCATCTTCACAACTTACATACCGGTTTTGTTGACACCGAAAACCGACAACTGGTATGAACATAAGAATCAGGCATCATCAACTGTTACACTCATTTGATCATTTTGCATGACTTCACCTACTATACTGTACATGCACGTCCGAAACTAAATACATTATTGCTAGTTTATGACGGGACGTGCACACAGACACCGGACATCGTGAACCCAAATTCCTTTATTTTGCTCTCTCCAACTTCTCCTTTCAACTTCTCCCCTCCCCAACCATCTCCCTCCCACCCTGGTCACCAAGTAACATCTGGATTCCATCATGTGTAGCCCTCACCCCACCCCCTGCTGCTACTTTGTCATGGCTGCTCCTGCGTCCTAGAGGAGGGATGTGGTAGTCATGGTAACTTGCGGAGGAGGGAGACCGTCAGGTGAGGTCAGGGTGGACGTTCATCATCCACCCTGGAGGAGGGTGGCCGCTGTCTCTGCACCCATCTTTCTTGTCTCTCCTGGCTTTCTCCTGTCTGTGGTCAGGAGGGGAGACTACTATCCTCCCATATCTACAAACTATAGACGGGACACACCTCATGCCCGTCTACCTACACTGCCTGTCTTTTATTTTAGTCCCCTAGTCTGTGTATTGCAGAAAATTCGTTGCAATCATCTCCATCCTGGAGTACCGTAAGCTATGGATACACAGTTCCTCCTGACAGAAAGAACATGTTACTGACAGTCACCTCCACTCCTCAACCTTCAACTCCTATCATCAGCTAACCAAGCCCCTCCCAAACTCAAAAATTTTCACTTAGGAAACTCCCTTTTTTACTAGCCCGTAGACGTAGTTTTACCTACGTTTGTGTTAAAAAGAGCATAGCCAGCTTCTGAAGACGCCTTGGGCTATTTCAATGTCGGTTGAAATACTGACCCTCTTACAGGGTAAAGGGTACTATGGCTACACATACTTTATTCTCAGGAGTGACGATAACTTTAAGTAGGGGATACAGATAGAGGGATGACGTATTTACGAAGATTGAGAGCCTACGACTGAAATGGACTCAGCCCATGCTTTGATGTTATGTAGTAACATTGATTTCAAAACTGATGACATGAACAGATTGCATTTCTTCAAACATGTAACCATGACCATGAAATGGGTGGTTTTTGCTTAGGCGACCAGACAAGGGGTGTTAGCGACCCCGTCCCACTTCCCACACGTACACATCATCACCATCAAATCGCTTCCTACTCAATTGTTCACGTCACCCCTCCCTCCCCCAACCGAGGGACTGGTAACTATGGTGGCAAAACGTGTCGTTGTGTTTGATCTCCATGACAACCGGAGGCCGCCATCACGTCACCATGGAAACTATAAACCAGCTCCACCACTCCCTAGTGGTAAATGAAAGAAAGAAAATCAACAAAATAACTTCCCACTTCCTGCATTTAAATCATCTCTGTCTGCCAAAAATTACGGGCCTCCCTAGCCCACTTAAAAGGGTCTATTTCTCCTCTTTCCTATCCCCTCGGGATGTGTGTGGTACACATATGCGCGGGCACTGACACATTCCCCTGTGAAATTGTGTAATGTAATTCTCGCCATGAATATGACCTTAGTTGTCGAAATGGCGTTAAACATCTATTACTCACTCACTGCCAACAATTACGTAAACATTGGGAGAGGTGCTGAGCTGATTAGGCAAAAAAAAGAAAAAAAAAAAAAAAGTTTCCGGTCATCCGACCGTCCTCAGCTCAAAGGGGCCGACGTCAGTAGTTTTCTTTTTTTCTTCAAATTTTTCCGATTTTTTTTTTTTAAGGCTTTCATCTCAAAAATCTATGTTCGAATTCTATACACACATATTCTCGAATCCTATGCAGAAACCATCATTTCTTTTAATAACGAGTGAAAACCTAGCAAAGTATGACTATATGAGGCCTTGGATACTAAAAGAAAAAAAATCCGACCTACTTACCTCAACTTTTCTGACCATGTTACCGGAAACATACCTTTTTCGTTTGCCTTATTCAAAACTACCAAGTACATGAATAACACTCAAGGGGACTTGTACTTTATATTTATATGAAGTCTGGCCACCCAGTTTCAATGTGATTGGAATAAACAACATACTTCAATATTCCAAAGAACCAGAGGCAGTGGTACAGTGACTGAATTGCTGCACCAAAAATACATTGCCAGCCTAAGTGTACTCTCAATGCCCTGGTCCTCCGTCCTTTCCTTATCACCATCCCCTACCCGTGTACCCTCCCATGAGATCCTAGTTTGTATATATACAAGCCGACCATTAAACAGAAGAAAGGAACTCAGACGCCAGGGTCGGGAGCTGCTCTCAACTTTATAGCGACACTAGTCTGGTCTAAGGATGAGCACGAATGGGGTTCCAGAAGTCATAGACATAGACTCAGACATGCATGTTGTACGCCTTGACTGCACAAAAGTGGATGGAAAGATAAACGAATGTTTCAAAACTGAAGTTTAGATATGGCCTTTATTCTACACGAATATTCATTGAAGCAAAATTCTTAATATCGCATTTGCGTGTAGCCCGACGAGACTGAGTCTGCCTGCCCGTTCCCATGCTGTCCCAACCTGTCAGTCCTTTGATCTATGTCTGTCTCTTAGCAGGACAGACTCACAAAGTGGATCTAGGTCAACATGAGTAGCTCACCTTAAAACCTGATCTGCTCATCTTACAGAAATCTAGACCAAAACAACACACACCCGGCTACCTCCATGTCCTGCCTGGCCTGACCTCTCCAGAGCCAAAGGTCACTGCCTGCCCAGCCATAGAATCCTACACCGTATACACCCCCTCCAAACCAAAATATACCAACGTGGACCTCCCTCCTGGGCTTCACTGACCGAACCCTTTTGTATGGGTACCGGTACGTGGGATGAGAGAAATCACAAAATGTGCCCTTTCAGCAAACTGCTCTGCATTTGATATCCTGAGCATTGGAATCCATATTACCCCAAGTGCCGGTAGTAGCAGATAAAATACGGTGATGTATTTTAGAATGGGTCTTGATATCAAATTTAGAGTCTCGTCCTTTTTCCTTCTTCTTTCTCATTCCATCTTATTTCTCCTTTGTCACAACACTGCCACTCAAAATCCGCCTGATCATACAAATGTATTATGACGCACCAGGACCAGGTCACACAGGAGATGAAAACTGTAAAAGCATTTCTGAGCACAAGAAAGAGAATGTACATGTATGTACCTCAAGAATGTACGAGCATGACTGCATCAGCAAAATATTCAATGTTCGCGCAAAGGTTTGCACACAATTAAATCCCCGTAACCACAGGAGATCTGCATGTCACAATACTCGTTTGTATTAGCATACATTACATATGTTTGGGGAGGTGGGTGCAAGGAGGAGTGGATATTCTAAGAACGTGACCGTCTTTTGACTAGATGAGATACAAAGGCCCTCTCTTAGCCCAGCTCCTTGGCTGTATACATTTAGGGGAAATGCACAAACATTGGACCGGATGAACCTGGCCTACTTTCTGTACCTTCCCATTTTTACAGTTACACACAGTTATTTTCAAACTGCTCACAATTTGATACCACATAATAAACATTACTGATTTACTTTGAGTGGCATACATCAAATTATCATTATAGTATTATTAATACAGTCGACATACATTCGGCGTTGTCATTCTCATTGGCTTGCCTCGCCTATTATACCCATATCATACATACACAACAAGAAACAAAATCCATAGTCACATCACTGTCACATGACATGTCATCCTAGCTAGTGGTCATTTCTGACTCATTTAAAGTTAATTGTAACCTCAGATCCTGTGTACTGTGTACGGCAAGAAATGAAAGAAACCTCCCCACCTGGAACGATGGTCTGCAGTAGTAGAACATGACGCGGTAGATGGAGAGGAGGGGGACCTCACCAGGCCCGACCTACTCCTTCTGGTTGTTGTATAGATCCAAGTGAGCAGCTCCCTGTGCTTGAACAGCTTACTGAAAACACGACCTCTTTACCTAGTAACAACTCCACAGTTAGAGTAACTCCGAATAGTAGATGTAGCTGCCTACTAGGAGCCTAAGGGCCTCGTGTCTGTAGCACAGATATGCCTGGGTAGTCCAAGGAGCTCGCCCTTTCCATACATTGTCAGTGAACCAACACGACCTGCATTCTCCTTACTCACTTTTAAACGAGTAGCTCGCACAAAGCATACCATGGGGACACACAATGGGAATACAGGATACAATAATATCCCCTATCCGAGCATGGCTAGATACCAGCTGACAACTTGAGCAAGTGTAGCTGACACTGTGAGTGTGATTATGTGAGGAAGGGCAGCTGACGTCGTTGGTCAACCTATCATGCTATGTAGTTTAAACAAGACTCGATCCACTGGTGACCTACAAAGTCTGTAGCAAATGACGCCTTTGTTGGTGGGTATATCGCTATGAATTATCCACATACAATCCCCTACCATCTCCAAAGTCCACTTCGCTCAGGACTTTGAGCTGGGTCTGTTCGAGTCGGTCAGCGTGGACTGAGTGGGTGAGGTGACTCACAGAGAGACACCGAGCTGGATAGATCCTGGTTTACACCACACATAGCAGCCAACCACCACCCTACCACTAGTACAAGACTGGGGGTGGGATGGTATCGGGGGTGGGGGTGGAGGCATCTCTGACCTAAATTGCAGCGGCAGAGGCGGCCTGGTCAGAGGGAGGCACGTAGGAAGGGGGTCGGGTCGCGGGGTG
Organism: Acholoe squamosa; assembly: GCA_949317995.1. Taxonomy (NCBI): domain Eukaryota; kingdom Metazoa; phylum Annelida; class Polychaeta; order Phyllodocida; family Polynoidae; genus Acholoe; species Acholoe squamosa. The sequence continues at coordinate 60,154,186 of OX439036.1, read as the reverse complement.
TTTGTTGTTTAGGAGTGAGGGGTGGGCCTCCTGGGGTTCACAGAGAGCCCGGCCTGGGTGAATGAGATTCATGGAGAGAAGGTTGGGGTCAGGGGTGAGGATAGAATATACCCCTACCCCTTGCTATCACCCAAACTCTGTATTCCCATGGTAAAGGGTGACTTTATCTCACCAACGTTGGAGTCGTTTCTGCCCCCAGGGAACTGGGCCTACCACTGTGCACATCGCTAACTTAAGTGATGGGCAATTAATGGGAAGTAACAGTTTTAAAGGTCAACTGCTAATTCTTGATATTAGGTTACAGCCATAATATGACACCTCAAACCGCTAGTTTATCTGTTAGATAACTTCCCATCTCTTTGATGTGTTAGTTTTCAATCCGCAAGGCTAGTACTCGATCAAGACGGTAAGATGGACTTTCTTGGTTCAAGTCGATGCCATAAAGAAGACCCCCCTTGAAAAAAAAAAAATAATTAGGCAGATCTCTGATCTCGGATGGTCTCATCAATTTGCATCTGTTTATAAATAAAAACAGAATCCATCACGCACTTGATTCTCTGTATCGTAAAGTTTTTCCCCTTAAGCTCCATTTTTGTTCTGTTTAGTGAAGGTGGGGGGGGGGGGTTACCATGGATCGATGATAAATCAATAAGGGGGTGATTGAATTCAGATGAAGGACATAAACTGTATGTGTGGATGGAAATGAGCATTGGGTATCAAGGGTAGAGTTGGGAAACAGGTGGCAGGAAGGAAGCCTTTAGGCTTAGCCATGGGTTTTATGAAATATGATTAGGGTATTAGAGATTGAGAGACTGTCTAAGTGAAAGCCGTCCCCAACTTGTTGATCTGCAAACACACCTTTCCTGTTCAAAGCCCTAAAAGTCACAGTTCACACTCTCACCCCACGTCCACTCAAACACTAAATGACATCACTCAGAGCGCCGTCACGCACTGACGACGTGACGTTGTGACGTCATCCATCGCCTGGCTACAATTCTTATTTATATTTGACATACATTCCTCGACCCCAGGATTTGCACAGCTGTGTTACCTAGCCCGCCCATGGAACCCCCTCCCCACACATTTGACTGTGCGCCCTTTATCTATCCCTTGGACGTCCATGTTGTATTGTATCCCGGAGTGAACGATTCCCGATGTTCAAATGACAATGTTATGGCGCTGCTGCTATGGGTGGGGAGAGAGAAGGTATAAATCCTACTATGGGATGCATACCTGTGGTACCACATTGGGATCGTAGCGGACACAACATGCTGTATATGTTGAACAATCACAAGTGTGAAAACTTAAGATGTCAATATCCATTAAGGCCCCTGAAAGAGTATCTACATCAGTACATGTATATCCAAGTTACAAGAAATTGCTCATCACCATTTTTCTTTGGTTCCGGTTGGAGGGTTACTAGTTGTAACAGGTGGCTATGGCAATTAATTTGACAATTTTCATGATGATCATTACCTAAGGGTCAGATATTGTCACTTGTCTGTAAAGGTAAGTCGAGGTTTATTTCATCAAAGAAAACATGATAGAGCATACTCTTTTTGAATATCTTTCGCTTCAATCAATGGCTCTGTTCAATTTCTTACAAAAGCAACACAGCCTGAGAAATTGGACGAATAAACTACATTTTTATACATTTAGTTGTGGATGTCTTAAAAGGCAAAGGTCGTGGCGCTTTGAGGGTATGAGGGGACTGGGTGAGGACTGGGAAATGGGACGGGGAGGGTAGGGGGCCACAACAAAAAGGGAATACACAAGTCTGTGTGGGAGTAGATGCTCTGATGGGGAAGTTGTGGGGAGGAGGGGGGGGGGATTTGTTTACGGTCGGGAGACAAACGTAACAGATGGCAGGCGCCGCTTTGCCCTGAAAGTCGCATAACAACAAAGAGCATCCAGAGAGTGGCCTCGTCACAGGCCTATTACAGGTCTGGTTATAGGCGCACTGCTGTCCCAATTAAACCCAATTCTAGGCTTAAATAGCCATCAAGGTCGTTGCTGACTGGGCCTTGCAAATACCGTATGCCCTCTGGTGGTATTAAATGCTAAACACTTCTCAACATAGCATTCTTTATGAGACTGGATTTCACAATATAGTGCACCGAAAAGAAAAAGACCAATTCCACAAAATGCTATGCTCTGCCAAATTATGACTCAAAAAGAAAATGTATTTGAAGAGCATAGTATAAATGATATAAAAAGGACGGGAGCCTTGAGGCTGGGCCGTCTGGGTAGGGTAAATGACCCCGCCGGAAGTATCAAAGTTGGAGTTCAAAGTGTCCACTTCCGGCTTTAGGGCTCGGCTGGACCTCAAAACGATGGGCGTCAGTATTGGTTACCATGGAAACTCCCAAGTGGATTGTAGATGGGACGTTGGAGGTCAAATTGTGGGATTTTAATGAGTTCCCACGAGAGGGTAGGGTGATGATGGCTGGGGATAAATTGGCAATGATAGGGTGGGCTGGTATGGGATGGGTCGGGAGGAGGAGTTTGGAGTTCAGTAAAGGACTTTGATCTGTGACTAGGCAAATGGGAAATGTTTTGGGTGTGTCTAGATCTTAACATATGGAACAGGATCCTATCCTATCAGACATCTTAAAACATTTATAATATATTTTGTACCTAGAGAGCAAGGCATATATATTGAAAAAAAAATATGACTAGAGCAGAGAGGATGACCAAAGAGAAACGATTTTCTGAATAAATCCCTACGCATTTGGAACTGCTAGAATCTGGGTATTGTAAATTTTAGAGACTAGTACGTGTATATACATTGGTTTTAGATACTATACATGGTGATTGAGGCTGAAGGGTTACGTCCAAAACGTAACCTCCAAACCGTTAGAACTAGTACTTAACCCCCTTGCTGATTAATGACTGCCCCTCGTTAACGTGACGTGCGGCGGCATCAAAGCAGCCAATGAACCCTATACCTGTGTGCCATTCCCAACTTACTCTTAACTACTCTCTGGTTATTCCAACCTCAGCAAATGTAATGTTCATTTTATCCACCACCAATAAATATTGGCCTAATAAATATTGGGGGTGGATAGAATGAATAAATAATGGTATTTTACAACAAAAAAAAACAACAAAAAAACTACTAAAGTACTCTGTGCCTTACCTTTGTTCTCTTATTACATCGGTCTTCGGCTCTGAATACTTTACCTGTCCCTATTACTCTACTTTGTCCTTTGAAAATGGCTTCAAGTTCAAAGTCAGGCCTACATTTGTCTTAACATGGCCTTCGGACCCGGTTCTATAGGCTCTGTTTTCCCTGAGCCAATGAGTATATACTAGGGGGTTGATAAAGGATTTACTTTCAATGTCTATGAAGGGGGAGGGGGTGTGGGCAGTGGAGATGTTGCTTGGGCTACACATATACATGTACCTCCCCCCAGTTCTGACCTCCTGTAATAGCCCATAGAAACCCCAAAAGAGTTTCTATCCTATACTTATTCGACCACTAATAGTATGTAGAGAAAGTGTGTATGGAGGTGCGGTGGGGAATGGTGAGAAGGAGAGGCGACAAGAGGGTACAGGGGAGATGTTGGTTGTCCATCTTCCCTCTGCTAACATCCTAACCCACCTCTGTCAAGACTAGCCCCTGTCGGCGTACACAAAACCCTGAGACGTGACACACATGACAATCTCAATGAGCAGCTCACAGCACAAAAAAGAGCAGCTCAATCACAGCACTCCGCCAAATAACGGCACCACGACAGCTTTACCGTTCTCACGGTCAGCAGAGGCAGCCAACATCTCAATTCTCAATTTTGTAATCTATTTGCTTCTGACACTGGAGTCTTAGCTTGAGCATCTAACTGCAGTTACATTTTTTCATAAATCATATTAATAAAATTTAATAAATGTAAAGATGCCAGAGAGATATTTGTATAGCAATTCCTGGTCTAAGAAAGAAAATTCACTTTACGGTCCAGATTCCAGCAAGAGAACAAAAGCCACAATGTCAGTAAATCCCGAAAAGTGTCTAACATTTATGGCATCGGCATCATTTACATGACCTTCTGACAATATCTGAATATACATCTTTAGTCTAGACGTTGTGGGTGGTACTCTCACAATACCACAGATGTGACATCTGATGGGCTTTCTTCTATTCCTACCACCAATGCTACTATGTGCCTAAAATGGTATGGAGAACATTCGTGAGAGTCTGGCACTATGAGAGACCCGCCAATTGGGACCTGTTGCTTGGTGGCTTCTGCTTGCTGTGTTCTGATGTTAATGTCGTTTAATATGATTGAAAAAGGTAACCAGTCACCAAACTATGGCAGAGGGCACAGGGAGGGACAGGATCAATAGAAACACCCCCCCCCCCAAAAAACCCTACTCGCACCCTTAGAGGGTTTTTGGACATACTGTTTCGGGCGATATTATTGCGTACATGCGTCACAGGCAGGAGTTCGGCTGACATACAGATACAGTTATATGATGGCTAATGACCCAGTAGTAGTAATGCTCAGCCTTCATATATCTGTATATTGGAGACTATCCTACTTCATTCCGTAGAGCCCGCAGCATGGTGAAGTGACATAACCATCAAAGGTAAGTACCAGCAATATGCAGATGCGGGCTAAGCTGGGTTAGTGACGGTTTCCTACAGGTATTTGTATGCCACAGATACAAGGTCAGCATATAGTGTGTATGTAAACCTGACAGGAGATTATTATGCCTGCAGTTCTATTATGAATTTGTATCCACAAATTCAAATAATGCTAAGTTAGGTTAGGTAAGTAAGTTCCACTGCCTCCTCATACAATATACTGCCAAGCATTACGCTGAATTGGCCGTGTTCTTTGATTAAGAGTGTTTATTAGGAGGGTCGTACCAATAAATTCTAGCTACATTTTCCAATACCTCAGTGTGTGTCTGTATAGAGATGGGTTGGAAGGGGGCTACAGAGCTTGGTACTAGAAAACATCTTACATGAAATACAAGTACCAGCAACCCTCATATACTGGTCCATTGTCTGTTCCACAACACCAACTTTAACTTAAGTACTATGGACAAACCCCCTGTCATGGTGGTTCCATGTCTCGACCCTCATAACCTTTTATACAACTGTAACTATAAAAACAAAGGCAACTAAACATGCTAAATCCTCTTATAACAGGAGAAATCCTCGTGCACAAAGATATTGTTCCTACAAGACTCAGTAAGTTTCACACCTTGCATTGTACTATGAATCTTCAAGGGGATAAGCTCGTGTGTAGGGATAGAAATACATTGCGCACAGCATTACCGGGTATCTCATTTTTCTTCTTCATATAAGTGACTATTGTTATAATGATCGTTCTTGGTGTTCTAGAAAACGAGGTAACCTGACACTAATCTACTGCAGAGACAGGTACAAAAACATGTACTTTGACGTTCAGAATATATCATATTGTGTATATTTAACAAGGAATATAGCATTCTAAAACCCTCCTTGTATATATCCCTTTAGCGAAGCCCTTCTTTCGCTAGAGCAATTTAAGGCATTTTAATACTAGCAGTTAGCGCCACTGTGCCTCTGTCGATGTACTTTGTGTTTAATGGCAATGGAATTAACGCCAGTACTAACTCCAAACCCTAAACGACTATGTTATCTTAGGCGTATCTTTACTATCTGCCAAATCTGGCAAACATGGCACACCGGTACTGAGTAGTCACAACTACCTTTATATCCTTATATAGGTGTAGCGATAAGATAGGCACTCCATCGGCAGGTGTGTAAGGGCATCAGCCAATCAAAATCCTCTAATTCAGATAGAAGCATTTTTATGATGCATATGATGCTACATGTATATGCCACAACTGATCTCAATAAGACATGTTAAAAATGGTAGCTATTATGTTTAAGTATGAGAACTTTCCCTTGCATCATGGATACACAGTTACTCAGTTAGACATAATCTGAACATAGCATTTGTCGTTAAACGACCGTTTTAACCCTTGATATACAACTTTTTAGTGACATCCACAATTTATCATGTCCAATGACACAGAATTATATGTACATGAAGTATATCCACCCCATGATATGTAATGTTCAACGACAAGAACGCGAAACTAGATTTTCACTAGAGCAAACACGTGGAAGCCAGCTTGGATTCCCTTCCCCAAAAAACACACAAAGATTTAAATTATGAATATACTAGACTTAAATACTGATATGTATCTAGGCTCCAAAATCTGGGCCACGCGACAGCCTACAAACACCAAGACAAGAAGAGGGTGGGAGGGTGCCTGGAGGACGGCAGGTGCAAAAGGCTGCTCCCACCATCACACATAGCCATACACCTCCTTATACCCACCTCCCATGTATTTGGGGGAGGGGGATGGGGGCGGCCGCCGTCACGGCGCATGGCTACCTTTGTCGGTTTGTCAACCCCTGGGGACCTGATGAAGAATAGCTAAGGAAGAAGGACGTGATGGGGAATGGAAGGGGGTGCTGGGATAACAGCAGTAGCCTTGTCCATGCCTTTTTTTAAATTATTATCATTGTGTTGTAGAATTTGGGGATATTGCTTCTGTGAGAAAAGAGGAAACACTGGTTTCTATGCAATAACTTTTTCAAAGTTCAAAAATGAAAGGACAGGCGACTGAAAGAGACTCACACAGTGGATGGCAAGTCTAGACTGATGTCAGGGGTGCAGGTACAGAACGGACATCTTTGTCAGAGGCTTTCACTAAAACTAGGCACAAATCTATAGATTTTGGTCCTTTAGACTTAGCTTAATGATAAAATCATTGAAATAATAGCCTTACATTCTAAGTTCATTACTGATTTAATTTTAAGGTACATTCCTTAATTCACCAAGCAAGGTTCCTGTTCGATCAATGTGTAACCACAAATCCATGATAAATTGTAGAAAGATGACATGTCTTGACTGCAGTGTGACACTGGCAGTGACAACCTGAAACAGTGAAATAAATTTTGCACACAACTCACAAGTTCACTCACCGAATCCAACATTTGTAACGGCCGCAGGTCGGCGTACTGCATGTTATCACCGCCGTCCATAAACCGCATCGCCAGGGTAGATCCAAAATCCATCTTGAGTTTATGACAAAGTCTATAACAGAAATGCCCGCCTCCCTGCCTCCCAAACACTTGGTATGTAAACGTTGGGAGGAGGTCCTAGGACGCTGAGCCTGAGGGCAACAGGCAGGCAGTTGTAGTACTGAATGGTGGCGTGGTCCCTCTGGCCGTTTTAGAAAGGCATTCTACTGCAGTGGTAGTTTGCTTTAATCCTTAAAGTAGAGTTCTCCTGGTAGACAAATCGCCATAGTACTAGACGTCACAGTAAGTTGAGTAACAGTTCACACTGATGGTAGCAGTGCCAGGTACTGAATAGGTTCTAGGTGATATGTATTGGGAAAAGGTGTATTCTATCTATCCATAGATAGTTAGTCCATGCACCTACTCCACCCTACCTGTACGACTGTATGTGTTCATATGTGCCACGCGCCATACACACGCTAGTGGCTGGGATGGAGGTGTGTGCGGGGGAAGGGGGGGGGTGCAGTGACCCGATTCAGTGGTAGTATGGTGGGATGGCGGTGGCCGCTGCGATGGCCGGTGGCTCTGTTTCTACTGCTCCGGCTTCATTCTCTCTCCCAGACCAGTGCTTGCAACTTTATTGACAGCTTTAACTGCAGCCTGCTTGCTACTCTTTTCACCACTATTAGTCACTTTGGTCTTCACTTCCCGGCATCACTTCTCTTCATAGTCATTGTTATGTCAGAATACCATCACCCTAGCCTAGGCGGAGCAGCTTTTAAAAATCAAGCGTTCTTTGCTTCGTCTTTCACTCTGTTGCCATGGCATGTCATACTCTTCAGTGTCAGGTCCTAAAATCTCTTTCCATTCTCCATAAAGCGTGTACAGTTAACATAAACTGTTATCTCCTCTATAATACAGTATATGGTCCTCCTGTGGGAGTGGATTAACTGCTGTCCGAGCGTTGTGATAGTGAGAGGATTTGTACGTCTAGGCTTAGATATGGGATGCAGAGAGGGAGGGAGGGAGGCAGTCAGGACAAAGCACAGAGGTTCTGTTCTCCCCGCCCGCCACCCTGCTTACTAGACCGTGACCGTCACTTGCTGCCCTCGTACCACTGCTTACACCTGACCCCCCTCCCCTCCCGCCTCCAAAACCACACCTCACATCCCCGCCCAGTCACGAGCCGACATCGCCCTACGCAAGCTACAAATTTGCATATGAAAGAATACTATCCCAGGCTTAAGCCTCTCTCCAGGGCCTCTCACTTTTAAAATACTCTGAAGGTAGAAATGGGATGAGGGGTTATTAAAGGTTAATTCTGAAGTCTACTACTGAAATCCTGGGACTGAGCTGCTTGCTCTTTCCCATGAGACAGCATCTCCCCACCACAACCATCGCATCCAAAGGCAAAGTTGGACGAAATTACCCCACCTACTGGGTAACTTCTTTTTTTTTTGTAAGGAAACCACAACTTTTAAATGACATAACGGCCCTGTAAGTTGTAATCAGGATAGGGGCCCTTATGGATCGGGACGGGGATGGAATCACAGGAATTTGGAACAGCACCCAAGGACAGCACGCATACTGTATTCCAAAGTCAAAAGAATCGTTGGGTTGATACCTGTTCCACTACTACCTGCACATGTCTACAACCACAGAGCCAGGAAGTGGAACTGCTGGGGGAGAAAATTGGTAGGTAGTATGAGGGTGAGGATGAGGTAAAGGGGATGGAGAGGAAAGAGGCAATCAAGCATGTACCGAAGTAGTGAAGCCCACGCACCACAGGACAACATAGGAGTGATTAACACGCCGACCCCAGGACATCCCTAACACAATACCTCCACCACAAAACACAATACACATGCCATGGCTGCCTTTGTTTGAGGAAGCCTTTGTTTTTATTCTTGACCCGTTGTCACCTTACGTGAGAGTGGGCAGACCTTATAACCCTTTAAAAACGCAGTGACAATAACGGACCGTGTCCCGCAGAGAGGGTCCTAGGGGGCAGGGGAGACTTGGTCAGGGGCACAGCAGGGATGTGAGAAATTATAAAGGAAATATTCTACAAGGGAAAAAAAAGGAGCCATGGGAGGCAGTGGCAAGGTCACTGTTTCAGTGCTTGACAGGGGAAATGGGGAACCACAGGAGGGAGGGAGGTTGGGAGGGGGGCGCTTTACCGAATATGGAGGAGTAGATTGCATACTGATTTACAATTGATTATTTCCATTTATTCTATAAATTCTATTTTCGTAGGCAACCAGGATAAATTGCAAAAGAGAAAAAAAAACACATAGTAAAAACTGACAGTAATGATTAAATTTAGGTACTTTCTATTTTGGCTATCTTATGTCAACCACGTTAATTTAATGCACTTCAATTGGTTCCTTCAATCTATACAATGTGAACTCGTATTCCCGGTTAGCGGATTCCTTAGTGGGCCGACCCCTGCTGAAGTTGATAACTTGCAAGATAGGGACTGATAACAGCGAGCTGATGGGTACCAGGTGTTACGTAATGCACCTTAAAAAGTCTGCACTGAATGAAAGGAATTTTCTCATTGGTCAAAATGTATCCCGCTAGGTCGGAATAGATCTGAATCACCCCATGCCTGGCAGTTTGAACACACCCCAACCTATATATACATCTGCCCAGGTACATGTCCATTACTCAGGCTCTCCCCTGTCCACTCCCTCACGCCCGACTCGCCCACTGCCCAGGTAACATCTTGAATCCGTGTGAACTCTGGCCAGGTATGCAAATTGACGTGCGCCAGCTTGCATGTGTCGTTTTTAGGAAGGCCGCCGGGGTCCTGCCCTGCCAACCTACCTGCCTGTCTGACTGACCAGGCAGGACAGTGAAGGTACGTTCTATGCTTTTGAGAATGGAAGGGTGGGGGTAGTGGGCTCCAGACCTTAATTTGCTGTAGGTTGGAAAAGGGGGAAAAAAAATTCTATTAAAGGGGTATTCAATTACATCCACCATTACCTTTAAAGTTTGCTTGTTAATTGAAATATCCCCATTTGATGCATTCACAAAAGAGTATCTTTTATTCTATATACACTGAGAATAATGTTGATCACTTATTTCGACTGGTATCAAATAATGTGACAATATTTGATCGACCTATAGTGGCGAGCTACGCATTTTAATGTCATCCAATCAAATTTACCCCCACTCCGTCAAGAATGATAAATACAGCCCCAGTACAATTTGGGCCAGTAATGATCTTTTTCAAACAGTCAATATTTAAATATACAGTTTTATCATACAGAATCCACTACCTTCGCCCTTGTGTGGATGGCTGGTAAAATGGGAGCGTCGACATTACCTAATACATTGATTTTCATGGACAACGGGACAAAGGGACAGACATAATCAATGTCTAAACGTGACCCATCCACGAAAAGCCCTAAGTCATTGCCATATAGACAAATACTGTATATTGTATGTATAATCGCAAGTTTTATCTTATCTTAAGGGAAATATTTCGACAGAATAACGCCCTTATACCCCGAGTGTATAGCAAGTATTGCTATACAATGTTGCAAGTATCTCAATCTCACTTGAAAATAACCGATAAATGAAGTAAGCCATTTAACCTTTGTATAGATGTAGTGTAAATTAGGAAAATTGATGACATGAAACTTAAATTTTAGTCATGTTATAATGTAGCAACACTGTATGTATAATTATACATGTACTATATGTTTATTTGGACTTCTCGTTTCGTAATTGTAATCTTCCAAGTTCTTCATTCAGATTTTGTTATTTGTTATTGTCGTCATAAGACCTACATATTTAAGGAGTGAGTCATGATAGTTATACGCCATTTCGACAGCTATTAAAGGCCATATGCATGCAAATGTGCGCCAGACACGTACATGGGGGAAAATGATTTGTTAAAGAGCTAAGGCCCTTTTAAGGTACAGGCAGGCAGTGGAATGGGACGAGCCTTCCACTGTCTGCCAGTTGACGTATGTATAGATACATACTGTGACACTGCATATATACACATACAGCAAGGGAACTACCGGTAGGACCCAAGAGTAACAGCTGTGGCCTCCAGTCTTCTTTTTTTCCGTTTTATGCATTTAGTTGCACAAAAAGCAGAGTAATAAACTGTCGTAACGTCAAGAACATATTGCATCTTAATGACTTTATACAAGGTAAATACATGGATTTGTGGTGCTGGTGCTCGGTTCTTTGATCCCTTTCTAGTCGTTATTGACATAATAATTCCTATCACTGTAAAGTGTATGACTATGTTCTTTTATTTCTTGTTCCTGTTTGTTTATACAGTACACAAGCGTCTGACATTAATCTACTTTTGGGCAAGCCATATTTAACATGCATAGCTCTCTCTTTCTATGTTGAATATAATTGGGATCACAGAAGTGGGTTGATATCCTAAGCATACATCGATCCACGGGGAATGTTTAATGATCTTCTTCCTTTGAAGGTATTAAAACACATGTGAAGAATATCACTGCCAGTGTATTTTCACAATTATCAACCCATGACCCTGAATTGACGGTGTATTCTCTTTTTTATTGTTGCACTGTGGAGGTACGGAACACCCATAGGTTTACAGTGTATTGTGAATGTACGGAACACCCATAGGTTTATAGTGTATTGTGGAGGTACGGAACATCCATAGGTTTACAGTGTACTCAACCTTAAACAGGGGGCAGTGATATTAGTTCCTAATGTTCCCTGCAGGGGGAGGCACTGTGTCGGCCAGGCGTCCACACACCTGTCACTTATGACATTAAGGTAGACGTCCCGAGGGCAGCGTGCTAAGCACTACCCCGGGCTATCTACCACACGGATTGGGGACATGCTAAGGGCAGACTGAGTGACATGACATTGAACCTAGCTGACACTCAGTGTCACACCGTATGACATGAGGTAATGTCAAGAGCTGTGACTACCACTCATATCAAGAATAGACCATCTATATTGGCCTGTGGATACCATGCCAATCACATTCAAATCATTTCATGTCCCATGTGGGGATGTATGTCTGTTGTTATGCCCTGTAATGAGTTGCCTGACGAGGTGCTCCGGTTCATATACTACTCACAACCTGAGCTACTCAAACCATGGCGTCCAGATGCATTATACTACTTGTCAAACTGCCAACATTCAAAACGATAACTACCAATATTTTTATTTTCCTCACCATATACGTCAGGCATGGTATCATACGATCAGGTTTGACCAGTCGAGATATTTCCAGGTTATCTACAGTGTATCTGTATGTGTACCTGTAAGGGATCGATACAGATACGAGCACGCGTGTAGAGTGTGAGATATGAACTGTTTATGTGGATATATAATGTCAATCCAAATGGATAAGTTACAGAACTTGTTGATTGTTTCTAATCATAGTCCTGATTTGCCTACATATGATGCCTGTGTCACTCGGCCCTCTTCTAGATGTCAGTTCGATATTTTGCGAAACTCTGAAAATTATTTTTGATCACTTCAAAAGTGGGGTTATACCCTAATCAGAGTGACAAATACCTTCAAAATTAATCACTTAGGGTTTGGTGTATCTTTAGGGATTATCAGAATTATAAAATATTCATTTTAAATTTTTTTCTTATTATTTCTGTAGTAAAATATAACCTTTGAAACTCTGAAATCAGAGAAAATCTGAAACTCTGATATCAATTTGATAAAACCATAGACCTTCCAGTTGTATAGTTATTTCACATAGTAAGTGTATTCTTTATCACAAGCATTATGTTTTGACGAGTTTTTATGTATATTCATGGTACGTACATCTACTTGACTACGTGTGTGTAATATTTGCCCGCAGCTAACCACCAGGTGACATTGCAGAAGTCTATCTGTAACTCATCATATACAAACAAAACTTTTGTCATTCGCTCACTTCACAAGAGAAAGTTATGAAATCGCATGTTGTTACAGATATTATGTGTTAGAGGGCAGTTCTGCCATCAACCTGCCCAGCTGATGGGGGAAGCAATCTGAAGCTAATAACAAAAGTTGTCACCAGTTTGACACGTCCATACACACTGTTTGTGGACGGTTGGCGTGACACGGTGAGAGGTGGGGGTGTGGCCGAAATGATTTGGCCGAGATCCAATCTATTTAATTGTGGCCACCACCTTTTTGATGATTAGGGAGATTGGGTCGGTGTTAGGGTGATTTTGGCTAAATGAGTAGGGACTTCAGGTTTGTTTTTAGGTAGGGTGTTGAATGTTGGGAAAAGTCAGTTAGTTTCCTTGCCCCCTCCCCCCATCGGGAGCTGTAATCTCATATTTGCATCTCATAAAATGCCTTTCCTTTTTCCCAAACCCACCTCTCTAACCGCCCCGCCACCACAACCCTCATCTCCCCACCACCACCACTGTCCAGCTTCCGTTAGAAGTGGTGCCAAGTCGTACACCAGCGTCTGGCAGATCTACTGCACAGCGCGTGCGCACTTAAAACGTACCTAATCAATCAGGACGCATGCGCACACCTGAACGCAGCCTCGTTAAGGGCCTCACCTTGTCGACGCGCCCTCTATCCGTGCCTGCGGGTTCTAACCTGCCCCCTTGTTACCCCCGGTTTACCCCTTAATAGCCGTGGTCAAAGAGACCCTCAGGGCAGGCAATACTGCCATACTGGTGATAAAGATGATCTTCAAGTCACTTTGATTAGGCTTCATGTGCTTTATCCCACTCGCGCTACATTTTTCACCCCATTTTTATTAGCTTGCTGTCACCTACAAACAAATTACAATGTGCCATAGGTACAACATGTATATACTGGTTACATGAAGCTGAAAATTGATCAATCTGTCCATCAGGCAAAATTATCCTGCATATCATGATCCATCTAGAATAAAGGTGAGCGTTAAAACGCTAAAAACTCGGAAAGACTTTTTTTCCTTGCATCCATCACCTCCCTCCTACAAAAAAAATGATTAAACCTTTGAAAAATCAATGATAGAGATTATCTCTGAATGTGCTGATAGCCTGACAAAGATGGACCATCTACCTGTCAATTCCCATATAAGTAAATAGAAGATGTGGTGCCAGCTTGGGTATGAATTCCAATACTCTGACATCATCATTGTGCACTGGTTAACACAGACACAGAACAGGTTAACACATGGGTCAAAAGGGCGGGAAAAAAGGTTTCCTGATGGAATGTGTATTCTTTAGCATCGGAGAGCCAAAGGGTCGCCTTTCTGCTCTTTCTATACAACATTTTGTAATCCATGAACTGTAGAAACATCACAGATTCATTCAATGACCATTCAACATATTCATGGTCTCAACATATTATTCTAGCTATATATGAACATATTTTTGTAAAATTACAGTTCTTTGGTGCTTTATTTCCACAAAGTTTGGCCATATCTGCCTCTATTTGGGAACCCCCAAAAGCGTCTTAATCCATGGTGGTGCCTCTTTCTGAGTTAACAATAGTGTAACATAGAGCATCCAGTCATCCCTGTAACGTACTGACCACCTGATACCATCTTGTCTATAGATGACATAATGTATTTGTGACATCATGCCAACTGGGTTACCTCTCTGTATCACTTATATAGATACGCTACATAGAGCCAAGTTCCATCTTGGGTTTAGGTTACCGGGTTGGCAATATACTACTGTACATACTATACATCTACCGGGGTATTTACTATAGGACTACACAAAGGGGATAAAAGCATTTTGCGACCTCCCCTAACTTTATGGTATAAGAAACATGAACTTACCGAGCCACTTTTTCTTCGTTTATGTGGTTCCGGTGTGAATTTGCCACCACGACCTCCTGAAAAAAAATGATGAAAAAATGGCATATTGAAGCTTTGACAGGATTTGTTAAGACGGCGGTGTGTGTTAAGAAACATGTACATGTGACATAAATATGTATATATTTATCTGTTCAATTGAAGACATTGGACTCCTTTTATTACTCTTGTCTATTTCATAATTAAAGGGATAAGTGAGGATATCTTTGATGGATGCAAAGAAGCAACCCTGGCAAAATTGGCCCATCCATGTGTAAGTGTCGTTTGAATTGCACGTTCATCTCCAACTTTCACATGTCTTTAAATGATCAGGCGAATATCGTAGACTTGCTAGTATTAAGCTGCGTGGACCACATACAGCGTTATGGGTGGGGTGGGGAGTGGTTTTGTAGGCTACTCATCCATTACTAAGGTAACAGATGTCCAACGTCCGATTTAGCTGTACTTATAGAGCGTGTAAACATTATGACCCCCCCCCCCATCTTCTAACACTCTATGCCCTTTATGCATAGTAGCTCTCTGTCATCGACAATTTTACATACATAGCGGGCAGGTTGGATTTTTTTTTTTTTTTGATAGCAATTACTATCATACGGTTTTCACTTTCTTTGTTTTGTATTTTCTTTTCTTTCTCAATAAAAATAAATCCTACACAACGAGCTGTCCTCTGTGTAAATTCATAATATACTAAATACAATCTACAATATACAAACCGTTACTATTCTACGATTTATGTTCCATATTGAATGCTGTTGACTAAGGGGTATAAGTTAGGGTGTATAATAAGTTCTGAAGACACAAATTTTGTTCTCATAGAAACTCAAAGTTCACTCACCTCGTAAGGACTCGTCGATGGGCCGTTTACTGTTATTATAGTAATAAGGTGACCCAGGCTTACCTGCCTGCATCGGGTCTGGGGACATGGGCATATTGTTTTGTAGCATACCCTGCAAAATACAAAATTTACAAACATAAGTACATCACCGAGATAGAAAATACAGCACAAACCAAAATACTAGTACAAAATGAAGATATTAATGTTCAGGTTGTGGATGTTAGACATGCAGTGCGGTACAGATCATAGGATTTGAGGGAAGGTAGAAATAGAAATAATAGAAATGGGTCGGAAGGTATGCAGAGTTTTGAAGTGGGGAGAGCTAATGGTGGGAGGGGGGGGGGGGCTAAGATAGAGGTCGGTGGGTGAGGGGATGGAGAAGTAGCCCGAAGGTCACGTGCAGGCTCAGGTGCGCCATCTGACGGGATCAATGCCCACCTTACAGCCCCCACCTACCCGACACCCATCCTCTATCAGAGTGTACATAGACTGTAAAGACATAGACACACAGTAGTCAGACACCCCAGGGTTCTCTCACAGCCATTTCCAGAGTGGTTTCTAAGATATGACAGCTCAGACCCCTACAGTTCTTCCACCTCCCCCTCCTTCTGTTTGACTCGTTGTCAGTCAAAGTCATACAGACATCAGGCCCCTGAGGCAGGAGGAAGGAACGAGCTTTGTGGTCCGGACGAGTTCATAAAGCTTAGAGGGGAATTCTGAGATGTATCAGAAGAAGGATCTGTACACTGTGTACATAATAACACATGCAGGTACATTAGATAATTTTTTTTCACGTTTCCCATATCAAAGGTCATGTGTTTTACTCTACTCTACTCTAGTAGCAGTATACTGGGAAGGTGGATGAGAATTTGGTAGCATGGACATGGCCCAACAATGTTTGCTATGCATTTCTAATTTGTTTTATCATTCGGAGCCAGGCATAGAGAGAAATACATTTTTAGCTGAGACGTGTATACATCATTGTGTTTACCTTTGTGAATTACTGTACGAAGATGGAACATATTCACCATTCACATGCCAGGTGAAAACGACCCCCCCCTCCTCCCTCCTTCCTCAACCGTGCACCTGTGGCCCCTTACCCCTCCCACCATACCACCCAGTGTCTCACTATCTCCTATGGAGATCCACAAGTATAATTTCATCGATCGCCTTGGTGCACACATAAACCACGAACTTGCAATTTATATTTACTGTATTCGCTTTCCCAAGAGGAAAGGACTGTGAAATATAGGATTACTCACAATCTCGATAATCATTTCATGGTGATTTGATAAAATTGAGCTTAATAATCTAATATTCAATGATCGCATATGCTGATAGTTGGATACTTCTTAAAATCCCCTTCCCTTTACTCTATCTTCTTATAACTTAAGTCAAAAACATTACTGTGAAATCGAACTGGGACTTTGTATGTGGATTCTAAGATAGACAGGGCCACAATGCTACTGCTACAATCCTCTGTGCTGTTTTCTAAAATAACTACCGGGTATCCGGTAGTCACATATTAAGGGAATCATTTCTCAACTTCCTGAATATTCCATTTCGCGCTGACCCGAGATCCAGTCTGCCCTCGATTGTCATAGATTACTGCCGAACTAGCAGTTATCGCCTGCCCCACGCCTCCCTTCTCACGACCAAGCGAGCAGGTCCCGAGCAGTACCCCGGGCATACCTGGACTCTGTCAGACCTCACGAGCAGCTCCTGAATTGCTCGGCCTAATTCCCGAATGAGGTAAAAGCCTAGGGATGTGGAGGGAGGCAGCCTGACCTGAGGCCAGCTCGAACCCTGATTGACGCCCATGACGAAGCATTGCTCACAGCTTAGACCAGATCCTGTTTTTTTCGCCTCCTGAGCAGCTCCCCGAGCAGCTCAGATGGTGGGGTCAGGGCGTGGATCATCACCCTATCGTGACAAATGAGCTGCTCGTCCAGGGGTGACCCCAGCTTGGCGTCTGGTGAGTCTCAGCTCGTGCCATCCTGGTGGCCATCATATCGACAGGCGAGTAGTTGTGAGCAGTTCGAGCAGCTCGTCCATCAAGCCACCCCTGCTCAGGTTCATGTCACCACTCTCACCAGTATTTAACGCCTCTAGGGTGGGGTGGTTAGCGTCTGTTACCACCCCGTTACACAGTGATGGATGCATCACTCGTAACATCCACAAATTATACCTTTTATTGCTCATCATGATTAACCTCATCTATTGGTACCGGCCACAAAGGTGATAGCCCGATGATGACCTATAGACTATTAAATGACATCAGGTATTTCAATTCACAAGACTCCACAAGGAATCGACACAATACATCTACAAATGGCAGGCTATTACCTAGATTAGATTCAACACCGGGGGGGGGGGTACATTTTTCTTGTATATAATCTGAACCTCAAGTTCTATAATTGTAATTGTACTGTCGGTCTCAGGTTTGGCCAAGGATACAACTGATAAAGTCTGAGACATATGCAGGTTATCCACACTGAGGTCGAGCTTTAATAGTTAAGACTTTAATACTAAAGCTACAAGCCCCCTTTGCCATACCTTGATCACATCTAATGTACGCTGCCTTTTATTTCTCATTAGCAGAGGCGTAGGAAGCAAATCTTCATGGGTGGGGGCAGCTTGGGCCCCCACAGCGATCACCTTGAATTGTCGGCTAAGCACGATGACGCCTATACGTACCTATGTAGAATTTATGCAGAAAAGTAATTTTTGGTAAATTTTAGACCTAATTTGTGGCTCAGCCCCCCCCCCTTTTCCCTATCCGATTACCATATTAATCTAATTTCAGATGCAAAGTTTTAGCTTCTTGTCCACTTTATTTTGAGTTCTTGGCAAGATTGGGGGGGGGGGGCAGACATACTCAGGCCCCTCCTCCTCCATGATTGAGGGGCCCAGGCCCCCCCCGGCCCCCCTTTTCCTACGCCCCTGATTAGTTTGGGAGGGCCTGCTCTCTTTTTGAATTATGCCAACTAACAGTCTCACGAAAAGAATGTGCTCACTCATGAGCTGCTCATAGCAAACTGTCACAATTTCATTTGCTTGCATTCATGGCCTCCATTCAGGCAGTTTGATTCATCGTGTGTAGCACCAAACAAAATACATAGATACACACAGGTTACCCTATGTTCCCCCCACTGACCACCTCACATGTAAGACCCATACTGTACCATTTCAAGTGGTTCTGTTCGCCTCCAACGTCTGCCCGCTCTATACACATGTAAATGTAACAGAATGCAGGTAACAACAAGTTACACAGAGTAACAAAACACGACCAGGTCAACCATGTGTGTGCAGCCTCTGAGTCTGGCCCAGGAGCAGGTGAGCAACTGAGGAACCTGTGACGAGCAGCTCTTGTAACTAGACCCCCTCCCTCTGACATGGTCACAGGTGTGCAACCCCCCCCCCCTTCCTCTGCCGCTCCACATGGGTGTGGGAAAGGGGAGTAGACAGGAGTGGATGGGGTGAGTTTGTAAACAGAAGGGCCATGAGCAGGAGGTGAGTTGAATACAGATCATACTGTGCAACTCCTTTATCTCAATATACCCTGCTTTTCTTCTATACACAAGGACGTACCTTAGAGTTAGTTAGATACAAAGTTATGCTGGTCTGGTCATACATCCGAAGGTACAATTTGTACTCTGTGGGAATGACGTATCATTCATCTTAAAATGTATGCTATATATGTTAGTTAGCTTTAAGAATCTTGGATATCTTGAATCCATGATAGCCAACCTCTCAACAACCCATACACAGAACGTAGGCTAACTAATCTCTGGAATTAATCTCTATCATAACTACAACTATTAAACATAAACTCGCTTTGCATGCCTGAACAATAAGACCAAGCAGACCTCCAGTGGTGGTGGCGGTGGTGGTCCTACAACGGGAGTGTGAGTGAGAAGAGGCGGAGAGGCGGGCCCTAGGTCGCCGGTCAGGTAAATACGTGGGTACAGGTAGACCCAGTTAGGGTAGAACCCTCCTGCGTGGGCAGATGGCGTGTACATGGCAGAAGTCCTCACATGGAAACTTGGCTCTTTGGCTGCACGTGAATAAGAAGTCCTTCCACAGTTTTTAGAAACATATGCCCAGCGTCTCTCAATTAAAAAAATCTGCTTATGCTTTGAGTCCTGATCCGTAATTGTTGGTCTTACAGTCCTATGCAGATACGGTATACTACTAGTAGTCAGTCTGAGTCAGTTATTCAATGTAAAACAATATTCAACTCAATTGGTGTCAACTAAATTGGTATTCCTTTTTCCCAACATGGTGTCTGACTCAATTGTGCCAAATGCCTAAAGGCAGGGGTCGACATTTGATGAGGTAACACAGTAGAGGCAGTCTAGGTAACCTTACTCGGAGAGGAAGGCGAGTCAATGCGGAGCACAAGTCAGTAGTTTTTTGCTAAAATCAGGTGTGTATTGATCACATATTAAAATTAGCCCCAGAGCACCTGTTAATCGTCCAGGTTAAATGTAGGAAAAGGCATACTTTTGTTGGTGCTGACTGTTGTCCTGGGTATTTGCCGTGGTCACGGGGTCCAGGATTGTCGAACTGCCGACTTGATGTGGAGGCAGGTACTATGGTAACGATGAACTTGGTAGAGGGATGTGAGTACATGCGCCAGCATAGTGTTCACCTCTCATTGACACATGGAAGGCTGAAAGCCCTACGTACGAGTCTAATGTGTTCTCAAGATATATATATATATATATATATATATATATATATATATATATATATATATATATATATATATATATATATATATATATATGTATATATATATATATATATATGTATATATATATATATATATATATGTATATATATATATATATATATATATATATATATATATATATATATATATATATATATATATATATATATATATATATGTATATATATATATATATATATGTATATATATGTATATATATGTATATATATGTATATATATGTATATATGTATATATGTATATATGTATATATGTATATATGTATATATATATATATATATATATATATATATATATATATATATATATATATATATATATATATATATATATATATATAGATAGATAGATAGATAGATAGACATCGAATGTGATTTCATTACCCATATATGGGTAATGAAATCACATACGATGTATATTTTGCTGGACAGCAACACTGATTTTATGTTATTATATCACAAGGTTTTTACTTAAAGTACAACCGTTGAACCAATAGTAATTTAGTGTCTATTACATGCAAGAAGTCAAGCTGGGAACATGTGCCGTCTCCAGTGTGTATTCAGGATCATTTATAAACCAGATATCAGTGACAATTTTTTTTCTTTTCTCTGGGTGGTTTCTAGACACATATGTGCATCTAGACCCCACACACCGAGCAGGTTACGGTATATTCCAAGGAAGCTCACTCTTCAATAGGGGGTAAAAGAGCCTTCAAACATTTTTTGGAGTTGCAAGCTGCGTCAGCAGCCGGGAGCGTAGCAACCGTAGCAACTCCATAATGTTTTCGGTTTTCTCCCTATGACGTCACCTATGACGTCATTGGTGACGTCATGCTGTCTCAGTGACGTCACCCGCAGTGGCTAGTGATGAAGTGGCAACTCCTATCCGTGGTCCTTGCCACATTTTTCTTGTTTCAAAATCTTATTGTATGTTATCAAGAGTTTGCTTAGTTAGTCGTCCATAGTCACAAGGTACCTTGTGACATTGTCAAGCCTGAAAGTAATAGAAGAAATCCACTCACACTTTCGACTTTTCAAAGCTACACATGGACATACATGTATTCAAACCTAATAACGTAAAAGGTCAAATATAGGTCTGATGTACTTCGTACTTAAGGTTATAAATTCCTCTTCAAGGGAAAGCCATTTCTGGAGAAATTTACATTCCAGATAAAGGTCAACGTTACACCTGAAACATTTTCTCAAGCCTTATCGTCTGATAGGCCTACTGAGTTGGCATGAGCAGGTCAGAGAGCTAGTCATCTCACAGAGAGGCTTACATACAAGGTGTTGAAACCTATCCTGCAGCCTGCTACATCTCTAACCACTCTGTGCAATGTCTGCCATTTTCACTAGCTGCTCGTAAGCAGTTTAGGAGCTACTCATGGTATTTTCTCACGTCAGATGCTTAATATCTCTCTCGGCAACTCTTATACACGGATAAAGATGGTATAGAAAGTTCACTCTAGTTGCTGGGCCAAAGGAATTGTTTATGCATATTATCTACATTAATTAGTAATGATCGCGATGGAATGTGAGTCTGAGACTATGAAGAAGTATGCTGGTGTACCTAGGCCTTTTAGAAATCTGAGCAGTTCCAATGCCCTTTTCGTTGGGTTCCAGTGTTCTCCTTGACACCTTTATGTGGCATCTATGACACCTGTCTTTAAGAGCTCCTGATGACTCCACACCTGGCCTGTCCCTGAGCCGTTCCACCAGCTGCTTGCTCCCTGTGGTAGTTCATGAGGTGTGCAATGCACAGACTGAGACGCGCCTGTAGGTGCAAGGTCCTCAGCTGTATCGTAGTGGGTAGCGTATTGACCCACACCTGCCCCACCCACGGAGAGGAACACCTGTATGTTCTAGCAAACTGTGACATAAAACAATGTGCTTAGCCCAAAATCTCACATTTCCTCACACCATCTGGTGCAGACTCCTCCGAGCAGCATGCATTTCTGAGGTCACCTGGTTTGAAGTACACTAAGACGTTCATATGCCTTTATGAGCAGGCCACTCTTGTATTGGTTACTGAGAAGCTCACATGTCCACACGTAGCATCCAGTCGCTATTTCTCGATGGAATAGCTAGTAAGACAGCTTCTGAGGACAAACTTGTTTTCCTCCTCCCTGCCCTCCTGCCTCACTGTACACCTGCAAAACACTCCTTTGTCTGTAAGGACGAGTAGCTCGTCACCAGGACTGAGTTATATACATGAAGAGGGAGCTGCTCCCATGAATATTTTCCCACCTGGGGCACCATAACAGGGGTCATACCCACTCTCACCGGGTGCCAATCGATGTCACACAGGCCACAGGTGGACCCAGAGGTTGAGGATGGGATAGGGATAGGGACCATACGTTGGGTAGGGTGGGGGGGGGGGGTGGGTGTTAGTAAGGATCGGGTAGTGCCCACAGGGGTGTAGGGGCGCCAAGGCCGGACGTAGGACAGTGGGGAAGGCCGCAGGTGTGAGAGGGGAGGTAGGGCGGCCTTGTCGGTCGGCCTGTATGGAGTAATGAGCTCATGACGGGCGAGCCAGAGAGGTAGAGAAGTAGTTTTGGAAAGTGAAGCGAAAGGAAGGGAGAAAAGTACGGAGAGGGTTGGAGGGGCAAGAAATTTAGGGAAGAGCAAAGTGGAAGAGTTTAGGCGAAGACAGAACGAGACAGGGAGACCGGAGAAAGAGAAAGTGTCCAGAGAAAAAGGGCAGACTGAGGAACTACACTCAGAGACCCGACTCACTTCTCTTCTCGTCTCAGGCCTGACGTTTGAGAGGATGCGCCTGTGATCAGGAACAGCTCTGGAGCAACAACTCCAGGGCGTTGAGAGGTCGTGACGCCCTTTACCCCGCGCCCAAATTAGCAGGCGCCCTAATTACCCCAACACCTAGTAGCGCCCATCTGCTCCCCGGTCGGGCGCGAGTGGGCGCCGCGCGCGGTGGCGTGACGCGGCGCCCGGGCACAGGTGGCCGTTGGAGCCAATCCGAGCAGTTCACAATGGCGGGAAGGAGCTGCTCAGAGATGTTCCCACTCACTCAGCCTGGCCCTAATCACAGCCCTGAGGTACTGGTTGGTGTGTGTGTGTGTGTTCGGGGGGGGGGGGGCAGGTAATAACTAAGGACCTTCTCTTCACTCTCACATGAAAAAAGCTGACCATGAGAGGGAGTGGGCGTTATATGATGTGCAGACGTGTGCTGTACACAAAAAGCTCGTGCAGTTCTATTTTGTATTTTACCACCCATCAAAATAAAACATCGCTTTGTCAATATAAAGAAGATGATATATATACGCCGAAGAAAGTGAATAAAATGACTAATAATTGCCTTCTACTCAATATTCTTAGAAACGCCCTGTAATAGTTTTGTGTACATGAAACAATGAAATCTCAAAATTAAGAATATATTGAGGGTCTTAAACAAACACTACACATCTGACTTGAAGTTAATGCTATGTCCGATAGGTCCTTGTCACACCGACGGATTGGACAATAGCGAACAGCATTAGGGGTGGGTAGGCCACTCAGTGCGGCTGAGACGGCTGATGAAAAAGGTGTCATTCATTTGTCATTCCGACGCCCATGAGGGATGCTTAATTTGATAACGATTTCCAGCGGACAGGCATCTCCACAACGCACTGAGGCGAACCTATAACACTGTTCTGACACGGCGCGGCGTTGGGCGCGGCTTCCGATGACGTTGGTCGGCATAGGGACGGACAGGATCGGGAGGTGATGGGCGGCCGGGGGTCGGCAGCACAAACCGCCGTTCGCAGATAGATGGATCCCAGCCCGCCTATACTGTAGACCAACCCGTCCGTCAAAAGCCAAGCCACGGCGACACCAGGATCGATGGGACGAGGGTTGGGGGCGCAAAAAAAAAAGTAGGGGAATTTTAGAATGGGGAATGGGGTGATAAATACTTGGCTCCTAAATTATACGATGGTTACGGCGATACATGTATATACAGGTTAGGAGGGAGTTTCTAGTTATGCGGGGGGGGGGGGGGCTTGAGGGGAGCGGTCACTGGACACGTGAGGTCGGGCTGTCATTTACTGACAGCCGTTTAATACGACCTGTCTCTCACACTAACGCCTAATTAAACCTCCCTACCCCCCTCCACATGCGCGACATCCTTAGATGAAGCAGACGATATCAATGTCAACTAGCATTTACCTATGACGTCCCGGTATAACCGTTTCAAATGCCTGCTGCAAAGGACAGACTATATATACTACTCACAGGACCAATGTATCAAGGCGGTTATCTCGATACCAGCAACTATTTCTAACCACACCGCGGGGGCTCTAGAGAGGCTGCCAAAGTGAGGCATTCCCTCACGGCGAGGCGCCGGCCTCAGAGACCAATCCCTATTTATCTAACAGTAAATTGTGTACTGATATATCCCACTCTCGGTATGTCCACAGTGGCGACAGAATATCGGTAGGTGAAGCAGAGACCTTATATACTACTATTACCACGTTCCTCGTGACATTGAGTCTTTGGGTGAAGTAAGACTGCATCAATACTGCATACTACAGTTTGTGTCAGGTGTTCTAAAGTCTTAGTCGAGGTACTGTTTTGTGTGTGTAGCATGGCCTGTGACTACTTTTTTTTAATCATGATTTGCTCAGCCTCAGCTCTTGAATCAGAGATGCCACTCCCTGGTCTTTGAAAAGTCGGAGATGATCCTTATTTTCTGAGTTTAATACCAATAGAAACCACTTCGAGAAATTACAACCAAAATTTCGGAATGCCTAAAGGGTTACGAAGAGTGGCATTTCTGGTCATTGGAGGGAAAAGTTAAAATATCAAAATGTTAAATGTAAAGGGCATCCCCATTGCAGGCGGTTCTCAAGACAACCCAACCTTTTTGAATTAATTTTCACGGCAGCAGGACACGGAATATCTACAATGTGTGTCATTTTATCCAATTCAAGAGCAGTCCTGTGAAGGGTGAGATATGCTATGGGGCATGTGTACTTGACCTATTCCAATATGTGTGCACAGGTGTTCGGTATAGATTATATTCACAGTAGGATGAATCTAATTGTAACATGGACCATAGGCGTATTACACAATGTCACCTAACCACATCTAATGGTATTCAATGTATTGAAATGTCCATCTACACGGAAAAAGCCCCTGGGGGGGGGGGTAAAGTTTCAGACTTTGATGACACAATACTCTATGTACCTTCGACATGGGACCATCCCCAGTGAGATAGGCGTGCTTAATTCATACAAAAAAATAAACATAAACACTGCGTAATATACATTTTTTGAAATACTATAACCCCGTAAACTGTAATTTCCTAATACAATGTACCTACCGTGAAAAAAAAAACATGATACAGAACTATGATCCCACCACAGGTTCGAGTTACTACAAGGTTATGGGTTTCAGAGGCATGATATATGTAGGGGCATATTTATATTACAACTGTGAGAGCGAAGACTTTCCCCGTCGGCAGTTGCATGCACAAGTAACAGAAGGCCTGTAACACTTTGTAACAATGAACACAAAGACCCAACTTTAACAAGTCTTAAGTGAACCAATCATGGACCCCCTACTGATAGCATTGTAGGTATCGGTTAGTCTTGTAGGGGTCCAAGGCTGATTACCTTGTTCACGTAGAGGTATTCTGTATCTGTTAAAGGGGTTTATCTATGTGTTAAGGGGATATTACCTGCACTAAAGGGGATCCTCTATGTGCTGGGCAGGTAATTGTACACGCCATAATGCAATGTCAAAAGGGAGGTGTGGTAACTCGGCGACAAGAGGACACACCCCAGTCTTCCCACCTACTGGGAGACAGGGGAGGAGGTGGGGGAGGGGTGGAGAAGGGACGGGGTGATCAAAGGCAGACCGATCCCTCTTGGAGCCCCTTTTTTGACACCTGGATCTTGGCGGGGACCCTAGCTTTCATGTCGGCTAGACTAGTAGGGATGTGGAGAGGGGGTGTGGGAGGGGACTTGTAACGGGTTGGAAAGAGGGGGAGGGTTATCGGGTTAAAGATGAGTGGGAACATGGGGAAGGGAGGGGTGAGAAGCACGTGCGATTGAAGCAGTGGTCTGGACGGGGATCCATCCATTCAGGCGGAGCGAGGATCCTACCACCAGCTTTGATATGGAGGACGAGCCACGCCCTAAACCACCGTGCCATCAGGCAAGGGAAGGGCAAAGGGTCTTCTATATAACAGCAAAATTGGGGATATCAATCGGATGGGAAGAGAGTGGGGAGGGTTGGCGGGTATGATGGCTCCATGGATGCCAAGCAATGTGTACTTTTCTTTTTACAACTTATGACCTCTGTGTGGAATATCCTACGTGCAAGGCGTGATACTGTGTTGGGGAAGTGGACGGAATGGGTGGGTGGTGGGCGGCTGCTTCGGCAAGGTGTTTCTGTCGGTGGTTGGGTTGTTAGTGATTTCTCAGGTGTGTGGACAGGTAATCAGGGGACTAACGATACCTATTAACTGCCCTAATAGTTTCAGCCAGAACCTCCATTCGACCCCATTTACTGTTGTACCAGTGAATGATCTAAGTATGAACGCCACAAAGAAATAGATAGAGAAAGAAGCAAAGAATGGGAATGCCTCAACTACTACTCTCTACAAACCTTTAATCCCTCTCGTCCATCTACATCAGTCAGGCAGATCATCCAAGCTCTGTTATGCTGATTGTTGTTGGGTTTGGGGTGGAGGAGGACAGAGACGTACAGATATGGACGACCACTTGTGTAAACACACGAGTAGCTCGTGTTTACATGGCAGTTCTACGAGCAGCTCAGTGCGGGTGGTCCTGGACCACACAGTAATACTGTGTATAGGGGATTACAGGTATACTGAAACGCCATGTTGGCAGTAGCAGTGGCGCATTATGGACCAACAAGGGACACTCAACCCTTCTGATTCTTCAGACCAGATAGTTCAGTACTCCAGGAAGAGGAGAGTAGTGTCAGACGGCAGGGACCAGCTTTGCCCGTGAGGGAACAACGTGGTGGCCGGTGGACAAGATGGTGGCCTGCTAAGGGTGACAAGATGGTGCCCTATAGGGATTAGCTTGAGACAATGACCCACTCATGGACAGATATGTTCAATGACTCCTCAGTCTCACTCAAAAACCCCAAGCGAGCTGCTCACAATCGTGCCTACATCTCTGACTCTGTATTATGGGGCTCTTTACACAATTGCGTGTTGCTTCCTACACCTAACACCTCCAGTACAAGAGTGATGTTGTGACGGAGTGTCTAGGGTAGGGGGTTATCGCTATCAGACCATATCTCACACCTATCTGACAATACAGAACATCGCCAACATGTGTATACCTCTCCACGTGCCACCCACGTGCACTTAGTACGTGCTAGGACTTGACATACATCTGATCAGAGACCCTCCATGTAGGTGAAGCAGAGACCATGTAGGCTATGTAACGATAGTGGTATACAGGGTCTTTGATCTGATGTATGCATCTACTAGCACTGGTGATGCTCAGTATTTCAGCACACTCACGATAGGATGCTCCTCCTGTTAGCTTAGTTGACACTATATTTATATTCTGGGAACCATTTCCCCTTGGAGAGAATGGTTCAAACCATTATATGAATTTGATTGGGAAATTATCTTAAATGAGGTAGTTGCGGAGAGAAATCCCAAGGGCCTGTGACTGAGAGGTTCATACAGGGTAGTACACTATGGCGCAAGGTATAGTAGTAAAGAATGTAGAAGCCCCAACAGTGAGCTGCTCGCATATACCTGAGTGAAAGGTGCTTGTACTTTGAGCAGTTCATACCAGAAATTGCTCACCTCCTACTGAGCAGGCATACCACTTGCTGATGCTCTTTTTGATAACCTTTGAAGTGGACATCTTTTAGAAACAGCAATAGCAATGATTACATTCAGTGCTCTAAAATCGAAGACAATTTTATATTGTCACAATGCCATGACTTTGTGTTCTACCTTGCAAGGGGAAAACAACATTTCATGCCATGGGCTATGAGGCCTCATATCAACTACAAAATAATTTTAGTTGTAGTTGATATGAAGTAAGTAGTAAGTAATAGATGTTTAATGCCATTTCGACAGCTAAGGTCATATTCATGGCGAGAACTACATTACACAATTTCACAGAGGAATGTGTCAGTGCCCGCACATATGTGCACCACACACATCCTGAGGGGATAGCAAAGAGAAGATATAGACCCTTTTAAGTGGGCTAGGGAAGCCCGAGTAGTTGATATGAGGTCTCATAGTGTTTTATAAAGCCTTTAGTCTACCTCTCTTTCGATTTTTTTTCTTTCTTTTTGTTCCTGACAGATCAATATATAAATAGACCAACCTATTGCAGACTATCACAACAGAATATCTGAGTTCGTTGTATTCCAAGGACAGCATGTTTTTCCCACTTTTCCCTGTCTTCATATTTTTCATTCTTTTATCTATCATTCAGTATTTTTCTATGTCCCTTTGGAGTCTCTGTCAGATGTGGTTGTGCTTGTTGGTGGTTGTGGGTGGGATTGTGTATTGTTGTGGTGTAGGATCATTTATTTACAATCACCACAGAACCCCCACCTCCCCAAGGTTGTATGCATTCCGCTGTTCCCGATAGGAGGCTCTAACGAGGTGCAGCTTGTCGGGTACCAGCAGAGACAATACACTGTTGCCCCATGGGGACCACACGGGATGATCTGTGTACGAGGGCACCAGCGAGAATAAAATACAATATGACGTCCTATGCCGCTGATGTGCCCCGAATACGTCTGTGGTTCTCATGTATGTTCATGGAATACTTTTACATTTATAATATATTTGTATGGAAATGGCCATTATCTAATCTTAAGGATCAGAAGCATTCTAACAGTGGGATAAAAGTTATTCAAATACACCTAGAGTATTTTGTGTACCAGCTACCACCAGGCCCAGTATGGGAGAAAATTTAGTATAATATAATATATTGAGTTCTCTGTGGAAAGAAGAAAGTTAGGTACTAAATCACATTGGCGATGTTTCAGGGGTCAGAGAGAGGTGTTTGGGCACTCACAGTGTGGTGTGGTACAGGTGGTACGGGGAGTGTTCGAGCACTCAGACCTTGGTGAGGTACAGGTGTTGGCCCTTCACCCCTGTTTGCCACCTGCTCCCCGTGTTCAGCCCCTGGAGGATGGTAGGGGGTGTGAGAGACCACCATTACCTGATTGACCATACTGACCCCTTCACACCACCTCCATGACCGCATGGACCTTGTCCTGACCTGCTCACACCATAGACTGGCTGCAGTCCATTGATTTTATTATGAGATAATTGAAATAAAATGGGAAAATGAAAATTGAAAAAGATTCTAGTGAATCAAATAGCCCAGCAGCCAGAGGAGAGGGGCATGGGGGGTATAGTGTGGTTGGGAGGAGAGGTCAGGGACTGCAGCCAGTCTACTCACACCCCTACAGGCAAAGAGCAGCTCGCCCTAGTATCCCAAGGTGACTCCGAATAACTCCATCCCCTGTATATCAGGTCTTCTCTCATCACCAATCTATTTTTTAGTCGCAGCTTTTGCAATGGTATTATTATAGATTTCATCATTGTATCGTTTTTGGAAACCACATCATCAACCCATGCTCAACTTTACCCTTACAACCATGATAAGCACAAAAGAACACTTAAACACTCTTCATTGGATGCCCACTGATGAGCTCAAAACCTGAGCAGATTTTCACTTGAGTCGGCATTTTAAAATATCCCCATTCATGAATGCATCACCCAACTCCAATTGGTCTGATATGGCGAACGTACATCATCCATTGGGTGTGGACCTCAAGACCTAACCCAACCCATTTCTATATATATTATTCTCTCATTGTATGACCAGTCCGACCATTTGTCCAGTGACCAGTGACCTACGCATTGCCCAAAACTCACTGACCATTGCAGGAATTTCCTCCTCCAGGCTTTACCCAGTGTCATTAAACTTTCACCCTGTGTACTCAAGATGGCCCACCCCTGGGACACTTTGTACGTCTGACACGGGCGTGCCCTGTCCCTATTATTTGACATCGCCCATAAAGACTAAACAAATTAACTCTGCCCCGTGCCCTGCCCTAAATGTCGTTAAGTTGCAGGGGCGTACCTGCCTGTCGTTCCCGGGTCCCTGAGGCCTGCTTGGTAGGCTTTGGAGCTGGCCCTCCGGTACAGCCATTAGTCGGCCTATTTAATACATATATGGTGCGCTGGTCAGGACACAAATTGAATATGCTGGGCTTTATTTGGCCTTAACAGCTACAGGTTGTGGAGGCTAATGTAATGACGAGCTGGGACCGACCAACAACAGAGATGGTACTTTTCTGCAGGCGACCATGCGACCAAAGTGGGGTAGTGATGGGGGGAAGTGGGGTGGGGGGGGGGGGGAGGGGAGAAGGCCTAATGTGGGAGGTCTCTCTCTCCCCTAGATCCACGAACTAGAAAATGTGAGGAAGAGTATTGAGTATCGTCAATCACGATCTGATGGCCATTGTAACGGGAAAATTTTTCAATGAAAAGTTTTCAATGTGAATAAAGGCCGGATCATAGATGCCATTCACTGGTGGTTGAACTTTATCCTAATTTCCCCGATTTCTAAAAAAAAAAAAAAAAAAAAAAAAAGGAGCTGATACAGTCGACTATTCGGAATTTCGAAAAAGATAGGAAAATGGCATTTCAGGCTGGACACAGAAACACTGGAAACTGTATTGGAGAAGGCAGAAAATGCTAGACGTAGATGTGCAGGGGGGATGGGGTAGACGAGAGGGATGTGGGTGGGAGGAAAGGGGTGAGTGCGTCTCGGTCTCAGGTGGTGGCCAACATTAACTAATCTCGTTAGAAACCTTGAAAACATGCCAGGCGCCGCCCATACAAAGACGGAAGGCAGCCTGACGCCAGTCCACCACCTCCCTGCCACCCCATCATAGCCTTATTACTGAACATTTAATATACACCTACCCCTCCCCTCCCGATACACATACCTAGCACCCTCCTTATTACTGCACATTTAATATACACCTACCCCCTCCCCTCCCGATACACATACCTAGCACCCTCCTTATTACTGCACATTTAATATATACCTACCCCCCCCCTTCCCGATACACATACCTATCACCCTCCTTATTACTGCACATTTAATATACACCTACCCCTCCCCTCCCGATACACATACCTATCACCCTCCTTATTACTGCACATTTAATATATACCTACCCCCCCCTCCCGATACACATACCTAGCACCCTCCTTATTACTGCACATTTAATATACACCTACCCCCCTCCCGATACACATACCTAGCACCCTCCTTATTACTGCACATTTAATATACACCTACCCCCTCCCCTCCCGATACACATACCTATCACCCTCCTTATTACTGCACATTTAATATATACCTACCCCCCCCCTCCCAATACACATACCTAGCACCCTCCTTATTACTGCACATTTAATATACACCTACCCCTCCCCTCCCGATACACATACCTAGCACCCTCCTTATTACTGCACATTTAATATACACCTACCCCCCTCCCGATACACATACCTAGTACCCTCCTTATTACTGCACATTTAATATACACCTACCCCCCTCCCGATACACATACCTAGCACCCTCCTTATTACTGCACATTTAATATACACCTACCCCCCTCCTGATACACATACGGTACGGTATGTGGCAAAGACAAGAGAACCTTGGTTTAAACAAATACATTGGAGAAGAGAGGTGAGTGGAGTGAGCAGAAAGGGGACGTGTAAGAGAATCTGAGATGCGTACAAATGTATTCTACAGAATGAGCTATGACCTGGGATTTCGAATGTGAGACTTTCATTCAATTTAAACGTAAGGAGTGGGTGGGGTGGACTTGGGAAATGTTGGGGTGCAGAGAATGGTTGAGCAGGGAGAGGCCCAGGGGCATCAGACAAGAAGAGAGTTGAAGGGCAGTACATTGAAGGCAATTATCATTATTGGGACGTCCATACTATCTGCTCCTCCAAACCTCAGTGCGAGACATCCTGCAGAAGTGGCAATGTTAAGAGTGTACAGGAAGGACATTTGGGGAGTACACTAATTGCCTCGACCCCCTGTGTGAAGCACTCATGCGACACTCTTCCCATGCTTTCCAATTAGCTCTCGGTAAGGAAATGAGGCGCTCGGGAATCTACACATACTTGTATACGGTATTATAACTGTTTTCATCTCTCAAAACGGGCTCTATGCTGTACTTTCACCACTGGTTACAACAATAAAATATTAAGAGTAGTTAAAAGCTAATACCAGTGGGGATTACATGTTACATTTCAAACATACTCTACATGTCGAAGCTTGGCATCAGGCTATGTATATTACAGTCTATGAAGACACCGACTTGCAATATATCTATTCTATAAATACATATATCCGCTAATTGTATGGCCCATAACCATTAACATGTACCCTTTGACCCCCACTTGATGACCGCTCTCTACTTGTTCCTGGTGGCTGTTATTATAACACCATTAGGACCAACTGGCACCAGTCATGATGACCTCTCATTAACCATGAACAGGTAAGTAACCCATGCTCATGGCCATAATGATCTCATCATCAACATGAAAAGGCCACGATAGTGTGTTAACTATGGCGAAGTGATGAGTGATGATCATTTCCTACAATTCCCGCCTCCACAAGTTTTTTGTTTTTTCATCTCTATTACCCTAAGACCTCTCGGGCTTATTCTACGTCCATCATTTGGCCATGCTGTGGTCAGGGGTGGAAAAAAGAAGGCTGGGGCGGACACAAAAAAACAACAACTACGGCTTCCATGCTGTCTGTTTTGAGACATTCAATAATAGGATATTGATGTGTAATAACTTCCCCATCGTATGATTTACCTTAGGGCCTACATGTCCAATCATAGTCTCCGACAAGTTGGCATTTACCTCAAAACTAAATTCGATATTTTAGAGACATCTAATGACTGCGTATAAATCCTTCTTGATAAGACGACATTAATAATACACTGACCACCTGATCCCTAATTCTCTTTTTCCCTCCTACCACCCTAGACAGTAAAGACACAGAGGACCCATCTGGCCTCCAGCAGCTCTACCCTACGCCGCTAGCGCCACCTGGCCTGCACACGGCTAGTTCTGTCAATTTCCTACAGATGGAGCCAAGAGCACACGCTCTACACACTGTGGAGTGAAGAGGATCACTCTGTTGCCTATAGCCTGAAGGATCACTCCATCTTCGATGAATGATCCTAACATATTTGGGTTATCTTAACATATGCCATAACGATACCTAGTTTAAACAACTTTTTTTTTTAATTCCTGCCACCCCTCTTGGTGATAAATAACTACAGGATATGCACTTATCCGATATTATCCAAGTTTTGACTTGTAGCTATATGCGTTACTTACCTGTGGGTCTCTAGAGGAGAAGGATCTGGGGTTGTAAGGCATTTCGTTGTTCTTGTCTGCAAAAAGAAAATTGTTTAGTCAATACATTGATACTTCAATAGTCAATACACTTATACTTCAATGAATTACCTTACACTAAGTAACCCATGTATTAAATCTTAGTTGAAGTCTGGTACTTCGTGTGCTACGAAAGACCTCACACTGCGCTATATATATATTGTTTCCCCCCCTCATTAGATCCACTTTGTATTGTATCTCTTTACAACTATATTTTCAGGTCTAAGGCTTTAATATAGACACGGTTCAAAGATCTCATATTATGCGCCAATAAATTATTTTATATTTCCACACATCATTACGAAGGTCACGTCCCGTGTGATAACCGTAAGAAAGAAGTATTAAAGGAGGGAGATGTTTGCCTAGAAATTAAAATGACTATTCGTATGCCTGAAGTCGTAACTACTGAGAACTGAGTGATGGTCACATCCACAACACAGAACCCACAAACGCCTGGTACAAACGTAATGCAGCTTGCTGGTTTCGTGCTGCTTGGTATGCGTATAAGCATGACACACTAAGCATGCCCAGAACCAGCTCAGACAATTTGTCACCAATATGCAGGCCGATCTGTCTTCTTCCCCCGAGGACGGGCTCTGATCTATCTTACTCCCCTTGGACAGAGCACTGACCGCAACAAAACCCCACTGCCTCTAATACTGTTACCTTGACAACCCCCAATGATAGATTTACACTTTACCCAAGACTAACCCTATTTGGATGGTGATCCAGGGGTTGGATAGGGGGTTATTCAGAGTTACCGAATGAAAGCTGGGAACCTGATTAGGCTACGCCGCCACATGGACCGCTAATAAACTACTGTTGCTCGTTGGGAGCTATTGGCTTATCTATAATAAATAAACACGTTATGTTTCCACACTAATCAGCCTTGACAGTGTTAAACAGACCCTACCCCCACCCACCCACCTCTCGGCCTCCTTTTTTTTTATGGAAATTCAATCAATTTGTCAGCCTGCCTAATTTCTAATCATACAGAGTTAATGAGGCCAAATGGCTATTTTATGTGATCTCCGCATGAAATATTTATGGCGTGACACAGCGAGGTCATGAAATATCAATATGATTTGAGATGCACGATCCACACCATTATACGCTCACTATCCCAAAAAATAAGTCTAGGGGCGCTGTCATACGGAGTAGCTGGAAATGCCCCTACGTAGGGAGTGTAAGCTCCCTTAAAACAATGGTTAAATGCTTCATGAATTCAAATGTTAAAGCTAAGCGGCCACTCGAGGTCAAAATATTTTAATGACATCAATGGCCGCAATTACAGCCGAATATACCAACCAGCAATTTGCATTGCTCGTAACTCGAAAAGAAATAAAACAATAGCCTTGAGCAAGTCTAGCTTGTGGTCTGACATCAGCACTTCCTCACCCAGTTATTGGCACCACCAAGCCACTATTCGCATAACTCCCAGCGAAACTGCACTATTCGCACCACATTTCCCAAAAAGGCAGGAAAGTTGATACATGGATCAACATCATATACCTTCACCATTGGAGGCAAAAAGTGTCTTATGGCTGCCAACCAACTGAGTCTGTACAGTACAATATTGACAATTTCTCAAAATTTACAAAACTTTGTAATGAAATAGCTTTTCCTGCAAGACCCCTACATCTCCTCCTTTAATGGCACTACAAATTCATTAAGTGATTCTGCCTCTTTTATACAAAATTTCCATCTTTTTTTAAACTTATTTGCACCCCCAAAATGACTGAAAGTGCAGGGCCCCAGGGTGTCTCCTTATAACTCGCTTTTCGAGTTAAAAATCACTAACAATGATCTGGAAAAAGGCTTTAAAATTTATCACACATAGGAATTCATAATGTTAATGGTCAAAATGTTAGGAAACAACTACATGTATAGGGAGTGTCGATAGGTCCGCCTACAATCAGATCAGCAGGCGGTGGTGTGGAGACTGAAGCCGGGCACACAGAGTAATGCGGTCGGTGACTACCCGCGCCCAACTGCCGACTCCTATACTACTACCACTGCCCAACACACGTCGTTCAGGACAGTCATACACATCTGTACACATGTCTATGGACCTAAAGCTTTTTCAATATGTTATTGATAAACTACACTAACATAAGTCTATGTGCGCGCAGCTTGTTTAGACTGATACATGTATAACCACAGATGTTGAGTACGAGAGTGATACAAAATAGATATCAATTTTAGTTTTACAGGAGGGTTCGGCCCTATTATGTGAAAAGGGAGTTGCAGATTCAGATCTGCAGTTTTAAAGATTTATGTGGTGTACACAGACCCGTAGGCTATACACAGTAGTGTCACACAGTATGATATTCCCCATGTTGTCAGTGTGAGATCGGCATGGGCGTGGGTGGAGTGGGGTGGACGCAGCTGTGAAGCCACATGGTACCCCCCCCCCCCCAACCCCCAGGAACACACATTCTATACAGGGAAATGGAGTTTATATATAGGGTGCCCCATGTGTGCTGGGCCCCAGGGAAGGAAGGAGTTTGGGGTTTGTGCAGATATAAATGTGGATGTGGAAGGATGGTTAGTGGGCGGGAGGGGTGGACTGAGTGTCTTCCCTTTTCACGCCCCGTTTCGAACCAGCCACTGTTTCAACTATGGAATAATTCATTCGTATTATTCAGTATTGCTACTCATTCCATAAACATTTAATAACAAATCCTCTCAACTAATCTGAAGTCATATCAGTTTAATGCAGTTACATTTTAATGGGCATACATTAGCAGCGTTCGGGTTGATTTTCCCCACTGCATGCAGAGTGACCTATATTATGTCCATATGTCTTTTATCTCAAGAACTCCCAGTAACACCTGCTGTTCTGTATACATTCCCTGAATCAGACCATCTACACTCAAGTCAAGAGGCCTTTAGGGATACATTATCAAAGAGATATGGTACTTCACGATTGAGACATGGGGACAGTAACTTGTATCAGTGTACACACACTGGGTCCAAATTTACTGGCATTTAATACAGCATTACAGCTTACCAACCAGAATCCAGGAGATGCTGAAACTGAAAGGCGTATAATTTATGTTGCTCCGTGCTTCTCGCTTTAACCGCCTTGGCACTTTACATGATGCAGGAATGAACTGTTGGGTACGACCAAAGAAACATTTCCTTTACAAATACATTCTTTGTCTACAAGGTTATCATAATTAGAAGATGATTTTATTGTGAATTTGGCACTGCCATATAAAATTGACACCCCCCTCCCCGCCTCAACCCACACATCTGGATCACCGGGTGGTAAGACAGGTAATCCCCATGTTACGTCTAATCAGTGACTGCAACGGGAGTCATACATTGCTGCCTCCTACCCATCACCTTCCCATCCCACCTTTCCAATACTAACTCATCTAGGTCATGCTACAACAGACAGTTACCGGGGGTAACTGGGGGAAATTGTAGAACTATGATTACTTGCCATTTAATCAAGGCTATTGACTAATATTATATTTAGAGTAAGATTTATAATAAACCACTGGACACAACCGCAGCATGGTATCATTTTATATGCAGGATAGTGCAACGGTACCCCTCTTCACCCCCCTTCCCCCCACCACGCCAAACGACCTGAAGAACACCTTCCTCTGCCCCAGCTAGCCTCTGTAATCCACATTCATAATCCACCAGGAGGCGCGTGCCACATGGGACCAGCGCCTGTGTGTCTGTGTGTGTGTGGGGGGGGGGGGGGGGGTAGAAGACCTTAAAGGTGTCTTGACACACCCCTAAGCACACACCATACCTCAGCTTTCTACCTGCTTTTCCAATTCTCTGTTTGATAGATCTATGCTGATTTTCTCCTCTCAAATCTCGGTTTCATTCACTATAAAAGCTCCCAGCAAACTGCTTTACCCCCACCATTTCTTTCTGATCACAAATTCACTGGTCCCACCCACAAATCCTACTTGGACATTAACATATCTAATACCTGAAACTAGTTCTCCATCTGTAATATCAAATCGTCCTCCTGGACCCTTCTTGCTTTATCTCTAACCTGGGAATGTGGGAATACAGGAACATATTCCCTTCACCAAGTTTATATACACACGGTCTGTCCAAGAATGCAAGTGTTTGTGTGCTGTATATGTATCCTTCTCTTAACATATTGCCATGGCAGGTGGCGTGTGGCACAGATTCCAGTGTAAGAGAACCCATTCCCATACATATCACACTAAAGCAGCCATCATATGGTGTGGGTGAGTCGTTACACGGTATACTATGGGTAGCCTACATGATATGATGCGAGGTACACCCATCATTAACACTGCACAAAGCTGTTAACAGTTATCCCTATAACATTTGCATAAAGGGAGCAATAAAACATGCCCTATAGAGTATTTGAAAGATTTAGATCACACACAAAAACGTACCGAGAGGACGGGGGGATTCTAAACGAGAAAACAGGCTTCCAGTCTAAATGAACCCATTTTTTTAGGGCGATTAAATTCTATAGAGGTTCCTGCACACGTGAAGGGCGCTGACTGATGTCAGTTTCACAGGAGCATGTATACCTTTTCTGGTGCACTCATTCTAAGGCTTTGGTACTATTGAATATGTAAATGTAAATTGAACGTACATAAGATGTCCTGCATCTCTCACGTACGAAAGGGTAGATCACCCTGAGGCATCAACATACCATCAGACGTTCACGTCACCTATTGGCCAAGAAGACCAGGCAGGAAGAACTGTAGCGATATTGCAAACTGGTTGAATCAATGCTGATAAACAAGATTTAAGAGTTGATTCAGCACCAAACTGATTTCTATGACCAATAAGAGTGGTGGACGTCTCAAAGTATGTAGACGACCTATGGTTAATCTACCATACCGGATGTCACATAATGTCATTTTGTAATTGGGGGACAACATCTTGCTAGTTTTGTGAATCCTATGACGGCCCCCTTTTTTATTTATTGAAGGATCATAGGAATTCCAATGCTATTTATACGCGTTATTCCACATTCACTCAATCATGCTTATTTTAGATACATAAAGAGATTGAATGCAATGTTGATTCTTTCCATTTTTCTGCGATTCTACATTCGTCCAGAATGACATAAATTTCTTGACTTCCATCTCCCACTTAATGTAGTCTCTATAAGAAATATTTTGTGCTGGCTCTATAAGAACAGGGCGATACGACCACTCTATGATAAGGATGTCTTCTTTTATAAGCTACGGCAGCGGGAAATCACCCCTACCGGCCTCCCACCATCCCCTACTCTGGTCCCACCCACCCGTAATTCACCCCGGACCCACCTCCCTATGGCCAAAGCCTACTGGAGAAAGGCAGGGAGGGAGGTACCAGTGTAAAGGAGGGGTGAGACGGCGGCGGCGGAAGTGAGCGGGCAGCGGCGGAAGCCGTTATCGCGACCGGACATGGCCGACATGGTCACTTCCTGTGCGCAGCCTCGTTTCCGGTCGTTTTGAGATTAGGTAGGTGCTATTTTGTTATTCGTTTTATGTGCAGTTTATTTTTGTGGTTCGGGTACCGTGCAATATATGGGGAAGGTCAGAACACAAAAAAAAAGCTGCACTGTTTTCTACATGGCCCTATTAATGTTTATACTTTGATAACACTATAGCCGACATGGCTTTTTTTGTATATCTGCATAAAAGCCATTGGAATTAAGATGATGCAGCACCTCACGCTTATAATACCGAGCTGTCCTTGAAGCGTAGGTACAACTTTTAATTGGACAAAACCTCTCATTATCACCTCCTTTCGTGTCATTATCATAACGACAGAAGCTATCATCTTAAATCATAAAATCTAAAGACCGGTAAATCATCTTCACATTCCATTCATATCATGTGATTACCTTTTGAGTCAACCGTATACGGTATAAGGGAATCAAAACTTACTCATCAAAGAAGGCATGTCGTTCCCTGTCATAAACGGGCTCATGTTGTCGTTTACTGGACCACTATATTGTTGTCCACTGTCAAATATCTGGAAAGAAACGATACATACTCACAAAGTGTAACATGCATACCACTATTTCTAACAGAATTAACACAAACAGCTTAGTTTACTCTGATCAACAAATTGTCAGTTGTATTGTATGTCTGTATCTGCTTCCCACAGTTGAGGTTGATTCTACACTGAAACAGTCGGGAACGCTGACCCGACTTTGCCATATTAGTTCTTATGACAAAAGTTAGACGGCGACACTGCGCCAGCGAAGGCGCTCATCCAGTCAGTACTAGACGCGCCGTAGTGAAAGATGAGAGAAGACATGTCTCTACATCGGCTAGTTAGCTTTGATTTAAGATAACATTTTCTTTCATTGTTTGACGTATTGCCTGATGGGAAAAGTTGGAGATCTCAAAGCCTACTTACCCGTGTGTCGTAATTTTGGTTGGGATTGTGATTATTATTTGCCCAGTGCGGCGGCCCTCCCCCATCGTCCATTCCTGAAAAGACACAAAGATAAGAAACCATCAGTTGCCTATTTCCAATATATACCAAAAGAAATACATAATGTAACCAAAAGGCTAGAGCCGGGACTAGAGTAGTTTTATTAGCAATACATGTCAGTATATTTAACTTTACCAGATGTGCATGTACGGTAATATCGTGTAAGGCTGTATGGCCTTTCGAGACAATCAATGGCTCTATACCGGGGGTAATACTCTCACCAGGGAAAAAGGCTTTGTTGGTGATTTTCTTGTATTTATATGATCACACAGCTACGGGATAAAAACTAAGCAGCTTCCATTTCCATACAGGCGTATTTAGAGCCTACTGGTACACAGGGGCTTTTTCTCCCACATTCATTCTACTACATGATTTTTTTTCTTCACGGCTGAGACAACAGCTGAGGTGTTAGTCGGGTCTGTTGTCTGTCTGAAGGGGGCATGGATTGATGACTTTACATTAATAGTCAGGAAGCCAGCGTCAAAAGAGGAAGCTCACCCCCTCTCGCCTTCATCAGCCTTCTCCACAACACTAGGAGAACCATTAATCAAAGACTAGGTTCTTGTATAGATGTTATGAGAGTTGATGAGGGGAGGGAATGTATGATAGTTTCCCCATTGAGGAATTACCGTAAAGTCATATCATGTGTACTGCGAAAAAGCGGTGTAGGCTACAGGTATATTATGCAAGTAGAAGGGGATACCATGATTGATACTAACTATGCAACTACCGTAATACCTCGTATATAAGGCGCGGCTTATGGATGAGAATGACCGTTGCTGCCACTTGTACAACCTACGAGTAGGCGAGGATCTTATCCTACATGCCACCACTCACTGGCCAACAAAAACCAGGTTAACTCACAAATCTCCCAGAATGTTTAAATAATTCATGGGAGAAATTTCTACAAGAAAGCAGGAATCTCTGGTAAACCAGTAACAGTGGCATATCTGAAACAGTTAACACTAGGGTGCATCTTATGGGTACAGCAGGGACTCATGGTCTCTTTAATACATAGGTGCGCCTTATATGCGAAGCTTATCGGTAGTATTGGGCACAGATAGCCTAGATCTGGACTTGTCCTTGTCATCTAACCATCACCCTGATGACTATGTACCTCATATTTCATTTAGCCCTATGGGTTTCAGGAAAATCCAGCGTTAATTCGAACCTACGTCAACAAAAGGACGGCATATGACGTCCAGTCTTATTAATTTACCAGCTCTGTTTCTGACACTTGAAACAAGGAGGAGTGGTGATGGCTCCACCTGGCGGCACGGTTCTCATTAAACAGCAACAATGGTGGCCGTCACGCATCACTGTTTGTGCCTGACGTATCGTCACGTCTAATACCAATTAGACGCCAACTCGCAAAAATAAAGCGCACTTTTAATGGCAAGAGGGCTAATTAAGGGAGTTAATTAACTTGTTGGTAGGCCAGTCGTCAGCAATGTTTACCAATAGGGTGGGGAAGAATGAGTGGTGGTGGCAGGAAGTGGTGGTGGTGACGCCTAGTGGGACGCGGAGGAAACATGTAACTATGGGGAAATTAAAATGGACATGGACATGATTAATTACAGGGTTAGTGATGAACAACTCTGTTAAAGGGATTTCCCACTATTCGGTAAATCATAAACTACCAGCAATTTCTCCAAATCACTTGGGATTATATTAGTTTTATGTATTATGAGGTAACTGAAGCAATAAAAACCATGATTTATTGTGTTAGTTTTGGATTTATTGACTTCTGAAGATGGGAAATCCTTAACTATGACCGCTTATGGGAGAAATCTCCATTTTTCATCATTTTCTCAAATATTGAAAAATTGACCAGCAATATCTTAACTAAACTTCTCACATGTCTAGCAGACATCATTCATACCATGACCATGCAATTGGACAAACAAAAGAGCCATGAATAATTAAAAAAAAAAAAAGCAGAAATGAAAAAGTGTTGGAATTTCTTACATTTCTCATGACCGGAAAAAACTAGCAGGAATTTGTTCACCAGACTTTGCAGAGATTAAGATAAAATGATTATGAACATTTTATGAGCAAAGAATTGGAAGTTTAGTGGCAGAATCTAGAAATACAGATTTATGAAAAAAAAAACAACTTTTTCCGCGAATACAGAAATCTATGAAGTTGGCCAATAGTGAATCTTAATGTTTTTGTCAGGAAAAATGCGAAAGCCTGATATTCAAGATCTTGATAGTAATAAGTTAGGGCATATACAAAAGGGATATAAGCATATATCGTGAGTTTAGGTCAAATTAGGGAGCTTCAACTTTTGGCCACCAGGTGGCGATGGAATCAATGGTGGAAAACCCCTTTAAAGGGAGTAGAAACGATCCAGCTGGTTCAAAATTGACCAACAATTTCTCTCAGTAACTTTTAGGGATGTTAGATTGATGCTTAGGTAACATAAAGAAGGCATTAAAACCATAGGTCACGGTGTCCGTTTTTGGAAGGCATTAAAGTTTGGTGGTCTTAACTATGGCCACCTATGAGAATTTGTGTTTTCCCACATTTAATACCATAGAAAAAAAATCTTCTAACAATTTCTTAACCAAACCTCATGTATTTATACCTGAGATCATTAGAATTATTTTGGAACCAAAAG
The DNA here is from genome assembly GCA_949317995.1 of Acholoe squamosa. NCBI lineage: Eukaryota > Metazoa > Annelida > Polychaeta > Phyllodocida > Polynoidae > Acholoe > Acholoe squamosa. The sequence continues at coordinate 60,111,250 of OX439036.1, read as the reverse complement.
GTAGGGGGTCACAAGCAAATTGAAATTTTCCTGAATAAACTAAAAATATTTTTAATTCCTTTAGTATAGGAGTCTACGGGTACAGGAAATATGAAATCCAGTGATAAGAATGTATAGAATGCCAATGTATCACACCTAAAGGGTTGATAAAGAAGGGTTATGTTATGTAAGTTAGGAATCTGAGCAAATATTGTCAAATTTGGCAGTTTCATTTTTTGCCACCAGGTGCCGTTTGAGTAGATCGTGACTACTCCCTTTAAAAGCAGGTACATTGTAGATCAAATTTGTATGCCACAATCTAGACCTTGTGGTTAGATTTTGACCCTATACTAAGGACAGCACAAGGGCTATAACCCCAGGTAGAGGAATACATGTAGACTTATAACGTATGTACCTAATAAGCCAGGGACCATACAAGTGACAGCGAAACTGAATCGGACAGTAGATTTCACAGAATATATACTCCAACAACATCCCGCTTGCAAACCACCACACTTGTGACGAGAAAGCTGCTGAGGTCATGCATTGCCTCGACCCTGCTCCTCCTCCACCTCCTGGTTCACCATTTCCCTACAATCTCCCCTCGGGGGCCATGGCTAATTAAATAGATGCAACAATTACAAAGGATCCTTTATCATGCTTTTCTGCTGTTAGGGTGAGGATTGTTTACCATTAGGGTGAGGCCCATTGTCATCATTTTGTTGTCCATTATTCAATAACTTTTCGGAACCCAAGATAAGTAAGCACCTCTGACATTACTAACAGCAAGATTTGTCCACACAAGTGAGAGCATGTTACTTTGATATGCAATGTTCAGAGCGAGTATGTTTCCTATGACAGGAGTGGCGGAATGCTCGGAAAGACTTGGAGAAGGTATTAAGTGTAAGGGGATTTAAAAATAGGGTCAGCAAAAGGTAATGATAAGATGAATTTGGATGTTACTGAGGTTTATACCTCTGTATTAGTCAACCCTGTGATGCAGAGAGCATGCTGCTTCGCTGAACTGACTAACCACTTTAACCCACGACTCATACCCCATCCGATACCTCCCAACAAACTCCTCCTCTTCTCGCAGCCCTTTAGCGTCCTCCCCCAACCTCCATCCAAGCCAAATTCCCCTAATTGATAAGTGGCTCAATTGCAGAGCGCTGCAGGCTTTTGTCTAACCCTTAACCCCCTCCCCTTTACCCCCTCCTCCCCCCCTCACCCCATGTTTGCCCCTGATTGCCCCGAGTGGCGTTCATTACAACAAAACGGGCGCAAATATAGTTTGTCTGGTGGCCACTGGGGGCTGTGTTGGCACTGAGAGCGGTGGTTAGGCCCCATTTCCAGTCGGTAAGTGGCTCCATCAGAGAGCGGGGTGAGCTGCTCGCCTAGCTATTAGCTCAGCAGTAGCCGAGGAGCTCAGGCATGGGGTGGAACAATGGGAGGAAAGGGTAAAGGCTGTAATATAGGAATACTGTAAGAGGCGTGAATCTACCTCTTATTTTAATTCATTCTAACGCAAATCTAGTGGAGTAATAGCCATCCATATATAATTCTAATTGAATCCAGATTTTCTGATTATGTGAGCAAGGATACATCCTTTTGGTATATATTCCATTAGAACTGTAATTCAGACTTGAAATGTCTGTCTACTGTTAAAGTGATGAGTATAGAAACTCTCCGAGCTATTTTCCATCATCTACAGGCCAAAGCGAGCAGGACCGAGCACATGCACACCCAAGTGAATGTCTTCCTACATATTCACAACAATGGCTCACATCTCAGGGGGGTTCACGGCGCCTTACGTAATCCTTCCGTGACTTTCAATGCTATCTCCTCAACCACCAGGTAGCAACCCTTCCCCTGTTCCCTCTTCCACACCCTCCCTGTTTCAAATGAACACTAATCCATTCCCAATTTAAACTCAGTCCTTGCCCAGATTGAGCCACAGCGTCATGTAATAAGATCCAGATTGGAATATGGCGAGGAGAGTTTTTAGTCTATTCCCAGGTGATTTGAAAACGACGAGCCATTTGATACACCCACCCTGTCTCCATTTCCCTCTTCTTCGTGAGCTCCATCTCGTTCTCCCTTTATAAAAGTCCATTTGAATAAGGCCCTTCCCTATCGGCTCTTTGCTTCAGGGGAATATCTGTTGTATAGACCTTTTTTTCTTCTTCCCACCATACCATTACATCTGACATATACAATATTCCAATGTTGATATACTATCACATGAAACTCGATTTTATCTGAGTCCTTTGGGCATATCGTTGTAGTCGCTGTTTTATTCTGATGGTCGCCATCTTGTTTTGTGTTTTTATCTTCAGGAAGCATACTTGTCATATGGACGTATGGGCTCCTCAGTCGGTGGTATATCAACCCTGCTTCATTGGCTTCTCCACAGAAGTGACTTTGACATTATACATAAGTATGGTGTTCTCAAGAGATGAAGACAGCTGAGTGGTTTTGTAATCATACACATCATCACATTTATGACAAATTTAAGTGAAATGTCGATTTTCGACTTGTCGCGACTGCATTGATTTAAGCATGCACATCGCATATCTAAGCAAAAATTAACACAAGTCTATCTCCGAAGGCCACACTAAGGAAAGAAGACTTAATTCAATCTGTGATTAATTCCCTTCATTAAATCAATCATTTTCCACAAGCTGACACTCCGAATTAGTTCATAGCTATTTCAGCGCTCGCCTGAGTCTGCCTTTGTACCCTAATGAATCACTTCCTCCCTACCCCCTTCTCCAACTCCATCCGCCGCTATTTTCACTCCATCAAAATCAATCCAAGGGAAGCCTCTGCCGCTTGAGCCTCTAGTCGGGGAAACATAAAAGAAGTTGAACATTGCTTATTGAGCCTGGCAGCAATGCAGGCAATCCCATATTGTTATTTCTTACGCGTTCTTTCATAACATGAATGACTAGCATGCCTGTGAGCGTATTCCCCTCACTCCCTCCCCACAACCAATGGTATTATTTACATGCATGTTTGGCTCCTTTATTTTAGTGTTTTCATTGTTCTGTTTAGCCTAGAGGCACCATTAGCTGCTTTAACAGTGAGGGGATGGGGTGGGATAACCAGAACCAAGGTTAGTTACCTATCAGTATGGGAGATGGCCTGGCTTTAAGGCAGCGTCTTATTCATTCCCTTTCTTCCTTTTTATTTGTTCTCTCTGACAATGTTGATATTATGTTACAATTGATTACTGAGCCATAAGAAAGAAAGCCGTTTTTTGCCATTTCTGGTCGACCTTGTTGCTGGCTATTATATGACCCACTCTTTCCCACTCAACATTTACCTAATAACTAACATCAGAGGAGGATGGACAGAGAGGGGCGTCCTGTGGAAAATTGCATTTGAGGCCATTGCTCTGTAATACGGTTACCCAATCGCACAAGGCTGCAACAAAAGTGACCACTTTAATGCCGTTTTTCTCCCTTTTTAAACAGCTTTTGTTGTGATTTTGTGACTTTTTTTTGTCCTTAATCCAAATCCAATGCCATTTATGCCGTCCCCCTGCACTGCTGATCGAATTGGCTGGAGTCCCTTTTTAAGCTTTTAAAACTATTATCCTCGCTTACTGGGACCAGGGTCGTCAGGCCTTTGCCCTATCGCTTTAGCAATGTTTGAGAGGGGGTGAGAGGATAGGAGGTAGAGGAAAGGGATAAAGGATTAGGGAAAGAAGAGGGTCTGAATAATCTGGGTCAATTCACATCAAAATACAATGAACATCAAAGTTTTGCTGCATGAAAATTGATAAAGGAATCCCCCTCTTTATTTTACTAGTCTATAAAGCACAATAATAAACTGTCTAATACAGTTCCTGGATCTTCACCGCCCCCTCTACCGACAGACAGACGCACCGCAAACCAGAAATTAGCAGACAAAACCGGAAGTGCCTTTGTGATGGTGCTGCCCTGTATGGGGACGTGGGTAAAGCAGCAATACATTGGTTCCCTGAGCTACAGAAGACCGGGGCGGGGGGGGGGGGGGGGTCAGGGCAGTCAACAAATACTATACAACCAGTCCATTTCATAGACGAGTCCACCCTGCAGTTGTTCATAGACATGTACTAAATCTGCATGATGCATTCCGCCCGAGACTCCACCAATCCCCTCATACAATCAATATATGTCAGAAAAAAATGTATTCTTTTACACATTTTGATACAACGTATAATGTATCTGGAATATATGACCAGGGTGATGGGATCATTATTGTTGCCTTGGCTGCATCAGCTGCTTCTTCAGGCGGTAACACCCCAACCTTGCCCCCCCCCCCACCCCATTACATTGTGTCTATATCATTTTCTTCAAATTACCCTTTCCCTTTCACCATCCAGTCTGTTTGCTACCGCCGCCCCATTCATTACAGTGTACAGCCCCCTCCCTTATATTCTACAGGGATGAAAGTCACAGAGCATTAAATTCTCTGAAATGGTTCAACATCAGCCCAAAAACCTGGGTTTTAGTATGAATGTCTTGGAACTTCAAAATCCCTGAAATCAGGGAAATCCCTGAAGACTCTCATCCCTGATTCTACCTTTTCAGTACACTTCCCCTGTCCCCTTCTGTATATTTCCACCCACGTTCCCTGGCCCTCCGCCCTCCCTCATAACCCCGATCAAAGCGCAACTACCGGCCCTTCCATGCACTGCCCATTTGAGCGAACCAATTGGCATCGGCTGACGTTGAAACCTGATATTTCCCCCGCTAACCGATTAATTTTCTTCACCTTCTATGCATGCACTATTTTTATATTCCTCCTTTCTTCTACTTTTTATATGTGTTTATTTTCAGCCCCAGTAGTCCGCCGCTGCCGCTGTGTGCATTGCAGTGTACTCCACCGAGTCATTCTGCATGAGTGCGTTTTTTCACCACCTCTTCATATGTATTTCGTTTTTCCTTCTCTCTCTCTCTCTCTTTATTTTTGTTGTTGTGTGTGTTTTATGCTTTTTCATGGACCCCCCCCCCCTTGCCCCCTTACCGCATCCATGAACAGGAAAAATTATCACTTCCTTCCGCCCGGTGATTCCCTGGCCTAGTGACTAATGCCTCCTCCTCCCCTTGCCCTAAAACCACTTGCGAGCATATAAGGACTTAGCAGGTTTAATTATTAGCCAATGAGAGAACTCCAATCTATTCACTGCGGTCCTTCGGAGGCCAACTCGTACCCATCTGATAGGTCTTATCAGTAGAAATCGCTGGTAACAAGCTCCAGCAATGGCGCCGCCCATGGGACAACCCGCTACCTCGGAATAGGGTACACTCAGATCTACAGGTTCTTAAATCTTCAAATTTCTTCACTGCATTTGCTTATGTTATAATCAATCTTGCTAGCCCTATAGGGCTGACCCGGGATACAATATCAAACAATGAGATGCCTCCCTCCATTACTGCAGAATTTTTTGGTACATTATGTAACAGCTGGTACCCACCATGCTGGTTGTTTTCAGTCCTTATCTCACCAGCTCCAAGATAAAGCAATGGCGGACGCACTAGGCCTCAGTACTAAGCCCTATATTCCTTTGTTGCTATCATGGTTCAACAAGAATGGAAACTCTGGGAACCCTGCCTGTTGACCTGTCTTTTTGAATGAGTACATAGCAGTTCCTAGTTCTTCCACATAGAGGTAAGACATGAAACCCCACTGAAATGGGGTGGGAGAAGGCCCAATTTGAATTTCCTATGGTAAAACGCCTACGGTACATACTCCGACGCTGGACCCTTCCATGCTATCAGAGTATATACTCTATCCGTCTCACGTCCTGGCTACTTGATCTTATCATAGCCCTATCATGACGGTTCTCCGGCTGCTGGTCTTGTCACTATCATATCTCAATAATAGCTGCCGTTCTGCCTACCAACACACACCACGCCCAGGAGGGGATCCAACAGGGGTGCCCCCCCCCCCCCACTTTGACTCTGTACTCTGGGAAATGTAGCACGAGATCCTGGCTATGCCCCAACCGCGACCCATATTTGTCTGGCTATGCCCCTCCCCCCAATGACCACCCTTTCTGGATCCGCTACCCCTTAAAAATGATCCGTTAAGTGATACCGACTTAGCGGATTAATTATCAGGGGGTCAGCCGTATTGTATATTGTACTTTGGGCGGCGCCATTGCTTTTTTTGGTATTGGCGAGATAAGCACTGATAACAGATATCATGATGGGGACCAGTTCCACCTAAGAATTTAGGAGTGAATACAGCAACCAAATTCTGAACAACACGCAATAGTATTGCCTTGTCCTTTTACAACTGGTACAGTTTCCCTCGTCTTTATTAGGCAACCCTATTACACGTCAAAACAAAGGCCTGTTCATGTTAAGGATATGGCCAAGAAGTCGTCAAGTCCCATTTCCATTTATTTCGATGCATATGACATAGCATTACCTACCGGTAGATGGAATACCTGAGGGTTGGGGGAGGGGTAAAGTTGAGTTATAGAGGGAGCAATATGGCCCCCTGAGAGGCAAGTAGAGCACCAATGGAGGCAGCTAACGGCAGTCATGTAAACTAAACCTTCCGCCGCTGGTTCCCGAAGGGTAGGAATGCGCCGCCCGCACGCACGAACCGGGACACCCGGAAAGCCGAAACCAGCGAACCAAACACTAATTTGTTCACCAGTCCCACCCTCCCTCCAAACTATCCATTCCCCACCCTCTCATTCCCTTCTTCACCTCGTATATCTTTCAACGCTTGACAGTTTATGCGACTAGCTTCCTACCTCTCCCTCCATGCCTCGCACAGGGCCGGAGTTGGGTGACGAATGGCCTCTTTATGGCGGAACGCGTTGGTTATTATGACAGGAGATGGAGAGAGGATGTGTGTGTGTTGGGTGTTTGGATCAGGAAGAGATAAGGGAGGGAGATAACAGGGTAGCCCAAGTGGTTTAAAATAAAACAATTTAGGAAAACCAGAATGAAGGACACGAGGACCGGCGCTCATCAAGAGATTAACGCCAAGAGACAGGAGTTGTCTGGAAGCCACAAGAGAAGGCAGCGTTTTAGTTGATCGTAGAATCCACCTTACAGTCATTCCTGATAGGATAGCAGCCGATCCGGGGGATGGCCACTCCAACTTAGTCTCAAAGACACCTGGAAATGGGCATGGACCCTGCCTGCTGCACCCCCCCCCCCGCCCAAATTTACCCACTGTGCCCCCGACTAGAGTGCAAAAAGGGGGTTAGAATATTACATCTGTGCAAGTCCAACTAACACGCAGAAACTGAACTTGGATCCATGTAAAATGAAATAGGTTCTGTTATTTCATTACTTCGCTTCTGCCAATGTTGCATTCCTGGTCTTTATTTGAGGCACAGGGAGTTATCCACCTCTTCTCTTCATTAAGCATGGGGCATAGGTAGGTTGGTCCAGTGGTAGGCCTATTATTTTGAGGGTAGGCCTATTATTTTGGTCCTACACCTTCACCATCCCCTACCCATCCACCTCTCCACACACACACACACACACACACACAGTGACAAACTAGCGCTCATTCTCTTTCTTGAATCTCCCGCCTCTACCCCTAACCGATGATACACTAGACTGCCCGGGGGCAACACAAATGCCCTATTACAAGGGTCAAGAGAGCCCTTGAGGGGTATAACATCCTTTTAAGCTACAGAGGCCCTTAGGTACAGGTTATCCCATAAATCCTGGCTGACTGTCTCATTGGGTAAATGCACTCACTATTACAAATCAACAAAGTCAGGCATTCAGAGCATCAGAGTCAGAATCCATGGGCAATGCATTCAGAGTGGTCAACAGTCCAAGTATCGCTGATTCTGCTGTTTATAATAGTAGGATTGGGAGCAATGTAAATCGTGGAAGGTGGGGTTGGGCCGTTTTAGAAGGTTGTAAGGCTTACATGGGGATAGTGGTCCACAGCTTAGATGGACAGGTAAGGTGGTTGTGGAGGAGGAGGCAGCAGTCAAGTACAGGTGGATGTAAATCACTGGTAATGACTATCGCATTTGACCCCCCCCCTCCACCTCCTCCACGTACGCATTACAATGACCACTTCCCCTACACCTCTATGGTTCAGTCCCCATCCCCCGGGCCTATCCCTCATCCCCCTACATATTATGATCCCCCGTCCACCACCCTTTATACCTATTGATCATTTCCCATCTACTCTGTTTTCGCTACGTCCAGAGGGAACTCATTTACTGACGTCATTTATTTGTCCGAAGAAACCCTATTTGTTGCTGGGAAAACTCCAACAAAACACTTTGATCCAAGGATTTGATCGGAGTGCCTTACAGGGAACATATAGGAGGTAGAATAGGGAGGTTAGCGAGAAATGATAGACATGGAGGTTGACAGCAGAAATGCTCTATTACACTAAATACCAATAGTTAGCATACCATCGCCCCCACCCAATAATCAAGGTGTGTGGGGTGGGTGTGGAAGGGCAGAGAGGGGCTTCTTTGACACAGTCCTTTTAATCACTATACAAAGAGCAGCAAAAACTCTCAGCAATCTTAAGTCCCGCGCAAACAGTAGGGGGGCGTCCTTCCCCAGTTGGAGCCCCCCTTCCTCTTCACCCCCTTCAGTCTGAGGCATATTCTGGCCTGTTTTGACCCTATATATTCACGAACAGTCCGTGGTGCGTCCGTGAATATATATAACAGTGTTTGATATTCCAGATTTCCTCCAGACGCAGACTGGACGGAGATTCAGTCTGCGTTTGGAATCGCCGCAAACTGCACGGAATCGGAATGGACTGGATTCGCGTCCAGTCTGCGTCGGGTCCGCGTCCGGTCCGTACTGTTTGCGCCGGGCTTTAGGCCCGGGGGTGGGGGACTGAGTCTTTGACTGTTGGTACCAACTGTAAAACTACAGCCCCCCTTTTTTTGCCAAATCACAGCCTCTTGAATACAGCTCACTTTTTACAGCCCCCCTTTTTTGAAGAAGTCTGTTAACAGCCTCCTTTCCATGTAAATCAAGGTTCTTTGACAATAAAACTTTTGAATTTCACAACCCTGGAGTGATTGCATGGAATATTCAAGTTACTTCCTTTCCATGCAAGGCATAGAAAGTATTAACAGCCCCCTAATCTCAAGATATAATTCTGCTTACAGCCCCCCTTTTTCTCCCCTTTGACGAGTGAACAGCCACCACTCCGCGGGGTCAGTACCACAGTTGGTACCCAAACCGAAGCTTAGTGCCCCCCCGGGGCTTTAGGGTAACAATAAAGGATGGTCTCTCGCCTGTTGAAGCCACTTTTATAAACCTTGGGATTTGTGAACGACTTAATTGGTCCTAATTTGAGAAGATGGGGTTGAATTTTGTTGTGGTAGGAGGGCAGAGTCATCAGTTCCACTAGAGTTGGTAACTGCAGGTGGCTAGCGCTGGTCATTGCCTGTAGCTCAACGGTCAGTTTATATACAGAAAGTCCCTCTATGGAGCTATATAGGTACAAGGTTAGAGGTCAACCTGGTTGGTCAATATTCTATAGTGTAGGTATTGACCAATCCCCCTATTAGCCACAGACAGGGTAGCGGCCTCCAGTGGGACCAACATTTACTGGACAGAGATGAGCTTAATATGGACACTAGAAAGGATGCCCCCTCATTCAATCCGAGGCCTTTATTCACAGAATTTGAATTCTTTGGTGGAGATCACATTACAATAGACTACACTGTCACTGTGTAATTGAGGAAAGAATATATATATATATATATATATATATATATATATATATATATATATATATATATATATATATATATATATATATATATATATCGCTTTGAATACTGCAGTGGGTCTATCAACTTAAATTTGACCTGGACTCGTCAAAAGCTTAAATCGACTATCAATGATTTGTTCTATCAACACATTTTGAACTTTGGGGTACATACTAAAGAAGGAACTACGTTTCTCAATGTGTGATATAATGCATTATATGAGTATTAGTGAGGTAACGGTATTATTTCTCCCTCCTGCACCCACTGTGGTGTCTCCACCTGTACTGCACTTGTCTAACTAATTCCTACCTGGTTAGTTACACTGTTGTAGCAACCACAGTTCCTCCACCTCCTCACCCACTCAGTATGTACTGGTGTATTGGTGTCATTTTTTTTTATGTTTAGTGTGTTAATTAATATTATTAATAAAGGGCGCTTAGCCAGCCACTAAACATTATTGGCCAAATCTAGTATATCTTGTCCTGTCTTGGATCATGTATACCATGTTTGATATATTATGTAGGAGACGTTCTAATACTTGTATCTATGTTTATCCATACTCTACACCATGACTAATAGCTCAGGTGTTTACATAGCATAAACTGATATCAAGACAAGCTAATTAATACAATGTACTAAGTAAATGATCAGGGACTCCCTCCGATTACTAAATATGATTTAGAAATAAGTTGCATATTATATACATTTTAGCATCGAAAAGTATGGGGATGCTTTTGTACGAAATTTTACTGATATTCAAAAATTTGCAGACTTAGTTAAATAAATTTAAATTTGGTATATTCACCTTGTGTTATTGTCGTGAATATGTTGTCGCTTTCGTTATGACCCCCCCTCCCCAAAAAAAAAAAAAAGCAAGTCGAAAAATATAAATTGCATCTTCCATCTCCTCTACTCTTCCATATCATACCTGCACACCTACACATACCCACACGGCACAGGTATAAAGTAACACACACACACCCCTCCCACCCAAACGCCCCTTTGCAGCTCCACATACCAAACCTGGTAAGTCAGGCTTGACTTCCTACACCCCCCCCCCCACACACACACACACACAATTTTACTTCTCTCACTCTGTATTCTCAATCTCCTAAAAATGGGGTTTTGAGGGCGCGGTATATATAGACATGTAGAAGGTTGAATACAGCCGAATAAGAGCAAAAATATAATGCAAAGGTGGCTATCGACTGAATATGGAGCCTCCAACTGTTACATGACTCGTAGAAATAGTGATGACTGAGAAACTACTTGTATTATGCTCGTAACTAGCTCTACCTCTAGGGGACAAGATGGCGGTCATCATTGCTTGCATTGACAATGCTATATGTGCGATGTATAGGGAACACAGCCATTCCTGTATGAAGGTGGCCATGTTGAAATCAGTTATGTAACTGCCCCCCCCCCGATGGCGATCTTGGATCTAACAGAGGATTGTGGGTAATCTCTTACCTTCCCCTCCACCCACAGAAAACAATGGGAATTGATAAGATTGATAACCTGCCCCTGCATCTATCTTAATTACCTCAAGTACATGTCCAATGTTTTAGGTGTGAATGGAGGGGATTAGCCTGAGGGAGACAATGGCTTGGCTTTACTCAGCCTGGATTATATGTGCCCTCTTAGAAAACTTTTAAAGTTTAATTTCTCTTGTGTTTGAAGTATCAAGTCTATATAAAGATTATATTGTTTAAGTTTAAAGTATTTGCTATCCAAAGGTATAGATTTTCAGAATATAGCTTCACTTAGACTATTAGGAATGGCTAGCCAAAGTAAACTGTACAAAGAGGCCAACTGCTGATCTAGCCCCCCACCCCCGACTACATGAGCCACCTAGCTAATTTGTTTGGTACTAGCAATGGCAATGTCCCGTATATATGAGGCTGTTCCTCTTTGTAGTCGCACCGCGGGGTGACCCTGGTCGTGGTAGACATTCTGACGCCGACCTAGGATCCCCCCCCCCCTCCCCGCATCTTACCACAAAATACTTCTCCGAAACGCACACACACCCTCCCAGCTCAACTTCTTCATCCACAAGGTTCGCACCCCCTCCCTTCAACCACATCCGGTATAGCGCGTCGACGGCCCTGGCCCCGACCGCCGATTTGGGTCTTGTTAAATATTTGTGTTCGGTAGGTATATACTTGGGCTGGGGAGAGAGGACACCCCCCCCAACAATCTCACCGACTTCTCTTCCACCTTCTCCTCCTACTGCTCCTTCTACCACCTCCGTCAGCACTCAAAAATTATATGTTTGTGCTGCAACGAGATACTGGGCTATCGGTGATGTATGGAGGGCGGGGTAGAGGTGGCAATGGGACGTGGGACGGGAGGGAGCCTGGAGGTGAGGTGCAGAGAGAGAAGTTTGGGAGACCTGGGAGATTGGAGGAGGGGCGGTGGCAGGTCTCGGCAGACAGCTCGGCACCGGGGAACACCCCACGTACCCCCTCCCCCTTTTTCATCTTTAGGCGAGTCCACTTTAGTGTGGTATAGGAGGGGGGATGGACAGTCCCGAGGAATTTTAAGAGGAATGACATGAATTTTTGAAAGGCAAAGTAGAGTCAGAGAATCAAAATATTATAATTGTGTTGGTCAAACGTAGCGAACTGCAGGTTCAATGAAAGATGAAAGAATCACAGTGTACATGTACATTTGTTCCTAGGCGACCTTATACTGACAGACTGATCGAATCTATTATAGATACATTTAGTTTATCTTACGCTGCTTTGTGGGAACAATGATTGAATTAAACAATAGTCAGAAAACTGTCAATTCACGGAACTGCAATTAGATACACAGAGCCCTCAAGTTAAATGGGGTAAGTGAAGAAAATAATTGAAAACTTTGGAGTGGTTCGGTAGACAAGAGGTTGTGTAAAAGGGAGAAGGGGGGCTTGAGAATGAGGTGGCTACATAGCTCCGCCATTGGGACTAGTGACAATGGTCATTGACATGGAACTGCCATTAAAGCATATTGATCACTCTAAGTACGAGCACTAAGGGATCCACCCATTGACAAGCAAATACACTATGTGATTACCCTATTGAGTACCTCAGTCCTCACAATACTATGGACCGAATTCTAATTGAATTCATTTTAAATTGAACTCAGGCTTCCTTTTGCCTGAAGTAGACCCAGTTTAGCCTCATCTCGCCCCTTTTTCACCTGCTAGTCTTGAGTACTTGTATTTGAACATTTGCATAAACGACTGGGGAAATACTTATTTTTCTAGGTGTCTTTTCTCTTTCTTTCTTTTAGAAACATTTTTCTTTCGTTCTTCTCCCTTTCTTCTTTTATTTTGATGATATGAGTTTTCGTGGAAATCACGTCCACTGTTGATGAAAGTTAAGCCTCTCTCCGTGTTGCAGTAATTTGAAACCCAAGTAGACTGGCCCTAGACTAGTCCTAATGTACTGATTTTATTTCCCTGCATCATTCCCCAGCATGTACAAGTGTGTACTACACATTTTTTTCACGAACTCTGAATTATTCTATCTTAGAGACTACAAATCTTTACTCTCATCAGCAAACTAGATGGACGATGTGATCAGTTAGCGATGTAACCCAATACATGGGACGACGTGACCAACTTTCTGGACGATAACAGAGGCAAAACGCGGACAATGTGGCGTTGGCTTAAATTATCCTTCCAGTGGACACGAGAAGCGCTACTATTTGGATCACCAACCCTGACTTCTGCACATCTAAGGGGAGCCCTAAGCCGGGCCCGGTCTACAAGTATAAATCTTCCGCCGTCGCTGTGAAAACAAAGCGGAGCAGTGTATATTGTGGTGGGGAGAGGGAGGGGGCGGGAAGCAGAAGGGGGAGGGGAGAAGAAGATGGAGGGGGTTGGTGTCGTTTATCAGGTCGGGGTGACGCGCTTGGTGCCACGACGTCTGGGCCGACCAAGTGAAGGGTGGGAGGTGGGGACCAGGGATACCCTACGAGTAAAACTTGTTCATATATGTTAGTGTGTATCGATATGATATTAAAGTAATAGTATGGCATGCGTCCATGGCGTTTGTGGAGAAGTGTCCCAATGAAGATCTCTGCAGTGTCCATGCTCTATTTCTCTTGGTACAAAGCAGAGATAGTCACTGGCTGCCAATGGATTACATCTACAGATACAGTAAGGGGATCCACACTGTATTTATAGTCTAGCAGTCTTCAGAATGTATGCTATTACTTCTTATCTCTTTTTTTCCATATTGCTTATCTATCTTTTAAACACGAATGTATAGATATTGGGGGTGTTTTAATGTTATTTCTCAATATTCTCAAAACCCCAAATTTTCCATAGATGTGACATGTCTACCATCAGTCATTAAAAGCAGAAAATTTGGATAACGTTGACTACTGTTAAGACTGGGTAGCCTGGTGTGCATATAGAGATGCAGAGTTGGTTGTTGGTGTGTGTTGGTGGTGTTGATGGTGGTGGGGGGGGGGGGGGGGTCCCTAGCTGTAACTGGAGCGATCAACAACTTCTCTGTATGACGCAGCACCTACCAGCATGGCCGCATTCCTACCAGACACGGCGGCGCCCGCCTGTCTACCAACACCCCTCATATCCCAGCCTCTGGAGGTCTACGCCACTTTCTTAAGCGCATGCCACATTGGTAATGGCATAATCCATTTTATCAAAGAGGAACTTGGATTGCAAACTGCAATCACTAGTCGAGAAAGAAAAGATGCACCTATGTATGTGATTGTCTGTATTATCATAAGGTTTTTTATTTTGAGTTATCATGGGCTGAAATCTTAACCAAATTATATTATCTCCCACAGCAAAATAAAACATTCTGTTATTCCAAGGCTTACTGATTATCTTTGTTTCATATCAGTTAATTAGATATCAACCATACTCATGATATCAAAGTTAGTACAATGTTGGTGATAAGAAATAAAAACAGTCAAAATTTTGCTTTCATGTTGGAATAGGTTATTTTCAGCTGCTTAGCTTTTCTTGTAATATGCTTTACATACGTAATCTGGCGTAGGCCACACATTGAGTGGCTTATTCCATGCATGCGGCGTACGCCAAGATGCGCCGAGGCCGGCGCCAGACTGTCTACCACGACCAGGCTGGCCGCCTAATTCGGCCCCGGGGATATTCCTACAGGGTGGAACTCCTTCGTTCTCTCTGTATATCATCCACAACTGATGCACCCCCCCCCCATATTCCCATGACACTCGAGGGAATCCCCGCTAGATCCCTAACCACAACACTAGAGTAATGCACTGATGGGGGATCCCCAGATAATCTACCCACATGGCTGCTTTATTAAGTGTGTATCGTAATAGATGTACTACCTGCAGCTTTCTCTGCTACACAACATACAGCTATGGACGCCATCATCCTACCTACTACCTGCAGTACTTGTGGGGGGGGGGGGGGTCTGATCTGCCTGACCTAGATCGGTGATACCTCTAAATACACATGCTGTATATACAGTGGGGATACCTACCTCCTCCACTCACCTCTACTACAGGTGCTAAAGTAAAGACCCAGCCCACATTTGATAGAAATATGGTTCTTTTCGGCATACAAAGCTGAAATTCTTTGCATCAAAATGAAGGTAAAACATTCCGAATTTGACTGTAGGGTGAGGATAAATAGGTAGCGCGGTAGGTGAGGCGTGGCGAGGCCAGGCCCGGCCCCCTCCACGACCCAGTATGGGATAAGTCAATCATTAAGTAAGTTTGTCTGATTCCTGTGCCATATGCCTGCTCTAGCCGTTATCACTGGTCAGCATCCCACTCTTACCCCCTTCTCCACTGGACACCCGATCCCCTGACCATTATTCTACCCCTGTGTAAGCCCACTAGCATGTAGCATAATATTAAATAGATGAAAACACAGTTACCTTGGGCACATGGCGGCCAGTACAGACGCTCCATGGTGGGTGTAGTGTAGTAAGTGACTGGTGGATGGGGGGAGGTTGAAGAGGAGGCATAGAGAGAGAGGGGAGGGGAGGGTGTCCCGGTCGGCCCCCGGTCGGCACCTACCATTTCACCAAGAGGGGATCCCCTAGAGTACATTCACTACTCTGTGTATTATAGGTAACACTATGCATATTCATCATTTCCTTTTTTGCCTGTATTACATCGTATTATTGTTTATACCTGGGCTCATTAGTGGGATGTCATAATCATTTATGCGATATTTTACTCCTCTGGCTTATACATGGACCTATACCATAAGCATGCCTCATCATTTTAAACATTGACCAACTCGATAAAAATGTGATCCACTTTTATCTTAATTCAATCCTACGTACCTTGTAACCATTGCCTACTCACGTCTCTAACCCAGAATGTGTGGTGAATCAGTGTAGCTTTACAGCATTTAATCCTGAAAGGACTTTAGACACAGTGTGAGTACACCCTACCCTCTACAGGCAGGGTAGACACCACCCCCATCCTTTACTCCTCACCCACACATCACCGTAACAATACTTTCCCTCCCAGTTGTCCATATGCTACGGGCACTGTCCAGCCACATCGCCACCCCGGTCTCCAAACAAACTGACCCCTGCGTCACTACTCACGCTGAACCCTCTCCCGACTGCTCCCCCGTGGATCTCTGCACTTTTTCTAACCCCTCTGATATCTGGGGCCACTGCTTATTCTAATAGGATTATAACATGCCCATTACAATACTACGGTAATAGTGGGTGGCAGGGTGTGGCACTGACCTGTATTTTGCCAAAATTAAGTCTCAATACCGAGTTGTTATGAAAAGCAAATGATCACAAAGGTAAGTTCTGGGTGCGCCTTTGTCAAGGGGACAAAATGGTGGTCTTGGTCCACTCAGTACTATACTACTAGTCCAGGGTCGTACGGGCATAAAGCACAGTGTTTACATTGTCGGGTACAGAACGCGAGATTCCTAAGTGTCCTGGGTCCCACTACACATTTTGGGGTTACTACCTTTTCTTTTTCCTCTTTTTGAAATGCTGGTACCGTTATTCCTCGCATATGAGGCGAAGTTTGTATGCGAGGATCGCTCTGGATGTACCTACGTAATGGGGTGTTTCCTGCACTTACGATGCGTCTTAAAGGCGAGGCGAGGTGTTATACTGTAGAACAGTCCCATCTGCACAAAATGATACTAAAGATGCGCATTTCTTTCAACTAATGCTGCGCTTTATACAAGATAGGTGGAATATAAACAATACAGTCATGTATACACGAGGATTTATAATATTAATCGTTTCTTTTAGTAAACGGTTCTCTAGGTCAAGTAGCTTCCTCGCTTTATTGGGAATGGTCAAATATCAGATGTTGTCATATATATTTCTACATCTTCCAAATGACTTCTTCACACAGACATTTCATCCGCCATCACATTTAACATCTTCCTTCAATCTACTCATTCTAGCACTAGCTCCCCTTTACAGGTTACGCTCCACCGGTGGAACGGATCGGGAGCGCGACTGGAGAGGAGGAAAAACACTATTTTTTGTTGTTTTCGCGTTTGCTCTTTCCCCCGACCAGATCTGAATGAATGTCGTCTGCTTCTGCTGGTTGTGGATGCGGGCCGTGTGTGCAGTGTTTGTACACACAGGGACCAGCGACAGCCAAACGCCCATCAACATCTACTTGACTCAAGAGCTAGGGAACGCCAAGGGAACGCCAGGAGAACGCAGCTACTTGACAGGACGCTGCCCCCACCTCCCAGACCTGTCACTCATTTGTAAGGAACATCGAACGGTAAGGAGTAATCAGAGAGAAGACTTTTTGTGTACATGGAATTTGTTGTGTTATGTATATGGGTGTGTATCATATTTGGCATATCCCCTTCTAAAGATCTTACCGTTGGGGCGGTACACCTGATAAGGGCCAAGGAGCAAGCTGGTCTGTTCATAACGTCATTGGTGCACCCAAGAATACAGTGCTTAGGGCACAAACTATATCAGACGTTGAATTAAATATTCTTGATAAGTTCATTTTTTAAGTACACTATTTGACCCACCTACGTGTGACACTCTGAATATAAAGTCGCACATACTCTAAAGCCATCATTAGACCTTCATGTTTACGTATACCTCATACAAGTAGAGACACTGCATGTGTACAGTTCAGTACCCTGATTTTGCCTTGACAGTAGGACATTAATCTGCTCTCCTTCTGCTCTCACACAACAATACATTCACCTTTTTACGTCCATGTTTTTGAGCTGCTCATGGCCCCTCAGTAATCACTCATTCTCAGCTCCAGCTGATAAATCATAGACCTGGCTCTTCACTCCCTTTTCACATACCCGGTATATCCCCCGTCTCCCAGCCCTCCGCCTTCTCACAACTCAACCCCTCCTCTAGAGCCACTTTTCCATTTATTTAAAATGGCGTATTTTCACAACAGAGCCGTCCTCGGGTGGATAATTTGTGGATCATGACATCATGACTACTGGACATTGACGTGCTTTGGCTCAAGGGGAGTCATAATGCTCAATGGTAATCCAGGTCATCTTTGTATCTGTATTATTGATTCATTTGTTTTACCAGTAGGTACCTAGGCGGATATGATGGTTCGATGTCTCTACTACTAATTACCATATATAATGTACATGCGCTGCGTATGACACAACTGTGCCCGCTCTAAGACACTTGATATTAATTTGGATATATAGCCAAGAGGCCCGGGGGGGGGCACTGAGGTAAGGTTTGGCTCACGGGTGCCGCGGGACCCAGTCTGCGCGGGACCCTAGGGAGCGGTGAGCGGTATGACAGCAGTAAGGCTGAATAGGGGTAGCGGTCAGCTCCAAGTACCCCTTAAAACAGAGGGAATAAGGACTTCCTGTTGCACCAAGGTGTGACATTCTATGGATTTCACAGGGCGGTGCCAGTTTTATGAATCTTTGATACAATTAGTGGTGAAATAACAGGGCGGTGGGGTGGGGGAGGTTGCTGTATGACCATTTTATCAAATACATAGGGCGGTCAAACATTCCCAGTGGCAGGGAAGGGGGGTTGTGCCGCGGCAGTTGCCGTACACCATCATATAGTCAGTGCCCCCCCCCCCGGGCCAAGAGGCCTACATACGAGCTAAGGCCGCGAGATGCAGAAACGTGTGTTGGACACACCCCACCTCTCTCACACTAATGCTAACCCCTTGAAGGTGTGGCAGGCAGGTAGGGGTGTGCCAGGCCCAGGGAACCTGAAGTATGGGAAGGGGCAGCTATGAGCCTAAAGGTCCATCCATCACTAAGGGTTAGACTGGAATACAGTCAGGGTCTTCTTATTCACAGTCAGGTGTGGGGCGTGTGACTGGGTGCGGCCTAACACCAAGTAGGTATGGGTAGAGATGGATGAAGTCAGCACTTGATGTACATGTGTACAGAGGCCTCACTCCAATCCCCATGTCCTTCAGGTGAGAGGCTACCGGTTATTTAATAAATGATATACATGTACATGATATACACAGGGAAAATGTAAGTGAAGAATTCCAATGGCTCGTCCTCAATTATAATGCTAGGTGCATTAAGGGTTACTAAGCATCTGCCACGCCACCTACATGACGAATTCTGTACTACAACACACCTCTATTCTGCGTTCCTGTGTCCCACATCCGGGTTCCACGTAAACAAACCCCTACATGTCTAAGAATGTATGTGGTTGGAGGTGAGAATCGGGGTTTGTAAATTATGGTTTAAGGTCTAAACTAGATGCAGGGCATAAGATTGCAGACATGAGGTAGACCTGCCCACCGGTCCCTAGGCATATGATGTTAGGAGCTCCCTGAGCGGCAGACGGTGTGGAAACCCCCACACTAACATGAGGGGACCCTGTTTTAGCAAAGCTATTCTAATGTAAATCTCATAGCATGCAGCTTCAATCAAGTATATCATCACAACCATCACACTGCTTGGTGGGTCAGAAACACTCTGCTTTACCACTTTTCATGAGACAGTTTGGCCCATACCTACGAACTGTGAAGTTTCAGCCCCCACCCCCATCCCCTGCCACATTGCTCCGAGTCCCAGGGTCCATAGTTTACCTGACGGCGCTGACCTGCCATCTAGTGGGTGGAGGAGATACTACCTCTAGGCACTTATGGTCAATGCTTCGGGAATAAACCGGTACTTGTACTGGACTACACCTGCTGTTGCAATGTCCACAAAGGCCATGAAAATTACTGGTGACTGAAAACATTGAAAATATATGACATCATCTTCATAAATTTGTTTAATTGAACCACATCATCCTAGGCTCAGTCTACTATTTGCCTCAGTCTATTATTTTGCAATCCCTAAAGGTTTGCTCTCATTCCAATCAAGCTCATATTACATACTTGAACTTAAGTAACTTTTTATTCTCTCGATGTTTCATCTCTACTTTTCGTAAAAGAAAAAAGGTATTGATCACAAGCCTCAGGCAATCTCATTGCTCGACCCACCCGAGTATGTTCACTTATGTCCACCCCCCCCCCCCACATTCACACACCTATTGTATACGTGTATGCAGTGGTGGATGTGATAATCTATATTCTCCAGCTGTCGCCGTGTCAAAACATACTTAATTCACCCCCCCCCCCCGTCTACACATCACATATATCCAATGAAGTCACACACTGGGAAAAATTTGGTACACTGAACGATGGCTGACAGGAAATAGCTATTTCCCTTTACTATCTTTACGTTACCACTTCGACTCACTTTCCATCTAGCCAGACCCTTTTACCGGTATTGCATTCTACCTTTACCACTGACTGGTCAGTGAAGATATATAGGTACCTATGAGTATGTCATTGTTCTAACTGCATAACACCACCACCCAAGTCCACCTCATTTCTGGATGCAACTAGAGATAAACTGATTACAAAAAAAAGTAATTTGGATCAAATTTTTGCAGAAGTTAACCTAATTTCTAAGCAATCGCAGCTAAAGTCCGAGAGTTCATGTAAAAAAAAAAGTAATCAAAAGTGGCATTCATGTATGACATGGGCTACATAATTCAATTTTTCATCCTACCGGGTAGTAACATTTACATGTGTATTCACTGTCCGATCTCACACAATCCGTCCCTGTCTCTATCCCTCCTTAAGTGTCCTTGTGCTGCCCATGATATATACTCCACCCCTCCATCCCCATTATAGCCCCCAGTCCCACCCACCGCCCAATGGATACAGGTCTGCATTCATCTTAATTAGTGTTGGATAATCATAACGATAAACCACTTCTTTATGGACTATGCCACTTCATTAAATGGCAGTACGCCTCTCCACCAGCCACCAGTAAACTATGCCAGAACCATGTTCCCTGCATTCCACCAACAATCACTACCAACCCGCCAAAAGCCCGGACGAAAAAAAAACAACAAATAACGAGCCTAATTAGGCTAGCCTAAATTAGGCCCCGATAAATGTGCTCGTCAGAGTTCACCCAAGCTGGTTAAATGGTTTCCTGACTGAATTAGCGGCGCCCAGTCCCCTTTTACATCACCATATTACCTGGAGTGGTTGATTAGTTGTTACACCAACTTTACACACGCCCTGAGCCTCGATGTTTGAGATTGATTTTATTCATCCCTCTTCCAAAGTCCTTTCTTTATTCACCTTCCCCAACTAACCCCCCTCCACCAACCACACTTATCCTCTTCAAAATACAACGCGCGCAGGCAGTAACACCACGACACCCTACCCCATGTTATAATAACACGTTTCTGAACAACGATAATTGATAATTAAGCTAGGGGTTTTTGTCGGCTAGTGCCGTCCAATCTGCCACTGCATGTGAATTTCAACTGTTATGACATGGCTGTTCTGAAAATGCTGCCAAGATCTGTCTCTATTGCCAATGTTAATTATTGAAGTCGGCCAGATGCGTTATAATGTTTAATGGGTCCTTTCAGTGCCTATGCAAATGAAATGGCGGGAGAGTGTTCCAGGAGGTTGTTCATTTTGCAGAGTGATTGTTGTTCAAAATCAGAGTGAGGGTACAATAGCTCTCCAAATTGCGTTTATTTTCTACATTAATGTGGACGATAGTATTATGTTGCACGTCAGACTATCATAACATGACTCCTTTATTTTGTTAAACCTTCCAAAACAACAATACAGCATGTGTTGTATTTAGAACAAGAAGCCACTGATTACTGCTGCATTTTTTCTTCATTTAGATATATCAATGCCTTTGGCCACCTGTCGTTGCACTTAAATGAATAGTTTCATATCACATTTAACTGGCATTATGGAATCATTCACCTCTGTGTACCTTGGAGTGGAATTCATGGCAGAAACACAGGTTTCCAAGTCTTTAGATCCGCAGGGATGGAAGTCACTGATCAAAAACATCCCAGAGATGAAAACCTCTTTATTTTTTGGACTCGCTCATTGCATCAATGAACTGTTATGTTCATTTAAGTGAAGCTATAGAGCAGACCAAGTTTTATTAGATTTTTCAACAACAAAATAAGGAACAGCAACTACAAAACACAAAACATGACAATAGTCAATTTGTACAAGATCAACAACATTGGAGAGTTCAGGAGCTGGTCGACTGATCATAGTAACATACACACATGCATTTTTGTTACAAGATAGTATAAGATATAATGTACTGGTATAGTAGCTAAGGTTTACATAACATTTGACATTCATGTTAGTATATTAGGCAGTAACATAATGGTAATTAGGATTCAATACAATTATCTATTAAATAGAGGTTCTACACAAGAATGTACAGGTTTTTCGAATATGAAAAAACCTGAAATCAGGGAAATCCCTGAAGACTTCCATCCCTGTATCCGACAACCAAACTCTACTCCGAGCAACTCCCAAACCCAGACGAGCAGCTCCACAACAAGAAGTGCATCTCACACGGCTGCTCAGTAACAGCCGGATGCTTCCCATTGCCATTGCCTGGGGTTTCCAGGCGGGCTGGGAACCGTGTCTAGGGGCACACCTGGGGGTCTGGGAGGGCAACAAGTGTCCGGCCAGGTGCCGCCAGGGGGCGTGGTAGTAAGGGTGAGTAGCTCAGAGAGCAGTTAGTGAGCAAGTCAGCTAAGCCAGGCTCGGCCACCAGGCTTGATGCTCACCTCCTGCACCAGGTCAGGGCCCTGATCAATGCTGGGGTACTGTTCCTTCCCAGCATCTGTCTCTGGTGTGTGCTGGGACACAGGGGAGGTGCTGGTGGTCTTGGCGATCTGAGGTGTGTGTGGGATAAGACACAGGGTTAAGGGTAGGGGTGGGTTGGTGTGACGCGGGGTCCAGAAGGCCAGCTGCCTACAGTGAGGACAAACTCCACTCAACGCTGTTCTTAGGATTCAACTCAATTTTTTCTCTCGATCACCTAGCCCCCCCCCCCGTTTCTTTTTACACCAACATTTTTTTCTCTTCTCGGTTGTCATTTTACCTTTTCATTTTCTGCGCAGTTTTGACTTGTCATTGCTTTTTCAGAAGGTGACTTTTTATGAATTCCTGCTTTTTGGGTGTCTTGTTGTGCTCTTTGTACCATTTCACTCCTAACTTTTACGGGTCATGAGAACTATTCATATTAAATGTCACAAAAGGTTGAAGTTCAGGCAATTTCAATGTAATTGTGTTAAACGACGTGACCAGTGAAACGGGGGAACAGTAACGTCATAGACTCAGAGTATCCCCTGAGCAAATATCAAGGGTACCCTATCCTCTGCATCATGAATAGGGCGTAGTTGGCATCTGCTATTAAGAAAGAAACCGTATCTTTCCAAACATACTGGCGTGTATATAGGTAGAAACTAGTATTTAATACATGAGTGTCCACCTTATCAGATATGGGTTAGAATAACTCAAAATTGTACACTATTGTTAGAAAACTCGACCATATCTCATTATACAGGCTCCCGGGCACACTCTAACTTAAAGATACCCTACTCTTGTCATGTTTTTCTCTAATCCGGGAGTGGTAGGAAACACTGACAAAAAGACTACACTTAGTGATATGTCTACATTGTTATCAGATGGAGATACTATTGCATTAAGAAACGCCCTTATTTATACAACATCCCCTTTCCTAAAAAAAATCCCTTTTGAGTCGAAGCCATGAAATCATGGGCTAGCTTTACATCCTAGAACGTCAATCTTCTTGATATCTAGATTCTACACACATTAGCGCGATATTTGGGCCAGGGTAGTCTATATACCGTAGTGTAGATGACAGGTGTAGAAAGGCTGTCACAAGTTAAGTCAATGAGTGGAGGCAGGGGGTGCAGCTGCTACCCAAAACACAGGTGGAGCCTGCTGCTGCAGCAAAACAGGTGTTGGTGAGCTGCTCATGGAGCTGGTAACTGTTAGCAATGAGCAGCTCCCTCTTACACAAGGGGCCACTAGGAGCCGGCCTGTGTGTCCCGGCTGGAAGTCCACATCATACCCCGAGATATTACCGCTACAAACAACGCCAAGGATTGAAGTAACCGAATACAACACAGCCACCTCTGATCTTACTTATTAGTTAGACATACTCAGTGACGAATACCTACCAGAGTACCCTAAACTCTTGTCAATCAAGTCATTCTGTTGCTAAACGATGCATTTAAAGTAGCTGCTTAGTGTTGGTCAGTGTTGCCATACCATGATTTTAACTCAGTCACAGTTCTCATTGATGACAGGGAGTCATTTGTCACTACAGCTGAGTCACAGCTCAACTGTGTCACGGCCATCATTACAAAGGCTAATAATCATAACCTGACTCAGGCTCTTATACTTTTCCGGCGCCAGCATTCAGTTTCTGAGTACTAAACAGAATGCGAATTCACACATTTGGAAAATCTTCTCTACTGAAAGGAGGGATAAAGATCCAGGCCTCAATATTATAAGGACTACCCTACACCCAGGTGGGGGGTGTTACAGCAGGGCTTGATTCTACCAGCGGGTGGGTCTGGTTAGAATACGATTAGCAGTATTAAAGGCACTATGGAGGGAGGTCTGCTGATGGGAACAATCTGTGGTGTCTAGTCAGGGTCTATATAGTGAGTGCCAGACCAGGTGGTGGTCTAGGGAAAACCAGGTGGTCTCTACGTTCTCCAGGTAGTAGTAATAGTGTCTGTGCTGTAGTCACTCTACCGTCTAGCCTAGATGAAAGATCAGCTCTCATTGGGAATACACTAACCCATATTCAAAGTCTTCAAAGTCTACTGACAGTTTCTGCTGTCAATATGAATTTTACATTGAACACACTCTATAATTTCCCACAGATAATTCCACATATCTAGCTGAGACTACCGGTAGCGGTAACATCTTTCTTAGAACCAGGATATTTACTACCGGGCAACTGGGTATAAAAGTCTTGTGTTTAATAGGTATAAAAGTGTTCATATGATGAATCGATAACTAACCCCCCTCCCCCCCCTTCCCCAAAAAAAGGGGGATTTTGCAGACACGTGTCCCCCTGATTAACATTCAGCCTGAAGTGCAATTGTTATCTCGCCTTTGGCACTCATTTCTGTTTTTGTGAATTTATTTTTTAAACGACTGAATGGCCCTCTGTAATCTCAAGTACATGAGTTATACCTACCATATATATGCTCTATAGCCATTGGTGACACTGGCATGTGTAATTAATCTATCTGGCCGGTCATTTCTGATTTCAAATCGATACCATAAAGATACGCTACCACCAACACGCTATTTCATAAATAGTGTCTCCCTTTGGAAAGTGAGATGATTATTTCATACTTCCTTATTCACGCGTTCATTTATGTTTCTGTCTCTCCGCCATTGAATAGGCAAGCTGATTGAAGTTTCCTTGTATACACATCAGGGTCACATTGATTCAGTGTCAGTGTACTAAATTGCCTTTAACTCGTTGCCATCCCTTGGGATATTTCCATGTGTCTATTTGAAACCTAAGATGGTATCACCCGTAGGTTTACTACCAGAAGGGTTATGGAGTATATAATCAACCTAAGGAACAAGACTTCACCTCCCAGAGTCCAAGGAGAATGAGATGGGCATTTCGCATGTATAGAGAAGATCACAGAATATTGACCATTCCATGATGGATCATTTCACTAGTAGGAAGGGGTGGTAGCATTATCTTTTTTCACTCAATTTCTCCTCACGTAGCATGATATCTCTTGGTTGTGGGTACATGTACAAGGGACAATTATCACCCAATGGCTATCTATTTTTTATGGCAATTCCCTTTCTTCAGTTTTTCTTATCACTTCTCTTTCCCCATCATATCATTCTCTGTTCGCTTATTCTCATTCACACATTTCTCCTTTCTTCATTTCCCCTCTTTACTACTACTTTCTATTGTTTTTAGCCCCACCCCCTTGCATCATCATCTTCTATTTCTATGAGGGTGACTTCCCGAATCTCTATATCTAAAAGACTGTTTTGCCTGGTTTATTTTGATGTATGGACCGAGACTGTTGGTTATTGGCCATCCCTGTCTAGCCGGGGGCATGGAGGGAGGCAGTTGGGATACCCAAGGGAGTGGTGATGATCGAACTGACCCTTAGCCCACTGCGCCTCCCCACTCTCCTCTTCCTTTTTTCCATCTCCCCAACCCCTCGTCCCAACCCGACCTAGCTGCCCCTGCCAGGACCCCATCTCACTTTCATGTCACAAGTAACCATGAGAAATATGATAAATCAGATAGAGAGGTATTATCAGTGACTCTGGGAGTTCAGTGGTTAAACGACCCATGTGAGGCAATCCTCCCTGGTGCCACCCCTGTGCCCCACCCAATGCCATTGCTTTCTGTAACAAGACCACAATGACGTACAATTAACGGGATAGTGCGTAACAGTCGCTAAGAATGAGACAACCGCCATCTGTGTAAACAGCCTCAACATATATCTGTATCAAACAAAGTAAGTGTATCAAAGTGCCGTTATCTGTATAAAAGACACATGAGATTCCCCAGGAAGACTCCACTCTTACGATATGGCCAAAAAAAAAAAGGTTGGTTTACCTCAGCCAAACAAGGCCGACCTCAGAATTTTTGAAGACATTTTTCATAATTTTTTCAAAAATTTCCATATTTTTCAGATTTTTTTCAATATTATTCATAATTTTTCACGTCAATTTCATATTTTTAGTATCTCAAGATTTCCCTTCCATCCAAGCAAGGAATCCTAGATTTATACTGAAGCTTTATACATTTTGGCAGGTATAATAGCTAACATTGATCATTATCAATGATAAAAAGTCAATATTTCGGCCGACATATTTATCAGCAAAAAAATTTAAAAAAATAAAAAATCCGACCTACCTACCTCAACTTTTTGTACCATGTTACCGGAAACTTACAATTTATTTTTTTTGGCCTAAGTGTACCAACACTACTAACCTGCATTAACATGTTTATGGAGAAGTTTCAACAGACAGCGTTACTTTCCTCGGGTACTGGTTGGATAGGTGCTACAGATAGTCTATTTTACACAGAAAGTGAGTGAATGGCCAGCCTTTATGTGGGGGATTCCAGATAGCGGTCATTTACACAGATAGCGGTTGTACACAGGGATAGAGATCGAGAGGAGGGGGAGGAAAGAGTACCGCAAGCAGCATCCCGTGTCCCTTCTGGGGTAGGAGAACAGGATGGAATTTGAGCCAGGCAAGTTTTGTAGGGAAAGGCCCAGAACAAAGGCCGCCCTTTTGGACAAATTTGGTTAGACAATTCTCACTCATTTTAGCAGTGTTGGCCCATACCTATTATCGGTTGAATTGGTGTAGTGTTTTTTTTTTTGGAGTTGTCTTTCTTTTTAATAATCATTATTCTCTTATTTAGAGGGTGGGGTCACAATAATCGATATACAATCATGACAAAGCCACCTATCTAACCCTTACCCCTTGAGAGTTGAATTCACTACGCCTTCCACATCTAAGACACTTGACCCAAGCTTTGTCCTGTGGCATTAGGGTAGCATCGAGACCCAGTAATTAATTACATAAGCCATTCTGATCACCTATCGGCCATCATGGATGGGTGTATGTACTGGAGAGGGAGGGGGTGTTGGCCATTCAATACTTATGGGCTGAGGCCGAGCCGTCCACTATTGATTTCTGGTGTTGCTATGGCAACCCCCAGCTGTGCAGTCCCAATGGGGGAGTGGGTGGGTGTGTGGGTGTGGTCAGGTTTGGGATGGGTGGGGGAGGATGGTATCCCCCACCAGGGGTATGGTGGGGTTCATGTACTCACATGGCAACAAGTGGATGCAACATGTAACAAGGAGAGCCCATCATAACGCACACATCCATACATTTATGCATCACTCACACATCACTCCACAGTGCCTCTGAATAAGCATCTGAATTTCATCTCTTTCTTCTGATATTTACAGTGCCCATTTCTATGCAGAGCACTTGTCCACTCGTCGGTAACAATCCTCCCTTTGTATCACACCTGAGTACTCACCTGGTATATATTCCCATCTTCATGACAGATTATATCGTTAGTTCTTATCCTTATACCTTGCTTCATTTCATTTATTCAGTACCTCTCCCCACCAACAACAAGAGTATGCCCTGCCCATGCGATTCGGACATTCATAGGGACACACGCCTTTGGTAGGATGGAGAGCGACACAGAGACCACGACTGTGGTCCCAGTATACTCTGGCATACAAGGACACTATGTAGATAGCATCGGGAGCCAGTTCTCTGTGATACTACCATAGAGGCACTCGGCCTCTCAAGGGACTTATCCATAATACCACTCGGTATATGTATGTACCTATAGAACGGCAAACCAGCCCTTCAACCTAGTACTACCATTTTGGTGGACATGCCTGATCAAGGACATACCAGGTAGCTCGGCCCATTAAATGACTAATCCAAAATATTTTCGAATTTCTTGTAGAGGGGGGCATTCCTACATTAGCGTCATTCATCATAGCTGATCAATACCATTTGTCACGTGTGGTTGCGGGTGCTTCTACAAAATGGCGAGGCTGCTGGACAGGCCCTACTCTATGATGTCAGTCCCAGAACCAGCAACTGCTGCCCACAGTGGAGCTAGCCCTCAGCGCCCTTGTCACCCTACTGCAATGTAGGGGAGATAGGAAGCCTATGGTTGTTACCAGAGGGACGGGGTGGCATGAGAACCACACCAGATACCATCAATGGTAGCGTATATATGATACACCACTAAGCACCACTCTAGGGGACTAGGGGCACTTGTCCTTACATACTTGTCCATAACCCCTAGGGTACTGTGTTCCTCTTTACCCTCTGCTCCCTGATCGGTATACAAAGCATTTAGAGTATGCAGAGCTTAAGGCCATACACACACCATTGTCTGCTATAATAGATATATTCATGCCGACAATAGCTGAAAGTGGCCTCCCCTCTCTAGTTAAGACTTTGGTACTGCATTTATAAAGTCACTTGCATAGACATGCCATCACAGACAATCGGCTTATACAAACAAAACATCTATTTCGATGAAGCCACACAGAAGCCACCAGCCATGACTGGCGCCTGGCCTGTTGATTCATACCGGTATGCCTTATACCGATGTTCCTGTGGTACAGCGCAAGAGAACCTAGACTTGATAGGCAGACATGATGAATTTTCAGATTTCATCGAGAAAACAAAGAAGTCACATGGAAAACACCAACTTCATTATTAAATTTGTTCTCCGTGGACTTGATACGATTGTCTGCTGCACCACACAATGTACCCCTACGTAGGACATCATATCACAACTACGATCACAGTATCAGAATTATGTACTGTATACAGGAACTGATTGTATGTGGTTTGATCATTACAGCAGAGAGGTTAGGGGGCTAGTGTGAGAGGGGGATTGTGTGGTAGTGGGTACCCCTCGTCCAGCACATTCCAAATTGATCCACCCTCCACTCCACACCCCAATCACCCCTTTAGTGACAGAGTGAGCCGCGGCCTGCCCTTGCTAATCCTCCAGCATTCGGCGATGATGGAGGTAGAGGGCAGGGTGATGTGATCTTAGTTAGAGAACTAAAATATGTCCATAGGCATTTGCTGATGCCAGAAAAAGGTTTTGCGTCAACAGTAAGGATTATAAGAGGTAGATATACCACGCAGGTCCTACAGTAACAAGACGTATGTTTGCCATTGTATGTATAAGCTTTCTAGATACAAAACCTACCTGTCTTCAATGCCATTACATGAAGATACAATGCACTTTACATCAGTGTTATTCATTCCGGACTTTATCAAAATTAAAAAGGATATTCCTTGTATAACAAAATTTGATCTAATCAATTGCAATCCTTTCAGAAATACCTGCACTAATATTGCCCTATTCCTGCTTCATATGGTGAAAAAGAAAGCAGTAAGTTTCCCTACGTTAACGCCACCTCATGGGCCAAACTAAGGGCTCTGACTCCCTGATATTCTGTCTGCCCTGGGCATACGACAGGATGAGAAGAGATTGGGTGTTGGGGTAGGTGGGGGCAATTCCAACGGCGGATAGAGACCCCGGCGGGCGTCTACCAGTTAATGGGCTCCGACCGCTTTTCCGGGCGTCGGCTTCATACCGAGAAAAGCCTTGCCTTGCTTTTTTCATATCCTTTTTTCCACCCTTGGCAGGACTTCTCCTCCCACCATTTACCCACCCCCCCCCCACCAACTTCCCTCCTCTCTATCCACCCTACCTCGGTGACAACAAAGGCTGGAGGCACCGGTACCTCCTGTCAGATCCAGCTGGCCAACCCCCTCCATTTGCCCTCAGTAAGTAGCTAATGCCCTCTTGGCTCGGTCTCTCCTGGTCGCGGGCTAGAATAGGCACATCTAACCTTGTGCCCTGTTTATCGCAAGCTTTAGCCATCAGGCTATTCGGTTGGATGACAGCATCCCGCTGGTCAAGATCTACTGCGAGCGAAATCCCATCGGACAATAGCCAAGAGGTCAAACCCCTGCTGACAAGGTCTCGCCTTGATTACTGCCAACCCTAAACCTTAATAATAGCACAATCACGGAATCGAGCCAAATTAATAAAAATTTCCAGTCAGTGTAATTATGCTGGGAGGAGTTGCAATGTATATACTCGGCTTACCTCTGCTAAAGACATGCTGCCATAAGGCAAAAGGGTGCAATGCATAGTGCAATCTTTACATAAAATTGTACATGGGTATTATGCATAGCAATGCTGGTAAGGGGGCACCAGTACATGTTGGTGCTCTGTCAGTCACGTGACCTCTAATTGGTATTTATACTACAGTTGGTTATTTGAGTGGTATCATTAAATATCACTGCTGAGTCAGTATCAGTGTGCACGCGAATAACTCTTGTTACTGTGCCAATACTGACACGATGCTGGTTGTGAGGTACATGAGTAGTAGTCAGCACACAATGTGCACACACCTGTATGCATGAGATGTTTAGACACTTACACCGACAGCCATGTGATGTTTCTTAACCAAGACCTGTAATAAGGCATCCTGAACGGAATAAGCAATCCTTGTTAAAACTCAGGTCTATAATAGAGGAATGCGCCTTAGTCGCACATAACTCGGCAGAGGAGGGGTGGGCCAGGCCAAGTTGGTGGTGACATCAGCAAAAAAGCGTGTGAAAAAAAGGTTTACAAAAGGTAAACAAAGGTTTCCAAATGGAATGCATATACTTTAACATTGTAGAAGAGAAGCGTCACCTTACAGTGATGACAGGTATGCATTCACTATCTCTCTGAAATCATCTTATCTAAACCATTTTCTGTACAGTATTATATACCTCTATGATCTAATACATTCCAGGCTACATGGACACCACAAAATCTTTATCAATATACACTGGGAATACCCTTTTATTTGATGATCAATGTGAAATTGTGCCCTAATTTTGAGGCGTCTGAAATGTCTTAATCCATGGTGGCTCCTATAACTCTTCCAAGTTAATTATGCAATGAAGCCACCACCTATCAACGTTTATTTCCTGAATCAGAGAAGCCATTCCCAGAAGCCACTACTGAAGAGGGAACTCCCAGGGCGAGTGTAACTTAAGTTGTTCATTCAATTTTGTAAAGTGAAGTAGTCAGTAAAGCTACTGAAAAAGTAAATTTGTGAATGATTAAAGAAGCCACTCCCGAAGCCATTCCTTATCCACATTTCTGAATTAAGAAGCTACTATCAATGGGCTCCTGGTTTCATCTTGCTTCTTAGTCACTTTAGGTACAGAGACTACCTCAAAGGCTTGGTACGATAGCACGCATGAAATTCATCGCTAGCTTTCTAACATGAAAATGGAACTAAATGATGATATATTATGACAGTGGCTGGTCCCCCTACCTCGAGCATGTAGGGGTATGGGGATGAACTGATGTTCCATGGCTGATCTACCCCCCCCCCTCCCAGGCCTCCCACCCTCTCTCGCCTAAGGATACCGCTGCCCCTTTGCCTTCCCCTAGATCCGCCTTACGCAGTACTTACACCCTTCCCTTGTTTGTCCTACAGTTTTACCTATCTTTTCAATTCTGGTTCATTCTAATGTATTGCTTTAATATCACTCTCATTTGCTTTCTTCCATTTCCCGTTATTACCCCGAACTCCACATGTTTAACAGGAGCCCGCTAAGAGCATACTATACTTAAGTTCTAACTAGTGTTTAAAGGTGCCAAGGTCTATATCACGAGAGGGGATACCTCTTCCCTATCTCACACGTCCTCCCTACTGACTGAACGGATGGAGAAGCTGAGTACCAGCGACTTGAGCATGGTTTACAGCCAAGTACACGTCAATTACCAGGGGCAGTCTGCCTATCCTGGTGTGTGGCTCCAGGGAAAGAGGTGGGATGGGTTGTAGGTAATGAAATGGCAAGAAGGGGAAAGGCAATGCGACGTTACAAAGCAGGGTCCTCACTGAAAATTTGATTTCAAATCCCTGTGTTTCTCAATGCCAGGGCAGCCTTTTTTTTCTTGTATATTGGAACAGTGACGGTATGTAGTATAGAAACTGATTGAATTTTCTTCATTATGATGTTGAAAAATTATCATATGATCCTTGGTTTTCACTTTTGTAGGTTCTGGACCATTTTTTTAGAGAGGGTCTCGGAAACTTTCCCCTGTGTGTCAACTTTTATTTTTAAGGCAAAATTCTCAAATTCCATGTCTTTTGACATTTTTCCGTGTACTATGTTTTTTCTTGTTTGGTTGGGACGGTCACAAGGCAACACAAGGCAAAGCGAGTAGCAGAAACTAGGTGAAGAAAGGCTTGAGTAGTAAAACGGGACAGAGACTAGCATGTTACATGCCTGGGTTTAGGTGTGGGGCGCGGAGTGAGAGGGGTGGCTTCGCCTACAGCTATCTAAGTGGCTTCCTGAGTGGAGGCGACATGAACGCCGACAGGGGACCTATAACCCTGACCCCTTACCCCCCTCCTCTCCGTGCTGCCGTGTGCCCCTTCTACATGCCCATCCACACCTATTCAGACACGGCTGAACACAACGAAATGGGTTTCCCACCAAAGCACTGCACACCGAAGCTACAAAGATGTTCTTGTTGTTCTATTCTCATTGTATTCATTCATTGTCTTTCCTTGTGACTTCGTGCCACACCGTACGGCAATCGTTCATTCATTCTTATCACTTGATTTCATATTTTCCACACCCATAGACTCATTCATGTTCAATTAATGAATTAGTAATAGGGAAATACGGTGTTATATCTTGTTGTCGTTCTATAACAGCATTTATTGGCAGCTTGGGAATTAGTGTGGAGAAGGGGTTGGGGGGTTGTTAAGATTTGTCATTGACCGAACCTAGGAGGAGGCGTGTGTACGTGTGCGTGACCGTGTGTATCACTCCTGGATATGTAAGGTGAATTTAAAGTATGCTTGTATGTGTGTGCGTGTGTGGGGGGGGGGATTCATTGGCGGAGAAGAGGGAGACGCAAGAGGGAGGTAGGAGTCAGCAGTCGGTCACCCACTTCCTGTGTCGACAATACATTAGTTCCGGTGTGGCGCGCGCTGCCTACTACCTGACCCCCCCCCCCCCTCAACTGCCGCCATGCCTAAGCTCTACCATTTTGAATTCACCAACCTTAATACGTCCCTTGCCTTAAATCCCTCTCCCCTTCCTGCTCCTTTCCTCCAAGCAACCCCTCCACCAACACCCGCACCCCTTTTGCCACGCAACAAATGCTTGTTAATCGGCCGCGGAAGTCTGCCGTCACCACGCATCACAATTATTGATTTATGCTTTCGCTAATTTAGCTATCAGGCCAAGGGGCACCTTTTTCCTGCCCATTTCCTATACCACTTGACTGCGCTTGCCGCCTCCCCCCTCTCCGCTAACTGCCCCTCTTTCTTTGACTCTTAAAGGTGGAACAGAGCATTTGATATTGGGATCTCCAGCTCTTTCTTTTAGCGCGAGAAAGTGTTTGGGGGGAGGGTAAGAGGGTAATAATGGAATAACGTCCCGTCACCTTTGACGTCCGTCACTTTGCTATCCATCCTGACTTTCTAGTTAGACATATATACCCTTTTCCTGACAGAATGTCGTCCATCCGCACCTTTTAGTCGGCGAATCTACCGCTTCCCTGAACACCCTCAAGGGATGGATTGTTCTACAATGTATTTAAATCATTTCTCTTTTTCTCAAATGTCCTAAATGGGCACGTATTGTTGTTTTTTTTTGTTTTTTTTTTTTTTTGTTTTTTTTTGTAGTCAAGAGTGATCTAGCTGTGTCCCTAATTTTGACATGGGTTAGAAATCAGTCTATTTGAAGCTGTCGATTAGCCGATGTTAAGTACCTTAATAGAGGAAGTTGCTCCTCTTTATACCCATGACCCGATATCCTTGATGCTCATACCGCGGGATCAAACCACCAATGTTTGAGGATCATTAAAATTGTGGCTGTTCCGGGCCTGATCCCCTCCCCTGTTAATATTTCATGAAGTCTTGTTGACACACATTAGGGTAGGTGGATTGGGTGGGAGGGGTGAGGAGGAGGGTGAGGGGATATAAAGGACTCAGGGACTGGGACAGAAACAGCAAATTGTGGTTATATGTAATAGATATACGTGATGGAACCACAGTCCAGACTAGCAATACTGGGATTGGATGGACAGCCATATGCGCTGTGGTGTATATTGTTGTGGGTTTTGGGCGTTATTTTATTTCTATCCATTATTGTGGTGGTGTGCGATTGTAATGTAGGTATTACAGAACTGTTACTACATGTACTACCTTTGATATGATTTAGGTGACAAAGCTAGAGAAATGAGCCCTTGATGCTGCAAGGCATTGATGGCCCAGTTTCATAGCACCATAGCATCTTCTACTGATGCACCTCCAGAGGCTGCTGATGTTGATGCCGCCAGGTTAGGACACAGCTGTGACGTTTCCATGCAACTCTCGGTTGTCAACTGCAACCTGGCGGCGCCAATAATTTCCCATCATAAATTCCCTTGCAGAAAATGTGAATCGAGAGGCACTGCTCCTGCACCCGGCGTATTCCCACCAGTGGTGCTCGAGGAAGGCGACAAGGTAGTTAGAGAGGGGAGGGTTGGACATGATGACAGGTGGATGACAGGTGGGGAAGAGAGGGAGTGAAATGGGGGAACCAGACAGTAATGCAAGAACTATAGCATGGAACAGGCTAAATAGTCAGAGGTTCTTTCCTAGTCGGCAAATCTTTGGGTTTGGTTTAGTTCATTCTCTCCTGGAATTCTTGGGTAATTTGTCGAGGAAACACATAACTAAGGAGAAGCATCTCTGCACTATGATGAGGAAGAAAACATGCCTTTAAACACAGAGGACACAAAGTGACCCCGAGGTGTCACAGCCTGCCTGCACCTGAGCTGCTCCTCTCTCCCTGAGCAGCTCCCCTGCAGTAGTGACCACAACTTCCAGCACTCCCACGCTGGTTCTTCTTCCGATACACCTGTGCCTGGCCCCTGTGTCCGCTACCATAGGTGCCTACCTGGACGACTCCAGCCTCATGATGGTAGTGGAACATCTGGAGGCGATTCATGAGAACTACATATAGGAGCAGATTATGATTAATTGATTGATTGATTGATTTTGTTTAACGTCCTAAGGCCCGTAGGACCTCATGTGACTGCCTCATTGGTTATCTGACATTTAGTCCATTCTTTTTTCAGTCTTAGTTTGCACATATGAGTGTGTGAATGTGGGTGTGCCATGCATGTGTTTGGGAGTCTGCTTGTAGCAGTGGGTGACTGCTCTTGGCATCGCGGCCCTCTTTATCGTGCTGCTTCACCCAGATGTTGTGCCGCAGACTGTTGACACATCATCTGGCCGGTCCATACAGATTATGATGATATGAAACATCTAGATATTAAGATCTATATCTAGAGACTAGTTGTTGATTTATTACATTGGTTTTGATCTAGGTCTATATCATAGTAGATGTGGGATCACGCTTAGAAAGCGGCCTTCTTCCTAGAAAAGGAATATATGCATGTGTCGTTCCTGAATGCTATCATATGAGGAGAGCAGCTCGCTTTACTCGTTCCTCCACTTGCTTGATGATCACACCTGATGGTGACATTGATTTGTCAGACTACTGAAGAATCCTACTTGAGCTGCCAAGATGGTAAGACGCACAGGGTGACTAGGTACAGAGTTACATTCTGTGTACTGTGGGTGGGTGTGCTGATCTGCTCCAGGGCTGCTCAGGTGGTTAACACACCTGATCCTCACACACCTGCATGGATAGCCTCCCATACACCTGGTGACTTGAGGCACGCGTAAGCAGGTACTCATTACCATCCACATACGCTAACTTTCACTAGACCCACCGTATACTTGCTGTGCTGTTGGTGAAGTTCAAATGGATCTATAAAATATAATGTGAGGGGACCGCCTTTTCAATTCATTATGGTTCCATGGCAGAAATGATTTGTCCCAAATGAAGTATTTTTCCCCAGATAACGCATTTTTTCCAGACATGGTGAATATATTTTGTATGATTCCCAAGGAAACTTGGCTATTCTTTTCAGTTGTGAATAACAATTTCCAAACATCGGTGTTTATACTCTACCAAAACATAATTTGGAGATGTTAGACCTCCATAGTAGCCGACGTTAGCACAAACAGTGCAGCCATGAGTTCAGTTGTGAGCCTTTTGAGCCACATGGGTCTATAACAGGCAGACAGGTAGAGCTCCGACGTGGGAACCGGACATGGGACATGTGTTCACATCACACCTGGCTCAAATACAACAACCTTTAATATTTAATATGAGAGGGAAATGCCTGCGCCAAACCTACAACACCTGGCATTCCTTCACAACTCTGCCAGCCAACTGGGTGCCAAGGCAAGATGTTCCAGCGTGCCATATGCCAATGCTCCTTTTGCATTGGATAGATTGAGCAGGATTTCCCCATTTTAGATATATAGCTAGCCGAAGATCCGTTATTCTGCCCACATTATACAGGGCTGGGGAATGGTGTGTCTATCTTCCATCCACAGAGATCAATCTGACCCACAAGAGCCCCTGGACAACCATAAGAACCATTTGCAGATGGAGGGGTCTGTGACCTTTCTTTGACCTTCAGAATACACCTTACCTGTGTCAATGACAGAGACAAAGAGTGACAGCACTCCTAACACTGGCCCTGATCAGGTTAGCAGAAGTAGACCCCGGGTTGTTGCTCGAACGGGGCTTTAGAGATGGGCTTTCAGAAGCTTAGACTGATGACCTAATGTCCATAGCGGACGACGAGAAAAACACCTCTCAACCTATGCGACCAACTATCCAGTGTTGTATCCCTATGCATAACATGTCATTCTACATGTACCCCGGCATTCTTCTCCTCATGTCTCACACTTTTAATGTGATGCCTTTCTAAGCTACTCGAACCCCAAAAGCCCATGCTGCCCGACCCTCCCCTTACCTCTGGTTGTGTTTGTGGATCCTTGCCCCGGACATCCCTACCCAAATATCTGCCTGCCCGACCACAAAGCAACCAACCCAACTGACCCAGTTCACGCCGGGCTAAAAAGGCGGTATGGGCCGGGAGCAGCTCCGAGCACCTCGCTGACAGCAGCTCGACACGGCCGGGAAGGCGCCATGTGCTCAGCAGCTGTGCATACACACAGAGGGAGAAGTGGGGAGTTGGGGAGTGAAAGAGGTGAAAAACTATAGCCCACCCAGCAACGCCACTGCACAGCTAATGAAGGCGAATGTCTGCCCTCCGAAAACAATATCAAGGGTAATTTCTAGGAATCATTTGAGGGATCTATAGAAGTCCGAGTTAGAACCGAGTTAGAACCGTGGTTGATATGAAGAGGACGAGAGGGGGGAGCTGAAGGAGGAGGGCTAAGGGAAGGTGGGGGTGGACACATAGAAAGGAAAGGGGAAAAAAAGGAAAACAGAAAGAGAGGGTCGAGAGGAAGGGGACAAGGGACAGGTAATGGTAAGACTGGCTCTGGTCCGCATATTATCCTTCCACACTGCATCACACCACTGATTTTTTCCCCTTTTGATATCTTTTCTTTCCCTTACACTCTTAAACTGAAATCTAGAGACTTGAGAAACTCTAGGAACTCGGGTTTCAAAGCACGGAGTGAAGGAGGGAGTTGGGAATGAAGACAACGGGGAGAAAGGGAATGGGGAGGGTAGACACACAAAAGGAAGCTGAGAAGAAAGGCAGCATCTGACAAAGGCAGGTGGGGAAACGGGGGGCTGCAGTTGCTCTGTCATATAGCACCCGGAAGAATGGTAAGTCACCACTCACAGCAGGGTTCAGGCCACCACCCCAGACGGGCTTGCTGACACATGGCTCCAATTTACTGAGCAGCTCACTCAAAACATGACCTACTTCCCTCCACTGTGTAACTCACATGGCCCCAACCCGGTTCTGTTCTACACCAGTAGCACCAGACCCCTCCTGGCTTCTCACTCACCCCATCACCACTACAACACCTCCAAAACACCTCACAACAGCACAGACACCAAAACACCTCCCTCTTTCATAATTGTTCCCACCTAATGATATAGTATGATATACACTACCGGTAATTCCATTTCCTTTTCCTCAGTCCTTTTTCATTATTTCACCTCTGCTTATCCCAGCTTCCTGATCTTTCTCCATTCTGACTACCCTTGGACCAGCCCTGTCATGTCTCCCACTGACAGCGGAGTCTTATCATCCATGTCTAATGATGACACTGGTTTCCTGCTCTCCACCCCGTCTTGTCACCCCGCAGTGGGCTCAGTATCTCCACATGCTCAACTTGGGGCTGATAACACTGCTTTATCATGGGATCATCTCCTCTGGTGCCTGTCATTAATCAATGTTTTCCTACCTCTCATCCTGACCAGTATTAACATGGTGAGACCATTGGATCATCTACACTCCTGGCCGGCACTCTTTTTACCGACTTGTGCAGATGTACAGGATTTCTTTGCTACTTAAAAATGTACACATGACCAGTATTTTAAATATCCAGATCTCACTATGGGCAGGAGTTAGGTCTATAGTCATGGTCACTATTAGATTTGATGTAAAACTGCATGACCTGGGGTTAAACTGAATGTCAATGCTTTACAATACCGATTATATGTACTGAATCCTACATCGTAGGCAGTTAAAGAGCAGCAGCCTCTAACCGGTAATATCACACTACACTAGGGACACAGGATATTAGGTAGATGTGTTTTTGCTATCTGTTGCGTGTGTAAGGACAATAAAAAGAGAAACTCCTTTTCCTGGTGCCTCGGGCTTCTGGGTCCCTACATTTTACATTGTCAGTGTTTTTATCACTTTCCCTTATCATGATGACACACAAAGCTTGGCATATTTTCAATAAAATCCCTGTAAAACTCCTCATTCCCAATGAGCCAAATAATGTGTGGAATAAACCTAAGTACTAACCTATTCTTTTCCTATTCTCAATTGAATTTTACCCATGTACGTCCAAAACGTTGCATGTGTAGCGCATATTTGTCATTTCCTTTAGCTTCAGGCTACGAAATACAGTGAGTTAAGTCTAATCCCTTATGCCTATTTAAGAGGATGGAGATACTGTTTTGGATCATTGTATCCGTCATGGGAGCGGTTAAGAGTAAGCAGAAAATGTTAGTGGCTTCTCCGACACTCGTTTCTACTATGTTAGTTAGTATGAATGCATTGTGTTAGTTATATATTCTATTGTTTTATAATTGAACTTACTTCCTACTGGAGGGGCTTCTTGATTGTTTGGTCCCCCTGAAATATAGTTGTAGGTGTGAATATGTTGTGAACAAAAGAAACATAATATTTCTATCTATGTTGGTTGAAGAAAACATAAAAGGAATCAATACATAAGCAGTGTCCACTGGAAAAGAAGAAATGAAACAAAAAATTATGGCACCTCAGACTGTCCACTCTTTGAAA
Source organism: Acholoe squamosa (assembly GCA_949317995.1). Classification (NCBI taxonomy): domain Eukaryota; kingdom Metazoa; phylum Annelida; class Polychaeta; order Phyllodocida; family Polynoidae; genus Acholoe; species Acholoe squamosa. Next base: position 60,071,279 of record OX439036.1, on the reverse strand, counting down.
GGAACTTTTTAAGAAACTTCTTATTAAGATAAGGTATTTGATATATTTTTTCCACTTAATGCACCGTTATGCCCTAAGGGGCAAAATGGATTCAATAATGTAACAAGGATGGTCAGATCAAAGAAGTCCTATTGTTACACAGGGTCCATTATGAGGTGTCTACCAGACAGATCAATGATGTAAGTGATGGTCCACCAATGTCACCTTACCCCTTTTATCTGTAGTCATTAAAGACACCTCTGTTTGGCCATCCACCCACTGAAAACCCATAGCTGAGACGTCAATGGTGTTCCTTATGCCATAAAACACATTTGAACTATTGTTGTGTTTTTTTTCTAGAATAATAGTCAATGTTTCCACTCTGTTCAACAAGGAGGTCAAAAATCAGAGATTTCGTTAGTCAGTAGGAATCGCATTCAGATCATAGATGATTGTCCTGAAAATATAACTGCCGATATTCTAGAAAGACCAGGTATCCCAACTCAGACTAATAAATGATCGTCTAACCAGTTTCTTCTTTTTCACTTCCTCTCCTGTAATACAAACACATAACTGCCTTCACCTTTCACCCTCTAACACCTACCGATATATTACAGCGAGCCCCCTCCCTGCTCTCTACACCTTAGATCTATTGGCTCGTGCCGTACACGTGCAGCCTGCACCTGCACACGTCTCCTGCACCTGTCCACTCATATATACCCCCTCCCACTGCGCATGCCCCTGCACGTGCGCAGTTGGACAGCTGTCAAGGAATGAGCCTCTAATCCGTGCCTACTATCAGATCTACACTTGACCTTCAGTGCACGGTAATAGGTGATAACATGTAGAGTGCGGAGCGATCGAGGTACATACTGGGCAAAACAGAAAGTAATGATGCATGGGTTTTTATTGGCTGATAACTAAGATAAGCAGGTTGATATTGGTATTTACTCCAACTAATTGTAAATGCCTTTACCTGGGTTGCCAAATCTTTTGATCTTATCCTCCTCTCTGCATTACGTTTAATTGAAATCAATGACTGGTGATTAATGTGAATTCCAACGTTACTGGAATATTTATTACTTTCATCTAAGTGCTTTTCTCTTCAAAAACCACATGTCATCCTATTTAAATTTTAAAATGATGCAAGAAGAGTACTCGGATATTCATGGTTGACGCTAGACTAAATGAATGCCCGCCCCTTCCCGCTCTTCTTTGCCAATAGAACTTTTGATTCCTTTGGAATTCTGGACTTACACTGCAATCGAATTTAATCTTAAGGCCCATTGATATGTCAAAAGACCTAGGTTCAATATTGAACAAGAGGCGAACCGGTTTAACTGTACTTTTTTTAAATCTGATGATGTTGTTTCCCGCTAGTAGGCCTATATGATATTAGGGGTGTCGCCCTCACAGTGGCACATTATGACCTGTCAGAAGGAGGGCTCGCAAAATTCCCCGGTCTTTACTTAAGAGAGGAAGGTCTGTGGTGTCAAAAGGAGTGGGTCCTTACCTGAACCCAAACACGACAGCCTAAATTCTTAGTATAATATAAGTGTAACTGCAGTCACATTTGATTCCAGATTATGTAACATGTATGGAGATGTTCTTATAATGCAGTCAGAAGTGAGATGGGGGCATACCCCGATAGCGCCAGCCCGCAGCTGGGCTGTCCTGACTGTCACAGTGTAAGTAGTATATGGAAATGGTACACACTCGTGTGGGTCCGCTAGGTGTCTTGCTATGTACATAACCACGCATTTTGTGTATAGCAAGGCACTGGAAAACCTGACAATTAGACAGAAACATAATCTGACTATTGCAGGTAATACTACATACCTTTCAGGTTATGGCATGAGATGCTCTACATAGGACCGTTACCGTGGCAAAGTCTATCTGAGTCTTCGTCTAATAGAATCATACTAATCTTACTTTGCAGCCAGTGATGACCGGCCGCCGGGCGGAGGGAAACGGAGATAGAGAAGAGGAAGAAAGGCTAGGATACAGTGATTGGGGCATGTCTTGATCATAGATTCCCTAGCATGAAATCAATAAATTAATCTAGTTGTTAGAGAGGGAAATGACATTGCTGCAGGTTAAACAACACACATATGACATGTGTTTCTAGGATTTGCCTCAGTCTGATCCTAAAACCAGTTCATCAAGCCACTACAGATTCATTCGGTAAGGTGAAGAAAGGGGCCAGGAAAAGGGGTAGTCAGTAGGGAGGGTAGCGCCTCATCGGGTATTCCATGGCAGGCGGTAGTGAGTGACAGCCCCGAGACTGGACGTCCCACCACAGGGAAGGCCCCCTGCCACCCACCCACCTTCTCCCCAGTCCACTTCCCATCAGTGGCCACCACCCTCTCTCTCTGCTCTCAGTAGACCTCACCGATTTAGTTATGGCACTGGATGTGCCGGACGTAGCTGGACTTAAGTCAGGGAAGTGGGCTTTGTCAGTCAATTTTAACCCTTTGAAGGCAGCAGAATAACTCAACATGGAGACAGGGAGTGACCCACTTGGGAGGTTGGGTCATCAGGTGTCAAACCGTCTCTGTCCATTACGGTCAACATTTTCGAGAGCTATGAGCAAGGCAACTACACTGAACTCCCTCTGCTGGATATATTAAGTGCTATACACCAGTTTCACTAGTCGCCATCCCAAGGAGGAGCCCCTGTATGTTAGCCAGCTAGGAGGGCTAGACAATCATCTAGCCCCATAACCCTATGCAATCAATATGGAGAAAGAGACACCTCTCAGAGATGAGCCTTAATCTGGTAGAAGACATGTCCCCTCACCTTAAAAATTACAGCTACATAGAGAGAAAATGTTCAACTACCCATCCCTGCGATATTAGGGCATTATCTTTAGCCAACATCTATCTAGACTTAGATAAATATGAGTGACCTTTCAATTTTGAGAGCTCAGAAAAGGGGACAGAAGGGGGTGCATTGGGGTGGTGTTGGTGGTCATAACAAACCACAAGACAGGTCCGTTGGGCATGGGCATGGAAAGCCAACTCCTCAAAAGGTCAAAACTAAAAGGTCAAGCAAAGGGAGGTCAAAAATTGCAGAAAAAACCCCTGGTCCCACCCACTCTGAAACTGCTTCCCATGTCCATGTTGGGGGCATTAAGCCAATTAAATATAGATTATCTCACCATGGAGAAGTGTGTTAATGGTTATCTCAGGCCTGGGTAAGGGGTGCTGTCTTTGATGTTTATTATCTCTCCTCCAGTGTCCACCACAGTAATGACAGGTGACAACCCTACTCTGACCACCCTCTTTTCCTTCAGAATCACCCTTCCAGTGGTGCCCCTGTAACCGGGCCAAAATGGTCAGGTCAACACTAGTGCCACCTACTGTATTATGGTTGATGAAACCTGTGTTATACGAGAAGATGCTACATTACACTGCCTTCTATCCTCCTCAGGATTTGAGGAGGACAAAGCGAACAAAGAAACGTCATGTAACAGACAGTTTTTACTGATCACCTGGAGCAGTTTGCTCGTATCTTTGAGCTGGTGCTAGGGTTGGGTGTGGTAGATTTGTGATGGCGAATAGAGAGGGGTTGAAATGTTGATGCAGTATACCGATTAGAACGCTGTAATGATAGAGGCAGCGGCAGATTTGTGAACTGAATTGTATTGAGGGGAAAATGAAAACCTCAGTGTGAGGGGAGATTAGAAGGGTAAAGAAATATATCTGACAGTGAGGCGAAGTGCTAATGCTGTGGTGAGCTATGAAGTGATGTTGGTGATGGTTAATACACAGGAAGGAACATTTCATACTGGTATGAAGAGTGTGCTATTGTAGAAGGCTTCGCATCACGACATGAGGCGTGGAGTAAAGGCGTCTAGAAAAGGGCCTATAGATGGTAGAGGATGGGATGGCCTCAGCCGATCACGCCAGCAACAGTTTGCCGCCACAATCATGATCACTCAGACAATTAGGCGTTGACGCGTCCCAGACCGAGGCTGCCGCGCATGCGCATCAGAGCCCGCCGTCTGCGCGGCCGGACACAAATATGGAGTAATGGAGGGCGGCAGGAAGAAGGCAGGGGGACGGCAATGAGGGATAAGGGGATCTGGCAGCAGACCTACCGCGGTCAGTCCCCCTCCAGTAGATCTTATCGTAGATATAGAGCTTTTCTCTACTACATACGTCAGGACCGCTATCTGCATGACATGTTTCCTTGTGACATTTTGTTATAACTCCTTCTGTATTCAACTGTTAGATTGTGCCAAATTGTGGAACAAATCAAGTGGGTCATCATGCTAGATACTTTTTACCTTTGATGAAATCCTTTTGATTCCCCAGCCACAACATTTTTTTCCAATTGGCAGATTTTCAATGGTTCAATTGATTTGTCATGTTCACCGTGATACATGTACTCAATGCCATCTACAATGTGTATGTTTCTTACATTGATGGCCCCATCAATCGGAGGTAATGGGGTAAATTGAAAATGATCGCCCGGCGAATCTATGACGGTATCTATATGTTCCGGAAGTACATCGCCGCAAGGACCCCACCGGAAGTCAAGATGGTATATCATCCGGATATTGCCGAAAATGGCCTATGTTGATCAGTATGAGTGGGGAAGTAACGTTGTCTGTTCTTGATTTTCATTGAAGAGAATGAGGAAGAGGGGACGATGGGCAGGAAGTATACGGCCGATAGACGGGAAAGTAAGGAGGGAAACCGGGAGAGATGAGCACTTGGTTTCACAGGCATATATAGCAGGGAGTTGGAAGGGGGGGGGGATATTATTCAATATTAAAGCAGAATCGCATTACCATTATGGTTATGGATGGGTCACGGGGGAGGAGTACAGAGGGGGCTTATCTGAAGCAGGGCCTCCCGCGTATAATTGTTAATTATGTATATGGGCATCACAATTGATAAACACTGCATATTCACTTCAAAGGCAGGATGGAGTATGGAGTCAGAACCATCTATATAGATGTATGCTACACCCAGTCAGGCGATCGTACACAATGGGCTGAGATACACATTAGCCATGCTGTGTTCTCCAAGGTTTTTAAATACCACTGTTGAAGTCGATCCCCTATTGAGCCATAATCTCTTTTAAGCACACAATGTATACTTGGTACTATTCAGTGCCAAATTGTGTACTGGGAAGCTACATGTACCGCCAGATGATAGCATACAAACAACGCAGTTGAGATTCAAATACATTTGTATAAAGGTCCCAACAGTGCCTTACAGCTTTGCACATACTGCGCGCATGGGACCACTGCCCGAAGTCGTTGGTCAACTAATGACACATAGGTCAGCAATGACCTCACCCTTTGTCGTCAATAAAAGCTATTATTATTATCACTAACCATAGCCATCACTACAGCGCTACAGTCCCATTTAGCAAGAACGCGAGTAAATCCCTAATCTGTGCTGTCAGTCACGTTGGCCCTCATTCACTGAGTCCCATTCAATCATAGGCAGTGGCATTGGATGCAGCATACATGTTTCCTGAATATACTGTCCTTTACAGGGGTGGAAGTGGAGGTCATTGGGCACAAGCCATGAAACTGTTCAGTTAGAGACCCTTAACTACCGGTACACGTTTGTATAAGAACTGCTTTTATCTCCTGGCTTTGGTCGTCTATTATCATGTGTGATGACCAGCAGCGCCACATGTATGATGTGGGTGTGCCCAGTTGATGTCAGAGTGTCAGGTGGATTACTATGGTTCACTTTGTGCGTAAAGGTAGGTAGCAGTGGTCGTAGTGGTCACATCTGGTGGCAGTCCCTGTCTTCCCTGCCCCACCCAGCCCTGACCACTAGATGCACCTGCAGCTTACCACCAGACTAATGCAGCCACATCCCTTGCTACATCATAACAACCAATAGTGCAGCAGGCCCGTATAATCTATATCAATATCGCCATTTTTTCTGTCATTTAAAAAGGAAGAGGAGGAAGAAGACTTCAAGGGTTGGATGTAGAAGTAGCTGCTCCGTATTTACATTTTTCTCGTGGCAATTCAGCGAACCCTGGGTATAAGTTTCTCAATATTTCCTCGGTCGTTCGTGGGTCAACCCAGTGGTTAAATACTAGTGAACCATGATAATAGATTTGATCATTTTCATACAAATACCCCACGATCAAGCTCTGCATCAGTATCAAGTACTGCATACCTGATTTTCCTACGGCAAAGGTTTAAATCTGAATTGCCACGAGTCAGATGAGCGCCACTTATATATACTACTTACACCATGCACTGAGCATGGGGGGGGATCCTCGGGGCGATCACTGTCCTGCAGGAAAGGTTTAAAGAAATGAAAAACATGTCATGCTATTCTACCACCCAGCCACTAACAAACACCGCTGACTTCCACCCCCCCCCCCCACACACACACAGGTGTTTAAGGGTCGGCGTAGTTGTCCTATCTAGTCTTCTGCTCCTCCAGCCACCTGTGGACACCCGCCCTCCTCCCCACCCTCCTACTACAAGACCACATGGCCCCCTGCCTCCAGGGAGTGGAACCATGTGGTGTAGACATATGTGTGTCAGTCAGTGAGGAAGTGAGAGGTTGGGGAGGGGGAGGGGAGGCACAGACACAGGAGGAGGGTGGATGGGTGTCACAGGTGTGCACCTGTGCACCTGTCCCTTCATCCTTCTACCATCCAGGTCAGTATGGATAAAACACTAAATATCACCAACTCTATGTCAACTAGTCATCACCCAGTATAGCCAACATTGGAGACAAAACACTATAGAGTTTCAGGACTGGCCCAAACCAAACTGAACAAGCAGCTTCCGACAAATACACGGCTGTTTGGCAATAGTTTGGCACTCATGTAATATTTGAAACCACTTTCTAAAGAAATTCACTTGTCACTTTTGGCATACCCTAGGGAGAAAGCCAGCCTTTACATCTTGTCGAATTTCAATTACAGTCCCAATGCTATTTTTAGTGAGTGTAATGCCAGGCTCATCCCAGCTAGTTCTGCTACAATGTCACTTGCATTCTCTAAGCTGGAACTGAGAAATTTCTGCTTGAGAAATCTTGTCAACTAAGGGAGTGATCATTTTTTAGCAAGGGGGGGGGTGGCTGGTGGGTTTGCGCGCGGACCCGCTGAAAAAATCCACCCCCCCCCCCCTCTTGATGGGGTAAAAACATTTTGACCCCCCAATAAGGGCCGAAAATCGCGCGCCAACGTGCCCTTTTACTCTATAGTAACGCACCATGTTTTCCACTGAAAACAGGGGAAATTATTTTGACCCCATCAGAGGGGTTGAAAAAATTCTGACCCCCCCTGGTCAAAGGGTAGAAAAAATTCTGACCCCCCACCTCAAACCCACCAGCCCCCCCCCCCTTTGTTAAAAAATGATCACTCCCTAATGGTGGTTTTCTAAGAACTGTGGTGCTGGCATGAGTCTCACAGGGTATCCAGATCGTGGGAAGCAGTTTCAGAGTAGGTGGGACTAGGGGGGTTTTCTGCAATTTCTGACCTCCCTTTGCTTGACCTTTTAGTTTTGACCTTTTGAGGAGTTGGCCAAAAGTGGGGGGGGGGGGGACATGTCCCCCCTGCTTTCCACGCCTATGGTATCTATTTTATTGATATACACGCATGGGTTCTAAATCCCCTGGTCTATATCCACCTTTTCAGTGGATTGCATCTAAAGAATCACTCACTGCAGGTGATAAATGTTATTTGACAATATTTAAAAAAAAACTTGAAATTTTCACAGGTAATACGGGTGGTTGAGCAAAGAGAAGGCCTGATCATGGTGATTTTGGACGCATTCTACCATAACAAAGAACTCTTTCAATGCCATAACTGTCTCTGATGCCAAGAGCATAAATGATGTCCCAAAAATCAAATGGTCTGAATCATTCTCTGAAATACAATATATCACTGCACATTCGGACTTGGAAATTAACTCTAGGTCCTTGGTCAATGTACATACAATTGTGACAGGATCTGCAAAAGGGGACCCTGTTTCAGGGGAAATAGGGTCCCCTTTCCCAGTGCATGTCAAAGTTATGAGTATCTCAATACTCTTTATTCCAACCTAAGCAGACCCTACAAGTACCACCTCTATCACCACCACACCCTCATCCCTTTACATCAGCAGCACCATACTACTGCTGCCTCCCATATCAGCCGTCCACGTTACATACATACACCCTCAGTGGAGATGTCCTTTTAGTTGGTACAGGAGAGGAGTGGCCATCTAAGGGGGAGAAGAGAACACCCCACCCACCACTGCCCTTTCTGACCCGCGGCCTCCCATTGCCTGATCCGGCTGCTGGTGGACCTGCTGCCCAGTCCTCCCCGCCATTAGTCAAAGTGGACTGCAGAGCGCCAAGACAGGCGAGTGACAGGCGGGCAGGGTGGGCAGTTCTGATGGCAATGGTCGGTAGGTGGGGGAAAAGGGGAGGGGAGGGGGCCTGGGGGCATTAAGATGGGATGATGTCTCCTTCGCTGACCGGTCCTAGGGCGCTGACGGGGCAGACAGAGGTCGGGGGTAATAGACTGTTAGACGGCATCATGGAGAAGTAAGCTACTGCTTAGAACAACTCAGAGGGCGGGTTGAGGAGCTACGGATAGAGCTCACAGGGAGTAGATGGGAGAGGGGGATGGAGCGGGAAAAGGAGAGAACAGGACACAAACGGACAAAAAGAACTGATGGAGAGCCACTATAGATCTGTGTAAACGACCGCTGAGGTCCTAGACATTGTGTCTGGCCAATATCTGAGTAGAAATCAACACTGTAGCATCCAGCCACTATCTGCAGAAACTACCGGTAACGCTATCTGTAAACTAACGCTAACTGTGGGTACTTCACCATTAACTTGATGCAGTTGACATAAGGGGGAATCTAATGTGTCTTGGGGAGGTGGGGGGGGGGCGAGGAGACAGGGGTGAAGGTGCGAGCAGCAGACTGAGAGTATGGTTTAATATAAAGGTTCCTTTACCCTGTGTGAGATGCTCAAAGCTGCTCACCCACCGCCCGCTCAGGCTACCCGTTTGGTGCAAAGGCGAAGGTCAACCGGCCACTAAGCACTATAACGGTACGACATAATCTAACTACTCCTTCATGACTGAAAGCTTCAAGAGATGATGGAACGGCCTACTTACTAGAATTAGTCTTATAAAATTGCCTCCTTTTCAAAACTAGCTTTTTATCATACTGAATAGAAATTAAGGCGATCTTATCTATATGACATAACCAAGGAAAGCTTGACAATAATCCTGCTTAACAATTCAACCTGTTCAGTGCTGTCTCGATTGGCCGGAAGATGAGCTATGGGATAGCTGTCCGGAAATCCATTCAAAACTCTCCACAGCGATACGAAAACTCTAACATCGCTGTCCTTTCTGGCAACCAGTGAAAACGCAATTATGCACTTTGCAAACATGATGCAAAATCTTGTGGAATGGAACCTAAAAGTTGTCTGAGGAAAACTCCAGCGATTATTCCATCCTGAATGAGAGTCCTGTCCGAAAATAGTCATTTTCTAGGCAGCATTTTGAAATTGAGAAATCACAAAATGTTTAAGAATCAGGTGAAAATACAGTGCCAATTTAGAGAAAAACACCACTCCTTTCTTGAAAACATCCTGATTCTTGAAAACAGTCCGATTCTTTTAAGGTGTCTGGAGAAAACCCCTTGTTCTGCAGGTGCCCAGGGAAATCAAACCCTAAATTGTCAGAATTGTGCCTGGAATATTTACAGCACAGGTCCAATTGGCAAGGTCTAAGCCTGTATACATTTATATTGCTTCCCCTGATTGACTAACCTAGGCATGTTATGTGTTTTTTTTTGCAAGTTGTTGAAATACTATGCTATGGAGTGGAGTGGCCCGTTGACATCTATCTGAGCTGCTCTAACCAGACACCGCGAGTAATTCATGAAGTGGGGGAAGTATCGTTCACAGAGCATTTCAAGCTGTCCTCCTTTAAGAAGCTCGCCTGTTACTCCTCTAATTTTCTTTTGAAACAAGAGGGGCAAAGACGGACAAGCATACCGGTATATGTATTTTGACATATTCTAGGTCCAGCTTTTAAAAGTACTTCGACAAGTCCAATTTATCAAACTTGAAGTTGTGTACAACGAGAGCAACAGTCATAACTGTGAAGTGGCATTGTTATAGAGCTGGGAATAAGCAATAGCCAACACAACAAAGAAACTAGAAGCTTTGGAAGGCCAAGTGAAGGAGGGATGTGGAACGGTGGAATACCAGGCATGCACGGAAGCATGTGTAGACGACCACGACCAGGAGGAAGGGAAGGAGAAAGAAACCCAGACATAGAATAGGCTGGACGGTGGGGTGGGTGAAGGAGAGATGGCCATCGCCAGCTAATGCGGTCCTGTCCTTTGTGGCCGTCGTGGGCGGTGGAGGAGAAGGAGGGTTGGGTGATGAGGGAGAGAGGGAGGAGGGAAAGGAGTCCGGATCAGACAGTGGCCATTAGTGCATGGGCGGCTACTCATCTGTTTCTGAGGTGATAAACAGCCACAGCCCGAAAGGAGTCGGCAAAGGGACAGCAGTACTGTCACATAGCAGGGCGGTATACTGGAAGGGAGATGCTATCAACAGAGAAAGTGAGGGACATACATTGTATTATATAAATGACATATTTGGGAAGTGAGGGAGTAGTACTGTGTAGTGCATACATGTTGAATTCATCATATTAGAAGAAAAGAACAGATGGGAAGGGAATATATGGGGATAAATAGGAAGATATGTACATTATCAAATAAAAACAAATTTACATGGATATGGTATTGAAGAGGTGTAACGGTACCACCGCCTTCTCCATTATGATATCTCTATATCAGCCGCCTGCTATCACATCATACAACAAATTTCTCTGTTGAAACACATATATAGGACATATATTCAACCCCCTGTCATACACACGTGCCCCTTGTGCGACCCACTTACACCCGAGCTTACTGGTATGTTATTACCACGTCGGCCTAGTCTTCCTTCTGAGTAGTATACAGAAATAGGAGTTGTGCTCTGGCAGTGTAATGACCCCCTACCACCAGGCGCTGATAGGCCGGCCCCTCTGTGCCTCTTGTAATGGGGCGGTGGCCGCAAATTGAATGTTTTCTATCAGAGCAGGGGTCCCAAATTGACTGTGCTCCTCAGGGGGACATTACCACAGGGTGAATGTGGGTAATGGTAGGGAGGACAGCAGCAGGAGCAGCACGAGGAGGAGCAGGTTATATTGGTGCTGACCACGGCCCAAGTTTGCCCACTGCTGGCTACTGCATGTTTGACCAGCAGATTCCTGTGAGCAGCTCAAACTTGAACTGTGAGAAGCCCAACCTTGCAATGTGAGAAGCCCAATCTTGCACTGTGAGAAGCCTAATATTGTACATGTATTGTGAGCAGTAGACCTGTGCTGAGGGCTATATAAATACACAAGTTATAATAGGTAAAAAATGTGGTGTGGAACGCATCCATAGAACTGTCAGGGCAACAGAGATTAGATCTACATGAGCGAGGTAAGTTTTGCCACACTGCTGTCGACCAATTTGGCTGTCGACCAATTTGGTTGCTTATCATGCCACAAGGATGGCTTCATTGCTGCCCTCTATTAAACCAGAAAGGTTAAATAGAACCTCATTGATTAAACCAACAGTCACTTCTTTGTGACTTCAAATTATGCGTAAATGAGCTCTTCATTACCTACTAACAGGGTATTCAAATATCTGATACATCTATGGTTATTTCTACAGGACGAAAGTGAGCAGAAAATAACCAGAAAGGTAAACTACATGACTGTCATGTAACACCAAACTGTCTCCTGTGGGCATTCCCTGGGCTTTAACACAAGCCTGAGAACATTAAGTAACAAATGATCCTTTATTGGCTTCACCAGCCCCCACATGTGTCTCTCACTTCAGGTCACCATCCCTCACTTTTTATCCGGCCATAATTGATAGGAGTTAATTTTCTGCTTTGCCTCCACAAGCACCAGCTCATAAGCGCCCGTCCTGGGTCGATGGGGACCCCCAATACCCCCAGTCTCATATCACTCCCCCTCCCCCTACCTCCCCCAGTCTAGGGGAGGGTGGAGGCAAACAATACAACGTTAATATCCAGTTAATGAAGTGGCCACTGTGAGGGATGAAGCGACCGGGTTCTCCGGGTCCCTGCAAACATGCCTTAATCACAGGGTCTCGCATTTCCGGCCACTCAGGAAACACTGGCCGCGCATTTGCTGAGCGTTGGTGGTTAATCTTTGCCCAGGCGCAAAGAGGGAAGCTTCGAGAGTTGTATGTTTCTTTTCTCTTGCGCCTACATTCCACACATCTTTCAATCTTCATCAAACAAATCTATTTTCATGGAGACATATAACAATACAATTAACTTCTATAATCTAATGCAGTAAAGAGCACTTCATTAGAAAAGTCAACACTGAATACGACCAGCATTAAACAGGAAGTTGACAATACAAAACTGGAAGCAATACACATACCCAGCAATGGATTTAAAGTAAAAAGAAAAAAACAACAACAAAAAAAACCGAAGTAGTCCGTGCAAAACGGAAGTCAACAGCCCCCATACCGGAAGTGGACCTCTCTACCCGGAAATGAACCGTGCGACCGAGGGACGTAGAGAAAGAGCCACTTCGGCCCCTGTGCCACCAGCGAACAGTTGAGAGGTGCTTGGAGGGGGTTGAGGCCCAGTGGGCAGCACAGGGGCTCGAAACGAGCAAGAGCGGTAGAGATCGGGGAACTGACAATGGCTTCGCTAATTGGTGCCCTCGCGGTGTGAGCTTGCCCCTAATTACCCCGGCCTCTAATCTATCCATCTCACACACCGCCAATCATCCACCCGCCGCCCAAATTGCCAATTGCCTATTCCGGGCTCTGGCAAGACGACCCAATAATAAGGAGCTTAGTTTCAGGGCGCTAGCAGAGTGGAGTATTCAGCCCGCGCTGTCTTCATCTGCGGAGTCAATGCTCTCATCATTAAGTCATTATGTGAGCAGCTCACATTGGTTAAGCCCTAACGGCCGAGAGCAGCCTGCCGGAATAGACTGAATTGAAGCTGCTCTAACGCCTGGCTTCAAGCTGCTCTGGTCTGGGTCTTCTGTTCATCCACATAGAACAGGGATTACACCCCATATGCCAAGATGATACAGAACAGTCCTCACAGGAATCCACTGAACATGGATCCGGAAATAGTTCACTATGTATTAATTAACACCACATATATGCCGTAGTTCGGACGCATCCTTGCTCCCGGAGATATGTCAAATGTTTTAGTACAGATCGCTTTTTACTTCAATGATTTCTTGCATATACCCCCGTCATCAGTCTCCTAGAGAAACTGTGGGTGAGAAATGGCTAGACATTGCGCTAATACTGTGGCAATATCAGGCTTTGTAGGACTACCCCTTCCACTCCCCAAGAGGATCAAGCCCCACACTAATCTCCTCCACCCTGTTATCTTTCTCAGCGATTAGAGCCTAAGACCCAGCTCACCTAATATAAGGGTGTTACCAGTCAATGGGAGATCCATGCTCTCCAGTACCTGTTTAGTAGTTGCACTGTCAACGAGGAGGGGAAGGTGATGTATAGTGTGAGTTTCCATTGTCTCTCTATGTTGCTGGAGTTTTACTGATCGTGCATCGGGTAAAAACAAAGCACATGAGCATGGGAGAAGCATCTGCCCAAGGGGTAGAATGACGATAGGATGGTGGCTTACACAGAGCGAACAGTTAAGGTCTATATAACCCCATCCTGACAACCTCACCCACTACCAAACCATTAAAACTAACAACCAGTGGCTCTGGGGGTAGGTTTGTCACCGCCGCTAGGGCACCCCAGAGGGCACCACTGGTATCCGAGCAATTGAGCGAGCAGCTCGGAAGGAGGGTGTAATTTTCACTCGGAGCGATTCGGCTGCCAACAGCCCTCCCTTGGAGACACTTTCTGCTCGTTGTGTTTAGTTTGTGTGATTTGGACTTAAAGCATGACTGTGGGGTTGATGTCTCGTGTGGGGTGGGGAGGAGGCAAGGGGAATTGAATGTCAGACTCAAAGAAGTGACACTTCAAGTGAGCAAGATCAGAAAGCGACTTGGTTATATGAACTGGGTTTTTATTTATTTTTAATGGAGAAAGCACTTGATTCACTAGTTAGCACTTATACTATCGCTGCAAAATGTATCTCATAGAATATCCATTGCAGTAACAGGCAGTCAGCACAATACCCCCCTTTCTACTCGGCCAAATGAGGAGCAGCCTATTTCAGCAATTGCTTTTATCAAATTTGGCAAACTCCGAGGGCCTTCAAAGGCCATTAGATCCTTGGCTGCATAACCTGATTTGCTAACTGAATGCGGAAATCAGTGGTCGAGGCCATCACTAGCCAAGTCGACTGCCCCATATCTGCAGATATGTTGACTTCCACGGCCGAGCTTTTAAGGTAAATGACGGGGGACCAGTCCCAAAAGCAGGTCATCGACGGTGCGTTCGGTACCACTGAAAAACGGACATAGAGTTGAGAGCTAATCTTTTTCGGGGGCTCTGCCCCCGAACCCCCACTAAAATTTTTGCATCTACCATCCCCCCAAAATAAACTTTTAAATATGCTCCCTAAAATTGTAACATTAAGTCACCTTTTCTCTGAATATTCAAAGAATCTGGCATGTGGGCAGATGTAGTTAGAGATAAAAGTTAGCAACCTAACGCACCCCTCATGACCTACTTTCGAGGGTGGTCCCCCGTCATTTACCATATAGCTTTTAGCACTTCCACTGTGCGAGCGGCTCTTATAAATTCCATCTTGGACTAACTGTCAAAGTATTCAGACACCGATGAGATTATTTGCTTGGAGGAAGTTCATTGGGAGAGGGATGGTAGTCCCTATTGTTTCTGTTCAAAGATAATGTAACCTTTTACATTCCATTTATGTCCCAAATTAAAAACGATTGACTACTTTTGGAAAGCTAATTCTTTTAGCCACCCCCCCGCCTTAAGAAGTACTATGAGATCGGGAGATTATCTTGCTATATCGAATATGAGCTGACTACACGAACTTAGAAAAGTATATATCCAATTAGGAAGTCAAAGGTTGTGGCTTCAGCCAGATATCAATATATTTCAGTCCAGTAGGCTAGTCCACACCAAACAGTCTTCCTGCATATAAGGGTTACTAGTATTGGTAGGGGAGCTGCTCAGGATGGGGTGAGTTGCTGTCAGAAGCAGCTGGGTATAACTAGGCCACAGTGCTGCTCTTATTGTTAGAGAGGCTGGGGGTCGGCAGTACTATTATAGTCAAAGCAGCTCTGAGCAGCTCAGGCGGTAAAGAGTATCATAAAGACCGCTAATAACAGGCTCAGATTACTGTGAGCTGCATTTCTATTATAGTTTGTATCAATGCTGATTCATCTGGACGGTCGCAAAGCAACAGGGATACGTCCTGCTTATCTGGTAAAGTTCAAGACTATTGGACTATTGTCATTATCATCTATATACACACACACATAATTATATATATATATATATATATATATATATATATATATATATATATATATATATATATATATATATATATATATATTATTGCCTACCTCATCCATATCGATGAGGTAGGTTAATCAACTTTTAGGTTTTCTTGACCATGCATCTGATCTCGCAGTTCAGTTAATTTGGTATTAGTGAGGTGTGTCTGACGTCCCAGTATAGTTAGTTCGCATTGGACCAGTCCATCTGAACTCCAAAATCTGTTTCCCCGCGGGTCAATCTGACCTATCAGTTTAAGGAAATTCTAGAACTGGTGCTGTTGGGCAGGTTCATAATTGGGTACTGAAAAGGCCCGAGCTAGACTAAGCTGACCTTCTGTGTCAGTAAATTCTCGATCAGTTAGTACTGGATCACAACATGGTGGTCACAGTAATCCAGATAATGTAAATCATGAACATATGAACGAGAATTTGATATTGACCCCGGGTTCTGTATGGTCGTCTACTCAGAGTTCAATTGGATCATTGCGCCCAACCTTAGGCCTATCTGATAAGAGTCTTTTCCAAGGTAGGTTCTTTAGCATGAGGTCTGGTGAGCAGCGGCGGGTGGGTGGGAGGGTGTACATGGAGCCTAATGTGGGTAGACATGGCCGTAATGATACTTGGCTTCGGTAGCCGCGCCCCACCATCATCTCCCTAAGCGCTGTATCACATTCGCAACTCAATAGGCGCCGGTCGAGGCACAACCTTAAAACCTCCTCCTCCTCCTCCTTGGGCTCAAGGGCTGTGGTGGCAGGGGATGGTGGGTATTTGCCGATTCAATCAGCCAACAAGGGCAGTGCTGGTATATGGGGCATAGATGTGGGTGGGTAGGGCCGTGAGGGCTGTCGGCTTGTCGCGGAGCTAAACCACCACTGCCCATCTCAACCCCAATATCCACTTTAATTAGAAGCCAAATTGAAAATAAAAACCGCCTTCCCTAACTTGCGCTGTGCGAATGGGGCGGGGTGTATGGCTTTGGTGCATGGTGTGGGGGTGTTGTAGTGGGGGATATTGGCAGTGACCGTGGTACAATCAATGCTATAGCAATTCCAAACAGTCCGCCGTCCCTTCTCCGCTCAATAACGCGTCGTTCTCCGCACTCGCCTCCCGTCAGATTCAAAGTCACTCCGGCATATTTGTTTTTGCAAGCCTGATGAATTATTTTCGATTTTCTGCCCAGTAGGCGGAGCTGGCGTAGGGAGGCGGGCAGAAAATGATTACTGCCAAGTGGCGGAACAGGCGTTCATTGCGGCTAAATATGGGAAGGTGTATTCTGAGAGACGCCCATAGTGTGGTAGCTCAGGGATGGAGAGCACCCCATGGTAGGCGAGCAGCTCAAAGTGGGAGAGCAGCTCAGGCTAGGGCGAGCAGGTCACAAGGAGAACAGTTTGGGCAAGGGAGCAGCTCAGGGTGGGAGAGAGGCTCAATTTGGTGGCGACTTGACGACAAAGGTTTATACGCCACCCCATCGATCACGCGGCAAATTGATTCTTGCTCTCCATTGATCTGGGCAATTCACCCGACACGCCCCAAACGCTGAGGAGTGAGCACTACTTCACCCACAAAAAAAAAACCTTCTCCACACCAAATAGCTGCTGCCATCACACCGAGTCCAATACCAGCCTTAACCGTTTGGAACACTTCACTAAAGGCCCTCCGCCACAACACACTGTATAGATCCACAGGGCTGATGATCTTTGGGACTCAATGTGCTGAGGCTGGAATGAGCTGATGACTAGTGTTAGTCCTGTTATCTTGTAAACCAAAACATTGTCATTCTCTTTTGTATTCTACTCATTCCATGTGCATTTCACATCTACGCTGGTGGCGCAAAAGTTAATGTTGTGATCTAGAAGCACTGCGGCAAACATCTGACCACCCATTTACTGGTTCCCTTCCAAAGAGCAGCTCAGTATCTCATTTGCATGTGAGTTACACATTGAATAGTTCCTATTCTTCACTTAACTACACTACAATGCCATAATTTACCAGTGAAATGTAGCTACTCATACCTCCCTCCCTTACAGCCAATGTGTCCACGAGGAGGCAGTTGGTATGAGCAGGAGAAGGGAGGGAATGAGATGTAGGGGAGGTGGGAAGGAGAGGGAGGGGGCTGAGCGTCGCAAGGCCAGTCATGAAAAGTTAATGCAGCGCGATAAATCACGGTGCGGCGCGGCAGACAGTCGGCGAGGCGCGCGGGTTTTCTCAGCCAGACCGCGTTTAAATTGCCTGCCCACCCCACAAAAGCCGCCGAATCAAAGGGTCCCGAGGGCAACCGACTCCAAGCTACTCCCTGAGGTGCTCCCCGCTGCCGTCCGCAGATCTTCAAATAATCAACTGGTCGACAGGCTTTGTGGCCGAGAGCTGAGAGGGGTAAGTGGAAAGGGGATGGGGTGGGTACTGGGGATGGGTAGAGGAAGAGTGGGAGTATAGGAAAATGTGTAAAGAAGACGAACGGACAGGAAGGACGAGCGGAGCAGAAAAGACAAGATGACTCTTAATTTTGGAGTAGGCAGAATTTGTTATATCAGGTAGCACCTCAGGTTAGGATAGAGTCTACTATATTCTGTACATATACAATGTAGCATGGTCAAGCTGTGGGCTATTTGAACATGAGGCTACCTTCTTATTTATCCACCGATCATAAACTGTAATGTGGAGGCGGCTGAGGCGCCGACGCCCACAGGATACCCACCCTACATCCCTACCCCCCCCTCCCCACCTCATTCTTCCGCTCACACATCCCAAGTCCCTACCTTCATTCCCTCCGTTGTCTGCGGCGGCGGCGCGTAAAAACGCTGAAACAATATCGGCGCCAATTCCCGCCGGTCTCCGCAGCCGAGCCGGCCGCATCTTTACGTCCTCGCGACTCGTGAATTTTTAAAGGATTTATGCACGAAAAACTCCTTCAGCTTGCATCAGAATTCAATTAGGCCGTCTCGGGAGCCTTATTTGTCATATCGGATTTGCGCCGTGATCCCGTAGAGCGCCGCCCGGTAATGTTTCAATTTGGCCCCAGAGCTCAAGGCGTAAATCACCGCCCTACGCCACCCCTCCTATCCCCCCCCCCCCACCCTTGTCCCCCTTCAGTCCTCCATCCCCTTCCCTATACCTCTAATACCCCCGCCACACATTACCCTCATTCTTACAATCTCAGAAAATCTTATACCCTCGGCCTATACTGCAAGCAATGTGTCGATGTGAGCACCAATGCGAGGTAGACATGCATAGATAGGTTTGACGACAGAGCGCTTTACTAAGTATTCGCCTTTGTCTAGACAGCCAACCTACTGGGATATCGAGGAGCTCCTTTATGGAATTGGATTAAAGGCACATTCACCACAGTGTTCACCTTTATATCAATCCCACAGAATCTACATAGTTACCAGTTGCTGAAAGTTGTGTATTCTTTATGGTATCAATTCACGATAGTTCAATATACCTCACTAAACCTTGTGCAGTTGCCCCATATGTTTACCTATATATGTCCTTGCTCACAGCACGCCCGCCACTCAGGCACTAGTGTCCTCCAAGGCAATTTCTACATCAGTTGCTCTTTACTCGGGAAACTGCCCTTCACCAATTGGCCATCGCCTATCAACTGCCAATTGCTCAGGTAACTACCAATAGTTGAGTAGGCAGGCATTTGCCTTATGCTTACACTACATTATTCAGGCCATTGCCCTATAGGATCCTGGACCCATATCCAGTGGATCCACCATTTTGAATTTCACTGGTTATGCCAAAGGTGGCAAAACACACTGATAAGGCATTGTCATGATGGGTACCTTGTCCCTGGATAACAACCACTTCCAGGGATATGCTGGTCCCTATCTTATCAGCTTATCAGTGCAAGTCGCCAGAACCAGCTCCACTACCGCTTACACCCACTACCAACTACCCATCATCCAGTTTCTGCCCTACAGCAAATGCCCTGGGCCAATCTCCCCAAACTGCCCATCGCTCAGATATTTGCCCATAGCCCAGGGAAATGCCTCACCACCAATTGCCCAAGCAATTAGCAATGCATTTCGCCTTGCATCCACCAATTGCCCATTGTTTCGCATCTTCCAGATGTCAAAGAGCATGCATAACTCACTATGAATATGATCCAACCTAGTCCTGAGCTGGCTTCCCAAAACCCACAACCCGGGTGTCAGAGCTAACTTTTATACATCTCCCCGTGCCTGCCCGGCGTGCCTGTTCCTGCCATTCTTGTGGCATTCTAAAACCATGTACTGCCATCTTTTCACTGGTGGGTTCTGTACAAAAAAAAAGTACTGCCTTTTGTGGAGTGCACTTCTTCCCCACTGCAGCTCTCTTGGGATCCAACGGTGCGCCACGAACAGCGAGAGATGGACTCAGATCCCAGCTTAGACCCACAAGAACAAGAAACACACCAATTGCAGTAACACAGATCTTTCCCATACTAAAGCTACGTGAACAAGATGAAGGCACATCCTATCTGTCATCAACGTTTTGAAGTGAAACATTCCCATTTTTCACCGTATATATTCTAACTATTGGTATAGAAAGTGTCGAACATTTATAAAACTCTGTGCGCACTGCTCTATATCGCCCACCAATTCTTGTTCAGCAGTAACAAAGAAATTGGTGAAAGGAACAAATGTATATTATACAGTCTGCAAATCCTCAGAGGTTGGGTCAGCAACTGTTTCACAGTACCCTCCACCCCCCCCCCCCGCAAGGCATTTCTACTTCATTCATCATATATCATTTCTATAGTGGGAATTGCTGTACAGAATGTTAGAAAGGTTTGCAGATGAATGTGTTTCGGTTGTCATGATAAAACAGTGTCAAGAGTGGTTGTGTTTACAGGTCATAGTTTGGTTGTAGGTCACCAATAGGCGTGCAATAGACTGAGAAGTAGACTTAGACGAGGCTGGTGATGTCTGTCACACCTGATTACTACTACCTATGATCCAAACCATGTGTTCTCTCCTTGCCCCAACCCCTACTCCTTCTTCTCAGACTTTTCCTAAGAGAGTCAAACGGTTTGAGAAGCAGGGGGCTAGTTATAGACTTCTTTGTCTTTTCTGTTTGTTTCTTTTTACATGTAACAGAGCATCACTGCGGATTCTAACTAATGAAGTTTGTCATGGGCGACATAACGGGGCAGCATATAGATTTACCAATGCCATCGTTTTGCGCAGTGACCCATTAACTAGAACTGAATATAGGAAG
Organism: Acholoe squamosa; assembly: GCA_949317995.1. NCBI lineage: Eukaryota > Metazoa > Annelida > Polychaeta > Phyllodocida > Polynoidae > Acholoe > Acholoe squamosa. The sequence goes on along the minus strand of OX439036.1, from coordinate 60,050,591 downwards.
TACCGGGCATTTTTCTTTCCTTATTTTCTTTATGAACTCATTTTTTCCCTTCCTTTCTTCTTATTCTTTTTTTTTTCGTTTTTTAAAATGATGATGAATACAAAGAATGCATCAGCAACATTTACACTGGCAAGGCCAGTTTCGTTTCCAGCTACTCAAGATTCTATCCTTTGATTTGTGTGCTTGTGTGATTGATGATACTTATAAAGTACAGATTCTAAAGGCTGTTAATAATTTCCATACAGACTACATTGTTATAACCTCAAAATGAAAGCCCGAGAGTCCATTCACATCGGAGGCAGCACCCTGAACTCTGACCACCATAGTTATTATAATATAGATAATATAGGGCAGCAATGTGCATTGCTCGTAACTCGAAAAGAAATAAATCAATAGCCTTGAGCAAGTCTAGCTGGTGGTTTGACATCAGCACTCCCTCACCCAGGTTATTGGCACCACCAAGCCACTATTTGCATAACTCCCGCCAGAACTGCCCTATTCGCACCACACTTGCAAAAAGGGCAAGAAAAATTGATCAATGTTGATACCTTGGCCCACCTCCCTATACCTTCAGCACTGAGCCAAAAAGTGTCTTTTTTCACCTATTACCACTCACATAGACCCTGCCTTACATTTATCCTTATAATTACAAAACTGCTCATGTTTAATACAAAATGGATATTCCTCCATTATCCTGACATATATAGGATGCACTTAATATGCATTTGATAACCATATTGACTTTTAAAACCTCTTTTTTTCGACCCTAGACTTGACCATCACCTCAGCCTCGAACACCCCAAAAAACTCTTACGAGGGACCCACCTACCCCCATGCTAATAACTCTTTTCGAGTTAATAAAACACTAACTTGACAACAAGGTAACTGAAGAACTACAAAGAGCCTTCCCCAGTCTCTACAAACCCTAAACCTTTACCCCCTAAAGACAAACCACCAACCTTTTGGCCTGCACCCAATCTAATCATCATGCCAAAGGGAAACGCTGAACTACAGCCACCTTCACAGGTCGCAGACCACAATTATCATGACTACACTTTTATCATGTCCCACCGTGTGAGAGTGTTCTAATTTACTTTTAATCTGCCTATTTTCTCTTCTCCTTTTTGTATTATTCCTTACTTAATTTTTACACTTCGTGATTTGTGGGTAGGCGGTGCTGTGGGTCATTGGCCTCGTTTATCCGGCCCTAACCCCACACAATTACAGCCGTCCAGGGGACAATAGTACCCACCCTGGGGGGTTGGGGGGGGGGCTTGTTGAGGGAAGGGGGGTTGGGGGCTCGCTGATGATCGGTTGGTGCTAACCCGGTCTGACTGTGGGCAAACAAAGCGAAATGCGAGGCTGTAATGGCTGGAGAAGGAGAGGGGGTTATGGTGGGGAGGCAGGATGGCACTCACCCCCATCGGCAGAATAGCTGCTACACAAAGGTGTGGTGGCCAGGATCGTCCCAGTGAAGGCCTGGACTAAAGAAGGGTAGGGCAAGTTAAGTAGGTCGGAATCTGGAAGGGAAAGGAAGCCAGGGCAGGGCAGGACATGGGAGGGTAGGGATAGGGAATGGTGGGGTAGGACAGACAAACGAAATGGCAATGCAATTGCAATGTGTGAATAGATAAAACATCACATTATCAAGCAGAATATATACTGACTGATATATTTTGAACCAGTATATGCAATCATATGGTCTGATATAGTAAATCTAGGCAGACCAAAACCAATGGTTCTCTTCTTGATAGTAATTTTGGTGGTCTTTGCAATAAATGAAACCCTTTGTATAGGACCCCCAATGAGTGAGGAGCCTTGTAGCGTGTCTGGACAAGCAGATGCTTGAATATTGCATCTAGACCACTGGTATAGATCAGGTCAAATATATCTAGAGTAATGCCATCTTATACACAATGCATGGTGTTTCTGTGAACTAGGTCTATGCTGTGAGCAGAGATTCTATTTCGGTATTTCTGCTACTGATGCTGCTAACCCAACAGTGATTGCTTTTGCTGCTGTTCCAACAACATACACAACAACCCCCTTACCACCTTCTGCTGCTATATCATTGCCTTGATGCCAAGGCTTCAAATTGTAGGATGAATCCCATCTGAACTAAAATATATTGTTGTTAACACTATATAATTACGCATGTTTTGTCTAAGTAAGCTGGGCTTCCCTAGCCCACTTAAAAGGGTCTACTTCTCATCTTTCCTATCCCCTCAGGATGTGTGTCGTGCACATATGCGCGGGCACTGACGCAATCCTCTGTGAAATGGTAATGTAATTGTTGCCATGAATATGACCTTAGGTGTCAAAATGGCGTTAAACATCTATTACTCACTCACTCTAAGTAAGCTACATTAAAGTTAGAACCACTGGATTCCATGGCATAAATATCTCATTTAGGTTATTTAAGTCTATAGCATATATTACCTGATTGGGTTATACTGTGATCCAAGAAGGAAGAACTCAATGCATGCTTACACAGTGGCAGGCAGAAAGGAACTGTTGTGTTCAGCTAACGCTACCTACCCTATCTATTAGCCCACCCTGACTGTTCATATGCATTTTTGTTACTAAATTTGATTTTTTTTTCAAGGTAGGAAAATGTTGTCACCCTTAAAAATGGAAAAATAAATAAATAAAAAAAACTACTCACATATCGCCGTTCTAGACTATCACACAACCTGTGAGGTAGCGTCGTTATCGTAGTGGCCAAACATGGAATATTACGGCCAATGTAGCAGGCAATGGCCATTCCTCATCCTAAGAATAAGGCCATAACATGGATACCGTATTATGTGACATTGTCCTTTATTCTAAACCCCAAAACCCTGCCACTCCATCGCTTCCACTCAAACATTAAGATTCGCAACCCTCTCACTACAAACGCACAGCCCATTACCCCCCCCCCCCCCCACGACTCCTGAGGTATTATTTTTTCATACAATGTCACCAGGGCAGTAGTCCATTATGGCCATATCACCAAGTTGTGGAGGAGGTGGTGCCGAGGTCCTTCTCTCTAATTCTCTAAAGGTTTATTCTCTAGTCAGCCATGCTCATGCTGTGTCTATACCCTCCCCAATCCCAGCATCTCCTCTTCTGCATCCTCTACTACGTCACCCCCGGTCCCAGCCCCCAACCCCCTCCCTACTCAGTGCCATTGTCACCCTGCCGCCAATAGAAACATCAGAGGATGCATGAATCAGTTCCTGATTACCTGTCAACCAGCTACACTCGACTCCCTCCCACCTCTCCTTAAAACCCTCCATTAGCTTCCAGGCTAAAATTACCTCCCGTTTAATCCCAGCAGCATTAGGCTATTAGTGCTTTATCCGGTCATTTTGTGGGGGCAGCCATCTTGTCCTTGTCCCCCGGAGACATCGCTAGTTCCTGCAGGTGAGCAACTCAACCCCCATGTACCGAAAGGGTGATGCCCAGTCTGTAATTAGCAAGCAAAGCTATATCCAACTTTTCTGTTTTTGTTTTTGTGGGAATGTAACCCTGCATGGTATCCATCTGTTACAGTCCTATTGATACCAGAACGATTCCGCCGCGCAGGAAGGTGGTTCCAATTGTCTTTCCGTTTCGGTTTGGTTGTGGTATAAACCAGTGTAGGAGTAAACGGAACGGAATGGTGCCTAAGCCCTGTAGTGATTTTTAGGTGACTGACTTTATCCGGAGAAGCCATTCCTAGGCCATTATTCTTTTTTTTCACCTTGTGCATGTAGGCTACATACTCTAATGGTTGATAAGGCCGAAAAAAAATTCTTGTGTTCAGGTAACATGCTCAAAAAAAATAGGGTAGGGTTACTGGCTAGGTCGGATTTTTTTTTTAAGTTTCTGTGTGCCGAAATCTGTCAAAAACATTAACCAAATCATATTCTATTGACCAAATTAAAAAACTAAAAATGATGGTTATTTTATGCTAGTAGCATTCGTGAGGCCGTCGGGTCGGTCAGGATATCTGAATACATTTTTTTTATGCCTAACTTGATTCATTAGAGTACTACAAATCAGTTGACCTAGCTTGTAATTACTCCGGGTTGATGTTTCTCTTTCTGCTCGATAAAAACATGTTATTCTTAACATCCAATAGGGGAAAAAATAGAAAAAGAGGGCATTTTAGACTACCCTCAGTCCCACAAGCCCGTGTGTAGTGAGAACATTCCAAGATGGGTTGGCCCAAATAGTACTGCATGTGAAGACTCACCCCTAAGGTGAAAGTATGGCCCTGTAGGCTGTAGCAATGGCCTACCAATCAGAATGTTTGTTACATATATTTATTTTGGAATCACGAGAATCACAGGAATATTGACTATTTAACGCTAAAATCAGTGGGCCTATTCTTTTTCCTATCATAGAGTATAGTCTCTATGTTCATATCGACCACAAATGACTGTCAGCAGCGGAAATCGTGAACCGGAAGTGAGTATATTCAGGGTTTCTGTTGATTCTGGAAGGAGGGAGGGTGTTTGGGGAAGAGGGGAAGGGAGCGTGCTTGAAGCTCGTAACTCATCCCGTAGCTGGAATTCCAGGGTCCAGGGTGGGAGGTCCGGGGGCAGGCGGTGTGGTACGGGCGGCAGTGGTTGTCCCCCGAGCCGGGCCCCCTTCTCCTGACCCACCCGTCCCAAGGGCACCACAACACTGCTTATTTCTGCTATTATCGCCCAGCCCGCGCGTCGCTGCCCAACGAGTCCACGCTCTGTCACCGCCCCCTCCTGCCCCTCCGTAACCGAAAAACAGACACACACGCCTGCCTCAGGTCTCATATCTTGTCCAGAGTGAGTTTCCTGAAACTCCTTTCCAAACACCAGGTTTATTATTTTATTGTAGTCCTATTGTACATTAACTCCTCTGAGGCTTTGATACACTCTTCATTATACCTTGACCCATAGAATACTCTCTAAGCTTGCTCCTAGGCCTAGCCCAGCTGTCCCCAGTGTAGCAAGGAGGCTTGTCTATGGAGTAGATCATATGCCAAGTGAAGAGATTTTTAAAACAAAAAGAAGTAGAGAAGTGAAGATAAACATGACTGCGACCAGTCTACTTTTTCAGCTAATCAAACTTCAAAACAGGCCATGCCATTCCCCAGTCCTGGCCAATAGTTGCCTGCCCTGTCCGCGGTCAGCCTGGCTTCTGCCGGGGCTGAAACCTAATATTAATACAATTCCCTCATGGCTGACATGAGCAACCCCACCCTACCTCCATACCAACCCCAAAACAAGGCCCCATCGGATAATGCTATAACTGTTTGAGTATGCCGGTGTAACCATCTTGACAAATAAATGTGCATTTTACCGTATCCTTCTCAGGGGCGAAGGAAGATTTTTTTATTGGGGGGGGGGGGGCTGGGGTCTCGGTTGGGGGGGGGGGCTGCTATATTTTTATATAGGCTTATATAGGGAACCTCCTCATTATTGTGGGCAGGCCCCCCTGTCCCCCCCCCCCTTTCCTATGCCCCTGAATTCTTTCTTTGGCTTCGCTTGTGCACGTACCCCGGTACTTATATCAGGACCCCGTTATACCCCTATGTTAACCTTGGAGGAGCCTACAGCCCCCCCCCCCCCCAATTTGATACTCTTGACATTTGCTCCAGCTAAGAGCAGAGTGACTGCTTTCCCTCTATCCTGTCTTCATAGTGTCTGCCCTTTCCTTGATGGGTGTTTTTTTTGCACACATTCTTCTATGCCTCAGCTTGTCATGTCCCTGTCATCATTAAAACAGTAGGTCTATTCCTCATGACACCTTTACCCTCGAAATACCCACTTCAAACCCTGATCCATTGAGGCTTAGCCATCTATTTTCTCGTACACCCTTTCTATCTTTGGAAAATAGATCTACCCCCCGGTAAAATTGCAATCTGTGAGACAGTCTCGCTATATCTTACTGCATTTTCATTTTTATGTTCATCTACAGCTGCGTATTCTTTTCTTTTCCAATTCTGCTTCTTACCCCACGCCCCCCTTGCAAAACATAGGACTACCACTATGATGTGAATAAGTAGAGAGGAATATAAAACTTACCTGGCTTGAACCCAGAGTAATTGTTATCCATGTTGGCATTTGGGCCGTTTCGCGAGCCTCCACCACCACCAGGAACTGGCGGGGAGAACATCTGCAGAGAGAAAACGTTCAACATGAAATATGTATATTGTACATGTATTGGTATTATCTTCATCACTACTGTCAAATCAAGGTATTTGATATATTTGGACTCGACGAATCCCCACCAATGCAGTGCTCCTTTTCTTCCATATTTCTGATGCAAGAGGCTTGTCGGAAATGTCTAAACGTTCCATTGATTGTATTCTCTGTACGTTTATATTATGGCTACATGAAAACAATTCCTTTTTTTTGTAAGTCTGATCATACGCAGTCACTAACTAGATGCTTTTGGTATAACAGATGACTTCGATATAGAGAATGGCATTGAACATACCGGTATTGTCATTTATGGCAATATTATTAGTAGTATTATATGTACCTACACGTATATTTCTATATTCCATGGCAATATTATGTTGCGCCAGAACACACCATAACCGATCCCTCCACCCCAAGGTCGGTGCTGTTTTAGCGCAACACATTACAATCACTACATCAGACAATGCCCCCCACCAAGCCGCCCATACTTTCATGTGTTTTTTTCTCAAACAATCATATCCTAAAAGCACAAGCGATGGCTTTTTAACACCTTTTGGATATTTGTGTTCCAATATGGCAGTCTGTCATTGATGAAATTTTCATTTAGATGGGATTTCTTTAAACGCAATATTAATAATGTGAGATTTGGATCCCCCCATACACTATCTTATTTTGATGTGAATTCATGAAGGACTTCAAAATTGTTTTAATATGTATGCCCTTCCCAATTGTACAGTGGATTACCGGTATTGATTCATTCGGTGTAATAGTTTTCTCTTTTTGGTATTATCAATTCTGGTTATGAATGCATATCACCTACATTTGTTCAGCCCAGAGAAAACCGTATAAGGACGAAACAAGTGATAAAAGGTATTCAATATACATCCCTATATTAATGGTACTAGGAGTTAACACTATTAAGAAGTGTGATTTGTTGAAGAGACATGCAGCTTATCAATGCTCTGGTAGAAACTTCTTCGGCTTGTCGTCAAAATCTATAGGTAAATGTCCTGGTCCCCATCACTAAATTGTCATAACACATACAAGGAAAAAAACACTTATCCAATAAGACAAGCACATAAGTATAGACACCTGCCTACATGACACCAACCCTGCAACCCCAATACCCACATCAACCTCACCTAACTAACAACCTACCGGTACCCACCCTCCCACCGCTACCCCAACAGAGAGTGCTAATCAATTTGGCAGGTTTGACCTTGCGTGTGTCCCCCCATCAATATGATTGTCTCTGGTCGGTAATGGTGACGGGAGAAGAGGCGCCGCCATCGACTCCCACAGGTTCCAACCCGTTTGTCATAGCACTCCCATAGCAGATTCCCTTCCCAATGACCTGCTCCTGGCCTCTCAGTGAGCTGCTCCCGCTCCTTTATTCTCCCCACTGTCAGAAGCTGTTCCTCAAACCCATTCTCTACCTACCCTGTCAGCAGCTCAATCATATCGAGATATTCTGGAATTCCATACTGTCTAACAGCTCATGTTTTATCTTCGCCTAGTAACAACCTGAGGATATGTAATCAACTACCGGTATAATGCCTCTGATACAGCTAGGAAATATCTGTGTATGGATATCTTGACCTGGGTGCTCAATCCTATATGAAGCTCAAACTCACCCGTCAACAGCTGCTCTGATGCCTCTCGATCAAGTTGCTCCCAAAAACCAAACTACTGATATTCCATTAGTCCATGCATGCACTTACATGGAAAATAGCCAGGAAATTCTGCTGACTGTTCATATCTCAATCCCAAATTGCCCTTCATGCCATGTGTTATTCCTACTGAGCATCCATCGTTCTCAGGAGCATGTAGGCTGCCCCCTCCCACCTTCCAAGCACCCTTCTCCTCCCACATCACTTACAGCGTTAAGTTAGTTAATCACCAGGAAATGCTGCCAAAGTGGCTCAAGCCCGTGGGATTTGCTGCCACCCTGTGTCGCCCCATCCACCCCTCTGCCTCCCTGCCCCAATGCCTGGGCGGGCGATCTTTGCCACGTCCGACTTACAACTGAATTAATATGGTAATGTGTGGCGCCAAACACCAAAACCCTACAGCTACTACTACATAAATCACCCCCATGCCAATTAGCATCACAATGGAGCTGCTCAGAGCTGCTCACAGCGTGGGGATCTATAGGGAGCTGCTTGTCTGAACCAACAAGCCCATACTATACTGCGTCCAGGATTAGTCAATGTCAAAATTCGAATCTTCTCAGGGAAACACAATGGTTTACTTCTTTCAAAACGTGGACAAAATATACCAGCACATCACCAGACAGATACATGTGTATTTCAAAAGTATACATCAAAAGCTACTGTATAACTGAGACCTTCATTTAGACAACATCTACGCCTAGATGGACTTTACCCAGTGTGGTGTCAGGCGGCAGTCTAATTACCATATCCTGTCATCTAGAAGCAAGCAGTTCGCCTTGAGCTGCTCGATGCCATCTTTCATGTGATGAAAAAGGGGCCTGCCACACATTTAACCATCACCTCACTAATAACTGCTCACGAAGCCAACATGAGTGGTTCACCGAGCAGTTCACTGAGCCTTAGCATAGGCAATAACCATGTTCTTATGTGGACTGCCTCGGAAACAGGTGAGTACATAAACACTGGTCAAATTGCTCAGATCTATGAATGTCTTAGGAGAGCACAGGAGCGACAGGTGGTGCAGTGAGTACATTGCTGTATTGCTCACTCTTGCCTCTAACAGTGAGCTGCTCTATACATGTAGAGACCTATGTGAACAGGCGTGAATGAGGCGAAGGGACTTGAAATCTAATTTTGGTTCTGATTAGTTCATTATCCAGGCTTCTCCTGAAAAGGTAGGGAAGCTCTACTAATGTTAAGGAAGTGGGGCCTTGACTCTTTCTGTCTTTCCAAAAATAGACCTTGGAATTTGGTGTGCAATTCTACAAAGTGATTACAGGTACCGGTAGCTACATACGGTGCAGAGTGAGTTGTCCACTTATTCATATGATTTTAACTTGTTCACTAGACGCATGATCACTATCTATTTGTACAGTGTATCGCATACCAATTACATCTGCAGTGCGCCAATGACCCATCCTCTAAAATTCCATTACCCAACCAACATAATCTTCCCTGGTCCCGAGCATGTCTATCAAAGGCTTTCTTCTGAGCAAGACATTCCTCTACCCCGCCCCTATACACACAGTCCTATGGGGGTAGGTGGGTGGGTCTCCTCCTAACCAGACAAGTCACTTAGTCAGTGATGAGCACGGGCAGTAAGGGTGGTGACCTTTCTATCATTTCCTGCTCATTTCCCTGATGCCGGGCCCCAACGATCAGCCCGCCTTTTTATGGTCATCTAGCATGCAAACGGCACTGTAATAGTCGGCCAGCCAACTGTAGGGGCGAGGGATGATGGGACGATGGAGGGAGGTGGGGAAGGGGAGGAGACAACGGAGGAGGGTGAACAGTGTCAAGACAAGGATGAGGTAAGGAATGGGAACAGAAATGTGACAAGGAAGAGAGAGGGTCGAGTGAAGAAACAAATAACAAAATCATATTGGCGTGAGTTCGTCGAGTTTGACTGTATAGGGGTAAATAATTGGGTTGGGGGAGGGGGGAGACTGTGTAATGGCGTGCTCAATGGGACCTTGGAGGGACCAGTTCGGTCGTTCAGCACGGTGTTTATGATGTTTATTAACTGGAAAGGACGCCTAACCCCTGCTCCCTCCTCTCTATTCCCATACAAAGACTACTGGGGAAAACAAATACCGTAATACCTCACGTATGAGGCGCACCTCGCCTAAAAGCGCACCCTATGTTGAAGGAAAGGCTATAAGGCGCAGCTGGGGCTCGACTTTTGGCACTGAAGTGCTTTTCTATTGTAAAGTAAATCCGCACTCCTAACTTTGGCTGATTCTGTAAGGCGCACTAGGGGTCCAACAGCGCCTTACAAACAAGTTATTACGGTGGGCTTGTTTAGTTGCTTGGATATGCAGTGGGTCTGTTAACATAGCAAATTTATCCTTTTAAAAACTAATCATCACCAGTATTAAAGTCTTGAAGGCACATCATGAACGCACATCATGGTAAATCGAGGAATCTGGATTAACCCAGCAGCACCAACTGCTCAAAATTTAGCCTCCAACATGCGTCTTATAGCTGCCCTGCACTTGTTTTCACATGAACGTGCAACTACGATCCATTGTACATAAACCGAGACATGAACCCATATCACTTGTCCCCCTCCCTGTTTGACCTTCAATCTGTGTAGGGTACTACTGAGGACACACCAGGAGGCGGGAGTATATACATGTATCATATGTACTACAAGGGTGGGTAGGTGGGTGGGTGGGTGATGATTGGGTGTCGCGTGCCCTACCCTAGACCCCCTCCCTGACTGCTAAATGCCCTTTTACCTGAGGAAGTTTAGTGTGTCGACCAGCCTCCCCCCACTCCAGCTAATGGCCTTTATCTTCAAGCCATCTTCTATCAACCTCAACTGTACCCAACCTCATACTTCCCCATACGACCCCCACTTCGCAAGTCCCCCCCCCCACAAACCTCCCGTTAGTCTAACATACATCGCCTTGTACCGAATTTCATTTTCCAAAGCGGGGACATCTATACCCAGCTTTATTTTCAAGATGTCACTGTATTTGCCCATTTCGATTGTATAGTAGAAAACTTTCCAAAGTTGTAAAGAAATTAAAAAAGTTTAACATGTTCATTCAGATATTCGATTACATACTTGTGCAAAGAATTTTTTTTAAAGTATCTATAACAAACCTAGACTAAAGAGATCCCCTTTTGACTCAAAAGCGCTACACATTCCTCCACAACTACCGGTAGTATACAAGACAATACCCTACCCCGGGGTACCTACATCTGCCGGTAGACCTGGTCGCGGGCCGGGTCCCGGTACTGCACGTGGGTCCGTATATGGAGTCGGGTTCAGGGCCAGGTCAAAAGGTCAGGTCATGGGGTCACCGCTAGACGGTGCCCTGTAGGGGGTGGCATTAGGTTGTGTCTAGGGACCAGATGGTGGGTGAGGGCACCACGGACCCCCTTAAAACCCCAACCCTACCAACTTCTAAGCATATATAGACAAATCATGCATGTACATGTGCCCATACAATACATGTAGTGAGAGCTAGAAAGATGGGACATCAACTTCAGAGAAAACTTTTCAGAGAAAACTTCTTGGAGTCTGCATTCTATTAACTCACTGTGCTAGGGACAAGGGTCTTAGATACTATAGTCAAGAGGTGGGGAAGGGGGCCTAGAATACATGTTGGGTAAATCGGGGATAGAGAATGGGGGTTGTGGGGCGAGTCTCTGACCCGTGACCTTGTCCTTGAGAATGCGAAAACCCCGCTCGTCGGTGACCCATTAAACAAGGCATGAGTCCCCCTGACCCCTCCATTTTACCCTTACCAACCGACCCCTTCCCACCGTGATCCTCTTCTCCAGACCACAACTTCGTGCACTCTCAAACAGATATACTATCTTAACCAAGACCCTTTATCCGACCCCCCCCCCCACCCCAAGTCTTTATTTATCAGTCAATACTCAAATTTTCAAAACAAGATTCATAAGAGCACAAAGCAGCTGAAAAGCAACAGCACAGTTTTGGCGCATCTATCACTATAATATGTAGCATGTATATAGTATAATGCACACAACAAGGTGTCAATTGCCCTATGAATTTGAGTTCTTTCAGGTGACCAACTCAGTCGGACGTCCTATATACCCTATCCGACGACCACCCCCCCCCCCCCCCACCCCTTATGATCCCGGCACCTAACAGCAATCCTTGCTGACCCCGAGCATCCCCCGGTCAAACTAATCTGAGAGGTTTTATGTAGCCCAGCCAGTGGGAGGTGTGCAAGACAGGAGGAATTGGGGGGGGGGGACATGGACATGGCATCTCATACTCCTTTTCTACCACCCCCTCCCCCAGTAGGGCCCTGTAACCTGGACATGACATTTCCTGTGGGATCCTGACTCTACCAGTCTAACCTAAACACCTACAGCAGAAGGCTGAGGGGTTCCACCATCTCCCCAATCACAATATACATCTCTGGAGTGGGAGGAAGACCACCCATGGATAGGTCAGACACGGAAGAACACAGGTTGAAAGCTATCTTTTGTCTTTTTATATATTCTTCAGCTTAAAGAAAAACAAACCAAAGAAATGTGGTTTGGCATTTCCCTTCGGTACAAGAGGAAAAGAAGATTTCTAAAAGAAGAAGAAAAATCAAAAGTTCTAGACATGGTGACATTTGTGCTTTCAAGTATATTCATAATTCATGTAGTTTGAATCTAGCAAATATTTACTCGAAAAGAAAAGAAAATTCTGTTCAGCTAATACAATAACAAAACTGCGTATCACTGACAAACCCCTATGCAACAAAAGTTCCCATAAGCAGGGCACGTGGGTGGGAGGAGGGGCAACATGTACCTGTCCAGAACATGGCCTCCAGGTGCGATGATGGAGTTACCACATTACCTGAGATGAACATCCCCGCCCTTACTCGCTGCCCTATACTACAGAACATTGCACCTTCCTGCAACCCTATATGACATACCATTAACTATATGGGTTGCTGTTAAGTTTGCATACCCCTGTTGCATACACACCCAAAAACAAATTCCCCTTCAAAATGTCAGTTCTGCTTCCTCATCTCCCCACGGACACGGAAAAGCCTCTGGTTGAAGGCCCAGGTCTTACTTTAAAGTGACAACCTCTTTTCTTTTTAATGGAGGACTTGGTTTGGGGTTTGTTAACATGTGAACTACCACAACATGAGCCCTAAATTATACAAAACATTTGACCTAAACATGAGGTGCGAGTACATGAAACATAGATTATTACAATCTAGTCAGTTAAACTCTTGCCATGTCGTCATCAGTTATTTCTGCCTGGAGCCCCATCAGTCACAAACACTACTACAGTACGTTAGCATATTCTGTAGGGTTTGTTGCTAGTTATACTGGTGCCAGTAGCACCATTGTAGGCCACTATGTCAGTCATGTAATATATATCGCTTTAAAGGTCAGTTCTTATCTGAGACTGTGGTCCTGTGAACTAAGAAATCGTAAATCAGTCGTGGCACTATTGTCGCGGGGGCTTTGTGAGAGTGAGAGAGGGTGTATGGAATTCATTTTCACATACTTTTATTTGTATCCATAAGATTAGAACCCACCTTGATCCAATATCATCTTAGTTATTGATATGATGTGACTGTGAATATATAATATATTCCTTTCACATTTTTTTTTCTGGTTGTGGTAAAGGGGCCCTATGGCGGTTTCATGTAATTAGTAATATCAGTAACCTTTGAGCTTAACTTGTAGGTAAAACATCTGAGGTTTCTCTCACTTTCCTGCAAAATCACACGCTTAATCTTGGCCATGATTATGAATACATATGATCCCGGCCCTTCATACTTTGTGTGAATAAATCCATAAGTTTGTGAATGGGCTGACATCCCTATCGCAGGCCCTAGATCTCCAAATATCATAGTGGACGGCAGGGAAGGAAGGAGGGAATAGATGTGGGAGAGGTGCTAGTTTTCATACTCAACAGAGCAGTTTCAACCACTCCCATACACCCCCCCCCCCATTCCCCAAGCCCCTACCCATTTCATGCCTTATTTATACGTCAGTGCCAGCTGGTGGACTAGGCACGAACTGCGGCTTTCTCCTTTTTCTTGAAGCAGCCTCTAAATTATGTCCCTGGTGACTTCCATGATAGAAGTCCATGAGGCGGTATGGGTATTGGTATATGCCATATCTACAATGATGATAATAATCTCCCTTTGAAAAGAAATGCAAGGATTGGGGAGGAAAGGCAGCTGTCATGGAGCTGCTCACCCCGCTGGATAATTTTACTGGGCCTGTGTTTATGAATGAGAGCTGATAGAACAGGGTCCATTTGTTCATTCAGTCTCGGTTTATAGATGGTTTGGGTTGGCGATATAACTTTAGTTCACAGCATTTGTAATATTGACATACTGCTGAGTGAGTGATATATAATACCAAATGGGATTTCAATGGTGATTTCACCCCCCCCCCCCGCCCCTCCTTCTTGTTGAGAGTGCTACAATTTTCTATTTTTCTTTCTACAATACCATATTTTTAGCTTCATCAAGATGACGTCAAATCGAGCCCAAACTTTTCAATCCGTATGCCCCTCACCCGTCCTTTCCTTGGCATCACAGTCCATCCCATCACATGTCATCAGCCTATTCATCTTTATACTAAAGTAAAGTGTCTCATGCTATATAAACAAACAGTCCAAGCCACTTTACTGACAATGTATCAACATGACCTCCTTCACTTTTCCATTTATGTTTCTTTGTTCAGAGCTCTATTCCTTCCCTGGTCTTCAGCCCATTTTTTTCCTCTTTTTTTGGGGGAAAGCCTATTCTGAAGTGAGACTATACATAAAACAGGTCTACTACGTAGTGTATAGAGTAGTGGAAATTTGGCAGTGCTTGCTTGAGTTTTAACTCTTATTCAATTCTTTTTAGAACCCACGAAAGAAAGGGCAACAAATCTCATAGTAGTTAACTTACCACATACTTGTCCCATTGTCTACAATGTAAACTGCTTAAGTGGAGACTACCTACATTGAAAGCTTTATTGTGGGTAACACATTCCTAAAACTTTCCCATAAACTCTTCCCCCACTGCATTGTTAGGGTTTTTAGTAAATAGTGTAAGTCAGTCAAACAAATGAATGAACCTAATGCAAGTTGACACATTCCAGTGTCTGAGAAGGAGCATTAAGTCATTTGTACTTCAGCACATGCACCAGTGACCCCCTGCAGGCTGTAGAAAATACATCAGTTGTGAGATATAGATGATTTCTTTAGGGGAAGTGGGGTCATGTGCTTTAAAGTGTGTAATTCTGGACAATTTTCTTTCGTAAGTTGCAAAGGGGTTGGGGTAGGGGTTGTTCATTAACAATTCTCAACCAGGTAGCTCCCATCACAGCTATATTATATTCACAGTTACATGTTTTCTAATCATATTTTCTATTAACTTTGAACCAACCAAACCATACAGCAGAAGGAGGTTTTACTTCAGACTCCCACTAAATCATGAGCAATTCATTCTTTGAGTAGACAGATTATACTAAATTCCCTACAGCACTGAAACGTTTTTGCTTCATTTCCTCTGCAAGTGTATTTTCTAAACTGAACTTGTATTGTTTATTGTGAACTATATCTTTACACTACTTTTCATTTACCGGGTACCTAGATTTCTAACATCATCTCTTCAACGCGTTTTACCTTTTATTCAACTTTTAACATCTGCCTGTTTGTATGGAACACATAGATTTGGTAGGGTAATAGTAAAAGGGGGCAGATCCGGTCCCTGCACTTCCTGTAAATTCAGACACTATCTTCGTTAGAAAAAAACTCGAATTTAGAGTCATATTTCAGTAAGTTTGAATGTTTGCATTTTTTTCAAAAAAGGGGTAGTTTTTTTTCTTGTAAAATTAGGCGAATCTGGAGAAAAGGATATGAACTTCTTGCAGCCTTTGTGGGGGATAAGAGCAAAATGTCTATGATGAAGAAGATAAGGCTTTGTATTCATGTGTGACAGTCCATGTGCATGCTGTATTCTAATAATGATTATTTGATATACATCTATATATGTATATTCATTCATAAATCATGTACAATTCATTATCAAAAGAGTAGTGTTCACCAAAAAGTCAGCGTTTTTCAAGAAAAAGGGGTCATTTTAGGGACCCCAAAATCACAGATTTTACTGTAAAAAGGGTTGCTTTTTGTCTCAAAAATTAGTAGAAAAGGGTCATATTTGGAAAGTTTTAAAGAGGATGGTGTCATGGTTGCTCTGTGAGTGCGGGGACCGGGGGGGGGGGGCAGATCTAGACTGGGGGCGGGGGTGCTAAGGGTAATTTGCTTGGCTCAGTATGCCGCCATGTTCTCACCGTGAGCTGCTCCCCTTGACCTGAGTTGAGTTGCTCCCAGTCGGCGGTGGGACGCGGGGTGTTTTTGTGGCGGGTGCCTCCTATTGAGACCACTACCCCTATTCCAACCTCCGACTACACCCACTCCCCCCACCAAGTACCCATCACTATCCTGCCCTCCTTGGTACCCGGCGTCACGCCAGAATGGTATGGTTACACATTCAATGTCAGCTTGTGAGGCCTCAATAGAGTGAGCTTGTACCCCCTCAGTGCAGTACTTGAAATTGGGTACCGCTAACTGGATGTTACAATGCTACCAGGGTCTACTTATTTAAAAGAATAAGATACCACCATATCTGTCGAATTAAATTTCTTTGCAATCCTTCCTCATATGTTTGTTTCACATTTTTGGCACGACACCATTTTCAGTAGTACCGCGGGAGCTTTAGCCTTTAGCTGTTCACAGAGATCATGTTACACAAAAGACGGCCCATGGAATCTATTAGAGCCTTGGACCTTTGACTAGACAGTCTATAAAGGCAGTACTACTGCATACTAGATAATCTAATGTTGGATGTGGTGTCTAACCTGATTGTTTCTACTGTATACAACCGCCACTAATGAGGAGTAAAAGGATCTTCAGAGTTCAGTGCAAGCCCCTACATTTTGCATGACATACAAGGGTTCTTCTCTTTTGCCCTCAGATCCTGTATATATGTGCAGCTTTTGCGCTCTAATTACACTATATCAAAAACGGCATTGCTTCATTGCTGGTATCCTGTCTAATTAGAATAGAATTAAAGGCTTGCCAGGAATCAGATGAAGTAGATGCTACCATGTATCTTTCTCAAAGTTAACTCGATTTTAACTAGATTTTAATATTTTGAGGTACCCTTACACAATAAGACTTCTCCTCATCGACCAAATCATAGGATTCAAAAGCATATGAAAGCAAAAACCATAATCTTTAGCCTCAAAATCTTCATAACTATTTTTTTTCTGCAATGTCCGCCATATTGGATCTCGATCCAAAGAGATCTGAGATCTGCCTGATGTTGTTTAAAAAGCCAAGCTTACACCTTTTATTTGATAAGTTATATGTTAAGATCTGATCAGTAGGTCCAGAGAAATCGATTAAAACTCAAACCTTCAAGAATATCTGCTGGGAGAGTTTGTTGTTGCTATGTTATGCACCGTTACTAAGTTATGCATCGCTGACTTACGCACTTCTCATGTAAGACACCAGGGGGCAACACTGAAGGAGAATTTGGGCTGTAAATGGGGGCACATTTAATGGAGGTTCAGTTTGCAACCCACTATCTAGTGGCGAAGCCACTAGTATGCATAAAGAACTGTTGTGCAATATACACATAATAAACATAATAAAATTACTCTTCTAACCCAGCTTTGAGCTGCTCAAAAGTGCAAGCTGCTCCCTTACACTGTCAGTCTAGCCTCGTCCCGTGATGGCACGGCCAGGCTCAGAGCCCCCACCGGTAAACAACATCTATTTTTGTTAGTACAGTGACTTCCATAACATGGATGAAAGAAACACTCGATCCACTTGGAGTTACCCCCTCTTCCCTCCTCCCAAACCCTTAGAGGCTGAGTCTTCAAGCGGGGCATATTCAGGCCAATGGAGTAGGTCAGGACATAGGCAAGGGGCTATGAAAGAGTGCTT
Organism: Acholoe squamosa; assembly: GCA_949317995.1. Classification (NCBI taxonomy): domain Eukaryota; kingdom Metazoa; phylum Annelida; class Polychaeta; order Phyllodocida; family Polynoidae; genus Acholoe; species Acholoe squamosa. The sequence continues at coordinate 60,032,814 of OX439036.1, read as the reverse complement.
GTAATATTCTTTACGTGGGTGAAACTCTGGCCTTATCTTTTTAGAGTCTCGGTGATTGAGAATGTCTTATCAGCACATCATAATTCATTATTCACTCTCAGCAGCGATGAGCAAACCCTGACCTTCGTCTATCCACCTTCCTTTTATTGATGTCTTACGAAAGTAAGGTTATATGTCATACCTATATTTTTCTGATATTCTATGGTGATAATTATTTTAATACCCCACTTTTTTTTCTCCCCTACAAAATAGATAATGGTCTTGTCAAAACACCATGGGCTGGACTGATCTGAATTGGGTGTAATATCAATTACCGGTAGGCACATGTATTTTCCTGGCCAAATACCGATGCGTTGGCCCACATCGAGGCAGCGCCCTCAGTGGTGGCCTGTACTAGAAAAGTATCTTCCGATGGCTACTAACCAACAATCTCTTATTTAGCATTGGGTTGGGTCGTATCTACCTAAAGGATGGGGGGGGGGGCTGTGTATCGGAACCCCTTTGTTTGAGGCCGTAGGGGAAGCACGCTGATGGGGAGGAAGACGCCAAGATCGAACAACACAACACCGGAGGAAGCCAGGATAGTACAACTGAACAAATGCAGAAACAAGTGTGGAGCAATGCACCATAGGAGGGAGCTAGAAGAGCAACTCAACCAAAGAAGGAAATCGGATGAAAGGATGCAACAAGGGAGGACGTCAGGAAGAAGCCCGGTAGAGCAACTCAAAATAGAAGGAAGGCAATGTATACTAATGAAATAAATCAAGGAGCTAGGCTGAAGCAAATCAACAAAATGATCTAGGATGCAACAATTCAACAAAGGACCAAGTCAGAATGCAACTCAACAAAGGAGGAACTGAAGATGGAGCAATTCAACAAAGTGAAATCTAGGATGGACGAATCCAGAAATGTTCCAACTCAACAAGGGAGGAAACCAGGACGGAGCAACTCAATGATGGTGTAAGAGGGGCGATGTCAGGTAGGAAGCCAGGAGAGTCAGATAGACAATGTTTGATATCTAGATGGTGTGTCAGTATGTGTGCAAGGCAGCTGCTCACTCTGTTAGTCAGTATGGCAGGGTGTGGAATGGGGTAGAGTGTGGGGGTCTGGAGGAGCACCTGAGAGACAGCTGTACACACCTGTTGGTGAGTGGCTGCAGCCCGTGCTGGATGCTGCTGGATGCTGCTGGCTGCTGTCCCAGATGTAGGTCCCTAGACCAGGTGTGCAGCCCACCTGGGAGTCAGACAAAACTGGGGGCAGTCTGCACTAGTGGTAGTAGTGGCAGGTGATGGGACCAGCATCAGGTGGTCGTCTACTACTAATCACTTGTGGGGCACCCCTATGTAGAGTCTAACCATAATCCATTCTGCAGACGTACTCAATGGTATATTATTAGAACACATCCTATATATACCAACATGTATATTATACATGTAAATTTGATCCAACATGGCTCTTATCGTCTCTATTCAGTAGATTTAATCTGGGTACATGCTAAGCTGGATGGACGATGTGGCCAATGGACTTTGTGGCAAATGGACGATGTGGCCAAACCAAGGACGATGTGGCCAAATTTATGGACGACGTCTACAAATCCATGCTAATTGTAAAAAAGAACACTTTTTGCTAGAATAACTTATACTTTGTTTTCCTCATTATGGTTAAAAAACAAATACCGGAAGAGGTTAAAATTAAGTAGAATGTATTGATTCTGTATGAGTCGGCAAGGTGCAAGAATAGACATTTGCATCATATGATAAACAGAGGACATAATTATAGTAAAGTTCAGCACCATGGCCGCTAGTACTTTAATGCATCATATTCGTTGGTATTCACGGAGCATAAAAAAGCGGCCCTCGTGGGCACCCGGGCGAATAACTCGCCAGGGATACATCCATGCACCATGCCAGCCCTATGGGATTGATACATCCTCGGCTGTACACGTATTCAGTAAAAACAGGTATTGACCCCTTTTTATACAACAGATGAAATTCACCTATTTCATGGAGTCCATTCATCATTATTTATCATTTCAATCGTATCAATCTATCATTACGTCTGTAATCTCATAAAGATAGCAATCTACCCATTTATCTTGTGGGTGATAAGGGACTGCAGGCTCCAGTTCCTGTGTACAACGGTGTTATGCATTTACACCATTATTGACAAGTATAGCTCTCATGCCATACAATATGACCCACATTCTGCCAGGCTTGGTGGACACTTCATGTATGGATTTGTTTACTGTATCTGTTATATCAAGTGTGTATAACAAGCCAGCAATTCTATGAAACATCATTACATGGAAATGGAAGCAAGCGACTGTTGACTAAGACCATAAGTTATCAGGAAGTTCTGTGCACATGCATACATCAAAACGAGCCTCTCTGAGAATACAGCTAAATTTTAATACTTTCCTGGAATAGTCTTACACGTGTACATTGTTGTGATAAGCATTATGTGCACAAGTATATGTGCACTGTCTATCGCACTGTGAGCTAAAAGGATATGCATGTCGTGGGGCGGGTGTTTATTATGAATATTATATTCAATATTTAGTCAAAATCTATATGTATATGGCTATATTAGCTGCAGAACTTATTCCTTTGTGCTATTTCTAACCAACAGAGGCGACATGCCATACAGGGCCACCCACAGCCATCACCTGCAGTATAACTAACCCCCCGTCCCAACAATATCCACCACACACAGCACTGCTCCGTGCTATATCCACCACATAACGCACTGTTGACACGGGCAGGCAAGGATCATGAGTCACCTGTGTTCCCCATACAAAGCCCCACCTCCACACCCACACCCACACACACGCCTAGTAGATGTAAATCTACCTGCGGCCAGCAGCAGCAGCGTGGGAAGGCGCCAGGTGTCCGCCTGCTGCCGTGACCCGCCGACCAGGTGAGACAAGTGGCAGGGTAGTGGTTAATTACAGGTAGGGGGCAAGGGGAGGGAGGGAATCAGGGAGTGGCAGGTAGGAAGGGAATCAGAAGTGAGAAATAGGGAGGGAATGATTGGTCACTCAGGGACATGGAGGAAAGAAACCAGAAGTGAAAGAGCCAGGAAGGGAAGGATGGGCAGGACCACGGAGGAAGGGAACCAGAAGTGAGAGGCCCAGGGAGGAAGGGATAGACAGTGACAGGGAGGAAAGCAATTAGCAGTGTGAGGGCCAGGGGAAAACGGCCAGGGAGGGAGGGATGGGCAGGGCCCCGAGGGGCAAGGGCAGAATTTGGGGAGGCAAGGAGAGAGCTATGATGGAAGGAACGGGGGAGGGGAATCAGACGTAAATGAGGAATACAGAGAAAGAACTACCGTGCAGGAAGGCATTCAAGGGAGAGAGGGGCAATAGTCAAGGAAGAGTCAATGAATATGTAGGGCAGAAACGATGTGAACTGAAGGGCTGAGGGACGGGAGGAGAGATGAGCGGCGACAATACATGTATATAGTAGCGTGGGGCAGCAAGGCATGAAGGGTAGTACATACCGGTAGTAGGGAGTGGTGTGGTGCTAAAGGAAGAGGTATAGAGGAGGGAAATGTGTTTCCACCACCCCCCCCCTTCCCCACTCACTCCTATAGTGTAATGCTTGGTAGGGCTCAGTGCCTAACAACATGCAAACATGTACTCTGTGCACGCGCCCCTGTCACCTAATCCCCTTATCATGTGAGGAGATAGAGGAGGAGGAAATTAACTGTTATTAACACCACAATACATGCTAGGCAGTAATTCTCATGCCCATTATAAAATGTTCCTCTCACCAAGCTTAAACACCGTGGCAACTTACTGTAACATAATTACATTGAATGTCATAACTACTGCATCACTTGTACATGTATGTGCATTATCATACATCAATCTATTATGCTATATTCAACTGCATTTAATTCTAGGGAGCAGCAGTGACGTCATATCAACCAGCGCGGCCCTTATCAGGCTTATCTCCCTACTAATAAAACTCCCCATGAAGGGTTATTTTAAACAGGAAATGTACTAGAAAAAGGTGTTTAAAAACCTTATCAGAAAAGATCTAAATTTCACACTGCAAAGTGCAATACAAAATCTGAAAGATATTAAAAATTTGCTTCACATACTTGATGCACTATTTTCTAATCCCAATATTAGAAAAGAAAATAGCAAAAAGGTTACTTTTGCTAGTACATTCCCTATATAATTTGACCATTTGTCCGCTCCCTAGCAACCAAGGTTCTGCTGCCGAGAATGTCTCATGATTCCACATTTACCTTCCCATGACTTTACAGGCTCTCGTTTCTGTCCAAAATGAATCAGTGTGCACATGTACACATGTTGGAATAAAACCAACCGCTCCTACCCGTCTAATATAACTCTTTTCGAATAAATCACAAGTAGGAGAATGACCAAACTCTCTAGCCCACAGTAGTTTGTCTTCCATAACAGTGCATATATCCCATCACCATTGTCTTTGTTTTTATTTGACAATTAGAACAAAGAGAGAGCAGAAAACGTTCCTGAAAACTAGAATATTTGTAGTGTAGCTTACGTAAAAAAAAAACGTCCTCTTAATTGAATGATGCAAGCATACCTATCATGAAGTACTGATCTGCTACAAACAAGATGGTAAGTAGTGCCATGGATCTGTGAGTGACACCCGGGCTTTCATAACCACTGATTAACCTCAACATGCAGAAACTGCACTAACTATAATATTAAAGCTACCATAGTCATCTTGTAATTAGTATATTTCATAACTGATGATAGGAAATGCAATTTTCCCCAGCCAGTGGTCCACTATGCCAGCATTGGTTCAATTAGACAGCAAACATATTTAATATGCTATGAGTGGGATAATAGGCCGATAGACTCCCTCGAAGCAATTTGCCTGTGACTGTGCGTCAAACAATAATTCCCGATACACCCTCAATATGTCTGATCAAATTTCTTCCCAGACTCTATTTTAGTTCCTATTCATTTCCTTTCTGTTTGATCCTGTAAACACTTTTGTATTTTTCTCTATTTTCATACATTAGGGGGTTGTGCACAATGTAAGGCATATTAGGAGCTAACCTACATGGCTCCATGTGTGTGACGGTGGTTGTGGTGGTGGTGGCTGTCTACATTACCATTGTGAAGGTGTTGTGTATCAGCTTAGGCCTAATCAGTACCAGCCGCAACTAGGTCCAAAGGTAGATGAAACACGGTCTCCAGGCTCTTGGCAAGGTTGTTTAAGACGGGGTCCTGATAGCTGGATACAGTTGGGATACAAGCCTGTTTTGATGGTTGCTTCATTTCTTTTGCTAAGACGGCACATATAAAAAGACTTTCAAAAACAACGAAAAGACTACATGGTACCTTGCCATGATCAGAGATGCCACTCACTGGCTGACAAAAACCAGAAAAACTGGACTTTGGACATATATTCCCAGGAATTCAAAATAATCTAATACAGAAATCTTGGAATCAAAACCAGGAATTCCTGGTAAACCAGGAAAAGTGGCATCTCTGCATAATGTAGTTAATGGGCTTGCAATTTTATAGGCACAGAGCAAGGTCCCCAGAGTTAAAGAGTACAGTTGGGAGTTGGGGTGGGGGATACAACAGTAATGCAGTACAGCTGAGATGGTTAAGGTCTGGGGGGGGGGTGGCCCCTGTAGCTAGTAACAGCTGCGTTGAGTAGTAGTACTAAGTCAGTGAGGCCTTACACCAGCAGTAAGCTGATGTGTGGAGGTGTTCAGTGTTTACCAACAAGCCGCTGTAATCACTGTCAGCAGTGCCTTTACCTACGTCCATATGGCACAACACCGACAGAAGCCAGTCATGGCTTCACTACTTTCTGGATGTATCCACTTTCAATCAATTAATTTTTCAAATTATTTTTTCCCCCGCTGCTTTCGCTTTTTAGAAGAAGTGTTGTACTGTTACTGGACAATGCATGTCGGTCAGTTGCTAATACCATGTCTATTTTAAGATTCGCAACGATTAATAAGTGAGTGTCTCTTGGCGATCCACTATTACAACGAGGATGCCCTTACTGTAAGGAGCATACCTGGGGGAGCATAGCAATTGCATTATGCCTTACAAAGCCGTTGAGCAGGGGCGTAGGAAAAGGGGGGGCCAGGGGGGCCTGGGCCCCCCCAATCATGAAGGAGGTGGGGCCTGAGTATGTCAGGGCCCCCCCCCAAAATTTGCCAAGAATTCATAATGAATTGAACAAGAGCTAAGATTTTGCGCCTCAAATAAGATTGATATAGTAATAATAATAGGGAAAATAGGGGTCTGGGCCTCAAATCAGATATAAAATTCATCAAAAATTACTTTTCTATACAAATTTTAAATAGCTATGTGTAGGCGCTATTGCGCTTGAGCCGACAACTCAAGGTGGTTGAGGGTGGGCCCACACTGCCCCCCCCCCCAATGAAGATTTGCTTCCCCTATGCCTCTGTTGAGTGCTTAAGTTCAAAATACTGCAACTTCCTCACACTCAAATGCAGGATATTTCCTATTGTTGCCATATGTCCCCAGTTCTCGTGACAAGTCGCTTTCACCATGCATCCGCTGATATGGTAGGTGCAGCATGCACATCTTGCTGCCAGGATATGTTTTCCATGGAAGTAAAGACAAAATTAGTCTCCATAGAGTTAGAGACAAACGTCTTCGTCTTGTAACCTCTTGTGTTTCCTTCCCTTGAGCCCCCCCCCCCCCCCAATGTACGTGCTCCTTCTTCCTCCGAGCTTCTCGCGCTGGTGGTAATGGTGTTGCTGTTTGCCCTTATCACCTCCTGAAGTTATCACTGCCTATCTGTACTACCTGACAGTCCCTATCAGTATCCTGCCCCCTAGCATGCCACACCTCACCTGACAACACACCCACCTAGCAACCTGCTATAATAAATAGTTGGGCTGTATAAACTAGGGTGCGGACTGTTTTGACTTTGTAGTAAATGTACTAGCTGATTTGGCTATGCTACTCACTAGCGATGTAGCTGATTGCTTCTTGGCTATCAACTACCGGGTATCTTCTGACTAAGGTATTTTTTGTATCATCTGCCAGTCGGTAAATCCTAAAATGTCCTCATTTTTGCCTATAGGTTTTCTCTTTTGTCATCTACTGTAGAGTCACTTTAATAGCTATCCTCGTGCCGGCCATGCTCCATTATAAAGTGGATTATCTATACCACCACCCCTCCCCATAGATACCATATTATGTTCCTCGATATACATTGTTACCTCTAACAAAAGGCCTTCTAATTTTCTCACACTTAATCCTCAGCCTACATCTTTCTCCAATACGCGTTGTGTGACTATGTCCCTGGATAGAAAGCACCACTTGTTGTGGTTAGGTAGGGACGATGTGGGCAACAGAGGGAGAGATTGGAGGGCGGGGAGAGAATTAGTGTGATTCTCTGAGTGGATACCACCCAATCATATCATTATTCCACTCGCGGCAGGCGACCCGTGGTAATCGCAGCAGTCCCCGCCAATTACACAATAAGCGGCCGCGAGCAGCACACAGAGCAGCTCATAGAGCAGCTCCCCTCTAATGGGGACTGAACGTTGGCATAATATTTGCCCCTCGCTTGTTGTTACTGCGCCGCCATTCCCTGTCTCCAAATAAGCTGTGGGATGGGATGTAAAAACCAATAATGTTAATCACGGGCGGGCATGGGTTTATCTCATTACTGACACATAATCATATCAAACACTTGTAGTGTTTTTACCTCTCTGTATGCTTGCTCTCTACATGTAGTGTGTGGGTAGCGGAGGTAGTACTACGGGGTACTCCTCATATTATTGCCTAAAGGGGTTTTGGTTGGTGTGAAGTGTAGTGGGTGGCTGAGATTACAAGAGTGTAATGTCTTATAAGTATTTAATGCCGAAAAGTTTGTAGCGATGAAAACTCAAATTAGATATTGGGGTACATAATATCTGGTAGCTTCTAATTGCGTATACATGTACTAATCATGATACATTTACAATGTATTGAGGTTCTAAGCATGCAGCTAATTAACCAGTTGTATAGCATAGGCGGACAAGATGGTGGCCTACACATTAGTGACCACTTACAGACCTATATAGAGGCAATGCCTCTATCGGAAAGCTCCCGGTCGGCGCACGTATGGTGTGAACGTGAAACGAATGGCAGGAATCTGGAAGCACTTTTTTTTTCTTTTTCGTTTATATTTGTCATTTTCACATTTTTTTTTCTATGCTGTCCCACCTTTTGGCAACCATGACGTCTGGTCTTTATCAAGTGTCTGTCTGAGGGTCGTTTGTAGGAGTATAACAATGTCGAGCCTGGAGGAGACAGGAGATTGTGGTGGTTAGGTAAGGGGGGGGGGGGTTAGTTAGGGTAGGACAAATAGTGATGGAGAAACAGAATACGTGCAGAAATAAAGGATTCATCCTAACTAACATTATCATAACACATTATCCCTGGGGCTTGGCAAGTACCGAGTATTGGCAGATTGTAAGTGAGAGGCGGAGCAGGGTAGGCTTTCTCTGACCATCTTCTTCCTGCTTAAAATTCCATGTTTGTCCTTTTCTTGGTCCACACTAAAATTATATCCCATGCAACCAGTTGCACGAGAGTGGGCCCAGGGCAGTTGATACTGACTCGGATATACTGACAATACAGTTTGATATGGGAAAATATGAAATATCACCTCCATTGAAGCTACATGTACATGTATTAAGAAGCTGGGCCTATAGAAATAACAAAATCTATCGTCTACTTGGAGCCTTTGCTTATATATACTAACATAGGAGATATTCTATGTTAGTATATATAAATCTAGGGTGCAAGCACAAAGCCCGTGCTTTAAAAAGAGGAGATATTCTACACTTGCGCCTAAACTATTTCGACACACTACTGTAAAGAAACTCAATAATGACGAATGTCCACATAGTACATCAGCCACATTACAACAGCTGGTAGAAATCTGGAAAACAGATTGTGAAGAAATGCAGAAAATGGGATTTGGAGACTTGGCATGCATGCCCCAATAGTCCATGGCATTTGTAGTGGGATGTTTCTAATTCTGTGCTAATTTCCGGCACCCCAGCTCCCTGGGCGTTGAGGTGTGAGGGCATGGTACATGTAACTGTGCCACTCACTAACTTGTGTTGGGTAGCAACTCGTGGGAGTCAATGCACAAACGTAGACACCTGTATGGGTGGGTAGGTGTGGGGGCGGGGCGGAGAAGGCGTTGGATCACCTACCTTAATCACTACGTGAGTATGGAGAAGGATTCGGGGACCAAAAGTTCCCTTTTCTTTAGTTTATCAAAGGTAGTATAGAACTGAGTTATATGTTGCAATCCACTTGAATGAATTGTCCTTGTCAGTCTTGCGAAATGATCACTCTTACAAGTGTGTTAGTGGCTAACAGAAAATATTAACTAATATCTCCTGGATCTATGAAATATCAGGCTTTAATGGTTTTTGATACACATTTTATTCATCTAATGGATTTGCATGTTTTTACCCCCCCCCCACATCTTCTTTAGACATTAACTATGGATGCTTGTCATTATGCTAAGTGATTCTGACTGTTTGACATAGTGAAAACAGTCTCGTTAAAAGAAAGTCGCAGTCGATGCTTAAAACGTGTAACTGTACTCCACTTGCCGCAAATTGGATGAAACACAAAAAGGTAATTGGTGGTTGCGCATGGACATTTAATTCCAGTCTAACGACCACAGAGAGCTCTGCTAGAGACAGGAGGGAGGGAGGGAGGGAAGGAGACTGGTGGAGGCAGGGATAGAGCAAACAGGCAGACGGGGGTGGGGTAGAGTGAGACAGGGAGGTAGGCAGGGGATGGATAAGCCGGAAGAGAGGTAGGGAGACGGGGACAGGAAAGCAGACAGGTAGAGATGAGTGGATGAAGAAGGGGAGAGTGAGGGCAGGGTGGAGGCTGACAGCCAGTCACCATGTACATGTAACACATGACAGGGTGCATGGAGATGGTGATGAGGACATAAACGACACTTATTGAATAAGAAAACCTGGGAGGGGGCCGTTACACGCCATGGAGCTGACAAGACCATATGTGAATACGTGCATGGTTGTACACGTGAGGAAATGCTGCTATGAAGGTTAAGTTTAGGCCATTGGCATTTATGTTCTATGCCATTGTCTATGTCCTATGTCATTGCTGCATGAGTTAAACAACAAATGGGCATGTATGCACTATTGGCCTTTAAAGGCTTAAGGTGTTCCTTAAAGGGTTAATGGTCAGCGTTTTTTTTTTTACATGCTGCAGGACGATGGCTATTAACCCTTAGAGCCACAGAGTTAATCCTTCTCGCACCTTTCTTTGTTTGTACTTTACTATAATGACAGCTATGGTAAATACTGCGAGCTCCAATGTCATACCCTAATTGTTCTATGTCTTAGGTAGGTTGGCAATACTCTATCAGAAAACTATGATCTCAGAATTTACAATGAAATTGGAAAAAAAGATTTGCTTTACAATTTATGAACCACATGTCCAAATCAATTTCAGTAGTAGGATATATACAAAAACCTTAAACAATCATTTTTAGTCTTATGCAGTGATGATTATGTGTCAACTATGTGAACATTGACTATAAGTGCCTGTCAGGACTGCAATAGCATGCCCAACACATGTTATCTACCTGCTCTATCAGCACGAGTTATGGGTGGCTTTGAATGAATTACATGTACATTCTCTCTTTGTGAAGTTTGTGGTGCACACAAAATATTCGTGCAAATGCAAGTGTGTATCTTTTCTTTAATGATGCCATTGACTCGAGCCAATGGCATGATAAAAGGCAGAGAGAACTGAACACTAAACAACAGACGCACCCAAATCAAAATAGCATTGGGTATTCTTTTTGGCCCTAATCTTTCTGGACATTTGACGCCCGTCCCCCGCAATACCTTACCTCTTGGATCCCTAACTAGTCCACCTATGACCCTACCTATATCCCCGCCCCATGTTTTCTTGTAACTCTGCCTCCCTTCCTGTCCCTCTTGGATGCCAAACACCACACCTAGCTAAAAACCAACCCCGCACAACACACTCATACACCACACCCCTGCTCTGGAACCGGGAAGAAAACAGAGCGCGCTGATTGACCTACTTTTCCGGGCACTTCCTGGCGTTGGGCGTCCATCGCCTACTTATGCCCATCTGCCAGATGCAAGCCGGGGCTGCCGTACTGACAAAAGCCACGTGCTACCCACTATTCAGATCCACCCCACCCAGCTCTACCTCTACACACACCCCTGCCTAGGGTGGGGAGGTAGGGTTGAGAGCATGAGGGGACGAGTAGTGGCTTTTTGGGGGGTAGTGGGGGCTTGATGCATGGTCTAAAAACTCCAGCTAAAGTCTGTAAAGAACCATCTTGGAATAGAGATGGTAGCAGTGTGTCAGGATGGAAAAGGGTAGAAGAAAAGGGAGCATCAAAACAATAGTTATCTGGCCGGGGAGAGAAAGACAAGGGGATGCAGATTGTATAGAAGTGAAAGATTGTGTTTTTTAGGGTGGAGGACGAGATGGTTTAACATTTAGGCTCAGTAATCAGCAGGACTCAATGTATATACAGTATACTGTCACCAATCCTGGCTGGCACCTTAGTAGTAAACAGTTGCACTTGGATCCTCCAGTGCCTCCTTGTGCTCGCCTAGAGGGTCTTTTTTTTATCCAGTGGCGGTACACGTGCTACACAGTACATCTACCCGGGGTGTGAGGGAAGGTGGGTATGCTAGAGTATCAGTAGTGTACTACTGCTAGTAAAGAAAGAACTCAATGAGATAAGGGAGTGATCATTTTTTAACAACAGGGGGGGGCTGGTGGGTTTGCGCGCGGACGCGCGAAAAAAATTTCGACCCCCCCCTCTCGAGGGGGTAAAATTTTTACGACCCCCCCCATAAGGAACAAAAATCGCGCGCGAACGTCCCCTTTTAGCCTATAGTAACGCGCGGGGTTTTCCACTGAAAACAGGTGAAATTATTTTGACCCCCCCCATCAGAGGTATTGAAAAAATTCTGACCCCCCCCGGTCAAGGGGTTGAAAAAATTCTGACCCCCCCCTCAAACCCACCGGCCCCCCCCTGTTGTTAAAAAATGATCACTCCCTAACAGGGAACTGGTAGCGAACTAGAACGTAGAGTCCATTGAGAAACACCTGCGTCCACTGGAATCATAATATAGGTTGCTATAGATGAGTTTGTATGTTACAAACTGCTGTTTCTGTCAGCATCAACCAAACTAGCTCTTCCTATACTTGTTCTAGTGCAGTGTCTACACATGCATTCATGAATAACAACGATATTATTAAAATTAGAGGATAGGAGAGGCAGCAGCTAAGGGGGTGTGGATGGGGGGTCCCCCATGTCACATGTCGATTTTAAGAAATGGTCATGTCACATGTCACTTGGATCCCCATGCCCCATGTCACCTCTAAGAACCTATCATGTCCCATGTCAATTTTAAGAAAGCACCTATGTCATGTCACTAATTTTTGCCTCATGTCACTAAGGCTCATGTCACATGTCGTTTTTAAGAAATGGCCATGTCACCATGTCGAATTTAGTGGTCTACACCCATAGCTAAGATGGGAGAGCAGCTCAAGGTGGGCTAACCCACATACCGGTAGGCCTATAGAAACAATGCAGGGGAAGAGAGGATTGGGGGAGAAGATTGATGGGGGATATAAGACTAAAGCTACACGCCTAGCACGGGGATTAGTCTACACAAAGGAGAGCAGAGAATGATGTCCACAGTCTGGAGAATTATAGTAGGGAAAGACGGAATATAGATGGATGAAGAAGAGGGGGAGGGTTCCATGGTATTATGCCCATGGGGCCTCATTTTGTTGTAGGCTGGTGAGAAGAGGCAAAAGACAAGAGTCCCCCCCCCCTCCCCCGAAACACCCACTTCTACTTTCATGCCATCACTTTCTCAGAGTCTTTCGCCTGCACCCTATGTGCAGTGATCAATGCGTGTAGGTGCGGTGGGGTACCAACGTGGGCCGATTTATGGGTGGTGGCGGCGTCCCCTCGCGGAGACTGATGGCGGCTTGTCGGGGAGAGGGGCAGATAGATGGTGCACACCATGACCCAGTTGTCTAACTCCCACCTCAACTCCCACACACTGAAGTAAAGGAGTTGACAAAGGATGCTGAAGTGAGAAGGGAAGCAGCCTCCATGTCCCATATATACTTCCATTCTTGCTCTATTAAAAGTGGCTTCTACCTCAACCCCCCGTTAATCTCTTCTTCAGAACCCCCCTAATTTTCTTAGTAATTGGTTGTCTATTCATTGCCACTCTAATGACCTTCTTCCTTGTCCCTGACTTCCCTGTGGAGGTCTTGACCTTTTAACAAAAAGTTTCACTGTCCAACCAGATATAAAACTCTCACACCGTCTACTGAGTCATCACACATTTGAAGTGGCTTCATCAACTGTATTCACTTTACCTGGTCCAATTCTATAACCAAAATCGGCCCATAAATCTAGATATATAAACAGTGTTTCCAATTTTGATATCTGCTACTGATATGATGAGAGGCTCACGACAGTGCTTTTATTGTTGTCTTCTTTTTTTAATTTAAAGATATCTTCAGGTGTATTTAGTTCCTATTATATTTTTGGTGTTTCCATACGTTAAGTAGGATATGACCAACCGTATTTTTATCATCGTGTTCCTGAATCTATTCATACAGAAATTACTAGACGGTGGTTGGCAGCTGACAGGTAACTCTGCTTATCTCCAATATGGCGACCATATTGAACTCTGTGCTGGGACTACTTCCAATGACAACAAACTGTTAACCAAGAATGACAACCAATGGCACATAACCCTTTTGGGAGAGAGATATCTGAACACATGGTTATAAAGCACAGTAAACCTCTCAATAGTCCTATCCGGTAGTTAGGATCGAGACCCAGCGCTTGAGACCCGAGATGCAAGCAGGTAGCAACTCAATCTAAGCTCTATGATTGCAAGTTGCATATCTAGGAGAATCGCCTTGGAATTAAAATAAGACTGTACGGTTAAGAGGTGAAAGAAGTTATTGATGACGTCAACTCTCCCCAAGAAAAGTGGCATTACACGTTGGTATTAACCTCCATGGTCTATGTATACACGAAAAAGCCACATCATACCGGTATCATAAAACTTAATGTAATCCCCATCAGAACAGAGCTACTCAGAGCTGCTCTGAGCTGGCCCTCCCTAGACAGACTAGCTCAGTGCTTAGATTCAGGTAAGCTCAGAACTATGTATCCGGGGAGGTTACGGCCTATAGCAGATATACGTGACAGGGGCTGTCATCAGGAGAAGTGGGAGACCATGTAGTAAGCTGGGTGAAGACAATGTAAGGGTAAAAAAGGTATACGTCCTGCACGAGTTGTACGGGAGTAAGGGGAGGCTACTACTTACTACTGAAAACGCCCATAAGCAACAGTTAGAGATAGTACTTCATCTGCAAATATCTAGACTCTTTATTTTGTTTTAGAGAAGAACAGCTACTTGTCTTATAAATAGAAGCAATATCTCTGCGCATGTACCTACCCTTCTACCCAAACTAAAACGGTCGGTGCTAACTGCTTTTTCGAATATAGAATTTCAATCCACCTTTTTACTTCCTGACCACGGGGGCCCAAAGATGAATCACATTTGAAGGCGATCGTGGAGGAGTGGGTAAGGGGCTCGGGAAAGGAGGGGCATGGGTGGGGTCTAAGCGTCCCATCCTTATCGATTATGACCTCATACTGATAGCCAGCGTCCCGAATAGATTTCATGACACCACCGTGGCCGCATGTCAATGAGAGGGGTAGCAGCCAAGGTAGCCAGTCAGCAGAGTGGATACATGGAGGTGAGGGCCTAGATGGAGAAGAGGCCTAAATTTATCAATATCAGAATTCATTGCTGGATAGATAGGATTTCCATTTATTAACTTTTGCATTTAAAATCTTTTTTTTTCTGTAACGTTGGAAACACCTTCACTATAGTAGCCTGGTTTGTTTGTATTATAAGATAGGACTGTGGTTTGAGGATTTGTGGGTGGGATCCTGGCAGGTGGGAGAGGACAGCGGCGTGTTTTCAGAAGGTAGGTTACGATTATTATTACCAGTATTAGGGTGGTGAGCAGCCATGTCCCTTGTAATGGAGATGTAAGAAGCGGTACCGTCCCAAGACGGGAATATCCGGCTGGGTTGGGTGTATGAGAGATACTAAATGTGCCAGGTTGGTTTCTAGGGCTGCAGTCAGTGCTGTGGTGAAAGGGAGTAACAAGTATGCACTGGACATAAATGGCGTTTGATATTTAGATATCATTGTAGTAGCAAATCAGTAGTTTGTCTCAATACCAGAATTAAGCCTTCAACACACTAAAGGTACCGGGACATTACGGTACCAGTATAACAGTACCTGCATTACGGTAGTACCACCACTGGGCTGGAGGGGCCCTCTCCCAGGAGACGCCCCAGGTTTGATGGATGTGATTTACTAGTCGT
Organism: Acholoe squamosa; assembly: GCA_949317995.1. Taxonomy (NCBI): domain Eukaryota; kingdom Metazoa; phylum Annelida; class Polychaeta; order Phyllodocida; family Polynoidae; genus Acholoe; species Acholoe squamosa. Next base: position 60,017,341 of record OX439036.1, on the reverse strand, counting down.
GATCGCCACCAGGGGGAGCGGACGGCACAGCGGGGCCGCCAACCCCCTCTGGCGGGACGCGGCCGCAGCTATCACCCTGCCCATTACACCATTACTATAGGGGGCGCCCGTGTCGGCGCCGCTATCTCCACACCTACTGGGCCGCTCACTGGGAAAATTGTGCCACTTGCCCCCTGCCTCCTCCTCCTTCCCCTCCTTGCCAGCAAACCCCTCCTCTACTCCTTCTCCACTGCCCCTCCAGGGCTCCTCCTGTATGCCCTCCTGGCGCTAGTTGCTACTATACCCCCCTACTCCTACCCACCCACAGGAGAGCCCTGTAAACAGTAGTAACACCCTGCCTCTTCCTGCCGCCACCTTTTGCCAACTACCTCCCATCTATGGCTACTATTCCTACTGCTACTGTAGATATGCAGAGGAAGGGATTTGTGCATTGTAATGTGAGGTATATGAGTCTCCTTCAGTAACTTCCGCCGAGGTTGCTGTGCTCTGACTCTATGGGTCATTCTTATCCCATGTCTACAGTCAGTGACTCCAATGCCTTCATCCCTGATTTCTTGATTCCCTTAGGTGATCCGTTCAATTGACTAATTCTCCATTTCTCCTAATCATATCAGTCTCCTACATCTGGGTCATCAACCTTTCTCTTATTTTCAAAGCTCTTTGGTCAAATGGTGCAAGTAGGGTGATTTCCCTTCCAGGATTTTATAAATACAGTGCTGATTTTGTTGCTGTATTGCTCTTTTAATTTTAGAATGTTTAAGAGGCCTGGTGCAAGTCTTTGTATGTAGACTGCCTAAGACCAAACCAAAGGCTGCACAATTGATTGTGTGTCTACAGGTTTGACCCTCTCAGTGCAATAACAGAGGCACAGTGGCAGGGTGGTGTCTCAATGGAATGATGACAATGTGGACCCATTGCCCAGTGTTGGGCCTTAGTCTGAGACTTCCCAGCATCTACATGCCGTACAGCTACATCATCAGCACTTTACACATCCTATGATCCTTATTACGTTCTTGTACCTTGAACTGGAGCTGCTCTAATTTGAATGACCTGGATATATAAGATGGTCATTTTCTTATAAGGACGCAGCCTCAGGCATGTAGGGCTTGTACCGGTATCTACCAGATGGCCCATCAATGACTTTAATAGAACATACCGGTAACATTTTAACTTTCAGCATTTGTTTTTCATTCAATGTTATCACCTGCATCTTAAAATACCTAGTCCACAGGTAACTATGTGGACGATGTGTACATGTACAACCACATTGAGAGGAGAACGCACATACATCCGCCTCCAACATTGTTTATTTACCTAGTTATCCAATCTAGCCAACTCCATAAATACCCACATTCCCCTCCCTAGAGTAACAATAACACCCTAGATACTAGTATCCCCGAGCATCTCACCACCTTCTCGTTTGGGCAAAAATCAACGTGTTGATCTGTTGGGGGCAGGGGTGGTACGGGGAGGGGCTGGATGTGTACAGTAAGGTGGATAGGTCGGCACATATAGGGATGTGTATGGCCAGCTATAGGGTAGTATATGGTCAGATATGCACCTACCTTGCCAACAAACTTTAAATCTTTACATTTAGCAAATTGATTTTAATTTACCAGATCAACCAAAGTTTGGACGCATTATTGAGATTTGTTTTGTAATGTAGGAATGGCATATTTCATCGTACACTGAGCGACTTGGTGGCAATATCACTACAGGGAATCACAAACACCCAGTTATTCAATACATCATCTACAAGAGCAGAATTACCGAAGATAGGAACCAGTCAAGCTTTCCTGGAGAACAACACAAAGTTCTGCATGTCTGCAACCGGTTGCAGCTATTGATGAGTCGGGGCTGGTTGAGGTTGGAAGGTGTCCAACTGGTGTACTATGTAGGAGGGGTTTGTAGGGTTCCCCCTCCCCCTTTACACTTGTTACCTCTTACCTAGAGGTACAGGGCTTCCCTAGCCCACTTAAAAGGATCTATTTCTCCTCTTTCCTATCCCCTCGGGATGTGTGTGGTGCACATATGCATGGGCACTGACACATTCCCCTGTGAAATTGTGTAATGTAGTTCTCGCCATGAATATGACCTAAGCTGTCGAAATGGCGTTAAACATCTATTACTCACTCACCTAGAGGTACAGGGCTCCCCAGGGCACCCCTCCCATATTTCTACATCCCTCCATAACACTCCACTCTTCTGTATATGTGAATATAGATATGCTAAATATTCTGGTAATAATGTATTGAATTAATAAAGATATGTGCACTGATGAAGTGCTTATTTAGTAGACACAGACATAATCTGAATCTCCTTATAAGCATAATTCTTACCGTTATCACTGCCAAAGTGGAGTATTCCTCTCACTAGAGCCGTCCGGATTCCCCTATTATTAAATGCAGTGAACCACACATATATGATCTATCAACTGTCTGTGGGACACCCTCTACGGTCACAGGTGTTGGACGAATATATAAGTTTGCCTCGAAGGAATCTGAACAAGAACTTACACTTCCATGCTTCAGAAAACCTGTCAAAGTCATAGGAATAAAACTGGAGATAACTAATACCGGTAGATGGACACTGTCCTTCTATTTGTTTTATTGTTGGTTCTTCGGTGTTCATTTCCTTTAACGCTATTGTATTGGGGCGTGCTTTTGTATTGGGCCGTTTCCGTGCCTTAGCGATGGTAAAGGTATTTTAAATCGGCATTAAAGACCGGGATGAAAGGTTAGAGACTTTACTGCTATCCATAATGGTTGGGGGGGGGGGGATTGGGCACAGATAATTTGCAAAATAGTTTCTGGACTGTTATAAATTTAAAATGTTGTATTCCATATTAGCATCCTAGAGACCCTGTCTCTGATTGTAATGGGATCTGAGATCAGTCTGAATGTAAACGCATATGTGGCAGTTGGAGAGGAGTATCACGCGGGATCTGGTTTAGAGATGCAATGGAGAACAAACTCTATGAGCACACATTACAGGGAAGCGGATCTAGAGAACTTATACCGGTATCATAAAAAAGTACGTATAGGGAACAGGTGTCCTGACGGCCTGCGTCACCCCACCCAGTCTTAACTCTCCCATACCACACCCCTGGGTTTTCTGACTTTCCAGTACCGGTTATATCCACACAATGCGAATCTTAACAAGGTAGTTGTTTGTTGTAGACAGAACAATGTATGACTTTGTCTCTGATTATAGCCAAGAACTGCTCCGGTGATATCGAACTGACATTTACTGCAGAGCTACGAACTACCGATAATTCACAGACCATTTCCTTCAGGTGATAAGTTTACCATATTGTGTTCTAGGAGCCTATGTATTTCGATGTTGCGAGTGATTTAATTATATGGAATAAAACACGTTATATATTATTACCCTGTTAGATATTAGCTAACGGTAGTAGATTTATTGCATACGCCGCATGCCCACAACTAATAGGAGTGGATTCTTTTTCATTTGGTTAATAAGCGTTTGATTTTGCAAACCGTCAGGTCCATACATGAATTTCATATGCTTCTTCTAATCAAGAATCACGGGCATCACGATAGCCAAACAATCAGGGAAATGAAACTTAATATTACCCTGGGCTAATACTCATTCCCAGTTATTGGTTAATATACGTTTCTCTTAGTGGCACACATCGTTCTGTGATCTGGAGAATAACAATAAGTTGGACTTCCGCTCTGTAATGACTTCACCAGCTGCTGGTGACATGTGTGTAGACATATATCTTAGAACATACACTGGCAATCACCGAAGAGAGAAACTAGTTTCGATGCTATGCTGTGTTGTACAGTATGAACAAATCAGAGCGTTGTCCAAACCCGATAACGTGGCTTAATATTTGTTGTATTTAACTGTTTTCTATTGTCATAATGGAAATGAATTTATGGTTATACTATATGTATATTGACATGATTCGAATACGGTAATTGTACCGGCAGTGGATACATGTGTTTCATAAATCATGATAGCAAAACACGGGCAAAAAATGTGTAAATGCACAGCACTACACTTGTTTAACAGACTATATATGGTGAAAATCCCTTTTATTCGGATAATAACCAGGAAACAGTCACACTCTATTCCTCGTGTGCTTCAACAAGCCTTTATCATACAACTACCTTGATCTCTGTTATAGAATATTTCTTCATTGAGAGATGTTGGGAGGGATAATTCCTCCTCTGACTCACATAACTGTCTCCTTTAGGTCTCTAGAGAATCTACACCAGAATTGTGGAAAAACTTACACCCACCAGCAGCCGAATGGTCATTCTCCACGTCTTGCTTGAAGCAAGCAACCATAAATTCTCATTAGTAAATAGTGTTCTGACCTTTTTTACTTATTCTTTTTTTTACCCCGGATGAGACCAGGTTAAGCTCGATGTTGAGAGGAAATTAAGTGTTAAGTTCCATTAGTAAAGCACGAACTTTACGTGGCTAACCAGTGGAAAAAAGAAGGTTTTAAATCTTGAATGTAGCATTACATCCGGTTAAGACTATTGCTGTATGTGTGCCTGTTATTTAACTGTCCTCCCTGAGTTCCTATGTTTATTTCTAGGAGAACCCCTGGAACTACCCCATCCCCCCGCCACACCCACTTCCCACAGTGACCTCACGTAGGCCGCCATCTTGTCCCCCGGAAAGTTGCTGGCATTGTTTTGTGAGAACGCTGCATGAACTGTCCCTGACTCAAAAAAAATGTAAGTCTATGGCATTGCTTGTCACCCGTGAACCAGCGTACTGTGCACAGAATGAAAAGATATGAGCTCAACTTCACTTCCACCTTGTGCGTATTGTGCCAGCTACATCCCTATAAGAACCCCCTGCAGCTAACAAACTCACTGTGTCATGGACGCTGAGCAACCGTTTAATGACTGACCTGGTCGTCGTGAGTCAGCACCCTCAAACGTCGTTTCTAGGAACTATAACCCAGTCTACAGCCTTCCAGCTGTCCACTGCTAAGCCACAAACTCCCCCCCCCCCCACCCCTACATACATGAACTCCCCCTTCTCACCTCTGCTAGTACTGCCTTTGCTTCGTACCTCTGTGGGCGTATAGTCTGTCTCTTATGTTGTTGACGAGTTAAGACTGACTTCCAAAACACCTCCAACTGGCTTATATCGTGAGTCATTACTGTTATAACTAGTGACACATTTAGGGTTTACCCACAGGTACTGATGAATAGGGGGTAAACTCTGCGAATGGTAAGGTAATCTTCATGAGACAAGTACAGGTTATCAATGCCCCTCCAAAAATATGAGATAGACTTTAGACCCCCCCCCCCCATGCACCTCCCCCACCTCTCCCTATCTCCCCACCCCTACTTCTCTACACCATACTGCTATCTGTATCTGGGTCAATGAACACTATTCCAAGTACCCCCCTCCCCGGCCTCTGGTCGTGCCCTGGACCCACGCCCTACCCCAACCCCTCTCACCCCTGGCTCTCTGTGGAATGTGGCTTCAACCGCCGAATGCTACCACAAGCCATAGGACCTTGGACAAACAAAGTAGTGTCAGTGCTATCGTATAGCTCCACCTCTCCTTTCACCGGTATAAGCCACATATTGTGGGTGACAGGGTAAGCATAGAAATAAAATTTGATGAAATTGAACTCAACTATTTGTGGCATTGGCTGACAAGATGTTTTCACACCAAATAGTGATCTTTAGGAGGATGTGGGACAGGATTGACCACCAACTGCGAGGTACCTGCTATTACAGAGGCTAACCAAAATTAGGACCAACAGAGGTGATGAGCAGGTGAAGAGACATGGGAATTTATCTCAAGGCTTTCATGGCCCATTTGCTTTGTATTTTTACTCGTCAATCTAACCCTCAACATACATGTACATCAATTGAACACATTTAACAGAAATTTGCATATCTATATCTGGGAACATTCTGTGGGTACAAGAATTGAGGGTTGCTTACACTGGTATACATGTTACTGTATTCAGGGATGTAAGTCAGACTGCTTGAAAAATTCTGAAGACTCATTTAGAAATCCTGCATTTAGTGTAAAACATTATCAAAACTTTGATACAAGAAAGGTAATTTGGTTAAATCTATTAGAAAAATCTGGTTCAAAAATTCTGAAATCAGACAAAATTCTGAAAACTTACATCCCTGTGTATTGTGTTTTGAAGATTTGTGCATGGATCATTTGTTTCTGTTCCTCTAGGTTACTCTTGATTAATCTACAGTGAAGGAATCTCACACACACTATTGACATACCCAAAACGATACCGCCATAACTCCAACTCCTCAAGTTCTTACAGACATTTTACCTGACTTGATATCCGGGCTTTTCTCAATATAACAAACAGCAACCCCGGCCTCCAAATCTACACCTCCCCGGGTGTGGAGCGCGGAGACCCAGCCAAACCACGAAAATTATCTCTCAAAGCCCAGTCACTTTCTCCCCTCTCAAAGAACACTGTGCAATGGAAAATGGTCTTTTTGTCTGCTAAGAAATAAAAAAAAAATCAAAGGGGCTCTGTGTATTGTCAACTCACCGCGCTGAAGTCAAGCAGGTCGCTTAGTTCCTTGTCGGTGCCGGGAACTTGCATCATTGGTAGATTGTTCATCCTTATATAGCGTTCCTACGTACAGAAGAACCTAGAGGGGGATAAGAGAGGAATTGTTAGGCAAAACACAATGACCAGGATTCTTATAAGCGGGGGTAGGACAGAGTGGGGTGGAGTACGGTATGGTACTTCTAGTACTGACTTAGAGGTATTGGCGACAAAAGCATAACAGAGACAGCAGTGTAGCTGGAGTGAGTACAAGACATTCTCAGTGTTGTCAGGACAAAGTTGTGAAGAGGTCGGGGTCAAAGTGAGGGCTATATTATTCTAAAAACTATACTGCTGTAGTCTAAAGAAAAGGTTTTTTTTTTTTGTAGTTTTGGACTAGGGTTTATAAAAGACCAAAAATATTTGTTTGTTTCAGGTAACTCGACCCTACCTAGCCAACGACATGGCTGACCCTAGAATTTTTTCTCAACATTTTTTAAAGGAATGATAGGGTTTTGGGCAACTTTTAGATGAATTAATTCTCCTAAAGTCAGCACGAGTCACCGTGAATCACAAGTCATTATAGCAGTTAAAAAAAAAAGAAGAAAAAAATCTGGCCCATATTACCTTTTTTTCAGCATGTTACCTGAACTAAATACATTTTCTTTGCCTAAACCAATGTCAATATAGGAAAGATGAGTTAATTTTCTCATTTAAACTATCAACCCGTTTTTGTGACGAGAATCTACTTTGTAATTATGGCATCGATTTTAACCTATGAAAATGGTTAAAAACGATAGATTGCAAAAGCTTGACATCCAGAGGGATCTTGGTGGACATGGGTTTGTACTAAATTTTCTTGTTATGGCAGCTTTGGAAAATATAGGGCAGCAATGTGCATTGCTCATAACTCGAAAAGAAATTAAATTTTAATTTTTTGGCAGATGTTATGTACCATAAATTCTTTGATTTGAGGTTCATATCATATTTGAATCAAATCAAAATTGTAGTTTATTGCAAGGTCAGTAATGCAGGTAATGTTGCTTGTATCAGAGAATTTAAGGTAATTGCAGTAAGTTAGACTCTCTGTTGTCCCAAAGCTCTGGCCCCTTTAAACTTGATAGTCTTTTCCATTACATTGTTTCTCCAGAATTAAAATCAATAGCCTTGCGCAAGTCTAGCTTGTAGTCTGACATCAGCACTCCCATTCACAGACAGGAACCAACTCCAAGCAGGTGTCAAGTAGGGTTATAGTCCTATACTTTCACAAGACATTTACTTGGAGGACCAGATGCTACTACACCCAGGTTATTCGCACAACCAAGCCACTATTCGCATAACTCCCCCCAAAACTATGCTATTCGCACCATATTGCCAAAAGTTGATACATGGATCAACATCATATACCTTCACCATTGGAGGCAAAAAGTGTCTTATGGCCACTCTGTAGAATATAGACAATTAATCAAAATTTACAATAGTTGGTACTGAAATACCTTTTCCTGCAAGACCCCTACATCTCCTCCTTTAATGACACTACAAATTCAATAAGTAATTCTGCCTCTTACATATAAAATTTCCAACTTTTTTTAAACTTATTCGCACCACAAAAATGACTGAAAATGAGAGGACCCTAGTCGTCTCCTATAACTCTTTTCGAGTTAATAATATGCTCAACCAGTACACTAGTCTCCACACAAATACAACATTCAAATTCACGCATTCTACGTAAACAGAATATAAAATTTCACAAAAAACGTAAGTTGGATAGAGGACCGACCACAATGCCTTTGTCGCGGTTTGGCGAGCCATTCATAAGAACTGGCAGCCGCCAAAATAAACTAACTCTGGAAAGGGGCATACCGGTAGCACTCAGCTAAATTTACACTATGGTTTATATAGATATTACCTGAATATAATGTAAATGATAGTCACTTTATTTGCCAATAAAAAAAAACAAACTATATCCACATTTCTTAAATAAACGACAACTTCTATGATCACCCCATGTCTATTATAAAATCACCCCATGAAAACAAAGAAAAGAAACTATCTAAGCTAGATCTACCATACCTGACCTTGACGCTGAACACACGCAAATAAAGAAGAAAGAAAGAGTTGGGGGAAAAAACTCTTGAGTGTTGTGACTGTGCAACAGATGTGAGGCTGGGCAGGGTTCGCTTGACAACAGGGCCGAGAGGAGGTCAAATGATGGATACATTCGAACAATGCTTTCTAGGTTATTGAAATAATCGTCGATCCCGCCTATAACCGCTACTTGTACATGCATTTTGGAATACATGTAGTGGGTTGCATTTATGACAGTAATTTCGTGAGCTCTAATATACACAAGGGAGTTGTCTCCAGGGAGTTGTCTTTAAGACTAACCCATCCTTGTCATTTCGTTCAAAATTTTACTCTGGTTGCTACTGGATAACCTACTTAGCAGCCAACCCCAAGCATAAAATCGTATCAACGGTGCTATGATCCATGAGCTGTCGGTTAACGTCGTTATTCCTTTAAGGGCAGAGCAAAAAATAGTGTCCTGGCCATAGGGTGGCTTCTGAGGAAGTATGATATCTATCGTAGGCCAGTCCCATCAGCCTTCTCCCTACTGTCAAAGCTAATACAAGACGGGCAGTTTGGACGGCCTAATCTATAGTCGCCAGAAGGACGGCCTATTTGCAATTCCTGCACAATTCCTATATAATGGGTCTTGACTATACTATAGTCAACGTTAGGCCTTCCGTGATGTCAACTGTAGTCTAGTATAGTCGATGCTAGACTACCAGTTACCCGAAGACATGATTTTTGTTCTGGCGACCTAAAAAAACTGGTAGACTAGTTGGCTTAAGAGTCCAAACATTACCGTAATCAAGTTTAAGGCCACACCAAAAAAATTAGTTGGTCTACGGATTTTTGTTTTGAAAAATGGTGCAAGCGAATTTTTTTTTTTTTTTTTAAAGAATATTTTAGCTTCCAACGGATTTCTTGCTGGAAAAGTGAGGCAAGCGAAAAAAATTTTATTTTAAATTTTTTTTGCCAAACATCACGAAGAGAAAACTTGCAGAAAGTGAAGCAAGCGAAATCCGTAGACAAGATATTTTTCAAAGAAAAAAAAAATGTATTTCCGAAAATATGGAGAGGGTGATCCGTAGACCAACTTTTTTTTTTGGAGTGGCCTAAGCATATTTTTTTCATATACTTGCTGCATAAAATTGTGATGTAAAGCAGAGTTACAAGAAGTAGTTACATCAGGCTCCGTATCTCACCTGATAATGGGATAGCCCCAACAGTAACACAGTACAGTATTGAACATAGACTCATAGTGATCTGACATGGGCTCCTGCTATCTAGCTCATGTGTGTCTAACTTATCCTTATCGTCGCCGGGCTAGCTCCTGTTGCTTGTGGCCTAACCTAGTGAGATAGCTGATACTGACAGAATTACTGACTACCTTAGGCTTAGTATAAAGCCAAGGCTACAACATCTATGATCCAGCCACACATGGATGACAGCTTGGTCCATTATAATGTGACACCCTAGACTTTCACTGCCACAGGTCCCAACGGCAACTGAAATCAGACATACGAATGTTGGAATGACAGCTGTCAGATTAAAAAAATACAGATAAGGTTGTGACGTAGAAACTTGGTCCTGTAGGTAGCGAATGCACTGGCATGATGTTTTGGAACACGAGGGGCGCTAAACGATGCTCTGAATCTTTGGATCTTTGGAGCCAATTTTTGACAGTCCGTTAGGGCGGTCCGCGCTCAGTCGAGTGAGAGCAGAGTCTGGCAGAGGGTAGGTTCAACTGCGGCGAGTGGATAGTCGTGGCTACCGATTACAAATTACAATAGTCATCCCCCTTTCTCCTTACAGAGCTTCAATTTTGTATTAAAAACAATACCGCTTTACGGCAGATGACAGTGGCATGTATGGTTGATGATGAAAGGTGCTAGTGATCACAGCGACGAGGAAGCCGGGCGTTAATTTGGCGTGTATTGTCACTATTGACGTCCAGTTGGCAGCGGGCCTATCTTTGAAGGCTTCACGGCATTTGCTGACTGCCACCCCGGGAGCCGCGCGACCCTCTCCCGGGCACCTAAAACCTCTGGTTCCTCTGCTGTTTTCGAAGCGTGTCAGGATCAGAACATCTCAAGAAAATCTCAAACGATATTATCTGGGTGTGCTCTTGACAGCTGCACCTCAGGAGCACACACAGAAGAGAAATACACAATCAAATTCCTCTATACACAAAAGGGGGGTAGGAACACAAGATGGCGACGTTTGCTGGGGAGGGTACCGATTCTACCCATCAACATTTGGGATTCTTACCTTGTCAGCGTTCCGATCCTGCGGGTTTGAATCCCTCACAGGTGGAGACAGATAGAGCATTACTCCTATCCCCCTGAACTGTGGATGGTTAGCCGTATATGTCCACGCAGTTCCAAGGAAACTTTCTCAATATGAATAACCCTTTCCCTCAGAGCACGCTGGCAGACATGTCTTTCTTTTGTGAGCCGCCTCACTTGGATATTCTTCCGCATATCCGGGCACTTCTGACGAAAAGAGTGTCCGAACGCTCGAATACCTTGCAGCAGATAGTATTATTCTTAATATAGAATTGATATTTTGGATCTTGTACAGGTATATCGGAAATTATAACGCAGAATATTCCAAATTTATAAGAGTATTCCTTGTACTGGAACTACTTTCTGCGTATGTACACAATGTGCACGTAGGCGGTCTGTTTTCATTTTGACAGTGGCCGCTCTCCACTCCAGACACTGCAGCACCAAGAAATATCTCAGAAGTGCAATCTATGGACCTATTATGTTGGTATATATGATGCCGCTGACTGTATTTTCCTCAGTTTTATCGTACCCGGTAATATCAGTATGATGCATAGGCCAGATTTTCGCATAAAAGATTTTTACAGAGAAGACAGGGTATCCGACCTGAACAGAACAAGGCCGGGATATGCGACATAAGCGCCGCCTGGTAATTAAAGATAGACCTACTGCCTGTAAAGAGAGCCAAGGGGAAATTGACAGTTTTCTTTATTTTAATACCTAGTCACAGATTTGAGACCCTAATGACACTACTAATGTGAGTTGGGCGCCGATCCAACTATATTTACCTGGTACTGCGTATGAGTGGACCCGGACAGGTCAAGTTTTAGGACTACTCTTGAGGGGTGACAGCAAATTCAAGGGGTAGAATATTGTAGTCTATATCTTAAAAAAAAAAAAAAAAAAAAAAAAAAAGACCCCTCTAAGGCCACTCCAAAACAAACAAAAAAATTGTTTCTCATCACCGCCCTCGTCTGATAAAAATATATTGAAAAATGGACAGAGACAGTCAAGTTTGATATCAAATTAAGCTTGAGGGCCCCAGCAATACACCTAGCTATGAAAAACCATTTTCACAATTTTAATGATAACTACCGTACTTTTGAAAGGAATTTTTTTCTTACTCGCAGACAACCGCGACTTTTCTTTTGACCCCACCCCAACATAGAAGATTAAATGCCACGGACAAACACGCCCTATAGGCTTAGATCTTGTAGGCCTAATGCACAGGATTTTTTCACTGAAAACAGGTGAAATTATCCCCCCCCCCCTTCTTTCAGACTTGTTGAAAGTAAACCTTCACACTGGGGGGGTCAAAACTAATATGGGCAATTCAAATACCCATTGCGACATGTCATTCCACGCATATCCGATTTTTGGGGGTTCATTTTCCAAAATCAGTTCTTAGTGGGGGGGGGGGGTCGCAATCATTTCTAGTGGTGGGGGGTCGGAAAAAAAATCTGCCGACCAGGCAAAATCCATCATGCCCTCCTAGCTGGCAATAAATGACTCAACCCTTAAACCATGTTGCTATAGAAACAGAATATTCATACCCACCAAGAGAGCCAACGAACTTTAGTTCATGAGATTACTGAGACATGTAGACAATCATTATGTTCCTATCAGCAGGTAAGATATTCATATATAAAAAAAAGGGGCCTTGAGCCACGAGCAGTGTCTCACTGCTACGAGCCGTGTCCAACTGCTACAAGCAGACTCAAAAATACATGAACACACACACACCCCTGCACTTATATGCGAAAACCTGAGGTAGGCCATTACTATTGGATAGTTTCAAACTTTTGAATGTCTGAGTTCCTTGATCGCCCCTGGATGTAAACCTAAACAAACAAACAAAGCTAGTGTCAGTCTGGAAAATTCCCTGGTCTACGGCCTGTGCAGCGGCAGACTTTGGTCACTGATGGCAGTGAAAATCTTTACCAGACAGGGGCAGGTAATTTGATGATTAACAGCCTACCATACACTGATGAAAATGGATTTTAATGATGTCAACATTGTGGTTATAATCAGCTCATGTATGGTTATGAATAAGGCATGTTGATCTGTCTATCTGGTGGCCTAAGTATGTTTTAATGAGCCAGATACCCTCACTTGACACCCCCATTCTGTCCCTCCACCCATGTGAATCCAGTCACTTTTCAACTCATGTACTATCATGTAAAAGTCTAAATAACACTTCTTGACATGAAAATATCCCAATGATATTACTATGACATGTTTACCAACATTTTCTCTCTGTGTATATCTAGTTTTTCTCAGAGATCAGAGCATATATTTTCCGACATAATGGCCTCATTGTGAGAGGTTTCATTTCTCAAAAAAGTTCAATTTGTGTGGAAAATGTTCTAGTACCAGAAAAGGCTGATGAAATCCTTATCAGAAAAGATCTAGGCTATAGCTACAGGAAAATATCTTAAATGCCAATACTAATTCTAATAGATATTTTGAAAAAAACACATGTTTTTGTTCCTTTAGCATTCCGTCCCTAGCAACCGGCCCTCTAATGCCATAAAATTGAAAGAAGCAAAATGTGTGGTCAAAATGAGGTATGATATGCGAATCTCTGATGCAAAGTAACAAAAAGTATATGCAATTTAATATTCAGAAAATGCAGAAAAAGAGTGGGTATACACTGTCCTTAAAATGTACAAAAGATAAAAACCATATGTCACAGTGTCTGTTTAGCCACTGGAAGGCATTGAGGTTTGATGGTCTTAACCCTTTCGTGCCCAGAATTATGGGCACAACATGTGCATTTTCCCTAACCTATCTGCTGCAAGCCCTTCCTTTTTTTGGCTTTTACTCCATATGTATTGTAGAAATGATGATAGTCTTATTTTCCTATTTACCTCTGTTTGCTCCCCCTGTGGAGTGGGGACCTTCATGTGAGGGCATGGAGGAGCAGAATAACTTCATTGGGAGTCCACGAAGGAGGAATTCTTCTTCCATTCTACCAGTGGGCATACCAGATTCGTAAAAGGCGACAAACTTGGGGTTTCTTGTGGCTTGGGGTGAGCATGTGGGCAGCTGGTGTCCATATGCGCAGGCCCGGGCCCACATGCTTGTCCTTTGCCATGGGATTCCCCCTCAGTGAAACACGTCTGAGTGATCAAAGGCCATGGTTTGTCTGGCCCTGCCTATAGGACCAGGCAAATAAAAGAACACTTGCTGTCCTTCGAAAAGAGTAGGGGAATGAAGCCCCGGTAGCGGTTTTCCACCTCACCCCTCCTCATAGATTCCCCCTCACCCCTCCTCATAGATTCCGTCATTCATCTCATAGATTCGGTCATTCATAGATACGGTCACTGCTGTGTCGGGCAAACAGCATATAAATATCTATCCAAACAGAAAAGAAAGAACTTAATGTCTGAGAAACCTCGAATGTTTGAGTTCCTTTATGGCCCCCGGAAGTAAAACTAAACAAACAAACCTCTCTTTGCACTTTTTTTTTTTTAAATTACTGTAGCTCATACTTTGATAATCCCATTCTGGCACTGTATAGTACATTTCGCATCATGTTGAACCTTCTCCAACCATCAAATTTGTCTGATAAAACCGATGGGGACAGAGGTCCACTGTACCCTTTATTTTTTCTTCATTTCCTCTTTGTATGGTTAGTTCCCATTCTTCTGCTGAACTTTCTTATAGGCCTCATGTCTAATGCTGTCAACAAAGTCATGTCTGCTAAGGACAACCACTTCTTTTTGAACAGAGCTCAGGTAGCAATAACATCGGAAAATGAAACCTCATATTTGCTCGGCTGGCTATATGCATGGAGGGCTAAGTTCTTCTTTACTTCCAAGGACGGAAGGCTTTACATCAAATGCTTTGAAGTAGAGGCTTTTCAGTGAAAAGATGTGGGATGTAGTCCAGTTCCCCCCTTCCGATCCCAGATATGGTGATATGCCCTCCCTCCCCACTTTGATATATATGTGTATATATATATATATATATATATATAGAGAGAGAGAGAGAGAGAGAGAGAGAGAGAGAGAGAGAGAGAGAGAGAGAGAGAGAGAGAGAAGGAAAGAAGGGGCCCAAAAACCAAAATCCCTACCTGATCGTGGAAATGGCACAGACAGAAATGTTTACGGGGTATGTGATTACTACTACCTGAAATCCATTCCCTTTGATGATGTAACACTTGCACAAGGTGTGTTAACTTTTGTTCTATTTCAACATGCAGTTTTGCCTATGGAATATCTATATTGCGGTGCTTATCACTTGATAAGGACAAACATACCCATTGTGATAGGATATTGAGACATTGTTTTCTCTAATTTGTAGTAGTTGTAAAACATAAGTCGCCTTTTTACAGCGAATGTAATTAACTAAGATCTAGCATTTGGACATGTATGATAACTTCATGCTTAAACATGAATATATGTCATGTTACTTTACGCAGACTTCATAGTAACTATATGATAGTTCATGATCATTGCTGCATGTGCATGGACATTTATATATCAGTCTTTGAGTAAAATAAACGCTTCAATGCACTTTTATTAGCCAGTTGATCTTCAATTTATTTTTGCTCATCGCTGAAACACCACAATGAATATAATCTGAATGAGGATATGGCGCCTTATGATATAATCCTTTTTTCCAATGTCTATTTGGTATTTTGCCAAACTTTAGCAAGGTATGTCTTAATATATGTCTCATTGTGCTTTAATAGACATGGTAGAAATACAGTCAATGGCCTAACAATAAATTATGTGTACATTGTAGAGGCAAAACTAAAAGTCATCCGAAATAGAACTAATGATGAATTACTGAATTTCTGAATATATCAATATCAGTCACAAATGACAGATCCCACATTCTTTATTATGTCTCCTGAAGGTTATATTGACATGATATCCATAGGCCTTGTATAGTATAACAACACCTGCTTTCATTGCCGAGTCAATCTGAGCCAATCAGAACAATTCCTACACCTTTGAGAGACTAAGAGAGATACATACATTGGCCACATTGTCCATTGGCCACATCCTCTTTTGGCTACATTGTCCATGTTTGTGTTATCAGAGGAATGCCAAAGAAACGGTTATAATATCCCTCTCTTCTGATAGGATTTGAAGGAACATCAACCCTAAGATTACTGTCCCTTTTCGTAGAACTAAAATGGGGGAGACTAGCTTTAAAATGCCAAAAATCTTAGATTGGCCACATCATCCATTTTTGGCCACAGCATCCATAAATTTGGTCATATCGTCCACTGTCCACAAAGTATTTTGGCCACATCGTCCAGTATCCTGATTTAGATAAGAAATTGGTGTTGATTTTTCACTGTGAACTTTCCTGCCCTTATTACCCATACAAATTATGCTCCCCCCGTTCCTTGCAGATCTTTTGGGTGCAACTGGTCCGCGTATTGAGAGTAATCACTGCGAAATTTGATGGGCTATATTACGAAGAACTTTATTGTTCAAGGCACATCTAAATTAAGCTTACCGACTCTGGCGACCTTTCACTCTTGGAGACACTTGGTAACAGAACAAGTCTGTTGGTAGCGCATGGATTATTTATATTCGGTTAGAAAGCCTAGTGTATCAAAGAGAAGAGGAGAAATTCCCTGCAAACAATATGCTTTTGAGCACCTATTGTAGTCAGAGATTAACATACGTGAGAGCCGTAAATGCCAGAAAATGTAGATCTACACCTTTTACTGGTCTGTCGGCGCATGGTGGGGTAAATCCGTCATATGTAATCACCGAAGTCTTTGTAGATTTTACCTGTTAATGAAAACACCCTGGTTACCTGATCCTGTAAGCACATGGAGCATTAGCTCCCATTTTGTACTCAATCTCACTTCAAGGTGATAATTACAAAAGCAAGCAGATAAATACCTGTTTTCTACAACAACAGGCTGGTGTGACAGAATAAAGTAGAAGGAGTACACACCTGTTAACGATTGCTCTTAAGGGAGTGGGGGATTAGACTCTATACATACATAGATCATTAATAGTATAAGGCCTCTTAGCAATGTGGGCACATAAAGGTCTGCTTTATTAAGGAAATATTGTTTTCACACTTTACCACTATCTATAAGCTCATGTAATACCCAGTTAGTATAGACTATAGGCATGTTAACCCAATGTACAGGGCGTAGAACAGGATACCCCTTTATCCTATAATTTTGGTACATTGTAGTGATGGATTCAGAGAATGAGCGACAGTTTGTCAATTGCAAGGCCTGTTCCTTATAATGACGACATGATTTCTCCGCACAAGTGCTCTGTGTCAATAATCACATTTAATAATGAACCTTAGTAGGTAGATCAGTCAGAAGTTAGATTAAAATGTCTAATTTTGTAAGCCAATATCGAAGTTTGCATGTGCCCAAACATCCTATTTTTTCTTAGGAGTTTACAATTAAGTATTAGGAAATGTTGCTTGATTTTGCCTAGGTTTCATAGGCCATTTTCCCAATACCCACTGCCCTTTATAAATGATTCCTAAATGCAGGGTGCAACTTAAAGATGCGGTTTTAATACCAGCAATTTTAAGCCAAAGGTGTGGCTTTTAGGGCAAGGGTGTCACTTAATGTCCAGGATTTAATAGTAATTATTTCAATTGAAATGATTATTATAAACTCCACACAGGGTTTTAAACACCCACAACAGAGACTCTCCATTTAAGAAAGCATGTTTGATATCTCACATCATTTCATTTATAAGATACAAGATACACTGTTTAGGAGTTTATGTTATATAAGAGAAGCGTCTTCTGTAAATTAACAGGGGAAAGGGGAGTACTCTCAAATACAGTGACTTCTACTCTTTTGCCACCGATTTGCAGCTTTATATACATTTGTACAGTAAGTGGTCATGCATAACTACTCTTACATACATCCACGCCCTAGGCCTCGCCCTAATGGCCCAAATAAGGGTTCACCCAAATAGCCCTACCTGTGTAGGTTCTCCTACTGGAGGGCAGCAGTATACCAACATTGTGCAGAAATGATAATGTACAAGGTTTTCTAAGAAGAAACTAGGATGACACCATAACTGTGTCTAAATCTGAAAAACAAGTGTTCATGCCTTTAGGTTAATATAGTGCGGACCCGCCTACTCGGACTATGGGTCCTGTCCGTACACCCTCCGAGGGGTGTCGGGCTTTAAAAGTACATTATTAGTTAATTCAGTGCTAAAACTGAATGACCATGAAATGGTTTGAGTGAGATGGTTCTCTACTTCTCTCACCCTCAATAATGGCACTTCATTGGGATTGGAGACATTTTTGTCTTCATTAGACATGTATGGTTTATAGTATCAATGTATGTATGGAGTACACACATAGATGATATTATGTGGATGATCCCTATGGACTGACCTCAATGATAAAGTCTTTTGTAGCCTACCTATATATACAACACATTTGTTGTAGATTAACAGAACCTCTTGCTGTAATTCTACACTTCTAGTTTCTGTAAATTTACAGCAGTAGTTTTTCATTTAGAAGACATTTTCCTGTAATTTTACAACATATTTTGCTTTTTATTTACAGCATATGTTTCTATAGACATGAATGATCTTGCTGCATGATAACAGTGGTTGCTACTGTATGATTACTATGGATTGTGCTGTAAAATTACAGTGACTCACCTCCTGTAGATTTACAGTAAAATGTATTGGAACCAGAGTTGCCAGCAAAATTTGCTGTAAAATAACCCTGGCCCCTACTAACAGTGTAGGTTGCTCTGAGTTTATCACAAAGTCAGTAGTCCAACAATATGGATATGAGTACCTGTAGTAGCGGAGATATTGAATATCTGCAGAAAAGGTGTTTAGATCATTCTTCCTTGCTCCTTCAATAACTTATGAACTTATCAGGTGTATTTTGTTAAATATTATGTCAGGTTGAATTGTTAATGACCTTTTATGTCAGAAGTCATTGAAAAGCACCATTATTTTGACACTCATAGACCTGTACATGGTATACACCTGCCAGAGAAGTCCTCATGCAAACCACACTCCAACCTGGGGGTCTAGATGGGGGGTCCCCATGTCACATGTCGATTTTAAGAAAAGGCCATGTCACTTGTCACTAAATTTCTATTTTCCCTTGTCATTAGTCTTCATGTCACATGTCGATTTTAAGGAAAGGCCTTGTCTCATGTCACTAATTATAACTTTTTCCTTTCCATGTCCTTGTCACTAAGCTCCATGTCACATGTCAATTTAAAGAAATGGCCATGTCACCCTGTCGAATTTAGAGGTCTAGACCCATCAACCTGGTCAGAAGGAAAAAAACTGCTATCCCTTAGACAAAACTACTACCTCTTAGACAAAGTGACCAATATTCTCTCTTTGGTAAGTCAAGGTAGGTTTTCTGAATAGGTTAGTTAATAAAAATTATGACTAACATGTTCATTATAGGTCAGCAGATGTTAGGTTATTTGCCTAATTTGGTGTTTTGCCTAAGTTAAATTAGATTTATTAACTTGGATTTTTTTCTGTGTAGATTTTCATACGGATCGTGTTAGGCGAAATGATTTCAAACCAGTTCATTCCCAGTATAAACTAGAACCCGAAATGAACGATTCGAAACTAGCTAGCCTTTCGACCACTCTGACGCCACCACCTCTTGCACTGTGCACTTGCCGACCATTGTGTCATGTTCACCGTACTCGGTATACAGTTTACCTGCATGATATACCCCGTTATCGCATTTTCCCCATTCCGTTATGCTATATGGGGTCGGGGTTATTGCGGCAAACCAAAGCGCTTTTTAGACCTTACGAACTGCACTTTTCACCTGCCCTCAGCAGCCAATGAGAATTCAGCAATTCTCGTCTGCTCGAGCAGCTATTTTGGAAGGTTTGACTAACCAGCGGAAAGGTTTTAGTTGGAAAGAGCTATTTGTTCCTTGTAAACTAAGCATGTCCTTGTGGGTTTTTCCTAAAAGGTAAATAGTAACACATAAAGGACAAACATAAGAGGGAGGTAGTAGGTAAAAGGTAAATAGTAACACATAAAGGGCAAACATAAGAGGGAGGTAGTAGGTAAAAGGTAAATAGTAACACATAAAGGGCAAACATAAGAGGGAGGTAGTAGGTAAATAGTAACACATAAAGGGGCAAACATAAGAGGGAGGTAGTAGGTAAAAGGTAAATAGTAACACATAAAGGGCAAACATAAAAGGAAGGTAGCAGGTAAACGTTAAGGCGCTTGGCCTATTCGAGAGGACTGGGGTCGCAGATAGGAACCAGACTTAGAGATATGGTTATGTAGTTATGTCTGTTATCTCTGTGATATGACTTCTGATTACAAGATATCTGTGTACTATGTAGGACTATTAGGCCTTAGAACTGAACTAGGCCTGTACACCATACTAAAATAGGATAAAGAATACAGACATGGATACATTGTCATTGCAGATGTAACTGTGACATTCTTCATTGACAGAACTAGTATGTGGGTGTTAGAATCCCCGTTTTAAATGACAGAGGAGAACCCCCCCCCCCCCACCATCCCAGGTAGGGGCATCTTTAGCACCGGAAGAACCTACAATAAATATGACTGATTCCCAAACTTTACCTGTCAGGATTAACCGATATGGTAGTAGGATGAGTAAAATGGGGGAGGGTGTTGGGCCTCAAATCAGAACCTTTTAAGAGACAATTTTTAAGGAACAATTTGACTTTATTTGGCATGATCATTAACATCAGGTTATATCAATTCTCTTTGACCTTGGTCCGGGTTCCAATTCGCTCCAATTAGCACAAAATCATTAGTGCTAATCCAACCGATTTATGCATGTGCATATGGAACCAGCGCTTAATATGTAATATATACATCGCTCGTGGAGTAGGGTGTTCTCGGCGCGAGCTAAGCACGCGACGGACGTGCTCTGGAGTTTGCTTACGCGTGCCCTCCCCCTCCACCCGCTCCCAAGCCCACCACCAAAGTACAACAAGCCAATCAAGATAAACTGGTAAGCCTAAGATAATTTGCTTCATATATCTACATAAGAGTCGCGCGTCTGCGTCTCACTGGTCACGCGTCACCTGTAAACTTTGCCTTCGGGTGAAAGGTGATACATATATAGAAATAACACTTTTTACTGTACTGTTGTCCGAGACTACACTGAAAACTTATACATATATAAAAGTAATCATTGAAGATGACTTTTGTTCATCATTTGAAAATGATGACCCCATCTCATCAAAGTGATGGCACAGAGTCATCATTTTGATGACATACTTCTGCCACTAGGGGCCTCCACTATACAAAAATACAGAATAGGAACTATCTAAAGGTAATCTATCAATCAAGAGTTGCATTAATCCAGACAATAAATGTCTGTGAAATGAAAGGTCACCATAAAACCATCTCATAGGGACTCAATTGATTCAAGAAAGAAAAAAATGGCAAAAATTCCAATGACGTTACATTTTTTACATATAGACACCTCTCCTGTCTCTGAAATTATAGTAACAACTGGGGGAAAATGATGTATACATAGTGACATATATTATGTGACCAATCATGATGCTTAGGAGGGTCAAGGATAAAGACCTACCAGTACCAGGAGGGGGGGAGGTAATTATAAACATATTTGAAACCTGCCAAAATGCCCAATTTGGCTGTACACCTATCAATCTGAGCATGTAAGCTTCATTGTAAAAAGGTAATCAATATGATGACCCTTTGTAATCACTTATGATTACCCAAATGATGACAAGGTGCTCCCCCCAGACGGCATCAAACTGAGCACCCTAAAGTGATCTACACTGATTAGTTTCTACAGCTATAAGTTTTCAGTGTATAATATGAAGTCCTCAATACGTTAGTATAAAGGAAGGTTGCAAAACTGATACATGTAACAGTTACATGTATCAGTTTTTTAACCTTCCATTCTAACCAACATTAAATGCGGTACCTTTTTTAATTTAAGCTGACATGTGTGAAAATCTGTAGGCGAAAAAGTTCATGGGGTTTAGTCTAGAAACCATTTCTGTAGATTTGTAATTTGAAGATATACAAGTCTAGACCAGGGGTGTTGGAAGCAATGTGACTTGGGGGGGGAGGGCGACGCGGTTCAGGTGGGGTGCGTCTACAATTTTAAGCAAAGCAAGTGAACCACTTAAATAATTTTAGAGGGTTTAGGGGAATGCTCCCAAGGAAAATTTTTAAATTTAGATATAGATCCTGCTATTGCGGTCAGATTGTGAGCAAATGACCAAGTTCACCATAAAAGTGTAAATTGGTTTCAAAATTGGGGTGGGGCAAAATATAGTCTGGCCCCCATTGTCAGAGATGGAGGAGGCGTGGCACCCCTGGCACCCCCTACTCCGACACCCCCAATATTTTTATGTCACAGGGATCACCTATGAAATGTATATGAGCAGGCTACACGAGTCATCTTCTCTGCTTGCCTGCTCATTTAAATGTGATAACTTCAGTTCACTGTGGTTATATCACGGTCAGAAGTGCATTCCCCACTTCAAAAGAGAAGAAAAAAGTGGACCAACGCTCATCGTGTTGGACCGCCTCCCCTCCAGGATAGTTACAAAGGTTGAAATTTAAGGTTGGAATAGGCTTCGCTTTAAGCTTTATTTCATGATTGTTCACTGAAAAAGTCCTAAAACAATGCGTAATATCACACTGAAACAGCCTTTAACTAACACAGATATCTTACCCGAACAAACATGTGTTTGTCCTCCCTATTTTAAGTTTCCATCATTGGAATGCCCTTCACGGGGGCAGGTACCTGTAGATAGCAATGCACATGATGACACAACATGGTGCATTTTGTACTAGGGTCATTCCACAGTATTAAAACAAGCGGTCCCAGCATGGGCCCCTCAGATCTGGGTAATTTGTCTCCTATATTGAGAGGCATATATGTTATGAGTACATGCAAAACTGTAGCCTATTACTCCTATTACTCCTATTACTTCCTGAGATTTTGACCCTTACATATATGAGAGGGTTTGACCATTGGTTTAAAAATCTCAATTGTGAGTCAACTCCAGCAATGCCAAAGCACAATGAGCTAGATGTCTGGCATTCTTGGTCATCAAACACATCCTTCCACTCCAGGGAAATGCCAAAATAATAAGGGTAACATAAAGGCTTAATCTTTCAGCACAGGGTCAAAGGTTGTTAGTTTTTGGAATTTTTGCTATCTTAGAGCACCTGCAACAAAGTGGTGATCCACTGATTTTTGCTACTTTTCAACAGAAATTTTGGGTCAGAGGGACAAACTGTACAACTGTCGGTAGCTATCACTAAAAGTATTGTCATTACCTTAAAAATTGATGGTAGTTTGGTATTGGTTCAACACCTCCTTCCTGCAGAAATATTGCAAAAATCAGCATTTCCGTAGTCCTGTTTTCTTTATCATAGCTGGCCTTTGGCTTCAAACAGCTGTAACATCATCACTTCAAGCCCAACATAGTGTTTATACCCTTATATAGTTATGTTGTATAGGTCCTATGATTCCTGTTTATAGAATTTTGGTGGTGAAACATTTGCGAAATATAAAATGCTATCTTGGATGGTGAAATATGTATGGGACCACCACATGTCACAATGTTACATGTACCCTAAATATTGGAGCTGATTGGGTTTAGCACCTCAGGACTTTATAGCCAAGTCATAATATTATCTCTATAAGGTATATTATAATGGGTGATGAGCACAATGTGGCCCATCCTTTTCAACCAGAAGATTCCCTACTTTAAAGGATTATGAGTGCCTCATACTTGACAGATTGCTTTTTTCATCCACTAGAATGCCAATTCAAATTTTCTTCAAAAGGCTTGAATAGGCTAATTCCGTCCATTATCCAGATCTGAGAGGGGACGCGGGGAACGTTCTAAAAATCTGTCCATTTATAATGGAATGACCCATTATCCATATAGAGGCAGGTGGTCGTATATATGTGATAAGGCGAGATGTGGTAAAGTCGTGCTTGCTGTGATATCCTCTGCATACGATAACATGTCCTAACCGGTATACCTCCAAGCGAGAGAGGTTATGGATACCATTCTCAAAAGGCGTCTACATAACTTCTCAAAAATTGATAATAAATTTGAACAGTTGAATTGACTTATACCCCACCATATTTCCTCAACGTTCCCAACCATATATTAGTGAACCTGATTCTGTGACAAACGGCGTGGTAGGAAGTTGACTGAATTTTACCCTTATATAATGTATTGGCAAGTTGGGCAAAACGATCGCCGTGATTATTTTAAGCAGAAAGTGGTCCCGACCAACAGAGTGGAACCAGGCCTTTAAACAGGCTATTACAGTCATCGTTTTGTTATCGCTTGTCATGAGGTATTTGCCACCTAATAATGCGGCATTAGGGCGATGAATTGTGTCAAATTGTAAAAATCAGACATTATCCTCAATCTAATTAGTCGTTGCTGACAAAGGATGAGTAATCAGGAGGTTACAAGTACCAGGGCTTAAATCTATGCAAGCTCTGTCGGTCTCATTGTTCACCTCCCAGTCATCAGTGCATAGTTCTAAGTTGGTCATTTCCATCTCAGAAAAGGTGGTGTGAGTATCTATAGTTAATTTTTCCAATGCTTAAGATTCCAAATTTACCTAGGCTAGGTAATTGTCATAACAAGCACTAAAGTTCAACCAAGAAATCTTGGGAAAGGACAACTGTCAAAACGTCTTTACAATTACCATTTCAGCTTCGGACTCTGCCACCCTCGGCTAGGCCTATGCCCTAAGCCCTAGCATAAAGTGGCACACTTTGGTGCCGACGCACAGCACCGGAAGTGATCAGTGCACAGTCGTGCTCGTTAGCAATGCTGCGCATGCGTGTAGGCTAAGGTTCGCGTCATTTCCGGCGCTGTTCATCCGGGCATTGGGACGTCGATGATCAGGACTATGTTGGGGCCAAACAGTGCCGGACGGAAGTGGGGATCTTGGCTTCCGGTCTGCGTGTGCAAACGGTAGTGGAGAGTTCAGTGCCCCTCTTTGGACCTGCAGTGCCAACCATAGACCATCACAGGCGGTCCTCAAGTTCAACTATTGTTCTCTATTTTGTGAAGGAGAGCATTCGATAGTTAAAGGAGGTTGGGGAGGGGGTTCATTTTACATTCACAAACGCCTATGTCCCATGTAGGGGATTATCTTAAGCATTGATTCGACTGCTGTCGGTCAGGAAAATTTATAATATATCAAAAGTATAGAAAAAAAAACGGAGGATTTAGCCTACACCTTTGGAACCAGCACTTTTTAGGTCTATGCTGCAATGTTTAGGAAATATCCTACTGATGTCGGATCCAGACCACGATCCACACCTAGTTTGGATTGGGCAGAATTAGTGAGGCTTTATGTTTCAGCAAGCAGTCAACTGAGATGGAGTTTCTGTTATATCAGGTCTATGGTAATGTTTGAGGAGGTCTGATTACAGTAACGAGCGCGGATAGCAACATGCACCTATGTACTTGCACAATTTGCGAATTCCTAAACACAATATTAAGGGGGGCGACCAATGCAAGTCGCTATCTGTGTAAAATTGCAGACTGCCGGAAGGCGCATCGTGGACTCCCACCAAAGAAGATGTGAGATGCAGCGTCTCTAAATGTGGTTTGCCTCTACCAGAGTCTCCTGGCGAGAGGATAGAGAACCATGAATACTGCAGCTATTATGGCGCCCTAGTCCGCACATTAATATCGCGGTCATTTTTCCAGAAGGCGCCGACGGCGGACGGCTTTACGTGCTGCCCGCCATGATAAATCTCGATAATTGCCCTCATTATGACGCCCGTGGCGCCACCACGCGTGAGCGGACGGCACAAACACCAACAAAGGAAACCCACTTCCGGCAGCTCCACGAAGTAGCGGTCATATAACTCAGCTCTCCAGCCATAACTGCTCTTTTAAAGGATATTGAATGGTGTTTATAGAAAGAAGGCTCATTTTTATGCTGTTAGTGCCATGAAAGGGGCAGATCATGGGCCGTGTCTGAACTTCATACTGCAATATTTAACTAGACTTATGCCCGCTTATGCCCTAGGTGCCTTCTTTAAAACATACACATTGTTTAGGCCTAACCATCATGAATTTCCTGTTCTCCACTGGGTTCCACATTGAGTCTTGTAAAGCCTGTTAAGAGGGTTAGGTTCAGGGCTTACTGGAGAATTCATCAATATCTTCGAAGTGAAAAGGACTGAAAGGATCTCATTAAAGCCCATTTAGATGTCAGGAGGAGTATCTATATAGGTCATCGGTCTGGAGTTGTTTGTCTTGCTCATCTCCATCTTGTTTGTGATGTTATTATGTTTGTCATAGATCCTGTTCTCTTTGTTCTTCAGGCCCCCTAGGCACAGGGCAAGTGGGTTTTTGATCCCTTTTTGTTGAATCTTAAACATAATGATTCCCATTCGATCCCACAGTCAAAGGAGAAACAACCAAAATACAAGAGAAAAACAAACTGCCTGACCATGAAAAAGGTCGAGTATTTAGAATCAGAGGGAAAGGGAATGGTCCAGCCTCAATTAGGAGTTGCATAAGGCAGGGGTTGGGACGATTCTTGCTTCTTATAGCCTAAAACCCAGCGTCCACCTGGCCTCTGTCGCGCGATTGAACCATACATTTCCTATATAAAGGTTTTCGAAAGAGGCCTAGTGGACTATCGATGTTACACAGGCCTAGGTCAGTCGTTTCTGAAACCTCCCCTGGCGGGAGGGTGATGTGGACAGAGGCAGTGGGGCTCTAAACCTCTGGGTAATAGAAAGTGACAGAGGAATTTCTCAAAGTCACAAAATCATTGATAAGTTGGAAGAAAAATTTACAAAAAATCTAAAACAAATCAGGAATTTAAACTTGAGGAAATTTAGAAGAAAAAAATCAGCATACTTAGTAATAGAAATTACCTCTTTAAGAAAGATAGAGAGATTTGTAAACCAGGGGTCAGTAGTAGAAGGCCTCAATTGGACCCTTATCTTATCTCTTATCTCCGTTCTTCTAACAACTCCTCCCGACTGACCACCGACTGTACAATGAAATAGTTAACTATGGTGTTCGTATAGGTCTGCGGTAGCCTATGTGGCAGGCCTAGATAAACACCGAGTTGGTTGAACATATTCAACACATGCTGTATAACTCTGAAATCATTTGAAAATGATGGTTGGAAGGCCATAGTTAATGACAGGAAAATAATTGACAACCCCAGGCTCTTCTCCGATTAAGTCAGAAAGATGATCACGTGACTTGTAATATTAAACCAAGATAATCACATATGACTATCTAAAGGACAACACATGCAGACACGATGTTAAAAAAGTAATCAATATAAATGACTTCAATATCTAGTTTTTTTTTTATTTTCATTGCTATTATGCCAATCTCGGAATCCCAGTTTCATGAAGGCAACCTCTGAGCCTCCAATCATAAGACATGATCCAAGGAGGTTACACTGCATGTCTCATTGTTCACGCCACCCGCGAGCAGAAATGGCAAATCTCGTCTAGTCGTCCACGTAGCAGGAGTCCGTGGAGCGTGAGGAAAGGGGGATAAATTGGCGACGCACTCACCCACAATATCTGCTCTGCCAGGGGTTTCCGCCACTACTCGACTTAGAAATGACCTCTCCCATCCAGCCCATCACTCCTCAGATCCTCTCCGGGGTACGACACACCATAGGATTAGCGACGAATCTGATAATGCAAGATTTAAAGTGGATACACAGCTAGTTCAGACATGGGACGTTAAAGATACAGGCTAATAGGTCTGTGTATATTACTTGTAAGTCTTAGGTCTTAAGTTTAAGCTATGGAGCCTGAAGCGGGTAATAACTGTTTCACTCCAGAATTCCACTTTGCAGGAAAATAATGTCTGCACCTAAAGGTCCGATTACAGTTGATATCAAATCTAAACAAATTGTTGTTGGATTATTTAAGGTTCTCGAAACAAAATTCTTTGCTGCAACACATTATTTCAGCCCATTCACGCCTTGAAAACATGATTGTTGTGCTTACATGGGCGTGGAATGCGGGCCGTCCCCCACCTTTGACCACTTTTAAGGTCAAATGTAAAAAGTCAGGAAAAGAGAGATCAATTTGCACAGCACATGGAAAATCCCCCTCCCCCCTCCCACCCTAAAACTGACTCCCACGCCCCTGTCTTGGCTGCATTGAAATTCATCATCAGCTGGAAGACCACTAAAGTAGTGAAACACCACCCAAGAGGATGGGACCTAGTTTCACGGATTGCAGACAATTCTCTCGGTAAGTTGGTGAGGGAGGACAGGGAGGGATAAGGAATGGTCCATAAGGGAGTGAGATGGGAGGGAAGTGTCTGGGCCGAGAGGTTAGAAACGGAAGATAGAAGAATGTTAACAAAGGGAAATGCTCTACCGAAACACTCTACATGGGTAGATTTAATTTACACTGAGTCTATGGAAAATTACCCCCCCCCCCTTTCACTCTTTTCCTTTATCTCAAGTTGAATACGAGAGCTCCATAGGCTTAGCCAAGAAACTCCGTATCACACCTCCCAGTGATGATAAAATCATTTCTAATGCCAAATAAATGGAATTTTGAATATATCTGACTAAATTTACTTGAGATAAATACAAAGGGGCACTCAAATTGGTCAGCATTGAGGATTAACCCTCTGTGCTGACCAATTCTCGTGCACTTTTGTCTATTTATATTTCCTAATACTATAGGTTGATTCAGCCACAACAAAGAAATAAAAAGTATATATAGTTCGGATTACGTATAATGTACAGATTACTGTTCAGTAAGACTAAGCGCCTTATAGAGGTCATTCTAGGCTGACAAATTCGTGGGCATAGTTTTTCATGAAGCTCTAGAAAACTCAGTGTGGTTGGGAGGAGTAAGAGTAAAGGGAGTAGGGTAGTTAGTCACGACTGCTCCAGCGGGTATTATACTCGCGCCTCCATGTTGACCCCCTGACCTTAACGACTCACACTCAATGACCCCTGGCCACCCAAGGTCATCCAGGTCAGGCCAGACGGAGTCATAATCCCCGCTAACAGCGTGTTAACCCGCCATGCCGCCAAACACTGGGGGAAGTGATCAAAACACACCCTGGAGATCCCATCCACCGCCCTACCGTCTAAACCCCGGCTACATACAGGATCCATAGGGTGTCCAGACTCTATTGGTAAGGTACCCAGAGCGCGGCTCGGTCCACAACACTAGGCCTATACCATATTCTTCATAGCCCATTAAAAAAAAAAACAACTTTATATAGGCGTACGACCTGCTAAAGTCACCGCCCATGCATAGATTATCCAGTTTTAAGATTGGCTTTAATCATCCCTTGACACACAACGGGGCAACCACAGGGAAAGATGATATTCATTTTTCTTTTCGTTCATTAATGCCCATTGAAATGTACACAGTAGGTGATAGATGCCATTTAATACTAGGCTCATCCCACCACATCCTACCTGGAGCAGTCCTTTCTACACACGAACCACCCACCATCATGTTTGACCTTGACGGTGGTCTGAAGTTCAGTTCAAGGTCACGCAGGGCGGGAGGGGGTGTCATCCATCAGGTAGTGATGAGGTCGGCAGACAAGGGGTGCGTCGGACGGTGAGCTTAAGGCCTCATCATAGACTTAGTCGGCAATCAGCAAATACCCCCACCCAAACCATAGCACACTCCACACACAGGAGTAGCAGTTTGGGAAGGTGTGGCTGGAAGTTAAAGAGCAGTTCTTCCTACTGAAATGGCGAATTGCCTGACTGATCATGTAAACTCAGAACTACACAGCCAATTTAATAACTGAAAAAAAAACACACCAGCAGCTCATCCCAGAACCCTCGTTTTCAATTGTTTATCATTTTATCGGTTCATCTTTAACCGCCGTAAGTAAGAGTCTGATCAGAATAATTTGGTTCGTCTGCTTGAACCTAGACCGGTGGCATATAACCACTAATATTAACCACATTTACATGTTTAATATCACGTGCACTGCATCGTGTACATATAGAGTCTGTCTCTCATCTCCCAATACTACTTACAGCATTCAGAATGCTTCCATATACTACTTACATTTGTACATCTACAAACTCCCATTTCCCCACACTACTTGCAGCATCCTTAATGCTTCCATATACATGCACTTCTTAGGCCTACACTTCTTCTTGGGTCTCATATACAAACTGCCATTTGCCCCTTCTACTTACAATAATTCTGAATGCGTCCATATTACGAGGTAGCAAGCTGTCACATGGGCGCCGCCATTGCTGGAGCTTGTTACCAGCGAGTTCTACTGATAAGACCTATCAGATGGGTACCAGTTGGCCCCCGAAGGACCGCAGTGAAGAGATTGGGGTTCTCTCTTTGGCTAATAATTAAACCTGCTAAGTCCGTATACTACTTACACGAGTCCACCTATACTACAAACTGCCAATTTTCCACATTACATGCAGCATTCTAAATACTTCCATATACTTCTTCGACTGCCGCGTGTCGTGTCCATGTGCAAACTGCCATTACCCTATACGACTTATGAATACAATTTTAAAGACAGCCACATTTATTTCTATACTACTTATAATTTGGCAAATATACCAGGGGTATACCACGGGTGGTGCATTTTAGGGATAGACTGGGATATACAGGCTGGTAAGGCATGATAGAAGCACAGGGATAAAAAGTCAACACAATAAATCAGGGCACACTGGCATCGTATAATTACATGTAAAGGGATACATTTGATACTACTACCTCTCTCAGTCCCATGTTTATATTGAATGATACGGGTCAATGGTTGACGATAGGTCTTATTGACAGTTAGATTGCATAGTGGTAATTAGTACAAGGTACAATTAGTCCGCTAAGCATAATCGGGGATTACAGACCATGTAATTAGACGGTGACGGGATCCATCAGGCGGAATCTCACTAATTAACCCCTAGTTAGGGGAGATAATTGACTTAATTACTACTCATATCGGCCATGACTACTGCTCGCGTTCTGTTTCTTTTATGTGTCTCTTGCTATTATTAAGACGGGGGATTTGTTTGCTGCACAGGGAGTAGCAATTTTGAAAAATAAGAGTATGAAAGCACTTAAATGCCCATTTCGTTTTCGCTCCTTCCCTACCGCGGATTCCAATAGGGATTCTGATTTTCTAAATCAGTTACAGTTATGTACTATTCCGGGACAGTTGTCCCTTCAAGAACGTTTTATAGCCAAGTCACAACCTGCTATCCAACGCTGGAGAAAATTTCCAAGGTCGCCAAAATTACCACGCCAAGAATTATAGGATCATAGTCATTCGGCTATTTAGCTTATTATAATGTTACCGAAGATCATGACTAGACTTCGGTGATTGCTTGCCGTTTTCATTCATATGCCAATGTAATGTCTTTGCTAACACCCCCCCCCTCATTTTGCTCTGAGAACAATACAAATCTGGGACCATTAACAACTGATAGTCTATTTTTCTTAGTTTAGCATGTAATTGTAGGAATCACTAAACAAAGAGTGTTTCATCATATCAGGCTGATGGTTGTTCTGCACACGACAATCATTGTGTTTGTATTGGACTCATTTTTCGTCGGGGTTACCTGATTGGTTAGATTAGTCACGGGATGCCACTATTACACTCACCTAATGCACAACATCGGTTCCAAAATTAGATCTTTTAAAGTACATGGATATTCTTCAGTTTATGTAAACCTTTATTTATCATATGCCACAGAGGTATGTTCACCTGAAAATATAGGACATCAAACTGTAGATTATGAATCAGCAAAGTCAGAACAGAATAGAAAGTACATTCACTACGTCACTTGACAGAGTTTCTTCCTGTCTGTCTGTTCAGCTACATTTTGATGATTTCTGGTTCGGTCCCATGTCAATCAGTAACAACAGTAGCAACTACATGTAACTGCAGTTTAGACAGGACAATCTTATCAGTGACTTGGAGTTGTCCCATCAGGTTCCTTCTCCATAAGTTAACACCAAGCGCCTCATACATTGACAAAGCAGGCTGCAGGAGGCTGTTACGGAAAGATTGAGAACTGGAATTGCACTGTAGCTAACACACCTTCCAGTTTCCCCTGATTCTCCACCCAGAGAGACTGATTCTCACCTTATACTGTAATGGGATTGACTCGCTCTAAATTAGACTGCATTGCGAAAAGTTGGGTGAACTGGTTCCATAATTGGTTCCATCTGAATGATTCCCATTGTAGATAGGCCAGGGAATTAGAAGAAGGAACTAGCCGGGAATTGCTTGTCTATTGGGAAGCATTCATCAATTCTCAGCCATTCCAGGGGTCAGTCAGTTCCTTTTTGGGAAGAGCACCTCCGACAGAACCACATATCAATCTTTTCGCAACAGCCTCCAGGGTAGCCAGGGGATAATATTAAAATCAAACCAACCCCCTTACCTAGGTCTGACCACGAGACGCGACCAGGGCCAGGATCGACATGGAATTATAATACAAGAGTCAAATCACTGTAGGCAAGGGAACTGTAGATCGAGATTAGCAGGTCAAAGAACATCGTCCACTAGGCGTACTGATACATTTACATATAGAGAAGGAATTTTGGTTTAAAATAGAAGGCCGGGTAATTACAAACCCAGGGTTACAAACAAGAATAATAGGGGCATGGGAAGGTTTTTCAATATGACCAACAACATTACCTGCATAAAGATAAAAAAAACCGCATAAGAACTAAAAGGAAATTAAAAAAAAAATAACAAACTAATAATGAACAACTATATCCTTTCACCACCGCAGCACATTTCCTCCTCTGTAGCTTCACTCCAACCTCCTGTCCTTGCCCACCCAAAGTACAAGGCTACTGGCTGGATATTGGATAGAGGGCTGTCCTTGCCCTCCCCCCTCGTCAAATGGAAACATATTTCATTGGTTTGGTCATGGGCCAACATGCAGTCCCCAGTCAAAGGACCTCTGAGGCACTCCTGCCAAGTGGTGGGGGACCCGGCACGCTTGGCACTGAGTGGGGGTTAAGCAAGAGGGTCTAGAAATCAATTGTCACATACTTGTAGGGTGCGTGCATGTTGCTATCATGGGGATAGGTAGGGGCTAGTGGGTGGTAGGGTTAGGGTCAGCTCTTCTGGCTCCCAAGGACAGTTTTATGATAGTGCTAATGACAAGTACTGCCCGGGGCTATTGGCTTGTTTCCTTGCTGAGCCGCTCGGTGAGCCCCTCATTGCCAATAGCCACCTAACTGGTCCTTTCCCATTACCCGCCATTGAACACAAAAGCTACCAAGATCCAGCAGATTTCATTTGTACTAGACGAGTGTAGAATGTGTTATTAGACGGGTGGACCAAGTAGAAGACAGTTGACTTCGTAGCAATGACTTAAAAGAACCATGAGGGTAATGCATTATTTCTCAGGGTGTATCAGAGTATATGAGACTGAATGAAATTGGAAATTAAAGGATGTAAAGAAATTCTGTTGAAAATAGAACTTGACCTCTCACCTATGACCCCAATGACTTTGACCTTCGAATCAATGTTGCCATATCATCCACAGTTATAACTTTTACCAATTTTTTTGCGACGTTTACCTATTTTTATTCATATTCCAGGAATTTTGGCCTTAATGATGATCGTAATCTGAAAAATCAACAAAAATGTGCAAAATGCAAGGAGGGTAACATTGATATTGAGGTTCAACACATTTCTAAGATTACTAATTGCTGGGTTGCCTAGCTGTACTGTTCGATGTCCATCAATCTTTTCCTCACTGTGAGGTCCACTAGTCTTGGTAAATTATGTAGACCCATAGCTGTCTCACATTACTTTCACCTAATAATAGACTCGCAACAAATTCGAACAGGAAACTTAAACAAGTCGTCTAATGCCTTGACTATCTATCTCTAGGCCTATTGATTAGTGTGTTGAGGAGCTATAGGTGCTGTGCCCTAGGACTTAGCCAAAGTTTGCCACTAATGGCGGCTCATCATTTATCTATTGGCCATTACAACTCTTAACGTGAATCCCAAATGGAACTCTCGAGATTGAAGTAGGACTTGCCATGATTGAGTATTCATACCAGAAGTGTGTCTACACTTTGTGTTGTGTAAGCTTTGAAAGGCTAGAACGCCATGCATCAAATAAGTCAACAGTGTTTTGACTGCTCCTATCAACCTCTTATCGCGACAAGTGCATGTTCGCACTCACCTAAAGCATAGTACAACAGCAAGAGAATCATCATCAATTCTTCTGGAGAGCTAAAGAAGAGTGGTTAGGCCAACTCTACACTGACTGCCAAACTCACTTTGCCTGGGAAAAAGGGCGATTGTGATGGCAGTTTTCCTCCTTATTGTCTCCACCCTTGCCTTCCAATAAAATGCAGTCATTTCCGTGCGAGTCAACTCTTCCCGGCTATCAACGTGAAATATCCCCCTGTCTTTTCTGGCCGAGCGAGCCCGCAAAATGCCCTTGGGTGGGGCACGATTTTGGACCGATTTTTCAAGCGGACAATTCGGAGACGCCGCTGCCCGCGTCTCGTACTTTCCGAGACTTCCGCTAGGCTGACTAGGGCCAAAGCGAGGCGCGCCATATTTCAGGACGCTGTTTGCGCATGGGCCGACCACAATACGGTGCGTGCGACGTTTACATGCGTCGGCGGGCGGGACTATCCAGGCATAAACTAGGGGCAGCTAGGGGCGGCAGGAGAAGTCGAGATGAGTCGGGATAGAATGTGGGGTGTAAAATTTGTTATTGGTAAAATACTGTCTTTGGTAGTAGGCCCCCTCTGCCAATAACAGCGTGTTGGACTGGCACGCGGGCTGGCATGGGTATAACGCCACAGTGACAAAAGCATATACTGTGTTTTATTCTGTGGTCTTAACGTTGTGTCTACTGATTTAAGTACGGCGAGAGGGGGTTATCATAGGCTTATGTGTATACGATTACATAGTGCGATAGAATCTAAAATCAGGCACAATTACACCTAACGGTATAGGTCGAATTCCACATGGAGACATACCCTTTATAAGATTCTGCAATTTGAGAATTCTTGTACATTGTGAGCCCTGATTTCACTGCAAATTTCAGGGGTTCTAACAAAGCAGTGCACATTCCAAATCCCATAGTTGCAATTAAAATGACCCCTGAGCCCTGCAATGTAGACATTATGAGAACAGTAAGCTGTTTTAAATTGCAATGCCTTTCTCATTGATATTGAATTTGCAAGCTATTATGGGCAAGCAGAGCGTAGAATGAGACTGAGATTGAACTCTGTGTATACACAGATTCTGAGCTCATATATGAGCTCAGAATGGATGAAAGTGCACCATATATGGTAAAAGATTACATCGCATAGTGGGACTTTTTGTAAATTGAAAGAGGATGCTGAAAATTGCAAAAACTTTTTGTTTAAGCAAGGGAAAATATCTAAATATAAAGATCTTAACTTGTGTCCGAATCTGCAAGGGATTCCTTACCATTAAAGCTCTCTGTAGCCATTATAGGTCTTGCAATATAAGGACAGAGCCCTAGATTGCAACAGATAACTAAAATGCAGAAACGTTTTGGCCAAAATTGCATCGTGGGATTCGACCTTTTAGGCCTATGCTGCATTTAGTATACAATGCAAGAGGTACATCATGATCAATAAAGTTATAGCCCATCTATCCATGACATATTACTACCACCCTGATTGCAAATTAACTTATATCCTATTCTTCGACGCTATAAATGAGCTGTTTTTCTCTTTTAATAAAACACTTCATCCGAAAATCAAAAAGAATTTGCCTGTAAAAATGTGTCATTTCATATACTACTTACAGATACTATGCATACCGTGTGCAGTGAATACAGGGAATTATTTGATTGGTTAATAATTCATCCCGGGTCAACCCTATATACCCGGTACTACCATATTAGGCATACCTCGCGTATTAGGAGCAGCTTACACGCGAGGAGCCCTAGCTACCCCTCATAAAATCTACCTGAAGTCAGGGAGCGATTTAAAGGGGAGGGAATTGAATTATAAACCAGTATTAAACTTCTCTAAAATTAAGCCCAAGTATACATCAGGTGAGCACTATACAGTCAAGTCTCGATATATCGGTCTCCAATAAGTCGGTTGATTCACTTATCATCCACCTATCAGTCCTTACAGATTTGATGGGAGCCATTGAACTCTATAGTAATTAAGATTTATAGAACTAGCCGATTCAGCATCCAGCCAAAATTGATCTCAAACCAAGGTGGCCGGTTTATAGAGACATGACTGTACCATATAGACATAACGGTACGTACGTATAGTCAGGAGACCAAGTTCGCCCCAATCTATTAAAGCCTAATTTTGTTGCGGCAGGCATGAAAAGATTGCCGAACTTTCTCAAACATCGGCCCATGTACAGCCATGTTACAATATAGGGGACATGGCTGCTTGAAGATTGCAATGGTCTGTCCTCAGCATTCTCACACTTCCTTCCAGAAACTTACTGCTCTCCAGCCAACTCACTGGGAAAGGGGGTTAGTGTCCGTAGGTTAGGACCTCTGACCAAGGTCGGAGGTACCAGGTGTTGTAGTCAGACGGAACAGTTCATTCTACATTGAATTGGTTCACAATGGGATGTGAAAGGGAACTATAGGTAGGGTGCAATAGGATATAGAGTTCATCTAGCATGGCATCAAAGAGAATGGATGGTCGTACGAGAATTGCATTGTAGTGTTATGGTTGATATACCTGGAATCTTTATGAAAGTGGGGTCACGATATATGTAGTTCCATAGGGTCTATTTATTCTTCACAGGGGCGTGGGTAAACTTAGTCTCATTCTCCACGATCAGTTTTCCCACTGATATGCCATGAATAGCTATGAAACCACTGCTTCAATCAATTTATGTTCAAATGAAATTAAACCTCCATGTAGTATTTCCCTGCACCCTCGCACAGTCTCTCAGCATGGCCTTCCCCGTGTGCCCTACTTTACCACACCCGCCCCTACCCAGCACACACCGACCAACCTTTCCCTAGCTAACCCCATCCGTCTTTCACCCAGGACTCCTCACGTGGCCTATTACCTGGCTATACATCGTCACCTGGCGGTCAGGCTCACCCCTGACCCCTGACCACATCGCTCAGCGCCCCCTGAGCAGCTCTGAACAATTCGTGAGTAACCCTGAGCAACTCCCCGTGTGGCCAGCCTCAGCTTTAGGGTGAGCTGCTCAACCAGGGGTCAAAGGGGTTTGTGAGGGGTCAGGGTGGTTACCTCCCCCCACTCATCATTCATGTTGTGTATACACTTGGCTGGTCGGCACTAACCAACTACCAACATACCCCTCGTCTCACAACGACTTAGAAATGAGCTAACACACATAAGAAAATGGTTTGCGGTAGTGTGTTTTATTTGACACCATGATTTTACTGTAGAATTTAGATTGTTTTATAAGTATCTTAAAACAGACATATGGCATTGGGAAGGTAATTTTAGCCCGTAGAAAATATGGGCCTAATATCCCATGTACATGTGTGATGATACTCTTTCATCTCCATCGCACACTTCAGGGCATATGTGTGCATTTATGTGTGTATGAGTTGGTTGGGGGGGGGAGGGCTACCTCCCCGAGCCTCATTGGTGAGAAAATAATGCCCAGTCACAGCTGGCGACCACTAAATCGACCCACCCCGACGTACCGGCCAACTGTTGAACGCGCCGATTGATCACGCACTGTCGACGGCCGCTGTTTGGTAGCCACACAAAGGCAAATCCGCCCATTTAGGTCGCCCACAACCCGCCCAGGTCACCCTCACATAAATCCCCTCCTCTAGGATTACTATAGGACAGTTTGTGATCTTTGGGACGAAGTGTCCCTCTATGACAGATCTCTCGATCGTCAAAGTTCTTTTGGGGAGGGGGTGAGAGAGGAGTGAAAGTGACGCGGCAGAATTGACGTTATTGGGGTCAATACTACGTTATTGAGGTCAATGCTGAGGTCAAGGGGTATATTGCCGAGGTCATAATGTTTACCCTAATCTATTATGTTGGGAAGGTACAACAAAACTGTGGATCAATGTCAGCTATACAATATAGAACTATTGAATTCACCAATTGTCCGATTTATGGAGATAATTTAAAAGGTCAAGATCTCAACGTGCAGGAAGAAATGGTATTTTAGGCATTTCCATACACGTTACAAGTAGCCAAATCTTAACTACTATTATGACAGATACCTATAATCATCACTTATTAGGGCGCATATCACCAGAGCGTCCCCAACTTGTAGGATGTTGTAATAGGAACTCGCGTGTAAAAGAGCGGCTTACTGCGTCTTATAGTTATAGGTTGACCCAAACCTTTGGTTTTTTCGGGAATCTCGTGGACACGTGTAAAAAGAATTTGGTCCGTCCTCTTTTTGTTCCTCGCTCAGAGTTGAAAATTGCACGTGAATTTACCAGAGTTTATTTTCTAGAGTAATGCGGCGGCTGTTAAATTCCTTTGCCACAGCGAGATGTAAAGAAAAGAGCATCCCCGGGTGGAGTGGTCGAAAAAATATTGATCCCCTCAAAGCCTGCCCCCATCCCCTATACATGGTGTTCAAAAATCAGTCCCCAGCTTTGTCTTAGGTAAAAGAGATAAAACTTATACGCCACGTATTGCGTTGTTCTTAGATTTCAGAATTATAGGTAGATAGGTTAACAAAAAAACAACAGAGTATAATACATTATTTTCTTTATTGGAAAGTTGCTCTAAGCGGACATCACAGACAGAATAAAAAAAAACATCAACATTGTAACAGATATTTCATTTTGGTGTATAATCTTTTCAACATCTCCTTAACATATACAACCATGTCTACATATCATTTCGGTATTTTCCTTTATCACAGACAAAAAGATTATCTCAGAATGGACGGACCTATGGACAGATGATACATTTAGCAAATACTATTCAGTCTCTTACTATCACGAAGAAGAGAAAAGGGATCCTGAAGATCTGCCATCGAAGTTTAAGTGTACTGCTATAAGATAGATCTACTGGTATTTTCAATAATTTCATGCTCGAGAAGGGGGAGAAATCATTGGAAATGGACTATTCTTTCGCAAATATATGACAGACATTACTATCTAAGAACGATTATGATATAGATTTTAGCCTAATCAGAAAATGCATCCAATTATCTTTCCATGTTCAGAACAATTTCTTAACTATGAGAAGAGAAGCCAAACTGTCAAAATGTCTATTATGCCATCACCAACGGCTGCTGAAGGATGCTGTCACAAGCGTTGTTACTCAGTGTTAACTAAATTGGACAATAGTAGACTGCCACTCAGAGTGCCAACGTCAGTGATGGTTTTGTAAGCAATGTTGTTGTTGTTGATGTTGTTGTTGTTATTAGTGTCACAACAAGAGGGGCTTGGCTCCCTCCTTACTCTCAACGTCCGAAAAAACGGCAGCCATCTCGTCCAACATGTCTGACAATACCATGTAGGTCTGAAAAGTAATAACATAAAATGCAAATGTCAACAAGCATCTAGACTTTCAGGATATTAAATATTCATACACTTTAAAATTGGTTAGAAACCAGCGATGAAGGTAGACCCCGTTGTACTGTGTGGTACATTGAGTATAACAGAAACCCCATTCACTCCATGTCATATTACACTCTGGGGAGCCCTGCTATACTTAAAGCAATGCTAGGTAACACTGTGTATTCAACATTAAGTTTATTGTTTTAATCAATGAGTGTTGTGGTCGTCAAATGGTGAATCTTGCTCAGAATCTTGGTGACTTAGAATGGCCAAACTGAAAGGAATGACTAACCAGGGCTCCTTTTTTTATTGGTACATTCTGCCTTAATATGTAATAGATAGTATTGAAAGTAACTAATTGTCACGTTATCTGTTTCTTTTAAATATGAGTGATTCATCTCCCTGTAGATAGGTTAAAGTCATAGCCTAAGTGGCAGGTATGTCAATGCTGTGCATTGCATGTTGTTGGCATTTGACCCCCTGAATCACCGACGTATCCCTTAGGGATTCAAA
The DNA here is from genome assembly GCA_949317995.1 of Acholoe squamosa. Classification (NCBI taxonomy): domain Eukaryota; kingdom Metazoa; phylum Annelida; class Polychaeta; order Phyllodocida; family Polynoidae; genus Acholoe; species Acholoe squamosa. The sequence continues at coordinate 59,977,476 of OX439036.1, read as the reverse complement.
TTAAATTGGACACGGGTTTGGGGTTAACACCTTTTATAGATATAAATAATACAGTGAAACATAGATACAAATAAAACATTGATTGGTTGATCGTCGTTGATAAATCAATTATCAACATTCATTAAACGGCCTGTGCTCATTGCCATGATACCATGAGCGTTTGTTTATAAAAATAGATAAATTTGCACTGTACATCATATCCGGAATGTGTTATGAGTCACTACATTAGCCATCAAATGAGGTCATGTGGGAGGTGAAGGGGAGGGGGTAGGTATTAGATGGGGCGGCTGCTGGGGATGCTGGGATGTGGGGTTTAGCGGCCGTAAAAACGGCAGCCCTCAGTCATAAGTCAATTTCTCATTCCCGTTAGGAATCGAAGCGACCTGCAGACCACTTGTTATTCCCCCCTACAGACCACAATGTGTCTGTATGGACGGGTGTGTTGGGGTACGTGTGTGCTGAGGGGCTGGAAGGGGGGAAATGGCCAGATTAGAACAATAAAAGATTGGCAATAGTGCCCTCATGATAGAGGAGCATGGGGGAGACAGGGGTGGGGGAGAGAGTTAAACTTTAAAGTAAAGAAGGGAGAGAGAAAGAGAGAAGGAGCTTGAGCAAACAGGGAGAGAATGAGAGAAAGTGAGAGTGATGGAGTAGGGGGGGGTGAAGAAAAGGGGGAAGGAGCTATGATTCAAAACTGCAAGTACGGTTTGAACCATTTCAGTACCCATTTTGCATAATATAAAATTCATATCTTCTACCTGTGCACTATCTGCAGCCTGGCCATATATACTGGCCACTCGAGTCAGGCTGGCTATATATAAGTGCAAATCAACACTTAGCCTAACCACAGTTCCTAAGTTGTAAATACTCGAGTATTTAGGTCCATGGTTGGATCAAACCAGACACTAGATATACATTGTATACGCTTGTATATGTAGTTCACCCTCGCTTGATCTGTTGAGAGAAAGCTTCCAAAGGTCATTTGGGGCCTTGGAGAGGATGTCAAGCCTATAGGGAGACAAAGCTCTACATTGCAGTGAACGTAGAAGGGGCGCTGAATACATTCCTCAGTACTTCTTATGTTGGAGACTATGAAGATAAAAGTGATTTTCAGAGGCATAGGAAGCATTTTCATCAGAGGCATGGGTCTCGGTTAGTGGAGGGCAGCATAGTCATTTTTTTTACGTGGGATCATATAGGGGACCTTTCCTCCCCCTGCTTTCCTATTCTAATGAATCTGTTGTTAAGACAAGAATTTTCAGTTGCACTGAGCAAGGCGAATTGGTGTACCTGGGCCAATGACAACTTCCATATACTACTATATGGCAACTTTCGATATACTACTATGACAACTTTCCGTGTACTACTACCCGGTATGCGAGATTTGACTTGGAGAAGCTATGCTTAGGAAAGCATATAAGAAACGGGCTTGTTTATGGATTGGATGATGGGATGGATCAGAAAGGAAGGTGAAGATGGGGGGATAGACTGATAGAGGCATGGAAAGGCATGGTTACAGGAGGCATGACTTGAAGAAATGGGATGAAAGGGCGGTGAAAGGGAACGGTTACAGGAGGTAAGGGGTGAAGTGATACGCTGATAGGGAGGTGGAGGGAGGGTCACTAATTAGGCAGATTCACACCCCTCTAGTGATGAGAGTGTGGACTGAATAATTCAGTCGGCAACAACAAGTCAACCCGGGAACCAGTCAATAAATCCATACCGCCCCCCATCCGCCGACAGGCCGCTTTACGCATGCGCATCAACCGCTTATGTAAATTCGCAATTTGTTCTTGTCTTAATTTTGCATAGCGGCGCCTGACGGGGCGGAATTTCAATGACTGCTGAATCGATCTGAACACCAAAGGTCATGGGTGGATGTTGACGGGGAAGGGAGAGGAGGGGTGGGTCGGATTATATTATGTACAGGATTTGTGCACGGGTGAAGTGGCTAAGGTGCTCCGGCTGTGAATTTATAGAGATACTCACTTGTACTATTACATGGTATGTTGGTGTTAATGTGCATGGTGCGAGAGAGTAAAGGAAGTAGGCAGAAAGAATTAATGAGATGTCAGGGAGGGGCGGGGGCAGAAAACGAACGGGAGGGGGGTGAGGGAAGGAAGAAACACATGGGATAGTAGGAGCGAAGATAGATTAAGTGAAGGAAAGATGAAAGGAAAGGGGAGGGAGGTTGCTCTTCCACCTTCCTGGTCATCCAAAATTAGGCCTAATCATCAAAATTACGTTTTGCCTCTGAACAAACATAAGTGCTAATCCCCATTTTTTATGCACTCCCTCCCCATTAAAAAAAGCGAGAAACATTAAACTCCCTGGAATAGTGCAAATTACTTTGTGCCATTTTAGCGTCTGTCAAGTTAACCCCTACCCATAATGCACCGTTCTGCACTTGGCCCCAATGAGTTTTGCGCTGATCAATGGTACCCACAGCCATAGCTATAGGGCACCCTGCATGGGGAGTATGGGGGATTGGGGGTTGTAATGTTTATATCTATATCTGTTCAATAGTCTGATACATGTACCAAGGCCACCCCATAAACACTCATCCCTATCCACTCCCTCAGACCTGCCTACTTGGCCAACGATGAAACAGTCCCTGCTGCTTTGGCGAACCTGCGGCGGAGCTTATTTTCCATTTCATATTTTTCTTTTTGCTGTTAAAAAAGCGTCGTGTGGTTTTGCATCAGGCGGTTGTAGTCAAAGGGTAGGGTTACAGTAGCAAATGATTAATAAAAGGAATAAACCGAATGTTGTGGCCAATCGATTTATTACTAGAGTAAATGTGCCCATCTACACTTAATGAAGGCACATTTATCTGTTGCCATACCATTGAGAAATATAAATATCATGCTTGATTGCAGGGTATATCCCAGATTTTAGTTTGAAAACAACAGGGAAACTTCTTATGGTCCACATGGCAAAGTTGACTAGAGATCTTGCCACTGACCCAAACCAAGCTCACAGATTGCCTCTCGTTGATATCAGAGATATTTGTATCCAATTATCAGATATCACAACTTTAATCTGAATGTAAAAAGGGCACGCAAACGCGCTCACATATATAGGGATGGCTTTGAGGCCTAGGGGTATTTGCACTGTGGAAAAGAGTTATTTGATATGTGGTGATGACAGAAAGGAAATTTATTGATTACTAATTACTACCATCACTCAGCCAAGGGAGATTTTTGATGATATTAGGGATCAATAAATGCCGTTATAGAGTTGCCTCTTTTTTCCTACACTTGCAATATAGCGCATGGAAACTAAAGTCGATCAAGCGCTTACACATTTAGTTTGCATAAAATTCAATTATGAAACTCTTGTATGTGGAATGTCAATTATCCCAGGCTTTCATCAATATGAGCGATAATTCCATATTGACAATATGACTTTTTCATTGACTAATAATTGGATATAGTTCATCTAAAAGGAAGCGACTCATGGCTGGGATGTCAATTCAATTAGGCTATTGTTGCATGAGGAGTTGATGTGTGTATTTGACTTGAAAGCAATCAATTCAACTTATCAAGAGCAGAAACAATGGACAGCCACTGAGAGGTGCCACAGACAAGAGTTGTAGCAAAGTGGCTTGTACCTGTAATAAAGCCTATACATAAGCTCATGACATGTCTTTTCCCCAATGTATTTAGACACAGCCTAAAGGAGAATTGACAAGCATAACTAATAGAACAGTTTTTATCTTTATAGATATTGTCATAAAACCCATTGCTGAAATCTTACCTGTGTGTATATCTTCTCCCTGTATTTGGTGTTGACGAGTGGTTCTATACCAGCCGGGGTGGGGGTGGTGATGCGGTCTCCGCCAGGGGTCGGGTCGGTGCCGCGGGTGGGAGGACGTTTGGCGGTGCCAGGCCCTGGGGTTACCTTGCCACCAGGCTTGGGGGTCTAGGGATTAAGAATAATGAAACAGGTAAATGGCTTATATCTCATTACCAATCATCTGTGAATAGACCTGTCACGTAGATCTCAAGTAGATCCCCAATAAGCCAGAGATCATGCATGTGAGAGGGCGGCTCTGACTAGCTGGATTGTTTTTGCACACACATAAGTGCTCCCCCTCGACTCAGGCAATTTACTATATGTAGAACTCCGGATAACCCTTATTGAGGTAAAATAGTTGGTTTATAGAAACAACAGTGTAAGATGTGTGGCATTAACTATCAGCAAGGTTTGACTCACCTCCTTGGCTGGTGTCTTAGCACCTCCCTTAGGCTCCTTATCCTTCTTCTTGGCGTCCTTGGGATCGGGTTTCTGGCCTCCTCTACTACCTGTAGCACGCCGACTTTCACCTGAGGAGTAGATCAAGGTAAAACCGTGATACGTGGGGAACTTGTAAATCAATCAAGTGAAGAGTAACATTAAGACATACACATAGCTGTACACGTTATCAGATAAGGGTGTGGTATTATGTTATTAAAGTGTTTGTCTTATAGTTTTGTAACATGGGTATATAGAAATTTGTAGAGGGAGGTGTATATCTGCAATGATATTTCTAATACAAAGCCACATTCCTTGGTTGTTGATAAACTATGATAGATATTAGCAATGAATCAATGTTTTTTTCACACAGATGCAATTTAGACTAATTCAAACATGGATACGATAACGCTGAGTTAAGTTATAAAATGATTGGCCTTTGGAACATTGCCTAAAAGGGCAGCAACCAACAAGGATAGCGTACTGTTTACGTGTTTAGAATTACACATAAACCAAAAGAGAGGTCAAACAATCGACCTGTACCAATGACGGACATCTCCTCTAACCCATTCCCAGGCGCATTCCTCCCACCCCCTTCTCTGACCTAGGGCCTATTCCTCGGTCTGCCTCCGACCCCACCTTGTTGCATGACAAGGTAGGCTTTATGTGTTTTAAGGTTTTACCTATGGTACAACGCAGACGGGACATTTAGACGAGGCCTACCACACTCACTACATCCCTCCTCTTTTCTCTTACTCTGTTCTCCCCAATCAGCCCACCCCATATCCATCCACCCCTTCCCCCATCTGCCCGACCGTGGCTGTCATCCATTCAACACCAAGGTCCGATTCATGGGATTTGTGTCCCACCCTCACACCACAGCCCATCTACATGCAGAGCAATGTGTCTATACCACACCATTCCCTGCCAACCTGAAGAATAGATATACTAAGTGAAGAAGGCGAAATTCCCAAAATAGTTCCATCTCCTGCTACATATGGGAGGTCTGTACCACTGGCCATTTCCCAGTGGTACCAGCCAGTAGGAGTCAGTACACAGGAGGTGCCTTGAGAACAGTCGGTTTGAATCCCAGTCAAACAGGGCGCAGACAACCTAATGGGATTGGCTTCCGTCGAAGCCGCCCAGGAAGCCCTCTGCACAACCAAAAATTGGACACTACCCCATTTGGAGGCGGCGTAATCGAAAACCCTCTAAAGGCAAAACAAAGAAACTTCATTAACTCGTTCTTGGCCACTAGTCTCCAAGGGGGGCAGCTCACTGAGGATTTATAACGGCGACAGGATCAAGGCCGAGCAACTCACGACTCACCCACTCAAGTATCAGATGAGGGAAGGGGTCGGGGTCGCTGAGCAGACTTCCATCTTATGATTGGGATCAGGAGGGGTTTCGTCTCGGCACACTGTTTGAGGTGGGGTGTGACATTTAGCAGCCGTGAAGCTGTGAGTAGCTCGCGAGCAGTTCCTGCCCTGAGGTGAGCAGCTCAGGGAACTGCTCATGCCTCATGGAGCAGCTGACAGAGCACCCCATGAATAATCTCTGAGCTACTATTTCCCCTGTTATGGTTGTAGTGGGTGTGTTGTTCACGGTGGATCAGTGGGTTACGTGATTTCTTTTTCTTCACTTTTCAAACACTGCTATTACCGTCCATAATTATTCTCAAGAGGCGACTGACAGAGGACCCCCACCCTACGATTTTACTCATAAATTTCTAAGGATATATGCCATCAATGATGTTGTATATCCAACATAGCAGAAGAAGTTAGGAGGGAAATGAGTTGATTCAAATCCATACCACTCTAATCCACCATGCTCTTCCCGCTGTTAAGTGGGATGACTGTGTGGTTGAGTTGTCATTGGGTGCTGACAGTTAGAGACAAACATGACAAGAGGAAGCTGCCACCGGCAGGATGGTAATTACCCATTAGCAGACAACAGACAGTGGGCGCATGATTGAAAACAGCATTTTGGGAACTGCCTAGTTGTTATTGGTTCCTTTAAGTCAGAGTTAACAGGTACTGAGTTCACTTGAAAATAGGTGGTTGGAAGCAAATCAGAAACCTGACAATGCCTTAATATAGAGGCGTATATGTAAGTACATTTGTGGAATCTATGGCAGTTGTTCTCAGACAATTAGTATTGATATGCTGCATGCCAGAAGTACAAGAACCAAATAGTCAGATGTTGCGACTCAGACCCACGACAGTACAGCTCTGCTCCCAGAGCTGTTTCAGGCTGCTCACATCTGCTCCGAGCTCCTCACAATGGATGGGGCAACCCATCACTATCGATCTCAATGCAAGAGGACCTAGTGTTTTACTAACATCAAAGCACCTATTCCATGCTGCCATAGATGGCAAAATTTCATGAATGTAAAGAGATAAATTGGATTCGGCTGTTTTTTCTTCTATTTGTGAATGGACTGTGCTGGAGAAATCTGAAAACTAAATCTTTTTGTACTTAAGTTGGATTTAATTGAAAATCCAATAGGTTAATATGTCTCTTATCAATCATATTAAATGGACAAAAAAAAATCAATCTCCATTGTCCATAACCTTTTAGTAATTAACGTTGGTGTTCTGTTGTATTTAATCTAAAGGCTTGATAGATAAAACTCGAAGGCTGCAGGTCTCTGGTAGAGAACTTAATCAGAATTATCTCTGAATGCTAAGTGCTTATTATCTAAGTCTAAACAGCTAATATGAATGCAAACTACACTATGACAATGAGAAACAGCCTCTCTCTGCCAGAGTCAACTGCAGGTAATCTATAACTAAATCCATAAACCTATTAATTACTATGTGAAAGCAAAAATAAGGAGGAAACCACAATGGACCGGTAATCCCCAAAAAGAGAAATGACTGTGGATGAAGCTCTTTGTATGTCAGTGTGCAAAATTAATTGTATCGGCTGGGCGCACATAAGAGGAAGAAATAGTTGAAGCATCTGCTATTCATCCAATATTGTAGTTCCATTAATTTAATCGAATATATAAACGTACAAAATTTTGAACAGGTAAATTCTATGTAATAAAAATGTATAAATGTAAGGAGGCTAGTACATTCCATACACACTGTTAATTTTGCACACTGTTTATTAACTATATATACATATATTCACATATATGTACATATAAATGTTACTGAATAACCCATCAAATAAAGATAACCAAGTCCACATCAACTGAAAATATGCTCCAGAACCTTATAATGTTGAAATATGGGTTGTACGAAACAAATTCATCGCAGGTTTATGTAAAGGAGTTATGGCTGTTTTATCACTACGCCAATTGCCACTTGATCCCAGGGCTATAGGAAAGACACATGGTACAAAACAAATAAAACTTAATAAAACCCCAACATAAACAATGCAGTGTGAATGGAGAAGATAAAAAAACAAGGTGTTTTGTATGTTGAAATGATTTGGTGCTGAGCGAGAGAGTTCTACAGGGCGCACAGCGAAAAGCGTTCTATAACCATACATATAGCAGCCTGCCTGACATAATAACCCTGTCGGATGGTTATCTAAATGCACTACTTACTTCTGTCGGCTGAGGATCTGCCACTCGCTACAATATCAGTTTAGAGAAAGAAGAAGCATACATAAATGAATGTGATAACCACCTCACTTAGAAATAACCAGCTGTGAAAATCATGTTGTCTCCTTGAGATTATTTCACATACATGTAATATGATACCCAATACATTTTCTTGTGGAAGGGAAAATGAAGTTAATCTTATTGCACAACTCATATCCCATGTTTGATGAATCGCTGTCAACCATAATTCACTGAACTAACATTATTTAATTTCCATTTCATACTCCTCCATTGGGGAAGATATTGCTTTATTTATTTGTAGTATGAAATATAAATTTTCAAAGATAAAGATGATTAACTACCATCACCAAATTAGTTTATTGGAACCTGGTTAGATATCAAATCATGATTGCGATATGATCCGTTTAGAAAAGTAGTTCTACGACTACGTCATCTATTCTAGCCATGAAACCACCAAAGACATGTGGTTATTTTCTAAGCACGTCTACCTACTGTAGTTTGTTGGTGCATATGGTGGAATAAGTGTTTGAAGGAGAGGGTTTGTCAGGTCATGATATTAGAATATGACTTCTTAGAATTGCATATAGAGGGAAAGGTTGTTGACAGTGGAGAAATTGCACTGAATATGACAAAATCTGCACTTGACCGTGATTAGAGTCACTAGTTTATACTTTAGATGCCAAAGCTAGGATTTTGATACGAATCATTTATTACCAAAGAACTGGATAAAAAGGGAAAACAACTAAAACAACTCCACATTTCCCTGTAGAACTATAATACATTCGTATCTAAGTATATGGGTAAGTCAATGTACACTATAGTAGAGTATCACAGAGAGCGATGTGAAGTATTACCAGATGGTCCATGAAGTGCCTTCCCGCCTCCACTCTCGTGGCTTCACCCTCACTCACAGTGGATCCCTGGGCCCTACATTTTTGGCCTGCTTTGCAGGGTGCTTTCAATTACAAGTCACTCTTCTCTTTCTAGCACTGTCGAATAACAGTGAGCCGAATAGAATATGTATGGAACAAGGTAAATCGAGCCGGGCCATCTGTGTATTGGAAGCCACTTCCAGAGTGGCTTCACCTACAAGGTCTACGGCAGGTGGTGCATAGGGGGGCCAGGTGGTGGGAAAGCAATACCCTACTGAATACTCCATCGTCTAGCGCCTACATACAAGCGAATTAATACTTATGTACATCTTGTAACCGTTAAAATTAAAATCATTATTAACAGAGGATAATGTCGTTATTCTTGTGCTATCAATTGGCTGGGTCCCACCCTAAGTATAGTTCCCTATATTAATTGCAAATGATTTTATAAGGAGCTAGCCTATAAGCCTATATTAATTGCAAATGATTTGATAAGGAGCTAGCCTATAAGCTACGTATACTCCATAAATTACAAGATGTGATGGATATTGTCAATTATGACATTAATCATGTAGTGTGAACAAATTGTGTGTCGCCTAAAAAAACTCTTTCATCCTTGATTGTGATAAAAGTTCAGTCTTCTAAATGTAAATCTAACATTGAATGCTATGAATAGAATAGAATTGGTAGTGTCCAGTTTGGTTTTATGTTGGTCATAGGTGAGCAGTTTATAGCGCCAGTTTGGAGAAGCTGACGGAACTGCATTCTCCATGCTGGAGTATGTATTGAATTGATAAACTGCTATCCAACTGTAATTCTAAACAAGGAAACACTTCTTTAGAGTTCATATGATTCATGTGACCTATACTGTCGAAGCAGTATCGTTACATGATATGTACCGACAAAACGATCTAGTGCATACAATGGGATGCCCAATGTGAGTAACTCGATGTAAGGAGACATTGTTCGGGTGATCCATAGGAGCTGCTCACGAGCAATTCCCGAGCAGGTCCAAAGCAGATCAATCACTCCCTAGAGTGACTCTTGCAGGACCTGCGGGCCGAAGGGCTGGGGTTGGTTGGGAAGGTGGTGGGGAGGGTGTGGTAGTCTCTGGGGGCTGAGAGGGAGTGTGTGGGAGAACAGACGTGAGAGAGGTCAAAGAAATGGCGAGGTCCCTGATGGTGGGACGGTATCCTGGTTTGTGAGCAACTCACTGACTCGCAGGTCATCATCATGAGATGCTCTGCTGTTTGACCTTACGGGGTGAAGAGTTATCTTAGCCCTCGTAAATGATGACAGGTGCGCTGTAAAAGTTGCTATCAAATGAAAACCCAGCAGAACCTAGGGGGCTAACGTTCTCTGTTGGGGGTACATGAGTTTTATCTGGGCTTATATAAGGTATATGAGAACCTTCAATAAAGGAGTTAACTTTCATGATCTCATGAACTTGTACCATTCAACTTAAATAATTTTATATAGCATTGCGCAAATGGTAATTATTAACATGTGATATTTGATAATGGAACAGATCAACTAAGAGCAGTCTAGTAAAAGGTAACTATTCCGTTACATCCATTATAGGCCCTTTCTTGGAAGCCAATTAAAGCATGGTTATAAATCGATGCTAAAATATTGAAAGATAAAGGACCACGGTTGAAAATGATAAATATACAAATCATTGATACAGGGGATCAGAGCCATCCTCACCAATTGGTCTTCCCTTTATGGCATTTGGTTCAGAAAACTGGATTAACATATTGATTCTTTACCAGTGGAGGGCCCTCCATCAGAGTAACATTAGCAAGCTAATTGAAGGAATGGAGGATTTAAAATCAGGAGGATAACCGAGAATCACTTCATCAACTCTCACCATGCAACATCCAAAATTATTTTCTGTTTGATGGGATTGCTGGGATGGGGCGAAGAGGCATAGAGAGGGAACGTTTTCTGTTGTGACTGTTGATTGAAACTATCTGAGACAGAGATGACGCCCTTCATTCTTGGGTGCTGGTGTGTAAGCCTAAAATCATTCCTAGAGATAGAGGTTCAACCGAGATTCAACCTAAGCGTTAGTGATTATCGTAAACAGATGCAAGCAGGATTTTTTTTTCGATTCTGAATATGACAAAAACACAGTATATTCATTTATCTATTCACTTACGTTTGTCACCAGTGACTTTGTTTTCAAATTGTGTTCTTTTACATTGTCATAATGATATATTTATACTTCAATCTTTTTTGAATATTTGATTTCATCATACTGCATCTGTCCGGGAGAAAAACTGACAAAACACAAGACATGTGAATAGATTATATCATATAGCTAGCACCTTGTCTGGAATGCTGGGTGTATATAACTTTGTCCAAAACACTAAGCTTGTCACCAAAGGATCCCTGCTCTCCACCCCAGCCACCCACACCCTTTATTTAGCACCAGGAGATAGATTAAGAAGGCTACTTAGTGCTCCATTGATCCAACTGACTGTTGTGACCTGATTGAAAGTTACCCCTCCCCTCTAATTGCACACGTAGACCCCCTCAATGTAAGCCTGGGCATGGGGGACCGCCCTCCCCCCCCCCGACTTTATACACAGGCACTGCACAGTCCTTAACTCCTGGTGGAATCCCTAGTTAACAAATGATCAGACAGTGCTGTAATCAATGTATAATTTATTAAAACAAATCATAGGGCTGGTGCTTGGCATGCTGTGGTGTGGGATAGGCAGGATCGGCAGGGTACCGACAGATAATTAAGGCTGACGTTACCCAGAGCCCTCCCTTAATCACATCCCACCCCTCCTCCCACCATCAACCGCCACCACCCAGCACCAATTTTTCTCCAATTTTCCTAATGACTTAATGAGCATCAAATCCATAAATTCCCAATCCTGCTCAATTATTCATCATTTCTGTGCTGGGAGTGGGGAGGAGAAGGCCAGGGGGCTCATTATTTCTTAGCGCCGTAGACGGTAGTGTGTGTGTTGGCGGGAGCCGACGACGTTATGATTAATCTGCATTGTTTTGTCTATCATCCACCGACCGTCAGCACAAGTTGTATGGAAATTTAAATGAAAATGGACAATTATGAATATTTCATGATACCCCCTGTCCCTCAGGCCCCCAAGCACCCGGAAAGAAGAGAAAAGAAGAAACTATAATCGGTTTCTTGGGATTTGGCCATAGTGCAATCTGATAAGTACTTCTTACTAAAACTTTTTCCCGTTTGCCATCACAGATCCCATCATGTATGGCTACTGACACCACATAAAGTCACACTGCAGTTACAGTTTATATCTTAAATGTTTGGAATGGTTTACATCTGAAAGTACCACTCTCAATGAAGTATGTCTGATCTTGATAATCTTCTCGATCTAGCTAAAATCCAGGGAACAGAGCATAGACTGGCTTTCTGGAGACGCTTCAGGGAAGAGCAGAACAAGCTAGAGGTAAAAAGATAGACCAGTAAAAATAGCAATGGGCGCGAGGTGAGTAGGGGTGGGGGCTCTCAGCAAAGGGGAACAAAGGTGTCTTGGCGGGAATTAGCCGGGGTTTGTCAATCGCAATATATCAGTGGCGCCCTTTATTGTGATCGCTTGCGTCAGAGGGTTATAAATAATTCTGCTATGACCATATGATTAATTGGGTACCTAATAAATGACAAGTGTTTGTAACAGGAGGGTGCTGGGGGTGGGAGATGGAGGCAGGGCTATGCCCTAGGCCAAACATAAGAGTGACTGACTATAGACTGGCCATGACTGGCAGTAACTATTAGGACCTGCTTCACCAAAGTTATATCTAAACCGGCATCTTTGACCCTTGTCTCCATCTCCGCCTCTGGTGGTTTATGACTGTTTTTTTTCTATCCAGCCAACTACGGTAATGCACATAACGTCTGTTATTACTTTCAGATACTCATGGACATCCTATACACGTGCTGGGTAGCGAGTCCAGGTGAAATGGGGAGGTAGGGGTTATTGGTACCTCTGACTGAAATGGAGGGCATTTGTCAGTATACGCCCCAGTCAATTGATTTCATGCCTGAGAAATACGTTTTCATGCCTGCTTGAAGGGTTGGGCTAGGGGAAGTACTTTTGGGAAAAGGATGCTTTACATCACATAGTCTTAGGCCTTAGTGCACCCAGATCAGCTAGGTTATGTTGGTGGGAGATGGGGTGTCAGGAGAATGGGAAGGTTTTGCTAAGAGGAGTCTATAACATATAGAGGTGTATATCACTTCCCAGTATGCATTATACTTCCGGTGTATATCAGCACATTATCCGCCTGAAGTGGGGGCATTGTTTCCCTGTGTGCTGATAAATGATAGCATCAGCGGAGGCCCTATTATACCCCTCCCACCAACCTTCCCACCTCCTTCTCCCGACTCACTGTCGGCCTACCCCTCCCTCCGTATGGCATGTAACACTCAATCACCCAAGCCGCGCATCTATCACCCTAGCCCCATGCTAATTCATACTCAACTCCACTATCTCACTACTTTTTATATACTTCTTTTCATATCATCCTTTCTTTTATCCCCTCCCCTACCCCGACCCCTTCCCATACGAACACACAGACACACACCCGAGATACTAAAGCAATGTTATAGGAACCGCGTCGCGTGTTTAAACCGTATTACAGACAAATTTATCGTCGACGAATCCTGGAGTTCACTAGGAGGCGATCGAATTTAGATGAGGATGGCTTTCTTGGCCATACTCCTGTTTTAAACCCCCTGCCCGGCAGGAGCGGAAATTGCCATTCTAATTGCAATCCTGCAGTTGCGTGTCTCCCTTTTGCTGAGGGGACTGCAATCAAATCGATGGCGTTTTGCAGCGGTCTACAATGAGCGAACGGAATTACGTGACAGAAGGATGAGATGTGCCGAGGTGGGAGGGAAGGGGGAGGGATAGAAGGAGGGGTTGGGTGCTTTGCAAAGAGGGGGTTGGGGGTTCGGGGTTGGGGGTAGGGACTGGGGAGGTCTGTTGTCCGTTTATGATCTGCCTGTGGTTGTTTATTGCTGGAATGGATGTGGAATGACATAAAGGCTACTTGAATGGTAGGGAGACATGATGGAACGTCCTCAAACAATTTCCACCCGCTCCCCAACCCTGCGGGCCGAGATCTAACTCTTAATCTTCAATATCTCTCAATAATATAAGGTTCAAGTTTGTGTATTCATATCTGATTCAAAGGTCAGGTCAAAGCATGTGTCAACATCTTGGAGCAGACAAGGACAACGTGATTTAGTTTAAGTTGCACAAGGATATTAAGTGTCACCCTGGTATAACCCACAGTATCGGACTGCTTCCGATAATTCAGTCTTTGGGACATAAGCAATTTAAACATGACATAAAACGACCCTTTCATTAACAGGTGACTGTCCTGAATTAGGTCACCCCTTAAAACATAATATACTTCATTATAATGAAGGGCCTATGCTAATGTTTGGGTTTGAAGTATATTGGTTTTCGAGATGTAGTCATTTATCACACGCCTTCTGGGGCTCGGGAACCTAACCTTAGGAGGGGGTGCCGGATAAAAACAATGTTGATTGAATAGTTCTAAGTTTTTTTTGTGGTTGATATTGCATCTGGGTAATCAACGTTTTCTTATTCTATTGCCCTGTGAATCCTAGGACTACAGGGGGATGGGGAGAGTTAAACGTGCCTCAAATACCATGCCCCAAAAAGATGTATGTACTTATACATGAAGTAAGGCCCTGCACAAGCAGTTCATATATGAGCAGCCTAGCTCATAAAAGGAGCAGCTCATGGCTGGGTGAATTGTTGATTCTGACCATGTCCGACTGGAGGGTGGGGCGGAGAGAGGGTGGAGTCACAAATGTCAATCAGTGGGGTGGTAAACTTTCATCACGTGGAGCCCACCGCGGGAGCCAAGTGTCCTCTGGGACGGTTAGGAAACCACGCCTTGTGAATAGAAAACGCTGCGATTAACGCCCACAAACGGACAGGGGGGGTCATCATAACTAACCCCCCCCCCCGCCCGCCCATTTTACCAAAATAATGGACTTTGCTCCTTGGGTGGTATGGGACTGGCAGTACTTGTGGGACCTATCATTTATTGCATACAGGTATGTGGTTACTTCAAGGAATACAGGTAAAATATCATGTGCAGCAAAGGTCTAGACCAGATCCATGAGAGTATAGATCTGACATAGTAAACTTATTCCACCGCGCTTCACAACGTTTTTTCTCTCAATTTTTGAATAGGCCCCCTTGCCTACTGAAAAAAGTCAGCGCATCTACCCATCCGCATCCTACCCATCATTGAATTCTGAAATTATTTACTTGATGGAATCTCCCTCCCCCTACCCAAAACGTTTTTGATGATGCCCCAAGGGTGTCTTTTTGCACTGTGTGATGGTGCTGCCGTTGGCATTAATGCGCCCCCTCGAGGGCTCTTAGCGATCCAAGGGTGACCGCCAGGAACCAGCTGGTTACTAAGCTGGTACCACGCATACACACTATGAACACGTCGTTATATCCCTGAAAACTAGCGTGACGTTTTGGTGGAGCAAATAACATTTATCTTGACACCCAGGGACATCCTCTGACATGAGATGAGGTCCATTAAATCACAGAAGGGGGATAACGTGCATTTGAGTAAAGAGAGATGCTGTCTTCAGAAGAAGTCTGCCAAAGTTTAAGCCTTGAATTTGCTTTGCACGGTTTGTTAAAAAAAAAAACAACATTTGCCGTCAATCTCAAACTCTCAAACAAAGATTCTGTTTGGCTATCATTTCATGTTGGCATTACCACTGACATTGCTATTGCTGATAGCTCTATGACTCCATTGTTTTACAAACGGTGAGTAAGGTTTTGGGAAACAGTGCAAGAACATAAGCCAGACAACTACTCTAATAAAACAAGTGTGTTCAAATAACCGTGGATGCAGGACAGGGAGAACTACATGTATAATGCAATATAATCTAAGGGCTCAAAAACTTGAACTGAGATTATTCAACTCTGTAGTCTTTGTGAAAGAAAGCAAATCAGAATGTGCCAAGCATTATTAATATGTTTGGAGATTAGATGAGCCTTGCTTTCAATGAAGTATAGCCTTTATTGATGCATTTCGGATGCTAATGTTATGTCTTCGTGTATCTGACTTTTTCTTTGGATACAGTGCAGGGCTAAGGAAGCAGGGTAAAAGCATGAAATGCAACGCGTGGGGGTAATCTATGTAAACTCATGGTGATGAAAACATTGGGTGACAACATGCATAATTGCACACTTTGTTGTCACCTCAATGGATCTACGCACTAACTGGAATACAGACTTACCAGGCTTTGGAGCTGCTCGTGTAGATCCTGAAAACCATATATATGGTAGTATGGTAAGACAAAGTACAATGTACAAGGTTAGTGGCTGCCTACATGCCCTTCAGGCTCCCTTCTATACTGGCACAGTAGCATGGAAGGAAGGCAGTGAGAAAACAGAGGGAACATGCAGGCACTGTTTCTTTACTCCTGCTTCTCAGGAAGGTAAAGCTCATCACTGAATGGTGCAATCCCTTGGGATGTTCACGGTGGCTAAATGATCATACTTTAATTCATTTTACGGTAGGCATTCATACACTTGGAGACTTATGTGACAATATGGATGTACACAGCCAAATCACAGGTGCACATGGTTCACATGGACTGTGATAAATTTTAAAGTATGCATAACAATTCCATTGCTGCCGGTTAACTTTTGATGGACTCTGTCTTCTAATCATTTCCATTCCGTACACTAAGACATTCACGCCATGCAAAAGCATGCAGCATCACCTGGTGGTTGGTTTGAGGACACTCTTGACATCATCCTTTTTTTTTTTTGAAAAAGAATCTATTCAGCTTTGGTTATACTCTACCCTAATTCAATGTTCAGCCGATTTCTCGCCGATTTGTTACATCCTACATGACATCGTATTTCTAAAGTTGCCCCCCCCTTCCCCCAATGAATATTTATTATTTGATGAATATTCAGTGAACCTGTATATTGACAATGCTATGCACTGCATATAACAATATGCCAATAGACATTGTGTTATGTCATTGACCTTGGGCTGAAACTCCATGGACTTTCCATTGATTTCAAGTTGACTTTGTAAGTGCTCCCCTTGTGTAGACTTGTGTAGCCCTCACTACTACGCTAATATTTTGGTCAGGTCGCCAGAAAGTGTAAGATTTGGAAATTTATTGTCAAGAAAAATAGATTTCCTAATTACTTTACAATTTTATGAAGGGACACCCCCACTGCTTAGAAAACCAAAACATACTGACATTGCATCTCAAGTTCTGTTTTCTTTCTACTTGTTTAGTGTCTTGTAATGTCTAGTATCAAAATAAATAAATATTAAGGTAATCTAAGCCCTGCAAAGTAGTATAAAGATATCACAGAATCTATTAGAAACCCTTAAACAACAAGGTAAACATGTCTACTATTGATCACAAGTGTAACATAGACCATACTGTACATTAAGTACGCACAGTAGGCTAACTGTTTACTTAAAATTATAGGTACCTGGCGTTACATGATGTCTGATACTTAAAAAAGTATTATATTGAATAAGCTGCTCTCAATCAAAGACAAATAATGATAGCCACATAATTCTTTCACCAAAGCAAGGGACCAATGAGGCTGCGGATAAGATGCGCCCTGAGTTGAAGGAAAGCCTATAAGGCGCATCTGGGGGTCGGTTTTGAGGTTTTAGTACTGTTCTTTAGATTAATACCCCGCCTATAGTGGCACATCTCCAACCCAGGCCGATCCTATAAGGCATACCTGGGACTTGATTAATATAAGACGCGTCTTATATGCAGGGCAGGGGGATGTGGTAATTAGGTTATTGATTTGAATATAGGTACTGGACATTACATGATGGTTACTAATAGATTCAATGAGACATGTTAAATTGTTGCTTTGCTCCATGTTAAAGACATGACATTTCTACCTCTGAACATCTACAACGCATAATATAACTTAGAGATATTCTATGATTCCTTAACTGACCATGGGATTCTCTTAAAAAGTGTGAGTCAGGAAATCTTTTATTGGCCCTTTTTCAACAATGGGGAGCCATAATCGACGAAATACCTAATAGATTAATGCAAATTCAAACTCATCTGATAGACCTAACTGTTCCTTCTTGAATAAGACAAGGGATCATAAGATTGAATCAATACTTGCTATTACAGAACACAAAATCTAATGGTTTCTGGCAACCTGGCCCTTTTATATGTGAACATAGCCTATGTTTCTAGAGCTACTATCTCATTCACGTGCTACACCTGAGATGGAAAAATACCAACATGCCCTAAAGAACTACTAAACCTTATATATTTACAGTCCTGCAGTAGTTTTTAAGTCTTATCCTTATATATGTGCAAACCGACCCTTAAGTTTGGAAGAAAAAAGTCGAACCTAAATTAATTATGACTGATAAACAACAAAATAATAAGAAGGAAACCAAAAGGACCTCTTTTACAAAAAGAAAACAGGAGTGGTAAGCCCTGCCAATTCCAGGGTGAATGCCACTTTGCCAAGACAACGTCTAACAGAGACTTAAGTCTTGTTCAAATCTTGACACCGAAATTGTAATAGGATGAATATAAAAGAAATTAGATATAACACTAAATTAGCTTAATAAAAAGACAAACAAGGGCCCTGTCTGTGTAAATAACTTAGGCACCTTACCTGACACCCTCGACATGACAGATTGTCGAGCGGGAGTAGCTTCTATACAAATTAGAAATAAAAAATGGCATTTTGCTTTTAATGGTGTACCAAATCCCACAATTACTAGTATTCAACATCCTTTGGTAGTTTCTGTTCATAGAAAGATACACGGGTATATATGGTAGGGGCCTACTGTGAGGTTCTATGCTATTCAAGTATTGGTGCTATGTACCACTGAACTATCCTACCTGGGTTGTCTACACTGGTCAGTGTTGAAATTATGGATGGGATTGTAAACCGAGGAAAAAGAAACACAAGTCATTGTTCCAAATCTAATATCAAGGGAAAGGCCTCCAGAGAAATAGCATCAGAAGCCATCATCAATGGAAATTAAAGATATATCTGTTCTACCTTATATTGATTTATGTTGGATCTACAGTGGTGAATGATGGAGACGTTTAAGGATCATGGTGACGGGATTGATGATTGTTATACATGTATTGCTATTGCTGTTGCTATTGGGTTGTTGGTATTGCTGTTTAGTGTTTAGGAATTAACTAAGGCATTCCATCTGTAGGGGGGGGGGGAGTGAATATAAAGGGAGACGCTGGAAAGGAGGGGCACCTAGTAAAGAAATGGGACAGAGGAGCGATCAGTATTGCAACCTGGTGTACCTGAGGTATGGGGACAAGGAGCTGCTCATCCTGATAGTGGATGGAGAAAGAGCAACTCAACTCTGAAGTGATCCAGGAGCTGCTCTACTACAGGTAAACCCCACCTGAGACAAGTAAATCCTAGGCCTGATTCATTTATCCCGACCCTCCCACATCACAGGAATCACCTATTATATCACAGGATCAACACTAACATACTGGCAACTACAGCCGATGAATATACAATGGTAGATCCTAAACAGGGAATTGTGTGGTAAATTGTAAATAGCAGCACTAGTCATGTATTAGTACAGGCCCTGGCTAACATCTTCCAAGTTCAAGTCTTGCTGATCCTCGCTACACTGAGGATTTATGTCATTTATATACTGGTTCTATTCTATATTACTGTAGAAACTGTACAATTTGCTAGACCTCCGGGAATTATGATGAAGTTAAGATCATACACGGGTCATAAGTCAGGGGAGGTACACGAGATTTAGTCTGGTTCTTTAAAATAGACTTCATTTGACTTTATAGGAGTGGTGAAAAAATGTCTAGTTCCTCTATGAACTTTGTACTTCCAGATAGATGGCCCAAATTAAGGCTTAAATCCATTTAGCAAGTGAAATGAGTCAGTACTTAAAACTTAAAGCTATACACATGTATCAATACTAAATCAGTATCTAGAGCCATTATGGCGGCTGTGCATTTTCACTGTTAACCCAAGCCCGACGGTTTGATATCATTGATGTGACCATACTTAAATCTAATGACTGCTGTTCCCTGTCATCAGTGTAGTTAGTGCTTTAGCCGCGTGGGGGCAGCACGTACTTACAGGAAGGAAGCGGCGTCTCACCGGAAACGGAGGCAGATTCGGGTGTGTCGGGAAGGGACCTGTCCCCCAATACTCCCCCTGACCCGCTCCATTCGCCCGTGGAGGTGCGGGAGAGGTGAGAGGAAAGGTGGGACAGGGCGTCTTCTAGAGTTTGGCAATGCCCATTTTCCCCCTGATGGCACTCAAACACTGAGAGAGCATAGTCAATAAAGAAAATATGCTATTATACATGTCAATAATTATACATACATTATCAGGAACATCTATCAATAGGTAGTGGAATGTGTGTGAAATTAGAGCCAGACTCAAACCTACCCAGAGGAAGGCCCAGAGTATGGAATTGTAAGCTCTAACCCCATCTCACACTTCACTGCAGTAGCTTCCTTGAAAAGGTAGCTAAAAAAAAATACTGCTCGACTTGTTAAAGGGTTAGCACATTAAGGTCAGAAGTGTAATAATAACTGCACTAGTTCTTAGCAGGTTACGTTCACCAAACCTTGTTGGTTTATTATAAGATTAAGTGTTCCAGCTATTTTCGTGTAATAGAGAGTGTGGAAGGACATTGCGTCGTGGATATTGACGATTGCAGGAGTCAGGGTTGGACGGAAGGAGATGAATGAATGAGTGAATAGGTGTGACCTAATATGGTAGGGCGATACTTAGCACTCTACCCCGTTGGAGCTAATTTAGCAGGTATTGCTCTTTTCTTAGTTATGATAGAGCAGCTCACTAGCTATAACCTGGTACGAGCTGCTCACAGCTGTTTGTGTTTTATGACACTGTTAATCTACGTCATCAGTACCGCCACCCAGTGGCTGACAGAGGCTGTCACACACGGTATTGACAATATAATATGGGAGTTACAGGCATGGTGACGTCTGTGTATAAAACTATAATGACCAATGTTTAATTGAATTTATCACTAGGTTAGTTACTTCAAAGACAGTATTCTAAAGGCCGCTCCCTGTCTGGACTATCTATTGCACCAACAACTTAACCCAACACTTATCATGATGCAATCTCACACGCCAGGGATTTCTGACAGTTGAATATTCACAGGAGTATTTCTACCTTCTTAGGTTGCAGATCTACATAAGACAGAGCCGTTTGTCATGTTAGAACCCCAAAAAAGGTTGAACGTAAAAAAACTAAACATCTCTGCCGTATGACAGCAATGAGTCACAAAAAGGTGCGTGTAAACATACGACTCCATATGATCTCTACACGGTATACACCGCTTTGCACAGATGTGAAAAAAGTTGAATTTCTCAAGTTGAATACACCTGTAATCAGAGTAGTATAAGGCCTGGGTAAGGCTCGGGGCGGGTGCTGGATGGCTCTCCGGGCGGCAGAGGAGGCTACACCGTGGAGGTTCACCGTAGACCGGGTAGGGTACTCTGCACCTGAGGACCACCTTTCATCGTTCACCGCCCGCTCAATGCCGCCCGCCGAGGAGGTAACAGCAGCGCGGGATCTGGTGAAAGGCACAGGCCGCAGGTGCAAAAAAAAACTGCGCTAGGGGGAGAAGACAGGGCAGAGGGCTGGATGAAGGAGAGGGAGATGGGTTCGAGCAAGCACGAAGGCGCGCTGCACGTTCGAGCCTTGCAATGAGAGGGGATGCGTGGAAAGGAAGAGCGAGAGATGGCAGATATCAGCTTCATCGTGGAGCCAGGAGTATTGTTGGTAGGTCGGATAGCTACACTGACCGGGAAACTCAGGAGGAGAGGCCGGAAACAGCCTGCCACAGGACCGACGGCAGATCAGACTCACGGGTCCGGGACTGAGAGTTACTTGATGCATGCATGGGTGGGAACTGCTTCTCAACTGCAGATGACGGGGACTTTGGGAATGTAGCAAAGAGTAAAGCTACTAAAGGTTAGAGAGAGGGGAGAGAGAGAGAGAGAGAGAGAGAGAGAGAGAGAGAGAGAAAAGAGAGAGAGAAAGAGAGAGAGAGAGAGAGGAAGGGAGGGAGGGAGGGAGGGAGGGAGGGAGGGAGGGAGGGAGGGAGGGAGGGAGGGAGGGAGGGAGGGAGGGAGGGAGGGAGGGAGGGAGGGGGATATAAAGAGGACAGATGGGACAATAACAGGCGGGGTAATTGAAAAAAGATATCAGGGTACAGGAAAATGATTGTGGTAAATCTACCCGTCCCCCGTCTGTCATGTATTCCTCACCAAAGTGACACTTTATGACACCTACAGCTCCAACACTGTACCTATACTATAAATTGGAATATATACTGGGGAGTCTCGCGCGTTAAAAGTTCTCATAGCTCACCCTTTCCCTTGGCTGATCTTCGCCTTATTCCTCACTCCAATAAGTCTCCATAACATCCACCTTCTCACCCTTCTCCCTATTCAGCAACCATAAAGGTGGGCCCTGGTTCAGTCCAAGCCCAAGCCAATCACCCTCCACTGGTCCTCTTTCCACCCGGTCGGACTCTCCACAGAGAAGCCATTGCTGAAGCCATTGCCTTTTCAGGGCTTTTCACGTGTCGCTTCCCAGTTAGCTCTAGCATAAGACACAGGGGAGTGAGCAGTTCACCTTCTGCTCCCCTACCGGAAGAACTAACTCTGAGATGTTCACAAGTATTGCGTGGGTGAATGAGGGATGGCATCAGTTCGATCTGGTTTTCACTAAAGTATTTCACTCTGTGCCGACGCCCTGCCTGGCCCTACCTACATAACATGTCTATCAATTTTCATGTTAATATTTCAAACTTAATCCAAACATATAAAGAAGTACATCTTGATCATTGCAAACTGCATTGCAAGCTTGTCGTGGCAGTTATATGAACCACAGAAGTTGTCGAATCTACATCCCTAATTCATGATAATGGTTGTGTTTTCAGTTTCTATAGCTTTTATGGACCAATAGCGGGGTTTGTGTGAGTCGTGTAACTAAACCGGTGGGTAAAGTAACCGATCATATAGGGCACATGCCCTTGCATGTGAAAAGTCCAGTACTCTGCTTTTTTCACATCCTCTTTCCCTTTTCCGTGATAACCAGAGCAGCATTTAAGTGCAAATCACACATGTACTCAAACATCCATGCCTGATCCCCTCAAGTAGTGTCTGACCACCCATAAGCAGGCGAGACACAAGACCATAGACTCTTTATAGTTATTGAGTTACTAGCCAGGGTTCAGTGTGTTGACCATGAAATGCAATAATGTGAACAAATCTCCATTACAATCTTTCACAACTTGTGACTTTCTGTTACATGTACCTGACAAGTAAAAGGATATGCCTGTTACCAAAATGCTACAATACACGATGATCATTTTGTTTAACTCCCCCTAAACTACAAATACCCAACCCGCCAAAGTGTAATCCCATTTTCTCCTTCCCTACCATCACAACCCCCCCCCCTCTCTCTCTCTTGCTAATTTGCTCCCTCTCTCTGTGCCTAAGAAGCTTACAGACCCAGGTAGGGGTAGGGGTATGTTGCGTGCATGGTGGGGGAGTTGGCAGGCAGTACAGACGGAGGCAGGATGGCAGGATTGCAGCCAACCGGACCTAGCACCGACCCCGACCTTATAGTATCAATCACCATAACCGTGTAAACACCCAACCCCTCCCACCCCACATACCACACCCACTTACACCCCCCGGCACTAAGTTTAGTCACAGCATCTTTTCTGTCCACTCTGCTGCCATGTTTCCAGAAACATTTATTTCCCTGTAGCACATGCACCCATGCAGCTCTATGTGATAGCATGACAGGTTATTGTTTCAAAGTATTCTTGTAATAGACTCAGTAGTACACCCTTGAAAAACTCCCCCTATTTGGCAGGGATTGTCTCAAAGAACACCATCGACGGGTGAAAATTAGTGCAATCCTCGCTGAGATGAATCCTCTCCATATGTTCATCTGCTTAGGACAAAATATTTAAGTATGTAAGAAATGTCAGTTTATGCCCTGCTCAATGAATGTATCCCATACGAGTATGCCCTAGCTCATTACATGGACTGTTAAGCCATTCATCTGCAGAGGATGTCAATGCTAGGATCTTCTGGCAGATCCTTATGGCCCAAAGATTGAAAAGAGAGCATTTGCAAAGTTTGGGCTACTAAAATTTTACTTACATATAAGATAGCTTCACCCTGAGACGTACAAATATCCTGAGACGCCCCCCCCCCTCCGCAAAAAGTGATCACAGAATGGGTTTGCGTTTGAAAGAACATTACCAACTAGATCTAGCTGGTTCAATGTTCATCAACAACATGGAAATGTTGATTTAGGGTCTCTTGACTCTAACTGCTATTGCTGGCTCTAAGACAGTGCCACATACTTTTAGCCTGACCTATTCTGTTTGTATGCGAATCCTACTTTTACTTTATTTCCGGGCCTTCGTTTTACTCCATTTCCGGTTCCGTCAGCAGTAGGCAGCTACTTGACGGCAGCCTCATTTTCCCTAAAGCCCAATACATATTGAATGAACTTCACAGCTCGAAAAACAATGTAGACATGAAGCGAAAACATGGATAATTTGACTTAAAAACTGTCATATGCCAAAACCAATGTAAGGATGATGGTTAATCTATCTTGTTATTATTAGATGATAAGTAATCAACCAAAGTGATTGATAATTGCTAATCTTTACTGCTTTGACCTGTCATCAACAGTTTGTGCTTTATTCATGTGCAGTGACAATATCTGCTTTCCGATTAGAAAATACCCTATCCTCTTAATGTAGATGTGTGTTGGTAAGGTTATGCCTGTTATTCTTCATGGGTCTATTATTATCATGTAAGTAAACCATTTTAGCGATTCTGATGTCACGTATCAACTCTAATGACTAAACTGTACTGTGGTGATTGTATAAGTATAGTGGCAATTATTTCAAACTAGGATGTAGAGAATACACCGCCCTTGCAGCTGGCTCCAAAAATCACCCAGTCGCATTCAAACTATTAAAGTGGAGTTTTGGTACATGTTTAAGCTGTGTGATAACCCTTGTAATAAGTTTTATCTAGTTGTAAATGCATCCCCATACACATGCGTTTTTACCTTTAGACTTATATCTACTAATCAACTAACAGCTGAAAGTAGAAGTACGTACATCATTATGTAAAATCCACAAAAAAACACCTATATTTTTTTTCAGCAATGGAAACCACACTCTGTAAGCTGGAAAACAAAAAGATAGAAAGTAGGGAATACAATGTGTTCTCTGTTTCTATCTATTTGCCATCTGACACAACTATTGGAATGAGGGAGTTGTGGAAGGGTTCTACGAAAGGAGTGACGACAATGGGTGGTGTGGGTAGAATACATAATGGAAGATGAGTAAAACAGTCAGAATAAGGAGGAACCCTCCAAAGATCTGAAGAAGACACAAACTCTCGATGCAACGCTGGTAGATAGGTATGACAGGAGAAATGCCCCAAAATGCAAGAGCACGGGCCAAAAATAACATTAAAAGTGACAGTGGGGAAGAACTGGATAGGACAAAATCGAATAATATCCAAAAACTCTTCAACAAAATCTCGACAAACTGACCCAAATTTAATTCTGAATAGTGGAAGTTTGTCCAAAATTGATTTTAAAGGAGAAATATCTCATATAGTGAGGCTGATCGTGAAAGTACTGTGCAGAGAATCAGGGAAAATTGGATCAAATCAAATTTGTCAGTCATCAAAAGCGTGTTGACGGTGTTTTAGCCGTATCAAAAATCGCCACATCTAGTTGTGATGTGCTTTTCTCATTTAAGTCTGTACAAAAATTCTTATCGAATACCTTCTCTCTACAATTTGCTTAGGAGGTATCATTCATTTTCTACAAAATTGTTATGTATCTTAGCAACGTCCATATCGTATGTGATATCTAACTTAAAAGTATCTCAAAGCTCTAGAATATACAAAATCTTGAATATCAAAACGCTTATCCCATAAGCAAATGAAAAAATATACAGATTTCTTACAAATTATGCTTATAGACTTTTTTCAATGAGATGAAATATTGTTAGAGGTAAATATAGGGTTGAATAGCCTGGGTTCTATGCTAGCAGCCACCTTGCACTGTAGCACCTTGAGGGTGCAAGACATGGTCAATCTACAAGGATAGGTGATAGTAAGTTACCCGCTGAAGATGAACTTTCCGAGGCCGCCGAGCCAGCTCGAGTCGATTTGGCACTGTTGGCGCCTCGGCCAGATGAGGCACGAGGTACAGGGCCTGTGGGGCCGGGTGAACAGAGGGATGGAAGGGTTAATATGGGTAACACGGGGTTAACGTTGGGCTTTAGGGGATGTGTGTGGAGATGGATGGTGAAACCAGGTATACAACATTCCCATTCACATTTGCATTACATCCATGTATACATATCATTATCTCCCATCCACATTGGCAATATGCTGACACCACACATCACATGTATTGGTAATGTATATATATTGCCTGGACAGTGCACTGGTATGGTTGGTACGCCTATTCATATATATCATACTCTTTTAATGGACATCATTCAGAATATTCATCTAATATACCAAATTCTTTTCCACAGATTATTTACCTGTTACACTTACTAATGAACACACCAGCAAATGGGCATAAACCTCACTTTGCCGGTCCGTTCTTTTATTATACCGGGATAGCTTATTGACAATATGTCTCTGCTCACATTCATAAATAGCCATATACATGATACACGCACCAAGTGTTATCAACTATAGAAAAGGGCACAGACTGGCACACAAATGACGTCATTCCCGTCTGACGTCATTTGTGTTCCAGTCTGTGCCCTTTTCTATAGTTAATAACACAATTAATCATATTGGACGATAACCCAAATGTGGTGTAGGACTAGAAGAATATAATTATTTGATATTCCATCTTTTGTAACTGCCTCAACTTTTTTTCTTGCATTTCACAGATTACTCCTTGTATTATTTGCACCGAGTTCTAATTTATTTACTTTTAGTCCTAATCCCCATGTACACTTTCGTATAGAATCCAAAATCAAAGTTGGCTAAATTGTTCATTGTTCGAAATAGACTTTTGATAAAGCTTTGGATTTTGATCATGGTGTGCAAAAAAACCCAAAAAACTGGGGCACATTGAAAACACATTAAAAGGAAAACACACACACACACACACAAATCACATGCAAACATGCACATCCATTCACTTCACCTTCAATATTGACTTTTTGTGTTAATCATACATCCACTCATGAGTATATGGGACTCGAAGAGGAGAGGAGGAAAAAATCTATACCGATTGAATAGGTTATAATGCATAGCAAATACCCAAAAGTCTGCTATTACTTTCAAGTGACAAATCATATGTCAATGGACCCACGAAAATGAAAAAAAGGGAGTCAAGACATGTTGTATATGTTGTATAAATGGGAAGCAACGCCGAATGATCAAAAGGGCATGACATACAATGATAGCTATTGGCGGTACGTATGCATACCAAAACACTCATCAACTAGTGTGACGTTAAAAATTGTTATCTTTTAAAAGATTTATATATTTGTATATAAAGTAAAATGAGGTTATTAGACTTTGGCTTGGGATTCACTACATGCAGGTTTAACTGTCAATAGGTCAGTGATGGTTTGGAGCACACACAGAAAACGATGGTGTTACAATTATGATGACCAATACATTTTTAAAGATGCGACATCAACATACAATGGTGAGTAACATCAATTGGTGGGACCCTTTCTATTACTTATTAAAGGGCAAAATGAAATTTTATGTTGAAAACAAAGAAAAATTGAGCTTTGATGAATTGTGGAAGTCATACTTAAATGGAATAAGTTCGTAAATGTTCATTTTGATAATCAATTCAGAAAAAAAAATCAGAAGAGATATCTTGTGGTATATTAGTCCATCACCAACGGTTAGTTAATATCCTTGGTTCAATGACAATAACATAAAAACCCAATGAATTCAAACTTCATAACCATGACGAATACCTGCAGAATTTGGAGTTCTTCCAACTGGAGGGGGGTGAAAAAGATTAAGGTGAAGACCAAATCTCTGTTTTTTTTTCTTCCCCGTTAAAACATTTCCGAAATTTATCATACTTGAGAATTAGATTCAATACTGCATTCCTGTAATGGAATATGTAGTATCATTCTATAAAAATAAAATACACTTTCTTATCTTCATGTTACCAGCACACATTTGTTAACAGTTCATTTTTCAATCTCTGAGCAATGTCTATGTACAATGTATTACATTTGCTTTCAGATATGCACATCAAGTGACTTTTATACAGAAATACTTTTGAAATGTTCATACATAAATGCAGTGGACAAAATAAATAATGCAAAAGCAGGCTCAGAGATGTATATTTGATATTAGTGATATAAAGTTTGACTTACTCGGTTCTTCGGGGAGAGCTTCGTCGTCTTTTTCTGGCAGGCCGAGGACAGCACGGAGATGTGTTGCATGAGCCACCATTTTCTCTGAAGCCTCACACATGAGTTTGTACCTAGTGAGAGAAATTCAAATCACGATCAGGGGAATAAACAACAACAGAAAATTATTATTATTATGTGTGACAGAATCTTTTACTTGATGGGGCCTGAGTGCCTATATTAAAGCTAGACTATCCAGATTCGAGTAGCTTTATTCTTATCGATATCCTCGCCATAGGTGCCCAGTGTGCTGTTACTGACAGTACCCGGTCTACTCAGTGCAGCCCCCTAGTGCTTTATACAGACACTATTTAGCTCGGTTCATTGCAGAGAAATGTGATACTACTAAGAGTGTTGCTACCTAATGTGGAAATCTAACACCAAACTGTGTCTCTCTCTCTGATACAATACATTCCCTTATTTACATATTCCAAAGGAAATGTTAACGCAGTGTCAATACACAGAGGAGAATAATGAGAAGTACTGGATTAGGATTTGTCTACAATTCCATTGCATACTGAAATATCTATCACATCCAAACCAATTTATACATATTTACACGATAGGAAATGTCACTAATTATACATATAGACGCTCACCCTGCAGCATGCATCCGTTTCTGGGCAGGTGTAAATGGTGGGAAGGAGAGCTGGATGAGCGCCTTGTTAAGACGTGCGAGCAGCTCATCTCTCTCCTCCAACTCAGTCTCCATCAGTTTCTATCAACACAAACAACGGAATGAATCAATCGTAGGATCATTTGATGTTGTCAGTATTATGTGAAATGATTTTAATTGGTGAAATGAAATAGATCTTACTTCAGGTAATAACCGCATGGCTCCACTGGTGCTATAACCAAGTTAACCTACCGTCAATTAAAGTTGTGTCTGTTTTTGAATTATAGGTAGTATCGATGTTAATGTTAATTTCAGTAAAAAGAGGGTTTTAGTATTTCCATACTTGTCTGACAGTGTTGACATCCAAATTCCATTCCAGTGACTCTCGTTCCTCCTCTGGGAAGAGTTCGGCGTAAAGCGTGCGTAAGTCAGCCACAGTCTCATTGTGGTAATGCAACTGTAAATGATGATATCAACTATTGTATTTCAGTTACCAGACAGATGAGAATGGTTTTGCTGCATGGTATGGCTGTACAAATGGTTAGAAAGGGGGACTGAAATATAGCAGTCATAGCATTTGGTGATTGCCTCAATCATCCAAATATAGAATTTATCATATAAACAACTTTAAAAAAATAATATATATGGATAATGCCTATTCAAAGAATGTTCATGGTTGAATATACAAACGGACAATACTCACAGTAGGATTTCTCCTATTGAAAACCTCTTCCTCAGTGATATAGGCATCTACTGGAGAGGACGGGCGGGGCGGGGTGCGCACACCACTCAGTAAGTCATCTAGCACACCACGCACCACCTGTTCTGCCTGCTTCAGAGCCAACTCTTGCTGCAAAGTAATACAAAGATGAGAAATGTAGATGAATTGCAGAAAGAAGCTGCACATAGGAATAACTTTAAAAATCCTACTCGTAATATATATATATATATATATATATATATATAATTATTTTTAAATGATTGTTGAAAACACAAGCACTACAGTATTAGTTTTGTGACAGTTTTTTTTCTATATATAGAAGATAGCTGCACAAACCTCTAGTTCAGAGCGCTGTTTCTTGTACTTGTCCTCCTGCAGCGCAGTGCCTCTCAGGGTAACCACCAGGGCGGCACCACCGCACACCACGGGGTGGGTCTGGAAGTGCCACTGTTCAGTGAATACTCCCGCATTAGGAGACTTGAAGACGAACGGGAACCTGACATTGTCACCAGGCAGGATCACACCTGACAAAGATACATACATGTATTTGAATGATCACCCTAAATGAAGTATTTGATTCAGTTTTGAAAGGTCTAGGATGAGTTCTGGAAAAGATAGCTATATGGAATGTGCTAGTCAACTTACCACTGCTATTGTTGAAGTAGAAGCGCTGCACTTTGGCTGTGATCATCTCAAATGGGTTGGTCTTGTTTACTTTCTGTTTTAATAAAAAGGTATATTATTCATTACCTACGTGGCCTTCATGCTAATTGGAAACTACCATATTAAATGGGAATAGTCCTTAGCTGCAAGGCATAGGTCATTTATACAAAATAAATTACCCGTTCTGCAAAATATGTGTTAATACGGTAGTACCATTAATCGAAACTATCTTATGGCATTTGTAAGTAGGTTATGGAAATGGTATTATGCTGTAGGGTATTTGTAAGTAGTATATGGAAACTGTCATGTGATGTAGGGCATTTGTAAGTAGTATACAGAAACTGTCATGTGATGTAGGGTATTTGTAAGTAGTATATGGAAACTGTCATGTGATGTAGGGTATTTGTAAGTAGTATATGGAAACTGTCATGTGATGTAGGGCATTTGTAAGTAGTATATGGAAACTGTCATGTGATGTAGGGCATTTGTAAGTAGTATATGGAAATGGTGCTATGTGGTAGGGCACTTGTAAGTAGGATATGGAAATGCTGTTATTTGTAGGGTGATTGTAAGTACCGTAATCTCCCGAGTAGAAGACGCGGTGTGCGTATAAGACGCACCCCAAACTTAGCAAAGGCATTTTCGCGTATAAGAGGCACCTCTTAGGGCTTAATTTTGTAAATTCAGTACTGTTCTATAGTAAAATTACCCCTCGTATAAGACGCACCCCCAACTTGAGACTAAGCTATAAGACGCACCAGCCTTTTGTTTGGCGTATAAGACGCGTCTTATACGTGGGAGTTTACGGTAGTATATGGAAACTGTCATGTGATGAAGAGCATTTGTAAGTAGTATATGAAAATGGTGTTATTTGTAGGGTGATTGTAAGTAGTATATGGAAACTGTCATGTGTTGTAGGTCTTTTGTAAGTAGTATATGGAAATGGTGTTATGCTGTAGGATAATTGTAAGTAGTATATTGAATCTGTCATGTGTTGTGGGGCATTTGTAAGTAGTATATGGAAATGGTGTTATGCTGTAGGATAATTGTAAGTAGTATATTGAATCTGTCATGTGTTGTAGGGCATTTTTAAGTAGTATATGGAAATGGTGTTATGGTGTTGAGTAATTGTAAGTAGTATATGGATACTGTCATATGATGTAGGGCATTTGTAAATAGTATATGGAAATCATGTTAAGCTGAAGGCATTTTGATGTTTGTAGTGTATATAAATTGTCTTACAATGTAGGACATTTGAAAGCAGCACATGGAAATGGCTAAATTGTGCAGATTGTTTGTCAATAGTACAATGAAACTGTCTAATGATGTGGGCCATTTGCAAATAGTATATGGAAATAGCTTAATGTTGTGATGTAATGATATAGGATATGGCGTGATGATATGGGATATTTTAAGTAGTGCGTGGAAACTAATGAGTCTGCACATATTGAGTCCATGCTACAAGTTACTCATACTGTAACTGCTTTCTATGAAAGTAGTGTGCAAAACATGAATAGCATTGTCGGGATAATTATCAATGCAATGATTATGCTGCGGGCACATACTAATGCGAATGTATGTTACATATTGAACTGCCTTTGAATGCATGGTAATAACAAATGGCTTGCACCTAAATAAAAGTAGTATGAGGAAAGTGCCATACACTGCAGGATAAATACTAATGTGATGTCCATCTTCACTCATGAGTATTCAGCAATATCTATAAGTATATATGCTATGTTTAAAGTAAATGGTCCTTTCTGATAATTCCCCCAAGTCATCTATTGCAATTTCAGTTCTGTAGATTATGTGTTGAAAACTTTAGAGCACATTGTTCAAGCAGTAACAAACAGGGCTGTGTTCAAATTACATGTATAAACCAGAAACCATAATAATTTCACATGGCCATTATTGTCTGAGACAGATAAAACACACCATCCATTCATAACATCTTCACTCACCTTCCAGTCATAGTAAATGGAGGTTGTGCCATCATTGACCACCTCAAGGTATGCAGTGGTGCGCTGTCCTGCATAGGCTTCCATGGCGATACGGGCCTCACATCCAAGCTGCCCCTTCAGACTGTGTCCGTCTCCGGTCCAGCGAGCCGTCTTACCTGCAAATTGGATAGATGGCCCGAAAACGGGCTCTGGACGCACGTCTGGGTGGGCCCGTAGTGGATCGCTAGAAAAGACATGATGATTAAGCTTGACATGAGGTTGATAGACAAGTTTTGTTCCTATCAAAATTGAATAAGTAATTCAAGGTCCTATATCATAATCTATTTTAACTTCACTCTTTAAGGCAAGTATGACGCATGATTACGATCATAGTGAACAACCCCGGGTGAGCGACCCACCATGGTAGTGTTAATGCATCCTGTCGAGAAGCAGGCATGAAACATGACAGCATTATCTATCCCACATTGGATTAAACACTTACAGGTCCTCAGGCTGTACCTCTCCGTCTTCATACTCTGGTTCCAGTTCTGCTTCCTCCTGCAGAGCTCTCAGATCATCCGACTTCTGCTGCTCCCTCTCTGCATCCACTGAGCGTCCTACAAGCTCCATACCCAACAGGTCCTATTCAAAACCAAACATAGCATGGAAATTAATGACGATCTACTGACTCATAAAACAACGCATATTCACCAGTTATAAATACATATATTGGTTCTTTCTAATAATGGACTGTGGCGGAGGTCGCCAATGATTTTTGTTAGCTCACGCCTACATATTTCATTGAAAAATCAAGTAATAAAATGAGTAACTCACTGGGATATGAGGATCAAGCTCCTTCATCACTGGGTGGAGCTGGTCAACCCGCTGTCTCAGATAAGCTGACTTGTGCCATGGCTTATGGAACTGGGTGCTCGGTGCAGAGAAGTGGGTTCCTGTTGACGAATTGGTGAGGGAGAAGATAAAATACATGATTACAGAATCAAAGATACCACAGTTGGTGGTCAGTGGTAGAGGTACCGTAGGGATAACCGAATGGGGCCCTATCATTTCAGTTCTTGGTAAACTTAACATTTGAACTATGGGTTATGGACCATTTCAGGGGATTGCTGCAGCGTATAGTGTTACCTTCAGCTCTGGTTGTGGCTTGTACGTTGGGTTTTGATACTTTAGAACAGCACAAAAATATGAAATTTTCAAGCCTCAGGAACAGCTTACAATTTTTTTCTCAGTGACATCAAAGAAATGCCAAATTTATCAATCATGATTGTAGGTATCGATGTATTTTAACAATATTTGAGAAAATTCAATTCCTGTTACCTTTCTCCTCAAGCACGGTCCGGGGAACACCAATATGCTGGACGGGTGCTGGGTATCCCCGCTCCGTCTGGGTCAAAGTCATGCTGCAAATGATAAATACCACATTAATCTATGATACGGTAAAACAACACACGAGTATGTTTTGGCGGCTTTAATGTTGACTGAATCCTGCGTTACATTCTCCCAGGCACAATAGACAATACAAATGAAAAACAAATTTCGGTCGACGATGAGCCTGCGCACTGATGCATAGATTGTTGTCGATAACCACCACAGGTGGCAGCACTGAAAGTCACTTTAGTTAATGCAATGCACTGCTAATGGGAGCATCATGCATATTCTCCCTTGCATTTGTAGCCGCATAAGCCAGCTTATACTTACAGAACGGTCAAATCATGTTATATAATTCCATACAATAACACATAAATCTTTTTAACTACATTATGAAAAATGTAGATTCTATGATTTGTACTCCTCCCCAACCCTTTGACATCTTCCATTGTTTGAGTCAGTGAAAGAAAAAAATATTTGCATAGAAAGTAAAATATGAAAGCATCAGTCAATTTACAACCATCAATAGAATTTAAACCTACTTTTTGGCATGAAGGACGAAAATTATATAAAGTGAAATGCTGTTGTTCAACCCTTTAGTGGAAACCAATAATAACCTTAAGAGATTGTTCGATTTGTTGGTCAGTTGAGTTAAAGTAACAGCGGGGTCCTTACATCTATTTGAATGACTATATCTGAATACGGATATATTTGAATCTACACAGACCTATAAGCTGTGATGATACCTGTTACTGCTATGTTGAGTTATACTGTGGACTTGACTGTAGCTTATATTTTAGAGTATTCATATTGAGGATGATTGACGAACCATCTCCCATGAAAGACTTTAAATTTAAGAACGATATGCGAATGCTTAAATACTTAATTATGTTAATATTCTTACGGTCGTCGTGATATGTGTTCCATAATAAAAAGATTATTTTAAGTTAGTAAATCTTAAACAGTGCACTAGCCCCCCAATATTTGTTTATTTGGCAGTTTAAGATTTGAAAAAAAAAGTTCAGGATGATGCAATGAATTTTGCAACAAATCTTGCGGGGTCTAAGATAATTCCACTTTCAATTTACAACTTTTTTTTCATTTGTCTTTATCAGAAGAAATTGCATTACTTCAAGAGAGAAAAAGGAGGAAGGGAGACGGCAGCTATATAAATTAATAAAGTGAGGTCTGTGGCTACCGGAGATAAATATATTGTTGTGCCAGGGACGAAGCCAAGGTAGACATGCCACTTTTAGACATGCCACTTTTCTCTTGTGCTCGACTACCTACATAGAAGGGAATATACGTCAGTCATTCAGATTGTCTTGATGCATGTCTTAATAATCAATTACAATATTTGTAAATTTACTATCGACTGTCTCACTCCATAACATCAGTCTCACGTTTTATGTCTAAATGACTGTTTATGATCTGATTTAGTACAATAACTATGATGATGTCGGCCCTAGTACATACAGTTCAGATATGAGAAGAATAAATGATATGTGTTTTATGTGTATGGTGTCTACTGTGTTTTCTCATTTTCTTCCCTTTTTTCATTGATAGCTTTGTATTCTACCCTCATGCAGATTTTGTGTTTAATATAAAGGTGATAGAGTGCATGTTGTGATGGTGAGTGTTAACACCTTACCAGTTTATCATGATATCTGTCCGACGGGCTATAGCACTGAATCAGTGATAAAAGTGTGCTCTTTTAACCAGGGGTACGGTCCTTAACGTATATCTGACAACGGTCTTTATGTATCTTAAAAGATATCTACTGATACACACACATTAAAACCAACAAGACTTTTGAGGGAGGCACTATATAACCCATATATAAATTTTGTGTACATAGCTTTTGCTAAATATGGATAGTGAAGAAACCACACGTTGTTTTATTTATGATTAAGAAAACACTGTTTAAAATTTTTATACAAAAAAAAAGAAAAGAGAAGAAATTGATCTGTGTTACACAAATCCACAAGCAGCAATGTTTGCAAGCAGTGTATCATATTTTGAATATAAAATGAATGATTTGATCCCTACGAGGAATTTTGCAGTAGTGAGATATAACTTGATTTGATTGTGAAGAATCACTTAAAAGTGAATAGCTAATGGTAATTATTCTTACCTTCTAGTCCGACTACAAACACAATTTTTAGTTATTAGCAAAACCTTGAGTATTGGTTTATGTACAAAATAATTATTATCACATTTTAATCAGACATATGTACACACATTGGTATTGGAACCAAAACAATCATTTAACAAATTACAAATGAGTTATGGTTAATAGCGGTACAACTGAAACTGTGGAACACCGTCTGTTAACATTTTATGATTTAAGTACATGTATAAATACTCACTGAGTTCCAGTCAAGTCATTTCCGATACGCTCCTGCTGCTTCCAGAACTCACTACCGATACGGTCTGTGACAGATTGAAATAACGATGTATTTCACAATGATTTACCTTTTTTTGAAAAGTAAATGTCTAACATTATATTTTTTTCTTCAAAATTCGATATTTTTGAGGCCTTGCTATTGATAGTAATGTTCAATAGTTTCCACCCAATACAATCATCAATTCATATATGATATTGAAAAAATGGGACTGAAATGTTTGCAATAATTTACTTCATACACTGACACAATTTAGTTTGCCCCCACAATTCCCTCGATAAGTTGTAAAATGTATACTTACACCCCTTGCCGTAGTCCATCGTAGGGATGGTGCGGTCGATAAGGTATCTCAGCTCCTGGGTTTGGCGGTAGTTATCTGCCTGGTTCATCACCAGCTGCTCCACGGGCTTATTCAGCAGCTCTGTAAGGAGCACGAGATCAAAGGCTAGCTTGATATCATTTACCACAAAATAATTAATAGATCTCTGTCTCTGAAATATATCGAACACTAAGTGAGAAAGAGGAAATTTGCATGTTATCCCCAAATACTGCTGGGAACTACAATGAATTGAAGTATTTCACATTATCATATATTCAGGGGGTAGACACTAACACTGGCCCGGGAGCCAATGGCCCGTAAGGGGCCACAGTTTTCTCAAAAGTTGCCTTCCTATGGGCCCGGGTGGCCTACAGAAGTGGCTGAGGGCAGTTTACTAAATTGATATATTTGTCAATATAATCATGTTATATTTTTGGAAAGGGAAAATGGCCAGGAATTTAAACATTCTAGTTAAATGTTGATATAACTTAATTACAAAAAGGCAGGTTTGGCTTTTCATCTAAAGTGAAAACACATTCTGGGAACGCAGATTTAGATGTGGGCCCGTGGATTTCTGTGGATTTCTAAAGCTGTGGGCCCGGGTGGCCAATGGCTCAAAAAGTTAGTGTCTACCCCTAATATTATTATTATCATACATTTGTATATGGAATTTGTAACCAGTGGCAGGTGATGGCCTGTGTATAACATCCTACATTCTTCAAAATTGGAAGCTTTCTGAGCGTTTACTGGTTATTAGGAAAAAAAAAAGAGAGCGAGTAGATAAGTCACGAAATGCGCTTGTGGCCATTAAAATCTAATGACTTACTTAGAATTTGATATTTTCAATTTACTTTTCCTTCACAAAACATTTCACTAACCAAGGTCAATAGAAGAATTTGTGAAGACTATATAATATATAAGGCACCTGGAAACCATCCAGACAACCTCTATACTCACAGAGCAGTAACCTATTGGTAGCAGTTTGATTAAGAACCCTTCTATCTCTCTGGAGTGTGAAGCAGTCGCTTTATCTGTCAGATCTAATCATGTCTCCATTTGAATCTCTTTTTCAACTGTAGAAAATACTTTGAACTCATCCCCAAGGCCCAACCTTACCCCCAACACAGAAACCAAACATAGACCTGCGATACACATCAAAGAAGGTGCCGTCTGGGGGCTGCATCGACTCTTTCGATTGCCTAGCCTGAGGTATGAACACGAGACGTGATGGCAGAGTTCACCAGGGCTGCATCTTTCATGAGGGAGGTCATTATAGGCCAGTCTCTACTGTAAATATAGGGTAGCAATGTGCATTGCTTGCAACTTGAAAAGAAATAAAATTTTAATTTTTTGGCAGATGTTATGTACCATAAATTCTTTGATTTGAGGTTCATATCATATTTGAATCAAATCAAAATTGTAGTTTATTGCAAGGTCAGTAATGCAGGTAATGTTGCTTGTACCAGAGAATTTAAGGTAATTGCAGTTAGTTAGACTCTCTGTTGTCCCAAAGCTCTGGCCCCTTTATACTTGATAGTCTTTTCCATTATATTGTTTCTCCAGAATTAAAATCAATAGCCTTGAGCAAGTCTAGCTTGTGATCTGACATCAGCACTCCCATTCACAGACAGGAACCAACTCCAAGCAGGTGTTAAGTAGTGTTATAGTCCTATACTTTCACAAGACATCTGCTTGGAGGACCAGATGCTACTCACCCAGGTTATTCGCACCACCAAGCCACTATTCGCACAACTCCCGCCAAAACTGTGCTATTCACACCACATTGCCAAAAAAGGCGGGAAAGTTGATACATGGATCAACATCATATACCTTCACCATTGGAGGCAAAAAGTGTCTTATGGCTGCCAACCAACTGACTCTGTAGAATATAGACTATTACTCAAAATTTACAATAGTTGGTACTGAAATACCTTTTCCTGCAAGACCCCTACATCTCCTCCTTTAATGACACTACAAATTCAATAAGTAATTCTGCCTCTTATATATAAAATTTCCATCTTTTTTAAAACTTATTCGCACCACTAAAATGACTGAAAATGAGAGGACCCTAGTCGTCTCCTATAACTCTTTTCGAATTAATAAAAGAGCATGCACTGAGGCAATACTAAGGCAACCAATGCAATGCTGGTTTTCTCTATTTACTACTACATCCGATGAAAAATTGTGTTATTGGAAATCT
The DNA here is from genome assembly GCA_949317995.1 of Acholoe squamosa. Lineage (NCBI taxonomy): Eukaryota > Metazoa > Annelida > Polychaeta > Phyllodocida > Polynoidae > Acholoe > Acholoe squamosa. The sequence goes on along the minus strand of OX439036.1, from coordinate 59,938,996 downwards.
TAGGGGACCCAGCGGAAGGACTGCAACGCGCAGATGCTAGGTGATACATATCTATGTTTATTGTATCAAACCCAATAAAACACTTTAGGATATAGTTCAGTGTCAAAAGGTTCCATCCAGCTATTTCCTACCTCTTTTCTATCAGATAAACCTGAAAAACAAGCAAACACAAAACCAGCCCGTCTGCTTGTGTGAAATTCTAATTTAACCAAATTGGTATATTTTTCTCTTATTTCTTTATGAGCCCAACAGGACGTTATTGGCGTAAAAAATACATACTTGAGAGATGGCCCTGCTGACGCTTGCGCTCGGTCATCTTGGCCTGCCAGTTTTTGAGTGCATTACTCTCGTCCACAGACTGATAGCTTGGATGTTTACTGACATTGGACTTCTCGTACTTGGCCGACAGCACTCTAGGCTTGCGGTCCTCATCCCTGATCTGGGTTAGGGCCTGTGATGCGAAAAGAACTTTGTTGAAGGTTTGGTGAAGTTTTAAATTTATGTCCTTGACTGAATCTGAAGGAGACAGTGGGGTCTCTAAACATATTTCATAGTCGTATTACTATTTTGTGTGGACTTCTTTTTTTTTATTCAATATCATGGATTTCTATAGGGAATTGAAATAATAACAGGTTCTATGCATAAAAATTGGAACTAACGTCAGTACCGGATACATACATGTATATTCAAAGTAGCTGGAATACACTTACAGCAGGAAGCTCTCCACATCGCTGTGCCTCCCTCTTGTAATCCTCCACAGATCCGAGGATGCTGTGTTCTATCATGCTGCCGTCTACGTCAAACCTAGGTCCAGCAGCCCCCGTGTAGTCCACCTCCTTAAGGGGTGCATCTGGGGGCGCAGGGCGTGCCACAGTCACCAAGCGGGGTGCAGGACGGTCCCACTCGGAGGCAGGCTTCATCTTACGGACCACCACAGATGCTCGGGGAGGAGATGGGCGACCTCCTGTTGGTGGCTGTGGTTCCCGCAGCTACAATGTGAAATGTATTAGGCTCATGCATGGTTGCAGAGAGCGCCTTGGTAACTGTTAGACTTAGAGTAATCATGGGTCAAACATAAACTTTGCACCACTTGGGAGACGAACTGCATGCTTCTATAACCGACTTTGCAACACTTGGTAAATAGATTATACAGACTTTGCAACCCTTTGCAGGCTCACCTTCTGCAGATCTTCAGGCTTTATCTGGAGGCTGAGGATCTCATCGTTGATAATGACGGCCCTGTCCAGCTGTGGAGTGCCCTCCTCCATGAGGGCATCCTGAGAGGTAATTGGGGTGGTCGGCTTGTCAGGGGTGCCATCCCTCTTACCCTTACGTAGCTTGTCTGTAAGGAAAAGAGAGTAGTTTAAGAACCTTGTCTGTATTGTAAGTTGGTGATAATATTCAAGCATACAAGTTAATACCAATGTGGAATGCAGGTCATATGTATGTCCATCCAATGACAACTCATTAGTTACACAGTGTCAGCAGTAGACAAAGTAAGAAAATAGGGGGAGGGGATGTGACAAATCACTCTATGGCTTCTGGATCAATAAATATACATATAGGAGCCATCTAGGTCTATTCAGTACAATAACCTTAATCTTAATCACCCACTCAATTGCCTTCAACCAATAGGCATACACTTACCTTGGGCCTCACTGCTCTGATTAGTGACAGCTCCTTCAGAAGCCATTGTTAGGACACAACACTAATACTGTTTGACAACCCTTAATATTGGTAAAAGGTGGGCTGTTTCTCAAGGGTAGGGGGAATTCATATACCCCAGATACATAAAGATTCCTATACCAATTTCAAGTAAAATCCTGATGGGTATATAGTATATCCTGAAGCTGAGTCATCCAGTAAACAAGTGGCAATCCGCTCATAGCAGTGTGGAATTTAATCAAAAGCAATCAATAGTGTCTAGAATGCAGCAGGTCTATCGAATGGCATGGGAGCAGCTCAGTAAGGTCTCCCCATTGCCAGGGAGAGCAGCTCAAGACGGTGGTAGTGCAGAGCAACAGCAGTGTTTACCTTTCGAGCTGCTCCTCCTCTACTATAACTATAGTCACACTCAGAATTAGCTACCACCACACCATATGTATATTGCCTATTACTAAATGTCCTCCATCCTATCGCATGCTTTCCCCTAATTTTAGGTCTTTTCACAAGTGGAACCATGTAATCAGAATGATTTATAACAATATGTGGTGGATGCTATAGTGTTCGTTCTTGTTGAGTGCGACTGTAGACTCACGGCAGGTGGGAGCAGCCCAGGCACCCTGACACCAGTCATCAACAATTAATGCGGGGTGAGGTATTGGCATGGCCTGCCATATTATTAAAGGCAATCTTCCAAGGGCAGTTATACTGGAGTGAGGGGTAGACACCAACACTGGCCCGGTGGTCAATGGCCAGTAGTTTTGGCTGCGGGAGTGATTTTTTTTCTAGATTCCCTTTGGAATTGGCCTTTTGGCGAGTAGAATGTTTAACAATACATCCCAATTGACAAAAACACATTTCTCCAAACATTTGTTTTGAACGTAAATAAAACGTCAAAACCTGTACTCAAATAGGTTTTTAAACGCTCTATAAAGATATAGCTTAAGACGTAACAAAGGGAACTATTACATTGAAAGAATTCAAAAACGAATGATGAAAAACGTTAAAAACATAAACTTTTTTTTCAAAGCTATACCAAACATTCCCAACTGTTAAAACATTTTTTTTGTGTTTTTTTTTGCCAAGTGGAATTGCTATATATTCGACTACTGGCCTGGGTGTCCAAAGGCCTAAAATGTTAGTGTCTATCCCTGAGTGAAACAACATCTTTACAAAAAAAGGACATCCAGGCTAGAACGCAAGGTTTCTGTCTTTGCCAAGTCTGGTGGAGCTACGATAACGGCAAGGATCGCTATATCAATGGCACTAAAACTGCCAAATTATCGGGGTGGAATATGGCCTTTACAATGATTATTGTATTTTTTCCCTTAACCTCTAACCCAACCTCTTCCAGCTATTGAATGGTATCAGCAGATCAGGCCCATCGGAGCTTACCTGTCTTCCAGATTATTTCAGTTATCGCAGTTTATAACAGTTTGTTCATCTATAGGGGATGGGGTTTCTTCAATTATGCAGTGTTTTGCTATTTATGATCTAAGGGAGATAAGTTTTCCCCAAATAATTCCAAGCCATGTAATAATGAAGTGAGTACTTTATAGGAAAAACCGGTTTTAGTAATTTTAGTGTCTTCATACGCAGAAAGGCCAATCTCAAGCATATAATATGTAACCCAACAAGCAAAAACACCCCTGCGTGGGGGATTTTTAACTTCCTTTTTAGCCTCCACACTATAAAATGTATATAAAAATGCACCAGGCTGATTTTTTCCTATGTATTATTCAATGGTGTCATTCGAAACGTTCCATTTTGGGTGCAAAAATTCCATGTTTGGAAGGTAAAATGAACATGTTTTTTTTTTAAAGCAACATTGGCATATATATGCCTGTTATTCAAGGTAACCATTCCATCAATCTAAATTTTGAGATTTTTATGCCAATTTCTTGGGATTTTCACCAGGAACTTAAAGCTGAAAACAGAAGTTGAAAATTCCTCCTAGATCAAAACCTATGATAAAAATCACCATATTATAGTGATTATTATGGTTTATAATGCATTTGGAGCTTAATTTTCAATTTCTGTTATGAGTAACAACCAATGTTTAAGGAGGCATTCTGACATAACTACTAGGAATATTTTAACCAATGATGTCTCACTTTAAAGATCTTGAGATAAACTTTGATAATGGATTTCCATACAGATGGGTGTTTTTCTTGCCTGGTTACATATTATGTCCTTTTGCCTCGTCACTACAGTGATCTTATTTATATCTATACAGAATCGATTTTAGTCCTTTTCCTATTTCTATCAACTCAGTGACCTGAAATTAAAGTAGGAATGCTACAAAGAACTCATAGTCTATGCGTTGGCACACCGTAGGTCCATATATCCTGTACGGTGCATGCTGTTTCAGAGTTCAAAGTCTCTAATGTCCAGAAGTTATTTAAAGTGTGTGTTTGACTGGCACCTGCTTACCTTACCCTAAGTACATTCTCCCTTCCTGGACTTAGTCTTAAGTATGCTCACATTCTGAACTAGTTATATTAAAGTATACATTACGCATACATGAATACCTGGCAATGTGGCAGAGCCTTTGGGGTAGAGGCCACTCCCCACACTATAGGATGTGGTATATCAAAAGGAGTGTCGTTATTATAGTAGCTATGGTAGGATAAGGAACCATAATTAAGATTGGGCTTTAGCTTTCTCCAAAGAACAAGTGCTTAACGCTCAGAGTGAGCTGAATGGTTGTGGGACCCAGGACCTCTCAGATGGACAATATGGCGGAATACAGGAGGTAACCAGTCTTAGGTCAATACAGATTGAATTATTACATATGAAAACAAACCTGAGCACATAGGGATTATGGCATACATCTAAAGAACGGCCAGACCAGAGATTAAGCATATCCGGTCAAAAAGAAGTTGGCATTAAAGTGTCGATGTGATTACTTTAATACTTTTCTGTTCTGTATTATTGTATACATGTATGACTTCATTTTTAGCTTCTTTCAGTGCACGCTAGAACGGTACGTTGCTTAGACCATTTCCTTCCTATTAAATAGAATGTATCAGAGATGTACATTGTGAAAAGAATATAACTATTGCCTAGTAATAAAGTGAAATTTAAAATTGAATAATGAGTGCCTATCCAAACTTAGTTACTACCTTTCAAATACAAACATTATTCATCTATGGTCTTCAGCTTGTCAATTCTAGGCTAACAGTAACCCATATCCCAAACTTTATTGCTAATTAGAGGCATCATATATTATTCAACTTAGACCTAGCAATCATTGACTTTTAGATAACCTCTACTGGCAATGCATGCCATGTAACAATTCAGTATGTTAATACAGGGTTAAAAGTAAATAAACCTATTCACTGTGATATGCCCACAGCATTAGTACCGATGAAGTTAAACCAGTAGTAACTAACAATGGCCTGGCGTAAGAACTTCACAAGTTTCACAGATGACACTAGTTTATTTTGTTTAAAAAATATCGATTACAATGTACTAAGAAAAAAAAACTCACTGGTTGTATCTTTGCATTTAGCACTCTGATTTCCTTTGGTCGGCGACACCGACATACTCCTCTTTTTGGCAGATAGCATTTTCTAAGAACACTTAACTCCTATGTTTCTTGTACTCCTATTGCTGTATCCATATGTGTTTAGTATTGTATCTCCAATATCTGACTTGTGTCTGTATTATTTGGTCACCGGGTTCTGCAACCAATTCTAGCGGTCCTGGCCGGTCCCTATGGTAAAGCAGTGCAGAGGCGAGTGACCACTGGCTAGATTTGACCACCTGGGGCTGACAACACAAAGTGTGCTTTATATGTACAGCCTCCAAGGTTCCAGTGCCTTAACAAATACAAACCCAAATGCCTTACACTTCTCCAGTGCTATTCAATCCACCTTAATAGTCAGTTATTCCATGGCCTAGCACCTTCACTCGAACCACTCAACTTTTATTCCTCAATGCTAGTTTAATTTGCTTCTTATGGATTTTATGAATCCAGGTAGCAGTGAATAAGTAGGACCTTAGCCCATAGGAGTGGTCAGAGAGTGCTGAGGTTAGTGGAGGGTGTAAGAAAACGGAGAGGGATTTGGCAGTAGTGTAACAGTACAGTGCTTACAATGGTACCAGGCTATGCAGGGCTGGGCTCACCTTGCCAGGATTATATACATACATAACACACTCTGCCAAATGGAGACCTAACGACACGACCACTTTGGATAGACCAGACAACTAGCATTTACCTCTCGCATGGACAATAATGATTTCTACATATTGCTTAATACCATTCAACGTTTCAAATAATTTTCCAAATATGACTTGCGCTTAAAGTAGTCATTAAACAGCATTGCCCAATTAAGCCGGATCTACTATTTTGGGCTTGTGTGGGTTAGATTCAGTGTGCCCCCACACTGCCCAGATTCTGTATTCACTGAATATTCAATAGCTATATTGGCATATTCAGGTTGATCATTCATCTATACTATAATCCTATACACCTACCTAAGAAACCTTCTTACTAGGGCTCACTAGGGGAACTTGCTAAGTTCCTCACCAACTGATGTGTGACACAAAACGAGGTTAAATCGACGTATGGGAAACAAGTCTGTATTGGTTGAATTTATGGTAGATGTGGTATACTCATAGTGTACATTGCACGATATCGTTCTAACCTGATCAACAATTCAATGTCTGTGCAAAACATCCCTTTTATTGTCAAGTCTTGCTTCCAATTTGTATCATTACATTAACTTACATCCAGAGTTAGTTATAGGATTAGGGAGATAACCTGACTAATCTACAGAGATAATCCGAACACCTGTAGTGTGCAGGCCTTCTTAAACTGGTGATATCTGCACTTACAGGATAATCCTGTTACATGGAGAGAGCTATGCAGTTACAGAAAGCTATACTTGATGTCCTACTGACTGGCGAGCCTCTGACTGTGAGCCCATTATATATGCCTTTAATTGACAGATATAACCCCCAACCAAGGTTATTTCATAGTTACCATCCACAACTTCTTTCACACCCAAATTAACACAGATACTCTCGTGCTCATCTTCTAACTTGTTATTTTCCTGTGTAAGTGAAGGACAGGTGTGAATCTAAAAGTTCGAACCATCAAATGTTTCACTAGCATATAAGGCATTAGCTGTCAGTTGTCAACACTAGATTACACAAACAGGAACCGGAAGTGCCAAATACCGCTCAAGTTTCTGCTTATTTGCTACGCCAGATTCTCTTTTACTGATCTGGGTGTAAAATCTTTATGATAATCAAATCAACAACCCAGGGCTGCTAATTTTTTGGTATTTTAAAATGCCCTCCAAAAAGGCTTGAAACAAATTCTTATCAAAACTAAATATGACTTGCTAGGACTGGTCCTAATAGAGAGAAAGTGCTAAAGCAAAGTAGTCCATAGAGTGAAACTAGGCTGTTTTTTGAAGAATACTCCACCCAGCTTACAAAAATAAGTTATGTTAACTGAAAATAACGTTTTAATGCCATACGATGTTCAGCAAAGCTACTCCCTTTGCAACAGCTATCTATAGTTATAGGTAGTTGCTCTCAGAAATATGATGTATGAACGAACTGAATTCAAACGAATATCTTACTGAAGCCATATACCTTAATTCACTATCAGGAACTTACTCATTAGCTTTCCAAACCCCACTGCTTGTGAGCCCCTCCTATCCCCTAGTGCTGCAGCCAGCCCAAAGACGGAGCCACGGGGCCGACTAAGTCTGGGCTCTACACCATGGGGGCTCTCCTGTGCCAGGGTGTGTCTCCGAGACGCCAGAGACGTAAGAAGGTTCAACTTCGGTACACTAGGTGGCTCTGCCATCTTGAGGGTTTGGCTGTGGATCACTCTCTTGTGCTGGCCTTCAATTTTCTCTTGAAAATTAGAGACCTTTATTTAGAGAAAATTAGAAAAACCTTTGTTTTTCCAGGCGTGAAAAGGGTGGTATTTAAGATGATGTCGTGTTCGTCTCGAAACGGATTAAATTGTTTTTATCCCTTTTAGATTCCTTTCCAATCAGGCACAACGTCACACTACAAAGTACATGTCAGAGTTTACGTTATCAGTGCATCATGTCTGTATGGTGGGAAATGTATGGAAAGATGTTTTCCTATTTAACAAATCCTGTAGATCTGTATAATATTATGTGAACAATTTCCAACTGCGAGTCAACACAATCAATTCCATGTAGAACTTCAATCTATTCATGTGCCTTTTGACGGTTGATTGCCATCCAATCAATGTAACACTGTCTATGCTAAAATGATAATTTCAAAACGTGTTCATTGTAAACTCCTCTTATCCTGAGTTTGCATTTCTTCAATATCCTAAAGTTTTATCTTTATGAAGATATAATCCCGTGACACCCAGGGTTCTGCACAGTGTTTTATCCTGCTTCCATATCATAGATATAGTGCTGAATAGCACATGAGATATACTATTGACTGCAACACCTTCTGTACATACCTCTATGGCAGTATTGTGTCTCTGACACTTAGACACACTTGTACCAATGTAATATCCTGATAACACAAGACATCAGTCAAACCATGATGTTATTCTACAGGATTATACGTGTTAATATCCATATTCTGACATATATAGCGTTGTACATTTAAGTGCCTATAAAACACTTGACCTCTAGTACTGCAGAATCCACTCTTGACTCTGATAATACTGGCTGGATGCACAATTCCTCGCCTATGTCAACGCGAAATATGGGATCTGTACATTATAGACAGGTGGGTGTGTCTTTCATAGCCATATGTCATGTTGTAAAGCAAGTAACATATACCTGATTTACTGATAATTTATCTGAAATAGATGTGATTTCCTATGTGTAGATCTCACGCATTGCTGCGGGTTCCAATGTATATAATTTTAACTTGATGATGTCTCTGCAGGGAACAATTGCTCTCTGAATTCCATTCCTGGATCATCTAACTCGTGGATGGCAAAAGAAGTTCGATGAGACCAAACCGAAATATTGGTAGTTCCTAGTTGTGGTGTGAATTTGTCTGTTCCTAAGTGATCGGCCTAAACTCAAAGGATATCCTCTACAATATGATACATAACAAACCTTCTAGGACAGCTAACTCTGAGGCAAGGATCACTTTCTGGATCAGATCCCAAAGCAAATCATGTGGACAGCTGGGTAAGTATGTACCCAAAAGATGTGCAATGGGCTATCCTGCAAATATGCTTTCTTATTGCTTGTGTATACCAAGGATAACATATATTCCCGTGTGTATGTTTTGTAGACATTGGCCTTTCAGGTTCCCCAATGTTTAGCTGTAGGTCTCCTACATATTCGACGACTTTTGAGGGACAAGTGAAGATAATGGACAAAATAACCATCAAATATTGTTCTCTCCTGGCATTTCTCTTACAGTAAAGTTAGTAGTGAATTCCTCAGTGAAAGCTATGTTTTATGAAGCTCTGTCCAAATATGTAAAAAGTCTGCCAAGAAGGTTTGCTTTAGAATCTCCCTATGTGCCCCCTATCATATATCTAAGCATAAACATCACTGTGCACCATAAGCCCATAGATACCGATCCTCTTTAGGTTTTGTCAATAATGCGGGGTGGGAGAAGAGTTGAATACCCGCCTGTAGAGATCATATCCCTCCTGACTTTGGTACCTCAATTGTAAGTTATCCAACATCGGGTAATGAATTCTACAAGAAACTCTGTCAAGTCAAAGCAATATGTCTGGGTATCCTCGCTTCTTTATCTTTCACCATGATCTGTATAAGAAGCCTCCATTGGATTCAGTAGATGATGGTTACTATTCCAATGGGGAGTACCAAAACACATGTGATAATTTGTGTCAACATGCTGGAGTCTTATCAGATGTGTATTGGAAGGGTATCTGATATCAGGTAGTACTCTGATGGCAGATAATCGCTGGTGAAGGGTCCAGATGATCGACATGCATATCTACTTTAGATTATCCCATACCAAGGTATCTAATTATTACAGAGCCCACATCGAGATTAGTAGTCATGTTAGTGGATTTCCATAAGTCATATCTCCTACCACTTTGGTATTGCGAAGGGTGGTGAATAATTCACTGGTCTTTCTCATCTATGAATGTGTGTATCAATAATTTGAGGACAGCATAGGGTCCGGTTGATCTCGCGGTCTCGAGTAGATCCTACAGTAAATGTGGAAACTAATTTACAGTTGGCCTCCTCTTTTCTGCCATTTTCTGTGTAGTTATCTCGGAACTAATTCTCCCTTTTGTGATCAGCGATGTTCCTGCTACGTATGTCCAATACACCTTGCTCACTTTTGGTTTGACTCCTCATTTCTGTCTGCATTACTCTATAGGTTGAGGGGTCGTTGCACTCAAATAATCAAAGCTCCAACTCGTCTCAAAGTGCACTAAACTCCAGTCCAATTGAGCTCGACTTTAATTATTTGTTTGGAGTCCTTGTCCACACACATGTACAAATCAGGGATTTACTACTCTCGTAAAAATACAATATTTGTCCTGTGTTGCGGGGGTTGAACATGTGACTCTACCTGGAGGATTTGTTTTATGGTTAAGACTCTATAGGAGTGTGAGAGATCTAATGCAGAAGTGAGTTGCATTGGTAGTAATAGGAAGGGGGGGGGGGTCAACAGTTCGCCAGAATGTTCACTACTTCACTTAAAATGTTCCCGGGATGTGAGTCCGTGGTTAACACGTCAAGGAACCAGCAATGTTCCACGGGGGACAAGGTGGCGGCCAATACAGGGTGGCCCCTCTACGTTTTAATGCTGGGAGTATGGTTGTTACGTGTAGATGCCACACCACCTTAGGGGGGAAAGAATCCCCTTTGTTGAGGTATTTGATCAGAATGCACTTAGAGAACAACATAGTACACCTGGGCCATATTGAAGTGTAGATTCTGATTAACCCTTTCAACTTGACACAGCTATAGCACTTAAATGGATTAGACGCATGTTTGGAAAGGTTCAGATTCTTGATTCGAGAATTAGGTTAGGTCCTTTGACTCAAATGGTGATAATTAAGAGCTAAAACCAGAAACAAAGGTTGAAGTTGACGTTACACAACATTGGTAACTACATTGAATGCAACTAACTAACTCATTTCCATCATTTCGTCCATTCATCTTAGGCGGATGGACTTTTCACATAGCAGGAGCCCCGACTCACTAAGGTAAGTTTTTATGTTACTTTCATACATCTGTGCGTTACAATTTATTCAACTAATTGAAGTCTCCTCTAAACCTGTACTTACAATTAATACATGAACATGTTATCCTGTCTAACATGACACAGTCTACATCAATCAACCCTCTGCACAAGTTTCAAAAGTAATATTCTTAAAGAAAAACAGTACCCCATCTTCAGGAAATATTTTGGTATGGTCAATGAAATATGTGTCACTATAAAGGAGAGCAGCAGGTTTTTTTTCTGATGCACTTGATGACATCACAACTACCCAAACACATCAGGTTTGCATTACTGTTTATACATTGAAGCCATTGCAAAATATGTTTTATTTAGTGTAATGAAATGTAGAGGATAAGGATAGATACATGCACTGTACAGGAACCTACTGTTTGGTTATATATTGATAGTTGTGAAAATAGCAAAGCATGTCAGAGAAAGAGCTACAATGAACTTTTAGTTGCACCCTTAAGGTCGAATCCCACATGGCGATTCAGGGCTCAAATATCTCTGCGATTTTGTCCCTTGCACTCTTTGAGCCTTCCTGAGCCCCTTTATCGCAAGGATAACTGCATAATTGGTCTCAATTCCCTGTTGGATTCGATATAAGTTGAACAATCCTTGCGATCTAAGGGCCCAGGAAGACCCCAAAATCGCAAAGGACAAAATCGCAGAGATATTTGAGCCCTAAATCGCCATGTGGGATTCGACCTTATCAGGTCTGTGCAAGCACAACTAGGATGCATTTTGGCAATCGTGACATCATCAGCTACATCAGATAAACCTGCTGTTCTCCTCTATAGTGACACATATTTCAATAATCATGCAAACGTGAATGTTTTTATTTGATGGAAAGGCCATCAAAGTACGGTATCATGTAAATAGGGTATTGTTTTCATTTAACAACATATACGATATGTATACCTTACCCCCTTCCATTCAACACCAAGTGTCCCCTCTCTAACTCATGTTAATATTTCTTGGCTAACAGCGAATCATAAAACCCTTAGATGTGTGGGTAATTACTACTGGTACTTTAAAGTTGCAAAGAACCGTTAGCCTGTTAGCACTATGAAAGATTGTATTCACCTATAGTAGACGCCATAGTCTAATGAAAATTACTAACACCCCGATGTTCTACATTTGTTTTTTTTTTAACTTCAGTCAGGCATTTTAACATATGATTTCCCCAATGGTCTACTATGGAAAAGGATTAACAGTAAAACTATGGTCAAGACAACAAAGTTTTCTTTTATAGATTGGGCATGATATACGCAATATATATATATATATATATATACATATATATATATATATATATATATATATATATATATATATATATATATATATATATATATACATATATATATATATATATATTTATATATATATATATATATATATATATATATATATATATATATATATATGCGAGTACTGTTCTTTACTTAGATACACTTTTAACTGACTTCTAACTAGTAACAGGTATGATTGTGAGAAACTAGTGGCGCCCTCTGTGGATGTTCCCAGAAAACTGAGAATCACTCCTCTGTTTAAAGGGGCTCTGAGCTGACTGAAAAGTAAGTTCCACAACCTAACACTAGGAGGCTACTTGGAGAGCACCACCACAGTGCCCTCTACAGTGGCAAAAGGCAACTAGCATTCATGTGACTTGTACCAGGTCATATGACCTATTCTTATCCATACAAAAATCATGACTAGCAAATCTGAGAGTTTAGAGAAGATACTTATAAAAGAAGCCTAAAGAGAAACAGGTGATTTTCCCATTATTTGGGGCTAGGGGCCAGCCTCCCCTGCCCCCCCCCCCAGAAAATCTGAAAATTCTCTACGATACTTTCTCTAGACAACTTGGGTGCAAGCTTTTGGATAAGTCTAGCAGAAATAACACCAGATTTTATAGGGCGAGGGAATTGAAGACTTTTTTCATAATTTGTGGTTAGGAGACAGACTCCCCAGTCCCCCCCCCTCGAAAATCTGAAAATTCTCTCAGATACTTTCTGTAGACAAGTTGGGTGCACACTTTTGGATAAGTCTAGCAGAAATATCTATCAACACTGGATTAAGGACAAGGGAATGGGAAATTCTTTCCATAATTTGAGGGTAAGGGGCCAACCCCCCCCCCCCCCCCCCCAGAAAATATGAAAATTCTCTCAGATACTTTCTGTAGATAACTTGGGTGCACACTTTTGGATATGTCTAGCAGAAATAACAACACCAGATTTAGGATAAGGGAACTGGAGATTTATTTTCCATAATTTCGGGTAAGGGGCCAGCCTCCCCACCCCCCCCCCAGAAAAGCTGAAAATTCTCTCATATTACATTCTGTAGACAACTTGGGTGCACACTTTTGGATAAGTCTAGCAGTAATAACAACACCGGACTTAGGACGAGGGAATGGGAGGTTTTTTTCGATAATTTGGGGTTAGGGGCCAGCCTCCCAAGCCCCCCCCCCAAAAAAAAGAAATCATATTTCATATCACTTTGTGCAGACAACTCAGTCTAGGGGGAAAACCTTTGGTTAAATTCACAGCAGAAATAACAGCTACAGTTTTAGGGGAAGAAGGAGATTTTCCCATAATTTGGGGGTTAGGGACCAGCCCCCCCTAGAAAATCTTAAAATTCTCTCAGATACTTTCTGTAGACAACTTTTGTGCACACTTTGGATAAGTATAGCAGAAATATATAACAACACTGGATTAAGGGACAAGGGAGTGGAAGATTTTTCCATAATTTAGGGCTTATGGGCCAGCCCCTCCCCCCCCCCCAGGAAAATATGAAAATTCTCTCAGATACTTTTTGTAGACAACTTGGGTGCACACTTTTGGATAAGTCTTGTAGAAATAACACCAGATTTTTTAGGGCGAGGGAATTGAAGACTTTTTTTCATAATTTGTGGTTAGGAGACAGACTCCCCATTCCCCCCCCCTCGAAAATCTGAAAATTCTCTCAGATACTTTCTGTCGAAAACTTGGGTGCACACTTTTGTAAAGTCTAGTAGAAATATATAGCAACACTGGATAAAGGACAAGGGAGCGGGAGATTTGTCCATAATTCCGGGCTATGGGGCCACCCCCCACCTAGAAAATATCAAAATTCTCTCAGATACTTTCTGTATATAACTTAGGTGCACACTTTTGGATGTCTAGCAGTAATAACAACACCAGATTTAGGATAAGGGAATTGGAGATTTATTTTCCATAATTTCAGGTTAGGGGCCAGCCTCCCCACCCCCCCCACCCCAGAAAATCTGAAAATTCTCTCAGATTACATTCTGTAGACAACTTGGGTGCACACTTTTGGATAAGTCTAGCAGTAATAACAACACCGGATTTAGGACGAGGTAATGGGAGGTTTTTCGATAATATGGGGTTAGGGGGCAGCCTCCCAAGCCCCCCTCAAAAAAAATCATATTTTATATCACTTTGTGCAGACAACTCAGTCTAGGGGGAAAACCTTTGGTTAAATTTACAGCAGAAATAACAGCTACACTTTTAGGGGAAGAAGGAGATTTTCCCATAATTTGGGGGTTAGGGACCAGCCCCCCCCCCTAGAAAATCTGAAAATTCTCTCAGATACTTTCTGTAGACAACTTTTGTGCACACTTTGGATAAGTATAGCAGAAATATATAACAACACTGGATTAAGGGACAAGGGAGTGGAAGATTTTTCCATAATTCAGGGCTTAGGGGCCAGCCCCCCAGGAAAATATGAAAATTCTCTCAGATACATTCTGTAGACAACTTGGGTGCACACTTTGGATAAGTATAGCAGAAATATATAACAACACTGGATTAAGGGACAAAGGAGTGGAAGATTTTTCCATAATTCAGGGCTTAGGGGCCAGCCCCCCAGGAAAATATGAAAATTCTCTCAGATACTTTCTGTAGATAACTTGGGTGCACACTTTTGGATATGTCTAGCAGAAATAACAACACCAGATTTAGGATAAGGGAATTGGAGATTTATTTTCCATAATTTCGGGTTAGGGACCAGCCTCCCCACCCCACCCCCCCCAGAAAATCTGAAAAGTCTCTCAGATTACATTCTGTAGACAACTTGGGTGCACACTTTGGATAAGTATAGCAGAAATATATAACAACACTGGATTAAGGGACAAGGGAGTGGAAGATTTTTCCATAATTCAGGGCTTAGGGGCCAGCCCCCCAGGAAAATATGAAAATTCTCTCAGATACTTTCTGTAGATAACTTAGGTGCACACTTTTGGATATGTCTAGCAGAAATAACAACACCAGATTTAGGATAAGGGAATTGGAGATTTATTTTCCATAATTTTGGGTTAGGGACCAGCCTCCCCACCCCACCCCCCCAGAAAATCTGAAAAGTCTCTCAGATTACATTCTGTAGACAACTTGGCTGCACACTTTTTGATGAGTCTAGCAGTAATAACAACACCGGATTTAGGACGTGGGAATGGGAGGTTTTTCGATAATTTGGGGTTAGGGGCCAGCCTCCCCAGCCCCCTGAAAATCTGATTGCCTGATTGCAGCCAGTCATACCATATTGTATCACTGCAAGATGGGGTACATCCAAGACTCTGAAGTCTAGTTCTTATTTGTGCTCCAGTATGGCTTGCAGCTATAGTTCTAAAGCTTTTGGTGAAAATTGCAAATTTTCTGGTGGGGGGGTCTGGGGTTAATGGCCCCAACCCCCAAAAAATCTTCTGCCCTCCCCCCCTCCACCCACAGACACATCCTATAGTATTTCTCAATAGTGCTCTACAAAAGTTTGAAACCTAGATGTAAATGCACCCAAGCCCAGTCCAATGTAACATCCATCAGCTGGGTTGGCTGGGTGGGGTGGGCTTTTGACATAACAGTCTTAGATATTGCTCAAAATATCTTAAATTGACGTTGTTTGGGAGAAGATTTGAATTTTGTTCATGCTATTTTCATGAAAAATGGGAAAATATTCATGAAAATTTCTGAATTTTCCACTTGAATCAGGGTATTTTGCTGAAAGTTTGCTCAAAACTAGACCCTTGCTAGGGACATTTTGGTCTGAAACCAGAGGCTTGGTAGGGACATTTGGCTGAAAAAGTACCCTTGCCAGCCGCACATATGTGTATGTCCAACATAAGGAGTGCCCCCCCCGGGGGGTGAATGGCCCTGATCCCTAGAATTATATAAAAGAAATCTCCTGCCAACCACACCTTGAATATGTAGTTCTCATGTGTGCTCTAGAAAGGTTTGCAACATAGATCTATAAACCCTTTGGTAAAAATTGCAAATTTTCTTGGAGGGGGGCTCTGGGGTGAATGGCCCCAAGCCCAGAATTATGGGGAAAACATCTTCTGTCCCCACACCTTAAATCTGTAGTTCTTATTTATGCTCCAGTAAGGTTTGGAACTAGATCTAAAGCTTTTGGTGAAAAGCAAAATTTTCTGGTGGGGGGGGGGGCTCTGGGCTGAATGGCCCTGAGCCCTAGAATTATATAAAAGAAATCTGCCACCTACACCATAAATATGTAGTTCTTATTTGTGCTCTAGAAAGGTTAACAACCTAGATCTATAAAGCCTTGGGTACAAATTTGCTTTCACTTCAGGGGAGGGGCTCTGGGGAGAATGGCCCCAAGCCCAGATTTATGGGGAAAACATCTTCTGCCCCCACACCTTAAATCTCTAGTTCTTATTTGTGCTCCAGTACGGTTTGCAACCTAGATCTATAAAGACTTGGGTAAAAATTGCAAATTCTCAGGGGGGGGGGCTCTGGGGTGAATGGCCCCAAGCCCAGATTTATGGGGAAAACATCTTCTGCCCCCACACCTTAAATCTCTAGTTCTTATTTGTGCTCCAGTACGGTTTGCAACCTAGATCTATAAAGACTTGGGTAAAAATTGCAAATTCTCAGGGGGGGCTCTGGGGTGAATGGCCCCAAGCCCAGATTTATGGGGAAAACATCTTCTGCCCCAACACCTTAAATCTTTAGTTCTTATTTGTGCTCCAGTAAGGTTTGCAACCTAGATCTATAAAGACTTGGGTAAAAATTGCAAATTCTCAGGGGGGGGGCTCTGGGGTGAATGGCCCCGAGCCAAGAATTATGGGGAAAACATCTTCTGCCCCCACACCTTAAATCTCTAGTTCTTATTTGTGCTCCAGTAAGGTTTGCAACCTAGATCTATAAAGACTTGGGTAAAAATTGCAAATTTTAAGGGGGGGGGGCTCTTGGGTGAATGGCCCCGAGCCAAGAATTATGGGGAAAACATCTTCTGCCCCACACCTTAAATCTCTAGTTCTTATTTGTGCTCCAGTAAGGTTTGCAACCTAGATCTATAAAGACTTGGGTAAAAATTGCAAATTTTCAGGGGGGGCTCTGGGGTGAATGGCCCCAAGCCCAGAATTGTGGGGAAAACATCTTCTGCCCCCACACCATAAATCTGTAGTTCTTATTTGTGCTCCAGTAAGGTTTGCAACCTAGTTCTCTAAAGCCTTGGGTAAAGATTGCAAATTTTCAGGGGGGGGGGCTCTCGGGTGAATGGCCCCAAGTCCTAGAAATATACCAGAAAATCTCCTACCACCCACACCATAGATATGTAGTTCTCATTTGTGCTCTAGAAAGGTTTGCAAGCTAGATCTATAAACCCTTTGGTAAAAATTGCAAATTTTCTTGGAGGGGGGCTCTGGGGTGAATGGCCCCAAGCCCAGAATTATAGAGAAAACATCTTCTGTCCCCACACCTTAAATCTCTAGTTCTTATTTGTGCTCCAGTATGGTTTGCAACCTAGATCTATAAAGACTTGGGTAAAAATTGCAAATTCTCAGGGGGGGGCTCTGGGGTGAATGGCCCCAAGCCCAGATTTATGGGGAAAACATCTTCTGCCCCCACACCTTAAATCTTTAGTTCTTATTTGTGCTCCAGTAAGGTTTGCAACCTAGATCTATAAAGACTTGGGTAAAAATTGCAAATTCTCAGGGGGGGGCTCTGGGGTGAATGGCCCCGAGCCAAGAATTATGGGGAAAACATCTTCTGCCCCCACACCTTAAATCTCTAGTTCTTATTTGTGCTCCAGTAAGGTTTGCAACCTAGATCTATAAAGACTTGGGTAAAAATTGCAAATTTTCAGGGGGGGCTCTGGGGTGAATGGCCCCAAGCCCAGATTTATGGGGAAAACATCTTCTGCCCCCACACCTTAAATCTTTAGTTCTTATTTGTGCTCCAGTAAGGTTTGCAACCTAGATCTATAAAGCCTTGGGTAAAAATTTGCAAATTTTCAGGGGGGGCTCTGGGGTGAATGGCCCCAACCCCAAAATTATGGGGAAAACATCTTCTGCCCCCCCCCTCATCTTAAATCTGTAGTTCTTATTTTTGCTCCAGTATGGCTTGCAGCTATAGTTCTAACGCTTTTGGTGAAAATTGCAAATTTTCTGGTGGGGGGGTCTGGGGTAAATGGCCCCAACCCCCAAAAAATCTTCTGCCTTCCCCCCCCCCCTCCACCCACAGACACATCCTATAGTATTTCTCAATAGTGCTCTACAAAAGTTTGAAACCTAGATGTAAATGCACCCAAGCCCATTCCAATGTAACATCCATCAGCTGGGTTGGCTGGGTGGTGGGTGGGGTGGGCTGCAGTGGTCACAGTGAGGGTCTCAATGGTTAAGCTTCACAGTGGACTGAGTGACCTGGGAGTGGCGCAGTGTCTGCTTACAGATCGGCGGTCTATGGCAACCTGAAAACGGCCAGCTCAGAGCCCCTTTAATGTTTCCGGTAGTAAGAGCTGATTTAGAAAAAGTTTTATTTTCTTGAATGGGTATAAATCTCCCAACTTGAGCCCTAAATATGCTGATATATAACTGAGATAACAAAGTGTGTGAGACTAATGTTTAAGAAACGGGGACTCGATTGTACTTTATCCGATTCAATAGGGAAGGCAAATGTTTTTATCCCGGTAGTTTTTTTTTTTCTCAATTCATGTATGCCCAAATGTAAGACTAACTTCGATAAAAGGTTCATTATGTATTGCTTATATAGATGGCATATTGTAGCTAGGAGTTAGATATAGACTATGAAATACCTGCAACATGGGTTGCTAAGATTAGATTACACATAAATCTCTATGATTTATTGCCATTGTTTACCCCTACAGTCCATTTGTTAAGTGACTCATCGTCATAGCATTTGTCTAAAGATAACAGAATAGCCCTCTATCAGCATATTTCCCCAACAAAGAAAGTATTGAAAAATGTTGGAACCTTTTTGGGAAAGGGGGTGGGGGAATAAACTCAGTTAGCATTGTTTCACTCCAGACAGAAAAAATAACAACGTGGCCTATCCTAACCTCCCAATCCCTCTACATCCTCTCATCACAAAACCACTAACAGAATATTTCCTATGTCCTAACCCACCTGTGGACAGTCTGCTTGACACTGGTCTGCTGCCCAGTCCTGTTGTGGCTCTTAGGTTGGAGGTAGGTCTTAGTGTAGCCATCTTGTCTGTTTATCCTAGCTTTAAGTCAATAAATAACCTCCTCCTGTATAAAAACCTCCACTACCACCTCCTCAGTGCTTCCCTCAGGGCGGGTGATCTGGTTTTACAAAGCACTCTGGTTAATAATTGATACATCTATGTACCTGGAGGAAGGTAGGGGTGTTCAATGAGTAGGAAAGCTGCACCTACAATTCCTCCGATTCGTCAACCTGCTTTTCTCCTACCTCCTCCAGATGAAAGTGGAGGCCAACCACCTTCAGTCTCATTGATCAGACATGGGGTTTGGCCTGTATAGGTGGTTCGGCACATTGACTCTAATTGATGGAGACTGGCGGTGCGTGGTTGGTGTTATTTGTGGTGTGAGGGTTTAAGGGATTTTAGTCTTGTGTACATTTTAGCAATGATTATTGCCTAAACTAACACTAGCCCTGGCTTTGCCTACCCATAACCCATGTTTTTACACCTGGTCTGGCTGGGTTTGGTTAAGCAGTAGGGACATGATGACTTTATATAGTGCGCGTTTTGTATGTGGCTAATCTCAGGACACCGCCATCTTGTCCCCAGCAGCTTTTGCTGAATGCCAGTCTTGCAGCTCACTTGAAAATGTAAGCAAATATAGTAGCTATATATTTTCAGTTCATCACCCCACCACTGTTATAGCCGATATGGCGCAGTGACCAGTACATTACAGCCATATACATGTACAGAATGATAAGCATGCCTCAAGGGCATGGACCTATCAAGCTACATCAATACCAAGTGTTCTGCTTAAGTCAACAAGTTGACTGCCTCAGAAAACCCTCACTTCCTGTAGGTACAAAGCCATAATGTGACTTAATATGTGTTTAATACAGAGAACAGTAGACTGCTTGCATTACACATTCAGGTGGGGAGAGGGAGGAATAACATTTTACACTCTGTACACACTACTGATGAATGCAAATCCAGAGGCTTGGGTACTGTTGGGGACATATGGAGTTCAAGCCTATCAAGTCTTGTACATTATGGAACCGATTTAACAAATCCTAGGAGATGTTCGGATATTGCTTAGTTCCCTCAAATCGAAGGAAAAGTTTCAGCACTCAGTTATGATGCAAAATTGGAGACAAGAAAGGAAGCCTGTTGAACATCTATTTCTTTACACCAGTGTCTTCTGACCTGTAATATAAGGGGTTCTACACAAGCAAGCATAAGTACGTTACTGTTGGATTCACCCCTGAGCAGCAAAAGTTTACCATCCATTAACAATGGATAAGCCTCCTGCATCTTTATCTCAAATGACGGGAATAGCACCCTACGATATTTGTGCTGCTCCCTGATATTTATCCAGTGGTCTCAGGAATAGCTGACTGAATAAGGTAAATCTGTAGTCAGGCGTTTTTCGTGCCAAATCATTAATGCAAAGGCCTTTGTGTGGTAGGGCTGAGAAGTTTTGAGAGTGCGTGCATGGCTGACCTGTAGCTAGATCTTCTAAGTACCTTCTAGATATGCTATCTCACATCCTCTCATTTCATATAGCAATCTAAATGTATGTTCATAATTCGGATTGCACTAATAGGTGTAGCCACTGGAGGGTGTTTCACCACATAACTTACGGCCCCCATATGTGACATACGGCCCTCCATATGTGACATATGGACATTTTCTGTTTCAGATAGCCTACATATGGACATCCATATGTGCATACAGAAATTTATCTGTTTCTGTTCAACATATGGAAATTGAAAATCCCACATTAAGGCCACATATTCTCTTCTAAATGTGGAGGGGTAAGGGGGTACCCTGTATGTTAAAAATGTAAGGATACGGGGTTTTTCTTGTCCATATGTCAGGAAAATGGCATATTATGTAGGTGAATGTGGGATTTGAGCTAGCTGAGTACTAACAAAGGTTGGGGGGGGGGGTCAGGGTGTCGTATGGTTGGTAGATGAATCTCAGATGAAAGAATGAGCAGAGAGCACAGTATTCAAAATAAATACAGGGGGAAAGCAGCAGGTAACACTTCTGAAGCATACTACCAATGAAATTCTATGGTACCACACATTATATTTCCCTAATGACCCCACCGCTCAGAAATATACACGTATTACATGTATTCTCTGGAGCAGAACCCTTGTTTACTTGGGACCTGGCAAAGGGTCAAATTATGTAGGCAATTTACTAGAAAAAAGTAACCTTTTTGTTATTATCCCAGTGATCTCTATACTAAGCTTTTAGGTACAGATATACATCAGAGGCATCACCCCTGTAAACCCATGTCCCTGCACATCGACTCCTGTACATCACCCCCCCCCCTGTACACCTCTGACCTATCCTTCCCCTATGCCCCCCCCCCTTGCTAGTCCTTGTGTCTTTTTACCAACATACGGCCCTTTTTTTTTTTTTAGATAATTAGAAAATGTCCACATATGTCATGTGACCCCTGCATGTGTAACATCATTGAAGGAATTCCCAGGGGGTTTCCTGGAATGTTGACTGGAATTTGCACATGTCTACCTCTATTAAAGACAAAAGAAAATCTGTATGTGGACTTCAAGATCCGGAAATTTCATATGACATATGGACAGGACACAGCCACCTATCTGAAACACTTTTTTAAATAAAAAAAAATTTCCCCACATAATGGCGGTATCCTATGGCCGTATGTCTATATACCTATAGCTATGTGGTGAAACATCCTCCTGTGAATGTATAGGCTTTGATCCTATACTGATTACACTACATGTTGGTATACTTGTATACATTTTGGGAAGGTAAGTGACAACAAATAAATGTATACAAGGATGGATATCATAACTAAAATAATTCTATTCAAGATTATACAGTTATGGTTATCAATTTTGGGATCTCAAAATGAGTGCCTTACAATTGGATAACCGCATTGCTATTAGTGCCTGTACATGGGTATACCCGAACTTTTAGTGTCAGATTTTACATTTCATAACTCACTGTCTGTCGATATTTAATACCCCTGTTCGCCAGTGTCAAGTATTTAAAACCCCTGTGTCACAAGTGTCGATTTTTAGAACCCCTGTGTCATCAGTGTTGATTTTTTTCTGGTTATTTCTGCGGTCTGTCGATTTTCAGACCCCCAAGTGTTGCAAGTGTCGTTTTTTAAAACTCCTGCTAGCCATTTCTCAAACACTACGATCCTACCCCAATTTCAACCACCCCTACGATCCAGTCCGATTGTAGTGATTGACCCTGGGTAATTATGTATTACCTACGATTGCCTATTCAGGTGCATGCTTTTCCCCTCTATATCTGCATCACTCGTAGTGATTTACCCAGTGTAACCTAGAATTCCCTTCCGATCCAGGCCAGGTTGGTACGATTTGAGAGGGGCTGAAACTTAGTGTCTGAGAAATGACTTCCTGTGTCGCCTGTGCTGAACTTTACCCATGTATGGACCCCTAATACGTCTCACATGGAAGGAAACATGACAAAACAACAAGTTTCTACTATGAAATGAAGCTAACTCTGCAGGGGCGGATCCAGGATCTTGGGAAAGGGGAATCCACTTAAAGTCAGAAATTAGTGCGTGCGGGGAGTGCAAGGGTAGGCGTGGGCAGCGCATCTATCACGGCCACTGTTAATTTTTTTTTTTGAAATTTCAGAAGTTAATTGGTACATTTTAAAGCATTTTCACACACCATTTATGCTATGTTGATCGAGAGGGGAGGTTAGGGGGCATGCCCCCCCTAAGAATATTTTGAAATTCCACAATACAATTGATGCATTTTAAAGCATTATCACACATGAATTGTGCTAAAATGATGCAATTGAGTATACCTATGTTGGTAGAGTTTGGGGGTTATGAGGCCAATTACAGCAGTCTATTACAGCAGTCTGGATTATTTTCATACGAAAATATTGTATCAAATCATTAGGCCTAAGTTAAAATTATAAAATTTCAAGGAGTACACCCCCTTTTCTGGATTCCAGGGACATGCATATATTTTGAGAAAACAACCTAGTTTTGTATTTTGTTTGTAGTTTATACCCCTAGTGCAGGGGGCAGGTCCCGGGGGGCAGGTCTCCCTCATCTCACACTTCCTTGACACCTTAAGTGGCTTACCAGTACTCATGGAGATGTCCAGTAATATTCCTGGGGGATGTCCTGAGTCCCCTCCCACCCCCAACCCTTACTGATTACCTCATTACAACATTGCCTTCTATCTTCTGAAGCATTTCCTTTCATTTTGTAATTAACACTACGGGATTTACTTTGCCATATTACAATGTGAACAAAGGGAGAGGGTTATGGGGGTTGGCAGTGGGGGCAGTAGGCTTACTGCAAAGTACACATCCTGTCTGCATGCACCCCTCTACACTAGTATAAGGGTAATTTCAGATGATAGTTGTATCAATGTATGTGTAAGAAATACAAATAGACATGCACACAGGGCAGTTGAACAGTCTATATATGGATGTGCACTAGGATGTCCAGGCCTATGATATGTGGAGGTCCCAGAGGACATCCTTTTTGGTGGACAAAAAAAGGTGGGGGGGGGGTCGGACCCCCTGGATCCCCCCTCTGTATCCGCCCCTGCATATTTTGTTGAAACTGTGGTATACAAGGAATAATGAATGGAAAAGCTAGCACTCTGGCTGTTTATCCATGGTACTCAGCTTCGCCTAGTACCTTAGCCATAGATAACCATCCCTGCAGCGTATCCATGTATTATTCCCTCATCAAAATTCCATAGATATGTAGTGGGACCTACTAAAGCTGCCGGCAAACTTAGACTTGACTTTTAGGCTGGCCCACATTTTGGTCTTTCCTCCTGTTTCCACCATTGACATTGCTCTGCCTTTTACCGGTCCTCCTTCTCCTGCCCCATCCTTCCCTTCTCCACCTTCAGCCTTTCCTCCAGGAAGTTTGAATATGTTTCCGGTGGAGTTACGACTTAACCGGGATGAGACAGGCATGTCATCTGATTGAACTGACAGTCTCTTCCTTGATGACGCCCTAGGACTACTAGCCCTCCTCCGGGAGGCAGACCCTCCCCTGGACCCTGGCCCATCCTCTTGGTCCTCTCCAGCCTGTGACGTAGATAACCTGCGACTGCCCTTAGACCTTGGGCGTTCATCGGGTGTTACCTTAGGGGTGGACTTCCTCCGGGCGATCTTGGGCAGTGGGTCCTGTTTGGGAGGGTCCAGCTTTGGGTCAGTGTCTGGGCCAGTTAGCAGGATCCCTGGAGGTGGGGGAGGCTGTGCTACTGTTGCTGCCGAGGTACTTCCTCCATTCTGGCTCATCGTTTTTGGATAGTGTTATTCAAAAATGCTCTTAAAACTTCTGGTGTGATTTGGCAAAACTGGGTTCCAAAATTGGATTGTGAATTTCCTGTTCTACCTTGGATGAATCCAAAAGGTTTAGATCACAACGCTTTTATATGCACCAATGAGTGTATGCAGTTCTCAAAACACAAGGAGTTGGTTGCAAGGCTTCCGTAGTTCACAATTTCTATCAGGGTATGACCTGAATGTCTGGATACCCGATCTCTACTAAGTGTGGCTTATGCCCACTAATTGTGACTTGTCAAATTCTGCCTCAGTGATATTAATGATGCATCAGGTATTACCTAACATTTGGTGGTCGATATGGCATCTGAACGCATTATTCACAGGTAATTGCTTTATCACACGGAAACCATTCTGTAAATGCAACCTCTAAGGAGTCCATTGGTTACTGACTCTAATCAAGAAAAACGATATGAACCACCAGAAATCTTGGATAGATCAACAGCGTTATCACCCACATGTGATAAGCAATGGCCATGCACAGCTGGAAATATGCATTCTCTGTAACAGAGCAGCTTAGCATATGTACTGGCTTACTTGCTGATATTGTAATCCTGTCTCATAATGATCATGTTAATTTTGTTCCTCCAAGCAATAATCCTGGGTAGAAAGAACTGTGAGCGTGGCAACCCCTAATCTACAATATTTTCGAACATCCAGAGGCTGTTAACTTCTGTGGTACATTAGGCTTGTGGTCCTCGAGGTTGCCCTATGTTGGGATAATCCAGGAGGGGTTGGGAGACTCAGGAGTTGGTGGCAGGGGCTGAGTGTTTGATATTTGCATGTGGACACTTTCCTTGTTTGCAGTTGACAGAGCACACATATGTTGGGGAGGGGGAGGGTAGAAGAGGGCTGGCTGGGTGACTATTTCACTATATTTGCCTTTGAAAGTTTACCATGCAAATGACCAGTGCATGACATTCATTGGACACAAGGATTATGTTGGTAGCACATGCAAATCAGAATCGCCCGCCCTTATCATGAAAATACAATTGTGACAGATAATACTGCTTGGAAATTTTAACATTTATCTGTAATTTTTCCACTTCATCTTAAACTGAAATTTTGTTTTTTTATGAATAATTTTCACGGGAGGGTGTTAGGTTTTCCTTCCCTCCTCTACCCCTGGTGTTTTCGTGCCCACCCCCTCTACCCATAGGGATATATCTATAATATCATTATATCAAAAGGAATGGATTTATTTCAGTTGTGTATCCCAATAGGTACTACATGATATATCCTAACCTTACACACGAGGGTTCTACATGTTGTGCCCTCGCTGTTTAGAATTCGCCACACTGAAAACATGGAAGATTCGAAAATAGTCAGCGGTGACCACTTTAGATCCTCAAGTTGATGATACCTAAAACTACAACATTAGGTAGTCAAAATGACGACTTTAGGTCGTCATCCTGATGACCTGAGTCATCAATATGATGACTCTGTACTGTCAGTATTGTCATCCTGATTACTCAGGTCATCAGGATGATGACCAAAAGTCATCATTTTGACTACCTAAAGTTGTAGTTTTAGGTATCGTCAACTTGGGAACCTAAACTGGTCACTGCTGACTAGTTTCGGATCTTCCATGTTTTCAGTGCAATCTCCTCAATGCCAATATTATATAGACATTATCTCAAGCAAAAGATTCCATGCATTCAATACCTGAAGCTAAAAGCAGCCAGGCAGCAATACTTAATATCACCATCACACATCAGAAGTGTTAGGTACACCATTGCTAAGTGATCAATGAATGAAATTTCTCTTATTTCAAGTAACAACCCATGGGCTGGGTATGAAAAGTTTGTATACGGATCACAGTGGGCAAATAGACTACTTTCTGGTGTCAAACACAATTAAGTAGGGGATTTGAATCAGATCTAGACCATATATCATTTTCTTACAACTGCAACCCTACATGTAACAAAGCACACAAGTACTCCATTGGCAGGTAAATAAAAGGTCAGATGTGTTTTTACTTGACCATGGGTAATGGGTAGATTAACTGTTACAGGGCATGTATGAGTTTAAGTAGAGGTGGAGTGCATGGTGTTTTTTTATTCATTAGAGAGATGAGGAGGACCCTTAGAGTTCACAAGACAGATATTCCACCCTTTCGTCATAAAGGATATTTTGACTGGAATTCATCAACTGTGCATAAGTCCAATATGCAGGTAGGTCTTTAAACTAATCGTTTCGGTATATGAATGAAATGGGTATATTTAGATTGAGAGGTCTCATGGCAATATATCCATCTGTATAGTTAGTAAGTCTATTGGTTAGACCTGGGACCCTTTCTTTCTGGACGGGTAGGAGTTGTGGGACATACCTCCACATTGTAGCAGCAACAACCTTTAATACTGCCATATCCCATGCCCATTCTGTGATTGAGCATGTATTGCTTCTACCTTCACGATTGTACTGAAACAATTACTAAGACAAATAAAGTGAATTCAAACTAAATTCTGTCCTGTGACTGCCTCATTAATTTAGGAGCCATGGACTAAATCAGGCGAGCATACTGGTATGCTGAGAATATGTGTACATGTACTTCTAGGATACAGCCCTGTGATCTGGATCAAAAAGTGTGACTGTGGAAAGCTTCATCCCGTTTATTCCCTCCTCTGTAGTAACCCCCTCTAGCACTATCAGGTGTTTATCGACCAGCGCTAATTGAATTGAGATCTATGGGAAGGCTGGGTGGTTGGTTGGTAGGTTGCTAGTTGGTTGGGTCCAGCCTTTCTTTTTCTCCAGAGAATTATTGACTGAATTGATAAATTGTTGCAGCTTCTCACCATAGCAATATGCTACTGGTAAATAATCTCTGAATATATCAGTGGCAATATTAGATAGTCGAGAGACCCTTTGAACTATTGCTCGTGTGCGTAATGGAATAGTTGTCTTAAAAGCCTTTTCCTAACACTTGAAACAAAATTTCCTTTCCAATGAAAGTGTTCTGTTTGGTTTTGCATGTTGGCATTTAAAGTGTACTAGCCATCTACCACCTTAATGTATCTTAGCATGCAATATGGGACAATGTCTATAGACCAACAGTCATTAGATGTCGCCTTCCAATATAAAGTCTTCATTCTGATTAACATTTACAGATAAACACCCACTACTATCGGAAACCTATCAATACCCCATGCGCCCCAGGTGGATTAAATATGCATCTGAAGTGGTCTACACTGCAACACGCACGACTTGGACAGTGCTGTTATTTGGGGGTATGATCGAGTAGAAGCAGTATGGAGACCTAGGAGGAGGTACTCTCAGGTGGATCGATGAGTGGACCTAGGAGCAGGAGGAGAGGGACCCTGAGTAGGGGTGGGAGGAGTGCCTACCCCTCCCCTCACCCTAACCACCCTAACTCTCCATTGTAGCAGCTCACTGATGGTATCAGAGAGGGCGTCTGGCACTCAAGGTAAGTCTCTTGAAGGTAGAGGCATAACACAGCTATGATATAACAACCCTTTCACTGGAGGGTGTTATTCTCATCATCTATAGAACTAATGACATATCATTAGCTAGACCATAGGATGGATATATATATATATATATATATATATATATATATATATATATATATATATATATATATATATACCAGTATTGCATAAATGTATCATTTCTGATATCTACTTTACATCCGAGTGAAGAGAAGCAGCACGGTCTTAAATAAGCATATCTTCAAGCATCTTATATCAGGTAATTCATGGGACCTTTATCTCATGGAAAGAGTGTATGCAGGGTTCCTCTCTCGGTCTTCCTAGTCCTAAAGATACATATATCACTCCTTCTTACCAACACTCAGTCTCTGACCACCACTGGGTGCAGTCGACTACCAGAAGCTTATTTCAAAAGATATTACACACTCGCACGGCCACAACAATTTGAAAACCCTCCTGGGCACTGGGTGCTGCATTATAGTGATGGTTTCCAAGACAAATAATTGAGTGACGCAGTCGGGTCTTAAAATAACCTGCTGGTCTTATTGTCCCTATATTTCATATTAGAGGAATTGGTGGCAATATTTTCATTGTATCAAACCTGCATCTTACTACAACAACTTGAAATGCTAGTCCTGTGAAACACAATGCATGTACGTGTCAAAGAATTTTAACTTTCTACTTCACCGTTAGGTTTGTACGTGTGCTGTAAGTATATAAACTAGGCACGTTTATAGTCGGATGGTGGGGGTTCTGAACTCATTGGATGCACTAGGTATGAGCAATGAGTAGAATTATGCTTCAGTAGCCAACACTAATATGGAAACGTAAAACTAGCTGATATGGGCAGGAGGGATAATAGAATTATAAAATCGGTTATATGTGATTTGTCAAATCAAGTGTAGTAGAGCCTCTTTAGAATACCTAGGACGAAAACGAAACAAAATTTAGACCTCCAGTCATACTTTCTAGCTTTAATGGTTTTGGACCCCGCCTGTCACACATGATAGCTGCGAGCCACAACTTCACTGGGCAACACTTTACAGACATGGCCAGCTAAGTGTCAGCCATTGGCTAGTATCACAATTATATATTTATATGACAGCTCTTTTGTACTATTTTTGGTGTCTGGCTCTACCCTTACAAGGATGGTAGTAGCAGACTACAAACATCTCTAAAATGCTAAATCCGAATACCATAGATTTAATGTGTCTTTAGAGACAGTGTGCAACACCTATGACTGCCTGATGAATTATAAGACCAAGATTCACTATACGGAACAGAGGTTTTCCTTTTGGTACAATTCTCGAGAAGAACACTACCTGTGATTATCGAACATTCTCTCATATGAATAAAAAGTGTTTATGGTCAGATGGGATAAGAAAATGTTGATATCGCCCCATACTAAAACCAATACAACATACATGTATCCAATGTACGAAAAGTATGACCCCCACACTCAAATCAAAAGGTAGTGGTTTACAGAGGCATAACAGAGGGAGACCTACTTAGATTTGTTATGACTCCAAATGCCCTTGTACTGCCGCGCAGGTTCCGCCATACAGATTCGTCACCCTCTGCCTTTCCAGAATGCCCCCTGGCGGACGGGCGTGATGTTTCCGGTCCCGCGCGCGGGGTGTCGGGAGACGGATCGGCGGCAGAACGTGCAGAAAGCTGCGTCTGTAAGACTAATTTCCGCATTGTTGTCTGCTAGATCAAACCTAGCGTCTCTCCGACCAATTGGTCTTTTGTTTTGCAAAATGTGGCTTGCTTCACTAAATTGTTATCTGCTACAGCTGACAGGGGCCGGATGTAATCAACCAGTGCCTTGACAGGCCTCTGATAATGAAATGGAGCCTACCTTTTCAAATTTACAAATTCGGTATTGGTTTCCCCGACCAGGCACTGGTATTCGATTGGTTGTTGCAGTTTTGCAGAGACCCTCGCAATTGCATGTGAAGTTTCGCTCGTTGGATAATTGTACAAGCACGTATGCTGGTGCATACGCTACCACACAACCATGGCACGGAGATTAAAATGAGTGCTGGGAATTGGTAAGAAAAACATCATGTCACTGCTGAAAGGTAGGGTGAGAGGGGGCTGTTTCTACTCTGACCAAGTGCAACATTAAAAGCCTGCAGGTTCCGTTTAATTGGTGATTGGTCCATTTGAGAAAAGGGTGTGAAAAGGGTTCTGTGGGTAATGGAGTTGGATCGCTATACCAAAGGACAACTTGTTGACATTTCAGGCAAGTTACAATCCATTAGGGTTGTGAAAACAGTTCCCATGAATTTGATCTCACTCACTCATTGGTCAGCATGCTCAAATATTCAGTCTGGGGCCAGGGATTCAGAAAGGACATACACGTTCTACATCGGCAAACGGTGAGCATCTGAAGACTATATACGACCCCTGGACTTTGTAGGTAGTCAATTATTGAGAATAGCCTATATTGGACTTATCTTATTGTAATAAGTTATGACACCTGTAGCAGTGAGTGAGTTTTCTATTTCAACTAGTATGACTGTTATTTGCTTTTGTGCTGGCTACTACGTGCATTAGAACGTTGTAAAGGCTTTCAAATCTTCTAGGTGAAAATACCAGAAGTTAGGAAAGTCAGGGAGCCCAAATAATGTTTCCATGTCAAATTCAATTTCAATTTCACAACTTATATTTTGGAATACAAATGAACGCTATTGATTGTTGATTGGCTCCCATACATGACTAGTCTGGGGTAAGGATCGATTCAATCAATTCAGTTGGATATGACGTCATAATATGTATGTTGCGTTCAGTCAATTGCCATTGAGAGGACAGTGATGACATCTATGTAAGTGCATACACATAGGAGAAACGCCATGCATGCAAATGTCTGAGGCCATCAACTGCGAAAATACATCTATGGAACTTCAGTAAAGAAGGAACGTGGAAGACAAGCTAACACTGTGACCTAATGATATCATGTTAAGAACCTACTTGCACTTCCGGGGACTTCCTTGCCGACTGAGAGTTTGAAGAGAATAAAGAGAAAGTATGTTAGTAAGGGAAAACCCTATTCACTGAGACATATAATGTTAGCAACTCTGAAAAAATGAATATCAAGAAATATATCAAACGTTATGACAAGTACATACAGATGTGTGTGTATGGGGGGGGGGGGGGTGAATGTGGGGATCAGAGAAGGACATATCCCTTTCTGCTTTTTTCCAGTGAATTCACCAACTTCCAAATGGTCGAAGTGAAAGAATGTTAAAAGTGGTAGGGAAGTATCTTGCTTCAATCCCACAAAAGCTACTGCTAAACCTCACACCCCTTGGGGATGTAAGTGGACAATGCTGAAAAAGAAAAGAATAGAAGAAGTCGCCCAGGGTATCTATTCTTTAAACTCACCCATGACACCACCCTTTGTCAGCTTGTCCAGGGTCAACATACGTGTAACACTGGCTTTTAATCCAAACTTCTTTTCCATTCTGTCTTCAAACAGACGCTCCACATAGCATTAAATGTTGAACTAGCTTTGTAAATCCCACAAAAACAAAAACTATCCACTGATCAGTAAGTAATTAACATTGTCTCTGCCAGATGAGCATTGCAATGTGTACAGTCAATCACATCGCAGTGCCCCAACGTAGCGCAGTGGTGAGCTACTTCAATAAATAGTTTACTCAGGTTGATCTAGTTCAGGCACTTAGGGAGATACGTCATTAATTGTAAATCCAGTGTGCCTGTGTCTTGTAGTTCATGGTTGTAGAGATGGCCCAGGCCCATCTGGTACCCCCAGTATAATCAGTTATATGAATCCTGATCTGGTACCATCCACTGGGCACCATGTCTGATTAAACAAGGGAATCCTATATCTGACTTATAGCATTGCCATTCCTTTGGACAGAGTCTATTGAAATAATTCTATGAAAACTACCCCTATTGTAAATCATCGTTTTGAATCTGTCAGAGTGACATTTAAACCTTGACGATTTACATGAAAGGGTCTCTTAGCTTGAAAACCTTCTCAAAGTGGCCTTAGATATTCTGATATTGCACACAGGATCTACATTGTACATTTACATTTTAGGGGTTGATGGCTTATAGCACTACATTTGTTCCATTGAGCAGTTCGACAGAACCATGAAGTTCATCCCATGGGTATTTTGATCATGGCAAGTCCATTCCATGGTGTATTCTTAGTAAAACACTACATATAAGGGTGGTTCCTCTTGTGCAGGCCAGGATCCTAATAAAAGGTGTACTCCGTGGTTGGGTGAGTGTGTTCCTTCAATGAACAATGGGCTTCTACCACATATGTTTTAACCTCCTTGATCAAATCGACACACTGCCCATAACTCAGTACTTCAGAAATCCTTCTCGACCTCACCTTTCCACCTGCCTATTTTCAGCTTCATTGCATCCTAATCTAGATCCCTGATCCAACTAGCGCCAGTAGCAGTAGTAACAGAGTATGTTATTTAGGTTTAGGCACTACCATGCTTTGCTTAATACGATTTGGACCCATTTATTCACGGTCATATTATTCATTACGCTGGGTTTGGTATTACCCTTTGTTGTACCCACAACACAATTGAGGACTTAGTCCAACCAACAGGCCGAAACCCCTAGTTAAGGCCCAAAACAATGCCCCTAACCCTCTTAACACTTAGGGTGAGAGGGGGCAGAAGAAGGGGCGGTACCAAAGACTAGTTATTTAGTGGATGGGCATCTCCAGTGGCCAAGATCTAATCCTCCTAGTTTTCATGCTGATTTAATCAAGAGGTTGTACATACATATATAGTAGCATTCTAGAGATATGCATCTTTGGGTAAAGAGGATAGATATCATTAGTCTCTATCATGGCTACAGGGTGAAACAAGTCTTGGCTTGAGGGACACAGTCCTGGTTATTTTTATATTCCATCGTACATACTTTTAGTATTTGAAAAAGCAATACAGTGTCAGTGGAGACGGAGAAAAGCAAACTTGTGATTGCTCAACTATCAAAGGCAATAAGGCAGCTTTTGTCAATAAGATATTGCGAGAGCGAATGTAGGAAGGGGTGAAATTACCACCCCATTGAAAAAAAACATGGCCACACTCTTTTATACTCTGGGTTAAATTTGGACATCCCCAAAAAAATAAATGATTTTATTTCTTATATTATATGCATGGAATCAAGGCTTTACTTTAAAAAAAAAAAGAAGAAGAAAACAACAATATAAAAGCAACACACAAATACCTAAGCTTTACTGCTTCGCAGTCGTGCCCATGGTAATATGACGTAGGACCATGCGGAAAGCATCCCTAGCATAAACAACCGCTATGTCCTATCGGTGACGACCTAATTTTGCATAACTGGAAGTCCTAAGTCTAAGACAACAGTTCCATATACATGTCCATTTGTATTTCGTCCACCTTGTCATTCTGTGCTATTTGCGAATTATAGAATGCGCGAAACTGCTCATCAGGAGCTGTGGCCCTGAACCCCCCTTTAGTTAGATAAGATTTTTTATTTTGTCGATCAGGGGTCCCCTGAACCCCCCTGTCACAATATCCCTCGCGCCGGCATCTGGGTGGGTTGGGGGTTTGTGCATCGGACGTTCGAGGGCGCGCCAGTCTGCCCCTGTCAGTCTGTGGTGACTAAATTAAGATAAGACGAACTCTGTGCAGATTACGAATTGTGCTGGTTGGGCCTTTTTCAGATATGAAGAACTAAAGAGGGGCGCAATCTAGAGAGAAAAAAAAGGGGGGGGGGCTTGCCAGAACATCAGTTCGATTCAATCTCACTTTACACGCGGAAAGGGTGTTACTAGTGTATGGAGTCCCCGGATTGAGTCCTATCTTTGATCGTCTAGTTCGATTAACTATGTGATGGTGGGAAGCACGATGGGCCAACACAATAGCACCAAATGGAAAACATCATCTCTTGAACCATACTTCTTTTCTGCACCTCTTTTTCACACGCCTCCTCTACTCTGATTGTAATGCAGTCCTATCATTAGAATTCAGTCGTGTTATATACATTGTACCTGCCTTTACTACTGTCAAGCCTCGCGTATATATATGCCCTATACTATATCCCGCTATTTTTATGATTTCACTACCACCCCTACGTATTCCACCGAAACCGATTCTTGGCCAATAGTGCATCGCCGATGCATTTCCGATGCATCGGCGACAATTTTGGACCATCGGGCCAAGATCGGGGATCATCGGCCAGGAATCGGCCGGGAATCGGGTTCAGTGGAATAGCTTAAAAAAATAATCGGAAACGCATCGGGAACCGTTGCCGATGGTCCCCGATGATTTTTTCCGTCACCCGATTTTTTCTGTTCTGGCAGAAAAAAATCGGCTGAGTCCTAACTATCGGGCCGGCAGTTTAAGACTCCTACCACTCTCATTAGTGAAAGTGGTAATTATTTTCCTGTTGTGATTGATTGAATTTTTATCTCACCTCGTGCCTTCCTTACGGCCGACACTCAAGGGTGAGAGGTCCCGCAGGTTGTATCCACACCGAAGTGAGATTACCCTTGTGGCGTATTTGCCCGGACCCTAGTCTAGCGGGGAGAGGGGATGATGGTGACCGAAGATAGAAAGCATGCCCCTACACATTTACCGAGGCAATGGTTCTTTAACATCCGTCACTACATAGGCATAGTGAGAGATGGACAGGCCTGTTTTAAGTCATTTGTCTGCCATGACCGCCGAGAGACTTTCCAGCACAGCCTAGCCAGAGCAGGGAGGAACTCAAACGACACCTCACGGCGACGTTTGGAACCACCACTGTGCCCCGGCCGGGCCGGGAACCGAACCCACGACCTTACGGCCCTTGAGCAGACATGCTACTGACTGCGCCATGCCTCCTGGCACCAGCTGCTTCATTATTGTGCATAAGTAGTAATACCATATGGTTTACCTGCTTAGTTCTTTATTGTTGGTATTATGTGTGTGTCTTGTTATGTGAAATTGTGAATTAAATGAACACTAGAGCATTGTAAAACCCAAGAATGGCAGATGAGATACACAATAAGTCAATTCTACAAGAGTGCTGCCACCTAGTGCACACTATAGAGTACCTACATAGGTCTCATGAATCCATTAGATTCCCTCTGTATGATGCATGAATTGAAACAGACAGGCCTATATCCGAGCATTTTCTAGTGACCTTGTTGGGTTGTGAAGCCATATTAAACTACAGAGGGAATCTAATGGATTCATAAGACCTATGTATATACTCTATAGTGTGCACTAGGTGGCAGCACTCTTGTAGAATTGACTTATTGTGTATCTCATCTGCCATTCTTGGGTTTTACAATGTTTTAATTTGTTCTAATGGATACTCAATAAAAAAAATAGAGGGTGCTACCCCAACCCCCTTCATAATATCAGGATGTGGCGAGGGAGGCGGGTGTTCGGCGCTGTCATATCCCGAAAGTCGAGCATCCCGTAATTTTCAAAATAACTTTACCCGTTTCATATTTCTACGGCGTAGGGAAAGTATCATTAGGGTTGTTGTCCTTTCAAATTCTATAAGAAGAGAGGGATGTTATCATGGTTTTTATGTTTTCAAAAAATTATTTATTTTCATTGATGTTTGTGGCCCATGAGCGATAATAGGCTTAAAACATACACTGCGCATGCGCAGCCAACTTCTGGGATGCGCCAACTTCTGGGATACGACAGCGCCTCCCTGTGTATGTTCAACCTGGGAACGCTGTTTTATGTTCAGTCTCATGCCATACTGAATTGTTCAACCTGGGGACACTGTTTGTTCAGTCTCACACCATAAAACATAGCAGTTTCTTACAGCTATCAGTTTAGTCTGGCCTTTGCCAATGACATTTTTTTTGGCCGTGTTTGTTGATGTTTTTTGGCCCTTTTGTAAGCCGAGTTTGTTAATGTTTTTTGGCCGAATTTGTTTACGTTTTTCGGCCGAGTTTGTTAACATTTTTCAGCCAGCACCATGTCCCACTGTCAATGAAGTGTCCTAAGACACTCACACTGTCAGAGACGATCAACCACTGTCAGTGATGTGTGCTACGACACTCACACTGTCAGTGACGATCTAAACACTGTCACTTTTCAATTCAATTCAAACTTATATATTTCAGACTCATTTGTAGTACAAAGGTCCGTAGATTATACAAGCATTAATTGTCACTAGAAATATATAAGTGTAAGTATTAATAATAAAAAACAGAACAATAGCTGTAGAAATGCACAGGGTATGTGGAAGGCGTAAAAGTGAGACGCGGGTTGGGGGGATAGTGTTGTAGGGAGAAGCAGGGTCTGCGGAAGGTGTAAAAGTGAGACACGGGGTGGGGGGGAGGATGTCGGAGTGAGATGCAGGACGCAGGGTCTGTGGAAGGCGTAAATGTGAGACGCGGGGCGGGGGGAGGGTCTCGGAGTGAGACGCAGGGTCTGCGGAAGGCGTAAAAGTGAGACGCAGGGTAAGGGGGAGGGTGTCCGAGTGAGACGCAGCATCTGGGGAAGGCGTAAAAGTGAGACGCAGGGTGGGCGGGGGGGGGCTAGGGTGTAGGATTGAGATGCAGGGTCTGAAGAAGGCATAAAAGTGAGACGCAGGGTGGGGGAGAGTGTCGCATTGAGATGCAGGGTCTGCGGAATGCATAAAAGTGAGATGCAGGGTGGGGTAGAGTGTCGGATTGAAAAGCAGGGTCTGTGGAAGGTGTAAAAGTGAGACGCGGGGTGGGGGGAGGGTCTCGGAGTGAGACGCAGGGTCTGCGGAAGGCGTAAAAGTGAGACGCAGGGTGGGTGAGAGTGTCGGATTGAGATGCAGGGTCTGCGGAAGGCATAAATGTGAGACGCAGGGTGGGGGGAGGGTCTCGAGTGAGACGCAGGGTCTGCGGAAGGCGTAAAAGTGAGAGGCGGGATGGGGGAGGGTGTCCGAGTGAGACACAGCATCTGCGGAAGGTGTAAAAGTGAGACACGAGGTGGGGGGAGCTAGGAAGGGATAAAAGTGAGAGTGGGTGGGAGGGGAGGTTGTGGAAGTGAGACGCAGGGTCTGCGGAAGGCGTAAAAGTGAGGGGGGGGGAAAAGATGAAAAATGTAG
This sequence comes from Acholoe squamosa, assembly GCA_949317995.1. NCBI lineage: Eukaryota > Metazoa > Annelida > Polychaeta > Phyllodocida > Polynoidae > Acholoe > Acholoe squamosa. The sequence goes on along the minus strand of OX439036.1, from coordinate 59,901,876 downwards.
GGGGGTGCTAAAATTTACAGTCCTGGGATCAGAACAGAGAGAGAGAGAGAGAGAGAGAGAGAGAGAGAGAGAGAGAGAGAGAGAGAGAGGGGGGGGGTGATCTCAGGGCTGAAAAAAAAACTTACAGACCAGGGATCAGAAAAAGTGTGAGATTTTTGCCCCCACCTTTAACCGCTACATATTCTAAAGTCCCATGCAAGCTTTTTCGTTAAAGGGGGACTAGCACGGCTAAGACTTACCTGCATTAGCAAGTCACATGACTACCCCTTGGCCAATCAGGGAGTCGCAAATTTTCTGCTGGGTCCCACAGGTTTATGGACGATCTTTGGGTCGGTAACCATACTGTGTTTTGCCATGCTAGCCCCCCTTTAAGAAGGGATGACATTTTTTTGTGATCTACATTTCTTTGCCCCTCCCACCGCCCCCCAAATCCACCACCCTCCCTGTTGTTAAAAAATGACTACTCCCTAAAATTATGTGGGCCGTTTGCACTATCCCAGCGCCGAAGGCGCTGGTCACTGAACTAATGCTCCTGAGATTCAGGTACGCACTACCGCCCCCTACTAATGATCATTGGAACTGCTACGAAAAGGACGCGGAGTGGTGGGGCGCAGTGGTGGGGATAAACGAGGCGCTACCTGCGGTTACGTATCCGAACTACGACCAAATATTCGAGTATACCCTTGCCGTTCTTATACCTCTAAACTAATGTATTAAACTGGAGAAGAATGATGTACTTGTGACATAAAACGACCGTAGGCCTAAGCAAAATTTTCGTTAGGTATCACAACTGATCCTATATATGTTTGTCCGACCCTGATAACTTTTATCTAGTGCAAAACCACAAAAAAAATGAGGAAACCCATCAGAAATTGTAAGAATGTAGAATACATGAACCTGATATCGAATTAAAGCTCACGGTGCCAGATATGCAACTAGCATTCAGTAATCAATTTTATCATTTTTAAATTTATTGAGCAATTCTTTTCCTGATTCATTGGCATCCAATGACCAGCCCCCTCGAATATTAAAAGGGCCTTATCATAATTACGTAAGGCCGATAGGAGTTTCATAATCGTATTTTCAAAAAAAGGTAAGGGCACCAAACATACAAGGAAATGGCAAGATGTATTGGGACACAGTCTACATTAGTGCATACATTTGTACATTAGAATTGCACTACTAATGTTAAGCACCCCCCCACACACACACACACCCTTTTATGGGATGAGGTTCTGTTTTATAGTACAATACATCATGAACTATCATGCGGCATGTAGTGTCTGTAGTATTACAAATTAGTAGAACAACGAAGTCCCTCAGCCAGCAGCATAGACTTTAAGGAGGCTCAACGGCTCATTCCCGGTAGGGCAATCACTTGGCAGTCACCTCTATCGAAAATCTAAATCACTAGACCGACCAATAATCTGTGTTTAACACCTCTAATAGTTGGACCCTCGTAATATCTCACTACCACATACATTAACCCTTAATGGCTCTCATCAACTTTTTTTATGCCACATTAATTTCCAAGTACTATAACAACCTCAATTTATGAAGTTCACTGAAATTTCAAATTTGTAATGCATTAAAGCGAGCATATCCGCTAGAAATTTTCAGAATTTGTAGAAACACGTCTAAAGCGTTTGAAAATGCTCTTCTGTTGCCATGCTTTTATACTGTTCTCATCACTGAATGCACACAGTGCCTCCAATGAAGTGTCTAATCACAACACATTACACTTAACATTTGACATTCCTGCTCACCTGAATGACACTGGCTGGCTAGTATGACAGGCTTTCGGTAGCATTTAATTTTAGAGCACCTTTAAAATTAGTATAGCCCATTCATGCACAACAGACAGAGGCCCCCTCTATAGGCAATCGGACATACCTTGTTAATCATCAGGGTAGGAATAAATACAAGGCTCAGGATTTTCTTGTTTTGGGGCAGATATATTTCATATAGTAATTAGATATTTTCACACATGTTTTTGAATGTTATTTAGATGATCATCAATGAGAAAAACCAAATTTGATACTGGCAGCGGACATGCCCACTTTAAAATCGGAATTCCTAATGTGCCTAATTTCCAACTTGGTGATCGAGGAAGGGTGAACCCTAACATCAAAAACCTGGCGACACACTAGATTCTCTCGGATTATGGCAGTATTAAGTTACCGGATGAAGGGATGGCTTGTGAGACCTATACTATAGGTCTTGGTAAAAATCCCAACAATTATCACCTGAGGTACTCCGAACCAAGAAATATATACATCGGGTATCAGCAAGTATTACGTTCACAAATCCAGCGATTTATAGTTCGAGGGGTATTTCATTATCCTCAGGTCTCTCGTCTCAATCCCTAGACCCCTACTTGTACCACTGTAACTCAATCATGGTCTATGCATTTTCCAGATTGGAAAGCCCAGAGATGGGAGCTTTTGGACGACAGAGTTGTATTCTCAGACATGATGGATTAACCTCGGATTCGCGATCTGGGCCTACGTTTATGAGAAAACGAGAAAATGGCTACAAGGAAACACTGTGGAGCCTACGTGAGTAATGTTTGAAACTTATACACAATAACTTTCATCTTTTTATTCCGTACATGTAGGTACCACAATTTCTCGCGTACAATTAAGGCACTGATTGTACGCAAAAATAGGGGGTGCGTTGTAAAACCTATAGAACTGTACCATCAACTATACTAAAATAACCCCCAGGTGCGCCATAAAGGTCTGCCGTGAACTTGGGGTGCAACTTATGTGCGAGGTGTGCCTTTAATATTCGCGAGATATTACGGTAATAGAAAGAGAATATACCCCGATATACCAGGTTTGTCAACAAGAAACTTCTAGTTTTGTCAGTCGCTATACGTCGAAACTTGATTTAGATGGAGGATGTGGGAGAGCGCCCCCAACCTGGTTTACTTTGAGAAGGTGATTTTTACTACCATGTCAAAACAGAAAAGAAAACCTAGGCTTGTGTCTATGTCATCACAAAACATTTGACTTACTTTGTCGGGCAATGATATCGATGTTGAGATTTGCGGCAACAAAAGATACACTCCTTACTGCAAATTGTGGAGGGTTCGACTTCCTTAGCACGGACTCACTCTTTCTCCTCTCATTTGTAGCCATTGTGGATCAATTAATGTTGACTCAATTGCTTTCTCTGATAGAGCAAATAATTCCCTTGTCGTATTTTGTCAAATTGGTCTAGCCTTATGTGGCTACAATGGCCAAAATGTGATAAGAAAAAAATCGATACGTCAGCGACAATACTTTCAAAATCCTAGATCAGGATCTGGGTAAAGTGTATGTACTTGGTAAGGTAAAAGGAGGGTCCTAGATTAGTTCCCGACAACAGAACGCTCCAGTACTCCAGTAGCACTATGACAGGTCCATACTCAAAATAGAGAACCCCCAACAGGTGACGATATATCAGGGTTTCATGGGGGTGGGGGGATGGTATTTGTGGTGTAGTATTCACCCATAATCACTAACAGCAAGTTAATCTGTGTAAATCCTTGGCAATTTTCAGATTATTCTGGCATTGGTCGAGCTGATGAAATCCATAGTCGGGGAGGGGGCGGGGTGAGGGTAGCAGGACGTGGGTAGGGCACCCCTGGACCCACCGATGAGAATCCCTGTTTACCCCAACCACCTTTATTTCTCAGTCTCATGTAGATCATGTTCTCTCATAGCCCCCCTCCCCCCACACACATTTAGTTCATGCAGAACACACTAGGGGCAATACGGTTATAATGGCTGTTCTCATTTCCTCCACTAGGTAGAAGCACTGTTTAGCAAGGATCCGAAACCACATCCCCTGGATAACCTACACGTCTATCTAGGATATATTTTATAGTCTTGATTATGGCATCATACCAAGGGTAAGGAATTCAAATTGTTCTGATTCGGATTTCATCATGCGACAGACATGATACACGATGCAACGGATTTTATGAGGTGTACCAAGTCACATGAACACCTAAGGACCAATCAAAGCGCTGCAATTCTTTTGCTGGGTCCCATGAAGTTATGGAGTGTATTTGAGCAGGTACCAGTAATGATAATTTCCGTGCTATAGCTCGATGCAGCAAGTTGGGAACCTGAGTGTTTTCCAGTTTTGGAGGCAGCTGTGCATGTAAAATGCCTTCATTCAAGGAACATTTTTGCATATGCTGCAGAAGACAAGTCTTGTGTATGATTCTCACTCAAAAATCATAACAAAATATGAAAATAGAATCATTTGCAATGCATTATTCCCTCATAATACATGTCAGACTAGGCAAAATGCCCTCCATAGGTCCCATATGGGCTGGAAAAGCACCATGCTCATAAATGCCTTCATCATTTTCAAGATAAGAATATCTGAAGACCTGAACAATGTGAACAGATCCATGGTGCAAAATCCTTTTGTTTCTATTAAATTCCATCATCAATTGTTGTTTTGACCTGATGACCCATTGAAAACCATATTGAAATGCTATTAGAACCCCATATTAGGCATATTAGGCCTATTATAATGCACTATTGAGCTATTTAGCTGCAAACAGCAACAAAAGCGTTGTTGGCACCAAAGACTAGAATCATAAGATGGGGCTAATTCTTCTCACACTTATTGTATCACTTGTATCAAAATGGATAATTTTGGTATCACTGGGTGATCACGCATCCATATATGGTGATCTATGTGGTCCCGCATCAAAAACCAAGCAGAAATTTTGCTGAAAATCAGTTTTTGCAAACTAACAAAAATCACATGTCTCCCATAGTGTAATAAGCCACCCTAGAGGTAGGGAAAAAAAGCATATTCATTTATAAACTTGATGGGTCAGTATTATTCACTATCTATCAAAAACTGATTATTAGAATATTTTTTCACAAAATATATAGGGCCAAACTTTGAAAAACAGCAATTTTTTTTAAACTAATGGGTTTTAAATTTATAATTTGTACTTCAGTGGTAAAATGTACACTATATTATTGTAATACCATCTACCCTGGCCTGAAAGCAATGAGTTTCATTTTTCATTTGCTGCAAATATTGTGTAAATCAGATAATTTTTGGCTAAACCACAGCATTTCTTAGCGAAAATTCAGGAAAAACTAAGTTTTAGCTTCCCAACTTGCTGCATCGAGCTATTTATAGCCCCCCTTTAAAGGGATTCAAATTGTGCCCTCGTACACCTGCCTGTTGATGATAACTGACTTGAAAACAATAGTTGCCTATAGTCAGTATCAGCTACAGTGGTTTGCCTTCAACTTGAATATAAAAGGACTAATTGTGGACTACAAAAGAAAGAAACTAAGGGGTGGGCTGGGAGGGGGAGTGAGTTGTTCCGAAAATTGTAAACAGCCACGTTTCTCCGTAGTGCAATCTCACACATTTGCCTTTATACTTGCAAATAGACTCAGTGCCAATTTTTCAATGATTTTCGGTTTTTATAGGCACAATGGTTCGGGCACCATGGTAGAGATGAAGTTCTATCAAAGATTGCTCTCCTGAGACCTATATTTTACTTCAAAATCCCCCCTACATGGAAGGTGCATGAACTTATTTAGTAAATACATAGCAGGGGAGAGTAAGTTAGGTGTGTGCTTTGAGCAAGAAAAGCACTAAACATCCTAAAGAGGCAAGACATGCATGGAACCTGTTTCTGTACTGCATGAATCCACAAGATTTGCCACCAGCAGCCAGCCTACATAATTCTGAATGTGACTGCAAAACAGCAAGTGTGGCTAGATCTATAGCATGGAATTCCTTAGTGAAAATATCCTGTGACTTTCTCACAGAGGTCACAGAAAATGGTTAAGACTAGGGCACAGCCCCAAGGTACTATGGGTTCCTATGTTCAAAGTGCTAAGCTAGATACCCATGGTCATCATGAGTATTAATACAGCCCTGGTGAGAACCTAAAACTTTCTCAATGTTGTTGTTGTGGGCCAAACTTGTGTGATATCATTATGCATAGATATAGCAATCACGACTTAACCATTCATATACCAATACATATCCAGATATATACAGACACCCAGCCTGTTAAAGGGTTAACTGAGGTTTGACACCTACCGTAATCTCCCTTGTATAAGACGTGTCTTATACGTGAATCAGAAGCTCCCAGCACCTTGTATAGCCATCCCAAAGTCTGGGTGCGTCTTATATATGCGAGGTTTTTTTACTATAGAACAGTACTAAACCTTCGAAAATTCTCCCCTAGATGAGCCTTACAGGGTTTTCTTCAACTCAGGGTGTGTCTTATACGTGAGGTGCGTCTTATACGCGGGAGATTACGGTATATCCTATATATATATATATATATATATATATATATCATCATCATTAGTGAATTGGACATCATAAACCAACTTATTTTCAAAAAATTTGTTTATGATATTTTTCAGCTTTCTCCTAAATGAATCTTTACTATCTGATAGCCTTACTCTTGCACCCTAATGAGGACCGTGGACAGGATTGGCCGATCGAGTCAGGCTCGCCTGCATGTTTGTGAGATTGAGTCTGAAAATATCAAACATGTTTGATATTCCCAATCGGATCGGGTCTGTATGATCAAACATGTTTGATTTCTCCTGACTCAATCAGCTGATCCAGGCGGCCGACCAAGTCGGGCCCTTCAGCAGTCAGGCCCTCTGCAGTCGGCCCATCTGCAGTCGGGCCCGTCTGCAGTCCCCTTTAGATACTGATTTAGTCTGGCTTATCTGTGGTCGGCTTAAGTGTTTGCACCAGTGTCCTCACCCTGGCGGCCTGAGGCTGAGGTACCTGTTTAGATGTGAGTGAGTTCATCTCAACGGGCAGCCCTTCAGATGAACGGGAGCTGAGATGAAATTTCTGGGGCTGCAACCTTGGACCTGCAACCTGACCCAAGTTGCACCTCTCACCCTCAATATCATTTGGATAATTAACTAAATTCTTGGACTATTTAGTTACTAGTAGCTGTCACAATTGCCAGCAGGCAGGGTTCAATCGGAACTACTGTTTAGTGAGCCTGTAGTGACAACTAAGACTAAGTGTTACCCAACAAACCTCAAAATGCTCACCCCCTGCCCTGGTGAACATTCTATTATCAACATGAGTGTAGGTCTAGTCCAGAGCCTGCAGAGGTGACAATTTTAAAATACTGGATTGGACTAAAGCTAGGCTATCCTTAGAAGCTGGCTACATTAATTGGGCTAAAATTGGGCTATGCCATGTAGGCCCAGTCCAGGAGCCCAGTCTAAGAGCCAGGCCAAGCTATAAGGCACAAAGAAAAGTTGGTAAAGATGTCAACAACACTATAATTCAGATGTAAACAAGGTATTACCGGATGAACGCGGGCGTCCTTCACGCTTTTGTTGCTTCACATTGAGTTTGCTACTCATCGTTGTTGGTTCTTGATACCTGGTTGGCCTTTCAGGGTATTTCTTAGGATTTGGTTAGCTTTTTTTCAAAACTCTAACCCAAAAAGGCATCAGTTCTCCGCCATGTTGTTTTTCTTGACAACGACCTTTTTATCTGCAGGCAATACAAAATTTAGTACACTCGTGCCATTTAAAAAAATCTCTGATCCCTAAAAGCTACTGAGAATTAAAATAGCAATTACATACTATATTTTATTACAAATTTCACATAGATCTATTTGACCAAAACGCTGCATAACAATCAAGCTAGGTGCTCCAATTGTTTTGACACTATTTCGTATTCCGGGCACCTTGCAGATTAATATATGTGGGCGGCGGATTTGGACGATCTTTGCCAGCGAAATGAGTAATTTCCCTTTCTCCGGCTGTTGTGACGATGGACCACGTCTAGACTTTTCTAAGGTATAGTAGCACTACAGACATATTAACTGTGTTTAGGGCAAGGTTGCATTTATTCCCCTCTAGAGTATAAAACAAACGCTGACAGGCGGACTCGACTCGAGCCTGACTGTCACAGACACAGTCCGTCAAAAGTAGGGCAAACCGACTCGTTTACTACAAAACTTAGCATGTCCTGGCATTGTTTTGCCCATTGGTGGCACTTAATTATAGGAATAGATGAATGATCTTTTAGTTCTCATGAAAATTTTCGATGGTAACATGATAAAGGCGCCGTTGACAGCCTAGAAGGATGGGCGATAATGGATGAATTCATGACGTACAAAATGTCAACAAACGTCTCGCCACTCACTGACTCAGTCACACTCTTACTATTAGTTTTACTAGTCTCAGGCTACTCCTCTCCCTCTTTCTGATCAAGTTGGTCTGACCACCTCGGTCCTCGGAAGCAGGGTAAAAGATATTTTAGGGTGCGAGGACACTTAGGGTGCAGACCTGTAGCTAGATGCAAGGTTGACACGTAGTCTTACTTAGTACTAACTCTTAGGCTTATCCTAACTTCAAGCCTAGGCTAAGGCTTAGCCGATAAGCCTTAGCCTAGGCTTAGGCCATTCATTGAGACGGAAAGTCCGGTAACCTTGGTAACGTGCCGACGTCAGCACACCGGATGCCGGGGACAAACTGGTCCTCTGTGCTAGGTGCTCCCGTATTTGTGGCATGATGGAAACCCTACACTGGGACCCTGCACTTTTTTAAAATCCATAATACGGCCCTCATACTGCCTCCCCTTCTTACTTATACACAGCATATCATCTTCTCTGTCATTACTTTTTGGTGTGTGGGTCAACATCTCATTATCGTCGTCTTTTAGGAGAATTTGGACGATGAATAGTATGCGTAGTACTGAAGCATACAAATCTGTCCCCCGCACAATATGGCGCAGTCCGTGTGCACGTGACACATTACCTTGGAAATTTGCTACGTTCCATGGTTACCGTCCGCACGAATGGGAAGTCACAGGTTTACAGTTTACCGTCCACCGCCCGCATGTATTTAAAGGGCCGCATGAGAAAATTTCATTATTCATTATGTACAAAAAAAATTGTAGAAATACTCAAAAATGCATTTACACATGATAGGAATTACCTAAGGCCCAGTTACTAAGGGTAGCATATTTGGTATTAAATTAAAGCTTACAGTGCAAGGAATGGAAATAACATGATGGCATCTACAACTTGGAAAATTCCAGGCACTGGTAGATAGGGGCCTATATAGTGAATAATGAAAAAAAGCCTCATCAATTTTCAAAATGGCTCGGACAGTAAACTGTAACCTGACTTCCCATGGCCTTAGCCAAGTTAGCCTAGGTAGCAGACACTTCGGCATGAGTGGCAAGATATTTTTAGGATCTGGCTACAGCTATTTGCATGGGTAAAAACAATTTTAGACCCCGGGTTTTAGACCCACTGGAATTTCAAAACTTTTATTAAATCATTGTAAAAGTAATATGGATCGTTATACAATTCATTCTTTTGTTTCCATCGCCAGAAAGGGAAGATGGAGAGAGAAAAAAGGGGGTTCAATTATAATCGGGGACAATTCCTTTAAAATCTAGGAAAATAATAATAATTATAATGATAATGATAATAAATTTAAAAAAAAACACCAGAAAGATGAGGGGGTTCAGATATTTTGAACCATATTGCGGCTACATGTCCTTGCACCCTATTTGTCCCATGCCACGCACCCTATCTGGCCTAAGGGTCTGCACCCTATAAATGTGATTGTGGGACCGATGGCCACAATAACATACCTACCGGTACTCAGGCTACTGCCTGAGTCCCTGCGCCATAAAGTACCAGTATTCGAAGTAGTCTTTGGGTCAACATCATGTTCCCTAGATTTATGAATACTGGGCACTTCGGAAGCAAAGACAGGTTGGAACCAGACATCTTGGAATCAAGAAAGAAGACAAAGTTTGATTTCAAATTCTGAAAATCTACTCTTTAAAAATGATCAATTGCTTCCGAGATGTCTGCTTCTGAACTGTCCAGTGTCCTAGCTTCCGAGATGTCCAGTTATCATGCATGAATATGGACACTAAAGCAAAGGCAAAAGTTGTACTTTTAAGAAGTTGCTTGCATCTGATGTGTCAGCTATAGTTGTAACGGTCTCAAATCCCCCCCCCCTTTCCCCACGGTTTACAAATCACTCCCTTGGAAATTGGCTGGCTTCTATAGCAATAGTCGTAAAGATATTTATCGGTAGAACTACTGCTAGCCTACATTTTCATTATGAAATGTCTGAAAATCAAGTGCCTGTAAATGGGTGGGTGCCCAGGCCATTCGTTTCCTGCCAAAGGCAAGGGCCTGGTGGATTTCAGTTTGGTTGAAGATGGATTTTCTTTTATTCTGAAAGATGGATTTTCTTTTATTCTGAAATTTTTTGTTAGTCTTCTCCATGTTTAAAAGTTGGTTTTCAACCCCTCAAATTAAAAAAAAAAAAAAAAAAAAAAAAAAAACACGTGATGGCAGAGTCATGCTGCCTACCTGTTAATTTTACGTATCCTCAAAATGTCTAGTTAGTTGTACATTGAACTACAATGTACAAGGAAATTCGTTTAAACTCTGAGCTAACTGACGTCCTCTCTAAAAATACGATTTGTGGTGGTAGTTGGCCCATTAGATAAGATGTGGATGTGAAATAAGATTTTAGGGTGAAATATGTTAGGTGAGATATATACCATTGGGTATTTCAGAGAAATCTGACTGGAACCCTAAAATTGTAGATTAGTTCTAGCATCATATGTGAGCGATGACTTCCCGCATTAGAAGTCGAGCTTGGTGAGTGTGGGGTTAAACTTTGTAGTCCTACCTCATACTGCTCTGCTCTTCAGGTCAGCGGCATTGTTGTAAAAAAACAACAACAACAACAACAAAAAAACAACAACAAATTTTTACTGACACTGACCAATATATCTTATGACCTCAGATCTTAAACAGGCTATTTTCCTCTGACATAAGACAATTCGTAGTGTCATTTACATAGTGAACATTTACCAAAGTACGTCCAGTTATTTTCTCAAGTATTAAGTGACCCTAATCTTATATTTTCAGGCGAGTTTTCCTAACCCACTGTGGTATGTCTATTGGGACTGGGACTTCACCATTACCGCCCTCTGGATCATCGCTTACCCTGTCTACTGGATCTTTGTAAGTCGATCTTTTATATGTAAACTAGAAAAGGCAGTGTTTCACTTTTAAGGCTGCCTACCTCCCTCTGCCCCTACACCCCCCCCCTCCACCTGCATGGGCGCTATTCGCGTATAATGTGTACAGTGACACGCTATGATTTATGAGTTTTACTTCCAGCAGCTGATCCTGTCACTGTTCTGTTAAAATCTGGCGCCTTTTCAGCGATAGAGGTACCTGCTATAACCAGCTGTTGTGTAGACAGGTGGGGTGAGTTACAGGCTCGCTCACTCACCCTGATATCACTCCCGCTACTCTCCCACTCTTATTGAACTGAGTATCAATAGACGCTGGCCGAGGCTGGGTGAGTTATGGCCCTCATATGACCTGAGGCTGAGCCAACATCTTTCAACACAGTGGATGATGGTGCAGAGGGTCACCGGTGGATGTCTTAGAAATTGCTATACTTGTAACAGAATGAAGCATATACCCACATCAATCAAGGCAGCAAATTATTGGAATTGTTTTTATGGATGTATAGGTCCAAAAAGATTATAGCACATGGTTGTATATATTTTTCGATTTAACTTGCAAAATAGACTTTTTTACACATTGAAAAATACTATTCTCCTGCATATAAGGCGCGTCTTATACGCGAATGTCTCCTGTACCCTGAAGAATAAGCCCAAAAGTCAGGGTGCATCTTATAGGTAGGGTGTAGAACAGTACTAAAACCTAAAAAAATCTACCTCCAGCTGTGCCTTATAGAAAATCGATGAGTTGAGGAATAGGTATTATACACGGGTGACGGGAAATGGAGGTAAAAATAATGTAAAGACTGATATGATACAACTGTTGGTAACAACTTTTTTTTTTATTTATTTATCTAAAAACTAAAGTTTGAAAAACTGCTTTGATATCTGAACTAGCCCAGGTTCAGCCTGTTCTGGACTGTTTTGTCCTACTTCCTAAACGTCTTCATGATTTACGGCAGTCACCAGTTCATGTTAAGAGAACTGTGTTTTGACAAGGTTGGCCTGACCTGGTGTGACCTAGTTTCTGACATGGTGCTATGATATGTGAGCATCTATGCACCGACCTGCTGTTGGGTCCTATTTCAGACTTGTACCTGTGGGTGGGACCTGAAGAATATCTCTGGTTTTATCGCTTACCAGGTTGGGTCTTTAAAATTAAGGAGACATAAAAAGAAATACAGGTCGAGAGATGAAAGATATTTAGAGAGGTATCTTTAAACTGATCCTCCTCCTTTTGAAATTTTATTTGGTGGTATTTGGTGTACATCCAGGTTTTTTAGAATATCAGTATGAGTACAACGTGTTAAACTACCGTAATCTCCCGCGTATAAGACGCAGCCCGCGTATAAGGCGCACCTAGAGTTTGAAAATATTGCCAAAAAAATCAAAAATTCATATCTTTTGTTCTACTGAATGGATTTTAAAAATTTGAAAAGCTACATGTACCTAGGGTCCCCCAGACCCCTCTGGCCCACATTATGTCCTATTAGGACTTAGGGGAAGTGTAACATATCAAGAGAAAGGTCTTGGTATCCCCCTTGTGGATTTGGGGATAACTAAAACCCCTCGTATAAGACGCGCCTTATAAGCGGGAGATTACGGTACAACTGTAGGTGTACTAGTAAGTTACAGGGATTCAGTGAGTACATGTTCACGTATCGTATTGTCAGAGAAAAACTCCCTGGCGCTATTAGATTTGGAGGGCTGATTACCCTTTACAATACAGGCGCTTATTCAAGATATATTTTTAATGCTTTCTACACCCCCATATCCCGGGGCTTATTTAAGACCTGCGCTTATTCAACACGCTTTAAACATGAGAATATGGTAGAACACAGAGAGCGAGATATCCTTACTCTACTCTCCCTTTGTGTCCATTTACCTTCCCAACCACAACAACAGTCTCTGAAGATAAGGCCAAAAAAAGTTGTTTGTTTCAAGTAACCTGTTGAAAAAAAAAAAGAAATAGGTAGGGTAGGTCGGATTTTTTTTTTTTTCATTTTGCAAATTTCTTTTTAACTGCTACAATGACTTGCGGCAACCCGGGGATGATAAAATTGGTCGAAAATTTGCCCAAAAACCTATGATTTCTTCAAAAATGAAGAACAAATATTATGGTCGGCCCTGAGTGGCTAGGTAGGGTCGGGTTACCTGAAACAAACGATTTATTTTTTTGGCCGAAGAAAGGCCTTTACCGACACCCTTCGGTATGACTTAATTGATAAGATTGATGGAAGATGCTGCAAAGCAAAAAATAAGTATTATGTGCTTCGTATGCCTTTTTTTGTTTGTGTGAATAACAGAAATAAGCTTGCATTACTGTGAGTATTTCGTTGATTCTGTTACAGACAGTTTTATTGACTAGAGGAAGGGTGGGTCAATCTGAATCTTTAAGGGCCTAGTCTATCTAGTGGAATTCCGGCCTATGGGATTACCAATAATACACCTTTCTCAGGCCCGATGGTGATAGGCATGCACGGGTACTGTGGGTACTTGCGTGAAGGTGCATACAGGCTTTTATGCAGGGCAGTTTGTGATTTTAGGTTTGTGGTTTGGGGTGAACCCAGGGTGAATATTTAAAAGGTGGGATTTTTTATGGGAATGGGGATAGCGTGTCTGGGCGTGTGTTTTGAAAGGAAGGAGGTGAGACAGTGTAAGGTTATATTCTACTAGACTTGATATCCTCCTTGCATGATGCGTTCTCTCTCTGACACAGTGACAGATGACGTCATTAACGTCTTGCCATAACGTCATGGAATGACGTCAGAATTGCAGTGAGTGCAGTGACCCCCGGACCGATGACAAAGAAATTAAAGAGGGGGCATGATATAGCATGTTTTCAGTTTTGCTTTTAAGTAGGGATAAGAAATTTGATGGAGCTCATTTTGGGAGTCGTTTGTGAGTCATAGAAGGTGCATTACTTTGTAGATTTCTATCAGATCATATTTAAACCAACCACCCCCCCCCCCACCCAAAGGGCAGTGTGGAAAAAAACTCCTTCAGGTAAAAGGGACATATGAGAGTTAACATGATCGCTAGACTGGTATTGCCAGTAAAGTGTAGAGGTACACTTTACTAAACCATAGGAGTTGGGTACCGTCTGACGTGGCGGGTGAGTCGAGTCGTCGGACGTTCCTCAGGTTCCGGATAGGTGGCAGCACCGATCCGGGTCTGTGGGGACATCTGACGACGAACACCTGGGTCCGTATATAAAGCCCAGGGCTCAGCCGCTACGTCAGAGGCCCTTCTGGCCTCCACACTATGTAAACCACTGTCTTTTAATATTAGCTGCCTCTTTGATATCATTCGGCAGCCGTGAGTGTGCATTAAGTAATAAACCTAACCGTTGGCATACACTTGGAATACTGTCTTACTCTTTCTTTCCGAATCGTAAGACCCGAACCCCCCAGGTCCGTAAGGCCACAAACCCTTACACTGGTGCCGTGACCAGTTAATTCTGGTGTATAGCCCGGACGTTATAACGTCCGAACGGCTAGTACATGGGTTAGACACCCTTAGGGAAGCTAACCCAGCAGGGCAATCACTTGCCCAAGAGAATGGAAATGGATCGCTAATGCTCCAAGCCCATTCGGACTCACAAGATGCAGAATCAGCATCCTGGAGAGATCCCGGACCCCACTATAATGATAGTGAAGAGAATCTGCCAGACTCTGTACGACGCGAACAGTCCATACAGAGACATAGTAACTTAATAGGCCAGCATTCAATTGTTGACGAATTATGTGATTCGATGTTCGAAGTCGGTGGTAGTACTAACCCAGAACATCCGGCACCAATGCGAAAAAGGGTAACATTCGGAGAACTACCTTATAGGTTACCCAGGCCCGAATTACCAATATTAGATTATAGCGCTATAGATGGCGACTTAACCTATGCGGTACCGGAAGGTGAAGAATTAAAACGACCGGATGTCCTGTTGTTGAATGAAACTTATGTAACTTTGAACGAGAATTTAAATACCTTGGTCAAAGCTAAGGATGAAGTATTGCATGAAAAACTTCAAATGGAAGAGGACCTAACTGGCATGCGAAAGGAATTCGAAGCCAGAAGGAGCGAGTACATGAAAGAACTCGAGAGTGAAGAACTAAAACTTCAATCTATGAGAGATTCATTCAATAAAGAATATGATAATAGGCACATTCGTATCCAAACATACATAGATACGAACGACCAACTAAACCTTGATAAGACAAAATTCGAATCCGAAATTCGCCATTATCAGGAGGAGTTGGATAAATTGAAACTTCAGTGCAGTAAACAAGCTGAAGATAATGAAACCATCCGGGTAGGCATCATAGCTTACAACAAACAACTGGAGGAAGATAGACAGAAACTCACGAATGAGCTTCAGGAATTGCAGGCCACTGCAATAACTCTAGATAAATATGTAGAAGCAGCCCAGTTAACTATAGGTAATATAGACCCAGCTGTGGTATCTACAATGTTGGGAAAGACATCTAAAGATGCAACCCCAATTAGATACAGCCCATTCGTTGATGATGGGGCTGACAAGAATGTGGTATCCGGAATCTATAAGAAACCGGATAATGCTGCAGTAAATGGAACCGCATCTAAACCAGTAGTTCCAATGCTGGATACGATAGGACCAGCACCACCCATACCAGATTTGAGTCACAAAATCAAAGCGACTCACGATGGTGCTACAGGGAATAATAATAATTCACCCGTGGCACAACCAAGAGCACCCGGACCAATGAGACATATGTTGACACCACCTTCATATTTCCCCCAACCCGGCCACAGTACACCAGCAGTACCAAGATTACCGAATCCACCCCCAGGTTCTGGTAATGGTCCTACTGATGGACGTTTTCCGAGACCAAATCCGCCACAAAATAATATCAACGGCGGTACGTACCAACTGAGAACATCTTCCTATGGATATAGAAATAATTATAATCCATCGGGAAGTGGCAATTATCAGAATGGTAATAGCTATAACCAGGGATGGAATCAAAATGATTCTTACCCTAGATATGCTTCTTCTGGAAACACCGGTCACAATAGTGGATACCCTGGTGGTTCATCTGGAGGCTATAATAATAATGGTCCACCAGGAGGAAACCCTCCAGGCGGCCCAGGAGGATCCGGATTCGGAGGATCAGGATCAGGAGGAGATGGCAGGAAACCTAACAGGAGAACTTCTATGCCTGCAGGGATGCAAACCATCTTTGATAGAAGCCAATGTATACAAAACCTTGGCATTGACTGCTACCGAAAGGGAGCAGACGGCATGGAAGTCATGAACTGGAGCATGCGAGAAGCAGATAGACTACGCGGATGTAATAATCCGGCACGTAGGCAGGCACGGATACCCCCTCCATATGATTCTAATGATCCATGGAAGGACAGGTATCAAGCTTTTGTTGACGAAGTCAATTGTAGTGGCTGGACAAAAGAAGAAGCTCTGCCATATTTGATTTGTTGGTTAAATAAAGGCGGAAAAGTAGCTCTCAACCAATGGAGAGCAGCTTACGGAATATATGGTACCTATGATCAATTGGTCGAATGTGCCGCATACCTTTTCGGATCAATCGTTAGAGAAGATCCGTGGGTAAGCTTTAAGAAGAGGACACAAAAACCTAAAGAATCACACAAAGTCTTTGGTTTGGAGCTACAGGACTTGCTTTCGAAAGCACGTCCAAATTGGGCTCATGATGATGATTGTTATCTACAAGAATTGTTTATACAATTCTACAGTGGATTGCGTGATCCGGATCACAAGCAAGTGGTCTGGGACTCTTGGAAAGATGACACTTCCTTCAGTGATCTGTTCATAGCAATCGATGGACATGACATGAAGAAACGTCTGGTAGGTCTCGGACCTAATCCAATAAGAGCAGCTCCATTCCAATACGGAGGTACACCTGTTCCGGTATACGATACTTCCCAATTAGCTCCGGTTGAATCGAATGAAGTTGATGAGAATGATGAATATGTCTCCGATGAAAACGGAGATTATATTGGTTCAGTGCATGTAGCTGGAAAATATTACCGACAAAAGCGGTATAGGAAAGTACATTCGAGAGGGAGAGGAGGATCAGTTGCTGGTAAAACAGCTTCCGGATCAACTCAACCTGGCAGTGTAGCCTCTACGGCGAACCCAACTGTAGCAGCCACTGTTGCTCCGACTAACATGATGGAAACATTATTAGCCGGATTAACAGAAGCTCTAAAGAGACCGAGAGTTGACAAATCCCAGAGGAGATGTTTCAGATGCCAGAAACTGGGGCATTATGCTCCAGAATGTATGGCTGAAAAACCTGTCCCTCGTAGACAGGAGAGTGTCTCTGGAGTAAGTACAGAGGAAAACTAAGGAGGGGTCTCCCGAGGGGCAAAGAAGGGGATCCCAGTGACAAATCTTGCCATGATATCACCATCCGTGATGATAGTTCACATGAAGTAACAAGATCGCCTAACACCGAGGTGGTTGTAGACACCCGGAAGGTTAGGGAAGCTGATATAACAGGTGCTATGGGAGCACAGGGGAAACCCAATATCAGTAACGAGGCAGGCGGCTATTCGTTAGCCAAGGTCTGTGGTGCCCACCTGCCCCCGGGTCATCCTTGTCTGGAATTCTTAAAAGGATGTGGATTGACTCCTGGTGTGAAAAATGACGTTCCGATTGTCACGGACATGCCCTCTGTTCTAAACGGAAGGCGGTGGTATGTTTGCCTTACTGTTAACGGAAGGTCTGCCGAATTCCTTGTGGATACGGGAGCTAGCCACTCTTGTATCTCCAAGGGGTTCTACGACCTTATACCGGATGAACATGATACTCTCAAATCGGGAGGAAGTGCTCAGACGGCCGACGGCAGTACCTTGCAAACGTATGGTAGAACTTGTGTGAGACTACAGTTAGATGGTATACATGACTATGTCATGAGCGCCACCGTTGCGGATATAGCAGATGAGGGGATACTCGGGTTAGATTTCGCATCCCTGTATGGTGCTGTATTGGAACCCCAAACAGGAGTGTTGAGTGTGAGATACCCGTACCCCGTGAAGGTTAGATGTGCACTGAGACAAGTGAGCAGTATGGCTAGTGTGGCACACACTGTGCGAATCCCTCCGGGAGTAGCCTGTGATGTGCTTGTAAGAAGTGATCCTGCAATGCGTAACAAACCTGCAGTGATAGAACCGGATGTAGTTACTTTGTCAGGTATTGGATTAAATTCTGTAGACACGATAGTAGCGAATGCATCCTGGTCGGTAGTACCTGTCTCCAATACTGGAAACACTACTATCTACTTGAAAAAGGGACAAGTTTTTGGAAACGTGACCCTTTCGGAAACTGTAACGGATAGCAAGCTAAGCTTACAGAAGGTAACAGGAGATGATGAAATTTCGGAAGACTTACTTAAGTTGTATGAAGAAACTTCATTAGAAGATCCGGAACACCGGAAAGAGTTCTATGATATGCTCTGTCAGTATCATACTGCCTTTGCCAAACCTGGTGAAAAACTAGGTACGACAAATAAGGTATTACATAAAATAGATACTGGGGATGCCGAACCCTTTAAGATACCGTATAGACGGTTACCCTTAGCAAAAAAGAGAGTAGCTGAGGATGAAATAAATAAGATGTTGGAACAGGATGTAATAGTCCCTTCTAATAGTCCATGGAGTAGTCCTGTGTGTATGGTAACAAAAAAAGACGGTACTATCCGTTTCTGCATAGACTACAGGAAGTTGAATGGAATAACGAAAAAGAATTCGTATCCATTACCGAGAATAGATGAAACCATTGACTCCTTAGGAGGAAACAGTTGGTTTTGTACCCTAGACTTGCAATCAGGCTATTGGCAAGTGGGAATGAACCCTTCAGATATGGAGAAAACTGCATTTTCAAGTCATATTGGATTATTCCAATATAATGTAATGCCGTTTGGATTGTGCAATGCACCTGCAACATTTGAAGCAATGATGGAAACAATTCTAAGTGATTTATTGTGGAAAAGATGTCTTGTATATCTAGACGATGTCATTGTCTTCGGAAAAACATTCGAAGAATGTTCTAATAACCTAAAAATGGTACTAGAACGTATTATTTCAAATGGTCTCAAATTGAAACCTAAGAAATGCCACATGTTTAGAAAGTCCATAAATTATTTGGGCCGCATCATCAGTGATGAAGGAATAAAGGCTGATCCGGAAAAAATCGAATCAGTTACGAATTGGAATAGACCTAAAACACCCAAAGAAGTGAGGTCCTTTTTAGGATTCTGTTCCTATTACAGGGAATTTATTCCGAATTATTCTAGAGTCAGTTACCCATTACAAGCAATAGCTAACTGGACTCCAGGAAGTACCAAGGAAAAATTTCCTTGGACGCATGAACAGGAAACCGCTTTCCAAAAGCTAAAAGACCTGTTCACGAGTACTCCCGTATTGCAATATCCGAATGAGACGGATCATTTCATACTGGATACTGATGCTAGTAATGATAGCATTGGTGCAGCTCTCTCGCAAGTCCAAAATGGGAGAGAAGTGCCAATTGCCTTTGCCAGCAATACACTGAGCAAGACCCAGCGCAATTACTGCACAACCAAAAGAGAGTTGTTAGCAGTAGTCGTATATACCAAGAAGTTCAAACATTTTCTATGGGGAACGAACTTTACTTTGCGTACGGATCATTCCTCTTTAAGGTGGCTACTGAACTTCCGAGATGCTGAAGGCATGTTAGGCCGATGGCTAGCCCATTTATCCGAATATGGGCTTGAACATCAACAGATTCAGCATAGACCCGGAGTTAAGCATTTAAATGCTGATGCTTTGTCTCGAATACCAATCCGGAAATGTGATAATCCGGATTGTACTGATTGTGGAGCTCATAAGGCAGTGTTAGCAGGGATTCGAAGACCATTCGTACCCCTAGTCGCCAGTATACTGGATTGGTCTATGGATCACATACGACATTTCCAGGAAGCTGACTCGATAACTGCACAGCTACTGCAATTAGTACCAAAGGGTATACGTCCAGTTAGACCAGAGGTCTCTCTGGAAAATCGAGAAATGAGAAGGTTTCTTGCTCAATGGACCGAGCTTGAAGTCCGGAAAGGCGTGTTATACCGTTGGAAGCCATGTAATAATGGTGGTAGAATCATGCAAGTGGTGATACCACATGCCATGAGACATGACATTATGTACTTCTGTCATGGACATCGGAGCAGTGGTCATTTCGGAAGGAAACGCTCGCTAGCACGACTTTCCAAGAAATACTATTGGCCTGGCATGACACGGGACTTGCAAAGATGGGTAACCACCTGTCCGGATTGTTGTAAAAACAAATCCGGACCCGGGATGGGCAAACTTCCCCTATCCCAAGAACTTTTCGGAGTTAGATTCGCAAGAATCGGGGTAGATATTATTAGTGGATTTAATACAACCGCTAATGATAATACCTGTATGATGGTAGTGTGTGATTATTATACGAAATACACTAAAGTATTTCCACTACCGGACCACAAAGCAATTACTTGTGCCGAAGCTTTTGTAAAAGGTTGGGTACTAAGCTTCGGTGTACCATTAATGTTACACAGTGACCAAGGCAGAGAATTCGAATCAAATCTCTGGCAGGGTATGTGCGAGTACTTGGCTATTTGCAAGACTAGAACCAATCCGTATAGACCACAAAGCGACGGATTGGTGGAAAGGTTCAATAGAACCCTCATCCAAGTCCTAAAGTCACTCGTTAATGAACATATGGATGACTGGGATGAGCAATGTCATTTTGTGACACATGCTTATAATAGTACAGTACATTCAAGTACAAATTGTTCTCCGAACCTTTTAGTATTCGGAGAAGATTTGATAATGCCTGCTGACCTAGTTTTTGGAGTCGTAGGAATGGACCCTGAACTACCTTGCCATGTAGTTTTTGTGGAATGTTTAAGAGACAGATTTAGAAAAGCATATGAGTCTGTCCGAATTGATTTGGAGAAAAGTGCCAAATGGCAGAAAGTAGGATACGATACCGATCTAAAACATCGGAAATTCCAATCCGGAGACAGAGTCCTTAGATTACATGAACCACTTAGACACATAAAATTAGCGTCTAATTGGGACGGTCCCTTTACTATAACACAAATTATCAGTGATTGTACCGTAATTATTAAATCTGACCTTGGTCGACTCTATAAGTCAAATGTGGCTAGATTAAGGAGATGGTCTGGGAGGGAGACCTCCACAGAAATGTATGGTGAAGGTTCCGAAAGGATCCTGAATCAGAATCGCATAATAGACCAGGTAAAGAACACTACAGTGAAGCGTGGTCAGGGTAGACCCAAAAAGTGTTCCGAATCAGTAACACCCACGCCAACACCGATTAAGCGTGGGGGAGTTAAAAAAGTCTCGGCAGGTGAAGACAAAAAGAAGAGGAAAGGTGTTTCTAAGGCTAAGAAGCACCTAGAGAAAGCTCTTCAGACTGTCAGGTCCGATAAAGAACTATCCGAGAAGGGGAGATACGTTCGCCGCAGCCCCCGAATTGCCCAGAGGACTGCAGTGACCTAACCTGTATACACAACGAGTGTAATGTTTACATTTAGAGGAACGGATGACAACTGACCCTAAAGGCTTATTTGTCGCCCCCGCATGATGTACCAATGGGTAGTGGACGGATAATCCGGTGGATTTGCTTAAGCTTTCCATAATCTCCACTTAAATCCCCAGTCGAGTCATCGGGGTGAGCGATAATTACCTAAAAACAATCAGTTTGTTGATGTACCGCCTGTAGCGCGTGCGTTTCCGCATGACGTCACCGTGTCCAGTCTCGGCTGACCTCTCGTGACCTCGCGGACCGCGGGGAAATGACGTCACGAAAGCTGGCCTGTCGCCATATTTGTTTTCGGTAACGTCCAAGACGGTCGAGCTCGCTCCCTTCTTGGATTTTACCGGCTAAGCAAACCCCCCGCTGCTCCTCCAGAGTCTGTCTCCTGGTAGACAGACTCCATTTGTGCCGGCCCCGGCGCCGTAAAAGCCGGAAAAAGGAGTAGTTTACTCCCGTGGTCGATTCCCCAGTCATGGCTGAGGAATCCGTAGCTGCAGCCAAGCTATCCGGTGACCCGGATAAGCTGACTCCGTCCGCAGAAGCTTTTCCGGAAGCTTTGTCGCCTGTTACACAGGAAGAGAGCGAGATGATGGACGTGGAGGAACCCACGGATCGCTCGTTCGAGGAGAAGCTGGCTTCATTCTCACTCAATGAGCCAGAGAAACTGCTATCTCCACTCCCAGCAGAGGGATCCGGAGCGACTGCGAGTGCTGAACCCGCAGCGACAGAGTCCGAAACTACCCAAGTTGACGGACAGAAGGATGAGTGGAAGCCAGCAGTGGCGGAGCCTTTTCCAGCTAGTTATGATGGTCGCTACCTGTATGTCCACCCGGAACTGCAGGCACAAGTGACCTACGCGGACGGGACACCAGTCAGGATGGACCCGAAAGTCAGGATAGCTATCGAGGGCGTCATGGCTCCCGAACAGCTGACCAGGATGCCTCCCGAGTGGCTTCGAGACTGGCCGTGGTTCCAACGGGGACTTATGGTGGACGCCGGTTTCCGTGAAACCGTGTACGCAGCTAACCGAGCCTTCGAGCTCGGAGCGTATCCGAAGCCTGACAAGTCCCTGTGGAACGTCAAGGCTACGAACATTAACTGGGTAGGCTGTGTCTGGGATACCGATGGCCAGACCTACCCACGCCCTAGTGCTATCCGGACGCCGTGCCGGACCACTAAGGAATTCCGGGAGGCCGCTGCTAACTTCGAGCAGTGGGACGACGGTTACTACATAACCGAACAGGAATTGGTGGATGTCCAGAACAATTCACTAATCGGATTGGACCGAGCTGCAGCCCTTCGGACGGTTATTGTCCGCCGCATGACTGCCGAACAGGAGGCACAGGAAGAGGCTAAGAGGGCCGCGGAAGCACCCGCACCTCCTATCCCCGACCTGAAGCTTGCCACCAGAAGCTCCGCCAGTGCTACATCAGCTACCGGCAGCACTACTACTCCAGTAGAAGCCACGACCTCCAGCACATCCGGAACCCAGGAACCGGAGGAAGACTGGAAGGTCAGTAAGAACCGACGATCCGCTGCTCGGAAGCTCAAGAATCTCCCGGATTCTGCGAGAGCCGAGCCGAAACCCAGCACCTCAACCACTGGTAGTACTGCCATGGAGGTTGAGTCGTCTGACGAGGAGTCGGTGCACGAATCCTCGGTTGAGTATGATGAGAAGGCCACTCCATCAACTCAAACCGAGGCCGAACGTTGGGCTAACGCCAAATCCGGATTCAAAACCCGGATCCCGACGTGTTTCTCCGACTGTGCGTACGGAGTTAAGAAGGACGGCTCTACCCTCTATGCCTGTCCAGACTCAATCAATAAGAACGATGAGTCGGATGATGAAGATTGGATGCGCCTTTCGGACGAGGACCCCAATCCGAGCAAAGCCTATCGAAAGATGTGGCTTATGCTAAACCACACCGAAGGGTATTACACTTATACCCAGAGGAGGAAGCTGCGTTGGGCTTTAGAGAAGTGGTACGGTGACGATCAAAAGTCCTGTCCCTTCTCTATCTGCCAGGATGCGAGTGATGTCTCGATCCGGACCTGGAGTACTCCAGCCCGGTTCCAAAGGCATCTGGTAGAGGCCCACTTCCACCATCACCCGGTTTACATTTGTGATCCGAGTTATGGTAAGAAGGGCAAGAAGTGTACTACGAAGGTGCAATACAACCGACGTAGTGATCTGGCTAGACACCAGAAGAAATGCCACGCAGAAGGTTTGGACGGGGCCCGGAAGCGCATCATGGAGCTTCATCAGGAACTCATGAAGGAGTTCGATAGCCTGAGCGAGGATGCTTGGTCTAAGATCCGACCAGGGGACCAAGTCCTCTGCGAAGTTCCGAAGACCAAGGATTCGAAACTCCGAGCAAAGATAGTCCTGACTCCTGGAAAGGGTAAATTGGACATGCACGAGTCTCTCTGGCAGAAATGCGAGGAATCCGGAAAGGATGCAAAGAGAGCTCGTGAAAGGAGCAGGAGAGACCAGAACCGTGGCGGCAACGGCAATGGTCAGAGCACGACAAAACCAAAGGTCAGAGCAGAGGACCGTTCCAGGTCCCCTCTGACAAGGCACCCCGCAGAACAGGCTCAGGGCACTCCGGTGTTCAAGAAGCCTGAACCTGCCGGATACGCTGGAGCCGTATCTAAACCTGGGAAAGTGAGTTCTCGAAACTTTCCGTCCTTAAACCAGGGACCTGGACCTGAGAGCCAGACCTTGGTGGTAGGAAAGGATGGTCGCCTTATGCCAAAGAAGACCACCGCATCTGCTGCCGCCGGATCTGCATCCGCTCCAGCCGCCCCACCAGTTACCTTTACCCAGGAGCAGTTAAACATGTACCTGCAAATGGGACTGAAACAGAATGTACCACCTGCCTTCTGTGTACCAACGACAGGTGTGTCCGGGAGTCCTAAACCCGGAAGTGGTCCACAGGCCGTCTCGACTCCTCCCAAGGCTGTCGCGGCACCTGAGAAACCGAAGGACGCCATTACCATTAAAACTGGTAATGCGGAAGTTTGGTTTGAGAAGTCTCGCCAAGGGGAGGCAGATGTCCAGAAGGCCATCTACACCCATTGGGAGAAGACCGTTCGGGAGAAAGCGATCGAGTTTCATCAGGGTCTCCTAAACGAAACTCTGTTGTGTATGAAACAGGTGGGCGACGCTGAAAAGCAACGTCTCGAGACTCTCATCCGGGACGATGTAAAGGCCCAGGAGGAGGCTGCCTCAGCTGCTCAAGAAAAAGCAGCTATGGATGTACACGTGTTGGAAAAGCGTGTAAAGGAGGAGATCACTCGGAACACCAACCTGAACACTAAGTTCATGAGGGTGTTCGGAGTCGACTTGGACGAGTGGGACGGCACTCCCGAGTCGGCTTTAGCTCTTCTGAAGAAGAAGCATGCTAAGAAATCCGTTTAAAGCATGCTAGGGTTATTTCTTCCATAATTTTTTTTCCAACACCAAATGACCAGATATAGTCTTTGCGGAACCCTAAAGGTCTGCGAATGCTTTTACTAGTGCATGAACACCTATGCTATGTGTTCCGGGTTCCTTTGACCAGTCTATTATTCAGGTTGTATAACATTTATTACACCCTGAATAGCCTATTCGGATTTATAATTTCATCCATGAACAATCCGATAGTAGACTTGCTGCTGTGAGACGTATCCGGATGCCAGTTCCAGACTCCTGCTGTTACCCGTGCTAACCAATTACTAGGATGGACTTTACGATTTACCTCTACAACTCATCTGTACTCCCGAATGGACTTATATCTCTACTACTATTACTTCCGGATCAACCTATATCGGACTATTATTTTACTTATGTCAACTAAAACTTAAAAAGGATTACGTTCTCTACACAGTTGACACATCCGGACTAATATTCTACAAATCTACACCATTCGGATATACTATAAACTTTAGCACTACTAGAGGATTGTGGGTAGCTGCCCCAAATCAACTACCGTGTTCACTCAATATAAGGAAACTATAAACTTTAGCACGTCCATCCCGTGGTTAGCTGACCACACCTACCTACTAGTACCCGGAGGATACAGCAGAAGACTCCAGCAGCATTTATAATTCCTGTATATTGTATATAATGTCATATTTCTATTTTTCTATAATATTATATGTATGTACATATCCACTAGATACATATTATAATACGGGTACATAGACATTTCCTGATACGGATCTCTAATCACTATTAGTATTTATATTATAAGATCCGTTAAACTCCACCAGATAACACATATTATTGTCCTGCGAGACAAAATATATAATAAGTATAATGATCTGGTGCTATAAAGGTTATTAGGTACACGGTGATAATATATTATTATATTCATTACCACACCGTGATGTTTTTTTTTTCAAGTGTATGTTATAAATAATCATATTCGTACTACTCACGGAATCCTTAACGGATTCGTATAATATTAATATACGACATGTCATTAGATAGTGATGTTACTATAACAGTCTTCTTTAAGACTACATATTCAAATGTGTTGTCAATGACTACAAACACACATACGGATGTTATTTTGTGATATGTTTTATTATCGACAGTTCCGTTACATATAGCTGTCATCATCACATGTATACGATTCATATTACTTGTCTTATTAATTATACCTGAAATATAATACAATATTATGTGGTATAATAATTAAATAGACAGTTCCGTTTCACATAACTGTCTCTTCTTCAAGTAATTCGTATAATATTTCAACATCCTAATCGTTATATTTAACTAAAATTCACTATCGAATATATATATATGACATCTGGTTCACAATTTATTTAGTGCTAATGTTATACCTATGGTTGTACCTCTATTACTAAAGGTTTAGACATGTAGAAATGTTATCCTAGTAATATTATACGTATAACACCCTCCTAAATGTCTGGGGGAGTGGTGTAGAGGTACACTTTACTAAACCATAGGAGTTGGGTACCGTCTGACGTGGCGGGTGAGTCGAGTCGTCGGACGTTCCTCAGGTTCCGGATAGGTGGCAGCACCGATCCGGGTCTGTGGGGACATCTGACGACGAACACCTGGGTCCGTATATAAAGCCCAGGGCTCAGCCGCTACGTCAGAGGCCCTTCTGGCCTCCACACTATGTAAACCACTGTCTTTTAATATTAGCTGCCTCTTTGATATCATTCGGCAGCCGTGAGTGTGCATTAAGTAATAAACCTAACCGTTGGCATACACTTGGAATACTGTCTTACTCTTTCTTTCCGAATCGTAAGACCCGAACCCCCCAGGTCCGTAAGGCCACAAACCCTTACAAAAGCTAATGATTTAACGTGACTGAAGTATTTTCCCTTCCTTTTTCCCATAGTAATTGATCTGGAACAGTCCTTTAATTAGATTCTCAGTGCCTACCTGTAGTGGAGCTGGTTGTCCCCTGACGTTTATTCCCGCCTTTCTTTGCGTTCATGATCCTTGCTTCAAATGCATGTACTCCTCTCCGAATTTAATACTTTTTCGCAACCTTTCCAAATCTCGACTGACCAGTGTCCAGAAAGCAAAAGTTTACTTTCAGACGGGTTACACTTGATGAGGAGAAATTTCTACTAGGGATTTCTATGATGTTAGCTGGAGGTTCCCTTATTAGAAGTGTCGAGTGTAGATTGAAATATGTCACCACGTGTGTGGTAGACCCCTGTGTTTGTGATTAGGTAATTGTGAATAGAGGAGGTATTATGAATTATAGTAACCAGCGGTATGCCCATGTTACTTAGACCTTCCCTCAGTCATGTAGCAGGACCCCCTCCTCCTGTTACACCTATACTCTGTTCACTGACTTTTGGTATAGGTTAAGGAATATAATACCATAATTTTCTTTTGTTCTTCCACCCAAGTGTGGTATATAAAATATATACAGGATTATTGGATTATTATAGGGAGGTACTTAACAATACATTAGAACAGTACTTAAACAGCAAAAAAAAATTAAACCCGATCTGCATGATCTTACCCTAGTAATAATGCAGTTTATAGGCTAGAGGCGGCTTATACACGGGGTTCTATTGTGGCTCTGCTTGGTTTTGCTGGCCTCAGACTCTACTTTTATCAAACCAATCTCTAGAGGTCCTCTACAACGGTCATCTCTAAGTTGACTGTAAGTATGGATGGATCACCATACCCCTGTTGTCAAAGAATGCGAACAAGTTGAGAGTGGAACTGGGGATGTCTCTAAAGATGTGCTTCTCTAAATGGTCCTGAACTCATCATAGTTGAGTGTATGTAAGAGGCACCCACTCAGTGCATGGGCAGTCCCTGTAGGATAGAGGTGTTGGTTCTGACTTAGGAGAGAGAGAGGGGGGGGGGCGGTTCAGAGAAATGAGATTTGAGACTGGTAACTTATAATCCCACCTCCTCCTGTGTGTACATGTTAAGGACAATGAGGTGACATGAAGGTGGTCTTATTATGACTCTTGTCGTCGTGCACACATCTGAATATGTACAATTCAAGTAAATCTATATGTGTTGGTGTCTGTCATTTATGAATAAAAAAAAATCATTCTGGCTTTTACTTGGATAATGCGACTAGGCCATAAAGCAGGGGCATAGGAAAAGGGGGGGCCAGAGGGGCCCGGCCCCCCCCCCAATCCCAGAGGAGGTGGGGCCTGAATATGTCTGGGCCCCCCCAATATTTGTCAAGACCCATGATAAAATGCAAAGATTTCCCCCAAATTTTTCACAAATATGGTAGCACAATGGAAAAAGGGGGAGCCTGGGCTTTAAATCACAGGCAAAAGTCATCAAAGATATTTTAATACATATATCTTATGTACCCATGAATAAGTGTCAGCCCACTCTATCCGATGAATTATGATCGGTGCGACAGGGCCCCCCCTGGGCTTGGCCCTGGGCCCCCCCAATCAAGATTTGTTTCCTACGCCTCTGTAAAGAATGGAGATGGCAGAAATGCTATGTTCCTAAAATAAAAATAGCATGTCAATATAGGTGCATGGACAACTTAACATACTCCTCGATGTTGGAGAGGTACCCCCCCCCCCAGGAATTGCTACTTTTAACCTAGGGTTTTAGTATAGAATAATGATAGTCACAACACTATTACGGTAGATTTCCATTGTGTATCCAAGACAACGACATTTCTAGAGTTAAGGCCATAACTGAAATACCTGTTTCAATGGATTTTGAAGGATAGTCTTTGACACATGAACCTCGGGTATATTATTACCGGTGTGTTCATGAACGGAATTTCAGGTAATATCAGCCCAATAGAACATAATGATTACATAATAAACATGGACCTTCACGTGTGTGCGTGAAGGTCCCATCAAAATTAAACAGAGGAACAAAGACATTTCATGGGGGGGGGGGGGCAAGGGTCTCGGTCCACTTAAGTTTTGTATATCAAAGCCTATTAGATATGGGGACTTTTCATCATTGGGGATAGGTTGCTCACCCCCCCCCCCCACACCTTTCCATGATCAAAAAGGCACTGACTTGCTGAAAGGAGTTTCCTTTGAGTACCACCTAGTATACTTCTCAGTGGTGAGAGGGCGCTGCGGGGGTTGGGTGACTCTGTTAATGTTCCCTGTAGACGTTTTACGACGACTGGTGTCTGTGGTGATTTCTGAGGTTCCTCCTCTGATGACTCTACCTCTGTTAACACAGGTAAATTCATCTTGTCTCCTGTAAATGAGAAAATAAAAAGATGGAAAGGATAAAAAATAATAAGGTTCTATAAGGTGTGAAATAATACACCTAGCGAGGACCGAGCGGTAGCACTGCAATGTGCAGACGATAGGATAATACACATACATTTGTATTTGTATTTTTACTTAATGAACAACATAAAAAAACACCACCCTACCATATCCAGCCATTTAATACCCGGTAGTTGGACATGATTGGTTTCTGCATGGGTGAGTGGTCTGATACTCTTAGCATACCCCAAACCTTCTTGCAGAGAGGCTTAACCCTGATTTCTTTGCAGTATGTTGAAACACAATATAATACAGTAGCAAATGTAGTGCCTCCCTTTTGCCTATTATTTAAAAGTTATTTTTTTTGCATCAATTTGGCCTCAAGTTTCGCCAAAAATGGGGAGTGTCCCCTGTTGATTTCAAGACCGCACCCCTTCCTTTTGCAACTGCTGGATCCAACACTGTCAACACCTTTATAAATAAAGAAAAACGATGACCTAAACTTTTAGAATTTTAGAATATACCAAACAAGAAAATCTACATGCCTGTCAATGACTTAAGTTCTCATGAATATACTTTCAATATTAACAAAGTTATGGGTTGCTGACGCCCCACCTCCAAGCTTCCTGTGCCTTGCAGGGATTGGGGAAGCATCCATAGAGGCTGTTAGGGGTGAACCCTGCCCCCCACCTCCATTAATGTCACGTTCACACTCCGCCTAGCACCACTAATTGGTGTGTAATGTAGTTTTCTCGCCATGAATATGACCTGAGCTGTCCAAATGTCTTCATTCATTACTCACTCACTCCGCCTTATGCACAAGGTTCTATCCATCTGTGTTACCCCAAACCCCCGGATTCATTAGAATCGGCCAGTCAAAAATAGGAAAGGCAGGAGAAAGTTGGAAATGAAACTCACCTATAAATTGTCCTTTAAATGTCGCAATAGTAAAGTAAGTGTCCAATAACTTTCCCTACTTGTCAGTGTAGACTACATACTAGGTGCCTACTCCTGGCCTAATGGATGTGATTAATAAGGGAACTGATAGGCTGGGCTATTAGTTAGAGGGTGAAGTACTTGTTGCCCAGCAACCTGCCCCTCCATACCCATGTTACTAAACTTATCATCAATACAGAATGTATCCTAATGGCCTGAGTAAACTTGCATAGGTCACATAGGCGTGTTACAGATTCAATCTGGTTCTGAAGTATTGACACTGGACACTATGGATGTGTTTCTATGGAAGTGAATTCAAAAGATATGAGTGATAGAGTATAGTACGCTGATTATTAAGACCTCCCCCCTTTTGCTTTTCTTTTTGAGGTAACAATGCCGTAACATTAATTGCCAAAGTTGTTAAGATGGTGATCGATAGACCCATGCCACACGACCAAACTGTTAAACTAAAGTGGACTACATGGTATACTTTGATAGCATATCAAATATCATAAACCAAACATGAATATCTTGATGAAAAACGGAGAGTTCCAGCCAAAAGAACAGAACCAAAAAAAATATGATGTGGGGCCATTTGCACGTCTAGCATCACAATATAAATGGCATCTGGTTAATCCATGAGGCCTTCTATATATGCATACTGGATACATGCGCCTCACAACACCTTTCTGTATACTACTTCAATAACCCCGCTCGTAAGTTACCAGCTCACGTCAATAGTATTACAGAGTCTGACCACACATATTCTGTACTTTGGGTACCTGAACTAAAGCCGAGACCAGCATATTTAGTATTCATTGTCTAGGGTGGAATGGCTGCAGTAGAGAATCACTTGAAATAGATTGAGAACATTATCCCTAAATCTAGCCTTATGGTTTAAATCTATCCGTGTGGTTCTTGTCGGCCCCAGCGACAAAGAACCGCTAATATACAGACTTAGCTGGTTTGATTATCAGCCAATGAAATGACACCAACTATTCACTGCGGTCCTCTCAGGGGCCAACTGGTACCCATCTGTTAGGTGTTATCAGTAGAACTTGCTGGTAACAAGCTCCAGCAATGGCTGCACCCATGGGACAACCTGCTACTGAGGAATAGGCTATCACACTAGACTGCATTTAGACAAATGATTTGTAAATACATGTAGACGTATACATATGCCAACACTCAATAGAGGGAAATTGTGGTATTGAAATATTTAACTTAGTGGTAGGAGGAAGAATTTTTAGGGATTCCACAACAGCTAGACCTGAATAGAGTCTACACATTGTAGATATAGCCTTCTAGGCAAAGGTCAGGGGAGCACTGGTAGGTGGCGATGTGGAAGCGACTAGAAGTGGCGGTAGCTGTTTGGAATTAAGCGATCGGTCACCATTGATTACAGTTTATGTCTACCTGATTCGAGGGGATTGTCGGTGTTTCCATGGCAACCACGTGCTGCGGGTGGTCAGTCTCACTCTTGGTTACCTCTATGGGTCATCCAATATAAGGGGTGGGTCTGGTGCATCCAGGAATGCAGAACAGGGTAAATCATCTACCCTTTTAAAATACTATGGAGAATACCAGTTTATTCTGTTCCATATTTGAATCAAAAGTCAGTTATTAAACATTATATACTGTTACAACTATAAAGCTCACCTCAAGTAAGGTGAGCTGTAGATTGGGAATACATGTATCTCTTTTTTTCATAAACTTGAGTGTGGTTTTGGTCCAGTCTTTGCCTGACAACACATATGGTGGTTTTATATTTCAGGTGTCACAATGGGAGTACCGAAAGGGTTGTCTGCGCAGACTCTTTGGTGGAGAGTACATCGCATGTGGACTGTTTGCTATGACGTTACTCCCCATCTCCCTCTACCGGGACTGCAGGTAACTAAAACAATGAAAAATGGAGTGAGTGATAACCTGGCTTGCCTGGGGAGTGTCACAGAAAGTATACGTGTAGTGTAGGTACAAACACAGGCAGGGGTTCAGTCAAAGTGAGTGAGTAATGAACGTTTAATGCCATTTCAACAGCTATACATGTAGTCCGATTCATGGCGAGAAAACTATATTGAAAATCGATAGATGAATGTGTCTCTGTTTTCACGCACCAGACACTACGAAGGGGCAGAAAAAATGAGGTTAAGATCCTTTTAAGATGGGCTAGGGACTCCTAAAAGCAATTAAGATGTATAGGCCACTTAAAATGGATTGCAGTATACACCCCTCTCCGTCCCTTCCGACCCAATATCCCGGTCCTCTCTATCCCTTCTTAAAGGGATCTCTATCTCCTCCTTTCTGCCCCCTATGCGCAGGCATGGTTACACATATACTTATCAAACCGATGTCAAAGGATATTTTCTCGTCATGGATATGATCTTGCCTGTCAAAATGACTTTAGCCATTACTTCCTCACTCCCAATGCGCCTTTGT
This sequence comes from Acholoe squamosa, assembly GCA_949317995.1. Taxonomy (NCBI): domain Eukaryota; kingdom Metazoa; phylum Annelida; class Polychaeta; order Phyllodocida; family Polynoidae; genus Acholoe; species Acholoe squamosa. The sequence goes on along the minus strand of OX439036.1, from coordinate 59,869,160 downwards.
TTTGCCTCCTTTTGTCGTTCCTTCTCGTTGCCATGTCCATTCCCCCAACCTGTCTTCCTTCTCTTCTACCTCCAGAATTTATCATATCCGCTGTACTTGACGTGTTAGAACCCACCAACGTTACCGTAGTAGGAGTAGTACAGAAAATAGACATTGGGACCAGGAACATGTGACCAATAGTATTGTTAGGGGGATTGAAATTAACAATCGACAATACACAATCACTGATGTTTATTCAGGTGATTATTATTGTGTCTTAATTCACCATTTTCCAATGTATTCCAGGTTTATGTCGACAGTTCGTCGCCAGGCGGCGTGGTGGTTGTTACGTCAGAACCCTGTCCTATGGACGGGACATGCATTTGTTGTCCTCGGCATCGTTCTGGTCATCTTCAGTTTCCGTCTGCTTGGCCTCTGGGCTACGCTCCTAGGTGAGCATCTGGATCATACTCCCTATTTGGTCACTCAGTATAGACAACCCATGTTCCTCCCATATTGTATATATCTGCGGTTGTAACCCATGAGGCTTTTTTTTGTTTCTTTTTTGTGGGGGGGGGGGGGATTGGTCAATTTTTACCAGTTTGCATCTCTCTGATAATGTGATATTGCATCAAACTACAGCATCACTCAATTGGGAAAAATCAATTGGTGTTCCCAACTTTTAGGAAAGTCAGCCTTTGATGTACATTGTGCAAAACCAAAACATTTTGTCGTTAAATTCTGTCCAGACTCTTGAGACTCATTAGGATAATGCTGTGTATATCTATCATATGAGAACCATACAGTGAAGACAAAACCATCTACAACCAATGACTCTTTGAGTCTATTTTTGCTGTTGCTGATACTACAGAACCACTGTATACTCTCTATGGTATGAATCATTGTTTTTAGCTTGAATTTCTAGAATATATTATATTGATTTCAGATAGAATCATTGCAAGATGTATTGCATTTTTGTTGACCCAGCACACTTTTGTTTTTAGGTGACTACTTCGGTATACATGAGTACAAGACAGATGTGAGGCGACACTTCCCTTACACTTGGTTCCACCACCCCATGTACTGCGGTGCCTCCTTTATCTTCCTGGGCATCTCCTTGGTGTAAGTACAGAACTAAGACCAGTGTGTGTGCTGTCTAATCGTATTCAACGTAATAAGAGATCATAAAATTGATAACGTTTTAGTAGTAAGAAATAAAGCCTCACAAAAGGTTGGACGATTAGTGGATGGGGGCGTTTATACCATCAAATATGATAGACCGTAGCAGGGGTGGATCCACGAGTGTTAAAAAAGTTGGAAAAAAGTTAGCACCAGCAAAGAAATTATAGATGTCATAATTGTCTGTGTATACATGTAGTAGAGACAAGTGTGTCGCAGGGTCAGTAAGATGAAATATCTCAAGGGAAGTTTGATTCCATAAAAAGGTGATTAATTTAGCATGTGAGTCACTAGGTCATATCTGATATGTGTTACAGGATGGCCAGTCAGGCAGGACTCTTACTGGCGTTATTGGCAATAGTCATGTATCGGGTAGCTGTCTACTTTGAACAGTAAGTCAGTTTTCTACTTCCCCTGTTAATTAGACTCATATCATCACTGTTATAAAACCTTATCATCATATCCCCTTTCCTTTGTTTTATATTACTATAAAGCTCCTCGTATAAGCCACACCTTGAGTTCAGGACATCCCTATAAGCTGCACATAGGGTTAGACTTTGCCTTTGACACTGTTAATACTGTTACCAGGGATGCCAACCTGGAGCATCCAAGAATCGTAATTATGACGATTTTAGGCCAAATTTCGTAATGAAATCTCGTCAAATTCTTAACAGAAATCGTCACAATACAAAGGCCTCTTTGTAGTGGATGAAGATGTGTACGATGTATTTGATTCTTTTCTCTTAGATAAATAAGGTCATACATTTATTCAAATATAATATGAGTTTCGGCGCATTTCGAAAGTTTATAGGCCATGAAGAAGTGGGAAAGAATTCTACTTGCAGACACCACTTCAGAACATAAATCCATAGATTGACTTGTTTCTATTGTGAAATAATGTGATTGTCAGAAATGCCCACTGGGGAATCACGATAAGTTTGATGCCCGGAATCGTCATGGTCGCAAAAGGGACCAAAAATCGTAACAATTACGAAAAATTTGTAACAGCTGGCATCTCTCCATTACATACTACCGTAATCTCCCGCGTATAAGACACAGTGCGCGTATAAGATGCACCTAGAGTTTTGGAAAATTCTCAAAAAAATGAAAAATTAATAACTTTGGTTCTACTGAATGAATTTTCAAAATTCAAAAACCTATGTGTAGCTTGAGCCCCCCCGGACCCCCCTGGGCCCCCTTATATCTTATTATGACTAAAGGGGCATGTAACATATCAAAAGAAAGGTCTTGATGTCCCCCTTGTGGATCCAATGAGAACTAAAACCCCACGCGGCTTATACGCGGGAGATTACGGTAGTAGTGTTAGGTGCCCATGTATAAGCTGCGCACAAACAGTCAATCCCATATAAGTCGCAGTCAGTCTGTGGTTAGCATTTAAGCCGTAGCTTAAGATGATGCTTATATAATTATCATAGACCAATGTAGGACTGGTGAGTAACCCTGTGCCGCATCCATGCATCATACGAACTATGAGACTACTGCTCTCTTCAATGTTAAGCATGTACACACGTACATTCAGTTTTTCACAACCATGGGCAGTGCAGCGCTACCTTGATACATCATGGCGACAAACGAACATGAGGGCTTGAGGCATCATGCGGATTTAACAGTTAATCAATTTGTCATTGATTCATATTTGATGTTTGCTCATGGACCAGAGCAGATAAAGGAAAAAAAAAATACCCGGCACTGAGTAATATGCTGACGTCTCCAGTTCTCGGCACCTGGTTACCCTTTAAGGGCCTCCATGTTGTTATTGCATTATATTCCTGAATATATTCAAATCGTGCCAACCCTTTTAGAGTGTATCAACCCTGCAGGCTAAGCAGGATGCTATCATGCAGATCAGGCAATTTTTTGGGAGCAGTAGTGACGTCACCAGATGTCACCCTTATCAGGCTTATATCCCCAAAGAAAAGACACCTCCAACCAATAGAGACAAATTGGATAGGAGATGTAATAGAAAAATGTGCTAATATCCTTGTCCTAAAAGATCTAGATATATAGCACAAGACAATGAAAATTCTGAAAGATAACCAAAATTTGTATTACACATGTGATGTGAAGCCTTATATTCTAGTCACATTATTAAGGAGAAAACCGCAAAAATGTCACCTTTTCTTGTATACTGCTTATACAGTGTGACCCTTTGCCACACCCTCTAGTAATGGTCTCCTTCTCCCAAGAATTTGCTCACGATGACCATTGAGGATACTGTATTAAATCAATATGTGGTCCTCACAGGGTTTGGGTTGATAGTGTAAACATTGGTAGTTCAAAGTAGCTGTGGTAACGCTAAAATGCTAAAAACTGGAACATTTAGCAAAAAGCTGTGTTGACACTGCCAATTTCCCGCCTCACCAAGATATTTATAGTCATTGTTGAAAAAGTTGGTACTACTAATTATGAAGAATCAGCCATGAGTAAACGAGTTCATTACAAACTGCGTAGTGATGATTACGTACATCAGCCTGGCCATGTGTTGAAAATATTAATTCAGTTGTGCGTCATAAATATTCGATGGCATTGCCTTCCAATCTCGGTAGATCAGATTCTTCATGGGAGAAACGTGTTTATACATTTTTTTGTTTATGCTAGGATCTAGAATATTTGGGAAATTACGTAATGTTTTCAATATATATAGTTATATATCCACTTTGCTACTGTGCATAAGAAAAATGCCTAAAATGCCATAAAGTAGACCCGTACCCTCCCCTAGTTCATCAAAGCCAAACTACACACTCCATGGACTCTAGCAATGTATTTTCATATATCTACAGTGCACATTTCTGTCGGTACCACCACGGGGTGACATTGGTGACTGTCCAGCAGCAAACTGGTGATTCTGTCGACGATTCTGAAGGTTCAGATGAAGAGGTTACAAAGGATGACACTGAGAATCTGGAAAGGCCCTTGGGAGATATCCCTGAAAGGGACTCTGCGAATCCTGATATCCAGAACCTGGGAGCTGCTCATGTCAAGGCGGATGAAGACAAAGGAGAAGCTCACATCGACACGCCGGCTGGGGACAAAAAGGAGAACCCAAAGGTCAAAGATCAAGGGGTTGAGCCTGACCAGACAGAAGCAAAGAAAGACAGGTAACAAGTGACATCAGATCCCTACACCCTGTCAATGTGACCACATATTGTCGTACATACTAAATATGTGTTGCTCAGTTATTTGCAGACTGTGTGTGAATGTAGTTGGAATGTAAATTGAATTTAAATTCACAGAAAAGTGTTATAAGATGGGTGTTCGTTCAAATGGTGTTAAAACAAGAGTGGAACAGCTAATTGCAATCATCACACCTTGTACCAAAGTAGATTTAAAGATTAACTCTTGTATGATATGTTGACCTGATATCGCATACGTATTCTAATAAAAAGGGCGATTAAGTTTAGGATTATTAGCCAAAATTTGAAAACTTACTATGGTAGAACGTGCATAATCGAGAGTTACAGTATGATGGTAAACTGGATCAATGGTTTTTAGTTCAAAGGTTCGGTCACCAGGCCCCGTTTTGAGATGTCTATGTTATTGGCTTCTTAGGTTGAACAAGACACGTTTCCTTTTAACCTTTACATAGGTCTTCGAAGGTCAAACTCGACCAAAGTGTGGGCAAAAAGTTGAAAAGAAATACAATGGTCATTTGCTCAGCGCTCGGAAAAGGGCAACCTGAACTACGCCGACTGCATACTTGAACATAGAGAAAGTGAACTTGAACAGCGGGTATTGTTAAAATGCTGTTCAGGTATTAGTCTATTTTGTTTGCTGCTGTCGAAATTACGTTTTCAGGGATTTTGCTTCCTATCATGATTATACTATTTTCAGTGCAGGTTATTAAAAAAAGAGCAAGCTTATAAGTACCTTAATATGCAAAAACGCGACCAACTATGTATGCTCATTGATTGCCATTCTATTGATCGGAATTTCCGGCTATGTGAATTGTTATGTCGCCAAAATATTTCCATCAGCAATTAAACAAATTATTTCATCTGCCAAATGAAATTTCCATTTAACTCTAAAATATAAATGATACATACATGTACCAAAATATGAAATGCATGTTATATTGATCTTGATGCTGTTAATCAAAACATCCTGCTTGAAAGATATGAGGTTGTAACGAGACATTATCAGTGGTGCTATATTAACAACTGGACAAGCATATTCAAGTTGTGAATCTCAATTTAATATGTTATTGCTTTTATATTTTCCTTCATCTGACCTGTGTTATTCTCGGGTCATTGACAGCTATTGAGACTTTCAACGAGAAGGGCCCTCACGTGTACAGTTCTTAAGGGAAATTTATTATTTACATGGTTTATGATACTTGAATTGATCACAGTAAAGTTTTAAGGGGGAGTGGTACAAGAAAACTGATCTTCAAAACAGTGCCATTGAAAAACTATTCTAATGCAAAATCTAATGTGTAAAATGAAGTAGGTGTACGTTAAGTTCTTCTTGGTTTCATATCATGTGTAAATTCATTGTAATTTCAAGTTGATTGCATTCGTTGTGTTCTTATTTACTGCAGATTCTATGCACTACAACATAAATGTATTTTCATATTAAGATACTAATTAAAACTGACTCATTACTAAATATCATTTTAAAAAAAGGAAGAGGTTTCCAAAGGTGAGAGTTAACTAACGGGTTTATGTACAGAGAAAATCAAGGAGGACAGAGTCGAAGGCATAGCTTCGACGGCCACTGCCATAGATACTTTATTACCAGAGATGCAGTATCTTCTACTTTTACAGGAACTCCTGTATATTCAGGAAATCTGGGGCTCTCTTGTATTTCTGTAAAAAAAAATCGTGAAAGTGTCTGCATTTTATGAGTCAGGGAGCTTCCACTCGGTAAAGTAGCAGTATCCCATTAAGAATGCGGTGATACGTATTATATCAGAATTAAACATTATGTAGTAGAGGTACAAGACGATGCTCGAAGTGTCCACAATATAGTAATTACTTTAAAACACCTCTCGGATTTCTCAAACAAAAATAGTGGCATGGGTCTACTGATCTCCTATGTGTAGCCTACTCAAAAGCTATGTGAAAATCAAACTTACCGTAATACCCTGTGTATAAGGGGCATCTCACGTATAAGGCACATCTTGGGTCCAAAGAATAGCTAGCTATAAGGCGCAGGAGGGGCTTGATTTTGGCCCATTTGATACCTTTCTATAATAAATACCCCGGTATATCTAATACCTATATATAAGACGCACCCTGAGTACAGGATGATTCTATAAGCGGGCTTCCCTAGCCCACTTAAAAGGGTCTATTTCTCCTCTTTGCTATCCCCTCGGGATGTGTGTTGTGCACATGTGCGTGGGCACTGACACATTCCTCTGATATTTTGTAATGTAGTTCTCGCCATGAATATGACCTTAGCTGTCGAAATGGCGTTAAACATCAATTACTCACATACTCACTGAAGGCCTCTGATTCGCATGTAATCCGTGACTTATATGCAAGGTACTACGGTAGTCCAAATTGAATCCTCAGGAGGACACAATCACATAAGGTATATCAAAAGGCAGCAGCTGGTAAAGTATGTTAAGTTATAATAGGCAGTGGCGGCTACATGATTTTAAATAGGAGGGGCGGGGCCAAAAGGAGGGGGCGCAACCCCCACTGCTGAGCAAATTTTGAGGTAGAGACAAAAAAGGGGGGGGGGCGCCCTCCGTCTATTTCTACCACTGATATGAGTATACGGAATAAAATCTAACATATACAATGTATTATTAAGAGTTATGCTAAAGCGCTTTCTTTCTTTCTTTCTTCAATTGAATTACCTTCAATCTTTCAATCCGTAAAGTTAAAATTCACCGTTATGATTGTTATTTGGTCCTTTGGATCGGCTATGCACTTCTTCCATAATTGGGAATTACTATTCCCAACTAAAATAATATCTAAATACATGTATAAAAGATGTGTTCTTTGGTTAGGCGACTTTGATGTGATAACGCTTGATGGTGTGGTGGTCCAATATATATGTTATATCACACTTAGTGGCTTATTTGTGTAATCACTGGCATAAAGTTCAACTTGAATTGCTTATTGTACTATATATCCTTACAGTGTGGTCATGGTACACAAGTTAACAGTGTGTATTAGAGCTGAGTGGTTGCTTATTTAGAAAACAGAATCCTAGGCCCCCAGTAAGCTCCCACCAATTATCTTAGGCCCCGTCGATTCTCCCATATAGACTATAGCTAATACAATTTCAAATGCTTATAGCAATTTAAAGGATGGAATTGGCTTCAAATATGGTGATTTCAAGTTTTCAAAATCTTGCCTGAGTTCAGAATTTTCAGTTTGACATATCCATAAATCTTCAAGAGTCAAAATTCATATGTATATCTTCAGAAATTCTCATACACGCTGACCCGGGATGCTCCTTGCTATTTGCGCCTTAGATGCGAGAGTTTACATCGTATTGAAGGGTACATGGGGTTAGAATGGTATGGTGTGGACAGTTATTGGATTTTGAAATAGAGTGGATGCAACCATCGCCAGGCATGTTGTTACAATTTGATGAAACTTCGATATCATTGTTATTTGAGATTTGTTTCCTCTCATTAGAATATATGATAACTACACCTAATTGCTATTTCATAATGTTGTTGCAAACACATCAATATTCCGTTAGCTTAAAATAAGCTTGAAAGCTCCGAGATTATATTATATGGCTAGCCCCAATCGCTTTTCTATTTGTTGACAGTTTTGCTGCCATATTTTCTGTTATTCAGTCACGACAGTGGCTTGAAATATCATTTGTTATATGGTTGCTTCAAATATTATTTTTTTGATTCTTACATTGTTGGAATTTGATACAGCTATGTGCTTCAAATAGCTTATTCATATCATTTCTTTGTTGTACTTTTCGATGACGATTAAAGTTTTAGAATCGACTTATTGTCCTTTATATTCCTCGTGTAGCTTGATATGTATTTAATCTACTCCTTTGTCTTGTATTATAATCTATGTGTGCATTTATTATAATTATATATGACAGAGGTTACTAGTACATGTAACTTCCACCTGGGACCTCACTGGCCACTGTGTGTGTGGAGGTGTCCCACCTCCTGACCCCTTGGGGTCAACCTCTCTTTCACAGTACCACAGTCTCACCCCCCCCCCCCAAAAAAAAAAAAATTGGTTCTTGGGTCCCAGGAGGGAAATATCTTTTTGTTTGTTTGTTATTTAGTAATAAGTACGGGGGTCTGTTCTACCCCAATTGTCCTCAAATATATATTCTTATCTCATTACTTGTTTATTGCATCATATATATTTTAATAATGGATTATGGGTTTAAATGGGGGTTATTGTGATGAAGAGATGAAATACAATAGTGCAATTCAGAGATAAGTCAGGGTCTTTTTGCTGAGAATTTAATGGCATAGAAATTCCCTACTGTGTTCAAAATTCCAGCCCAATAAATTGTTTTCTTTCAAACATACAGCGAACTTCTTCTTTAAAAACCCAGGCACACTTTTAACACATTTCATTAGTTAGGCCATTTAATTATAATAACTTGGATTATGGATCCGCCGTTGGGATTTTTAGCAAAATAGAAAAAAAAATATTTTTATGTTTTTGCCTCTGACAGCTGGGATTTTTCCAGAAAAATACTGGAAAAAGGGAAAAATGTCCATGTTCATCAGCTAATTACCCACATTTTCCTCCTTCCCTTCCAGTAAACTTGTCAATATTTGACCTTTGAATTTTGAAAGGGGAAATTTGGTGGCAAAAATAATATTTTCCTGCCCTTTTTTATTTTTACTTTTTCCCTCTGGCCGCCAGGATGTTTTTCAGGTGTAATTTGAGAATTTTATTTTATATTTTTTGCCTCTGGCCGCTGGAATTCTGGACCTAAAAATTCCGTAATCCAAGTAATTATAATTACATTGCCTTATAGGGGAAAGTTGCCTAATTTGGACCGGCTCCTAAATTGGACCACCCTTGTTTCCTCTTGTGGCAGTAATAGGAACTAGGTGACAATGCTGCTATTTTTTAGTCAATATCACTAAAGTTCTAAAGGCCATTTTTTTTAACAACTTGGATTACAGATTTTTTAAGTCAACAACTTTGCCGGCCACAGGCAAAAAAAAGTGCCCAAATTGGCACAAAAAAACCCACCGGCCACAGGAAAAAAAAGACCATTTGGCTGATGTTTTTGGGCATGCAAATGTACCTTTCAGCCAATAAAGGGTGGATTTTCACTGGCATATGTCCGACAAATGGTTAAATGTTTGTTGGTCCCCATGGACGTTTTTTTATATATATTTTTACCCATGAATCTTGAATCTTATAAAAAAAAAAGAAGGCCTAACTTCTAAAAATAAAATTTTTCTGTAATTTTATGCACATTTTCTGTGATAAATGATATTTGGACCTCTTGATCTTATTTGCATCACTGTTACCTAAGCCCTCCTGGTTGCTAGGCAACATTTTTGTCGTTCAAAATCCTTTCAGATTTTTAGATGTCATATACTTTAAGACTAAAATGAATTTTGGTAAAAAACCATTGTCATGTTTTAGAAAACAAACTATCAATGAGAATGATGAAAAGTTGCCTAAATTGGACCAGCTTGAGTTGCCTAAATTAGACCATAGTTGTAGTATTGGGTCCAATTTAGTTGCCTAAATTGGACCACTTGGTGGGGCCTAGGCCTAGTTTTCTATTCACATGATACTGATGGAAGTAACAAGAGGACATGTGATATCATATATGAAAAGTTCCCTAGTTTTATATATTCTTCAATATGAAATAGAGAAAAAAATGCATATTGGTCCAATTTAGGATACCAACTGGTCCAATTTAAGCAACCAGGTGCCTAAATTGGACCGTTAGGCTTTGATTTTTAATTGCACACCCTGACTAGAGAAATTCAAATTCCTAGATTTTAATGCTATCACCAGAAAGCTATGAGGTACCCTCACAAAGTGTATAAATTATACATTCAAATTCATAGAAATAATCACTGGACGGGAAAAAGTCTTTAGGGGGTCCAAATAAGGCAACTTTCCCTTGATTGTTACTTTGTGGTGAAATGGGCTGTATGTATAGATCAATATCAAGAGTCTTAATTATCATTCTGGTACCCGCATATAGGCGGCTATGACGAGCACACCCCACATAAAAGACGTGCCAAGAATTCGTTATTTTCCTAGAAATAAAATCAAAATGACAATTTTCGTTCTACTAGATGGAGTTACAAAACCAGAAAAGAAAAGCACCTACTTAGGGCCTCACCCCCGGACCCCCCACGTATCTGACTATACTGCTATACCTATTGGGATAAGGGGTGTAATCTATCAAATGGAGGTCAGGAAAATGGCAAAAGCATGGAAAACAGGGAATTTGAAAATCTTGGAAACACGCCGGGGGGGGGGGGGTGGATACCAAGGAAAGCGCATAGCTTTTGAGATCCAGCATAAAAAAAGAAAAGCTGTCAAAATGTCATAAAACAGGAGAACTAGTACCAAATGTTTGAGCTTCAGAAACCCCCAATTATACTACCGCAAACCAGTGTCGGACCCAGGATTTAGAACAGGAGGGGGCGCGGCCCAAAAGGAAGGGGTACATACCCCATTTTTGAGGATTTTTGGGGTCCAAAATAATCAGACTCTAAACTGCAGACAAAAAACGAGGGGCCACTGGGTAAATACCACTAATTATACTACCGGCATAGCTCTTTCGAAAGGGGTGGTTGGAACAATCATAGCATATCATCAGACACAGCAGAGGGAGATGTTCCTTCTGTCTTCTTCACAGACTGTCTAATATTGATAAGTTTAAAACTCTTCCTACTCCACTAGACCGCATAAGGCAGTCGCATAGGAACAAGGAACAAAATATCTAAATAATTTGCATGTCATCAGTTTTATTCCACATAAAAAAAATACCATAAACTTTATACAATGTTCCTTCTAAAGCTCACATACAGTTTTCATTCTCGGGAATTAGTAATGGTGATTACAATGGCTTGGTCGATGAATGAGTTTGCTGATATATGTACAGTGCTACATGTATTATGCTTTTATCAATTATGCATGAAGTAACAATATTAGATCAACAGAAGCAAGCGATATGGTCATGTAATGGTATCTACCTTCACAGTAGAGGCATTTTTGACCTATTAACGCAAATAACCAGTGTCGAGGCATACAATCTTGACACAGGAATGGACTTTGGTATTGGCGCTGCTTTGGGGATTGGGTTAATTTTCGGATACAAGTATCCAATAGTGCAAAGTATATGATTTGTGAATCTAAGATCTACAACAATACAACCAAAGAATATCTCTTGAGATCCTGTAAAGCTTTCGTTACCCTAGAAGCTTTCGCTATAGGCCAAAAACATCTGCAAACAAGCCTATTATTTCTGTGTATTTGGCGAATGGAAATCCATCATCATAATTATTGTATCATTCAATAGTAATAAGATACATTCACTATATCATTACCCATACTCACACCTTTATACATTCATAGAAGTCCTGACAGAGCTAGAATACAGTCACATACACATGATACTGCTAAAGTGCTGAAGTCTATTCCAGAGGGGCCTGAAGAAGAGTGCATTGAACTTAACTAACTTAATTTCAATCCCAAAAGGAATCAGAAAGCTACAAAAGTATTCAAGATCACCTAACACTTTTTAAGCATCTGACCCGAGCGGAATTCCATCTTTACAGATAGATATTTTTTTTTTTACTATTTAATGGATAAACAACATGCAGACAACACAGTGGAAGGTCAGAGACTGAAGCTGCCTTCTGGGCTTGCGTACTTGCAACCGGAAGTAGTCATCTACTGCCCCCACATGACGTCATCACTGTACACCTTTGAGGTAGATTGGTCCAAGTTGTTCATTTTGTAAGAGAACGTTACTGTAATAGCAAGAACTCTTTAAATGGAACGAGACATTTACATTTGTAGCTACATTATTCTAATCTGCAGGTTAGGTATAATATAATTTGTTTTAAGAGAAATGAGCGACGTTTCACATTGTTGGCTTAAGTTTCTGCTATTTCAGTTAATAACTGGTGGCAAACTATAGGCCTATAAAGTTCATACTATAAAGCTCTGTAAATTCACATCCTCAAAGGAGGATAGAAAATAAGTCTTAATTATTTTAACCCGGTTGCTATCAACAAAACTGCCAGCAAACATGGAACATTTTATCTAGCAACGTCTACATTAAATGGCCTTTAAGAATAAAACGGCAATTAACAGCTGAGTTACAAAGCAAAGTACAACTAAAACATATATTGATTAAAAGTAATAGTTTGTTACTATGTCTACATTTTAGGTTCTAAGGTTTCTTTGACCAATTACATTTTTGTTTACAAATCTATGGCCACTTTGCATTAAAGCAATAAACTGCTGGCATATTTTCTCCTTTGTTGTGATGACGTCATAGCCTTTCATACCCCACAAGCATTTGAGACAGGACTGGCCTATTGCTTCATCCATACACATCGATATACTCACATTTCTGATGATCACATTCACATACAAGAATATCAATTGGTTCATTCATCATCACATATATCGTGAGCCTATGATGATTATCATAAATGAGATCAGTTGAAAACCAGACTGTATTCATAGGCCTACCTGCCTCTACAAACTATCAAAGTACTACGTAATCTCATGGCAATCTTGATGAAAAGATCGTACACTGCTGTATATCAATAAGTTCAGCTGCATTTGAATTGAGATATGTATAATGATAAAATTTTGTTGTCCTTTTTTTTATCAATACAATCACGGTTACAAGCCCTAATTCTATACTTCTCTGATGATAAATATAGATAACTAATTCTTTGTTGATCACATAATCATGTCGTTTCCTTTACTTAATATCAGCATTAAATACCGGCCTAAATGAAATCTCCGTTCTGGATACGGTGCATACGGTATGTACCTGGATGGACACTGGTTAGAGGGCTTTGGAATTGCTCTAGCACAGGGGCATATCTCAATATCAATGTGCACCATACACGTCATTTTTAGAATAATATAAGTAGGGCATATCTAAAGGGGACAGTGTGATTGGTCTTATCGTTTGTGGTTTGTCTTTAGGGCCTATGTGTTTTCTATTGAAATTGCTTTATACATAACCTGGTAAGTATATATGTGAGGGTTTTTATTAAGCCGTATGGCCATGTTATGGTCCTAGATCCACGGCCGCTTAGATCAAGGGCATAATTATATTTTAAAAGATGGTGGCATGAACTGAATCATCGAGACATTGAATGCACACTTCTCCATAGGACTCAGGAGGGCTTCCTTTATAGTTGCTCACATTGGACGGTCCTGCCCTCTGCTGTGCACTCCTTTCACTACCGTCTTCAGGACGTTGGTCACGTAAGGGCCTGGGCGGGTAGACTCTAGGATCGGCGTCTCTCGGTTACCATGGCGACAGGACGGTCACGTCATGGCTCAGCTGCGGAACGCTGTGGGAAGAAGAATTTCACATGGTTGTATCATCTGGAGCATTTATAAGCAACTGTCAAGGACGAAGCAAGTAGGTGATGTCAGGCAATGGTCTTTTAACAAGTGTCGGGGTGGGGCCACTCAACCATGGGGGCGGAGAGGGCAGGTAAAGTGAAAGGGAGGGCTACATGTCCAATCGATACCAGGTTACCAGTACCAGACAGGGTGTAGAGCCCAGGGCTGTCACTGCGGTGGTCACAGGCAGAGGCAATGCAGTGGTAGCGCTGCGCAAACAGCAGCTCAAATACACCCTGAAACACGCAGCTGATACTATAACAGTGTTATACGGTCAATACGCCCTATGCATGCAACAGTAAGGTGGTCTGTAATATCATGGTTTAATACTAATAGCCTTGAATAGCTGACACAGAGAGAGAGAGAGAGAGAGAGAGAGAGAGGGAGAGAGAGAGAGAGAGAGAGAGAGAGAGAGAGAGAGAGAGAGAGAGAGAGAGAGAGAGAGAGAGAGAGAGAGATTGTGTGTGTGTGTTCATGATTATATTGTCAATTGGTAGATTCCTCTATGACTACATGATTGTATCCCTAGGGGGTAGTAACAATGACAGCTAGTTATTTGAAATGGAACACCATGATCCTAACAGCTATAAAATATTGAATGTCTGATGAGCCAATCATAATGAAAACCTACAAAAGGGGTATCTTTGAGGTTATTTTTATTTCCAAGGGTTAAATGGCTGTATACAGCTACATTCGACACGGGAGCTTCAGGGCCTTTTTACCCCAAAGGGCCTCTTACCAAGGATGGTATCTTTGCTCTTACCCCGTCCTACCCTACCCACATGTATCAGTTTCGAAAATGCCAATCGATATCCCATTGTCACAATGAATGGGGCAAACATCACCGGAGAACCTGGGAAATGCATTATGACCCATTAACCCTTTATCAATAGGTATGAGAGAGGAACCGAGAAAGGATGTAGCCTACATTCACCAGGCACTACATGTATAATCTGAATGACACCTTCAGTAGGCCCTATAGCCTAAGACCTGAGTTTTAGTTCTTTCTAATGGGCATTGCTACCTGTAGGCCTACCTATAATTCTGTGATAAAAGGGAAAAGACCCTAACATTCTCAAGCGATGTGCCTACATCGCTCGTAATGATAACATTTCTGAACTAACCGTAACCTTCCTATAGCTCCTATGATTATGATCTAGACTGGGGGAGCCCCTCATATTAAAGATTACCAGTTTGCCTCCATAAACAGTGTTGATAGAAATATTGGTGGTTGAGTCAGTGACTGTGTACGCTTGTTCAGTAAGGAGGTTGGGGTTGACCCACACTGCAACATGCAATTTAGGGCGAGGGTAGGTAGGGTTTAGATCGAGCCGTGAGTAGTATATGGAAATGAGGGTCGGGCACGGGAGAATATAGGACTATGGCTGGGGTAAAGTACAGTGGCCCACAAGGGTCAAAGTTGGAGCAAAGAGTTGACTTTCACAAAGAAAGTTGAAGTCCAAAACCAAAATCAATTTTCAAAGTCAATTTCATTTCATTGCTGTCAAGCTGTCAAGGTGTCAACTCATGCAAACCAACTTGTGACAGGTATCTTTTAGCATTGCATGGTGCACTCTAATGGGTCTAGACCCCTAAAATCGACAGGGTGACATGGCCTTTTCTTAAAATCGACAAAGCACATGGAGCTTCTAGGGACAAGGACATGGGACAAAATAGATAGTGACAGGGGACATGGACTTTTCTTAAAATCGACATGTGACATGGAGCTTAGTGACAGGGACAGAGGAAAATACAAATTTAGTGACATTTGACATGGGCTTTTCTTAAAATCGACAAGGGACATGGGGACCCCCCATCTAGACCCCCACTCTATGTCTTTCCATAACTGTTACTGGTGGTTCCACACCAATCAGCTACTGGTACTGGATCCCATACCAAGTAGCTGCTGGTTCCCATACCCAGCACTTGGTAGTTCCCATACACAATAGTTGCTTGTTCCTGTACCCAGTACCTGCTGGTTCCCACATATGGTAGATACTGCTTCCCACATGCAGTACCTGCTGGTTCCCATATAAACTGGTTCCCAACCCAAGTAGCTGCTGGATCCCACACCCTTGCTGGTTCTTGCACCCAGTACCTGCTCAGAGGGGTAGGAAGCAAATCTTCATTGGGGGGGCCAGCGAGTGCCCCATCGCGACCACCTTGAAATGTCAGCTGAAGCGCAATGACTTCTATACATACATATATAGAATTTGTATAGAAAAGTAATTTTTGGTGAATTTTGTATCTGACTTTAGGCTCAGACCCCCATTTTCCCTATCCCATCACCATATTGATCTAATTTGAGATGCACAGTCTTAGCTTATTTTCCATTTTTTATGAGTTCTTTGCAAATTTTGGGGGAGCCCAGACATAATCAGGCCCCACCTGCTTCATGATTGGGGGGGCCCAGGCCCCCCTGGCCCCCCTTTTCCTATGCCCCTGCTGCTGGCTTCTACATAGAGAAGCTTGTGGTGGTTCCCACATCCATTGATTGCTGGTTCCTGCACCCAGTACCTGCTGATTCCCAAATACAGTTCCTGCTGGTTCCCACATCAGGTAGTTGCTGTTTCTTAAAACAGTATCTGTTGGTTCCCACACAGTAGGTACTTGCTCCCATGTCCAGTAGCTGCTGATTCCCATATAGAGTAGCTACTGGTTCCCATACCTAGTAGCAAAAGGGTGATCTGGATAAATTCTGGATGAAAAATGTCATATTAGTCAAAAATGGGCAAATTGGGAAAGTTGGGTGAAACTAGGTCATAAGGAGTCAAGATAGCTAAAATTGGTTCCAAGTAGGTCAAATTGGATGAAATTAGGTCAAAATAGCCTACTAGGTCAAAAGTAGACAAATCAGATCAAATTGGCTAAAAATAGCTCAAATGCATCAAATGAGGTCAAACCAGGACATTATGTCAAATTGGTTGAAAATGGGGTAAATCAGGTCAAATTAGGTTAACGGTGGTTAGAATAGAACACATTGGTCAAAATTAGGGTAATTAGGTAACCGATGGTGTGTTCAAATGAGTCAAATTGGTCAAAAGTAGGCCAATAAAATGGTCAAATTATGTCAGAGTAGGTTGGGATAGGTCAAATAAGGTCAAATATAGTTAAAACAGGTCGAATTGATCAAAAGTAGGTCAATTGAGTAAGGAAAGGTCAAATTATGTCAAATATGTTAAAAATAGCTCAAACCAGTCAAAAGTAAGTCAATTAGGTTAGAGTAGGCTAGGATAGGTCAAATATGGTTTAAATAGGTCAAATTGGTAAAAAGAAGGTCAATTAGGTTAGGATAGGTCAAATAAGGTCAAATATGTTAAAATAGGTCAAATCAGTCAGAAGTAGGTCAATTAGGTCAAAGTAGGTTAGGATAGGTCAAATTAGGTCAAATATAGTCAAATTAGGTCAGATTAGTCAAAAATAGTCATATTCGACCTCATTTGACCTATCCTAACCTACTTTGACATAATTTGACCTAATTGACCTAATTTTGACAAATTTCACCTATTTCCAGCATATTTGATCTAACTTGACCTATCCTAACCTACTTTGACCCACTTTGACCTAATTGACCTACTTTTGACCAATTTGGGCTGTTTTCCATATTTGACCTATCCTGACCTTATTGACCTACTATTGACCAATTTGCCCTATTTTCGCCTTATTTGGCCTCAATTGCCTATCCTGACCTTATTGACCTTCTTGGAAAGATTTCTGAGATACATGTGGAATACATCATGGATACTCACGGTAGATGGGGGGCGAGTACGAGTAGTATAGTCTAGTATATTCAAATAGAGGCTAGGTCTATATGTCGACCAGCTGTTGCTGTCAGATTATGCAACTTTTATACGGTACCACTGTGTGAATGAGCTTCTGTGAATACCGGGGTTAAGCCAGGGATCATGCATGAGAGGAGGGGGGCTCGGACTAGCTGCTGGGTTGTTGGCCACACTTACAAGTGCTGATTATAGAGATGTGTTGTCTGAGAAACAAAAGTAAGGACATAATAAGGGAGGGTGAATTTCAGAAGCCAGAGGGATTGGTGAGATTAGATAAATTTTGACCCAATTATAATAAAGGAATGTCTCTCTGAGTTTATATGTCCGGGGTAACCCCTGATATTGGGGTTGTAGTGTTAGTGCTAGTGGAAAGGGCGATCAGATGGGGGAAATGAGTTTGAAGGCAGTGGAGAACCAGCTGCTATGGTGAGGTTAGCTTTGTCAGGGTGGGAGTCTGCAGCTGATGGGGTTAATTGGGTATGGATAGTGTGTCTTGCTGAATCTACAGCCGTTCTGTGAGATGTGGTAAAGCACAAGAAAATAAAAAAGGAGAACATTTGGCAGGCTTTCACAGAGATTCCTATCACTGGGTAGCCTCGGGGATGTGACTTGAGGTGCAAGATGAAGCAGGAGGAGAGGGGCTAGGATGTGAAGGGAAATACTTTGAATACACCTATAGCTTCTGTAATAGAAATATGTTTGGCAATGGAATGCCAGTAGAGCAAAGACGATTAGGGTTGGAAATGGGGTTGGGGGTAGCTGAATATGCGGTGTACATACAGGTACGTGATCTCACTTTGATGTGGATGGGCACTGGTTGATTGATTCAGCCGCAATAGTGGGTAACTTGTCACTATCAATACAGGGGGCCTGTATTAAGGTGTAGTACAGGATACAGGTGTTTCTTCTGGAAATGTGACCCGTGTTCATTTGGATTGTTATAAGAAAGAAGGCCGTTAGCTCTAATGTTTTTGTGACAAGGTGTATAGACTTGAGGTCATATGTATCGGATACTGACTTCCTTGCTATCATATCGACTGAGGATTAACAATGGACTAGTTGCAGTAGGAATAGGAGGGAATTGGTGTCTGCAGTACTATGGCATGGCAGATCCATCCAGCCTCTGGTCCCATCGGCCGGTGGTGGGTCGCTGGGGGGTCGGGGTGATTGGGCTGGCTGGAGTTGGGAGGGAGGGGGGGGGGGGCAGTGGGTCTGACACTGCTGGTGAAGAAGGGCGGGATGGGGGCTAGTGGTTATAGAGCTACTCTGCGGCGCCCAGTCCCTCACGTTCAGTCAGCATGGCGGAGCAGCTCAGTGAGGAGGAGGAGCAGTACTACTACCAAAGACTTCTATAAGCTGTTCTGAGCAGTTCCCATACAGTGTCAGTAGTTGCACATCGCATGTGGTGCTTAAGTGACGGTTATATCATCAGTGCCAGACAGTATTACAATCATTCCATTAATACGTGAGGACGCGGCCGAGGCACGGCGCCTATACAGCAACAGGGTATGGGGGAGACGGCGCCCAGGGCATTTACCTACCCTCGGCCGGCGACCTTCTTCTACCTCCCGGGCCCTAAGGTAGGTATACAGCCAATGACAGTGCCCAAACCCTCTCCTGTTCCATCCTAGTCAGAGCAGAGAGTAACCATCCCCTCCCGGGGCCCCGACAGCCACACCCCCTGACTGCCTCATCGTGCCTGCAGGCTACAGGAACAGGAGTATAGTAGAGGGATCCCGGGCTAGGGCAAAGCCACCAGTCCCCACTGCAGCTGATGGCGGGTTCTAGGTGGGGCTTTCAGTAGTGCTAGTATTGGTGGTATCCCTGACAACTGGAGTGTCAGGACCGCCAGGACCAATGTTTGGCGGTTGCCCCCCCATTTCTCCAGTACCTCTCACACTTGGTCTATGTGAAAATTGCAAGCCTATATGGAATCTATATAATGCCCACGATTGAAGTGTGACAATGATAAGGCATGAATGTGGTAAACTTATGACGTAGACTCCTATTATACTGAATTCAAAATTATCTTTATTTAAGCTTAGGGTCTACTTGTACTTAACCCTTACGCTCCCCTTCAGCCACAAATCTCCCAACCAAATACAAAGCCGCATTCACTCACGGTCAGCAGGTTTCAACTTTAAGCCCCTGAGCACTGTCTAGAAAGACGCGCAATTGAGGTACATGTACCTTGCTTAGACTGTGGGCTCAGAAATTGGCAATTGCAGCCTCTTTTTTATTGTTTATGAAAGAAACACGTTTCCATTCGCGGCCTGACTAAATTCCATTCTCTTTATTTTTGATAGTAGACCTCTAGTATTTAGCTTGTTTGTCTCAAAAAGCCCCGTTTTCCTGATATCAACCCACTTCCTTTGCTCCTCCAATTGGGGTTCTCCCAGTTTAATTTTTATTCACCTCCCTTTCACAACCAAGATCATAATGGTCTTCCCTATAGACCTCAATAGCTGAATTAGAACATATAAAAAACTGTGCAATCTGTCAATGTCCCTATGCCCCAGCAGGTGCCTTTTCGTCCTCTCTCCTCTCCACATCTTATCGAAGGCATTTTTGTTCACGACTATCACAATGTCTGCCTTCTCTATCAGGTTACTCCTCTCTCGTTCTTCACGCCCATGTCCTACACTCGCCATAACCCCCATACAGCCTGGGCTGTTCCAGCCTGAACATTATACAAGCATGCCAATAAATTGATGCTTCCTGTGTTTATGTTGTCTATTTGCCTGGTTGTCTCTACTTTCTCCCCTCTCCTTTCCTCATCGTTACTTTACATATTCAATAACAATAAAAATATCCCCACAATAAAATGATACTCACTGTAATCTCTTCTAATCTCAGCATCGTTCATCCTTCTCCTCCCCTCCACTCATCAATCCCCGCCGCTGAGCACGGGGAATGGAGAGGGAGGGAGGGGAGTGCACTGCTTACTTGTTTCCGACGCTCCATGGTTCCCCTGACTCGTTTTGCAGGGTCTCCAGGCATCTTCTCTAAGCGTCAGGAGGGTGGGTCTGGGCTCCAGGGCTTACAAGAGCGTCTCTCACACTGCCGGCTTTGTCCCATGCCTAGGAACAGGTCTACAGGCAGGGAACGGCTATCTTTAGTCATTGGTGGGTCGATGTGGGGCTGGAGGTTGTTTGTTGGGCCTAACAACCTCTCCCTGAACCCCCTTGTGAAGTGATGAATCCAAAGATGAAGCACACGTCGCCGTTAGCCTCTCCTCCCATGGTGTTAACTGTACTGCTGCAGCTAATCACGACTTGATTGATAAAGTCCAGAGATTTCTAATGATATAGGTCGTGGTAAAATACGAATTTCTCCTCCCAATGGTATCTATAATCGCCTGATTGGTTGGTACTGGCGATTTTTTGAAGAGATCTAGGCGCTTGTATTGTGAGCAGAGACTCCGCCTGTGTTAAGCTCTGGCTACTTGTATAGTGCACCGGTGTATAGCTATTCCTTCAGTAGTAACCAACCTTAAATGTACCTTGGTTTTAAGTACTATGTGGGTTTGGTGACTGCAGAACAGTGAGTTAGCAGGGTGGAGTCACGGCGAGGGTACCACTGGAGAGGACAGCTGTTTCCTGTGTCGGTGGTTGTCGTGTTTGTGTGCCTGCTGTCCTCTTGCACTGTACCCTGGTGTGTGTGGTTAGCTGTGCAGAGGGTGTGAGATTCAAGTGTTGTGTCCTTGTAGACTGCTTCACTGCCTGCCTGTCAATGCCTCAATGGTCACCGGTAACAAAAAAGTCGTCTGCTTTATATACAGACGCTACTGGGGAATAGTGGTTTAACCCACCCCCTCCCCCTGGTAACAAAACCCCCTACACACCACCTCTCTAGAACCAATG
Source organism: Acholoe squamosa (assembly GCA_949317995.1). Lineage (NCBI taxonomy): Eukaryota > Metazoa > Annelida > Polychaeta > Phyllodocida > Polynoidae > Acholoe > Acholoe squamosa. The sequence continues at coordinate 59,847,803 of OX439036.1, read as the reverse complement.
CTCCCTTAGCAATGTTCAGTTTCTTATTCCTCCGTATCTCATTCATTAATACCTCCAGGCCAATAGGAACACAGGGTGAGATCACGTGGGTGAAGATCAATGGAGACGCCGCTGTTTACTTTCCTAATATGGGCATGGATGGGCGGGGCCAAGAACTGATTTTTCATTCACATATTACCAAAGCAGTGTGGATGAATGCCTATCTGGATCGATACAATAGCATTGGCCCTTGGTTTAACGACACTGCACTTAAATACCTCCCGCCGCCTTCCTATCTTGACCCTTTACCCCCTCTAGCCACAACATGCACTTTGTAGGTATACCAGGTACAGTCCACGACCAGCAGATGTCCCCAGGGGTTATATTAGAACATTTATCGTCCGCTACGTGTGTCTTTGTCAGACCAGCCTATACTCTATGATAAAAAGTAGAGGGTACAAAAAAGTCTTGCATGCATGACACATCTGGAGCTCATATATATCATTATAATGCTTAATGTGCCATTAACATGACGCTAGAGTGTGTAGACATATTTAACGTGTTGTAGCATCTCAACATGTAGACAATAGAATTAAAACGGCATTCATCAGCCTATATATAGCTGTTGTTAAAGCTGTAGAAAATGATGCTAAAGTGAGCGAGTACTAAATTAGGAATACAAAAGATTATTTTTATCCAGCTGTTGGCTACACATAGATAATTCCTATGCAACACGGATTTCTACATTCACCTTCCCTGGTGCAATTATCATAGAGGAGAAGCAGGGCTTGCAGATGATTGGCTTGACTGTGACCTAGCACCAACATCAGGAGGATGAAGTAAGCACTGGAGAATGAGTCACCGGCATCAGGCAGGCCTGCCACCATGGAGGAGAGAAGGGCGAGAGGGAGGGGGAGGTGAATGGATAGGAGGGCAACATGCGTGCATGCTACAGCTACCTGAATGGAGGGCACCCATCATGAATGGGTGCCGCCATTACTAGGTTGTCAGCTGCTCTGTGTTCTGAGCTGATTGGGGAACTGCTCACTACGGCACAATATGAGCTACTCCTTATGTAAAACCACCATCACATTTTTTTTTTATTATTTTCTTGTATTCAATATGAATCTTGGTACAGTTGAATAAGTGGGTCTTTTATTTGTACTGGATGTGATTGAATATAGTGGGTAGGTAGGTGGGAAGTAATAGGAGAAGTCAGGTTCGTCATTTTCTTTTTATCTCCATATTGAATACAATATTGGATTTAACGGAGTACAGGTGGGAAGGAATATGAGCATCTGGGTTTGAGATGGGATTGGGCTTAATTGTATGCTGTAGGTGGGAGGGGGAGTGGTTCAGGTGTAATTGTGGGTTTAAAACAACGTGGCTGTGAACGGGCATCATGATATTAGATGCTTGAAATAGACACTGGTAGTGTAGGCCTATGTATCACTTTGAAATCACCAGTAGTATAACTGCGGACTACTTGTAAACTAAATTAATGCAGGTTTGGATGGGGCATAGTTCTGTTAAAGCTACTTTATGACATCAAAGAGAAATGTACAATATTTTCACATGGTGAACACAAGGCTGCAATTGAGGGAAATCGTCTATATCAACTGTCTCGTCAATGGCTTAAATGGTTATGTTTAGCTGAGGAATAGCTCGCCCATTATCGTTTTCAACTGACCGTTTTCTCCCTTACACATATTTCTCATTCTAATACTACCAGAGAGGGCACTGTAGTAACAAGTTTTGCTTTGAGAGTATTTACTCGTGGATATTCCGGTTTGGAAGATGGCAGAGGTTGAGGTATGCATACATTAAGGGGCTTTGGTAGTGTTGGGGGGGGGGGTAATTATAATGCTGCTTGCCATGTTGATTCACATGGGTTTAATAGTATTCAACATGGCGGAGACATGCATGCACGCAGCACGCGCTGGGAGTGCGCACAGCCAGCACTACATGTCCCCTCCTTTGTACCCAGTACCAAGTGCACTGGCCCTTCCCGACAGCTTTACTGATGTCCAATCCAATCCACCTGCCATCTCTATCGTTCAGCTACGCATGATTGATATAGGAAAGAGGAATTCCAAAGTATGACTTCATCTAAATGCTCTTTCTTCTCATAGCCTTTCTCACTCCACCACAGTCTTCCTGTCCTTCATTTAGCCCAGCTCTCATCCACCGCTGATCTTCCTCTCTGCTAGGACCCCTTGACGATCTGTTCTTGTAGATCTGTTCCCGGCTCTCAACCTCTCTTAGGCAAAACACCCCCTATCGTTATCTAAGTTTAAAATAAGTAAAAAGACCTTGGCGAAAGAATAAAGTTGGACCTTCTGCCCCCACTAATATAAATTTGGTTCGTATAGCTCTGATCACAATAGCATGAACCATAGTTCCTCTGTTATTATACATTAGTGACCTCCATAGCGCCGCCATCATAATCGCAATCTTTCGCTTTAAAAGTGGCATAGAAGTAGACGATGCCTGTGTACTTTGGTCCTATCATTATGACATTAAGGGGAGTAAGCTATAGATAACAAAACCTCACCAACCCTGGGTATCAAGACCCCCTTCTATCTATAAACCTGTAGCATTATGGAGAGTAAAGATAAGCAGGTGACTGAAAGATAGCCCCAATGTTTTAAATACCATGAGGGCACCACCCTGGGGTAAATTATGTATTCTGCCAAATGTTTTATGCTGTTGACATGGCCCAACTAGGGGCGATCTATACAGGTAGCTTTGTACTATGGCTTTGTCTTCCACAAAGCACCTTGTGTATATTTAATCTGATAAATGTACGTGTCCTGAACGCAAAATATATGTGTAGGAACAAGGTAAAAGTCAAAGAAGATTTGGCCCAATGTTAGCCGACATTGGCCCAATGTGTCTTTGCTACCTGGGATAGTAGTACGAGTATAACAATACGATTTTTAATGAAATAGATATAACCTGGAGGTTATTTCGAAATAGTGTTAAGTTATCCCTGTTTTGAAATTATCTCCATAGATGATAAATCATTATATCTATGTGATTATTTCACATTTGATATTCGAAAGCTTTTCACGATTTGAAAATTAGCCAGAGCTTAGCACTTCTATACTATATTTCCTAATCTATGGTAGCTAATGGTTATTGCTGGTTTTGGCGATATGAGTCATATCGGATGGATTCTACTGCCAGATTCTGGAAAAGATTTAATGGGATACACATACATCTCTTTAGAAGGGGATTATATAAATAATTATTCTATAATATGTTTGTAACTGACCGTGGGATCTTGAAATGATTGTTTATGACCAAATGTGTATCAGGTTGTGGGATGCCTTTGAGTTCATTTTTAACGATTGGACTACCAGTCTGTAAAAAGATTGCAGAGTTCACTAATACCTAAAAGGAAGATGTAATATTAACCAAACTTGGATGATGACTGCCGTTGCCCTACTTTCTTCACCTTAACAATGCATAATCTCAGATATCACGTAGTGGTTTATAGTTGCATCACCCCTGTTGGAATATTTCCAACCTCTGTGAATAAGCACCACTCTCATAAATTAACCGACATATAGATGAAAGAGAGACACCAGCCACTCATACCGCGCATGGATACGTAATGTATGCAAAAACCACAGCGCTAATTTGCATACCAAACGTGCGTGAACTATATAGCTTCACTATGGTGACTACTACCAACACCACAAACCCTCCCCCTCTTCCTCTTTTCCCTCCACCTTGCGCACTGCCAGGCTAGACATGCGTGCTGCCTTTGTCCTTAGTTTTTTCGACCTTCCATTGAAAAAGTCTATAGGCATGTTGAGTCAGTGGTGGGGTAAGAGAAAGGGGGTGCGTTGCGGTGGGTATGGGGAAATCCCTTCAACCGTATGATTGCCTTGTGTGATCACAGATAGTAAGAAGTTTATGAAAAGTAGGGTTTGACTCAGGACCCTGCACAGGCCATAGTACGTTGTATCCCTGAATTGTACGGTTACATAGCCAGGCATGGGTACTGAATGTAAAGCAACCTAGAGACGTATAGATGTATACATGATAATTTTGAGGAAACTGTTCATCAGAGCTTACTTTTTGAGAAAGCTCTGAGCACGCAATTTAATTATCCAAGTAGAATTCTCCAAGAGCAAAGTATGATAACCTGGTAGGGCAATGCCCATTTTTTTTGTATATCCATTGGTAGGCCTACAGGAGGTTGAATATCTTAGAATGCAAGCCAGACAAATAATATACCTGTTTACTCTTTATACTTCGGCCTACAGCGGAGGGGCAAAAAGATACCTAGTCAGAAGACCTGTCTTTCGCCAAAAGAAGATCTTCAGAAAGATGATGACTCAGAAAATGAAATAAAATAAAATATCACTAAACAGGGATACACACATGTAATTGTATAGACCGTAGTAATGCAATTTAGTTGGTTGCAAAATCGCCTATTAACCAATGAACTGCAAGCCACTTGTTGTGACCTAAAACAACAACAGTTAATGATACCCATCGAATAAAACAATCAATAACAGGAGAGGGAATGGTTAAAAAAGTGGACAGGGAGGCGGTCCAGGTCCAATAGTTACCAGCCAGCACTGGTCCCCTACCCTTGCAGCATGTCTGGGGTGTGACATAAGAAGTGCCATGGAAGTAGGTGGGGTTGGGGATTAAGATGGGGTGCGTTTCTAGTGGTGGGGACACGCAGCACGCGTGCGGGTATGCATGTAGGTCGTTGCTGTGTATGGGGTGGGGGTGAAGATGAGTGGGGGTTGCTGGTGGGTGGGGGCTTCTGGTAGGTGACTGGTGGGGTGGGAGGAAGTGAGGGTATGGAGGAGTGGGATTAGGAGCATGCTGTGTTGAGAGGGTGGGGGTGAGTACGTTGCACATGCAGGGTGGCGGGTGCCACCCATCACCCTGTTAATAACATGTTGTGTGCACTCACTAGTTTGGAGGTGGGATGAGTGGGGTAGAGGGGTGCCAAGGACAACGTTGGGAAATGGTGGGGAAGGGGGAATAGGAGATATAATGGACAAAGAGAAAGAAAGTGTATAAATATCCAGATATTATTCAAAGACTGTTACGTCTTAACAAATTATCGACAGTGTGAAATGTGGTTTGGAGCTCTAGATAAAATGATATGAACATATATGTGCTGACAAAAGAAATGGCAATGAAGGGAACTTTAAGAAGAAAGCTATATCAATGGAAAGCATGTTAGGTGTGGGTGTTGTAATGGACTAGACAAAGTCACAGAAGAGTCTAGAAATCTAGCACAAGGTAGAGAATAGGAGTTGTCTCAGTGAGAGCACCAAGCACAGAAACATGAAAAATTGACACTTAATAATATTGAACTTTGACTCGATAAGGAATGTGAGTAGGGAAAAGAACAACAGTGATGTAGAAGTCAACCAGCTGTTTACACATACACATGCAATCAGGTGGAAGGAGTGACTGAATCAAATTTTGTGTAGATATTGGTGCAAGGTAAATGTGTAGCATTTGTAGAATCAGAAAGGTGTCGAATTTGCTCGAAATAGAAAGTGTAATGAAGAAAGATGGGGTACATTCATTCTCAGAGTTGGCGTGGGTAGGTGGGAGGGGGTACATGTAGTGCATCCTGCATGGACTCAGTACAGAAGGGATGGGTGAGATGTACTTCATGTGAGGCTTAAACTAGATGAACGGACAATAACATCCCCCACCTCAAAACAGCCATGTGCCAAGTGCAGCTTATGTACAGGACACAAATCCCCCCCCCCCCACACACACATACACACATTAGGTGGTGGTCGTGTGGACTCATTGTGATAATATGCTAATCACGTCATGTTGCATGTCCGTGGAAAATGAACTGGAAAATAAAGCAAATGTCCGGCCATGTCATTATGGACATGACTTGCACGTACTGTGGGATGGATAGAGGTATGGGGACATATCCTAATTGTGGTTATTAAAGTTGGAGAGATGGGGTCCTACCCCATCTCTCCTATACTCTGAGATGAGGTGAGAGAATGGTGTGAGTGGGAATTTAAAGCATATATGCTGGGTGTGGATGATAGGAAGGCAGGGAAACAGAAAGGAGGGACTAAAGGCATTGATGACATCAATGAAACATGTTAAAGGGACTGGAATTGCAAGAGGAAAGCTTTGAGTTGGGGGATAGACAAAATGGAAACGAGAGGGTATTCTACAAAGGAGGTATGTTGTAGGCACAATGCGGAGATTGGATATACCGGAGCGCGGGAAAGTAGGGTGAGAAGACGGGAGATTAGTTTCCATGTTTAATAGCTAGCCTGAAGTCGACCCTTGGCGCAGTGCGGAACACACGTCGGCCAACAGCGTACATGTTAGCCAGGAGGGTATCTCAAAAAGATTTGGAATTGATCCTGTCGGAGGTGATAATTCCAAAATTGAACTCACTGACCTTCTGGAGTGGATCCCCTCTTGTATTGTAAAGAGGGAGTCAGTTATAGGACTGGTATAGGAGGGGTCCAGTCTCTTATTTTGCAACTCAACCTATTTTTGTGCAGTTCACTTGTAGCAGAGGTCAAGCAGGGAAGTCTGTTCTTAGGGTGAGAAATGTAGGAGAACTGCAGGATCAAATAGTTACGGTGAGAACTGGTTTCCCAATCTTATTGAGATACCCTCCTGAAGAGAGTACGGAGAATAAGAGGGAATGGAGGTTTCTGTGCCTCGAGCTTCTGTGGTTATTTCGTTCATTAAGGGAGAAAATGCAACCTACATGTCGACGCCTTCCCCCCTTTTAAATGACTCAGCAATATATTATGCTGAGTACCATACTTTCAGGAGGAGGGGCGCATTAGGGTGGGAGGTTGTGTATGGGGTGTGGGTAGGAGGGGGCGAGTGTGCAGATCGTTCTGGAGCTCTGGCATGTTGGACTCAATCACTGTGGTAAAAATGAAGATCAGAGAGTAGAAAATATAGGTCACGGTTCCAGTTCAAAACGCTATGACAACCGATTGTGACATAGGTGTGTGAGAGCTTCAAGGACTTGTTTCTGAATTCAATCGATTTTGTGAAGTGAAGGGGAGTAAATGCTTCATAGAGTATTTAGACAGTCGACCGCCTAACGTAAAATGCAAAAAGGGAAAAAAATGACTAAAATGAAGTTCCATCTCAGACTAAAGAATTGAATACTCTAAAAATCACCTCCTGCATTTCTGAAAAATAAATCTAATGTGAACTAAAGGTGTAGACACATTAAACATTTAACAGCGTAAATGCTTTTACTTTCTTTGTCCTAGCCGATACCCATGATCATCTTGATTACGACATTGTGTATTAAAGAATATAGGCTGATAACCTCTGTTGTCACTACAAAGTATGTGTAGTTGTTTATCTAGAAAGATAGCCTTGTGGCTGTAGTTCATATTTGATATATATACCGGTAGTCTTACCAAAAGGAATGAATGAATATTTGAATCCGAATCAGTGTTTATATATATGCTAAAAATTGGTCTAGATGTCTGGAGAGTCATGAGACGTTTCTCAATCAGTGTTGCCTAGTATATCTATAGCACCCATATCTCCTACTGGATACAACTAGATCAAGCATTATTCTGTCTCCATTATTCACAAGCCACCACTATGGTTCCCCCTATATCTCACTGCAATAAAGCACCTAACCTCTTTATGGTGGGCCAGACCCGGAAACCAGCCTCGATCTTGTCACTTCCGGCAGCTGGCTCCAAAAGGGAATTCTCGGGCGGCAGCATTAGTACCGGAAGTAGGTGGCAGCACCTACATGGGCTGACTCTTAGTACCTCCGGTAGAGGGCACTATAGAGGGTCGCACACAGCTGACACCTATAAGAAATATGCTGAGTCTAATGTCACTCTCCAACAACCAGCGCAAGAGGTCTGGCGTCGACAGCTGTGGCAAGCAAAATATGGTCCATGAGAAATATGGTCGCGGAAATTCAAGCATATAGAAATTCACACAGTTTCTAGTTATACGAATAGGGGCAGTATCAGAGTTGTTGTAAACACGAATTCTATTAGATATTGTACCCGGTGGGATGTTACCATGGGTTTTCCCTTAAGAAAATAAAAACAATTTGTTTTGAGGCTACCAAACACATATCACTCTACAAGCAATACATTTATTGGCATTGGAGTAGAGTTTAAAGAATCTATCTGCAGAACGACTGATCTTATTTCTCATGGATCATATTTTGCATGTGACACCTGCGCCCAATGTTGTGCCCTCCTGTTTTTTCACTCCCCGTAGTTTGCCAAGATGACTAAAGGTCCGTATGCAGTCTAGCCTGGTGAACTGAATGAATATATGGGCTGATATTTCATTTGGTTCCTTTTATTTCATGTAGAGTAGATCATATATTGCCTCTGTTCTCCAGAGGGTATAAGTTCTGCTGGATGCCGCCATATCGCCAATAGATGGCTCTTATAGGAGACAATATATCCTGTTACACGGCCCTTTTATCGGTCATTTATCCAGTTACTACGGATTTCATGACGTGGGAGGACAGTATGCCGCCACTGTTATAGGCAAATCCGGGACTGAAAGAATGACTATAATAGATGTATACCCTTAGGACCTGCAGTGTATGTGGATATAGGGGCCTATACTGCTCTGGTACAGCAATGATAGCAAAGACCAGGAGAGCACTCAGCAGCTCTATTCATATCCAAGACATATACATGTGATTACAAAATACATCTGTTTTTTGTAATTGAAAGTTTGGTGTCAGGTGAATTTAAACCAGCAAATATACTGATAAATCCTACTTAACTATATCTTAATGCACGACCATACACAGAATAAAATACAAAAGCTGAGTGAAAAGTGAGAGGGAAGAGCTGCGAAGTTTTAAAAAAAGCCCTAATCAGCAGGTATTAGCAGGGCCTCCAAAATATAGCCTATACATGAAAAACAACCCTTTCATAATAGAAACACACGCCTTAAGTCCTAATGGAGGGACAGTATAGAGACTGTTGCTGCCAGATTGGGATTTGAAAGAGAGCTTATTTGTATACTTATCATTCCCTTCAGAGGAGCCAATATATCATGTCCCTTCAGAGGGAATGATAAGCCCTTCTTTGTATTTACCCCTCTTTCAAATACACATCCTTAAAGGCTCTCCAATTCTGCCAACAAATACCCCTCTCTGCTGCTGCTGATTGGAAGTAGTTCCCTGTCAGGACGCGTACAGGGATCTCGGCCGTTGAGCAAGCCGCTACAATCAAAACGGTCCCACTGATGACTTCTGTGTCTTTGTGTTCTAGCCCCCCTCTCACTATGTGCTGTCTCTCCATACCCTCTTGTCCCCACCACTGCTGTCACCTTATAGGCCGGAGCCGGGAGACGTAGTGGAGACCGCCATTGCTTGATCTGGATCATTGCGAGATAAGCATTGATGACAGCCTGCATGATGGGGACACATGCATCATCTACCTATAGCTGTCTCTTGTCACTGAATCTACAAATTAGGTACAAAATCCATACTATAAAATTGCGTCTGGTGAACGTATACATGTATAGAGTTTATCCTTTGAAATGGCTGTTGGTCCTAATTTTGTTTGAGAGCAAATATCTTTAAGACTGTGGAAAAGGTACAGGCCGGGGTCCAGCCTCTGGAAAAGTCAAACAGAGATTTCATGTGACCATCTCCATGGACCAAGAGGTGATCCATAATTATTGTGGCCACCATGAAAAAGCCCCGTGCCATGTCTGCTGAGTAAGCTCTCCCCTCCCTACACCACCCTCTTTCCACCCTCTGCTCCACCTTCCAACAACCTCCCGCTACACCTCACCAATACTCCTCCTCCAGCTCCAGACAGCCTAGTACCACCCCGCCGTCAGCGATCAGCAGTCCTGTCAGACACTGGTTGTACCCCCCTCCCCAACCATCATTCCAGTCCCAGGCCCCTCATTTCCTGTGGGCGGGTTGGCTTCTACAAGGTCATGGTTTGGCTGCTATCGCCTATCACTACACCCTCCTCCCTAGCTCCCCCAGCAATATACAGCCAACAACCTGACAGAAACCCTTTCCCCACTGCAGGACCACTACCACTACCCCATCTCCACCTCTTTACATTTCCCCTGTTTACCTTCTTGGTGTTTTTGTCTGAAAATGTCATTCTTTATGATATTCATTTGTGTGTCTACACAGAGAGAACACTGATCGCTTTGACGCATACTACACAGGTCACAATTTGTTTCCCACATGACATGTATGAAGGCATGTTGAATTAGGTTGACGCTCTCATATTTGGTTCGTCAACTCCACTTGACATGCTTAATGAAAAGACATCAAATATTTTTGATCCATTCACCTGAGTGCTAGGTAATACTGTGTGACAATTATGTAAGGGTCAAGAGCAGTTAATAGCTATGTACCAATGGTTCAATCAAGGCAGGCCTATAATAGAAGGCAGGAGATATCATAGTCCCACAAGCCTGCAACACTAAGGCACTTTTTCCATCTACAGAACTTCTACTTGTCTGAGGACCTCTATACAGTCTATAAGACAAGGGCATGGAGGTGCATGACAATGCCATCTGTCTCCATGCAATGAAGATACTGAGATTATAGACTGTGGGTTAACATACAATCTTTTGGTATTTTCACTGACCCACACACACGGTGTCTAACCTCTCCAGTTGAAGAATTCAGGATTGTGGGAGTCTATTTTGATATTCAATAACAAAATGCTAATTTAACAATAAAATAGAATTCACAAGCATTCGTTGATAGTATTTACAGACCTTAGTGATCTATTCGTCATGAAAACAAAATGACACAGATACATTAAATGTCTCAAGTGTTGGTAGTACCTCTTGGTAGTGATTAATCCTGGTACCAAAATGGTTGTTTTCCCCATCTAGTGGAATATCCTAGAACAGTTATGTATGTCAAACTGTCACATGTCAAGTGCCTTCGACATGGCCATTTCAAGGCATTTCAAGGCATGTCAAATCATATGAGGATTACTGTGTGCTACAGTTGTCATGGTGACATATGTGCACATGTCCCAATGATGTGTACTCTCTGTGTCAAATCAAGTTGACATGGGTATACATGTCACTTTGTCAGGAAGATTTTTTCAGTGTACGTTTCCTTCTATTACATGTGCGTCCACTCGCGCCTCGTCCTGTCTGAATTCCCCTGCCTACCTGGCTTCCTTGCTGACGATTCCTCGCCTTTCTGGCTCCCTACCTGTCTGCGTGACCTTCAGTACCCCTGTTTCTTCATCATTCACCCGTCCTTGATAGGCTATGCCACCCCAGTCCTTCACAACCCCCTACCAGCACATACACACATGCCCCTCTCCTCACACAGTGCCTGTCAGTGATCAGAAGCCATTCCAGTGTCCCCCAGATCAGGTGCCAGAATCACTGTTAACCAGTGTAGCTGCCATTGTAGGTTAACATTTAGGCATTGGATTATTCCTCTACGAGATCTGTCAAGTCAGTACATTTGCATGATGACACATGGTTACCTCCACTTGTCTGTAAGCATATAAACATCAATATGATGCAGTTATCAATATATCATCAAATGGGAGTGAATTGAGCTAAATGTAGATACCATGCATACAGGGAATCATACGAAAAACATTGTGAATACATTTGAACCTTCTATTCACAGATTGGTAATACAAATAAAATGTTACCATAACATGTGCGTATAGACAATAATATTGCCAGCACAGTGTTTGGAAAAAGAAGTTTGTACCAATTATAAAGAAAACCTGGAAATCCTGCAGCCCATATGCCATATCATCCAGGCTCAAAGTGCTAAAGCACCGTGTATTGGAGTTAATGATAGAGAAGAATCCTTTTCATCATAGCTAACCATATGCTTGTAGCACCAACTTATAATTAGTAGCCACCCTAGTCACTGAGTGGCCTCGTAGGCAGACTCTTTATCAATGTCAGCTGATTGAGTGTCAGCCATCCATGATTTAATGATTCCCCCATCACGATCAATATGTGAGATGCTAGTAAATATATGACCTGCAGTACGTTGTGCTATGTCTGCTACCGTCTACAAAATTACAGAGCGGTGTTTCACAAACTCCACTTATTATCATTATTATTATTATTATTATTATTATTATTATTATTATTATTATTATTATTATTATTATTATTATTATTATTATTATTATTATTATTATTATTATTATTATTATTATTATTATTATTATTATTATTATTATTATTATTATTATTATTATTATTATTATTATTATTATTATTATTATTATTATTATTATTATTATTATTATTATTATTATTATTATTATTATTATTATTATTATTATTATTATTATTATTATTATTATTATTATTATTATTATTATTATTATTATTATTATTATTATTATTATTATATTGTGTGATGTCGATTGCTAAACATTATGAATCGTCAACCAATCTTTGCCTTATTTAAATGGCCTTTTAAATGTACAGTCCTATTGTATATTCCTTACATGGCAATACATCTATTGGACTATTATAGTCTGATAAACAATAATTTGAGAAGTATCAAGCCTATGAATAATAATCACTTTTGTGCGGCTGGATTGAGGTGTATATATTGTACCAAATACACCAGATTTCTGATAGGTACCAGCAAGGACGTCTTGAATACAAATCATATAAAGTACGAAATTACCAACAATAGTTTACGAATATTTTGCAAAATGATTATTGAGAAATAATGAGATAAGCTGATTTTTAGTACATTTTGTCACTGTGTAACACGACCTGCTAGCCATTTCTCAGACACTACAATCCTACCCCTCTCCCTCCGAGTTCAACCACCCCTACGATCCAGTCTAATTGTAGTGATTGACCCTTGGTGATCATGTATTACCTACGATTGCCTATACAGGTGCATGCTTTTTCCCTCTGTATCTGTTGTAATCGTAGTGATTGACCCTGTAGAATGAAGAATTCCCTTCCGATCCTGGCCACGTCAGTACGATTTCAGGGTGCTCAAAACTTAGTGTCTGAGAAATGACTTCCTGGTCTTGCCCTGGGCTGTGGCTTCAGTCAATAACTGCATGTTAGCGAGCCTGCATATTGTTTGAGCCAGACAGCCTTTACAGCCACTTACAATATTTTCCACATCCGGGGAACTCCCCTTGGACCAATCTGTCTTTTCTGGACAGGTCCCTGCAAATACAGGAAGACGTAAAGCGTTTGCGCTACTGCACCAAGCTGATGTCGGCTTAAGAGCCTATGTCTTGGTTCTGGGAAATCCTGTGCTGGCTTAAGTTGGCAGATTTATACGGAGCCCTGGAAAGAACATCTGTTTTCTACACATTTATTTCTAGAGTTTGTTTCCGCAAGAAGTATTTTCGTTTCCACAAGAAGTATTTTCGTTTCCGCAAGAAGTATTTTCGTTTCCACAAGAAGTATTTTCGTTTCTGCAAGTAGTATTTTCGTTTCTGCAACTTTTATTTTCATTTCCGCAACTTGCATTTTCGTTTCCGCAATGAAAATAAAAGTTGCGGAAACAAACTCTATAAAAAATGTGTAGAAAACGGATGTCCTTTTAGGGCTCCGTAGGTTTAAGCCAGAGATAAACTTAATGACATCTACATCTTTCCTACCTACATGTGTATAATTCTGACAAAATGAGATCGCATCCTTCTCATAGATATTCTGGAGTGAGAGTTTAAATTTGTAACGGCACTAATTACATATCGCTGCTGAAGAAAGGTTTTCATACTTCTTCCTATCCCCATCCCCCCACACCACCCTCTGAGGCTGAGTGCTGATCCAGAACATTCAAAAGTATACCTGTCTGAGGACCATACTATATAATATAAGTGGGCTGGCACCAACTACCCTTGTCTTAGCATGGTCTGCATTCCTGGGCCTCTCTCTACTCACCAAACCCTGTCTTCTCACTAAACCTGACATGATATAATGTCCTGTAGTTGTGTGGCCACTTGGTGCGTCTGCATTCTGCCCCTGCATCTGGATTTTTCCGACCGAATTCTTTAAACGTTTTCAAATGTCCCTCCCTTTCCTTGGTGACTGCTTCACTTTGTGCTGACTGAAGCGTCTTTGGTACGACATAAAACGATATCTTTTCACTCGAGAAGAGCAGCTCACTTTGTGGCACCTGCTATTTTGAATGTCTTAGTTTGTTGTTTCTCGTGTTATTCACTTTCACTTAAAATCTATCCAGGGTTATTCAGAGTGTATAGTTATTCAGAGTGTATATGGTTTCCATAGAATGAGAATCTAATCAGTAGGGGATGGGGGGGGGGTGGTGGTCATCGTTTTGGACAAACCTCCCTACATATCTATTGGAGCGAGAGAATCCCACTCTAACCGTAAAAGTGGAGAGAATGAGTTCCATACCAGGTTTTATTTCAGCTTAAAAACCAGTTATTAAAACCTTAATAAACAGGCAATGTGTCTTACATGACTGTGACTGCTGTCTGTCTCTCCCTCTATTCCTCTTTATATCTCTTCCTTATTTCGCTCTTTTTCACCCTGTATGTCTGCCCCCCCCCCGCACATGAACGATTATTCATGAACATCAAATTACTTCAGAATAAAAATGAAATAAAAATAAAAAAGTCTTGCAATTCACAAAATGTCATGACTGACCTGCCAGATTCACTTCACTCCATATATAGTTCCCCCTTCTCAAACCGCCCCCCCCCCCAACTACAACAGACTCGTATGAGTAGCGTTCACTTGAGCAACTCACGCGGTGCCTATTGGCTACAAGCGGGTGTTCAGCTGGTTTTGGTGACATACACTGATAAGAACTGATAAGATGGGACCAGCATGTCCCTGGAAGTGGGTGTTACCCAGGGACAAGGTACCCATCATAGTATGTCTTACCAGTGGGGTTTACATCAACCAGCGAAGTTCAAGATTGTAAATCCACTAGGCATCCATACTGAGTCCTATACAGTATTACCATATTAAGACTTGACTCTGGCAGTGAGTGAGTGAAGTGGCCGTATTGGCCTCTAGCTGGTTCCGGCGGCACAGACTGATAAGAACTGATAAGATGGGACCAGCATGTCCCTGGAAGTGGGTGTTAACCAGGGACAAGGTACCCATCATGGTACATGTATGTCTTATCAGTGGGTTTTAGCTCAACCAGCAAAATTCAAGATGGTGGCTCTACTAGGCCTCCATACTGACTGCTATATGGAGCTGTCACTGCATAAGCTACCTCTCAGAACTGACACATACAGAATACAACCAGCCCTTACTAAGAAAAGCAATTTGTAAGTTTCTAAATTAGATATAGGACGCAGGTCGATCTTAAATTATATATGCAATCTATGGGATATAGAGGGACTCACGATTCGTTAGCTTTGATTGAAGGATAGTACAGCTATAGTGAAATGTGATTACTGTGAGACTTTTGGGACCAGCAAATATGGCAGGCCTAAATGAGTAAGCTCGCTATGACTAAAATGCCTTTCATTCAAGTTAATTGTGTAACTGAGCAAATTTGCTTTTCATGACAAAATTTTCATTACAACGGCATTGGTAGCACGGATTAAAGTTCTTGGATGTCAATAAAGTCAGATCCAAGTCTGTGAAAGTGTATTATGTTTTCAAACATATTAGATTTTTAACAATGGCGATGTATGGAGTGCACCGCTGGGTAATGTCAGATGGATCATGCCATCTGCATTTAAGACAAAGTTGAAGTATTGCCTCATCAAAGAGGAATATCATCCAACAAGATGGTCTGACTATAGCCCTAGGGTACTAAATGTATTTCAAGTCAGGCACTTTGAAACTGACAATTCTATTCATTCAGGAAAGCTGAGAGCTCTCCTGAAGGTGAAAGCTCTCTCTCTCTCTCTTTCTCTTTCCTCTCTCTCTCTCTCTCTCTCTCTCTCTCTCTCTTTCTCTTTCCTCTCTCTCTCTCTCTCTCTCTCTCTCTCTCTCTCTCTCTCTCTCTCTCTCCCATGAAGATCATGGTGTAGACTAAGTGGTTGCTTTGGTACACTGCTGAGAGAGTTAACCTAACCATGGGATCTGCAGACATTGAGTGATTAGAATGTAGACGGTATTGGTGAGTAGAACGATGTAGTTAGGTGATGTGTGAGCTGCTCCTAATTGCCAGCGCCGTCTTGCATGTTCACTCTCTGCAAGGGCGAGTAGCTCGCTTTGTTCCACGACTATAGCACATACAGAACCACATGACGAATGTTCACAATTCGTACTTTGCAGCCTCAGGCTGAAGAAGGCAATCTTGCTCTTGGAGTGAATTCTTAGTAAAAGCTAATTTCCCCATATACCTTCCCCTAATGGAACTTTATTTGTATAAGTCTTAGTATGGAGATGCCTAGTGGATCCACTATTTTGAATTTTATTGGTTGAGGTAAAACCCACGGATAAGACATACAACTTATCAGTTCTTATCAGTGCATGTCACCACAACCAGCTCCAGACCAATATATGAGAAGTGTATGCTTCTCATATAATTGGTCTGGTTAGATTCCTGTTGAATCGTTAATAATGGTAGCCGCTGGGTCCACATAAAGGGCTAGGTACGATAAAGTTGATGATTACGTTAATTTAGATTAAGTGCTGTTTTCACAGGCATAAATAGGTCGGGTTAGCACTAATCCGACCGATTTTCTCTATACTTTTGATATATTATAAATCATCGGATTAGGGCTATTCCAACTGATTGTATGCCTGTGGAACCGGGGCTTTACATGTCCAGCTATTGATGAACAGGTGATTGTTTCAAACTTGATAGATGTGCATGCCACCTCTCGATACACCCGACAGTGCAGTGTTGTACAGACTCTTTACTCCTTCAGCCCTCCTTTCTCCCCTGTGTACCAGATGTGCCATTACTCCTATTTACACTGTCTCCTATGACCGTCAGGTTAAGCTCCACCTCCCACCCTCACCAATCCCTTCTCCAGATTTAACTGACCTCCTAAGTATACTAGAACCCAACCCCTTATGCCTGCTCACAAAATAAGAGGCCATTTTAAATTCCTCAGAGACGAAACTAGACTAGTGTATTGATCTAAAGGGTAAGCGGTATACATATATATGATTCACATTACATGGACAATGTTCTAACCTTCCTATACAAAGTGAATCTAGAGTGAATGGTGTGACATACAATAACACGTTTACGTTAACTTTGCACTTGTTTTATTATGCCTGATGGTGAATTGTTAAGCTGATGGATATACTCCTATATAGTGTACATGGCACTGTGCCACGTCAAGGTAATACAATTGAGCGAAACACTGGATAAGTGCCACTCAGCACGTTAAGTCCATGTCCATATAAGCCGTGTGTCCACATGGCGATAAAGTTTGGTGGCGACAAAATTCTAGATGATGAAAAGACTTTTCTCTCCATTTTCGATGATAATATCTAACATGTTTGATTTTTGCCATCGGGAATGGACGATAAAAGTGGTTCTATCGTCGGGAATGGACAACTAAAGTGGTTTTATCGTCGGGAAATTTTGTCAGTACCAATTCTATCGCCCTGTGGACACAAGGCTATAGTGTCCTTTCTTGTTTGCCCCTTGACTCTCTCCCTTCATAGCGTCCCTTTCTGTCTGCCTGCCTCCATCCCCACCTCCAAACCCAACCTCCCCTCTACCTGTCTCCACCCATGTCCCTATGCCTAATACTGAGTGCAGGACTCTTTACCAGTCACCCCTCTGAGTGCAAACCACAGGGATGAAGAAGTAACAAAAGACCTGCATTTCATTATAGAGGTTTTATCATAATGCGTCTGAGTCTAAAGTATCAAAGGATCACTATAAAAACATGACCGTTGCCTTCTTTTTGTCATTGGTTGTAAAACTCTACCGTCTTCACCAACTATTTGAAGATTGCTCTGAAATAGTTGGTGGTTTTGTTCAAAGGTTTCAAAGGTATTTTAATGAGTCCAAGTCTATTTTATAATGCAGACCCTCATTTACTTTATATAGTCTTGCTTTCTTTTATAGGATAAGTTCGTTGAGGACGTTCTCAAACTGTAATAATAAAGCAATTGGCTCTTTAAAAGAGACCGGAGTAAATTACAGGGGTCACCAAGGAAGCAATTATAACATTCATGAGAGATGAATGTATACACGTTTGATATCCCCTGCATTTTCTGTTACACGGAAGAGTTTTCTGTGTTGGCATGGATTTTCCAATACATGAGACCTAGTTTCCATTTCACTCTCAGATACTGACAAAAAATTGTCGGATTTTATTGGAGAGAAGAAGATGGGGAGGGTGGTGGATTAGCTATTACTCGTTGCTATATCCACTTCACAAGCTGATAGAAAGCGCTGTAAACACCAAGCGATCCTGTTCCTTTGTGCTAACTTTGGGTGTTTCCCTTTTATCCCTTTTGGTTTTGTAATAGATC
Source organism: Acholoe squamosa (assembly GCA_949317995.1). Lineage (NCBI taxonomy): Eukaryota > Metazoa > Annelida > Polychaeta > Phyllodocida > Polynoidae > Acholoe > Acholoe squamosa. The sequence goes on along the minus strand of OX439036.1, from coordinate 59,829,440 downwards.
CCTAACAGAAAGAACACAGTCACCTTACACTGAGTAGTACAGGAGGACGGGCAAAGGGAGCAGGTTGTGACTGGTGTGTGTGTGTGTGGGGGGGGGGGGCAGTCTGCGGATCACCCCGCGAGATGGCGCTACAGGCGCCCTGATTCCATTAGTGACGAGGCCAGCGTGGCATTGATGACTCTTTCTCTCTCTATTCTCCCTCCCCTCGCTGAGCCCCCACTCCCCTGTCCTCATACCTCCTGCCTACACCCTTCCCCTTCTGCCCCCACCTGCCTCTTCCACTCAGTCGTTTTGATGTATTAGCCCGGCCTTGGCTGCTGTCACCTTGGCACCCCTTCCCCTATACCATCAGATCCACCAACCCCTGGTTCCCCTTTTCTTCTTATTATTTCTGTCCATTTTTACCGAAGTCCTATTGCCCCCCGCCCTGTAATTCTCATATTCGTCCGTCTGAGGGGTCTGAGCCAGTTCTATATCACTTCGGCTGGTTCAGGCTATCACCAAGCCAACCTTTTCTTTGTTGTGCCTGATGCGTGAGAGTAAATGAATTAGGTGGATGGGATTTACCAATGAATCAATGGAAAACCTCACCACCCCGATTCAGGTGCAGGATAGAAAATGGTAAATCACTGCTGTGCTTATCTTTGTCATGTAGCCAACATAAGCAATAGCATTCGTTTTTATAGTCGTGTAAACCCTATTGCGTATCCCTTCAATATATCTTTATATCTGTAACACAGTTGCAATTGGATGACTCCTTCTAACCCCTCCCCCCGAGTCTAGCTTCTGAGACAGGCTTAAATAGAGTATAAATACATTTATATGCACCGAATTGTGGTTTCTGATCTGTTTGGCCTTTCATTCTGCCACAAACCCAAGCATCAAATGCAATTATGTTTTTTTAATAACAGTGTGTCAAGCCAAGCGCTCGGGCCAAACGTTTCTTCTATCAGATAACTTGAAGCCTGTATGTGCTCTCTTAATTCATATTATGGTCATCCCTGCCTATGTACATGACTGCCCTCCCTGCATATACCTACCTCCATCTCCTAATGGCTTCTATCTGCTTTTACCTTAGTCTAAAAAGGTTAATAATATCCTCTATTCAGAAGCCATTGCTAAGTACTTCACAGCTGGCTTCTAGGAGGGTGGCAAAGTGTAATGCGTAGCCCTACCTTAATGGAATCTTCCAGCTAAATCTACTTAGAATAATTCGCCCCCCTTTCAACCTCCTACTTCCCCCATCCTACCAATGTATACATTATGTAGGGCCTTTCGTCAGGACATGGCGGTGTGGAGTGGACCATGCAGACGACCGGAACGGCAATGCACATGCGCAGTAGAAGTTGCTTCGGGTTTCAGTTTACCCACAATTCCAGCAGAGCTGCCTTTCTACAATTTTTTTGCAGCTGTATAGCTCACTGGCACCTAGACAGAAGGCCCTTACCTTAAAGGTGGTTTTATGTCCTAGGTTCTAGGTAGAAGTGGGATCTTTAGGCACTAAGTTTTGGGCACCCTGAAATCGTACTGACCTGGCCAGGATCGGAAGGGAATTCTTCATTATACGGGGTCAATCACTATGATTACAGCAGGTACAGGGGGAAAAGGCATGCACCTGTATAGGCAATCGTAGGTAATACATGATCACCAAGGGTCAATCACTACGATTGGACTGGATCGTAGGGGTGGTTGAAATCGGAGGGAGAGGGGTAGGATCGTAGGGTTTAAGAAATGGCTAGCAGAACGACTCCCACGAGGGAGTCTGGTCCACAGTCTCGCGCTCGCGATATCACGCTCCGTGAAAATCCCAAGAGAACTGTGCTCGGCCCAACCATATTGGATATATAGAAAAAGAAAAAAACTGACGTCTGTGTAGGATGGTGATTGCTTCTAATGGTTATACGTCGTAATACATCTGTATATTTCTTTCGTTTGACTCCTTCCTTCTCTCGCCGCAACCCTCCTCTAGTTGAGTACCCTGTCTGTCACCTTTTAGTCCACCTAGCCCCTATACCTAGATGTGCACATGTATACATGAATATACCAAGGGTTCGTAACAACCTCTTTTACCCAAACATCTCCCAAATCCCCCCATCTCCAATTCCCTCACCCCTGACTGCCTTCTTGCCGCGCTTCCGCCCAGCAGACGACATTTAGAGGCAATTGCTGCTGGTTCTGGACGGGTTGTACGTATTACCCTGTGCCTCGACGGGGTCCATTATGTATCCAGGCGAGCGTGGATTGAATTGACAGTCTGTCCGCCTCCTGCTTTCCACATCTACCCTGCCCCTCCCCTACGCGCTTTGTCAAAACCCCTGCAACTCTCCTGGGAGAGGTAGGTGGATCCACTCCTACCACTTGTGTGGCATATAAGGACAAAACAGGTTGACGGCAGTGCCATGTAAGAAGCAGTAACAGGGGAAATCAATAGCAAACCAAAAACTGATTGACTCTTTGCAATCCAATTTCACCACAAACCAATCATTAAGGCTTAGGAGTTTAACCATCTGATTACAGGAAAGAAGCAGCTTGGCGACAAAATGGTCACCTGGGTTACACAGCGCGGTTACACACTATATATAGCCATAGAGCTATAAACCTTATCTGTGTGACCCGACTGGGCATCAGTTCTCCATCAGAAAGGCTCCTTGGTAACCCTACCCCCTAGCCCGTTGCTGACATTCTCAATACCTACAGATGAGTCCCTGTAGATTTCTCACTGACTCCATGTCATTTTCCAAAATAGAGGTTATCTGCTCCGGACGGCATGTTTTCCAATGAATTCACCAACCTAGTCGCTGTGTAAATGGGTGCTTTGTTTTCATCGTGCATATAAAGGGAATGACTGATCATTGCATTCCAACTACATTGAATTCAAACCAACATGAACAGCAATTAGCAATGTACGGTAGGGATTGAGAGAGAGAGAGAGAGAGAGAGAGAGAGAGAGAGAGAGAGAGAGAGAGGAGGGCATGCATGGGCATGGAATAAGAGAGAAATAGTCAATTAGACGGGATCATATTGGGACACATGGTTGGGATATAATGCAGTGTCTAGTGTTATTAATGTTAAGCATGTATTTTTCAGATTGGTGTGTACGCAGCGAGTTGGGTGGGCAGGATGGCGTTGGGTGATGTCCCAGAGCTGGGACTCATCAACAGACAAAAGACCCATGCCATAGACTGCAGCAGACAGGGAGGGGCTTTGTCACCATTGACGTTTTTATAATGAGCACTGGGACCGATAACAACAAGACGTCAATAAAACGCCGACGCGCCACCGAGCGGGACGCGCAAAAACATGCGCCTATAGCACTGTGCACGCGTCCACTGTGTATGCGTATCGGGAAATAAAAAATGAGTATGAAAGGAGTGTATTTACGTTAGGAACTCACATAACATACATACTTTATGGTAGGCGGGCACAATTAAAAAGAGATCCCAGCCACTGATTTTACATCCCTAATTAAAGTATGACTAATTGTCAGAGAGGCCGTGCGCAGAATGAAGCTGAGTTTTAATTCACATTCTCAAAAAAGTATGTCCCATTAGAACAAAAGGATGAGTTATTATTTTATTTTCTGAGTGGTGGCGGAACCGTGGGGGATGTTGGGGATACACTTTTCAGGATTGCCCTATATCGATAGATTATATAGAATATAACCAAAATTTGCACCCCCATCTCCCAGATATAAACATCAATCGAGCCATGATATCTAAAATGTTTTACAGGAAAGCGCAACAGTAAATTGTTGACAACAAAAAATTCTCCTGTCAAAGGGCATTTTCCAACAATTGTCAACCAGACACACACAAATTTGCACCACTGTTCAATTGCATTTAGGTCCTGTTGCAAGATTCAAGATTCTTGTCTGAGACCACCAGCGCTAAATCGTCGCGCTAAATCGTCTATGTAGAGGAAGTAGTTGCTGTGTGATATCATTGAAAAAGAGTGGCCCTTTAACAGAGCCTTGTGGCACTCATACATGCACCTCCTTTTTGTCTAACATAATACATGTATGTCAACATAATATTATGTTGATTTGCCTTTGTTTGCTGGAATCTTGATGATAAGTAACTTGTTAACCAGGTGATGTAATCATCACCTAGTTAGTGCCCAGCCTTGTGCAGTAGCACTGAGTTGTCGACCATGTCGAAAGCCTTTCTCAGATCGAGGAAGACTATGGCTGGCTGCTGTCCCTCATTTCGTGCCTTGTACACTTCTTGAGTCAGTCCATACACTGTGTCTGCTGTAGATTTCCCTGGTACATGTACAAAGCTAGACTGATGTTGGGTCATTATTTCATTGGTCATTAGATGACTAATTATCTTGCGATGTAGGACCTTTTTTTTCTGTACGTTTGGAACATATATTGGTGACGCTTATGGGTCTCCAGTTGGTGACCTTGCTGCTGTCGCCAGTTTTTGGGGGCATGAGTGTGCTTGTGTTCCACTGCTATATCTGTTGTGATTTTGGTGTAGTCCCCACAGTCACCACAGGTTGTAAATTACATGAATTTCTGATACCGAGCTCTCCAAGGGGTATTCGACCTATAGACAGTGCCTACGTTGCTGGACTGCATTAGATCCACTACAAAGTATTGGGTGATGCAGTTTTAAAAATGTCTATTGGTGAATAGATTAGTACATAAAGGAATAGAATGCATAGATTAGAAAAGATTGAGGCTTTGACGTGTGAATTGTTGCAGAGCAATGGAATAACACACAGAATTGAAGACATGATTAAAGAATAACCGGTCAGAATGTTGCCAGAACATTAAAACTATAGTATTTAATGGTACGCTTCCTCTCCTAGGACGTGCCAAATAGCTGACGCAGCGAATCTTACTTTGCTTCATCTAGGGCTACGTGAAATAGTGAAACACAAGCTTGTCTGTGAAGTTCTTTGAATACAATCTCGTGTAAGTGTAGAATATTCAAACCTAGGGCGTTGTCTACTGTTACGTTCATCAAAGAACACCTCCATAACCATGGCAACCTTACCCAAGAACAGAGAACCAGCCAGGAAGTGTGCCATACATCTCAACAAAACTCGTGAAGTCTATGCCATTGTACTGGGAGATGCACCCGTTTTATGAGATGAAGACGCTATTTAGAGTGTTTGCGCTATAACAGTGATATGGCTTTACCGATTTATATTATTTTGTTCATACAATAATGAAAAGGGTCCTATATCATAAAGTGTAATTTGGGTGCTAGATACTGGTGAAAGAGATTTGCTACAGAGAGCAGTGACTGGAGAATGTATTCAGTATATATCTATTTGCATGGAGATTAGGGACATCACTTCTCGGAAAAGGAAAGTCACGCGAACTCCCATGCATATCACAGTCTAGCCTGCTGTGATATATAAAGCTTTTCTCGAGAGAGTACATCTAGATCAATAATACTACACTAAGGACTCGTTAGGAAAGCTTAGCAGGGGCGCGCTTTCTCAATGACGGAGCATGGCTCCTGGATCCCGAGAGTATGTTTTACTGATCCATCCACTTGGCAGAATTAGCAGTAACTACATCTTCAGCACAGAATGAATATACCGGCTGCACACAAATAATTATCCCCCAGTGGGCCCATACCTCTGCGCTTGATGTTGATGCATAAGGTCGAATACCACATGGTGATTTGAAACCTTAAAATCTCTGCGATTTACAACCTGTTGCGCATTTGGGTACTACCTTAAATTGCAACAGATATAACACATGATGAGGAATAGAACACAAAGACAGTGTTGCATTTAGGTCAGAATATGGTACACGGAGATATAAACATGATTTAAACCATTTGCTTAGGGGAAGTTGTCATTTCTTAGTATACACGTAGTGTTATGTGTGTGTGTGTGTGTGTGTGTGTGTGTGTGTGTGTGTGTGTGTGTGAGGTGGGGGGTTGTAAATTGTTGCATGCATTTTTGAGAATGTTTCTGAGCGCGACCCTGTTACCCGGCCCCCGCACTTCCATGTCCTTTATACACCATCCTCGTTACCAAAAGCACTGATATAGGGGTCTTATTTTTCAAGGTTTGCATATCTATGTTTTATGAAATATAGGGGTCTTTTTTTTTTCAAGAAAAGTCCTTAAAATTGAAAATAGGGAGTTTTTCTTTTTCAGAGGGACTAGCAGCATTTGCATAGGAATTAAAGTGAAATGGCATCATGTTCCTAGACACAGAAAAATGGAACAGTGATTCTATTATCTTCATTTGTTATATTCAATGACATTTACATTACTGGACTAGTCAGTGTTTCCCTTGATAAAGGGGTGGAGTAAGTTCTATGTCAGCATTTTCCTGTAAATAGGGGTACCTTTTAGGCACCAAAAATCGGTGTTTTTACTCTAAATAGGTACCTTTTTAACTCCAAAATCCGTGGAAAAGGGATATTTTTCATTTCAAGTAACGAGGATGGTGTCAATTGACATTCAGAGTGCAGGGGCCGGGCCCTGTTATCTATAGTTGCTCAAATAATGTTCAAGGTCTGCATTGAAAAAAAGGTGAACTAGAGGAGGCTAGCTTTCCCCTCCCCGAAATGCAGCCATCCCAAATTCCTTCTTGATTTCAAATGTGTGACTGGCATGATGCAAATTGATTGAAACATACTTTATTCATTTCTAAACTGTCTCCCTTTTCTTTTTTCCTTGTAATTTTGTCGCTGTCCTTTCCTCCTAACATTCATGGTTTCCCCTCTTGCTTTCTTTACTTTTCATTATAGCAGCTTCGAACTGTCTAGAACTGTCTAGAACAGTTCTCTGCAGTTATTTGCAGTTAACATTCTATTCGTTCAGTTTCATTCCCGTGTTTCTTAGCCGTAAATACTGTGGTCGTAGATATTTTCACTTATATAAATTTTCGCGGAATTGTCAAAAAAAGACAGATTCATGTGTATTTAGATTCGCGGATTTGTGCTTTTAAAATTACTTTATTTAATCTAGACTCACAAAACTTGATTTATCTGCAATATATACCTGATTTTATAGTACCAAAACCTTCCTGGTAAGGTCTATATACAGAGGCATAGACTGTCACAGCCTCATATCGCAGCCACATGCATACAGATTGATTTAATTAGTAGCAGTCACAAATGTGAAAGTACATGTATTTGCTTGTCAAAGCAATCTAAAAAAAAGAAACAATAACGTTTGTAGTGATAGCTACATTAGTTTCTGTTGTAGTGTGTAAGTGTATGGGGGAGGCTGCTAACCCCACCCCCTGCCCCTCTCTCTCTCACACACACACAGAAACACTGTCCACCCCCTTCTCCCACCTTAGCTAGATCTATGCTTTTTGGCTAAATTTTCAAGGAGCACATGAATTCACGGACTTTTAATTTCCGTGAAAAACGCGAAAATATCTACAGCGCGAAATAAAGTACGACCACAGTAACCATTTTCTATTTAGATTGGGATAACTTTCTGGATAGGACTTTTTCAAACAGTCTCATCACCTTCGCCGGGGATGGCTTGGGAGGCAGATATCTGACCCAGATAGAGGGGAAATTGAAAACAAGCTCTCGAAAGGCTTTTGGATCTTGCATAATCTAAGTGGGTAAAAAAGACCAGGGACCGAGATTAAATTCCTGATAAAAAGCAGATCCCCGTAACAGGATGAGATAAGAATGGGTCTATAACTGAATAGGAACATCTATGCACTGTATATGAATATCGATAAGGATTAAATCCGATATTGTAAGTGCATCAGAGTGTTATTTAATTTGATAAAAAAATGCAATGGTTGAATTCTTTAATTATAATACCACGTGAATTAGAACACCAGTTTTCATTTAAATCTGACGAATATTTCAATGTCGGATTCATTTCAATACTCCCATGTGATTACAGTGTTTGCCATTGTGGCGAATTCCCCTCTGATAAGATAGATTTTCATCAAGTTCTGGCACAAAATATTCAGAATTCACACTTAATTTCAGTAGCTAAAAAGTACATAGACTAGAATCAATCAATGAAGATGCCTCCCACTTTCAGGACAAATCAGTTAAAAACTGTTGATATGAATATTAGATCATTAGGTCCCATAAATCAATCAAATTTTAATTAGAAAGAAAGCATGAATGTAAGTGGGGATGGCAGTAGGGACAGATTCATCATTTAGCCCTCCATTCCCTCGTCTCTAGCCCCGCTAGCATCAGCCCACATGCATAAACATTACTTGATTATATAAAGTGTAATTACTCGGGGCAAGGCGGGAGTTGGTGAGTCAAAGGGGTTGATATTTAAAGGTATTCATTGGAGACTATGGCGCCAACACCATGGGATTAATAGATCACAGGACCTCCATGGTGGAGTTGGTGAAATAGACGGGATCGTGGAGAAAAGCAAAAAGTACATAGAACGAGTATACAGGCAACAAATAATGACAGTAGGCACAGAAAAGTGGGATGACCTACTTAAATCAAACACAAGAATGAAAGATACTCGGTCATAGGCTTATAACATTAGCCAATGAAGAGACCTCACGTGTCTATCGCGTCATTAGAAAAAAAAAAACAAGAGAAAAAATATAACTCTTGGTCATACTAGTATATTTCCTGGTTATGTCACATGGATCTGAGATCAGGTCTGCTGTGCATATGATCAGGAATCTGATGTAACTCTTGTTTAGTGCTGTGTGACCCTGACCGCCGGAAGTCGATACGTATTGGCCAGCAACCTTGTCTCCTATATTGACACACTCTTAGGAAGTCTAGAGTAATCCCCCTCCATAGAATACATTGCATTATGTGTAAATACTGGACGCCTGTATGATAAGATATTATCTTTACATCAATCCATTTGATCAAACCAGAATGTTCCAATTTTATTCATTCCATTTTTGTTTACTTTTGATATTAGATTAGACTTTAGATAAAAGTACATTGTCAGTTTAGGAAGGTTGACCTCTGATTGAAGGGTAGAATTAGGAAATATCCAAAGGGCGTTGTTCCTGTGCAGGCTGATGGCAGTGTGTGATGAGGTTATGGAGTGGATAGAAGAATTTGCCTTTCTGTCCGTCTCACACGGCAAACAGCCAGTATAGAGCTGCTTGGTGGAGCGAGAGAGACTTTTACATGAATATTGTATCTATACCAATTAGGCCTCTCTCCATGCCTGTACAATTTAGTTGATTCGCCCCTTTTCAATTCACCCACAGTCCATGACGTAGAATCAGTGCCGCTTCAACAACCCCATTTTCGTGTACTACTTAGTACCTACTCTTCTAATGCGGTTTGAGACTTTGACAGTGTCTATTCAGCGTGGCAGTTAGTCTGTTGGTTTGAGTCTTTATACAGTTGTGCATCCTAACTGATATGGACAGGCAATTATGACAGTGTTGCTATTTAGATACGCAGGTCCTGAGAAGTTCAATGAGCAGTTTCTCATGCTTATACCATTTGTTCTCTATCGTGTTAGTCCTACTTTTAAAAGACGATGTAGTTATAGACGCACACTAAACAAAACCTACATTACAACTATCCGCATCACCCATGAGCTGTAGGATAGGTTTAGGAACAGCAATCCTGCGGCTAATTAAACATACTGGGGATTTTGTAGTTAGCACGCAACTCAGTCAATAATTGGCGGTCTCAGCTGTTGTGCCATTATCTCAAACTATTACAACAGCAATATTTATGTGGTTAGGAGAGATTCTTGTGCTGGGATAGATGTTGTCAGTCCTCCCCCCCCCCTTTCTTTTACTAAAAAAAAACGACAACAACAAGAAGAATGTGGCAAGGACCACGGATAGGAGTTGCGCTCATAGATCATTGCAACATCGCTAGCCACTGCGGGTGACGTCACTGAGGCAGCATGACGTCACCAATGACGTCATAGGTGACAGGGAGAAAACCGAAAACATTATGGAGTTGCTACGGTCGCTACGCTCCCGGCCGCTAACGCGGCTTGCAACTCCAAAAAAACAGCCCATATCATTTCTTCTACTATGCTTACGTTCTCTGCTATCTTCCTCCCTCCTTCTTTTCCTAAGCTATCTTCTCTCTCTCGGGTGGGAATCGGGAGGCCCAACTATTGGGCTGGCAAATTAAAGACTCCCACCACCATCAATTGTGACAGCGGTACCAGGGATAAGGAACCCAGCAGAGCTGGCTGGCTCGAATTTTATCTCATCTCGTGCCTTCCTTGCGGCCGACACTCAAGGGTGAGAGGTCCCGCGGGTTGTATCCACACCGAAGTGAGATTACCATTGTGGCGTTGCTTGCCCGGACCCTAGTCTAATGGGGAGGGGGGATGATGGTGACCGCATCTATGGGAAGATAGAAAGCATGCCCCTACACTTTTACCGAGGCAATGGTTCTTTAACATCCGTCACTACATAGGCATAGTGAGAGATGGACAGGCCTGTTTTAAGTCATTTGTCTGCCATGACCGCCGAGAGACTTTCCAGCACAGCCTAGCCAGAGCAGGGAGGAACTCAACCGACACCTTACGGCGACGTTTGGAACCACCACTGTGCCCCGGCCGGGCCGGGAACCGAACCCACGACCTTACGGCCTGTGAGCGGACGCGCTACCGACTGTGCCACACCTCCCGGCTGAACCCAGCAGAGGCTGGCTCTGGCTCGAATTTTATCTCACCTCGTGCCTTCCTTGCGGCCGACACTCAAGGGTGAGAGGTCCCACGGGTTGTATCCACACCGAAGTGAGATTACCCTTGTGGCGTTGCTTGCCCAGCAGAGTATAGGCCTACTGCTTTATTAATTCTTGAAAGTCATAAAATGGGTGTCAGAAAAACAGCTGCTTCCTTGTAGTGCATAAGTATTAATGTCATAGGGTTTTCCAGTATAGCCTTTTATTGCTGACATTGTGTATGTGCATTATTAAGTGAAAATGTGATTTAGAACAACACTGTAGTATTATATGCTCTAAGAATGATAGAAGATTATGAATAATAATTCCCTTTTGCAGTAGTGCTGCCACCTGGTGAATACTACACATTACATACATAGGTCTTAGGAACCCATTAAGTTCCCTCTATAGGTCTTAGGAACCCATTAAGTTCCCTCTATAGCATGCATGAATATTAAAAGTATGGGACTATCATGCACAGTCAGTAGTAAGTCAGGAGAAGTTTTGAGAAGATCAGGGATAAGAGATAAGTTAAGGGTCCAATTGAGGCCCCCTACTTCTGACCCCTGGTTTTCAAATCTCTCTATTTTTTTCATAAAGCTATTAAAGGAGTTATTTCTTTTACTCAATTGGCTGTATTTCTTCTACATATCCTAAGGTTTAAAAATTCCTGATTTATTTTCGATTTTTCTGTTCATTTTCCATCTAATCTTTCAATGATTTTGTGATTTCGAGAAATTTCTCTCTTATTTTCTATGACCCATATGTTTAGAGCCCCACTGCCCATGCCCACATCACCCTCCTGGCTGGGCAGGTTTCAGAAACGACTGACGACTGACTGTGCAAGCAAATATCCTACCATATCCTAAGACCTATAGAGGGAACTTAATGGGTTCCTAAGACCTATGTATGTAATGTGTAGTATTCATCAGGTGGCAGCACTACTGCAAAAGGGAATTATTATTCATAATCTTCTATCATTCTTAGAGCATATAATACTACAGTGTTGTTCTAAATCACATTTTCACTTAATAATACACATACACAATGTCAGCAATAGAAGGCTATACAGGAAAACCCTATGAGATTAATGCTTATGCACTACAAGGAAGCAGCTGGTTTTCTGACACCCATTTTATGACTTAAAAAATATATATACTAACACACCTTTATCGCTGATGGTATCCAGTGATCACCCTGTCTTTGGCGGAAGAGTGGTGAAAGTGGGCAGAAAAGGGCATCTGATTGTCCCTGTGGGCAAATCGGGCCGACAATTTTCACCCCAGATTCATACACGATGGTCATCGCGGATGAGGAAAAACCCTAATTGGCCCGGCAATATCATCGGTTTTGGTGGAATAACCCCATGAGAGTCATTTCTGTCCTCCTTGTGTCCATCCTGGCGTGTCTCTGTCACACTGCCTGTGGTGTGTAATGTGTTTCCTTAGCACACAGTGATTCCTGGAATCCACAGAGAAGCAGTGTAGCCCTTGACAGTTCCACCAACATTCCTTCAGAATCCATTTACAGTCTACACGCTGTTGCCCAATGGAACGTGAACAGGAAAGGGCCACAACCTGCATGGGATCGGAGGAAAAGAGTGTAGAAAATGGCTTGCATTTCAGAATACTGTTGGCTGGGATCAATACATCTGCTAACAAGAAGTGAAAGAAAAACATATGTCTTGTTTTGCTGGTTTTTTTTTTAAATTTTGAGTCATAAACACCATGAATTATTAGGCTATATATAAACCTCCATTTGAGACGTTGGAGTATATTGTCCTAGAAGTGGGACAGGCAGAAAATTACTTTCGTACGGCCATCTCTTTTTCAATCATTCTCCGTCTTAGTTAGTCCTGGGTAAAGTATAACAGGATAACGGGAGGCTGCCTGTGGGGATTATGTGTGGGATTCTTGTTTTTATAGGGCAATGTGTGAGAGGATTGGTGTCTCCCAGAAGGGGATGTGGTATCTGGAAATGGAACGAGTGTGGTAGTATATTGTCATTTAAGGTAGAGTGGTAAAGAGATTGAAATTTGATGGGTGGATAAAATGGTTATTGTTGTTATCACACAACCAGTTAGGAGATAAAATATGATATATTGAGAATGGGAATACATGACATTGTATACCATTGTTATTAAAGACTTGGTGCATATTGACATTGCTTAGGCCTAAATGACACATCAGAGTACCTCCACATTTTACGACACTGAATAATACAAATTATGTAACTTTTAATTTCCGATCATGGATCCAAAATACTGATTTTTGTTTGGAATAATTCTTAGACATAGGTTGTGACTGTCTTAGGTTGTGATTGCTTTAAGCTAGACTCTCATTACGCTAGACATGATACACTCTCATTTTTTGAATATATAACCTTTGATTGCCTCAAAGCATATAAGAGTGATTGATACAGGCTCTATGTGTCAATTAAGAGCTGCTCTGGAGACTTTATTATTTTAGATACCTGTCATACAGTATACAACCAGAGACAGAGCCTCCCTACGGCACCCGGGTCTGGAAGGCCGGACTGGAAGGCTCCGCACAACAGTACATGTACAACTGACATCTCCACACAGACTGTAACGGCAGGAGACAATATTGAGTTATCTCGTCTTTGTTGTGCTTTATCTCACGATTCTGGCCTCAACAGTGCTTTTTTGCTCATAACCCCAGTTCCTTATCCAGCCATAACGCACTCTGAGACCTTTTCTTCGTCTTCAAGAAGCTGCTGGTTTCAATCCCGACATGTTAATAAATTGGGGGAATATACAAAGTCAACTCCTCCATACATTTCCTGTTAAAACCGTATAGGTTCAACAGGGAATCGATCCCCGGCTGCTGGGGCAGGAGGCGAGCTTGCTGTCCACTATACCAAGGCGGATAGAAACCAATGGCCATGGAGTATTGAAAAAATTTTCCAACATACCTGATGTTTACACACCTCGTTAGCATAGAATCCAATGGTGGAAGGTGGAGTTATTAACAGCGAAACTTCCATAGATATCCTAGATGAACATGTCATGCCTAACTTCTCCATTTTCATGAAATGAATAAGAATCCATTTATTTTCCATAGTGATACGTGTCGGCACCCACCCCGTCGTCCGTCCGGCTGACCTACATACGGGACCTTCCCACACTGTCAACATGAAGCCGAGCATGGTGGAGGCGGGTGGCGAAACGTATCGCTGTGGAAAATCAATGGATTCTTATTTATTTCGAAGAAAATGGAGACAAAATGTAGTCGAACACCAAGTAGAGATCGTATATTTGTTGGTGTTAGAAGTACAGGACTTGACATGCTTGGATTATACCCGAAAAATGTGTGTAAAGGTGGAGGTATGTTGGGCAGAGTGACAACATGGCCACAACAGCTTGGCAAAGCAAGCGGATCGCATGCACTTACAAAATGTCTTCTCCTGGATTAATTCTTGGGTTATAAGGTAAGAAATTAATACAAAATGGAGAAAAATGTGAGATAAACGCCTTAATGTATGTTATGGGAACGCACTCGTGGGTTTATGGGTTAATAATCCACGACCCCGAATGCGTTCCCATAACATATATTAAACGCATAATAAATATTACACAGGGCGTAGGAAGCAATTTTTTATTGAGGGGGGGCAGGGGTCTCAGCTGGGGGAGCCTGCTATATTTTTTATTGGCTTATATAGGGAACTTCCTCATTATTGGGGGGCCCAGGCCCCCCTGCCCCCCCTTTTCCTACGCCCCTGTTACATTACTTGTCTCAGGTGCAGGCAGGTTAGGGCGAGTGGGGTATCAAACTGAGAGTATAGGGAAGACAGGTATAGGGAAGACAGGTAGAGAAGTTTTATGATGTCCCTGTTCCATTCTGTTGCTGTTTATCCGTCCTTTCAAAACTCCTTTAATTGGAAGCTAATCCACAATCTGTCTATATAGGCCTTAGAATGGACACCTATAGTGAGGTGACCATTGCTCAGGGCTGGGCATATATGGAAATCCCGGAGCCAATGTTAGAGGGCCTGTAGCCCGAGGACCGGGGTGGATCCAAAATTTAGGGGTGATAGTTTGGTGGAGATAGTGATCTTCATCTTGGGGCCGAAGGCCTCAGAAAATCTGGGAGTTTACTTCTAAATTGCTCTATTCTGAATGGATTTTGGCTTGTCTCAGAGAAAATTTAGGAAAGGTACCTTTATTTTGCTGTATTTAAGGGCAATATGAGTCCAAATTTCCTTAGTTTTATCAAAGGTTGGGGGGCCAACATATACTTTGCCCCCCACCCCCAAACTTCAAAGTTGAGGGGGCCTGGGTCCCCTGCCCCCCCCCGTTCCTCCACCTATGCTGCATATCATAAACATCTACACATATTCCACAGCCCCGGCTTTTTGGGGCTTGAAAATGCAGGTTACCACAACATTTGGCATTAAAGCTAGGGTCTATATCCACATAATATTATAAGTCACACTCCTCAACTCATAAGTCACTGTGTCGTACTCCATCTTGGGGCAGGACCTGCCAGTGCAGTGAAGTAACTTTGGTAATTGGGGTCTTGGGGCATGAACCAGGAAAATTTGCATTTTGTAGGGTATTTGGTGCATTCTGCTGCATCTTGAGAGCTATATTGACTTATAATTTTCCACCTACTGCTAAAAAGGTTAGTTTCAGAAGAACAACCATTTTTCACTGACTCTCTCTCTTGCCAAGTCTGCAACATAATTTTGAAATCTAGACAGGGTGAGACCGAGGGTGGTGGAATGGTGAGACAGGCTGATGGCAGTGTGAGACTGAGGATGGTGGAATGGTGAGCCATGGTCATGTAAATGATGGCAGACTGAGACTGAGTTTCGAGAACGGTGGATGTTCAGATAGGAAAGGGAGTGAGGAGTGGGGGGAGGGAATGCCGGAGGGAATGAAAGGGAAGGATGTGACAGAGGCAAACCACACTGTCCCAAGGTTGTCAGGCTGACGATATCTATTAAAATCTACAACTTTAGGTCATTAGATTGAGCACCCAGGTAGTCAACCTGATGGGTTTAGGTCAACCCAAGGTAGTAAAACTGGTTACATAATGTTGTTAGAATGACAACCTTGGTGCTGACTACCGTGGGTCCTAAATCTGACTACCCAAAGCTGTAGATTTGGGTATCGTCAACTTGAGCACCTGAAGTCCTCAGCGATGAAGACCTTCAGTTGAAAACAGACAGCCTGATAATCAAACAAGAGTGGCACATACCTGCCACCTTGTGAGTTTGTACCCTGATGGAATCAAAGTCAAATCTAAGTCAAACCGGCCACAAAAAAAGGGGGGGGGGAAAAAAAAGGAAAAAAACAACAAAAAAAAACTCTTCTTTACTATGCCCACACCTATATGTCCCAATGTTTTGCAGCCATAAGCATTCCCTTGATGGGTAAAACCGAGGCAAGCCGGGGAGGGGTTCCACAACTGCACAAAATAAAATGATACTGGTAATGGTACATATGTATTACTATATGTTATAGCTCTATTGATTGTAATGATTGTTGCCACATGGCTAATGAGCTACTTTCCTAGTTTAAGCTGAATCTCACATTTATATGGAATACATATCAATAAGTGACTCTCATGCACACACAATGTGCCAAACCAATAGACACGGCATAGAATGCCTGGACAAAACTGAACTGTAAAGGACCCTTCAGAAAGTGGTACACATGTTATCATTGATGAAAAGTAGTTAATACCATATGACATAAAGTCAATGGATTGCAATCCACCAATTTCGATTCGATTCAATGTAAGAATTACCTTACGACCACCTTCCACGTGAGATTACATTGAATAAAAGAAGTCGCCTGACTTCATTGAAACGAAGAGTGCTGTCCCCTGTCTGTACCTCTTCTGATGACTATAGGTCTTCAATCTGACGACTTTAAAGATCTGGAGGGTTTTCAGTGCAATAGAGACACTACATCCCCCCTTAAAAAATCATAACCATGCACTCCCATCAGGTAGCTGCTTTATGGGAATGCAGAGGAAGGATTGTGGCTATTTTGAATAATTTTCTTGAGAAATCTTGAAAATTTCAATGTCAAAACATACATTCTGGTGACCTCTGGACATTCCTTCATAACTTTGGTTCTATTGGGAATATTTGAAAGATTCTTTCACTGTTGGAAAGCTCAGAATCTGGAGATAATTGTCGCCAAATGCAAGGCCACTGTCGCCACTTTTTGGCTACATGGCGACAGCTGCCCAGTCCTGATTGCTTGATCTGGCACCTGGAGAGATAAGCACTGATAACCGCCAGCATGATGGGATTAGTATATAGGGGCAAACTCAGTGCATAGGAACAGCTACTGAAATCGATTTGACCTACTTACGAACCGTAAGTGACCTAGTTTTGAGACCAGAAGTGACCATATATATGGGCATGTGACCTACTTTCTCAAGCTCTGATTGGCTGAGAGATAATTTATGCAAATTTTATTGTTGCCATGACCATGCCCATGACCATATATGGGCATATGACCTAGTTTTTTCTCACTATAAAATAAACAAATGGTAGGGAGCGTTTATTATTAACAACAGGGGGTGGGTAGGTAGGTAGATAGAGGTAGGTAGGGTAGGTAGGTTTATATAGGGTGTGCACATGTTATGCATCACGTGCAGCCTTCCTCCACAAAATACTTAAGGGGTGTCCCCCACCCCAGAGCCTACCCTTCCCTACCTTACCCTACTATACTTTCTACCTAACCTATTCTATTCTATCCAGTAACCAGCATGTTTTTTCTACCTCTACACTATAACATTCTCCCACCGCAACGTTACAAAAATAAATGACCCTATTAACATGTTCAAATTAACCTTTTGAGATGCTGCACCCTACCATAGCACATGTACCCTTATCGTAACATTTTCCCCAAAAATTTTCACAAAATGAAAGAAATGTAACATTTTACAAATTTATCAAAATGTTACTTTACACACAAAATTTCGCTGTGTGCAACAGCAAAAAGAGAAAAGAGATATTTTTTTTCTTTTTAAATGTCCAAGGGTAAAATGCTTACACCGTCTTGACACACACATCTTTTGATATGCTCATAACTTAACCCCTGTTTGTTCTGCGAATAAGTACTGACTTGATGGTTTACCACTTTGAACCCTTTTGTTGGTCACCATAGCACTTTTTTCGGTTTGCAAAACCTTTTTGTAGTCTTCAGCTGTTAATTCGTTTTGTTTTTTGAATTTCTCCTTTGTAGCTCATTTTTTAGGGGTAAAATTTAACGACAGTCATTAATCCTGGAACACTAGTATCATTGAAAGTGGCGTTGTCTTTTCATCCTTTGGTTGTTGTGTCCTATATGTGACATTGTGTTACACTTTTTGGATGATTATACCGTGTTACTGGTAAAGTAAGATTATAAATTAATCCTAATGTGAGTGAGCAGTGTAGAAGCCTACAGGTTTAATTGGAGCTACCTTTTGCTACATTTTTTAAGGGATTTGCACCAATGTACAATGAAGTAGTTTAAAAAGTAGATGCAAATAAAGTTCCAAAGTATTGTATGTTGTATCCTTGATGTTAAAATCCTGGATTAAGTACAAGGTAGTAGTAGATACAGTATATGGATGGTCAAAAAGCTTGCTATGTAGAGTGGAGAATTTCCTCCAATGTACTGTGAAGAAGTACAAAAAGTAGCTCGGTGTGTAGAGTGGAGAGTCTGTGTGAGAAGAGCTTCCAGGAAAGGACACACTTTGATTAAATGCAGGCTTGGTCACATGGTAAACAAAACCCATGTGACTGGTCATGTCACAAAGAATGTGTAGCATTACTAGGACTCACCAACAGATGCGTTTGCATTCAGTGTGTGGAAGCATGGGTACTTGAGGCTGAAAAACAAAAGATTGATATTAGTACATATGTAGCAAGTAAAACCACAGTACCATACATGATTAGCATTATGAAAGAGGTGCCTCCCTGTCCATTAACCAGGAGGTAGATGATGATGATAACAGAACGATATGAAATTCATTTAATTGTATGCAAGCAACCCCAAGTCAACATATGGTGCCTAGAAACAGGTCCTTAAAAAGGCACACTAAAAATAAAAGAATTATCTGGTCAAGATCGGCACATTATTTTATGAGGAATGAACATGGGATTCCTGCAGGTATCAAGGTAATGATAACATAGAGCAAATACTTATGGGGAGCTAGCAGATAGTCACATAGATTGAAATCAGCATAGTGTGACGGTGAGACCTCCATCTCCGAGCTGTCCATATCTACGTATGGACCTTGGTTATAGCTGGAACTGATGGGGGAATAGCCACTCATTATGTTTAGGAGTGGACCCCTAGGAGCAGATGATGAGGCTGTAAGCGGGGCCAAGGCGGGTGAACCAGCAAGGATGGTCCGTAGCAATGGTGCAGTGGAGGATTTTGACAGCTGACCGGAAGCACTGGTGACCAGAAGCGAGTAGACAGTAGTTGGTGTCAACGACAGGGCAGGAGCCAACATAAAAGAAGGAGAGAAGGCTCGGCCGGGATTAGCCCCAATTGAAGGCGCTAAATGAGAAGGACTCGGCTGAGGTGATGGAACATGTGCACTGGAGGGTCCAGCTTGAGGTGAAAACTGTGACCGGATAGGCTGACTGGAAGTAAGCGCCAGAGGCACACCAGCGCTGGACACAGGGCGAGTGCCGCCGTGCCCCCTGAATATAAAGGAATTGGACATGGGGGCACGGTGGCTACCCCTGTGGCGCACCTGGGGTAAAAGCTGGAAGACTGAACGGTTTGGGCACTGCTGGACATTTGATATAAGCCGAGCCCATGAGACCAAACAGTACATAGGGTACTGCAAATTCCAGTACCCGTGTTATCATAGTCACCATAATATAGGTGCACCTTTAGGGCGGTGTTGGCGGTATAGCCACAGTGCTGGATCAGTGCAGCCTGGGGTCTAACATGGACGATTCTCCATGGTATAGTGTGGGTGTCATTGTAGCAGGGTGATCCCCAGTCTTGGGACACAACCAGGTAGAGTTGCCCAGGGGGCAAATTGTTGAGGGCAAAGGCAATAACATGACCACAGGAAGGCACCACTAGGTAATCCGACATTTTCGACCTGCTGAGGAGCTTTGAATGAAGTGGGAATTAGTAGAGAGTGGGAGAAAAGAATTAAAAGGTTATATCAAAACGACCTTTGGTGAAATGGACACCAGAACATGTTAACACTGAATAAAAAGCTCTATAAAATCCTGGTGCCAAAAATCTAAGTGACAGCTCAGATGATAAGTAACCAGCAGATTGAGACATTGAGATATATGTTAACGCTGATTCTGATAGTAAAGAGGTGATAGCTATCCTGAAAGTGGCCAGCTGTATATGTGAGCATGGAAGCCAGGCACAAGTATAGGAGGGCCAAAGCCTCCAATGACCCAGATGGCTATTGGGGAAATGGCAGGTTCAGAACCATCATATGCATCATATGGTTTCTGCTGTGGCAGTGCGCTGGTAGGGCAATGGACATAGGTTTTGATATTAAGGAAAGGATAGGATTAATGAAGCCAGGAAGAATTATTAGTATAGCAGATTCTGATCATGTGTCCCAGGAGTTTGTATTAGAACTAAACCAAAAATGTTGTCCCCTAACAAAGTGTCAGCATGTATAATGAATGCATACAAACAATTAATGCCGTAACTGAACAATCTAATACTTCAGTTGTATACCCTGGAATATACGAGATACTAAAACTTAATGAAGAATGATTGGACCCAGCTAACCAGGAAATGATAAGGGTACTGCAGACAATCATGCGTGACACACTAGAGTTGATACCGGTCAAAAACAAGACTACTAGACCAGAGAGAGCGGGCATTCCAGTACTTAATGTTTTCTCAGAATTCACCTACCACATAATAAAAAATTATTTGAAATTGCTAGGATAAGAAATGTAGAGGCAGTTGGACAAAAAATTAACATCATGAAGGGGACACAGAGGAAAATTTATAAAATGCTAAGAGAGGTCGCCACAAAGGGGGATGCAAATTTCAAGAAAGTTCAGATTGAGCTGGATAAAGCCCTACAACAACGGAGGGTATTGTTCACAGCACAGGCGGAAATATTAAAATTCCAGGGGTATCAGAACAATCAGAACAATGACGCCTTGTTTGACATGTCTATCTTTCAGTCACATATTAACGTCATGTTAAGAACCAAACTGGATATGCCCTCCACCTTTTTACTTATACTTTTTCCTTTTTTCCCTTTTTCGTTTTTATTTTTTCAATTTTTCACTTTTTTTTTTACTTTTTTCATGAACGAGATACAAAGAACAGCTAAACTGGTTGGGGAAATAAGAGAAGCTATTAAACATAAAATTTCACCAAGACTTATCTCACCAAAAAACATTCAAGAGATGGTGGAACAAGCAGCCCTATACCTAAGTAAAAATTACCCAAAATACTCAATGACCTTCATAGAGCCAGATTACTATTATGAGAATGCCATAGTTACATGCTACCAGGATAGAGGAAAAACATATTTAAAAGTGAATATCCCAGTGATGAATGGTGAACACATTTTCAGTGTATATCAGGTGGTGACTTTCCCAGTACCAATTAGAATTAAGGGCAAACAGGCGGATGGTACCATGATTGCGGTATTACCAAATAAAATCGCTATATCCAGGTCAGGGACATATTACATCACCACACTAGTGGTCACATGGTCAAGCTGCATTGGAAAAACTGTAGTAATTTTGTCCAAATGTGCCCCACATGCGAAAAATGACCGAAAAATAATGTTTAGCTGCACTCATCAGGAATGACCAGTCAGCAATCCAGACACTATGTGTCATACAATACATGGTACATCCCATTTTTCCATCAATGGCAATGGGGGATAACAAGGTGTTAATCACGGGATAACAAGGTGTTAATCACGGGACCAGAAGTAGAGGGGTAACTCTTGTGTTCATCACCATCTATCACTGCAGTGTAATAGAAGTGGGGTGTGATTGTGCCTTTCTCACGGCAGGTTCCTGGATGCCGTATAATCTAAAATGGTGTGCTAAAAAGGTGTTAAAAACCAAGGTCCATTTCTCAACAAATGAACTGTTGAAAATGGGAAAGTTAGATGGGTGGTGGAAATGATTAATGACAGGGAAGTGGCGACACTTAGACAGGTTTTAGCTGCCAGCCAATGTTAGGGATGTATAAGAGCAGAAGGCACTGGAAACTAACAGCACGGCGAAGGTGAAAATGGCATTATTGTGTGCAGGGATGGAAGATGGTCTACTAACTCTAGAGGATGGGTTAGGACAGATTGCAGCTGCAATCATTGGCTCGCATGTTAGCTGGCGAGTATGTAGGTGTCATAGTAGGGTGTCTCATACTGATACTATTGGTATACTTAGGATGCAAGAGGCAACAGACCATATAGCCGCAGCAGTTATAACCGTCTTCAGGAAAACCAGAGCCGATACATTATGGGAGAACTTGCCAGGACCTAAGCCACCCCATTGCCCAGATGAGGGTAGCTCTAAGGACTCTACAATAACTGGGTTGGTCATTATAGTGGTAGTATTAATAATACAGTCATGTCTCTATAAACCGGTCTTCAATAGGTCCGTTGATTCACTTACCAGCCACCTATGCCATCAAACAGATTTGATTATATCAATTAGATTCTATTGTAATCATGATTCAGAGAACCGATTCAGGAACCAGTCAAATTTTATCTCAAACATAGGTGGCCGGTTTATAGAGATATGACTGTAGGGACCATATACCTGATTAGGAAGGTCAGACAAATGAAGAGGAAGAGACTACCGGATGGAATATACTTGGAGTTATCATCAGACTTCATGAACGAAGTAATCCATTTGGACACCTGCATCGTCCCTGTCGACCATGTCTTTCAAAGGTCTATAGGGGAGCCACTGGTCAAGGAAGTGGCGGTATCAATAACATGCCAGGGGCACATGGCCCAAGTGAGTGAGTGAGTAATAGATGTTTAACACCATTTCGACAACTAAGGTCATATTCATGGCGAGAACTACTAAACTACATATTTCACAATGGGATGTGTTGGTGCCCGTGCATATGTGCACCACAGACACCTTGAGGGGATAGGAAAGAAGAGATATAGACCCTTTTAAGTGGGCTAGGGAAGCCCGACATGGCCCAAATATGGGGGCGGACGCTATACTGGACAGAACATGCTTCGGGAGAACTGGCTATACCAGTGAGCCTACCAGACACTATCAAGGTATCCAGAACTAAGGCACAGGAGTTGGATAGGATAAATGGAGTACCAAACTGTTGAGGTACTCGGGAGGACTGGCATCTGTTGTTCCCCATGATATAGCCGCTTTATCGGCGGCAGGTTGGGCCCCCCCCATCACAAAGGAGGTGGGGCCCAAGTATGTCTGGGCCCCCCCCCCAAATTTTCCAAGAACTTGTAACAAAATGGAAAAGAAGGTAAAACTTTGCATCTCAAATTAGATTAATATGGTGCTAGGATAGGAGCCTGAGCCTAAAGCCAGATGCAAAATTGACTACAAATTCTATGTAAATATGTAGGAGGGGTGTCGCATGTGAGCCAACAATTCTAGGTCGCTGCAACAGGGCCCTTGCTGGGTCCCCCAAATGAAGATTTGCTTCCTACGCCTGTGATATTAGATAAGCATTTTGGCGGATATAGACAGAGATAAGATATTGATAACATGCTACTGGATAGAGTGTAGCCATTGATATTGGATGTGAGCATTACAGTGGGGTGGTATTTTAACCTCACAGTGGGGTATTGGTAGCTGCTATTTTGTATTACCGCTGATGACATTGGTAGAAAGGATTGGACCATTACACCTTCAATATGGTAACACAGTAGAAAGGAAGGGTAAGAGTGGGGGCTCAAACCTGGCTATTTCCACTACCAAGAAAAAGAAGAAACATAACATTTTACTAAAAATGTTACAAAATATTACAAATTTACCAAAAAGTTTGTAAAATTTTACTTTTTACATACAAGATGTTGCTATGTACAACACCTACGCATTTACAAAATAAAAAAGAAAAACAATGTAACATGTAGCACATGTCCATGGGGAGTGTTGCTGCTGCTGATGTCTTTGAGCCTAGAGAATGTAGCACAGATTGTCGTGAACAGAGTGTAACATGTAAACAGTATGTAAACTGCTAATTTGTACATGGTGATATGAGTCTGTTTATTTTTTAATGCTGTGGTGGAGAAAATTTTATGTTAAGTAACTCCTTTCTTTGATCTTGAAACATATGCCACAGATGGCGTGACAGTGTTCACCATGTTGATAGGGTCATTTATTTTCTTACGTTGTGGTGGGAGAATGTTATGATGTATTGTAGCGTCGTGTATGTACCAGTTCAACAACTGGTGCTCATGAGTTACAATCATCAAAGCATTATAGTGTATCATCTTAATGCATAGAAACTATAGTGTAGCATGTGTGATGAAAAAAATAACAAAATTTACTTTTTCTGTCTGAAAAAATAGACAGTGTGGTAAAGAGTGTTATCATGAGTGAGTGAAAGCCAACATAATTACACCTGGTCAGACGCATGGTTGGTTGAGGGGAGGGAAAAAAAGGGGGGTTGTGGGACCAGTGTCCAGTGGTTGTTGTTGTTGTTGTGTGGGGTTGTGGTGGGAGAATGTTATGATGAGTGTGACTAGAGGTAAGCATGAAATCGCTACTTGTCTTTTGATCCTGGAGGACAGATGGCAATGACAGTGGTGTAGCATGCAAACAGGTTTTCAAAATGTTGATGGGAACATTTTTTTTTTAAATTTTGTGCCATGCAAAATGATGTTAAGTGACAAGGACATTTTCTTTTTCAAAAATAGTGAGTGAAAAAAATTTAACCTGCGGAAAAGTACTTTACAGTGACATGGAAAATAGCAAGCTTTGTTTTTATCAATGCTTCTACCAAAGTGGGATCAATGAAAACTGAATTTCCACCCTTTGGACTAATTTTAGAAACAAAGTTTTCTGCCTTTCGCATGTGAAAGAGATTGAGGACGCACAGGGTATGGCGTGATGTCTCATAATGTGCATTACAACATTATGAGTAAGCTCAATCCCTGCTAACTGCCAATTTTTACTTTTTTGTGATCAGCTGGATGGACAAAAGGAGTGTTCGCCGTTCTTTATCAAAGGTGCAGTGTTGTTTTGAAGGAAACACTCTCTAAAATTTAAATTAAGAGGAATAAATACGTCTGAAGGATGTTGTTCAGGACAATACCGCCACAGTTGAAACAGCTTACCTTGTTCTACACCACCCCTTATGTCTGAAATAAAAACCTCCGTTTCTCTTTTGTGAGAAGTGGATAAGCTCAGAGGTAGTGAAGCAAAAGCCATGATCAGTTGAGCAGTGAGTGAACCTTGCAGCATCAATGCTCACAGTGGCAAGTTTAAGTGGGGAATAGGACCTAACTAAGATTTAAAGATAAACTAGGCTAAAGTAGGTAGGTAGGTAAAATAGGCTAGGATGAGTAAAGGAGGGAGCAGGGAGTAAGGGACATCAACTTGTTGATGGAGTTTAAATAAGTGACATAACCTACCTGTTGCCCCTCCCCTCTCCAGGGTGGAGGGCAGGGAAAAGGGGTAAAACCTGGGTTCAGGGGGTGCACTCTCACACTGCCCACTCAATTACTCAGTGTCCAGCGTGCATCGGCAGCAGCAGCAGCAACTTTGAGGAGCTTACCTCACCATGAGTCAGCAAGGGGATGATAACCAAGAAGGGGAGCAAGCCCCCTTCAATCTCACTGACTGGGGGAAAGAAGTTGGTCTTAAGAAGAAGTCCATGGATTTACTGAGAAAGCAAGACCTGGATTCTGAGCAGGTTTTGACTACACTCCTGCCTGCTGATGTAGCAGCCCTGGACATAACTTTAGCACAGTCAATGCTCCTCAAGTGTGCACTGGGACAACTGGGTAACACTTCACTGAAGATATTAATAGGTTAACAGCCAGCCAGGGACCCACTGTGCCTGAAAATGGTCAGGCCATAATCCCTTCTGGCCAAAGATCAAGCAGCCAGACATACCAGGCATTATTGGAAGCAGGCATGGTTCTGAACCATCTGTTAAAGGATCCTACTAACTCTGCAGCACTAGGTGAGCAGCTGGACAGTGGTGCCAAGGACATGTCCACCTAAGGACTCATCACTTGGATTTACTGGCAGCAAAACAAGTGGGGCACAGGGTTACAGACAGCCCTCTGGGGTTACATGAACAAGTCACCAGTGGACAGAAACTTAAACAATGAGCTTAAACAATGGAACCCATATAAATCATGAAATTAGGTCAAATAGTGCCTATAAAGACTTTCAAGCACTAACTAAAGTTTTCACATCGCCGTATGCAAAATGGATTAGAAAAAAAGTGTTAACTTTTAGCACTTACATTATAACATTCTCCCACCACAACATAAAGAATAAATAACCAAAGGTAAACTAGGCTAAAGTAGGTAGGTAGGTAAAATAGGGTAGGCTATGGGGTGGGGGGCACCCCTTAAATATTTTGTGGGGGAAGGCCGCACACACGCATGTATAACACACGCACACCCTATATAAACTTACCTACCCTACCTACCTACCTACCTACCCACCCCCCTGTTGTTAATAAGAAACGCTCCCTATCATTTGTTTATACTACAGTGAGAAAAAACTAGGTCACATGCCCTTAGATGGTCATGGGCATGGTCATGGCAACAATAAAATTTGCATAAATTATCTCTCAGCCAATCAGAGCTAGAGAAGGTAGGTCAAATGCCCATATATGGTCACTTCCGGTCTTAAAACTAGGTCACTTCTGGTTTGTAAGTAGGTCAAATTGATTTCAGTAGCTGTTCCTATGCGCTGAGTTTGCACCAATGTACTACTGATGGGAATCAGATTTTATGGGATGTATTCAATCCTGCTCCTGCCCTACACCAATCCAATGGTATACATTATTGGCCAATGATATAATTTCATTCATTCAGTGCTGACTTTTTACGGTACATTACACAACAGCTCGTCCCCATGTTGGCTTACATGTGTCAGTGCTAAATCTCTCCGTGTACCAGTTTAAGCAATGTTGCCCTCCTACTGTAAGGATCCCAAAACCTCGGTATAAGGATGCGTTGGATAATGTTGGGTGGTGACGGATGACATTGGTGTGCTGCGAATATCGAGCTGTAGGTTTAGATAAGCCGTATAGTTCTGCGTACGGACGGATTTGTTTGCTATATAGGGCTTATGCCAAACAACCTTTTTCTACCAATTTGAGGGATGTTGTCCAGCAAGACTTTCTGATATTTATATGTCAGGGTGTCTTCTGGAAATCTCAACAAAAATACGAATCAGTTCTAAAGATTAGAACTGTGAGAATTATAAAGGAAAGAAAACAATACCCAATGATATAAACCATCATACCCAAGTCCCCAATCCAATATAAAAAATGCCTCTGTACTAACCATTTAATGGTCTTACTCATTTAAGGTCGAATCCCATATGGCAATGTAGGGCTCAAATATCTCTCCGATTTTGTCCTTTGCGTTCTAGAGGCGTTCCTGAGCCCCAACTTCAATTTCTAACTTCAATTGAATCCGACGGTGTGTATAGGTCAAATCCCACATGGCGAAAAATGCCCCAAATATCTCTGTGATTTTGTCAGTTGTGCTTTATGGCCTTCCTGGTATCCTGGATCGCAAATGGTGATAGGAGAATTGTGCAATATCAAAGTTCCACTGCAGACTGTGCTAAGGTTTTATATCCTTACGATTTTAGGAGAGGAAACATATCAGACACAGATATACCCATTAACTAGGACAATATATTGCAAAGGCTTAACAATAAAGCACAACAGTGTCCTTGTGTTCTATGCAGCCTATTACAGTCATATCCCTTGCGAATTTGGGGTAGACCCAAGAATTGCAACAGATTCAAAATGGCAGAGATGTTTGAGGCATTTTTCGCCATGTGGGATTCGACCTTTTAGACCCATTAGGCAGCTATACTTGTGATCTAGGGGCTCAGGAATGCCCCTAGAATGCAAAGTACAAAATCGCAGAGATATTGGAGCCCTAGATCGCCATGTGGCATTCAACCTAGTCACACCTGCCCGTTTCTCCCAGGTCCTCAGGTTGGCAATACATAAATCTACAGCTTTAGGTCGTCATGGGGTCGTCGTAGATGACCTAAAGTCGTCACTATGGGTGCCCTTTACAGCGATATCATCCTGTGCAGAAATCCCATTGATCCTACAATTATAGTATTATATCGGCTTTTAAAATTAACCCATATAATTGTTGTCTTTTTATTTTTGGCCAAGTACATCTTATCCCCTCATCCATCAATCGGTTTTTATTTGGGGTCTTCTCAACCCACTATTATGGGTTAAGGTGAACATTATGTTGTGTCGTCTTAGTTCACTAATCGACTATGTATCAGACACTCCATAATAGATAAGGAGTTATACTCCAGCATTTTCATTTTAACATTCCCATCTTTTTAAAGGTAAATCTTGATCAAATGATGCTTATATTTCCCTTTCCATAAGAACTATACAGGTATAATGTATATTTATGAGCCTATATACGACCCAGAATGCATCATATATGTTACAGAAATGCATAGGGGGGGGACCTCTTATGGCATACTGACACACTTATGGTCAGCGGCGGGTTTTCAGTGTGGGGGATTGTTAAGATTGTTTTGTCCCCCAGTAGAGAATCTCAGACTTATAGGGACATTATACGCAGAAGTAGTGAATAAGGTAAATATGGAGGCCTACATAAGGGTGGCCAGTTACGGGACTATACATATCCATGCACCTCTTAAGTAGGGAGAGCCTATAACGAAAGTGCTGAGGGTGCATTTTCATGAATCCTATACCAGACTTACAACATCCAGACTATATGATCTACCGGTAGTAAGTGAGTTCAGGGCTGACCTAAACTGGATCAGACTTCCCCTGGGGGATCTGCAATCTACTGACGGTTACCATAGTTAGTATAGTTTTATCAAGTTGTGAATTGATTGTGATGTGGGCACATCCCGAGCCCCATCGTAATGATATGGGGGTATTCCACCAAAACCGGCAGAATTGTCGGCCCGATAGTGGGTTTTTGCTATCGGGGACGGTCGTCGGGCGCCTGTCGGGCCGACAATTTTGTCGGCCCGATAGTCAAATTTTATCGGGGACAGTGAAATCGGGTCTCAAAATCACCAAAAAATTCACTCTTCCACCGAGGACAAAATTGTCGGATTGTCATCGCCGACAGTCATCGCGGATGGTTCCACCCTCTTCCACCAGAGGCCTCTTCATCGGCGATGACCTAGTATCAACCATATGACCTACATACTGAGCAAATCCAAGATGGAGCCCACAGATGTGCTCGTGGTCGCTCACGCCACTTTAATGCTCATGAAACTGGATGAGGAAGATGCTGACATACTTCAGGGCAAGAAGAGGAAGCACAAGTACCACGTGGCTCCATACTTGAAGGACCGGACAGACAATCTGCAGCGAAACACCTTCACTAAACTGCACAGGGACCTACTGGAAGTAAGTACTACTCTGTCTTCTTTGTTTACTTGGGGGGTAGGAGTCAAGGGGTACCGGTCTGTGGCTTCATGTTCCCCTGACAGGAGTAGAGCTCTGTGGGGTGGTGGTATTTTCACTTATTTTAAAGAGATCAAGAGGAGAAGAGCAGCTCGTGGTCATAAAAAAACAGATGTGAGTCCTTATTTGTCCAAGATAAAATTTATCAGAGATAAAAATATTATAAAATAATTTCAGATGGACGAGGTGAATGAGTTTCGCCACACTCTGAGGATGGGCCCTGGAGAATACAAAGAGCTCCTGAGCAAGGTCTACCCCCTGATATACAGGCGTGACACAAACTTCAGAGAGTCTATTAAGCCAGAGGAACGCCTAGACATAACCCTACGGTATTTGGCTTTAGGTGAGCTTTTATTTTATTTTCTATAAAATGTATGATATATAAAAAGTATCCCGTGAAATTTACAAAGGTAGAATATCAATGATAAAATGTGTGTTTTAAATATAGCGTATTTTTTATTGGGATTTCAACTATCTGAGACACCTGACTTAATTTCCTTTTTATTTTGTAGGAGACAGCAGTCAAACTCTACACCACGGTCATTTAGTGGGGGGGTCAACAGTCTACCCTATAATAAGAGACACCTGCATTGCCCTGACTGCCGTACTTAAAGATTTCTTGAAGGTTTGTTTCTTTGTTTTCTTTTCTATTTATAAAGTGTTTCAAATATAAAATCTTGGATTTCACCTAGCCGAAGGTCTTGTCTGGTACAAAAAAATCTGGGATATATACAAGAAACATATATTAAATAATTTACATCAATTATTATATGCTTTCCTTTCCTCCCTCCAGGTCCCACAAACCGAAGTGGAATGGAAGGAAATCGCAGATGGATTTTGGAAGGAGTGGCAAGTCCCTCACATGATCGGGGCAGTGGACGGGAAGCACATTCGTATTCGCCAACCCCGGAAGAGTGGAACCACCTTCTACAATTACAAGAAGTATTTTAGTGTAGTGTTAATGGCTGTCGTAGACGCCTACTACCGGTTCATATATGTAGACATAGGGTCAGAAGGCAAGGCAGGTGATTCCCGCATATGGAAGGAAGGGCCCCTCTACGCTGACCTTAATGACCCAACGAACCCTCTCAACATACCACCAGCGTCTAAGATAAATGGCATGCGGGACTTGCTACCTTACTTCATGGTAGGGGATGATGCGTTCTCACTAGCAACCAATCTCATGAAGCCGTATGCGGTAAAAGACCAGGGAGATGAGCAGATAGTGTACAACTACAGAGTATCTCGGGGCCGTCTCATGTCTGAGAATGCTTTCGGAATTTTTGCTACCAGATTCCGCCTCTTCCTGCGTACACAGGACATGGAACCGAAGGGAGTTAAAATGGTAACCATGGCAGCAGTTTCCCTGCACAACTTCCTTCGCACTCGAGCACCATCAGAGTACATCCCAGCAGGATCCGTCGACTATGAAGGGCCAGAGCTCGAGGTCCATCCTGGACAGTGGCGGGATGAAGATCATGGCCTGGATGGCCTTGACAGGTCTCATCATGGGAGGAACATGCCTCAGAGTGCGAAAGCCATGCGGGAAAGCCTGTGCCGCTGGTTCAACTCCAGGCACGGTAAGGTACCATGGCAAGACAAGTACATGCGTAAAAGGCGGATGGAGGCTGTAGCAGAAGTTGAGGAAGAGGAGGATGACTAATAATCTCTGACAAAAAATGTCCAAGATAATTTTATTGGGGACAAACAAATCTGGGAAGAGGACTTTTGGGTTTATGAGCGACATGTATTGTTTCTGTTATATATATATGGAGATTATAAATGTTTTCAAAGTCATTGAAGGGAAGAATTAATTATAAAAGTAGAAACCTCTTTTTATTGAACACACAACAGTGGATGAACTTTTAACTTTTATGATCTCTTTCAGACGAAGCAACTTTTAACTTGATATAAAACCATGTAGTAAACTAGAAATAAAGTCGTCTAGTCTGTTTCCATGATAACCAGAAGGCTTTTTACTTCTCCTTGAAATAAAAAAAAATATTTTCCTTTTCCATGAGGTAATCGCCTACTACAAGAAAGTACAAAGCAGGATTATACAAGCCTTGTCTTCAGTCCTTGATAGATAATAACAGCGACAGCTACAACAATAGCAACAACAAATATTATCATACACTTCCCTCAATCTCTGCGATCCTGAAAAATTGTTGTCTCATATTGTTTTTTTATGCACTAGAACAGAACATATAGCAATCCTCAAGTCTTTTGAGTCAAGTGCACTAACAGTAAGAATATTGGTTGAGATCATCGCTCGGATCCTATATAAAAAATGTCTGGGATATATAACTTTTAACTACAAATCTGGGATAATTCGTCGCGAGCAAAACAGTTTTTTATGTCTTTGATTATGGGACCCAGTCCCCATTCACAGCGTCTAAAGCCAAGCTGTGCACGTGTAGCTTAAACTTTTCTCGTACTCTCTGGTTCATTCTCTGACACTGGAACAAGATCATCTTACTCCAGTGGGAGTCCTCCGTCTCAGGTTCTGCCACAGGAGGAGGTGGAGGGGGCTGAGCATGGCGTGCTGCAGCAAGCTGGGTCAGCTCTACCACAGAGTTGGTGCACTTCTCAAAATATTGCTCTCGATTTTCAAGGACCTCGGCGACAGTCTTGTTTTTTTTCTCTCGGAGATGCTGAGGCTCCTTGTTCCTGAAATATTCAGTGGAAACCTCCTCATTATTCGTATAGAATTTATCTTTGTCAGCCAGGTAATCTGTCCTGTATGTCCTCCTACCTTCAGAGCAGGAGGGTCGCTGTACCGTCGAACTGCCTGTGCTGCCAGCCCTTCTGGGGGGGGGGTTTAGTGGTAGCCTCAGGAGTTGGCTTTTTGGAAGAGCTTTTACCTGAACCTTTGCCCTTGCCAGAAGAGGGGGGGGTCTTAGATTTACCAATGTTCTGTTTGTTGGGAGAACTACGCGTCCTGGATGAAACAGCTTCTTCTTCGTATTCATCTGGGATTACATGAGCTTCCTCCAACCCTCCTTCATCAGGCTCCAAGTTTTCCTCCTCACTACGGCCCTTGTCCTGGTCCTCGTTGTCGACCTCCTGTTCTGGTGATTCCTCCTCTACCTGGGTTTGCTTGAAAAAACAAGAAAGGGGGAAAAGTAAATGAGCAGAGAAGATAGCCTGGTAGTCTATTAATCAGGGTAATAGCAAGCAAAAATTATCCAAGATGCATTACTTTATAATTGTCGTTGATTGATTAATTGATCAAGGTAGCAGGCAAATAGATAATCAAATTTTATATTGGGGTATTTTGTTTGTGATTATTTTATATATTTGGGATTTTTTTTTTGGGGATTATTTTATTTCAGATAATTTTTTGTTGGGGATTATTTTATTTGGGATTTTTAATCCATTGCGAGCATCATTGGCCTGTTAAAAATCAAGAAAGGGGAGAACTTACCTTCCTGTAGTTAGTTATGCTTGCTTCCTTCTTGCAATACGGATCCAAGAAGAAGCAAAGCCGCTTAATTAACTCCTTCTTGTATGGGAGCTTCCCGTCTGCTGCAGAAGAGCCCGACTTGACCTTGCCTGAGACTATTTTTTGATAGTCTGTCCTCAGCGAATTCATCCTTGTGTTCACAAAGAAGGCTGAAAAAAATAGAATTTTTTTTTATTTTCATAGTAATTCAGATTTGTTTTAAACACAAGAGCAAGTAGAAATGAAAGAAAGCTGTTTTTAATAATAATCAGAATTATTTCTCTCTTTTTTATCTTGGATTTTTTCTGTTGTCTAGGACGATTTGAAATATGTGGGTCTAGGATAAAATATATTTTCTTGAAAATCTTGAATAAATTACCTGGTATCCCTAAGTCGTCGCCAATTTTTCCTAAGGCGGCCCACCTTGCTGTCGGGTCCTTATACAGCTTGTGATTTTTGTCATACAGGTATGGAACAGCCTCCCATAGCTCACACAACCTTTCCAACACCGCATTGTCTTTGAAGTACTGTCGGCCACTTCCAGGGGCATCTACTCTGGACTTTAACTGACCTATAGTTTTTTTAGGAGTAACCTGGCTCTTTTTAACCTCACTAACAGTCTTCTTAGGAGTGACCTTGGTGACCTTGGCCTCCTCCTGGTTTCTTTTAGTCATGTCAAAGTTTGTGGGGGCTACAGGTCTTTTCTTTTTGGGTGGCTTTATGGTAGGGAGGGGATCGTCTTCTTCTTCTTCTTCGTCTTCATTGTCCAAAGAAAATTCCTGTGAATCATAATCGGGGTCCATATACCAGGGATCATCCTCGTCGTGATCAATAATGATTTCTGTACCTGCAGAGGTAGGGGGGCTCTTAAAAGACTTGGCAGGACGAGGACTGCCTTCTTCCTCTTCATCTTCATTGTTTTCATCGTAATCGGGGATGAGTTTTCTCTTGGTCAGGCGGCTGCCACCCATACCTAGCTGTGAGTAGGGACCTTTGGAGTCAGAATAGCCTCCCCTGGAACGGGAGGAAGGTGTGCAACTTAGGTCTTGGGGCTCGTCATTGTCGTCGTCTTCATTGTACTCCTCCACTGCTCCAGATTTACTACCGGTAGTACGGTCGAGAAGACGTCGAGCAGATTCTTCATCTTCCTTTGTTATTTCAAGCCTAGGCCTACCTCTTGCCGTGAAACGTGTTCCCTGGCCCTTCCTCGAGGTATCCTGTTGGCCCTCATTCCCCTCGTCATTTGTTGTATTTACTGGTTTTCTTTGCGTCTTGCGCTTAGTTGCACGCCGTGGAGCCATCTTGGATGTTTTCCTCTAGTACGGACGAAGTGCAGGTCACGTGATTTCCATGTGATCGGCGACGCGTACGCCCCCCTACCGCCTTCCCCGGAAACTAAAATTGCCGGGCCGACAAAAATAGAAACGATTCCTGGCCGATTTTTTCTGTCTGAACAGAAAAAATCGGGTCCAAAGTGAAACCGTCGGCGATCATTCCCGATGCGTTCCCGACGTGATTCCGATGGTCTCCGATTTTTTTCACGACCTCTTCCACTGGACCCGATTCTTGGCCGATGATACCTGATTTCCACCCGATAAGGGTCCGATTCTCTATTTCTGTCGCCGATGCATCGGAAATGCATCGGAGATGGACTATCGGCCAAGAATCGGTTTCGGTGGAATACCCCCAATAGGCAAGTAGGATAAAGTCCAAAGAATACCAACCATCTTTGCTTTTGAACTCTTTAGGTCGAATCCCAGATGGCGAATAATGGCAGAAATATCTCTGCGATTTTGAATCTGTTGCGATTCTGGGACCTACCCCAAATTCACAAGGGTAAAACTACATAGAACAAAAGCACTCTTTTGCGATTTTAGGCTAGAGAATATATAATATGTACAGAGATTTAAACATGAATAAAGGCAAAATACCCCAAAGAGTACATAAAAAAATCCCAACAGTGTCCGTGTGTTCTATACATCCTACTTTAGTTGTATCCTTGCGAATTAGGAGTTGGTACCAAAATCACAACAGATTCAAAATCGCAGATATATTTCAGCCATTTTTCACCATGTGGGATTCGACCTATATGCTATTCATGTTTTTAAATTCGTTTTATAAATTATTATTTTCAACCTGCATACCTGGCATGCACATTGTGACCACTTATAATTCCCCGATAAGGTTGAAAGCCACATGGCGAAAAAAGCTTCAAATATCTCTGCGATTTTTGAGGTTTATCCCAAATTTGCATTACAGCAGGGAGATTAAAACACAAGCTATTTTCTGCGATTTTGGGCCAGAGAACATATAATGCACAGAGATATAAACATGAACAAAGGCATTATATCCCAAAGGGTACATGAGAAAATGCAACAGTGTCCTTGTGTTCTTCACCCCCTACTGTAGTTATCCCCCTTGCAAATTTTCGCCATGTGGGATTCAACCTTTTATAAACTGCCATTGAAAGTGTAAATGAATAAGTATCAATGTACATCCTCACCTCTCAGGGTATATACCATTGTCATTCCATAGTCAATAAAACATACATACATAGTGAACCTACCAAGGGCATAAGGTCGAATCCCACATGGCGAAAAATGGCCCAAATATTTCTGTGATTTTGAATCTCTTGCGATTTTTGGACCTTCCCCAAATTCGCAAGGATATAACTACAGGAATACATAATGCACAGAGATATAAACATCAACAAAGGGAAAACACCCCAAGGAGTACATGAATAAAAGCAACAGTGTCCCTGTGTTCTATACACCCTACTGTAGTTACATCCTTGCAAATTTGGGGTAGGTCCCAAAATCGAAAGAGATTCAAAATTGCAGAGATATTTTCACAATTTTTCGCCATGTGGGATTCGACCTATAGCCTAAATTAGCATTTCAATAACACCGTATCGATTTGCACTAGCCTAAATTTGACAAGTGTTGATTGGTTACCCAAATCGTATGGACCAGTAAAGCATGGTACACATTGATAGCTTATTGCTTAATCCACAGTGTATCCCCAACATCCAGCACATAGGTCCACCATATTTCACCACCAGCAGAAGGGATGTTAGGTATGGGGACTTTATAGATTATACACTAAATTTATAGTGCCAGACACACTTATCTTTATCACTGCTTGCATGGAATTCTACCATACTTGAGAATGTACAGAATAGATACCTGTGTTATATTGCCATAAGGCAGAATCCTACATGGCGAAATAGGGCTCCAATATCTCTGAGCTTTTGTCTGTTGGATTGTATTGTCATTGTGGAGGCCATAAAATGCAAGGATTGATTCCAAATCCCGTGGTGTAAGGCCAAGTTTACAGTTACAAGTCCTAGTGTTTTAATTGCCTCAACAGGGGCCATACAATGCAATTGACAAAATTGCAGAGATATTGAAGCCCATTTTGCCATGTTGGATTCGACCTTAAGGTTATGTAAGGTCGAATCCCACATGGCGAAAATTGGCTGAAATATCTCTGCGATTCTGTCCTTTGCATTCTAGGGGTGTTCCTGAGCCCCTAGATCGCAAGGATTGTTCAACTTTGACCGAATCCCACAGTAAATATGCAGCTATCCTTGCGATCTAGGGGCTCAGGAACACCCCTATAATGCAAAGGACAGAATCGCAGAGATATTTCAGCCATTTTTCGCCATGTGGGATTCGACCTAGAGTGAGAGGGGTATGTCTATTTTGAGTGAAGGAGGTATGTTTCATTTAGTGTGTATGCCATTTCAATTACGAAATGAGAACTCATGATCTTACATACTGCAGCTTGCCATCCA
The DNA here is from genome assembly GCA_949317995.1 of Acholoe squamosa. NCBI lineage: Eukaryota > Metazoa > Annelida > Polychaeta > Phyllodocida > Polynoidae > Acholoe > Acholoe squamosa. Next base: position 59,792,992 of record OX439036.1, on the reverse strand, counting down.
ATATGACTGAGAGTTATTACGTGTGGGAGGAATATGAAAAGGGCAAGGATTAACAGTAGAAATATTCTGACTTTCTGACGTGTATTTACAGGAGAGAGTATAGAACACAAGCACAGTTTTGCAATTTTAGGACAGAAAATATATAACACGCATAGTCCACTAGGCCTCTGTCGCAAAAATTTATATGAGAAATGTTTAGGTCGAATCCCACATGGCGAAAAATGGCTGAAATATCTCTGTGATTTTGTGTGTTGCATTGTATGGCCCTTGTGAGGACCCTTGTGAGGACCATAAAATGCAAGGATTGATCAACTAATTCCGAATACCACAGTGGTTTAAGGTCGAATCCCACATGGCGAAAAATGGCTGAAATATCTCTGCGATTTTGTCCTTTGGGTTCTAACTGTGTTCCTGAGCCTCTAGATCGCAAGGATAGCTGCATATTTACTGTGGGATTCGGTCAAAGTTGAACAATCCTTGCGATCTCGGACCTCAGGAACACCCCTAGAACGCAAAGGACAGAATCGCAGAGATATTTCAGCCATTTTTCGCCATGTGGGATTCGACCTTTAGGGTTAAGTTTGCAGTAGTCCTTGTGTTTTATGGCCTTAATAAGGGCCATACAGCACAACAGACAAAATCGCAGAGATATTTCAGCCACTTTTCGCCATGTGGGATTCGACCTTATAGCTCAATCACGCGACAGATGCCAAGTAGACTATGGGTTTTAGGAACAAAGAAATAAACACTGATAAAGGCATTATATTACAAATAGTTCATTAGAAAACACTGGTGCTTGGGTTCTATACTTCCCACTGTGGTTATCTGTTGCGATTTAGAGGTAGTTTGTTAAATCGCAACAGTTATAGTAAGAGATATTAGATTCCTAAATCACCATGTGAGATTCGACATTGTACGTATATGAACCAGGCTGTCTATATATATATGCATACAAAATTATGTCTCACATGAGGAAATAATTATATTTAAATAACTAAATACTGAATATAAGAATGTCCAATATTCCTTTGCATTTACCAACATATTGTGTGCAGTCATGGATGATCAGCAGTGTATGCTCGGTAGAAATTGTGCAGTGATGAGATAAAAAGGGGGAGAAAATGTCTTTTCTAAAGGTACTTCCCTCCACTCACAGAAGTGATTGGAGGGAGAAGAGGCTGACAGGCAAAGGTAATCAGATATAAGGAGACAGGATAAGAAAGGTAGTGTGAGTGAAGATGGGTAAGTGGGGATCTCGCGTGCTGTGGAACATTGCTAAGGGCAGCATCACACTGTGTCTAGAAAAGTATTTTATGGGAATATAAGGCTAAACATCCACTGTTTGTGCTGCACTAACACTCTAATTATTTTGGCAAAAATGACATTTTCTCTGTAGGTCGAATCCTATGAACAGGGTGATTAAGTAACTTGTTGTGGTGTTGGGGACTGCCTGAAAATTGCAACAGATACACACAAAAAAACGTACCTAAGGAAACTTAGTCAAATTGTCTTATTATTCTTAATCAGACCTATGACTAACAAATGACCAAGGAGGTCTAAGTCTTCTTAGTCACAGTGACTACCCAAATGAGTTTCACTCTCCGAGCATAATCTTGAACAGGGTATCTGCTGGGAGTTTCAGGCAAGCTAACTTATCTTGGTCACTTTCACTAAGGGATATTAGTCACTTTGACCAAGATCCGTTAGTAAATTTGACTAAGGGTAGACACATTGTGTTGCCTTTACACACCAGATGGCAGTGTAGCTTGAACTAGGATTTTTCTGATGGGTGTTTACCATAAATAGTTCCATGGATGTTAAAATTATGATGATTTTCTGGAACGACATATATTTGAGCTTTCAAATTTCAATCTACAATTACACTTGATAAAATGTACCAAATAGGTTGACGCCTTGTCAAATGAAATAGGAAGTCATACGGAAACACCTATTATGTGGTAATCTAGATAAATATGTGACATATACTGGGAATAGGGACCTCTATGCACCCGTCACTAAGGGCCGTTTTTGCAGATCCTGTCACATATAATGTCCACATGTGAATTTGCTTCCTTGGCAAACCCAGAGTAACTTGGCTCAGGGGTTCTTCTCCACACAGAAGACTCTCTACTGATGAACAAGGCAATAGAAAATTTGTTGTACGGGTCTCAAATTAATGGACGTTGGGTGGGATGGAGTGGTCACATATATATGGTGTACAAGGATTTGGAAGGTCACCTTCACAGGTACACTGCAAAAATAGTGTTTAGATTTTAAACATGTTTAGGTCTAAACATGATATCTATATGGAATGATAAACCTAGAACCTGAAAGTTTATGGGATGTGACCCCTTATTCCTAAAAGAGGAGACTCTGATCTATGGGGTGTAAATTGAATTAAAATTAGATAGTGTACTTAGTCAAAACAACCAATGAATCCTAGTCAAAATCAAGCAAGCCAAGGCAAATTGCCCACTTTGCCTAGGGGTTAGTCAAATTTGACAAAGAAAAACAGGGACGTTTAGACATGATTTGACTAACTATTGCTAGAAAGTTAGTCGTCGAAAGTTAGATGATTCAACTCATGTTTGACTAACACTTGGAACTTTTTTCTGTGATTAACAACGGGAGGGACTATAGAACACAAGCAAACTGTTGGGTTTACTTGGAAACCATTTAGGTCGAATCCCACGTAGTTAAACACAGAAAAAAAAGTTTATCTAATTACGATCATATAATAAATGAAGATCAGAAAAAGTCATCAAATAGAGTAACCAAACTTGTCACATCGATGACCCAGCTGCATCAGAGAAGGTGATCAATTTGAGTACCTTAGATAGTCAAAATGATCAATGTGAAGGCAGCGATAAGGGTCAGTTTCAGGTTACTGGGCCCTGCCTACCAAAGGTAAAAGCAGCTGACCATAGAAATAGAGATTTACATTAATTCTTTTGGGACGTTCCGACTAGGATCTTCATATATTACATTATAAATCCTGAAGCATAATACTCTTGGCCTCATGTTGTCAGTGCTGCTCATTTTGAATAGTACAGATACATAGATAACTTAAGCATAATTGAATACCGTTTTCTTTTGAATGGAGTATTTGTAGATGAATGTAATCCATGGATGGGTGCAGTTTGTTACCCTCGCCATACAATACCCTATCTCTTTAAGAGCACCATCATGACCTGCAAAGCACAGCACGCCCTTGTCTAATACATTATCTATCCCACTTACAGTGGCCCAGGAGGGTCAAAATGTGAATTGAAAAATGAAATCAACTTTCAAAAATGAAATATAAAATGAAAATCCAAAAGTGGTTACCAATGTAAAAAAAGGTACTGTCAACCTGTCAACCCATGCAAAACTTTAACATGGAGTTTAGGAATTTGTTCAAGTCAAAAGTGATGCTGTCAAACTGTCAACTCATGCAAAAGACCTTTGACAGGTATCTTTTACCATTGGGACTGACATATGCAATGTTGCATTGGGAAGGATGTGTGAGATGGGGGATTAGGGGTCAGGTTATCAAAAAGTGTGCACTTTCAAATTTTGTAAGAATGGTCAGTTTCTCAGAAAATGCCACAAGGATGGAAATGCATATTTTGGATTGCACTTAAATTAATTCAGATCTGGGACAGTTTGGGAGAAAATGCAATCTGGGACTTTTCAATGTTAATTTCAGAAAAGAGGTCATGCTGAGAGAAAAAACATACCTTATGAAGTATGAAACTCAGAATTTCAAAAAAAGGTCAGGTTAGCATAAAAGCTCACACATGGGACTTTTCAAGCTCAGAATTTAAAAGACCCTTTAGCAGATGAACACACAAATCAAACTCAAAATTTGTCAAAATGATCAGGTTAGTAGAAAAACACATTTTCACCTTTCAAACTCACAAATTTCAGATAAGAGTCAGGTTGGCAGAAAACATACACTATAAAGTTACACTCAAAATTTTAAAAAATTGCCAGGGTAGCAGAAAAACACAAATTTCACTTTTCAAACTCAATATTTCAGAGTAGGGTAAGGTAAGCAGAAAACACACTTTATGACATATCAAACTCAAAATTTCAAAAAATGGTCAGGTTAGCAGAAAAACACCCATTATAATTTTTCAAACTCAAAAATTCAGAAAAGGGTCAGGTGCAGGAAAAGACATGTCAGAGTGTATCAAACTCAAAATTGCAGAAATGGGTCAGGTTAGCACACATTGTGACTTTGTGTGACTTTTACTCAAAATTTTAGAAAAGGGTCATGATAGCGGAAAAACACATATTGTGACTTTAAACTCATAATTCAAGAAATTCACAAAGTGTGTTCTTCTTTCAACTTGACCTGGCCCTTTTCTGAAATTTTTTTTTTCTGCTAACCTGAGCCATTCTGAAATTTTTAGTTTGAAAAGTCATAATTTGTGTTTTTCTGTTACCTGACTGTTTCTGAAATTTTAAGTTTGAAGAGTTACAATGTGTGTTTTTTTGCTAACCTGACCCTTTTCTTAACATATTCTGTGATTTTGTGATTTTGAAAAGTCACAGGTTGTGTTTTTAGCTAACCTGACCCTGCTCTGAAATTTTTAGTTTGAAAAGTCAAAATGTGTGTTTTCTGCTAATTTGACCACTTTTCAAATTTTGAGATTGATACGTCATAATGTGTGTAATCTGCTAAAATGACCCTTTTCTGAAATTCCCAGTTTGAAAAGTCCTGTAGGTGTGTTTTCCTGCTAACCTGATCATTATATGCAATTTCCATCAATGTGGCATTTTCTGAGAAACAGAACATTCTTACAAAATTTAATATTGCACACTTCTTGATAACCTGACCCCTAATCCCCCATCTCACACATCCTCCACCAATGCTACATGGAATATGTCAGTCCCAATGGTAAAAAGATACCTGTCAAAGCCTCTTTTGCATGAGTTGAGAATTTGACAGTTTGACAGCATCAAGTAGAAAATCACTTTTAACTTAGCATTTTCTCTTGAACTGTGCAAATTTCCAAATTCTATGTTCAAATATGTCAGTCACAAGTTGTTTTCGATGAGTTGACAGATTGACAGCACCTATTTTCAAGTTGAATATCAAATTTGGATTTTCATTTTACATTTCTTTTTTGAAAGTTGATTTCATTTTTCATTTCACATTTTGACCCTCCTGGGCCACTGTACCCACTACATCTAGCTCACAGACCCACCATATATATCAATATTAGCAAGTATAGTGGTTGGGGCGGGAGCAGTGTTTGTGTTAGATTATACACTGGATATAGCAGTAGCAGTATATAGGGCCTATATATATACGGGCTTTGGTCATCTTTGTCACTGAAGGTCGAATCCCACATGGCAATTTAGGGCTCAAATAGTTTAGCGATCTTGTCCGTTGCACTCTTGGGGCTTTCCTGAGCCCCTATATCGCAAGTATAACTGCTTTATTGGTCTTGATTCACTGTTGGATTCGGTATACGTTGAACTATCTTTGCATCTAGGAGCCTAGAAAGACCCCAAAATCGCAAGGGACAAAATCGCAGAGATATTTGAGCGCTAAATCGCCATGTGGGATTCGACCTTGACAAGGATCTATTAGCACTCCTGTCCATACTATACTATTATACTCCTGCTGATTTCTTCATAAATAACTCAATTGACGCATCATTCCTGCTCCTATCTGAGTGAGTATTATTCTAACACAATATTATTCAGCATGGTTCCCTGCTAAAGAGGATGTTATCTGGCATCCATGAATTCCCCGGCTATAATCCTAAAACACCAAGATGCTGATACCTATGTATATGATACCGTTAGTATCAACACAGTGGGTTACCCTGCCTGTCTCTTTTCCTTGCCCTCTAAGGCACGGCCCATCGGTATCTAGCCCAGATATTGGCACTCTCGATTTGTATTACCATTCCATCAGGGATCAATACATCAGTTCGAATAACCTAAGGGAATTAGAGATGTGAGAATAGCATCAGGATCCTAATGATGAATCCCTTGATGACATAAAACAACTTACCAGCTGTTCCTGATCTCGGAAAGCCCAGCACACTGAACCCCCCTGTCCCCCACACTTTTGTCACACACCAGCACTTGTAATCATTCATTGATACCTGCATTAATACTTTGAATTACACGTTAACAGCACTGTAAAAGGTCGAATCCCACAAGGCGAACCACTGGGCTCGAATGTCTGCGATTTTGATCGCTTGCATTGAAGAGCCCTTGGGGACCATCCATAAATGATGTCATACAAAATTTTTACCCCCCCCCCCTCTCCCCCCAATGTCATGTGTTTTTTTCTTGCCACTTTTGTAATGCTGAAGCTATATGGAAAACTAATCCCGTCATGCTGGACTTAAGCAACCCCCCCCCCTCTCCAGCATGATGTCATTTTTGGATCACCTCTTTTTGTAGAATGCAAAGGTTGTTCAACTAAACCTGAAACCAACAGTGAAGTTATCACAAATCTCTGCGATCTAGGCCTACTCAGTGTCCTCGAAAGAAAAGGCATAAGTCGCAGAGATATTGGATCCCGAGAATGTCCTGCAGACATTGATTGCACATTGCTGAATTATATTGAACAAGTAATCAATGGATAATTCATGACGCATGTGTGTTAGTGAAGGATAATTACACAAGGGCGTAGCCCGAGTGTAATTAGCCTTTGCTAACACACACAAGTCATGAATTATCCATTGACTACTTATTTTATTCCAAGAAACCAATAGATAATCAATAAAATACCAATAAATTCAAGTTGAAAACAAAAATTGTTCCCCTTCCCCGGCCAGGGACTCGAAGCTATTGTGTGTACACGATCGGTACATACACCTTGGCGCCCGGCAGCGGACAGCAACAGCCCCCGTCTCGGCTTGCTTTGAATGCGTCTCGCGGTTATAAATGTATGTACATGATCAGTACACACACCTCGGCGCCCGGCAAGGTTTGACTTTGTTTGAATACGTCTCGCAGTTATGGCAGCGGCACACGGCGCAAAATAGTGTTTGTACACGATTAGTACATACACCTTGTCGCCCGGCAGCAGACAGCAACAGCGCACACGGCGAAAAAAAGATGCGCCCGGACCGGGACTCGACCCACGTACCTCTAATGGCTGAGCCCAATGCGCTAACCACTAGCCCACCGTGTCTCCTCCTTTAGCAGTCGTCTCGGCTTGGCTATGTTTGAATGCGTCCCGCGGATATGGTAGCGGACAGCCCGGGCTTTGTATCATATCCAGACGTGGTTCTAACCAAGCGTTTCTTGTCAGTCCCTGTGGCGCAATGCATAGGGAGTTGGATTTGGGATGTGAGTAACCCACTGCAGGTTCGACCCCTACCCTGGCAATGAAAAATTCTGTAGGTTTTAACATGCAACATATGTGACACGATCTGCGAAAATGGGGCTTAGTGCAGGGGTTCTAAGACCCCTTCTCCCAGTACTGGTCACATATGACATGTAAGGACATGAGAGGCATGCGGGTTATCCATGGATAACCGCACAGCATGCAGGTTATCCATGGATAACCGCACACCTTACAAAATTGATGCTACAGCCTTCATGCTGTGCAACATCGACAGGTATGTGCATGGGAATATCCAGGAAAAGCACTGAGAATCCCAGAAATCGTGGAATAACTCTGTCTAATTACCTGTTGTTTATAGCCCATACCCTGTCCGCCTAACAATAGCCACTGCAGGTGTTGGTAGCCTCATACAGGACCAGTATATCTTAACCACATTACCTGCACCTGTACTGCAACCTCTCTAATCATCACTCCTGCCATCTGACAAACCGATGCTCTGAATATGAATGTATCCTCTTAGTAGGGATCTCTTGGCTTAAATGGGATGAATTTCTATAATCCCTACAGGGTTTTGTAAATAGTGCTTTTGAGGTGTGCTCTCAGGCGTGCCGATCTCCCAAGCATTCGGGAAATGCTCCTTCTTCTTGTTCCGCTGGGGATATAAGCACTCCCAGCTTCTAAATCAACCAAAATAAGACTTTAGTCCACCGTTTGGTTACTATGATACACCCTTTGGATTTAAAACTAGAATATATTCTGTTTTGCGACTTTCCGGCTACATTTGGTGTGAAGCTCCTACTGTAACCCAAAGATTAGCGGAAGTATATTGCAACAGCTGTGATAACTTTGTGAATACAAAAAATACGAATCTGATGAAGTAACAAAGCATCACAATATAATATACATGTAGTTTCCCGGTGGTACAAGTATATTGACGTAGATAAAGCTTGAAGTGTATGCTTACATTGTTTCCCATGCTAGAAGGTATTGATAGCATGGGGAACGTCACAACGGGCGTTGTACTGCATTTCTTTTGTTTACCTCAAGGCTATCATGTATTCATATCCTGATGAATCCTTACTCCCACTTCAATACAGATGTAATAGTTTGTGGTATGGATACATGGCATAGCAGCCACCATTGACTCAGTCAATTGGGAGTCGAGGGCAATAAGCCTCATCACTTTGTGCAACAATTGATGTAATCTACAAATATTCTCAGAATGGAACTGCATTATGCACAATGATGGTCGAATCCCATGTGGAGATCTACCCCTCAGAAGACTGCAATTTGAGAACCCTTGTACATTGCGAGCCTTGGCTTCACTTCAAATTGCAAGGGTTCTAACAAAGTAGTGCTTATTCAAAATTCCACAGTTGCTATTAGAATGACCTCTCAGCCTTGAAATGTAGACATTATTAGAAAAGTAAGCTGTTTTACATTGATAGTCCACTAGCCCTCTGTTACAGAAATCTATATAGGAAATATTTGGCCCAATCACTCGACAGAGGCAAAGTGGACTATGGGATTTAGATTGCAATGCCTTTCTCATTGATACTGAATTTGCAAGCTATTGCGGGCAAGCAGAGTGTAGAATAATTTAACTCGGTGTATGAGCTCAGAAACAGAAACTGTAGCGTCAAGGACTGATCCCATCAAGGCTGTAACGCTATGGGAAACGGGATCAGTGTGGCTATGCTACATGCATGTGATCTGTGTTCTGAGAGCTGAATTGTGTGGGGGGAATTAGAATCTTCTTACAGGATGAATGCGTTTTTGTCACTCTACATTGTATAAGAGCAAACTGTTGCCAGGCAGGAAAATGGCTGTTGTTGTGCATAGATAGACTATTATCCAATTGCGATCATTAATTGATAATTCAAGCTTGATAGAAGGAGGTAAGATGACCTCTCAAATAACTACACATGTCATTTGCTGTACATATTTGAATATAGAGGCTTGTTGCTATGTCAATTTGCTGTTGCTAAGCAACCACTTGTCCTAGCAAAAAATATGCCCACCAGTAGATTCCCTGAGTCCCATTTATGGGGGCTAGGTGTGGTTTCCATCTTTCTAGAATCAATATTGCTATGGCAACAGGGATTTTGTCCATTTGGCAGCCACATTGGATTATGCCATTTTTTCAATGAAGCGCACATGGGAGGTGTGGGGACTTTTTACAGCTTTACCCTTATATATAGATGAGTCATTTCTGAAAGTTTCAGCTTTACTTTATTTTAAACCCCTATTGGTCAAAATTTGACTAAAGTTCCTGGACTATTGAGGCACTAGGGCTGTAAGCCTTGCTAATGTGCTAGCCGGAGGTAAGTGTGTTAGCAATTAGCAAGATTGGCCATGCCCCCAAATCTCAGAATAGTGGGGGCCAGACTATGTTTTGGGGACATGCCCCTAAACCCTCTAAAACGTTGATTCACTTGCTGTGCTTACAGAAGCCCTGCCTGACCTACATTGTCCCCCCCCCCCCCCCCAGTCACTTTGCTTCCAACACCCCTGTTTGTATATATTGTTATTCCACGATTTCTGGGGTTCTCAGTGCTTTTCCCGGATATTCCCATGCACATGCCTGTCGATATTGCACACCATGAAGGCTGTAGCATCAATTTTGTAAGGCGTGCGGTTATCCATGGATAACCTGCAAGCCTCTCATGTCCTTACGTGTCATATGTTACATGTTAAAACCCACGAAATGTCATGACCAGGGCAGGGCTCGAACCTGAAGTCTAAGATCCCTAGTCCAACTCCCTATGCAGTGCGCCACAGGGACTGACAAGAAATGCTTGGTTAGAACCACGTCTTGCAAAGCCCAGGGAGCCGATGACTGCGGGCTGTCCGCTACCATAACCGCGGGACGCATTCAAACATAGCCAAGCTGAGACGAGCGCTGGAGGAGGAGACGCGGTGGTCTAGTGGTTAGCACATTGCGCTCAGCAATCAGAGGTAGGCGGGTCGAGTCCCAGTCCGGGAGCCTCTTTTTTTTCGCTGTGTGCCTGCTGCCAGCTGGGCGCCTAGGTGTGTGTACCGGTCGTGTACAAACACTATTTTTTGCTGTGTGCCGCTGCCATAACCACGAGACGCATTCAATAATATAAGAATAAAATAAGTGTGTGTTAGCAAAGGCTAATTACACTCGGGCTACGCCCTCTTGTAATTATCCTTCACTAACACACACGCGTCATGAATTATCCATTGATTACTTGTTCAATATCGAAATGCCACTGAATGGTGTATGCTTCACATATTAATTCACACTCCATTTAACACTTCCTGTTAAGTGATTGGGCTTTCCTCACTGTTTTTTCTTCTGGTCCAGCTACTTTATTTGAATTGCTACCTGCAAAGCTCGAAAGCTATTTTCAGGGTGATAAGGGTGATAATAGGTTCCAATAGACCATCAGCCTTTGTGAAGTCTGGTCCTTCTCACGTGCCGCCCCAACCCTCCAGGGGGCATCTCCTTACAATGGGACTATACATTGTCTATCAGCTTATGGCTGAAGTCATTAAAGCCATATAGGACTCGCGGGTTAACCACAATGTCATATTGATGGTACATTTTGTAGATCAGAACTATTCTCAGACTCGATCGTTTAGTACATCCACTTATATCATTATTCATACATTTTTCCCAAAAACCGCGGATACAACATATGAACTGCAACACTCCCAAAACACACTTTAAGAACCAGAGCCTGCTCTTGTAATATGAACTGAAGCTTCTGATTCCCAATTCAGCAAGGATTCTGAAGACTTCATGGGCCAACCTAAAATATGGACTCATGACCATTTTGTCTATTATCAGTCTCTTTGCAGCCTTTGTTATGTGGTGGAGAGGGAATACTTCAAAATGTCAGCATTTAATTGCAGCATACTACCAACCTTGTATCGTTTATTTAAACTAAGATGACTGATATAAGAAAGGATACCGGTATATAGGTCAGTTGAGGTTATGCTGGATGCATAGATGAAGGCAGATGCATGGACATGTGAAGCTAGTCGAACCAGAGGTACGCAACCTATTGCTTACAAAACCAAATGCCTTCTCATCCCCCTCCTTATATCCCCGACAGTAGATTACCGATGGAGGTGAGACCAACTTCGGCATCTATTCCATACCATTGCATCATCATAGCGTCCCCAAAAAAGGGCAGGATATTTCACTTCCATGTTCACCTCCCTAAGACTTTACGTTGCTATGTGACGTGATGTTGCGTCATATACCATAATAGTAACATCACTCTCCAAGCTGCTTTTCTCGGAATGGCTCAATTCAAAAGTCTAGGGTAAATTATCTCAATAATTCTGAGTCCTTTTAACACTTTATTATTTCAAGGGGTGATACCATGGATGTATAGCATCAATTTAATGCAGTATCTATGCACGATCTATTTCAGAAGTACTTATTCTAATGGCTTAGTTAATGAGTTCAAAATGACGGATTTATCAAAAATGTTCTGTCTCTCGTTGTCATGCAATGGGGCTAGAGGTTATTGTGTTAAATGTTTTATCATTTTATTTTCAAGTGAACCATATCATTCAATTGGTAAGGAGAAGTCTTTTCATATAGGGATACCTAAAAAAATTCAAAACCTTGAAATCATGGAGAAAAATTAAACTAGCAACAAAGTGAAGGTGCATCTTATAGAATGTGCCAAACGTCAGGTCCCGCTTATAGGGGGTATTTAATCTTAAAGAACAGGATAAAATCTTTATTTTGAAGCCTTGGATGCTGCTTATAGCTTCTCCAAAAGTCGGGGACGCGGCATATACGTGGGTGCGACTTAAATGAGGGAATTTACGGTATTTAATGTTATTTTTTAAAGGAAACAATGCCCCTCCTGCAGGATAGGGTCCCAGTATAACACCATAGGACCTCTTACTCTCGAAGTGTCTTCAGAGGACATGAGTAAGTTTTAAATTTAGAATGATCAAGCTGCTGTAGGCTACTTTCTTAGGTTTCTCATTTTAGTGCAGTGAATTTAATGAGATTACAAATAAATTGCAGGAATGTTTAGAATTGTGTTTAGGATCTAAATACCAATCTTACAGCGTACATCTAAAGGACACAGAGCTAGACAGTGGAAACATTAGGCAGGTACATAAAGAGGAGAACGAATGAAAATGACCTGTCTAAAACTGTTAAGAGAGAGTTTAAATGCAAATGGCTGTAAAGGTCGTATCCCACATGGCAAATTACACTGCAAAAATGGTGTTTAGATCCAAAACACAATTCTAAACATATTCTTGCAACGTTTTTGTAATCAAATTAATTTCCTAAACATGTTTAGCCAAACAATGTGCTTAGCTTGAGTGTTTAGAAATCTAGGTGTTTAAGTTCAAAATTTGTGTTTAGATATCGATGAAATTTTGCATTTAGATGTTTATGAATTTTTGTGTTTAGATGTTTAAGTGATTTGGTGGGAAGTAAGTGTTTGCAGACATGTATCCATTAAAAAAATAAAGGAATATCTTTTGTTTATTTTCTCATTTACTGGAGGACATCAGCAGGTATTTACACTGCAAAGTCTCCAAAGATGTCAGCCACAGCTATATACACATATATGTACACACTGCATTAGAATAGGAGACTTGAGAAAGTACAACAGGTTGGCAGGAAGGACATTGCTTTATACTTTACAAAATAACATCACATAAGTGTAAGTCATGGAGCTCATGGTTATGATGGTGGTGTAAGTTGAATTTAGTTAATTTTCTATTGTTGTGTCTATTTTCATAACATTTAATTAAATGACATTATGATACACAAGGAGTTTGGGGATATTTGTCAGAGCAATTGATTATAACTGTGTGCAGATAGTCCATTCAAAGGTATAGTGCTGCTACCTGGCGTGGATTTGACATCCAAGTATCTAAATATATTGATCTTTAAATCTAAACACCTATAGTATATAATATTCAACTGTTTAAACTCTAAACATCTGAACATGTTTAGCAAAAATGTTTATGTATTTAGAATAAAAGTGTTATTTTCCTGAATGTGTAGTTGATGATACACCTAACTGACGTATATGTTTAGGTTTTAAACATGTTTAGACCTAAACATGTTTAAAATCTAAACACTGTTTTTGCAGTGTAGGTCTTGCATATTTCTGTGATTTAGGTCGTTGTATTCTAAATGCTGTACCTATGCCTAAATCCCAGAGACTGCTGGTATTTTTACTGTTGGATTCAGGTTGCGTTGAACAACCTTAATGTTCTAGTGACTCTCCAAAACAATGGACCAGAATCGCAGAGATATTGGAGCCCTAAATCGCCATGTGGAATTCGACCCATACCATTTCCCCATATGCAGGGACTGGTGGTTTGCTTGAATTTCTAAAATCAATAAACTAGACAGCCCTCCACTACTGCCTGTATCTAGGGGACTGTCTATTACCAGTGTATTCAAATAAAACCACATACATCGACCAACAACATCAAAGAATATCAATATTTGTCTTGGTCTGTATTCCATTAGCCAGAGGACAAATCTATATCCCATTGTGGGTATATTGTGAAGAGACACGGTTTCAATTAGACTGGTATATATAGGTCTATGAGCGAATGCCTTCAGTTTCTAGCCCAATAGACTGTTCTAAATCGGATAAATGATCCCTGATAATTAGAGTGATTTCAGAGAATAAAGGAAGGTCGTGAATTAATGACACACCTGTAGATCTGTCAGGTTCTCACCTGGCGGTGATTGATTTACACCTGTCATACCAGGGCCATTGGTGATGCTGTACGAATGATCTCTTTAGGCCTATAGAATTTATTAAGGTATTTCCAGACAGACTCTTCCTCATGTCAGTTTAATTGAGATGTTTAGCATGTACACAGTGTGAGCTAACTAAATTGCCTTTAAAAAGCTTCATTCTATTCCTCCAGTAGGCCCTCCCGTCCTCGCTTCGTTAGCCTACCCCTTTACTTTGTAGATATATTACACTATCATGCCCTACCACCCACAAACTAGTAAGACCTCTCCTGACATCAAATCGACCAAGACGCCTTCAAGATACATCTTCCTCGTTTAATTCAGCGCTACCGATATTACCGGACTCAGATATTTCTGATCGGTTTCTATCATGAGCTTGCAAGAAGCATTGTGTTATTGTCTGGAAGCTGAAAGTATTTACTTCCGTTGTTCTAGTTCTGCTAGTGTTCTTAGAATTTAATGTGAATATAATAGGTTAGAGATGTAATGAATATTATAGCATGAATATTTGGAATAAGGGCTGCCAAATCTAGGTTGGTTGAATAGGTGGTCGTGGTTCAGACACCTGGGGCACGAATTACGATTTGACGTAGGGGCTGCTGGAAAACTTACCACATCCCCCCACCCCCAACCATCATATAAAACTGACCATTACATTGTATGACATGGTGTAGCGACATCTAGGTGCTGGGCTTGGCAAACAAACATTTCGTTGGGTTTGGTGTGTTTTCATGTCTGGTATTAGACACAGCTGATGCCTGTCATCATCTGCTACTACATTGATTACTATTGGCACCCAAGAATATCAGGTTCATTCTGATTTCATGATGCACTTGTTCTTAGATATCTAGTAATTTATTGCCTGCTTGTTCTGAAACTCTGAAAGGATATAAGTGACAAAAAAACAACCAATGTATTATCCCTTTCCTGCAAGAGTAATGACCATGATAGATCATAGATTAATTTTTTTTATAAAACAATCGTAATTATAGTTGTCTCTACATGGTGCTCACTCCGTGGTAACTTTTGAGCCTTAAATCCCAGACTCATTGGAACTTGGGGTTTTACCTGTAAGAGGGATCCCCTTTCACTTGAATTTTAGAAAGAAATGTTTCTACAGGGCGCATTATGATGTCGTTCATGGAGTGGTGTATTGGATAATTCAGAATGATAATGTTTTAACGGGTGGTTGTTGTTAGACTGGGGATGAAAGGGTGAAGACCACATCCGCTTTTTCCCTTTTCAACATGATAATGAAGGCCAGGATGGTAAAAAGGAGTTAGTGTTCATTTCTGCCACAGCATGAGATCTTGAGAAGTTGTCATAGTTATGATGTCCGTTGTGTAATCAATGTCCAGTATTATTGATATTCTGATATTTGCAGAGGCAATGTATACTATATATTATGTGCTATTTCAAACTGATTAGATATGTGTATGTGAATTTATAGGATGCATGGCACCTTTTACCATTTTTAAATCTAGAAATTCAATGATAGCATTCTATGAAACACAAGACATACCATATGCAATATGTAATATGCAACGTGTGATATGCAAATGCATGATTTAAGTGCCGATCATAGATTCTCACTCGTCAGTACATTATTATAGTCAGCATAAAGGACCCTACTTATTCGAGATAGTTTAAATTACTGTTCCAGTAGGAAGTTCAGCTACAGTCATATTCCACCTTCTAATGTATTTAACATGTTCGTGAACTTGCCTTGCAGCATTAATTGATTGCCTTTAATTGGTCGATGTAATTAGATGAATGCTGACAGCTCATCCCGAGATCAATACGCCATTCCGACATTTTCTTTAATTAGGATTAATTCAATTCTAATATTCACAAAAGCTTCTATAGAATAGACCCTATTAAGATGATCTTATTCTTAACTCCCTAAATCCATTTATTCTATTCAAGATTTGTCCTCTCTTTCTTTCTTCAATTTTACTGATTAGGTCGTCTTTGATGACCTTGACTATGGAATAGGCATTTTCCTACGATTGGAAAGGGACTAAGGGATATTATACCACGATTTCGGCACTTCCGGTGGGTTTATATGCAGTTTAGCCATGCATTATTCTGCATATACCACCCTTGTGCATTTTTGAAATTTTTGGTATATACTTTTTCGAGGTCACGTTGGACTTAGAATATTTTTGGAGACGCTGGCAGACATAGAAATTTAGCCTCGCCATTGTTTCAATGTGAAAAATCGTCCCAACTCGTATGAGGATTGAACCCCGGCCGCAGTGGTGGTAGGTGAAGGCCTTAGCCATAGCGCCACACTGAACGGTGATGAAACACAATGCCAAAATAAATAAGTTCTAACCTGACATCCTAGTGGTATGTTTGCAGTCAGATTTCGTCTTGATTCCAAGCTTGTCATGTTATTATATTAAAATCCTAAGAAGTTTTTGATCCATAGAAGAGGAATGCATGCTAGTTTTCTCCATTTTCTTCGATATAAATAAGAATCCATTGATTTTTCCATCGTACGCGAGTCGCGGCCCGTGTCCGCTCTGCGCGAAGCCATTGTTTTTGTTCCTTGTACCGCTGTGTATACAGTCACTTTTCGTATGGAATCCAACCATGACAAGTTTTCAAATTAAAACATACATATCCTTAGATAGTCTAGATGAGTACTCCATGCTTGATATGTCCAATATATTCAAAATAAAGGAGAATCCATTGATTTTCCCAACGTACGCGAGTCGCGGTCCGGCCATTCCCACCCGCCTCCTTGTCCGGCGAAAGTGTGTCAGTGGCCCGGATGTAGATGTAGGTCAACTGCTCGTTGTACAAGAAAGACGCCGAAAATTTCGGACCCATTTGGAAAATCAATGGATTCTTATCTATTTTGAATATATCCGACATATCAAGCATGGAGTACTCATCTAGGATGTCTAAGGATATGTATGTTTTAATTTGAAAACTTGTCATGGTTGGATTCGATACGAAAAGTGAGTGTGAACACGGCGGTACCCCTCCCGGCAAGGAACCAAAACAATGGCTTCGCGCAGAGCGGCCACGGGCCGTGTCGCTAGCACTTACAAAATGTCTTCGCCTGGCTATATTCTTTGGATTTCAGGTAAGAAATTGATACAAAATGGAGGAAATGGTGGTATAAACCTATTAGGTGATGCATATCGGGGCCCCACGGGCTGTATATGCTGTATATACCCTCGCCGCTCCGCGGCTCAGGTATATACAGCATATACAGCCCTAGGGCCCCGATATGCATCATCTATTAGCTTAATACCCATTGGATCATACTAAAGCCAATATGCAGTAAGAGATAAGACATTATCTGATCACATTGATGTATAAAATGCACTCCATTAGTAATGGTTTACTTATTCTTTGTATTATAACCAGGTCGGTGGAGGCAGCTGTATGAATTGTATTTAGCATAAACAAACCATAGGGACATATTCCCTGACGACTCTATCAACTGTTTGATCCACTGCTGTCAGTCAGAGTAAAGCTCAGCCTTTTTATTTAAATCAAATTCACCTTCATCCACCTTGTATTCACACCGCCAACACCACCAATCCATTATCACATACTACATAGCATATTGCTCATAGTGTACCCTGAGTGGATGAGATTAACATCCATGGCTAGATTAAGATCTAGCACTATGATAATGTTATCACAACAATAGTAGGCCTACTACATACTTGTACTGCATTACTGTGGCTAATTTGATTCTGTTCTACCAAAGGAGCTCTGTCTATTAGAATAGCTGTACCTGATATAATATGTACTCAGACTATATAAACTGTATAATGTCGAGTACTATGATATTACTAACCTAAACAACCATGATCTAACAATCATTGACTAGAAATTTTAGACTCTGTAATAGATGTTTCACGGATAGATAACGGCTCTTAAGTGACGTTATTTATATGACCTCTAATTTAGTGATTTACTGTTCGGATATATGTACATTTTGATTGTATGATACGCCCGCTATTCTCAGGCCGCTACACTGTCAGCCCGGAACAAGGGTTTTACAGTAGATTGCTTCTATTTCTGGAATACAGTGGTAGCTGCCCTCGGTAAAAACTAATGGTCCAATGTGGGTCCTGGTGTATGTAATACAGCTGTCTATATAGCCAATTTACAATTGGGGCTATGCCACCATATTTAGAATCCATGTTCTTTTCCTTTTCACTTTCTCCACCTTTTCCCCCACTGCGCACTGTTTTCATTTCCCTGAGGCCTTAGCCGCTGCAACAGTGCCTGTCACATTATTGCTGCCAAGTGCCAGCTACTTCCTTAAAAGACAAACAACAATTCTTATCAAACATTATATATACGCAGCAACTTTGTCATATGCTTCCTATTCATAAGTCAAGGCTAGGTCTTGTCTTTGGAAATAATTGCATGCGCGGAGTCCCTCCTCTGAAGTATAATAAAGGAGGAAGGGCTGGTGCGTATGAATATATGGCTGTTAAGGGACTGTCATTTATTCCCTTGGGTATCAGATCCAACGGGATGGCATCCTCCTGGGCTTAGCTTTAGTTAGTGACACCTGCGCCAGGGGCGATAGGGGCGGTGTCTACACTGAAAAAAGTCTTCCTGACAAAGTGACATGTATACCCATGTCAACTTGATTTGACACAGAGAGCACATGTCATTGGGACATGTGCACATATGTCACCATGACAACTGTAGCACACAGTAATCCTCATGTGATTTGACATGCCTAAAAATGCCACGTCATCTGTTAGTTGACTAGGGTCACAGCCATGTCGAAGGCACTTGACATGTGATGGTTTGACATACATAATTGTTCTAGGATATTCCACTAGATGGGGCAAACAACCATTTTGGTACAAGGATTAATCACTACCAAGAGGTACTACCAACACTTGAGACATTTGATGTATCTGTGTCATTTTGTTTTCATAAAGAATAGATCACTAAGGTCTGTAAATACTATCAATGAATGGTAGTGAATTCTATTTCATTGTTAAATTTGCATTTGTTATTGAATATCAAAATAGACACCCACAATCCTGAATTCTTCAACTGGAGAGGTTAGACACCTTGTGTGTGGGTCAGTGAAAATACCAAAAGATTGTATGCTAACCCACAGTCTATAATCTCAGTATCTTCATTACATGGAGACAGATGGCTTTGCCATGCACCTCCATACCCTTGTCTTATGGACTGCATAGAGGTCCTCAGTCAAGTAGAAGTTCTGTAGATAGGAAAAAGTGCCTTAGTGTTGCAGGCCTGTGGGATTATGATATCCCCTGCCTTCTATTATAGGCCTGCCTTGATTGAGCCATTGACTGCTCTTGACCCTTACATAATTGTCTCACAGTATTACCTAGCACTCAGGTGAATGGATCAGAAATATGTGACATTTCTTCATTACGCATGTCAAGTGGAGTTGACGAACCAAATATGAGAGCGTCAACCTCATTCGACATGCCTTCATACATGTCATGTGGGAGACAAATTGTGACCTGTGCAGTATGCGTAAAGTGATCAGTGTTCTTCTCTCTGTGTATGACTGGGGCCTCCAGTGATACAAACCATCAACCCTTGTTTATGAACAAAATGATTGGATTCTATCAGTTCCATTTCTCTATACTCTCCGGAGAGGTGGAAATGAATTTGATAAATAGTGCCTCGTGAGGTTATGGAAAATGAAAATAGACAGATGGGTAGGAATGCTTGAGCTCTAACTGAGAAAGTTTTAATCTGGGATTTCCTTTTCTTTGCTCTTTTAAAAAGGGACATTAGCATCCGTCTCCAGAGTCCACTGGGAAAGTTTACAGTCGAAATGAATCCTAGCCCAATTTCCTGCTGTTCTTAAAGGTCGAATCCCAATTTGCGCTCCACCAGCCCCCCCCCCCCGCTGAAATCTCTGCTATTATTCCTATCATGGGACCGGACCCCTACGTCAAAGGGGCGATGGCAAGTTGGACCTAAAAGACGAATATTTTACAGAAAGGACTCTGAAATATAGTATTTTGTTGCAATTTGGTGTACTCCATAGATGTTGCAAGAGATTATAACAGCTATAGGAAGCTATGATGGCAAGGAAACTCTTGCAGATTGGTAGACAAATCAAGATCTACACTGCAAAAATGGTGCTTAGATCCTAAACACAATTCTAAACATATTCTTGCAACGTTTTTGTAATCACATTAATCTCCTAAACATGTTTAGCTAAACAATATGCTTAGCTTAGGTGTTTAGATATCTAGGTGTTTAGATTGAGAATTTTTCTGATATGAAATTTTATGTTTAGATGTCTAAATGATTAGATGGAAATTTAGGTTCACAAATGAATGCATTAAGAAAAAAAGCATTATCTTTTGTTTGTTTTTTCATTTATTTTTTGGGGAACATCAGCGGGTATTTACAAGTGCAAAGTCTCTAAAGAAGTTTGCCACAGGTATATACACATATATGTATACACTGCATTAGAATGAGAGACTTGAGAAAGTACAACAGCTTGACAGGGAGGACATTGCTTTATCTTTTGAAAAATACCATGAAATAGGTGTCTACCATGGAACCTGTTGATTAGTTTAGACTAATTATGCTGGTGTAAGGCAAATTTAGTAAGCTCTCTAGTGCTGTTTCTATTCTGATGAATGTCAATGAAATGAAACCATATTTAACATGGGGTTTGGGGATATTGTGCACATCAATTGATTGTGATGGTGTACAGAGTGTCCATTCAGAGGTAGTGCTGCTACCTGGTGTGTAATTGACATCCCACTATCTAAACATATTGATATTTAAATCTAAACACCTAATATTCAATATATTTAAACACTAAACATCTAGACATTTTTAGCAAAAATGTTTAGGTGTTTAAAAGAAAAGTATTTAATTCCTAAATGTGTAGTCTATGAGACACCTAACTGACCTATATGTTTAGGTTTTAAATGTGTTTAGACCTAAACATGTTTAAAATCTAAACACCATTTTTGCAGTGTAGATGTTTTGCTCTTGCTTAAATAAAACGTTTCTACTATTTGCCAGGTTATGTCCTTTGAGTGGTATATTGCATCGTGGGATTCGACCTACAGAGACTTTTGATAACGTTCTTATGCATCAACTAGAGTCGATACTAACACTATGATGATTCAGTCACCAAGTTAGGCAACACAGTATTCAGGCATAGTAGCACTACCCCCTGTGACTAATGTTCACAAAGGAATGCATATTATAGTCATTATTTATGTATCAAAAGGGTCTCCTACTTTTATATAGACCTGCAGCTACATCTAGATTCCAGTGTTGTTGGCTGGCAAGAGAAAGTCCAGGTTGTCTATTCACAAAGTGATCTATACACCAGACAGGTGCTGCCCAATGGGCCACGACCCCCCACCTCCTCCATGTCAGATGAACTCTGCACCCTACCCCCTGCCCATTCCGACTAACTCAGCACACACCTTCCTTTTCCTTCCTGCCCTGTCCACGGTGCCCTTTGAGTCCTCCCGCCCCACTTCCTCCTCCCAATATTATACTGTGCCTCTGACACATTGGTTTAAATGCCACATTGTTCCCTCAAGGATGTGGCAGATACGGTGGCAGGTTGTATAGTTTGAATAATGACATAGTCTGCCTTCACTATGGGATAGAGCCATATATCATGATCTAGAAACAATACACTGCTGCAGTGCATTATGTCCAACGGCTTTGATTGATGACACAGCAGTGGTGAGTGAGAAATTACTTAAGGATTGAGAAAGGTAGTGCATAAAGTGCACTGCATGAAAACTACATCAAACTTTACAGCTGAAATGATTTTCACCAAAGTACAGCTTTTCATATATGCTTCTAACCTCCTGTTATAGGTAGAGTTAGTTCAGTTGAAACCTCAAAAAATCAAGAACCTGGTGTGCCTTTTTGGGTTCAGCAGGAAGTCAGATTATCTGTTATTTCCGAATCATTCGTGCTTAAACCTGAACATTGTATCCAGGCAAAACTCTTCTTAGCCTCTCCTGAGATATCTATAGTGGGGTGAATAATAAGCTCATCAAAAGGACCCATCCACCACCTTTATATGGCCCTATGTAAACTTACATTCCAGTGTTGTTGGCTAGGAAGAGAAGATCCAGGCTGTCTGTTCACAGAGAGATCTATATACCAGTAAGGTCCAGCCCCCCCCCCCCACCTCCGACCCAACACCCAACTCATGTCAGATGACCTCCTAACCCCGGATCCTAACCACAACCTCCTTCCAACATTACAAGCCTGCAGCACACTTTACTATTCCTTTCTTACCCATGATGACCTGTTCCATTGCAGTGCCCTTAGATCCGCCCAACCCACATAATGCTTTACAGTTGCCTTGCCACATTAGCCAAAAGGTCAAAGTCCAATATGATAGCAGGCTTACATGCTTGAGACTGTGTTTGTCAGATATCTAGAAATCCACCATATTATTTGTAGAGACCTTGATGTCATATAGACAAAAGTTAAGATCCGTGGGCATGAAGAGCTCGGAATTTACGCATTAATGTTTACATTCTATGGGTAGATGCAAAGCCTACACTCCATGAATTTGGTATTGAGCATAATCTGTCAATGACAATAAATTTTATTGTTATCAAATTTGAAAATAGGAATAATAATACAAATGTTGGAGATTTGGCCAAGGTCACCTCTTGTGAAGACAAATGGCTATGTGACCGCCGAAGGTGGCGAATTTGATATACTTGGTTAAGTTCTGGGGAGTAGTTGGTAGAGTATAATTATACCCATCCACACTTAATCAAATCTAGGCTGAATCACGGGTAGGGGTGAATACTAGTAGCAAAGCGCTCTGACACCCTCCTCTAGTTAATTTTCATGTTTTTGAGACAAATCCACCTTAAACTGAGGGGCCAAAATGTACAGAGTATGTTGGTAATTTTTATCATCCTGCCCAGCATACAAGAGCATTAGCTCCCACCTTTTGTAAAGTACATTTCTAAGCGGTTGGACTAAAAATGCCCCAGTCAGGGAAAGAAATGACAGAGTAAGGACTATTTACATGAACTGCGAAAGCTTTTAAGCTATCAGATCAGGTATAAAATGGGCTAGTAACCAGTATATTATCTAGATTTGGACGATGTTACAGGTCGTATCAGAAGACCATATGGGGTAATCCAGTGCAGAAGGTAACCCAATACAGAGTATACCAGAGACATAGCTGAATTTTAATTGCTATGGAATTGTCTTTGATGTTGATATTGCAAGATAACTTGGCAAAATACAGTGTGTAACTCTGTGAGTGAGTGAGTAATAGATGTTTAACGCCATTTCGACAGCTAAGGTCAAACTGTGTAACTCTGTATATAATTTGAATAGACTAAATTGCAACATAAAGGTTTAGATTGCCGAGTGGAATTTGGGTGGTAAAATGAAAGGACCAAGTATCTATAGCTCCATCCTTTTTTCCTGGAATTTTAGCTACAGAGTTTGTCAAACAGAGTTTGTCAAACTGCAGAAATCTTTCATTTAAGCAAGGGAAATATCAAATTATCTACATCCTAATTTGTCTCTCAATTGACACCCATGCTTCCATGCAATTACATACTCCCCCACCACAGCAGTTATATCTCTCGCAATATACAGGGCACATAAATCACAACAGGGTGCTAAATTGCATGAACTTCCTGCATAAATTGCATCGTGAGATTCGACCTTAAGCTATTCCTACGAAAGTGACGTTAACATCTCCGTGTTAAAATACCTCACATTAAACGATGTTTTGGCGTGACATATACTAAGACTCAGAGATGATGTCTACTGAAAGAAGAACCAGAGAAAATGGTGCTATTCGCCTCCCGCACCTATACATATTCATTAAATGCACCAGGGCGGAGAGAGTGACCTACACAGTAGGGCAAGTCTAACTGGTCCCTCCAGTATAGCGCCATATTGTCCCCCTACTGGCTCTCACAAACTATAATCTTTTTTTTTCACAGAAGCTGTATAATATTTCATAGGACAAAAATATTCGATAGAGTACCCTATAAGTTCATTCCTCATCCGCTGTCTGTTTTCATGGGGGCGCTGCAGTCGACCTGTTGCACTTCTATACATTTCTGTACCTGCCTGCAGCAGAGATAGAGGTATAGTGCTGTAGTAATAGCGGTGGCTAGAGTGTGTGATGGTCGTATTAGCACAGAGAAGCCTATACATAGCGGATCCAACACTAACCACAAACCACAGCCAAAATAGGATCGTGACCACCTGCGGTGTAGCTTCATCACCCTCGCCGTCACATGCTCCTGCAGTCGAGGCAGCATTGCCAACCTAACCCTCCTGCTCCTGCTCTGCTCCTGTTAGGTGTGAGACATGCTGATGTTGCTGTTTATCATTGGGGAGTATGCTGGAGTTTTACATCTCTTACCCGTGGGAAACAATGTGTCTGTGAATAGCTAATGCTCGTGACCGCGGTAAACAAGGATTGGGGTGCCGTGTGACTGTGAGGCAGGGCCGTGGGACTGTGAGACAGGGCACAGGAGAAGCTACAGCATTTCACCAGGAGGACCTTATATGCTGTACACTCTGATTAATAGAGCCCCTGTGCAGGTCTTAGACCAGATGGTTTTGCAAGTTATGCTGATTTAACAGGACTGATGTGACTTGGGAGGGAAACCTGTGGAGAACATCTAGCCATGAAAGGATTTATATTCACATGGTACAGAAGATGAATGTTGATGGAGATTTATCTTCTCCGCTACAATTATCATACATGGATTATTGGCACTCATGATACTAGTTGAATGGACAGGTCTGTGTGCATTACTGTCATTACTGGAATGTCCTAGCTAGCAAGGCTTGCACTGCACTATACTAGTCGTGCTGTCGGGTTAAACTCCAAGAACTACTACAGGAATAGTCACACAGGAGAATGTAGGACATTGGCCGCTCTGTTGATAATGGGTTGTTGTGGGTACCTGGATGTGCAGGCAGTTGTGACGGAGTAAATACAGCGTACACAACTATAATTCTACAACTACCACTACACTCACACGGGACGAACAGAAGGTAAAAAGGAAAATACATGCTAGGCCTATATGGCATTAATGATAATGCCGTATGCAATATGCAGGGTTAGTGATACAATTGGACAAGGATTGATTATGGGACAATATCAGTACACATCTTCATATTTTGTTCTATAAAGAGTTGCAAAGGTTAATAATAATGAGTTAAGGTAACCTATAATTGATATTACCCTAGTGTAGCAATTACATCCATCAATTTCAAGTACATCCAGAAGCATTCCCCATGTCATATTCAAATTACAAATTCTCCATGATAAAAAAGTGGGGTTAGGTGTGCTTACTTAACACATTGCCAGATGCAGCCATAGGCCCTGCTGGAGCTGACATGCCTTCTCTATAAAGGTGTACATGCTTTAGTGACATAAACAATACTCATGTAATCTGAGATTAGATCCTCTCCAGGAGAACCAGGTTGTGTACTTTGCTCCAGCGTACAGGGTTATGTGTGAATGCAGCACAGCAGATGTAAACAAACCCGAAGGTGCCCTATATAAACGTCTATTGATTCTGGTATGTTGGTGACATGCTCAGTATACAGGTTTGAGGTTAGCACCACTGTAGCACCTCCAGCACTACATTTGTATTAAGCCCCCCCCCCAGGGTGAGATGATGTATGTGAAAGGAGATAGGATATAGACAAAGCACTGCAGGTAAACACTAATATAGCCTCAGGTGGTCCAACCAGGTTAGGCAATATGGACACCATACAACAGTACCCAACATGCATTGACTTAGAGCTTCCCTGTAACTGTAAAGAATTCAATTAAGATCTAGGCCCAATAGATTCTTCAGCTATCTAGAGAGGCAACCCAGTCAGATCTAACAAAATTAGAGTACAGGTCAGTCCAGAACGTAGTATAATGTTTCCAACCAGGTCACATTAAGATTTGACAGCACTGTTTTTTTTGGCTTTATCATATATTCTGTATTGAGAATCTACAGATAGAGATTATCTATAACAAGGTGCATGAATGTATTGATCTATAGTGATGGATCCCACTTTCATGATGGTGATTGGGAAATGGACTCAATGCACGCACAAAGTATACGATAGCATGATAACACTGATACGACAACAAGATATTGCATGTTATGGGTAACTTATTTGACTGGCCTCAACCCCCTCCCCAAGTCATTATCTCTTTCGATGCTATTTCGAACCTTGCTTCTACTATAGTCTGAGCTATGCTATTCATACGGAAAGAAATAATTTGTAAGAGTTCTTAGGATAACATTACCCGCCTATTGCTTTTGATCAAGATGTAGGGAAACATCTCAGAATATACCTTATTGTGGAGGTGCATGTAGTAGTGATATAATCTTGAATAAGACAAAGGAAAGTTGAAGGAGAGCTATTGAGCCTATGCCAGGGTCAATGTTGGGGGAATAGAAAGAGACAGACAGGGACAAAGACAGACAAAGACAAACAGAGCACGATATAGGAAAATGGCTATTAAGCAGAGACACTAAAATGAAGTGATAGTTAAAACAGACAGTGGAGAAGTAAAGAACTGTTCTGAAAAAACCCAACATTCCAGGCCGGGGATATGCTGCAGACCAGCTGTGTCTCATGGAACACGTACTGACAGCTGATTACAGGTAGTGTGGCTCTGTCCACCATCCTGTCACTGCAGGCCTGGCACGATCCTACCATTCAATGTATATACAGTGCCAACCTGTGGTAGACCAAAGAGCCAATGGTCAGTGGCCACTGGCCGGGCTGTTGCCCAAGGGGTGAGAGTAATGGACAGCCATGATTGTTAGTGGAATTTCATACTACAGCCAATGACCATCGATATAGACCAATGGAATAGCCCCACCCTCACAGATTGCTGTTTTATTTTTCACTTGCCGTTTCCTGCATATCATTGTCAGATTATGGCATAATGGAATAGCCCCACCTTCACAGATTGCTGTTTTATTTTTGACAGATTATTGTCAGATTATGGGAAGCAGCAATCGTTATCTCTTCATTGGATAGGGACATAAAAGTGCTCGGGATCTTTTCTACTCACGGTATTCAGTCATCATTTAAACTCAAAATTGTGCAACAACCCTGCAGTGAGAGCTACTGGCTGGGTTGCTGGAGACGAACGCTGCATGTGCAATAGTTGGAGGGTAATTTGTGGTAGACATAATCATCGGGGCTGTGGTCATTGGGCTATATAGGTCCTATACTCCATGCCTAGCAATTTGATGCAGCATGTATGCTAATGCCACAATGATATAAATGATTATCATGTATCTTATTTAGTCTTACAACTCTGTATAATGCTGTTTTCACAAGACGTTCCTCCTCAAGTAAGGCGCGTTCTTGAACATCACACGACTACAGAGATAGAGAATAGGACCCCTGCCTACGGACATTGGCAGAACATGGATGGCACGTCCCACCCAATGACACCTTCTGACCCCCCAGCCTAATATGATATATGCCCTTATAAGGTAGTGGCAAAATATCCGTGGTCGGATCAGGCCATCAGATATTATATCTACAAGAATTCACTGTGCTGTTTGTTTCCTATATATAGTTTAATGAAGCATAGTATTTATCATTTGAACCTCCTATTATTTGGGCCCCTTCCTACGCTTATGGTGGTGCAGTCTGGCAATACGTGCTGAGAACTGAAGCAATATTTTTGGGGCAGAGTACAACGTTCATCGAAAAGACCATGTGATTAGATATTTTGACCCAAGAAAATTATCCAATACCAGGTTCCAGACCTGCCTATGTTTGTACGTTCTAGAGTTCTACCTTTTCTCTTTCTTAATTTACAATGTCATTTCAAGTGTGATTCAAATTTTCATACCTATGACATTTTGAAATTTAAAGATATGTGACTGTTACTGAGCAAAAGAAAAACAATATTAGACTGTTATCTCGACAGTTTGTACCTAAAATAGCTTGTATTAGAGAGAGGGTATACCTTCACTGACGGAAACAATGATAATGAGTCTATAAATAAACACTTACATAAAATTTTGAAAATGGTTAAAAATCTATAGGATAACTTGGCCATGTAGATTTATTTTGATGAATTTTCAGACCTGTTTGAATTGTCTTCCTATCATACATAGATCCAGAGAAATCCACAGTTGACACTGGTTGAGCTGGACTAGACATTGTGACCACAACCTGCAGCACACACATGCAGTGTGGTCATTGATTTACCATACCAAAGGCCCACTCATATGTATTGGGCAGAAAAGTACATGGGTATTTCATGTCTCTTTGGGCTATGCTCCTCATTGACCTACACTTTAGCCCTTTTCAGGGTTAATTGACAACATAATACCCAGTACTCACAGGTTCCAAATTTCTCAAAATCACTTCATTTCATTATAATTATGTCCTGTAACATGAGTGATCATACCATCAACAAATGAACAGTTCCTATCTCTCCTCAAGTAAGATTATAATCAGATTGAGCACCATTGTCCTATGGTGAAAACAAGCCCCCAACCACCCCTCTAATCCAAATTCATATTAAAGAGAGGAGTGCCTTCAGAGGGAGATAAGATCCTTTGAGGCCCTGAGAGAGTGCCTAACAAAACCCCATAAAAACAGTGCCTCTTTCGGTCCTGTTTGTTCTGTTCTGTTTAATGGCTGGGGCAATTACAGTAGCAGACGATATGAGACATTTAGGCAAGAAGTCTATTTAGCGTCTAACCCATCGAAAATTGTTCGCGCTGAGCAAGTGTGACCTTGTGGTTAGACTGACATTTGGTGGGGCTCTAAACCATGGGTTGGCCCATCCCAGCACATCCTTTTTGTCACACTAGTTTAGTATGTAATTTAGGAAGCTCACTGTGTGACACACCTCCATCAACCTCAGAAATATAAATTTATGGCTTTTTATGTCTCGACATACCAGGATTCAGTAAGCCAGCCAACTCACATAGATTACAGTTTTCACAACTCCTGTGGAGTTTCATTGCGTTCTACTTCAAAGAACCCATCTTATCTCGACTTGCAATCAAATCGCTGAAATTACATAATTTACATGCAGTTAAATTCTCTATGAAATTACCTTTTTAACGATATACTGCAAGCATAATTATATTGTACTAAGGAGTCAGTGTTGTTTAGACCCAGTGAAGGCCCATCTACAAATTCGCCAATTTGGCGAATTTTTTTAAGGGATTTCATTGGCCAAAATTGATTATGATTCGCCACGATTTACCTGAAATAGGCCTAAATTAGGCTTAGCATGCATCTGAGAAAAATCAGAATGTCCCCAATGAGTTCCTAGACCCTGAAAACGTGCTAGTAGACACTTCAAATGAATGTCTAGCATCATCGGCTGCGAAGTTATGGCAAAAACAAGGAATTTTGGTAATGGCTACCTTTATCGGGCCCTATTTCAGAGGAAAACGATTTGTGCGTGTGGCATCCACCCCAGAGTTGATCAGTATGAACCATACTTCAAGTCTGGCATGGATGCCATCCCCTAACATTCCGTCCCTCATACCATAAAATTTCATGATTTTGCCTCCCTACTATTGTATTTGTAATGATATGGATAGCAATCTGGAATTTGTCATGCAACAGTGTATGCTGCAATAGCTGCCCTTTTGTAGTACCAAAAAGAGGCGTTTATGGATAATGATAAATTGAAATACTTTTGTTGGTAGATGAAGTCACTTTGCACCCAGGGCTCACGTTTATTCCCTTCCCTGAAATGTTGCCTCTCTAGGTCTGAGCATCTGATCTCGTGCGCATCGAAGATTTATTTGCATAACTTCCCTGGCAAAGGGTAGATTAACCTAAAGACGATCACCTGTCAGCTTGTTTTTCTCACTTTCAAATGTAATGCATTGGTCTTAAACCCTCATATTATTGAAATAGAGGTGTTATAGTACCCCATAGAATAATGTCCTGAAATATATAAAGTAATTGTCATTGCATGATAATACACTAAAGTTCCCATGTTTGAATGGTTTATACCATTACCAGCTGGTCATTTCATCAGAATTCTCCAACTTTGGTTCAAAATTTGAAGATGACAAGTGCTCACATATACAACATTTTGACTCTAGGCATAGATAAATATCTTTGCTAAATAATAGCATAAGGAAAAGTGCAGAAATGTTAAATACTTTCTGTATAGGACTTATTTCCTAGAACATACCAATTTCCCTTTGAGATGGCCACCATTTCACCTTGAGATGACCACTCCTTATACACCTATTTGTGCATTTAATTGAATAGAAACCATTGATTATGTATGATTACATCACAAGATTCATGGCCAGGATAGTTTGGGATAGAATTCTTCACTGGATTATGCTCTGATACATACATTTCAATCTCTACTGTAATGCTACAGTTATTACTATATGTGGCCTGCACTAGGAAAAGGGACCTTATTCACCCTGAAATAAGGTCCCTTTTCACAGATCGTGTCACATATAGAGGAACAATTTGATGCTGAGAGTGTGATGATAAAGTTAAGTAATAGATTATTATAGTCCATATTGAGGGTCTATTAAAGTACATTAAAAACAAAGCCACTATAATGCAGGGTTGGTAATACCACTTCTATTTTGATGAGATTTACAATATCCATAGCCATAAAATTGCCTCCAATTTCCATTCTAATTAAATCACTATAAAAACATACATTTTCTTATGATGCAATAGTTTTAATTATGCCATTTTACTGCACATCTATAGAAGACACTAATTCTTTTTTTAAATGATAGTTTAATGAACATAGCCCCATTAAAAGGGTAGTTATCAAGTGGTCAACTCAAGGTGCAAGGTGGTCGTCTCAAGGTGAAAATAGACTGACTGAGATGGTCTTAGAAATGATAAAAAACAATAGATAGACTTTACACATGGATTTAAGAAAGGTAATTGGCCTAAAAGCCCAAATAATTGTCTTTCACTTAGTACCTTGGGGAACCCTAAGGACCTATTAGACTCAAAGATATTAGCTACTACATCTCCCTTATTGAAAACCTGCACAGGCCCGGCCGTCTTTAGGTTAATCTACCCTAAGGCGGAACACAAAAAGTCTCCTTTTCCTAGTGAGGTCTAGAATGCCACTTTTAAATCAACTTAGTCTTAATGTTTAATCAATAGTTTAATCCCTAACGGTGATAGTGCCTTATTAGAGTCAGGCATGTTTGTCACATACTACCATTCACCCCAGGCAAGAATATAGGTAATTTTATATTCTCCTGTGTGGACCATTTAGACGTTGCTAGCTGGCTAATAATTAATGCGGTGAGTCTGGCCGTAGGAAATATGAGGAAATGGGACCTGCATGTGGCAAACAGAGACCTGGTTGGTGTCTGGCCCTGGGTGTGGTATTTTAAACGTACTAGCTGGTAAATCACCACTGGTCAATTTTATGTCTGCCAATATCTCATGAATATAAGTGACATATCATTTGTAACATTGCATTGTTTAAGTCAATCATAACTTGTTATCAATTGTAAATCCCAACAAGTCCATTCTGCTTTCAACCTATCTGCCTCACATACTTCTCGAAATAGATACAATTTTCAGATGGGCTCAATTGCACCACACCTAATGGTTTATGGTCGGATGAGAAATACCGCACCATAAATATTTTAGTCATGCAAAGAGAAGTGTGGATAGTTTTCCAAACATTTATCCTTGAAGCTGCAATCCAATTTCTGCTGTGTCAAAAAGCAAACATCCGCCAATAGTCCCAATCAGACCCAACCAATATGTGACGCCAGGTCTGCCTCTGTGGTCTATTAGAGAGGGGTGAGGGAGTTGTGTAGCCAGCTCTTCTTACGATAAAGGGGCAAACCCACAAAACCTTTCCTGAACCTTTTCACATTGAGTTCTATTCTGTTGGATATTTAGGTCATTTTCACGTGTGATCTTCGTAATCTATCAGATAGGATCATGGTGCTTTAAGAGAAGTGTGCACTTTACATCAGCCGGGAGCTCCATAAGTTCAAATCCCACATGGCGATTTAGGGCTCCAATACCTTTGCAATTTTGTCCTAGAACACAAAGGAAATCGTAGAGATATTTGAGCCCTAAATCGTCATGTGAGGTTCGATCTATATTATAGGTGGCTGTGGAACGTAACATTTTTGGTTGATTTTACATGTATCTTATTTCTTAAACCGAGTAACCGACCATTAAAGACTGGCCATGATACGATTAGGGCTCCCTCTAATACATACATTTATGGCATTGGTATTTAATTCTATAATGGGGCTCCTCCTTAAGAGGATCTAGACCGAATGTAGATGGTGAGGGGTTGGGGGGGGGGGTATGGTGGTGTTGGGGTAAGATCGGAGGTGGCGGTCTTTTATGAGTATTTATCAGAGTATTGACGCCCACCGACTGAGCTAAACCCGACAGGTAGCGATCAAACTGGACCCAGATTGGAATCAATGTAGATCTACCAGGAACCAGGACAAGGCATCAAGGTGAAACTATTGGGGAGGGAGATTTGGATGGGGGTGGGAAGGCATAGAGAGAGAGAGAGAGAGAGAGAGAGAGAGAGAGAGAGAGAGAGAGAGAGAGGAGAGAGGGAGAGAGAGAGAGAGAAAAAAAGGTGAAGCAAAAGTAAAAGTGGTCAGTAATTGCTACAATAACTCCAATACCCCCTCCCCCCAACACACACACACACACACACACACACACACACACACACACACACACATATATATATATATATATATATATATATATATATATATATATATATATATATATATATATATATATATATATATATATCAGTGCAGCTTCTTCTTTAGAGGTATGTCATTAAACACCATTATTCCCTAAGTCAACCCTTTTTAATTTCTCCAACTATACACCCTGCCCCTTGGAAGGACCGACCAGCCCTGTGCACTCTCAAAGGGGAAAAGTGTCCTTCGACCCCGGAAGTGACCTGAGAGTCAATCCCCATGGAGCTCGGACAAGGCCAGGAATCTAACGTTGGCGTTGCCGCAAAAGTAAAAGAAAATCTGTGATAAATCATAGAGGTGTCGATTCATGACTAGCATTCATCTTTGTAGATACAACATTTGATATATTCCACTCATAGTTTGAATCATATTCTCTCACACTCTTTTCCAACCTCAACTCTCTGAAAGCCATCCATGGTACTGTGATTAGACTATAGAAAAGTCATGCCATAGTAGACCATAGAGCTCTCCTAGTGCGAAGCAATAGAGTAGCTTTATGTTGCATTCATGATACAATAAGGTCAGTGACACCATGAGAGTAAAGGTAGAATCCCACGATGCAATCTAACCCTGGAAAGTTCTTGCAATTTGGGAACTCTTGCAGATAGGGGGACTTGCCTTTACTGCAAATTGTAAGGCTTCTAACATGCCATTGCAACAGATGACTAAATTGCAGAAACTTTTCAGCCAAAATCGCGTCGTGGGATTCAACCTTATAAGAAATATTTTAATTTGCAAGAGAGATATGTAAAATGTGTAACTGAAATTGCATCTGGATGAAACCAGGATGTAACCTTTTGGGACAATTAGGTTTCTGCATGTAGGTAGAATTATATTTCTGTGAGTTTCCAACAAGTAGCTAATGGGAAAGCCTTGTCAAGCACTTGACAATATTTATAGAATTACATCAATGCCACAGCCAAGTGGTGCTACAAGCGGCTACCGATTTGGCTGCAGAAGCTACTTTCCACCCTTGCAAATTCTACTGTCAGCAAAATTCTACTGTCAGCAATGGGTATTGAGAATCAGCAAAACTCCCTAGTCAATACAAGCCGACGTCCGGAGAATGGCCCATTGGTGAAGCTAGGAGGGTATAAATAGAATATGAGGCCTCGTGAGCATTTGTGTCCTCTGACCAGTGGTTATTGTGGACAATGCTGAAACAAAAACTAGGAGAAATCTAGTGGAAGTTGCATATGTATGTGCACACGTGTGGATCCCCATGATTGTGATATGTACAAAGGAGGTCAAGAATATATGCTGATGGTACACAGAGAAAATATTGATACTCAGACTGAGCCTGGGGTTAGGCTCAGGCAAATGTCGCCAAAATGAGTATGTTTTGATACTCAGGGTGAGCCTGGGGTGGGGGCATACTCCAGCATTGCCTGGGTATATTCTCAAGAGGGTATATGGGTTAGCTGTACGCTCACTACTGCCATACTACAGCAGTGCCTGAGTCTCTTTAGAGACAGGCTCAGGCTCAGCTGGAGTAACATAATAGAAGAGTGTAGGGCATTGCCTGAGTATCTCTATGATGAGGGTCAGGCAAAGCTGCCTACACAGCCTCCAGCATTGCAGAACGCTTTCCTACCAAGGGTGTCAAGGACTGACAGAGTATCTCAATAAATATCATCAGGCATTGCTGGATTCTACCTCCCAAGAGATTTGAGCAGTGCTGGCCTCTCATTTGAAACAGACTCAGGCATCCTAGGAACCCTTTATAGGGATTGCTTAGAATTGTTTTCAATTTTTGATTACTATGTTATTATGAGTATCATATCATGACACAAAAATATAAGTTTCGCATAAGCAGTTTTATTTGAAATCATTTTGATAAGTCACAGCTCAATTATGCTGGTACATTAGAATCTATTTTACAATGTAAAATCAAGGTGATATGGCATACAACACAAACAGAAGGATGCACTTCTAAATACAAGGAATACATTGTGTCATATAAATACATGTGCTAAATCCTTATTTGCATTTATTAAATACATTATTCATCTTCTATCTCTGAAACCTTTAACCCATTAAGGGTGAGCTATGAAAGTATTTTAGCTGGCTAGGGGACTGGATTTTGTATAGGAATTTCACCAGAGGGTGAGACCTTGCAAAATGTCACATAGGGTCCATAGTTTGGATCTCATTTTCAATGATTTCTAATGCCTGTATCATTCTAAACACACCAGATTCAAAAGTACCCATTTCAGTTCTAGCAGTTCACTTAATCAATCTCAGATTTCAAACATGGCTTCCATATCAATACATACATGTCAATCATACTCAACATCCACCCCTATATGGATGTTGAGTATTCTCAACATCAGCCCTCAATGGGTTAACCATTCCATATCAATTACATTGTTACTGCATGTCACTCTTGTATAACGCTATAGTTTAATATAACCAATACTAGGGGATATGCCAGTCACCCTCTGCATTATACACAATCCATTTAAATGAAAAAAAACTAGAGAAACCAGCATACATCAGTACAATATGCTGGAATATATACACCTGCTGTGGCCCACAAGTGTTAAAATGAAGTTTGAACACAGAGTTCAAGACTTTCACACAAAAAGAGTCCAAAACCAAAATGCAATGTTCAAAGTCAATTTCATTTTATATACTTATGCAAACCAATTTGTGACAGGTATATTTTAGCATTGCATCGTGAACTCTATGTCTTGCTATATGAATGTCTAGTTTGTATAGCTACTGGGAAGCTGCTGGTTCTGACACCAGACAGCTCTCAGTTCTCACACAGAGTATCTGATGCACTGTATCTGATGGTTCCACACCAACTAGCTACCGGTACTAAATCTCATACCAAGTAGCTGCTGGTTCCCACACCCAGTGGTTGCTGGTTCCTATATCCAGTAGCTGCTGGTTCCTAAACCTAGTACCTGCTGTTTCCCACATACAGTAGCTGCTGGTTCCTACATCAGATAGCTGCTAGTTCTTAAAACCAGTAGCTGTTGGTTCCCACACAGAGTAGCTACTTGTAATCTGGATCAATTCTGGATAAAACTGATGAGACTGAGAATAATTTGGTCGAATTGGGAATGTTGGGGGAAATGAATTGTGATCAAAAGGAGTCATGATAGCTCAGATGAGCCAAAATAGGTCATATTGGGTAAAATTAGGTCAAACTGGTTTCAATTAGGTTAGATTAGCCAAAAATGGACCAATTACATAAACTGAGGCCAAGATACGTCAAAATGACTCAGAATAGGTTAGATTGGCCAAAATGGGTCAACTGGATCATACAAGGTCAAAATGAGTAAAAATAGGTCATATTGATGAAACTGGATCAAATGTGGTCAGATTAGCCAAAATAGGTCAATTACATCAAATGAGGTCAAATTAGGTCAAAATATAGAGCAGTCCAATTCTATAGCAGCCCATGTTACTATATGTGTATATATCAAAACTGTGAATTAATATGTCCATCATTATAAGCTAATGTAGGAAGGATTTACCCACATGAATGTCCCTTTCTACCCACCTGCTCACACATATAGAACTATAGAACAATCAAACTACAAAACAATAGAACTACACTGAAAATTGGATTAAAGAAGTTAGATGCCAGAATGCAGCCCTGAAGGGACTAAAACAATGTTTTGAGGCAACTTCCTCAGTGAGGACGGTCTTGTTGTAGTATAGCTACCCCTGACTTATATGCTAGACTGCATAAACTAAAAACAATGTTTTAAAGTTATCTCATCACCTTAGCAGTATCATAGGCTTATATAGTGATGTTCATGAGTTCATAGTGTCATAGACCTCTTTGTAGCGATCTTATAAGAACATGCAAGTACACCTAGTTCCAGACCGAATACCACACTGTATCTCTTAGGGGATTATATAACTACTATGGGCTTGGAATAATGGGCTGGTTATTTGACATTTAGAGCCCCTCAACCAGATCACATAGGCCAAATGTAAGAATGCCTGTACCTACCTGAGTGCTGTGACAAATGCACTGCACAACCCCACTTATCCAATTAACCTGGGCAAATTACATGTACCGTATTGATCCTACTAGAACTACTTATGTCCAGACATTTGAATTTGGTATGATTACATAAAACGACCTGTTGAGGGGAAAAGGTACCCCATTGTTGAAACCAGACCTGGAGGATGTCCATTTTAACAGCCTTCAAAAGCACATTTCAATTGAAAATGTATATCTATCTATACCTGTCCCTTACAGAACCATTCAATGGCATCATGTATATCAAGAAAAACCTAAAAAAAAAAATTCACAGCTCAAGAGCAGTTAGAAAAATGAAGTCAAATTAAACAAAAATCGGTCAATTGCATCAAGTAAGGTCAAACTAGGTGAAAATGGGCAAAATAGGTTGGTCAAAAATGGGTGAATTACATCAGTTGTGGCCAAATGAGGTAAAAATGGGTAACAATAGTTGAACTTGGGTCAAATGAAGTCAGATTGGCCAAAAAAATGGGCCATATGCATAAAATAGGATCAAATCAGGTCACAAATGGCCTATTATGGCCTATTTTGACCTACCTAGTTGGCCCATTTTTGACAACTTTAAATTTTTATAACACAAGTGGTCTAATTTTTTCAATCTAACTGATCAAAGTTGACCCATTTTAACATAATTTGACCTAATTTGATGCAATTGACCAATTTTTAGCTAATCCGATCTCATTTAAACTATTTCAACCAGTGTGACATAATTTAAACCCAAATTTGACCCATTTTCACCTAATTTGACCCCCTTTTGTGCACCTGAACCATTCATGTGAGGAGGCAAGTTAAAAGGACCGTCCAGGGGGGATTAGTACCCATCCTGGCCACCAGGGGGACACCACTATGGCCTAAGAGGGGGAAAATATACCAAAAATAGTTATAAACTACTTTTTTATGTAGATTACAATAGTCCTAAAGGGAAATTCCCATTTTTGAGGAAAACCTTCCAAATTTGGAATGTAAATAGAACGTTTTTGGGCATTTGGGGGCAGAAATCAGTCCTTTTGTTGATATTGGTTGCCATGGAAACATTATTTTCACTCAAAATCGAGGAATCAACAAAGCCTATTTGTAGCCACACCCACAAGGATCGATGTGTTGAGAAAATGGTAAAAATTCGATGATCAGATCAAATTTTATGAGAAAAAGAGTGTG
The DNA here is from genome assembly GCA_949317995.1 of Acholoe squamosa. NCBI lineage: Eukaryota > Metazoa > Annelida > Polychaeta > Phyllodocida > Polynoidae > Acholoe > Acholoe squamosa. The sequence continues at coordinate 59,755,055 of OX439036.1, read as the reverse complement.
AAGAATATGACAATTTCCCTAATTTGCATAATTATGCTTAATTATACATATCATCTGAGATATCTTGTGAAGTTAGACCTTATTTGGGATTTGGATAGGTCGGTAACCATCTAAGTTTATAGAGCCATAACTCTAAAACTAGGAAAGATATTTTCTCATGTAATATATCATCGGAAAGTTCATGGCCTAAATTTAAAAATTGATTATTTCCCTGGGGGGCCCTTTTTGCTTGGCTATACACTCATGGGCAATCTAACCATCACCCATCACACATATGGAAATGCAGACCCTATATTAGAAGTCCCGGGTTCCAGTCCCGGTTTCTCCATGACATTTTCCACTGAACACTACATTGGTGGAGAAACCGAGTGGTCCTGCCTTGCTAGGAGGACCTATTTTGACCTCATTGACAATTGATCCTATTTTGGCTAATCTAACCGTTAAACTATTTTCACCTAATTAAACACAACTTGTCTGAATTTGACTTATTTTCACCTAATTTAACCTAATTTTAATGCAATTGACCTATTGTTGGCTAATTTGATCCATTTTCCACCATGCAGATTCCATTTTTTAAAATGTTAAACGAATATTCTTCATGGTTGCTGAGATGGAATGCATCATGCAACCTAAGGCATGATGCAATAATGAATCAAATGTTATTTATCTTTTTAATAGACACTGCATAACTATGCTAATTATACAGAAAATGTAGTTTGCAAAGATCACATCAGTGCATTTTGTGGGATGTGGATCTGCATTATTTTTTCCCTCTGGTCGACCTTACATTGTCAAAAATTCATTTAAGAAAAGAAAAGCAGAAATATAATTTTGGATGGTAGGGTATATTCGCCACATTCCACTGACAGTACCTCTGTGTGCTGATCCAGGTCTGCATGTACCAGTACTACACATATGGAAATGCAGACCCTATGTTAGAAGTCCCGGGTTCCAGTCCGGTTTCTCCATGACATTTTCCACTGACCACTACATTGGTGGAGAAACCGAGTGGTCCTGCCTTGCTAGGAGGATCTTTAGAGAGCTTGGTACCTGAACCGGTATGGTATAGACAAGCGCTTCGACCTGCTAGTGCTGAGGAACTTGGAAACAGGTGGCACACACAGCCGTTCCTGGGAACAGGAGCCTATATGGGCTGTGCGTGACTCAGTATGGGTACACGTGGTACTGTTCAGACTGGATTGGAGGACCAGTTCTGGACAGATACCCCATCTCATTCAATGAAAATGATCATTGATGGGACCCAGGATAATGCTATTATATCCAATCAATTTCATCCTCAAGGTGCGCTAATGCATTAGCCATGATTATTGCACCTGGAAGTGCATTATAATTACAGAATTCCTTGGCAGATCATCAAAATGGATTTACACTAATACCAACAGAAGTGACGCTATTGAAATTTTTTTTACACTGGTACATGGTGCAATAGTATCATTTTTATAGTGATTGACGTTATAGAAAGGCAAAAGTGTCTCTGAATTGGGTAAATGTCAATAATGCTACTACTTTTGCTACCTTAGCATAACAGTTAGGAAATGGAAAAAGATATCACCTAATGCCTATACTTCACATATGCAAAACAGTTGCTGAATCATGTCATCATTAAAATGGAATGTTCTTTTGTCAAAGAGTAGAATATTGTTTGTGATTGATTAGCCAACACTATAAAGCATTCTAAAAAGATGGTTTAAAATGGCTTAGAAATGGCTCTTTGTAGAAGGGGATCCACTGAATCCAGTTGATGCAGACTTTTCAATTGTGATCCTTCAAATTCTTCGATCTCCTCATTATATGTGAAAATGTGAAAAATTTGTAAAATCCTGAATAGAAATGTTGAATACTCCAGGTTTTATGTGATGTTTAGACAAAACCCTTCTACTTCTCCACTCCAAAATCATATCTCCTATGAATTGTATAAATTTAGTATTTCCGAAGTTTAGCTCTGGCTTCCATAAAATGATTGATTCATGCGCTCACACTAGAATTCACTTAGAACTTTCTGGATTGATATTAGGCATTCAAACTATAGATAGTATTTCAGAATAACATCTATTTGATACTCACAGTGGAAACACCCTTTTGGTTCTAATGAGGCTTTAAACAACTTTTGTGTTAGGCCTTCAGAGCTAGCAATATCACTGTTGTGTTCATTCTGCTGAAATTTATTAAAAAGGAAAGTGTTAAATATCAAGTGAATGAATCTTTGTCAGCATACACCCAAGAAAATCAACAGTAGAAAAATTATTGTCATATATGACCCATCTTCTCATGTCTCAAAAACAAGTTTAAAGACGTTTTGGGCAATCTGAAACATTGCTGATGCTAAATATCACTTTTAAATCTATATGCCTGTGATATTGAGAAGGTTGTAGGTGAAGATTTGATACATTAAATTACAGAGAAAAACATTGTTTGAAGACATGCCATCATTTCATTCTCAGTCTGCACAGTTATTTAAACGATACCAAAACACCTAGACAGGAACCTATATGCTGCTTTCCATTGCAGCAGTGATAGGACTCCCACTGAAGTTATTCTGCTCCTTTATCCCCTCATCACTGCACTGGAAAATCAATATTAGAAGACTAATCACTGACTAACACCATACATCAACTGATCCTCTTACCCTGATCTTAAACTCTGCCTGATACCAGTACCCTGATACTAGGCACTAACCAACACATATACCCTAACAATATACCTTAACTGATACCAGCACCCTGATACTAGGCACTGTCTGATACCTACACTCTAAAAGTACACCTTAACTGATACCAGCAACTTGATACCAGACACTGCCTGATACCTACACTCTAATAATACACCCTCAGTGATACCAGTACCCTGATACTAGGCACTGTCTGATACCTATACTCTAATAATACACCCTCACTGATACCAGCACCCTGATACTAGGCACTGCCTGATACCTACACTTTAAAAATACACCTTAACTGATACCAGCACCTTGATACTAGGCACTGCCTGATACCTACACTCTAATAATACACCCACAGTGATACAAGCACCCTGATACTAGGCACTGTCTAATTCCTACACTCTAAAAATACACCCTAACTGTTACCAGCACCCTGATACTAGGCACTGCCTGATACCTACACTCTAATAATACACCCTCACTGATACCAGCACCCTGATACAAGGCACTGCCTGATCCATACACTGTAATTAAACACCCTCACTGATACCAGCACCCTGATACTAGGCCCTGCCTTATACTTATACTCTTATAATACACCCTCAGTGATACTAGTACCCTGATACTGGGCACTGTCTGATACCTATAATGTGATAATACACCCTCACTCATACCAGAACCCTGATACTAGGCACTACCTGGAATCTATAACAAGATAATATAACCCAGATGATATATTCAATGACATCTATTACATTCAAAATCTGATGCTACGCATGGACTGATACCAGCAAACTAAAGCTGCACCGAGTTATTCCTAAAGTCAAGCAATAAAGAAACTAATCCATATTACCTTGATATTTGGCTGCACAACTGGAATCACAAATCAATGATTAATTGAGCTCTGTGTAAGACATGCTGTCCTGATCCTCAACAATCACCTGTAATTATAACAAAAAATTGTAGTGCAGTCAATATCAAAAAGATGTATTATGTCTATAGACTGGTAATGCAAATGAGCCTTCCATATTTGCATGTATTACAGGAATAAAAGCTAGCATTATATAATATATTTACACTTGAATACCCAAGTCCCTAGTTCCAATTCTCCTTAATTGATTAGATTTATGAGACGTTTCAATAAAAACGAATATAGGAAATAATTATGTATATCTATGTTGACACAATGACCCACACCCCCTGGCACCTGGGGACCAGGCCCCTCCCTGTGGTCACCTACCAGGGGAGGTCATTAGAACTGGGCCCGTTCTCCATGACAGACCCACCCTGCAGCTATGTGGAGCGCCACAAACAGCTGTTTCTGATGGGGGCATGGTAACTTGGGACTTGGGTATTGACTAAGCAGTAGCTTCTCTTAGAGTAAATCATTATCGCTAAGGATTTCCCTGGTCCAAATAAACCATACCCTTTGCTGTGGCTCTTTCAGGCAAGATATACATTGGAGTCATGGTAATCTGGTTACTGTAGTAACTACCAGGTGGTAGTCTATTGGCCTCCAACTGAGAAAATGATTTAGTCACCCAAATCTACCTGCCTGTAATAAAGCACCATAAGGAACAATGTAGATAAGGATGTTCAGGTAAAAGGGACAGTTACAGAGATGGAAAAGGAAGGGACATGGCAGGGATTAGGCAGGGGAAATGCAGGAGACAGTCAGAATATGAAAGAACAGGCTTTTTGCAAATTTCCCCAATTTTTACCAATTTTCTAACATATATGGATAAATGAATTATAGTACACTTAGAGGTTAGGCTGTGTGTCCATTCATGCCCAGGCCCCCCATATCTCTGCCATACCAGGTGGAGACCACTATAGAAATACTACACTTGACCCCCATACAATGCTCCCTGAACTGAAGTGTTCTCTGACCATCTAAGTTAAGATATCGGGAGCTACAGTTACAACAAGGTGTTGCATAGAATTCTGGGTTACTATACTCATTTTGAGCACCAAAAGCCTAAACAGCAGAGTTATGAATTTGTGATCAAATATAGAACTATGATTTATGAATGATTATATATTTGATATGTAAATATGAGTATTATTCTCAGCTTCAAAAGATCTGACTAAATTTACTGACAAAAGATCTTAAGAGGGCTACCTGTTTTAAATGTAGAAGTGTCCCATACCAAATGAAAGCTCTTGAATGTGCTCTACATGAAGATAGTAATATCTAGATATTTTCAGGTTGCAACTTGCGAACCATTTTGTAAGGATGGGTCACATAAATACTGATCTTTTTTGGGAATTTCTACTCGTGGCACACACATAAGCATAAGCAGGCAATATTTGCCTGCAGCTAACCACCCTGTGATATAGCAGTGACCTACCTGTAACTTGCCCTATGCCGTACTGGGCCTACCTGAGTACTGTGTATAGTGTTCTTGATTTCAGACAATTGTCATACATGAGTAGGTAGGCTGGGAGACAGGTCCTACACTATGGTGGTCATGGGCTACTACCTGTCGACAATTTGAAATGGGGACCTATGCTATTTCAGAGTTTAGTAAGTGCACCTTAGGCTTTGAGTAGAAGTCAGCTTGGACAACATGAATCCCCCTAGCTCCAAGGGTTGTATAGCAGCATTCCAATTCCTGCTAACACAACTGATCTTTTCATTTTTTACATAAGAATGATGGAAAATGCATATGAGAGGGGGCAGGGAGGTTGAGGGAAGAGACAGAGAGGGGACAGGGAGGGGTGAGAAAGAGGACAGAGAGGGGACAGGGAGCGGTGAGAGAGGGGACAGGGAGGGATAAGAGAGGGGACAGGGAGGGGAGAGAGCAGGGACAGGGAGGGTGAGAGAGGAGACAGAGAGGGGACAGAAAGCAGAGAGAGAGGGGACAGGGAGGAATGAGAGAAGGGACAGAGAGGGGATAGGGAGAGGACAGAAAGCAGTGAGAGAGGGGACAGAGAGGGGACAGGGAGGGTGAGAGAGGAGACGGAGAGGGGACAGAAAGCGATGAGAGAGGGGACAGGGAGCAGTGAGAGAGGGGACAGGGAGGAATGAGAGAGGGGACAGAGAGGGGATAGGGAGAGGACAGAAAGCAGTGAGAGAGGGGACAGGGAGGGTGAGAGAGGAGACAGGGAGGGGACAGAGAGAGGACAGGGAGCAGTGAGAGAGGGGACTGGGAGGAATGAGAGAGGGGACAGAGAGGGGATAGGGACAGGACAGAAAGCAGTGAGAGAGGGGACAGAGAGGGGACAGGGAGGGTGAGAGAGGAGACAGGGAGGGGACAGAGAGAGGACAGGGAGGGTGGGAGAGAGGACAGAGAGAGAGAGAGAGAGGACAGGGAGGGGACAAAGAGGGTGGGAGAGAGGACAGACAGAGAGGACAGGGAGGGTGAGAGAGAGGACAGAGAGAGAGAGGACAGGGAGGGGTGAGAGAGCAGAAAGAGAGGGGACAGGTTAGGTGAGGGAGCAGATGGAGAGGGGGCAGGAAGGGGTGAGGCAGAGAACAGAAGGAAAACCTGTATCTAGCACACAAGCACTGACTGATACAAGTACCAGTGACAGTGTAAAACGTGGAGCACATGTAAACACATGTTTAATAAGTAGGGCCCTGACCACACCCATACACTCTCAAAGAGACATTTCCAGGTAATGTGGGTGACATGTATAAACAGGTTATTAGAGACATGTGACCAGTCAAGCCAAAACACCCCTCTGGAGGGAAATTCATTATCAAAGTTCATCTCAAGATCCTTAAAATGAGACATCATTGGGTTAAATATTCCTAGTGGTTATGTCAGAACCCCTCCTTGAACATAGGTCATTATTCATATCTGAAATCGATGATTAAGCTCTAAATACATTATAAACTATAATAATGTCTAAAAAGACAATAAATCAGCCTTTTTCATAAAAAAATCATAATAATATGGTGTTTTTTATCACAGATTTTGATCTAGAAGGAATTTTCCATTTCTGTTTTCAGTTCTGTGTTTCTGGTGAGTATCCTCAAAAACTGGAATAAAAATCTGCAAATTTCAAATATTGGAATGGTTGCCACGGCAACCAGGAACAGGCATATAGGTTGTTTTCTCATGAAAAATGTTCATTTTACCATCAATATATGGGCCAGTGCTACCGAAAATGGTGCATTTTAAATGAAACCATTGAATTCTGCATCAAAAATTACCTTCATGAATTTTTTTAACGATTTTAGAGTAATTTTGCCCTCCAATAGCCCCTGGTGGCCAAATGGGGAATTAAAAATCCCCCGCGGAGGGGTGTTCTCCCTTGATGGGTCACACATATATATATGTATATATATATATATATATATATATATATATATATATATATCCATTAAAATACTCACCTAGATGGGTAAAAAACCTGTGGCTTGGGCTAGCTTCAGGTGACAAGTATAAAGGTGCCTCAGTGAGGTCTAAATATGGTGTGGCTCAATGTGTTGCTGACCTGTTGATTGGTGTGGGGTACAGTCACCTCCCTCTATTGTGACTGCTTTTGACTGGTCTATGGTTCAATATTCCACGACCCGCGCAGCGCGGAGTGGAATATTGAAACATAGACCCACAAGTGCTCTATCATAACTTGATTAAGGCGTTTATCTCACATTTTTCTCCATTTTGTATTAATTTCTTACCTGATATCCCCATAATAAATCCAGGAGAAGACATTTTGTAAGTGCATGCGATCCGCTCAGTTTGCCAATCCACCGTAGCCATTGTTTTTACTCCACCTGTCATACCCTCATCTTTCCAATGATTTTTCGGGTAGAATCCAAGCATGTCAAGGCCTGTACTTCTAGCACCGCCAAATATATGATCTCTAGTTGGTGTTCGCATACATTTTGTCTCCATTTTCTTCGAAATAAATAAGAATCCATTGATTTTCCATACCGATCCAACGCACACGGCCCGGTACATGGCCATTTCGTCTTGTTGACGAAGCAGGTAGGTGCCCGGATGTACCTGACCTACTTTTGGCTGAACCACTTCGGGCAAGGAGGTCAGCCGGGGTCACTCGTGTGCCGAGACGTATCGCTATGGAAAATCAATGGATTCTTATTTATTTCAAACAAAATGGAGAAGTTAGGCATGGCATGTAAATATAGGATATGTAAGGAAGTTTCCCTGTTAATAACTCCACCTGGCACCATTGATTTCTTTGCTAACGAGGTCAGTAAACATCAGGTATGTCGGACAACTTTTTCATATCTTCCATGTGTATTGGATTCTACCACCGGTCGGCTTGGTATAGTGGACAGTGAGCTCGCCTCCTGCCTCAGCGGCCGTTGAACCCTAAACGGTTTTAACTGGAAAACTATGGTGTAGTTGACTTTGTATGCTTCGCCAATTTATTAACATGTCCGGATTGAAACCAGCAGCTTCTTGAAGACGAAGAAAAGGTCTCAGAATGCGTTAAGGCTGGATAAGGAACTGGGGTTATGAGCAAAAAAGCACTGTCCAAGCCAAAATCGTGAGATAAATATATTCAGTGGTCAGTTAGAACAAGGAATCAGGAGCTGGAGGGTCATCACATTACTGCAGAAGCTTCATGCTCTTGGCATGCCTAGGACCATGTATTTGGTTTCCATTTCATATTGGGAATAGTGGAACACAGATATTGCATAGGATTAACTTTAGCGCCATATCTCACACACCCCATGATATAACCCTGCCCAGCTTCTCAAGGGCATTAACAGCATGCCGAATGGTCTTAAAATGAATAAAATAAATAAAAAAGATATTCCAACATGTATGACTAAGATACCACGAAATAAAGAGAAAATTTGACAAGGATTCCATCTGACTGAGGGTTATCTCACTGTGCTTCAACTCTGAGTCAACTATTGTTTGGTGTCATGGGATGTTCACAGTAGGAGGATGCACATTGGGAGTTGACTGTAGTTTGATCTATTTCCCAATGCATGGCATTGTGGCGGACTGAATGCGAGTATGGTCTGTTAGATAGGAGGCTCCAGGTGAGCCTATCATGATACTCAGGCAGCCCCAGAGAATGACTGATACTCCAGGCGATTCTCTTTATTTTTTCTGTGTAGGCCCCTTCATCTATATGTGTGCCTGCTTTCTACCGAGAGAGAATGATTTTGTGGGGTTCTTTATTTCTGGTGCCAATACCATCCGAAAATCTAGAAACTGTTTATAAATCATAAATAAAATACATGTCGAACTATATGGCCATTTCAATTGAAAGTTATTATCTCACACTATGAGTCTATGTTTGAATAAGCGAGTCCATATATCCCTCAGAGAGGTAATCCTTATTTAGGCACCTTTCAGCGAGGATCTAATCTTTCTCTGGCCACTGCACCCTAAGCCGAATGGATCAGGGATTAGGTAGGGCATGTTTACTGCTGGGCAAACATGGCTGGTGTTGACCGTGCTTGTTGATATACAGGGTCCTTTGCCGGGATCAGCAGCAGTCTGACCAAGGTCTTACAACATAGAATCTGTGCAAAAAGAAGTGTGCCTGCTAAATTAAAACCTGATTCTCGTTACTAAATCAATAAAACATAATTTCCTTTTGGAATATGATTTGTAAATTTTCTAGATCACACCGAGGTGAGAATGTGGGGGCCACATGGACATTCAGGATGTATATCTATATTTTCCCTTTACAACGAGCTTAAGACATAATTTGTCAATCATAGATATAAACTTTCATGTAACAACTGCCCCATTATAAGCGGAGGTCCATACAGGCAGCACCATTGCCATAGGTTTACCAATACCCAAATCTCGGTTCAGACGTAAAGGTCGAAGCAGATGATGCAATCTACTACTCAAAAGACCTTGCAATTATGGCCTCTTGAAAATTGTGATTTGCTTCTAATCAAAATTGAAAGGGTTATTGCAGGTACCAAGATTGTCTCAAAAGCCACTATGAGTTATAACATGCCTTGAATCTCTGCAATTTGGACCACACTGCTCTGATTTTTCAGTTTTCAGATTTCTAATTTTTGAGGGTTGGTACTTCACAACTATGACTAGGAAACTGTCATTATTGATATTTCATTACATGGTGACGATAAATCAAATACACCTCTTTAATGTTCATTCCCAATAATAAACACACATCTCATAGGGTGTCATGTCAATGGTCTATGAAATTGTATGCTTATAATCTAATAGATATCTGGAGTGACTCCAGTTGTCAGTTATAGTGTACATTGCAAGGGAAAGTGTCAAATAATCTGGATCATAATTTGTCACCCAATCTGCTTTTATACCTCCCTGTAGCTGTCATATCTCTTGCAATATACAGACAGAACACCAAATTGCAACAGGTTATTAAATTGCAGAAACTTTCGGTGAAAATTGCATCGTGGGATTCGACCTTAAATGATCCATAGGTTGGAACATTTGCCTGGACCTGCTCCAGCAGTCTGCTCAGATAGAAGACAAGACAAGGCAAATTGTGGAGATAAACAACAGCCCAGACCTGCAGTGTGCAGCTGGCGATAGTGAGTGTAGGATTACCCTTTACTTTATATCTTGTTTCTACTCCATGTTTTCCTCTATACTTTTTTCTGCTTCACCCTACGTTATATGAAATAGCGTCAGTTCCCTTGGTTCATTTTGCTAAAGAATGTTTAACAACAACAATTTAATCCAAATTGCAGGGCTGAGCCATCATTTTATTTGCAACTGTGGGATTTGTTTGGATCGATTGCTTGAAGGGATAGATTGCATCGTTGGATACGACCTCCATGTTGCAATCTATCCCTGGAAAGTTCTTGCAATTTGGGAACTCTGGCAAATAGAGAGCCTTGCCTTTACTGCAAATTTCAAGCCTTCTAACATGCCATTGCATTTTACAAATCAGACTGTTGCAATTAAACTGACCCCTTAACCTTGCAATGTAGATCTGTAAGCTGCATTAAATTGCAATGCCATTCACCTTGATATTGAATTTTCAAGCTGTTGTAGGTACCCTGCAAGCACAACTCTTCCAAATGATGTTTTTTTTTAAAGTAAATCACCTGAGTTTTCACGTAAAAATGATGTAAATTGCACGAGTTGTGCTAGCTGGGTAAGCACAGTGCAGAATGAGACTGAAATTGAACTCTGTGTGTAATTTATTCAGACATTTTGCATACGAATTGCAGCGTATGGGGCAAGTTTAGATTGCATAGTGGGACTTGGGTTGCAAGTTGAAGTGAACACACATCCCTATTTGTCAATGACTTTATCCACATTTCTGTAAATTGCAAGAAAATTATGTAAATTGCAGAAACTGTTCACTTAAGCATGGGAAAATATCTAAATATAAAGATCTTAACTTCCTTGCTATTAAAGCCCCCCCCCCCCCCGTAGGCATTATAGGTCTTGCAATATAAGGAGACAGCCCCACATTGCAACAGATGACTAAATTGCAGAAACTTTTCAGCCAAAATTGCATCGTGGGATTCGACCTTTAAGTCATTCTATGAATACAGAACTATAGAACTTGAAACATAGACCAATGTGAGCCATGTAACAGAATCGTGTGTAGGTCATTTCCCTTCCACACTGGTGATTTCAATATGTTTACAGTATGTGGTGTATATGTTGGCCATTTCATAGTTATGTCTCTTGAAATTACTATAGGGTGCAAAGAAGTCACTAGAGGTCGAATCCCACGATGCAATCTAACCCTTGAAAGTTCTTGCAATTTGGGAACTCTTGCAGATAGGGGGACTTGCCCTTACTGCAAATTGCAAGGCTCCTAACATGCCATTGCATTTTACAAATCTGACTGTTGCAATTAAATTGACCCCTCACCCTTGCAATGTAGATCTGAGAGCTGCATCAAATTGCAATGCAATTCTCCTTGATATTGAATTTGCAAGCTGTTGCAGGTAAGCACAGTGCAGAATGAAACCGAAATTGAAGTCTGTGTGTAATTTATACAGACATTTTGCATACAAATTGCAGGGTATGGGGCAAGTTTAGATTGCATAGTGGGACTTGGGTTGCAAGTTGAAGTGAACACACATCCCTATTTGTCAATGACTTTATCCACATTTCTGTAAATTGCAATGAAATTCTGTAAATTGCAGAAACTTTTCACTTAAGCAAGGGAAAATATCTAAATATAAAGATCCAAACTCCAGTGCAAATCTACAAGGGATTCCTTGCCCTTAAAGCCCCCTGTAGCCGTTATAGGTCTTGCAATATAAGGAGAGAGCCTCAGATTGCAACAGATGACTAAATTGCAGAAACTTTTCAGCCATAATTGCATCGTGAGATTCGACCTTGAAAGTGCTGATATTAATTGTTCACATATGACTGTAACTTTGCTTCTAGTAGGAATATCTTAGTAAGTCCTTATTTTGTCATTAATAAGCTGAGGCACATAATGCGTATTCTACATCGACCGACGTACTGATAATACGACACATTATGGCAGCTAAAAAAGGGATAAAACAGATCACGAGATTATTTCTTCCGAACCTGAAAGCTGTCCTAAGAGTATTCAGTTTGTATGTCAGACCAACCTTTTCGCTATTCTTTGACTTTTGTGAACCATTCCACTTCATAAAGCAATCCCGTTCTATCCACAGTGTTTGAACGTTTACGACGAATATTGGCTTAGTTATTCTAGATAAAAGAGCTTTCTTAAGAGATGTATACCTTAACCCTTATACCACATAATATACACGGTGCATGTCCCAAGGCCCCTTTTAGGTGGATGTATCGAAGGACCTAATTTCAGGCCAATTGACCTTTGCTCTTGTCCCTCTTCCTTATCGTGGGGGCAATTTAGACCAAACTATTGTGCTGTAATTCTAGCTCTTGATATATGATATACATGACCCAGCAGCATTCTCATTTAAGGCAAGGTGGCTTGTAGACAATGCTGATATGTGTATACAGACATGTGTTGTAAGCCTTAAGGTGAACGAGAGGTCAGTGCGTAGGCTATTTCTGTCTCCTCTTTCTTCTCCAGATGGTATGTGGATGGGGTGAGGCAGGGGTCATATATATTTACCCTTTACATGTATGGGTATAACTGACATATCGATTATAGAAATCACGAGGATACTACAAATACATATGTGTTTTGTATTGCATTACTGTACAGAAGAGATTGGTAGCCAACCATGATATTAGATTTACGCGGTTCTGAAAACACAGCCATGATCACATAAAATTAACTTTCTTGTCCCCTGTTGGTCGCGCATGTTTAGGTCAAATCCCACAATGCAATTTTGGCTGAAAAGTTTCTGCAATTTAGTCATCTGTTGCAATTTTGGGCTCTCTCCTTATATTGCAAGACCTATAATGGCTATGGGGGGGGGGCTTTAATGGCAAGGAATCCCTTGTAGATTTGCACTGAAGTTACAATCTTTATATTTAGATATTTTCCATCGCTTAAGTGAAAAGTTTCTGCAATTTACAGAATTTGCTTGCAATTTAAAGAAATGTGGATAAAGTCATTGACAAATAGGAATGTGTGTTCACTTCAACTTGCAACCCAAGTCCCACTAGGCAATCTAAACTTGCCCCATACCCTGCAATTTGTATGCAAAATGTCTGTATAAATTACACACAGAGTTCAATTTTGGTCTCATTCTGCACTGTGCTTACTTACAACAACTTGCAAATTCAATATCAAGGAGAATGGCATTGCAATTTAACACAGCTTACAGATCTACATTGCAAGGATGAGGGGTCAGTTTAATTGCAACAGTCGGACTTGTAAAATGCAATGGCATGTTAGAAGCCTTGCAATTTGCAGTAAAGGCAAGTCCCCCTATCTGCAAGAGTTCCCAAATTGCAAGAACTGTCCAGGGTTAGATTGCATTGTGGAATTCGACCTTATAGGTTTTCTGTATATCTACACAATTGCCGAGGATGATTTGGTCTTTGCTACCACAAAATACTGTGTGTGATGGGAAGATAATTCAAGAGGTCGATATAAACAAACACCAAGACAGCCTTGCCTACATGGCACTATAGAGGAATCTGGTGAAACAAAGAAACAGTCATGAAGCTTAAGTTGGTATTAAAGAAAATCTTAGAAGTCTTAGAGTAGACACTAAACTGTCGACGCCCCCTCCCCCATCACGCTTACCTTGTGTCCTGCCCTCTGGACCTTCAACAGTTTTTTTGACACGACCTCACCTACACTGGCCAGCTGTGGGTGTCCCGTCCCTCCACAATACTGGTATTTTGGAGGGACGGAACACCCAATACTGGTATAGTGGAGGGACGGAACACCCACAGCTGGCCAGCAGTGTACGACCTAACCAAAACCCGGTCCCCGCACTCCACAACCAAAAGGGACACCAATCGTTTTATGGTTTTTCAAAAACACTCCCTTTTCCGCGGACATCAGGCTCAAGTATACCCCTATTTCCTTTGAAATCACGTACATTTAAGTCCCTGAATTGACCCTTTTTCCTAAAATATGTCGAGTTTGTTGACAAAAGTCGATATCTAGGAGCTATCTTCCAATACGTTTTACTTCAAAATACCCTTTCTTAGGAAAAGACAACTCAAGTTTGTGATTATACCCTTTTCCTGCAAAAGCACGGAGATTTCTCTGAAGAAACACCCCTTTTTTTGCAAAACGAAAAGAGACCCATTTTTCTGCATTTTCATAATGTGGATGGTGTCTGCTCAATGTAGCAAGTGCAGGGACCGGGTCACCAAAGCCTCCCAAACCACGCCTTTAAAACTCAATCGGAAAGTCGTCTACTACTGAGTTATCCGCCAATAAGCCAAACGTCTGGGCTTATTCCACCTCTGGTTCAGATATGAATTGACGTGAATAGATCAGCTGTCTCCTCCACTCTCTCCTAAATACGACGTGGTATTGACAGGTTGCTGTAGGTCATAGCCTCGTTCCAAACCCCTGGCCACTGTGCATGCGCGTGGGGATACCTGATAGTCCCATAGCTTCCGGTTTGTGTGACCCTCTGCTTCCACTGGTGATGAGATTGGTGACCTGAGACATAGAAAAGCCCCAAAGGTAGCCTGCGGGAATGTGATGGCAATGTTTTTTGACATTTTGGTATACGCAGTGTCAGGAAAGTCAATGGTTAAATATACAACGAGATAAATCCATTTGTAATGGTATCAGCTATTCATCTGTAAGGTCATATCCCACATGGCAAAAAATGACTCAAATATCTCTGGGATCTTGAATCTGTTACGATTTTAGGACCTAACTCAAATTCGCAAGGGTATAGCTACAGTAGGGTGATCTACTCAATCTTTTGAGAATTTAGGCCAGAGAAAATATAATATACACACACACACACACACACACACACACATATATATATATATATATATATATATATATATATATATATATATATATACATGAATAAAGGCAAAATACCCCCAAAAAGTACATGGAAAGGTGCAACAGTATCCTTGTGTTCTATACACCCAACTCCTGTTATATCCTTGTGAATTTGGTGGAAACAGATTCACAATCGCAGAGATATTTCAGTCATTTTTCGCCAGGTGGGTTTTGACCTTAAACAAGCAGATTGTAGGAATTGAGGGAGGGCACCTGATGCCACCCCGACTCCCCCAGAAGAAGAAGGACCGGGCCGAGCTAAACATATTTGGGCGAAATTCACCTCATAATAGACACACAAGATTCCTAAACCCATAAATTCCTAAATAGATGATGTTAGTGTAACTACCATACTATTGTTTCAATGTCAAACAATTCTCTCGAATCAGAACATGACTTGATATATACTATGGGAAGAGGCATAATAATATCTTTTGATACGCCTCGACCCATGAACTTATTGGTCCATATACTACAGAAATTACAATGTATACTCTGTCATTTGCTTGTTTAACTCATATGTTTATGACCAATAAAGTTCTAAGTTGTTCAAAAAAAAATTGCCATATACCTTTAGTGGCCTGTTAAAATGTGAACCCAATGCTATTGTTCATTCCGTCAGCCATGATTCCGTGACGATTCCTTGTACTATTGGGGATGCCGTCATGAATCCGTTATGGGGGTATTCCACCGAAACCGGCAGAATTGTCAGCCCGATAGTGGGTTTTTGCTATCGGCGACGGTTGTCGGGCGCCTGTCGGGCCGACAATTTTGTCGGCCCGATAGTCAAATTTTATCGGGGACAGTGAAATCGGGTCTCAAAATCACCAAAAAATTCACTCTTCCACCGAGGACAAAATTGTCGGATTGTCATCGCCGACAGTCATCGCGGATGGTTCCACCCTCTTCCACCAGAGGCCTCTTCATCGGCGATGACCTAGTATCAACCATATGACCTACATACTGAGCAAATCCAAGATGGAGCCCACAGATGTGCTCGTGGTCGCTCACGCCACTTTAATGCTCATGAAACTGGATGAGGAAGATGCTGACATACTTCAGGGCAAGAAGAGGAAGCACAAGTACCACGTGGCTCCATACTTGAAGGACCGGACAGACAATCTGCAGCGAAACACCTTCACTAAACTGCACAGGGACCTACTGGAAGTAAGTACTACTCTGTCTTCTTTGTTTACTTGGGGGGGTAGGAGTCAAGGGGTACCGGTCTGTGGCTTCATGTTCCCCTGACAGGAGTAGAGCTCAATGGGGTGGTGGTGTTTTCACTTATTTTAAAGAGATCAAGAGGAGAAGAGCAGCTCGTGGTCATAAAAAAACAGATGTGAGTCCTTATTTGTCCAAGATAAAATTTATCAGAGATAAAAATATTATAAAATAATTTCAGATGGACGAGGTGAATGAGTTTCGCCACACTCTGAGGATGGGCCCTGGAGAATACAAAGAGCTCCTGAGCAAGGTCTACCCCCTGATATACAGGCGTGACACACACTTCAGAGAGTCTATTAAGCCAGAGGAACGCCTAGATATAACCCTACGGTATTTGGCTTTAGGTGAGCTTTTGTTTTATTTTCTATAAAATGTATGATATATAAAAAGTATCCCGTGAAATTTACAAAGGTAGAATATCAATGATAAAATGTGTGTTTTAAATATAGCATATTTTTTATTGGGATTTCAACTATCTGAGACACCTGACTTAATTTCCTTTTTATTTTGTAGGAGACAGCAGTCAAACTCTACACAACGGTCATTTAGTTGGGGGGTCAACAGTCTACCCTATAATAAGAGACACCTGCATTGCCCTGACTGCCGTTCTTAAAGATTTCTTGAAGGTTTGTTTCTTTGTTTTCTTTTCTATTTATCAAGTGTTTCAATTATAAAATCTTGGATTTCACCTAGCCGAAGGTCTTGTCTGCTACAAAAAAATCTGGGATATATACAAGAAACATATATTAAATAATTTACATCTTATATAAGCTTTCCTTTCCTCCCTCCAGGTCCCACAAACAGAAGCGGAATGGAAGGAAATCGCAGATGGATTTTGGAAGGAGTGGCAAGTCCCTCACATGATCGGGGCAGTGGACGGGAAGCACATTCGTATTCGCCAACCCCGGAAGAGTGGAACCACCTTCTACAATTACAAGAAGTATTTTAGTGTAGTGTTAATGGCTGTCGTAGACGCCTACTACCGGTTCATATATGTAGACATAGGGTCAGAAGGCAAGGCAGGTGATTCCTGCATATGGAAGGAAGGGCCCCTCTACGCTGACCTTAATGACCCAACGAACCCTCTGAACATACCACCAGCGTCTAAGATAAATGGCATGCGGGACTTGCTACCTTACTTCATGGTAGGGGATGATGCGTTCTCACTAGCAACCAATCTCATGAAGCTGTATGCGGTAAAAGACCAGGGAGATGAGCAGATAGTGTACAACTACAGAGTATCTCGGGGCCGTCTCATGTCTGAGAATGCTTTCGGAATTTTTGCTACCAGATTCCGCCTCTTCCTGCGTACACAGGACATGGAACCAAAGGGAGTTAAAATGGTAACCATGGCAGCAGTTTCCCTGCACAACTTCCTTCACACTCGAGCACCATCAGAGTACATCCCAGCAGGATCCGTCGACTATGAAGGGCCAGAGCTCGAGGTCCATCCTGGACAGTGGCGGGATGAAGATCATGGCCTGGATGGCCTTGACAGGTCTCATCATGGGAGGAACATGCCTCAGAGTGCGAAAGCCATGCGGGAAAGCCTGTGCCGCTGGTTCAACTCCAGGCACGGTAAGGTACCATGGCAAGACAGGTACATGGGCAAAAGGTGGATGGAGGCTGTAGCAGAAGTTGAGGAAGAGGAGGATGACTAATCTCTGACAAAAAATGTCCAAGATAATTTTATTGGGGACAAACAAATCTGAGATGAGGACTTTTGGGTTTATGAGCGACATGTATTGTTTCTGTTATATATATATATGGAGAATATAAATGTTATCAAAGTCATTGAAGGGAAGAATTAATTATAAAAGTAGAAACCTCTTTTTATTGAACACACCACAGTGGATGAACTTTTAACTTTTATGATCTCTTTCAGACGAAGCAACTTTTAACTTGATATAAAACCATGTAGTAAACTAGAAATAAAGTCGTCTAGTCTGTTTCCATGATAACCAGAAGGCTTTTTACTTCTTCTTGAAATAAAAAAAAATATTTTCCTTTTCCATGAGGTAATCGCCTACTACAAGAAAGTACAAAGCAGGTTATGCAAGCCTTGTCTTCAGTCCTTGATAGATAATAACAACGACAGCAACAACAATAGCAACAACAAATATTATCATACACTTCCCTCAATCTCTGCGATCCTGAAAAATTGTTGTCGCATATTGTTTTTTTATGCACTAGAACAGAACATATAGCAATCCTCAAGTCTTTTGAGTCAAGTGCAGTAACAGTAAGAATATTGGTTGAGATCATCGCTCGGATCCTATATAAAAAATGTCTGGGATATATAACTTTTAACTACAAATCTGGGATAATTCGTCGCGAGCAAAACAGTTTTTTATGTCTTTTATGGGACCCAGTCCCCATTCACAGCGTCTAAAGCCAAGCTGTGCACGTGTAGCTTAAACTTTTCTCGTACTCTCTGGTTCATTCTCTGACACTGGAACAAGATCATCTTACTCCAGTGGGAGTCCTCCGTCTCAGGTTCTGCCACAGGAGGAGGTGGAGGGGGCTGAGCATGGCGTGCTGCAGCAAGCTGGGTCAGCTCTACCACAGAGTTGGTGCACTTCTCAAAATATTGCTCTCAATTTTCAAGGACCTCGGCGACAGTCTTGTTTTTTTTCTCTCGGAGATGCTGAGGCTCCTTGTTCCTGAAATATTCATTGGAAACCTCCTCATTATTTGCATAGAATTTATCTTTGTCAGCCAGGTAATCTGTCCTGTATGTCCTCCGACCGTCAGAGGAGGAGGGTCGCTGTACCGTCGAACTGCCTGTGCTGCCAGCCCTTCTGGGGGGGGGGGGGGGGGTTTAGTGGTAGCCTCAGGAGTTGGCTTTTTTGAAGAGCTTTTACCTGAACCTTTGCCCTTGCCAGAAGAGGGGGGGGGGTCTTAGATTTACCAATGTTCTGTTTGTTGGGAGAACTAGGCGTCCTGGATGAAACAGCTTCTTCTTCGTATTCATCTGGGATTACATGAGCTTCCTCCAACCCTCCTTCATCAGGCTCCAAGTTTTCCTCCTCACTACGGCCCTTGTCCTGGTCCTCGTTGTCGACCTCCTGTTCTGGTGATTCCTCCTCTACCTGAGTTTGCTTGAAAAAACAAGAAAGGGGGAAAAGTAAATGAGCAGAGAAGATAGCCTGGTAGTCTATTAATCAGGGTAATAGCAAGCAAAAATTATCCAAGATGCATTACTTTATAATTGTCGTTGATTGATTAATTGATCAAGGTAGCAGGCAAATAGATAATCAAATTTTATATTGGGGTATTTTGTTTGTGATTATTTTATTTGGGATTTCTTTTTTGGGGATTATTTTATTTCGGATAATTTTTTGTTGGGGATTATTTTATTTGGGATTTTTAATCATTGGCCTTAAAAATCAAGAAAGGGGAGAACTTACCTTCCTGTAGTTAGTTATGCTTGCTTCCTTCTTGCAATACGGATCCAAGAAGAAGCAAAGCCGCTTAATTAACTCTTTCTTGTATGGGAGCTTCCCGTCTGCTGCAGAAGAGCCCGACTTGACCTTGCCTGAGACTATTTTTTGATAGTCTGTCCTCAGCGAATTCATCCTTGTGTTCACAAAGAAGGCTGAAAAAAATAGAATTTTTTTTTATTTTCATAGTAATTCAGATTTGTTTTAAACACAAGAGCAAGTAGAAATGAAAGAAAGCTGTTTTTAATAATCAGAATTATTTCTCCCTTTTTTATCTTGGATTTTTTCTGTTGTCTAGGACGATTTGCAATATGTGGGTCTAGGATAAAATATATTTTCTTGAAAATCTTGAATAAATTACCTGGTATCCCTAAGTCGTCGCCAATTTTTCCTAAGGCGGCCCACCTTGCTGTCGGGTCCTTATACAGCTTGTGATTTTTGTCATACAGGTATGAAACAGCCTCCCATAGCTCACACAACCTTTCCAACACCGCATTGTCTTTGAAGTACTGTCGGCCACTTCCAGGGGCATCTGGTCTGGACTTTAACTGACCTATAGTTTTTTTAGGAGTAACCTGGCTTTTTTTAACCTCCCTAACAGTCTTCTTAGGAGTGACCTTGGTGACCTTGGCCTCCTCCTGGTTTCTTTTAGTCATGTCAAAGTTTGTGGGGGCTACAGGTCTTTTCTTTTTGGGTGGCTTTATGGTAGGGAGGGGATCGTCTTCTTCTTCTTCTTCATTGTCCAAAGAAAATTCCTGTGAATCATAATCGGGGTCCATATACCAGGGATCATCCTCGTCGTGATCAATAATGATTTCTGTACCTGCAGAGGTAGGGGGGCTCTTAAAAGACTTGGCAGGACGAGGACTGCCTTCTTCCTCTTCATCTTCATTGTTTTCATCGTAATCGGGGATGAGTTTTCTCTTGGTTAGGCGGCTGCCACCCATACCTAGCCGTGAGTAGGGACCTTTGGAGTCAGAATAGCCTCCCCTGGAACGGGAGGAAGGTGTGCAACTTAGGTCTTGGGGCTCATCATTGTCGTCGTCTTCATTGTACTCCTCCACTGCTCCAGATTTACTACCGGTAGTACGGTCGAGAAGACGTCAAGCAGATTCTTCATCTTCCTTTGTTATTTCAAGCCTAGGCCTACCTCTTGCCGTGAAACGTGTTCCCTGTCCCTTCCTCGAGGTATCCTCAGGCTGTTGGCCCTCATTCCCCTCGTCATTTGTTGTATTTACTGGTTTTCTTTGCGTCTTGCGCTTAGTTGCACGCCGTGGAGCCATCTTGGATGTTTTCCTCTAGTACGGCCGAACTGCAGGTCACGTGATTTCCATGTGATCGGCGACGTGTACGCCCCCCTACCGCCTTCCCCGGAAACTAAAATTGCCGGGCCGACAAAAAATAGAAACGATTCCTGGCCGATTTTTTCTGTCTGAACAGAAAAAATCGGGTCCAAAGTGAAACCGTCGGCGATCATTCCCGATGCGTTCCCGACGTGATTCCGATGGTCTACGATTTTTTTCACGACCTCTTCCACTGGACCCGATTCTTGGCCGATGATACCTGATTTCCACCCGATAAGGGTCAGATCGTCTCCGATTCTCTATTTCTGTCGCCGATGCATCGGAAATGCATCGGAGATGGACTATCGGCCAAGAATCGGTTTCGGTGGAATACCCCCATTACCATTAATTCCTTCACGGAATGGTGACGGAATCGCTAATGAAAGAATGACCGACGGCAGTGGAATTAGTCCTACAAGCACAACGATAGGGTGATTTTAAAATTTACACTGAAATCTATGCCTTGATTAAGCGCCAGGCATAAATTGGTGCTCAAATCTGTCAACGCCAGGGCGCTTAAGCAGGCCGCTATGATACATCCACATGACGGTCCTTCTCTCACGGACTGGTCGCACTATTATTATGCTACAGTTACACTACATAACGATTCCCTCCAGTAGCAATATCCCATATAGGCCTATAGATAACAATCCCATACGCCAACAGGACATTATGCCCCAACCCCATCCATCACTCTGACAGAGGCATCTCCAGTCTCAGGTGCCTCCCCCGTCAGTTGCCGTTAACAGGTGAATAAATAACGTCATGGTACGTGACGAACTGTGATGGGGGCTAAAGATGGCGTGTATGAACTAACACTTGTGTAGTGCTAGAAATATTTAGGTTTATACACTAGTTACACTGTCAGTCTATTTCTGTCAGCAAATGCAAGGCTTCACATAAATGCTAAAGGAAAAGAAGGTATTTACTTACATGATTTATAACCCAAATGCAGTACAATAGACAATTTAAGGTCGGATCCCACACGGCGATCTAGGCCTCGAATATTTCTGCAATTTCGGTCTCTTGCATTGGATGATATTGGAGCTTATATCTCTAGCGTTTTTGAGATAGTCCCCAACTTCGCAACAGGTAGTAAATCGCAGAGATATTTAAGCCCTAAATTTCTCTGTGGGATTCAACCTTTAGACCCTTTAACATACTCTGGTTACTCGGTGTGACTTCGGGCACCAGTCCTTTGATCAGACAGAATTCAGGAGTAGGTACTTTTAAAGTATTGACTTTTGGACAGAGAGAGGCAAGAGTCAAACCAATGTCACCTAATCTGTGGTCAGGGATCAATTCCTAAATGTGGTTATGTGTAGGATGGAAGTGGGTGAGCGCCAAGTTTAGCAATGCCAATGGGTTGACTGTGGTTCATGGTTAATCATATATCAAACTTAATTGCGTCAAAGCTTAAGGCATATGGGAGTGCTATATATGCGTGAATAAGATCGGATAAGGTCGAATCCCACGATGCAATTTTGGCTGAAAGGTTTCTGCAATTTAGTCATCTGTTGCAATTTGGGGCTCTCTCCTTATATTGCAAGACCTATGATAGCCAGGGGAGGGGCTATAATGGCAAGGAATTTAAGATCTTTATATTTAGATATTTTCCCTTGCTTAAGTAAAAAGTTTCTGCAATTGACAAAAATCGCTTGCAATTTACAGATATGTGGATAAAGTCATTGACAAATAGGGATGTGTGTTCACTTCAACTTGCAACCCAAGTCCCACTATGCAATCTAAACATGCCCCGTACCCTGCAATCTGTATGCAACATGTCTGTATAAATTACACATAGAGTTCAATTTCTGTCTCATTCTGCATTGTGCTTACCTACAACAGCTTGCAAATTCAATATCAATGAGAATGGCATTGCAATTTAACACAGCTTGCAGATCTATATTGCAAGGGTGAGGGGTCAGTTTAATTGCAACCATCAGATTTGTAAAATGCAATGGCATGTTAGAAGCCTTGCAATTTGCAGTAAAGGCAAGTCCCCTTATCTGCAAGAGTTCCCAAATTGCAAGAACTTTCCAGGATTAGATTGCATCGTGGGATTCGACCTATAAGGTAGATTCCCACGATGCAATTTTCACTGGAAAGTTTCTGCAATTTAGACCTCTGTTGCAATTTGGTTCCCTGCATGTATATTGCAAAGGGTATAACAGCTACAGGCAGGTATTAAGGGCAAGGAACCTCTTGCAGATTGGGCTATGAATTAACATCTAGATAATTAGATATCTTTTCTTGCTAATGTGGAAAGTTTCTGCAATTTAAAATGTGTTCTATCATACAGAGAAACAGGGGGGTCACATTCCATAAACTTTCAGGTTCTAGGTCTATCATTCCATAGATATTAACCTATAGAAGTTTATTTATACATAAGGGGCAGAAGTACAATAAAATGATGTCAGATATCCATACTATTCTTCCTATTTATGTCTATTAAATCACCAAAGGAAATATTTTGAAGTGCCTCCCCCCTTTTAAAAGGTGAGGTCCTCATTAATAACAAGAATTTAGTCCAAATTGCAGGGCTGAGGCATCATTCTATTTGCAACTGTGGAATTTGGTAGGATCAAAGACCCTATGTGTACCCTTGCAATTTAGAGTATAAGCAAGGATCTAAGGTCTCAATTGCAAGGTGTTTGGAGAGTTAGATTGCGTCGTGGGATTCGACCTATTACATGTACGTGTGCTTTAAACATAAACATTTTATGCGCATTCACACATAGTTTCTTTTCTATAAATGCATGTATGAATACACAATTTCTATTCATCTAGGAAAATGACTTGAACCCCCAATTTTCTTTTTGCATTTATAAAAGATCATCCTTGTGTCCTATCCTGTTTTATAGGCCTATCATAAAAGAACCGTGCTCTACATTCTCTAATAACAAATGAAGATCCATTGCATTCGAAATCTGCTTTCCATACTTCTCAGAGATTGGTAAATTGAGTGACTTATCATTTTAATTAAAACAGTGTGTTTTGCGAATTCTACTAGAAGGTCGAATCCCAAATTGTGAAATAGGACTTCAATATCTCTGCGATTTCGTCTATTGCATTGTGTGGCCCTTGCTGAGGCCATAAATGCAAGGACTGCTGCAAACTTGACCCTAAACCACTGTGGGATTCGGAATGAGTTGAACAATCCTTGCGACAAAAACAGACAAAATCGTAGAGATATTTAAGCCCTATTTCACCATGTGGGATTCGGCCTTGACATGTGAAGAAATACAGCAGCAGCTATGATACAATAAACTAAATACAAATTTCAGTATTAGTTGTATTAGAGGAAATGTCTGCAGCACTGCAGGGCAATAGAAAGGTCACCAATGACCATAGCAGGCAGAAGGCTTAAGAGCTGTAGTCCTGGATGGACAACCACCTGGGGTATTGCCTTTATTCCACCTCCACAACTCCCCTGTCCCCTCCAGGTACTCCCGCCACCTCCTGCTTTAACCACAAACGTCTCCTGGGTGCCTGCCCTGGAGTGAAAGCTCACATAGTGGTGCTGACCATTGTACCCACTCAGCATTCATAAGGGTCACTTTCCCACTACCCACCTCCACCTCTCACCAACCCTCTCATTCACCTCTCACCTTCCCGGACACAACTCTCTGTGTTATTACCCAGGAGGGTGCCCCTGGAGCACTGAAGGCTTGTGAACTGTTTATGAATGTATGCGTGAACAGTTGGCTGTCAGTTTCCCATTATATATTGTGTCAGAATGGAAGGCTATGGAGCATGATGTTGCAAAATAATATGGATTCACATAGACTATTGGGAGACCACAAAGGATGTCTTGTAAAATAATGAACTTTCCATTGGGTCATTTACTTACCATGGAGGTAAGTACAATGTCTTGCCTTTGAAGACCAAGAATATAATAATGGTAGCATACACAGTAATTGGGTGGGGTATATTATGTAGCACACTTTTATTACAGTGATTCCCTTATATTCTACTTCTTTGTCATTTCCCAGTCCATCTTAAAAGGGCCAAACTGGTGTCTGCTGTAGTTTTCTCTACATCAATACGATCTTCACTGATGAAATGGCGTTAAACAAACATTACTAGCTCAATATTTATGGACAGGCAAATTATGATAGCCCATCCAGTCAAGTTTTCCTGCTTGTCTTCTCATATGTATGTGCTCAGGTGAAAGAAAATGCAAAATGAAGCCAATACTGGAGGTTAGGATAAATTTTGAGTCGATTTAGTTTTCCACGAGTCGTGGGTTGTCACCACAGATTTCTAGCAATTTTATGTGTAATTTCCAGGTGGAAATTAAGAGCATGTAACCTAAAATACGCTTTTTTCCCAAGGATTTATGATGCGGTTGAAATATACAGCTGACGAAGCTGAGTGTAAGATTCATTGCTCTACGAGGAAATGAATGTACACGTGAGACAAATATCTTATAAACCTAAGTGATACATTTGCTAGATACGCACTATAGGTTTTGATTAAAGGGGGGGGGGCAGTCTACAAATTATATGGTGGGAGAGAGAGAGGGGGCGAGACAGAGAGAGAGAGAGAGAGACAGAGAGACAGAGAGAGAGGGCGATGATAGGTCGTCTATAATACTAAGGGAGTGATCATTTTTTAACAACAGGGGGGTCAGAATTTTTTCAACCCCTTGACTGGGGGGGTCACAATTTTTTCAACACCTCTGATGGGGGGGTCAAAATAATTTCACCTGTTTTCAGTGGAAAACCCCGCGCGTTACTATAGGCTAAAAGGGAACGTTCGCGCGCGATCTTTGTCCCTTATTGGGGTCGAAAAAAATTTATCCTCTCAAGAGGGGGAGGTCCAAATTTTTTTCGCGCGTCCATGCGCAAACCCACCAGCCCCCCCTGTTGTTAAAAAATGATCACTCCCTAATGCACAATATAAAGGGTGTCCACCTTCTTTCATGATATTGACAAACATAAAGGGCTACCAACCCTCGGCTCTATGGCTGACTCGTACTCATTTTTTACAATCCTCCCCTGATTAGAAGCAGGCTGGTAATATTATATTCATACAATGATCAGATAAGACACATCCTGCATCTGATTAATTCTTATTCTCGGCATTGTATTCATTTATGCTACATGCCTGGGCTTCTTGTTACAGAACCCATATTTGCCCCAATTTAGACCAACACGCCTGTATGGCTAGCACATATAGGGCGCAGTTAACGGTCAATTTACAACACCAACACCTATCGACAAGATCCCACATTACATGTCCATCACATGGTGTAACCAAAGCACGTTATGCATACCACAAAGCATGTTACACTTCTAGCAAGGTACATAAACATTTTGATACAACTCTACTTCTCGTGCCCACCTCTTCCATTCACTAAATGACGCATACAGCCACACCATTGTAATGCCTTTTAGATTGGCTCAATTCCAGGAGGACGCACATGCTTAAATCCATGACCTCTTATTGGCACGAGAGGCCTGGCAATGCTTAAGCCAACTAACACATGGCAGCTTCAAGACTTTGGTTGTTTTGATGCCTCCCAAACACTGTTATGACGTCTGAAACAGACCTCCATATTGTTGCCTTAGGCCTTAACCTTCTGTTAAAGTAAGGGAGTGGTCATTTATTTTTAAACGGTGGAGGAGGGTTGTCGAATTTTTACACATACGCCGAAAATTTTTCATCCCCCCATCGGAGTAGTCTGAAATTCCCCTCCCCCCTGTAATACTATAGTAGCGTGCGGGCAAAAAGGGACAACTTTCCCCTAAGAGGGTCTGAATCCCCCCCCCCCCCCTTGTTGTTAAAAAATGACCACTCCCTTACTCCGAACGCAGGAGTTTCATGTTGGTATTCATGTCAATATTTACCAATAGAACTAATAGACTAGAAGGGTGTGGTGGCGATCAATACATATAAAATATGTCAGTCAGGCAATCGATTTTTAGATCATACATGAAGTGCAGTAGAGCAGCCAACACTTGAACACAATCACCCATTTAAGAGGCGAACGGTAGAACCACATACCTTGATAGTCAAGAAACTGTGGTCAAATTGAAACAGAGACGGATCAAGACTGAGCCATAGTCACCAACCCTTATAACATAGCAAAATGCCTACATCCTACGTTTCGCGATCGTCCAGAACTGAAACTGGTAAAGCTTACATGTTGTCTCCTCTGTTCTTACAGGAGTTTGCTGAGGACCCCTTCTTTGAGTGGGACATTGAGACGAAGGGTTTAATTCCTGCCTGGGTCGAAGAGGCCATGAGTAAAGCCTCCGCCATGGACCAGCACACCTCACCCGGGAAGAGGATCCCAATGAAGCCCAAGTCTACTAATCACAAGAATCCATTCACTGATAAGACCTTCAATACAATGGAGCGAACAATGGATGATGAGGTTGAGACTGTGCTTAGAGACTGGAATGAGAATGTCAAAAAACGGGAGAAGGAGACATTTCAAGTTAGGCCACTCAGAACTTCAAGTCAGCGATCGAGGGGCACACCAACTGGAACAAGTGAAAAAAGCTTTGGAGAGAATGACCCCAAAGCAAAGTTTTTAAATATAGAGAGAGTGCATGATAAAGACTCGCTGTATGATGGATCTGATGACCAAGGCCTTGATTCTAGTAGCTCAGAGAGTATTCAGGAGGATGATATGAAGAGGCCAATGTATGTGACATGTCCACGAACTGGCAGAAAGATTGTTCGTATGCAATTTGATGTGCATGGCTTTGATAGTAAAGACATCAAGGTTAAAGCTGTTGGTAGGAAGGTTATCGTCTTCGCTGTTCACAAGGAGACTGACAGTGGCCGTAAGAGTACAAATGAGTTCTGCCGCAAGATCAACCTGCCAGATGATGTAGATATAGACCGACTCCAGTGTACATTTTCTAATGGGCTCCTATGTTTGGAAGCCCCTGTTTTTGTCCGACCCGCTTCACTGAGTGGTAGTCGGCAAAGTGTGAACTCAACAGGATCCAGAACAGCAGAAATCCAAACCCCACTCAACCAACCCTTCGTGAGGGCGTCAGAGATGGGCCAGGTTATGCACATTAATGTAGAAGTAGGGCGGGTGTTCCGTGCACATGATGTCGTGGTGAAGCTGCGTGGCAATGATAAGTTAATTGTGACAGCGACACGTGAGGAAGACAATGACCATAGCTCACTGTCTGCATCACTGAAACGAGAATTCAGATTGCCAAGACGCATTCACCCACATAGTTTGAGGGCTGGCCTCACCAATGATGGCATTCTTAATGTTACTGCCATCATAGATGAGGCTGTCCTCAGCAACGGTAACACCAGTCGGCATGTAGCGACAACGAGCACAGCGTCCACGAGTAGTACCCAGCACACGACTACCCCTGCTAGTACAAGCACCAGTAACAGTGCCAACAGGATACCCACCATCACCACCACCACACCCAACAACAAGACCACCGTCAGCAACAAGGGTGCAATTGTCAGCAACAAGAACGCTGTGAACAGCAAGAATCCGGCCGACCCCTGACGAGGCATGTACCGTTTAATGGAGAGCACAGACCTCCAGGTAGGTTTTGCTGAGCAGCAGGGCCTGCTATCTGACATGGGTCGACTACATAGTAGCATCCAACATATGGGTGTGCCTGGTACAGAGGAAAAGGACGCTCCTCCTCGACTGAAGCAAATAAGAGTGAAGCTTTCCCTCCACCCAAAGTCCAAGCAAGCTTACTGTGTCCGTGTTGAGATCCACTTTGAGCATAACGACTGCTAGACTGCTCCTATGCATTATGGAAACTGCTATGGACTAGAAATCGTCCCAAGTTACTTCTATGTACTGTATTCAAAAGCGATGGGGTTCCAGGGGCTTGAATGCACATGCATAAGGGTGGTTTAGAATCATGACCATTGGCAGAGATGTCGGTTAGCTTAAAATATCTGAGCTGATCAACCATGACAACCTTCTGTGAAATCTGAGGTATTATATGACCGCCCTGATCGAAACAGTTTATTTCAACCAGTTGTAGCTAAAACGTTTGTATGTTGTATCCTGCATTGTTGCACTTGCCAAAGTCGTATCATACTGCGAAATAGTAATCATGTTATAAATTGATAGAATAGCAGTATTAAGTTTATATATGGCCAATACCGCAGATAGTAAAAATCTAACCTTTTAAATGTAACATGATTTCTCCTGAACACTCATCATTCCAACTCCTTTAGTCTATAACCCAACCTTTTGAAGGAAATTGCCCCCAACCTTTTCTACACTATTGTCTCATCATGACACCAATAGATTTGTCAATATTGCTCATTGAACTATATATAGCCTAGGCAGAGTCGACGGCAATATGAATTCTGATAGACCTAAGCAAATTAATGATGATGTCACTATGTGTAAGCTTCACGTATCTAGATGTAGAATTACACTAATTTACGAGAACAGTCCTTGAAATGTCCAACTGATGTTGTGCTGAGAACCGTTTTGTCCAAACATCAAAAGGATATCTCACTCCAATCTGACATACTGCCATTTTTTTTATGAAACAGATGGCTGACTAAGAGTAATCTAAGCAGATGTATTTTCATATAAATGTGGCTTTCCAATTTGAATTTACTAATATAAATATGGTGGACTATGCATGTGTATGTAGTAAGCTTTCAGGTTTTCAATGTTCATGAAAAAAAAAAACCTGCTTCATGAAGCTATGTCCAGTATACGAATAAGCCTTCTCATGCCTTTAGTCGGTCTGTTACGTGTATACAAAATTGATTATCACGATGTTGTCTGAACAAAGCTTCTTAAATTATGTTGATGTTCCTGGACACATTCATGCAAGAGTATCATTCACTATAACTATCTACAAAATGGTGATTTATTAGGTTGTGTGAGCTACAATTGAAAGACAATAATGTTGAATCTCAATTATCTGAAATAAGGCTTAAACTATGAATATATAGCCCTAAATTAAAATGTAAGTAAGCATACGGCCTTTCTACTTCTAGCCAAACATCGGAGACAATGGGGCCTATATCGATGTAATTATCCTCCCAGTGTGTGAATTCATCAAGTAGAGAAATCCTCGCAAAGCGGTTATCTGTTCGTATAAAATCTATTCTCCAAGAAGAGGTATAATTCGCCTTTGTTCGTATTCAAATGTATTCAGACCACCTCTCTGTGTGCATACATGTGGTAAAGGGATCTGGTTCTTTGGTTTCTCACCAGATGGCACTGTGGCATTGTAAGGGAATAAGAGAAGATCGAGGGTAGCCAAATACATTTCCATGCCTAATTCATCACAATAACAAACCTGATCTTTTATAACACCATCACAATGCTAATACCACACCTATTCCATTGCAGCCCATGACATATGACCGTTTAAGTTTGAGTACTCTTCTGTGGTCGACCATCAAAGTATTTGAGTGGAGCCACAGTTGCATCCAACCTTGTATAATCCTGACAGATGTAAATCTTTTCGCCTGGTCTTTAAAGATAAAAGATATTATAAGGACTACCTAGAAATGCCGACCCACTACTGAAAGGTATAGGTAAAACCGCAGGTGAATAAATGATGTGTTTACAACATATCATTGACAACAAAGCCTACTTCATTGAAAGACAGGCTCACTTTGATAAATGTGCTAAAGTTAAAATCACAATTAAAGTTTGCATCATGAATTACGTTGTAATACAAAGTATTTTTATGCCAGATCTATATGTTATTCATAATGTCACAAAGTAGGAATTAAAACATCAAAAGAAGAAAGGTACATTGGATCACAACAAAGGAGGAAAGAGACTTCTTGAACGTCCTCAGCTATTGATTTAGTCTATGATATTCGATGGGGTTTACTTGTTATTGAGCCCCTTGAATCGGTGGACTCTGGGCCTGAGTTCACAGTGGCACTCAGCATTAACTTAACCCTTGCGTTCTAGGGGCTCAGCAGTGAAAATCGCCTGAACATGAAACACAAATTTCAGAGCCATTGACCGCCCTACTCGGATTCGACATAATAGCTCTACTTCAGATACATTTTTTAAAAAGTAGCAGCCTTAACCATAAGACGTGACTCGTGGGAAAGGGAGGGAGGTGTCATGTTTCATTCCGTGACATATATACCCCACCATTTATATGCGAGGGCGTTTAAAAGGTCAGTGAGTAGGTATTACAGACTGATTTTGGTGTGAAAGCGTGTCGCGTTGTGAATTGCTACAGTTTGCTATGTGTTATAGTGTTTCCTACACATTATGGATGTGTTCAAATGATTCCTACAATTATCGATCCTTTCACACAGGTGCGTCCTGATATTTACAACATAGGCGGACACGTTATACAGATCAGGAAGTGGAAAGGTGAAGTGTGACTTAAAAGTCAAGTGACAAGCATAGTTTAGAACACATTCCATATATTTTACATAAATCTGCCTTTAACAGAAAAGGGGTAAAAACAGTTTATTTTACTGTGGCACATACCAAAGATATAACAGTAGGGGTAGACACTAACTTTTTGAATCATGGGCCAACCAGTCCCACAGCTTTAGAAATCCACGAGCCCACATCTAAATCTGCGGGCCCAGAACATGTTTTCACTCTGTATTAAAAGGTAACCCTGACATTTTGTAATTAAGTTATATCAAGTTTAACTAGAATGACTGAATTCCAGGTTATTTTCCCTTTCCAACATTATATAACATGATATATTGACTAAAATATCAATCTGGTAAATTGCCCTCAGCCTTTTCTGTGGGCCACCCGGGCCCATAGGAAGGCAAATATTGAGAAAACTGTGGGCCCTGACCAACAATTACGGGCCATTGGCTCCCGGGCCAGCGTTAGTGTCTACCCCTGCCATAGGTATCATTTTTGGCTGGGCTTATAAAAAAGAAAATCATTGATAATCGACCAGATCGGATAGAACTCTATACTTAGTGAGAAGGACATGGGCGATGCCATTCTTTGTTAGTCCTCACAGGTTCTCCTTTATCTAGGTCCTACTTTTGTGGCTGATCGTGAAAGAACTCGTCCGAATCCTCTCCCCTTTATAGCTGCATATTAAATAAACAACCATCACACAGGTAGGCAGGTGCCAGAGAGCACTTGCATTGAATATAGACTTGGTGAATGGTCCACCAAGACGACAGCACTAGTTTGAATGAAACACAACTCTCTTTTTAATATCCTTTTATCCTAAAAGCACTGTATTTTCATGTATATCTCATATACATTCCCCATCGGTTAGAGGTATGTGTGTTACCATTTTGTCCATTCACGTCCGGCAGGACTGCATATACCATAATTCATTGAATTTATGCAACGCTTATTCAACACTGTCAGTTCTGAAATACCCTCCAGGTGAAGCCCTGACATTTGGCAATCTCTGCTCGTGTCAGAAAAGGACTCACGCTTATTTTATACATGATTAAAGAATTAGTACAGCGATAAATCATCCTGACAGTTTAAGTAAACATTTTAGAGAGATCGTACTATATATAAAGTCTTACATATAAAATTACGTGATTAAATAGGTATGATGTTTCATTATTACCGTTATGTCTTGAAATATAAGGCATGGTATATGCGAGGATGACCCCTTGCCATGCCTTTTTGGAATCTGTTTTTAGAGGCAGAGTGCGCCATATAGGCAAGGATTTTATGATATAGAACAGTGCTTAACTGGTAAAAAATGGTGTCTAAATGTTAACATCTCCTATCAAGTCAACCCACACGGCTTATAGACGTCTGTTTCAATCATTTCTATGATTAGACTTCTCAAGGGAGACCATGGAACTGTGTGATAACTTGTGATACGTGTTGGGGGGATGTTGATAAATCTTCATCATCACTAACTGGGCTTAATGAATATGTATGCACCATAGTGGCTTATATTATATGCACTTATAGTATCTATCTGTATTGCACTGCTTCATATCAGTCTTTGCAACGAATCTATTGCTTGTGTCTGTACTTTGTCTACTATAGCAAGCAATCCTTCTCAAACCTGTGAGCTTATTTAAAACATTGATACCAGTGATGTAATAGTTCTATATTGTCCGATAAATGCAATGTCATGGACCTGCATAGTCATATGACTAGGCAATATTTATCTTTCAGTTCTATTTTGATGTTTCTATCTATTGACCCTTGTAAGGTACGTACGTTTTCTGTCCTGTATTTGTATACTAGTAAGTATGTGGGACGTTTCCTGTCCTGTATTTGTATACTAGTAAGTATGTGGTACGTTTTCTGTCCTGTATTTGTATACTAGTAAGTATGTGGTACGTTTCCTGTCCTGTATTTGTATACTAGTAAGTATGTGGGACGTTTCCTGTCCTGTATTTGTATACTAGTAAGTATGTGGTACGTTTTCTGTCCTGTATTTGTATACAAGTAAGTATGTGGGACGTTTCCTGTCCTGTATTTGTATACTAGTAAGTATGTGGTACGTTTTCTGTCCTGTATTTGTATACTAGTAAGTATGTGGTACGTTTCCTGTCCTGTATTTGTATACTAGTAAGTATGTGATACGTTTTCTGTCCTGTATTTGTATACAAGTAAGTATGTGGTACGTTTTCTGTCCTGTATTTGCATACATGTACTAGTATTTATGTGGTAATATTTCTGGCGTCCTGAATCCTCATGCATACAGCTGACAGTTCCAACAGGATGGGAATGTAAACATCTAATAAAAGGTCGATTTAGGATCACGTGTTACTATATGTTTCTGTTCAAGCTGTAAGAATACGTGTACAAATGAAGGTGTTCGAAACTTTATAATTATCATCTTTGTATGTCAATGTAAGTAACCTATATGCGTACGTCAATGTAAGTAACCTATATGCGTACATCTCAGTGTTACAGTGTTTCTTGTGCTTGTGTAAATATAGACCTCCCAAACAGCAAATGGTTATTATTTTTTTTTCGCAACAAGTGGACAAGTGCACACCTGTCTTTGTTATGCAAAGTCATGCGTTTGAGGAAACAATATAAACGCAAGTGTTTGTTGTTTGAACTTATTTTGAATATTGTCCAGATTAGCGTCACTAGATAGTATATTTTATACATGTATTTGTTGTAAACTAATGCGACTTACTTGGGTTTATTCTCTGTCCATAATTGTATAAATATACACATGTATGCTGTATTCATCAATTACCACTGTGTAACCCTGTTTAAAAAGACGTTGCCCACATAGCTATTAATACTACACGTATTTACTAATTTTGATTATCAAGAACAGCGCGTGTAAGACCAATGTTTGTAAAACGCTTTAGGAATATTGTCTGTCAAGTTCATTGTGATTTGTATCATTATGCATTATTGAAGGCCTGTGTTACATCTATATATGCCAATTTGTATAAACAAGTCATATCTAATGTACCATACACAATATGTGCATGTATGACACCGTATGGTTATCTAAATGTCAAAATGTATGCATTTTACTATTTTCTTAAGAAGGGGTGATTACAATTATTTCTGCATATCAGATGCTGTGTCAGTGACGATGCTTATCCAAATATAGAAGCAATGTGGTTTGAGGTTCACATTCTTGAAAGCTGTCTTATATCTAAATGTAAAGGCCCACTTTAAGTATGTGAATTAATGATTTTGGCTTAATTCCATCGATCTTCCCTATACACTGTACGTCCTATATGCATGTTTCTCTATATATGAATGAAAATATGGCATTACCGGTCTTTGGGGTACTGACATTTTTGAGTGTCTACAAAAAAGACTAGAATATGAATGTGTATAACATTTCCAGTTGTATGCATGCAGAACAATACGCAGAATAATTCTTAGAATAGGCATAGGGCCGATCCATAAAGTAGTATGTTACTCGGCAAGGGGAGGGCATCCATGGCCCCTATATATTTCTATAGTAAAAGTGTGACGAGGCAGGTGTTCAAAAAGGCATTAAAAAGAGCGTGACATTTTTTATGGATCAGCTCCTATACGGACGCCTCCCAATTAACGAAAATGGATATGGCAAAAAGCAAATTAGAAGACGGAGATATAGCCTATTGAATATTACATGTTATATGAGTTATGTCCCGGGTGGGGGGCACTCCCTTTCTTTTCTATAGTTTCCATATGTGAACAAGCCCTTGGATTTTGTACCCTATTCACGGGTAGAAATTTGAATGATTCTGGACCCTTTCCAAGGGGACATGCCATACCCTTAACAAGGGTGACATCCCATAAAACACCCCCTAACCCTTGGAAATCACATTCAGATAAAACAATACACTATATAAATTGGTACTAGACGTACCCATTTTGACACAAAAAAGAAAATAATCTCAGACTGTAATTGGTACATCTGTGGTCTGAAATGTACTCCCTTTTTCCTCAAAATTGGCGGAAATGTACCCTAATCAAGGGCCATCGAGGGCCCGTGCCCTGTGCCCAAAAAGGGTACCTGTCCCTTAAAATTGTGTTCATTCATAGTATCCAAATGTTGGTGGACTGCCGGGAGTTATGTATAGACAAGTTCTGAATTATACTTAGAAAAGGCACATGAAGATTTGATTTCCAATGCTTGTACCGACCTAATGGTGTAGCCTATGTTTCTCTTATGGAAAATGGTTAATGCCGGGGTGGCTTACATGTCGATATTGTAATAATCAGTTTCTATAAATATTTTCGAAAACCTTGATGTTAATCATCGGATTCAAAGCAAATGTGAAACGTCCCAATATTATCCCTCCCTTATGATGATATTTGAATAAAGAAATTTATCTAAGCCGCTCCGTCGTCCTTGTTAACTGATCTTTTCCCCCCTGGGGCCCCATAGCCCTGCTCCTTTGTCATAAGGCATGACAGTGCTGCTGCGTTTGTGAAAGTAATTGTAATGGAATTGCGAGAAAAGAGACAAAAGTAGGGATGGTCACACTAGTACTTGGTCAACGCACGGCTATAGGGTCATTTGGGGGCTGCTGGTATGCGCGGCTGGTATCAACAGTGTCGCCCCCTAGGGCCACATCCTAGAATCTATTTTACAGAGGATTGGAAGTAACCACCCCCCCCCCCCCCAGTAATTTGTGTCGTGTTGGTTGAGCGTCTGCCTTCAAACCCAGGGGTCCTGAGTTCAAGGCTCGGCTATCCCACCATGAAGAGTATTTAGGTACACATTTTAAGTACATTGTTTTTCTGGATGTTTTTAAACATATTTTCTTTTCTATCAGGATTAGCTATTAAGCCTTATCAGATAGAGCAAGTCTTCCAAATGTGAGCCAAGACTGTACTTTACCTTCTGCTTGATAACTCCGTCCCACACCAGGGGGAGCCATGGCAGCAGGCATATCTTGTAGTGTGCCACCTTATGGACCATTGGCAAGCCAATTTGTGAGAATCCATTATTGGACGTCAAATGAGGGGGTCAAATGGAGGATTTCCATCTATAGCTTAGAATTTAAATTCAAATTACACAGGCCATCACGAAATCGCACAACATTGTTGAAAATAACCAAGACAACACAAAACTGAGATATGGGCCACTTCAGAAGACTTTCGATATTTCATGAGAAAATTTGCCAAGGCTATAGGCTTACCTCGAAATGCAACTGCGAAAGCAAAGTACTCTGTTTGTCAGCGAAATTCTCATGGTTGTGGACAATGTCGTTGTAGTCAACATGAGGCAAGTCAATTCCCGGGCATCCATTTTGGGCACTCAAACCATAGGGGTCAAATCGAGCGGAGTCAGGTCAGGTGCATTAAAAATCAAGTTTTAGGTTATATATCAAGCAGGGATGTCATGGTATGTGAGATGTCTTGCATATTATGGTAAGCTAGTCAAATGATTAACATTCAAACTTTGGTTCAGTATTGCAGGGAATATCTATCTATTCTAGAAAACTCAATGTAATCCTTGCTGAATCATTTATGGCCTAATTCAAATTGTCCATCTACTTGGAGTTATTAAGGTAATGTGATTTAATTTCAAATAATCAGTGTCGTTCAATGTCAGATTGATCATCTGGTGAACAAACTCCCTAAAGGTGATTGAAACAAACAAACTGATGACTATAACTATCTCAAGAGCATTGACATGAGGAAAGAATACAGGTGTCCACACAATGACTGGCAGCAGAAAGCATGGCGGGTCGGTTGAGCGTCCGACTTCAAACCCAGGGGTCCTGAGTTCAAGGGTCGGCTATTCCACCATGAAGAGTATTTAGGTATACATTTTAAGAACATTATTTTCCTGGATGTTTTCAAACAGTTGGCCTACCATATTTTCTTTTCTATCAGGATTAGCTATTAAGCCTTATCAGATAAAGCCAACCTTCCAAATGTGAGCCAAGACTGTACTTGACCTTCTGCTTGATTACTCCTTCCCAAACCAGGGGGATCCATGGCACCAGGCAAACCATGTAGTGTGCCACCTTGTGGACCATTCTCATTGCACCAGCTATATTGGTCTTGTAAACCTAAACTAATACATTTCCTTCATATTCTAAATATGGCTAAAAATTCAAATTCTAAAAGCACAGGCCATCTCCAACTGGCACAAACATTGTTGAGGAGATCCAGGACAACACACAACTGTTATATGGGCTGATTCAAAGAACTTTCATTTATTTGTCAGAAAATTTGCAAAGGGTATAACCTTACCTCAAAATGCCACCTGGAAATCAAAATACTCTGTTTGTCACCAGATTTCTCATGGTTGTAAGTAATGTGGTTGTGGTCATCATTGGGCAAGCCAATTTGTGAGAATCCATTATTGGACGTCAAATGAGGGGGTCAAATGGAGGATTTCCATCTATAGCTTAGAATTTAAATTCAAATTACACAGGCCATCACGAAATCGCACAACATTGTTGAAAATAACCAAGACAACACAAAACTGAGATATGGGCCACTTCAGAAGACTTTCGATATTTCATGAGAAAATTTGCCAAGGCTATAGGCTTACCTCGAAATGCAACTGCGAAAGCAAAGTACTCTGTTTGTCAGCGAAATTCTCATGGTTGTGGACAATGTCGTTGTAGTCAACATGAGGCAAGTCAATTCCCGGGCATCCATTTTGGGCACTCAAACCATAGGGGTCAAATCGAGCGGAGTCAGGTCAGGTGCATTAAAAATCAAGTTTTAGGTTATATATCAAGCAGGGATGTCATGGTATGTGAGATGTCTTGCATATTATGGTAAGCTAGTCAAATGATTAACATTCAAACTTTGGTTCAGTATTGCAGGGAATATCTATCTATTCTAGAAAACTCAATGTAATCCTTGCTGAATCATTTATGGCCTAATTCAAATTGTCCATCTACTTGGAGTTATTAAGGTAATGTGATTTAATTTCAAATAATCAGTGTCGTTCAATGTCAGATTGATCATCTGGTGAACAAACTCCCTAAAGGTGATTGAAACAAACAAACTGATGACTATAACTATCTCAAGAGCATTGACATGAGGAAAGAATACAGGTGTCCACACAATGACTGGCAGCAGAAAGCATGGCGGGTCGGTTGAGCGTCCGACTTCAAACCCAGGGGTCCTGAGTTCAAGGGTCGGCTATTCCACCATGAAGAGTATTTAGGTATACATTTTAAAAACATTATTTTCCTGGATGTTTTCAAACAGTTGGCCTACCATATTTTCTTTTCTATCAGGATTAGCTATTAAGCCTTATCAGATAAAGCCAACCTTCCAAATGTGAGCCAAGACTGTACTTGACCTTCTGCTTGATTACTCCTTCCCAAACCAGGGGGAGCCATGGCACCAGGCAAACCATGTAGTGTGCCACCTTGTGGACCATTCTCATTGCACCAGCTATATTGGTCTTGTAAACCTAAACTAATACATTTCCTTCATATTCTAAATATGGCTAAAAATTCAAATTCTAAAAGCACAGGCCATCTCCAACTGGCACAAACATTGTTGAGGAGATCCAGGACAACACACAACTGTTATATGGGCTGATTCAAAGAACTTTCATTTATTTGTCAGAAAATTTGCAAAGGGTATAACCTTACCTCAAAATGCCACCTGGAAATCAAAATACTCTGTTTGTCACCAGATTTCTCATGGTTGTAAGTAATGTGGTTGTGGTCATCATTGGGCAAGCCAATTTGTGAGAATCCATTATTGGACGTCAAATGAGGGGGTCAAATGGAGGATTTCCATCTATAGCTTAGAATTTAAATTCAAATTACACAGGCCATCACGAAATCGCACAACATTGTTGAAAATAACCAAGACAACACAAAACTGAGATATGGGCCACTTCAGAAGACTTTCGATATTTCATGAGAAAATTTGCCAAGGCTATAGGCTTACCTCGAAATGCAACTGCGAAAGCAAAGTACTCTGTTTGTCAGCGAAATTCTCATGGTTGTGGACAATGTCGTTGTAGTCAACATGAGGCAAGTCAATTCCCGGGCATCCATTTTGGGCACTCAAACCATAGGGGTCAAATCGAGCGGAGTCAGGTCAGGTGCATTAAAAATCAAGTTTTAGGTTATATATCAAGCAGGGATGTCATGGTATGTGAGATGTCTTGCATATTATGGTAAGCTAGTCAAATGATTAACATTCAAACTTTGGTTCAGTATTGCAGGGAATATCTATCTATTCTAGAAAACTCAATGTAATCCTTGCTGAATCATTTATGGCCTAATTCAAATTGTCCATCTACTTGGAGTTATTAAGGTAATGTGATTTAATTTCAAATAATCAGTGTCGTTCAATGTCAGATTGATCATCTGGTGAACAAACTCCCTAAAGGTGATTGAAACAAACAAACTGATGACTATAACTATCTCAAGAGCATTGACATGAGGAAAGAATACAGGTGTCCACACAAAGACTGGCAGCAGAAAGCGTGGCGCGTCGGTTGAGCGTCTGCCTTCAAACCCGGAGGTCCTGAGTTCAAGTCTTGTCTAACCTACCATGAAGAGTATTATAGGTATACACTTTA
This sequence comes from Acholoe squamosa, assembly GCA_949317995.1. Classification (NCBI taxonomy): domain Eukaryota; kingdom Metazoa; phylum Annelida; class Polychaeta; order Phyllodocida; family Polynoidae; genus Acholoe; species Acholoe squamosa. The sequence continues at coordinate 59,715,154 of OX439036.1, read as the reverse complement.
TGAACATTGTTTTTATACATTTTATGAACATTGTTTTTCTGGATGTTTTTAAACAGTTGGCCTAACATATTTTGTTTTCTGTCAGGATTAGCTATTAAGCCTTATCAGATAGAGCCAGCCTTCCAAATGTGAGCCAAGACTGTGCTTGATTACTCCTTCCCACACCAGGGGGAGCCATGGCAGCAGGCATATCATGTAGTGTGCCACCTTGTGGACCATTCCCATTCCACCAGCTATATTGGTCTTGTAAACCTAAACTAATACATTTCCTTCAAATTCTAAATATGGCTTAAAATTCAGATTCTAAAAGCACAGGCCATCTCCAAATGGCACAACATTGTTGACAAGATCCAGGACAACACACAACTGTGATATGGACTGATTCAGAGAACTTTCAGTTATTTGTCAGAAAATTTGCAAAGGGTATAACCTTACCTTAAAATGCCACCTGGATATCAAAATACTCTGTTTGTCACCAGATTTCTCATGGTTGTAAGTAATGTCGTTGTGGTCAATATTGGGCAAGCCAATTTGTGAGAATCCATTTTAGGAAGTCAAATGAGGGGGTCAAATGGAGCATTTCCATATATAGCTTAGAATTCAAATTCAAATTACACAGGCCATCACGAAATGGCACAACATTGGAGAAAATAGCCAAGACAACACGAAACTCAGATATGCGCCACTTCAGAAGACTTTCAGTATTTCATGAGAAAATTTGCCAAGGCTATAGGCTTACCTCAAAATGCAACTGGGAAAGCAAAGTACTCTGTTTGTCAGGGAAATTCTCATGCTTGTGGACAATGTCGTTGTAGTCAACATGAGGCAAGTCAATTCCCGGGCATCCATTTTGGGGACTCAAACCAGAGGGGTCAAATCGAGGGGAGTCAGGTCAGGTGCATTAAAAATCAAGTTTTAGGTTATATATCAAGCAGGGATGTCATGGTATGTGAGATGTCTTGCATATTATGGTAAGCTAGTCAAATGATAAACATTCAAACTTTGGTTCAGTATTGCAGGGAATATCTATCTATTCTAGGAAACTCAATGCAATCCTTGCTGAATCATTTATGGCCTAATTCAAATTGTCCATCTACTTGGAGTTATTAAGGTAATGTGATTTAATTTCAAATAATCAGTGTCGTTCAATGTCAGATTGATCATCTGGTGAACAAACTCCCAAAAGGTGAATGAAACAAACAAACTGATGAGAAATACTATGTGGAGAGCATTGACACGAGGAGAGAATACAGGTGTCCACACAAAGACTGGCAGCAGAAAGCGTGGCGCGTCGGTTGAGCGTCTGCCTTCAAACCCGGAGGTCCTGAGTTCAAGTCTTGTCTAACCTACCATGAAGAGTATTATAGGTATACACTTTATGAACATTGTTTTTATACATTTTATGAACATTGTTTTTCTGGATGTTTTTAAACAGTTGGCCTAACATATTTTGTTTTCTGTCAGGATTAGCTATTAAGCCTTATCAGATAGAGCCAGCCTTCCAAATGTGAGCCAAGACTGTGCTTGATTACTCCTTCCCACACCAGGGGGAGCCATGGCAGCAGGCATATCATGTAGTGTGCCACCTTGTGGGCCATTCCCATTCCACCAGCTATATTGGTCTTGTAAACCTAAACTAATACATTTCCTTCAAATTCTAAATATGGCTTAAAATTCAGATTCTAAAAGCACAGGCCATCTCCAAATGGCACAACATTGTTGACGAGATTCAGGACAACACACAACTGTGATATGGACTGATTCAGAGAACTTTCAGTTATTTGTCTTGTTACCTTAATAAGACAAATAACTGTTATCTGTTAACTGCCTCGGGTTCGGGTGGAGCAACCGGAACGAGGGAAAGGGACGACGCAGAGCCGTCCCACTCGTCCAGGTGCTTCCCGAACGCGAGGAAGAACTTGAGGTCAGCCTCCTTGTACTTATGGATGTACCCGGCGTTCTCAGCACGGTGGAACTCCTTAAGCTTTTCAGCTTCCAACTGCTGGCGCCGGCAGGATTGGATTGCCTCCTCGACATTCTTCCTCTCCTGCACCTGAATCTTCTCTTCCTCCCTCTTCTGGACCTCGTAGACCAGGTTGAAGGTGGCTTCAGTCATTGTACGCCAGTAGTCGACTGACTTCTGGCGATGCAATGCCTGCCATTCCACCATCAGGTCATTCTGGATCTTCGCCGTTTGAACGTCGCGATGATCGACAAACGTGTTCGGATCCTGAAGACCTGACAGCGTACCTGCGATTAGTTCCATAACGGGCACCCGAGGGGCCATTGGTGGAACTATAACCGGTGGGGGCGCGGCGGCCTCCACAGTGACAGGCGAAGCGCCTGCTGGAGGGACTGAGGGACCCTCAACTGTCGCACCTCCCCGGCCTCGGCCGCCGCCCGGGGGAGCTCGGGTGGACTCCATGCCACCGCGGCCCCTACCCTGGGGTTTAGACCGACCCAAGGAGGTTAGGACCTGAGATTCGGGTCCCGCTGGTCCCATTGCAGGGAACTTCGCCGCATAGTCACTATATGTGGGGCGCTTGCCGGATGACCCATCACCGGCCCACCAAGATCCGTATCCGGATGGGGCACCAAAGAATGTGCTCCAGTCATCCGGACTGCCAGTGGCTTCACTCGGGGGTGGCTCCTCGGGTGCAGTGGGTGTTGGTGCTGGGGTGGCTGGAGTGGCCGCCTGGCTAACCACCCTACGGGTCTGGTTGCCAGGCATATCCAGAGCCGAGACTTGTTGTCCCGACTGGCGACGATCAGCTGGGTTGGCTGGTCTAGGCTGATCCTTGCTCTGGGTCACTTGCGCTTCCCTCACTGTCCGTGTAGATGCCCTCCCCTTTACGGCTAGCTCGGCTGGTGGTAGTAGTACCAGTCAAAGCCTTGGTAGAGAATTTGGCGCTCGGCCCGCTGGTGCTAGCAGAGGACGCTGCAGTAACCGAGGTGGCTACTGTGGTGGTTGGGGTCTTGGAGGCGGGCGTCTTCGGGTCGCCCTTACCCCTCGGCACGACCTTGGGTGGCTGCGCCGGCACCTCGGGACTAGAATCCGACTGACGTGGATCCTTGTCCTTTGAACAAGGGCTCCTCCTACCACTGACCGGGGAGTCAGAGTCGGAGGCGGCCTTCGCCTTACTTTGGGCCTTTTGTTTCCGGTGGGCCCGACGAGCAGTGGTAAGCTCCTTCTGCTGTTTAGCCAGCTCAGCTCGCTTGGCTTCAACAGCAGCCTGTTGCCGTGAGATGTCCTCTTCCGAGATCTCACCAGCCGCCTCTGGTATGTTGGCGCCCGGCTCCTGCTCGGTCGTGAACCTCTCGATGGCGATCCGGACGTCTTCCAACTCCAGGTCACTCTCGGTGAGAGGACCCTTTGGTGCTGGCTTACGGCTCAATCGCTTGACCCGTCCGGATTCCACCGACGACTGTGTGACGGTGGAGTCTGTATCCATGTCGGATTCAGACTCTCTTAGCTGCGCGGCCTTCCGGGTAATGCCTTCGGAAAGCAGCACAGCTCGGGCCAAGCTCTCGTTGACCGCCATCTCCTCCACCAACCGTTGGTAGTTTCGGAGCCAAGAAACTGGCATACTTTCAGCCAACTCGTCGGTGCACGAGTCCATGACCAGAGTCTTGAAGTCATCTGGTATGGCATCGGGCACGCCTGGTGTCTCCGCAAGCGGACCGCATCCGAACATGGAGGGATGCATGGGGATGTAGGTCCCCCAGGAGGTGTACACGACACCAGTGGCCGCATCTACGTGGGCCATGCGCTCAATGCGCATTCTGAATCCTGGAGGATACAGTGGAATGTCCAGGACATCAAGACTGCCACCCGAAGCCGTTGCTGTAGGCGTGGGCTCCAGGCGTGGTGGTGGTGGAGGTGGCATTCTCTCTCTGTCCGTGACGTCGGCCATAGCAGAGAGCGTACGGGCTGCCTCCTCGACTTCGGATCCCCTTGCAGGGACCGCCGTTGAGGAGTCCATACTCTCCTCAACCCGAGACGGGACCATCGGGTCCTCACCTGCCTCCAACTGGACGTTGGCGGTTTGACGCGCGGCGTCAATCGTCCCCTGTGCCATGGCACTGAGGGCGACTTCCAATTTTTTAAAAATTGGCAAATGTGTTGGACTCCTCCCGAAGGATTCGTCCAACAAGAAGGGACAGGTATAGCCAAGCTAACCCAATAGCTACCGGCTGCCAAACGCTGACAATAACCGGAGCGAAACGGGTGGCGTCTTACCGCCACGAGTCCGCTCTAGTTATGAACAATATGACGTCAGACCTCTCGTCTCGCGAGATCCCGCAAGGGCTATCCGGTGACCTAGTTCTGCGCTTTCCCGCCGCACCCGCGGCGCCACCTAGGGGACTAGATCCGAACTAACATTCGACTCGACATGCGAGACGCGGCCTACTACCCGAGTGCTATCGTCTGGAGCTTGGCGGTGTATACAACGCTTCAAAGCGAGTGTACTGGTTAATCCGTCCGCCGCTCACGGGATACAGCTACCCGGGGAGGGCGCGTTCGGCATCCCTAGCCGTGGAACGAACGTATGTTATTCGCCTACGGCGGACAACATGCAGCAGCTCGTTGTGTACTGAGTTAGGTTACAGCAGACCTCAACCGGGGACTGCATCTAACGCCTTCGGTTAGCATTTTATTCTTCCCGGCTTTACGTACGGCCTTCTCTGGGTCCCGCTTAGCCACGGCGAGACCTTTCCCATACGTAATGCCTTCACTCAGCGAGACATTCTTCCTTTTCTTACGATTAGGTCGTTTCCTGGCCTTCGTCTTCCTTTTGACTATTCTCTCATCTTTCGGCATTTTCCTCGGTCGGCCCCTAGGGCGTTTCAAGGGTACCACCACGTTAGGTTTGCTAGGTGCCGACTCAGGTGGATGGTAACCGAACTCCCTCTCTGCCTCTTCGCGTCCCTTCCAGGGCCGAAGTTTTCCGACATTTGTCTTCCATTTCCTACCAGTTAGGCAGTCCTCCATCATCACCGTGGACTCGGAGATGATGCGAATAATTTTAAATGGACCTTCCCAAGGCGTTACGAGCTTTAACCGTTCCAGCGGCTCGTAGTACCTTAGTACTTTGTCCCCAACATTAAAACGAATTCTTTTGGCATTGGTGTCATAACCCACCTTTTGCCATTTCGCACTCTTCAGCAGTTCTTTCTGAACGGCCTCGTATGCCTGTTTAAATCTATCCCTTAACGACTCTACAAACAACACGGTGCAGGGCACCTCCGGGTCTATCCCAACCACTCCATACACTAAGTCGGCGGGCATTATGATGTCCTCGCCGAACACTAGCATGTTTGGAGTACAATTAGTAGATGAATGGACAGTGTTGTTGTAGGCGTGTACTACAAACTCGCACTGTTCATCCCAGTCGTCCTGGTGGGTATTAACCAGGGGCTTTAGCACTTGTATCAGGGTTCTGTTGAACCGTTCTACCTGTCCATCTGACTGTGGTCGGTATGGGTTGGTTCGGGTCTTGCAAATGGCTAGGTAATGACACATTTCCTGCAATAGCTCTGACTCGAACTCTCTCCCTTGGTCACTGTGCATCATAAGGGGGACACCCAAATGAAGCACCCAGCCTTTTACAAACGCCTCAGCGCATGTGGCGGCTTAGGTTAGGAAGAGGGAACACCCGAGTGTACTTGGTGTAATAGTCGGTTACGACCATCATGCAAGTATTGTCTCGGGGCGTCGTTTTGATCCCGCTGATGATGTCTATCGCTACTCAAGCGAACCTGACACCTAACAATTCCTGGGATAAGGGTTGCTTTCCCAGGCTGGGTCCCGGCTTGTTTTTACAACAATCCGGGCAAGTGGCGATCCACCGAAGTAGGTTGCCTCTCATTCCAGGCCAGTAGTAACGTCTTTGTAGACACTCTATTGACCTCTTCTTACCGAAATGGCCACTAGTTTGGTGGCCATGGCAATAATACATGATATCCCTCCTCATCGGGGTAGGAATCACTATTTGTAACAGCCTACCGTTGGTGGGAGTAGTCTTCCACCTGCACAGTATGCCGTCTCGGATCTCCAACTCGGTCCATTGAGCTAGCAATCGCCTCGCTTCCCTATCTTCTAGGGATACCAGCGGCCTTGCCGGTTTAAAACCTGTCCGTAGGTATTCCATTATGCGCGCAGTGGTGGGGTCCGACTGTTGGAACTTCTTGATGGTCTCCGAGGACCAATCGAGATAGCTACATACAGCCTCCTCCCAGGGGATACGGGGGGTGGTATAATTAAATACCAACCCAGCTACCACAGCATTGTGGGCCCCGCAGTCTTCACAAGTGGCATTCTGGCACTTTCGGACGGGTCGCCTCGACAAGGCATCCGCATTGATATGTTTAGCACCGGGCCGGTGCTCTGTTTGTTTGTGCTCTAATCCGAACTCGGATAGATGAGCTAACCATCGTCCAATCATCCCCTCGGCATCCTTAAAGTTAAGGAGCCACCTAAGAGACGAATGGTCGGTTCGTAAAGTAAAGTCACTTCCCCAAAGGAAATGCTTAAACTTCTTCGTATACACCACTACCGCGAGGAGTTCCCGTTTAGTGGTACAATAATTACACTGGGTCTTGCTTAGCGTGTTGCTAGCGAATGCTATTGGGACTTCGACTCTGTCCTGGACCTGAGAGAGAGCCGCCCCGATCGCATCATTGCTCGCGTCGGTGTCTAATATGAAATGTCCCTCGGGAGTGGGATATTTCAATACGGGTGTGTTTCTAAACAAATCTTTTATTTTATTAAAAGATTCTTCTTGCTCGCTGGTCCATGGGAATGGGTCCCGTGCCCTACCCGGGGTCCAGTGAGCTAAGCACTGCATTGGAAAACTGACACGAGAGTAATTCGGTATGAAATCATGGTAGTAGGAACAAAATCCTAAAAATGATCTCACCTCCTTAGCACTCATGGGTCTTTCCCAATTTTCTACAGCTTCTAATTTCTCTGGATCTGCACTCACTCCGCTGTGGGTGATGATCCTTCCTAGGTATGTAATTGTTTTCTTAAACAGGTTACATTTCTTGGGTTTAAGTTTTAGACCATTGGATAGTATCCGGTCGAGTACCAATTGCAAGTTTGCATGGCATTCCTGAAACGACTTGCCGAACACGACAACATCGTCCAAGTAGACCAAGCATTTTTTCCACAAAAGGTCGCTCAACAAGGATTCCATCATGGCCTCGAATGTAGCTGGGGTGTTACACAATCCGAAGGGCAAGACATTATACTCGAATAGCCCCATATGACTAGAGAACGCAGTTTTCTCCTTGTCATCAGGGTGCATCGGTATCTGCCAATACCCGGATTGTAAATCCAATGTACAGAACCATTGGTTCCCACCCAAGCTATCCAAGGTCTCGTCTATCCTAGGTAGAGGATACGAGTTCTTCTTTGTTATACCGTTTAATTTTCTGTAATCCACGCAAAAGCGGATTGTACCGTCTTTCTTAGTGGTCATACAAACAGGGCTGGACCAGGGGCTCGAGCTCGGCACAATGACCCCTAGGTCCAATTGCTTCTGTATTTCCTGTTCACAAATTAGCTTCTTCTTAAGAGGAAGCCTGCGATACGGGATTTTAAAAGGTTTCTCGTCGCCCACATCTATAGTGTGCAACACCTTATCGGATCTGCCTACCGGTCCTCCTTCCCTACCGAAAGCACTCTCGTACCTCCGTAGGAGTTTCGCTAGGCGTTCCTTATCCTCCGTATCCTGCAAATCTGATTGTTCAACCAGTTTCTTAAATTCTTCATCCAATGGATGCTTACTAACAGGGTTTAGTGGTTTATTGAACCTGGCCTCGGCGACGTGTTCAACCGAACTCATCACACCCACACTGTCGCCTCGCTTCAAGTAAACCACCGAACCACTTCGGTTAGTTATGGGTAATACAGACCAAGCTGCATTAGCCACTAATGTATCCACCGAGTCCAACCCGATACTTGATAAATATACCGTGTCGGGTTCATAGACTCCAGTTTCATTCCTCTGGGCCATCGATCCGCCACAAAGGACATCACAAGTGGTACCCGTTGGGATCTTCACCGTGTGTATCACTGATGCAACCGAAGACACCTGTCTCAGTACGCACTGGACATGCAAGCCATACGGGTTCCGTATACTCATCATACCATCCCTGGGATCCAAGACGGCCCCATACAAGCTTGCAAAATCCAATCCGAGGATTCCGTCATCACTAACCTCTGCTATAGTTGGCGAAAGAACGAATTCTTTGCCTCCTATACGGATAGGCATAAATGTCCTACCAAAAGTACGCATACTGCTTCCGTCGGCTGTGCAAGCATTTACCCCCGTTTTGAGGTTCTCATGGCTGCCGGCCACCGAGTCGAAGAATCTTTTGGACACACAGGAGTGGCTGGCTCCAGTATCCACCAAGAATTCTCCTACCCGGCCTTCCACAGATATGGGTACATACCACCGTCTCCCCCCTAAAGGAGAGGGGTTGCAATCCGAGTCCTCTCAAAAACTCCAGACACGGATGACTTGGGGGAAGGCGTGTCCCACACACTCGAATCAACTCCTTGATCTATCCTTCCTCTCCCCCATTGCGGCCACTCGCCTCTATATGTTCACCACCGTACACATGAGCACTAGGGTCCCTGGCCCCGGCCGAGGTGCAGGGGTGCGCACCCACAGCCACCCGGCCTCCAGGTGAATTTGATTCGAAATCTTCCACCGGGTTACCCCCCCGTAGCATTTTGGCATTCGTTCCCTCCTGGGGTTATACCCAATGCCGTGGATACAACCCCCACTAGTTTTCCACATCAGCGGAACTCGTAGCGTTCTGTTCCCCCTCTCCGTTATCTTCGGCTTCATAGAAGGCAGCCATTACCGGCTTAGCAGCGGTACATTCAGATGAGTAGTGCGTTGGCACCTGAAACACTTGACCGTCCGGCGATCCACTCTGGGTCTTTGCCGGCTGGCTTGGAGGGCGTCTGTAATTTTCTTACACATATCCTCCATAAGTTTGGTCATGTCCGGAGACTGACCCTTCGCTTTATCAGCGTTGTCCGAAGACTTAATTGCCTTCCCACCAACTTTCGGGTCACTCCTGACCTCGGATGACAGTTTAGAATCCCTCGATTTACTAAACGCCTTCCTCGGAATATACTTCCTACCTGAAGTATTTTTCCTGAGCTGCATCGAACAAAAGGTGCCGTCCTCCTGCTCGATTTCAATTAGTTCAAAATCATCTGAGGTATTATCTACCTCAGACCGCTGAACTACCGATGCTAGGGGAGCTGAGCCCGTGGCATTCGGTATGTCCCCAGCTAACATGGTTCGCTTCTTCACGGCCATATCTATACCATTAAATATACCGTGCAATGTTTTTTCTTTTTTTAAAAAAAAAGGTTGAAGGTTTTTATTGTCAAGTCACTAATTAAAATGAGTGATGAAATCTGACAATATGGTGATTCCTTTTAGTCATACAACAGTTTCAGTTTTCCAGCACATTCTAATGAATATAATGATACGATGTATATAGGTGAAGATGAGGCATACAATATGTATATAAAGCTTAAAAACTAGATTGGAGTGTATTTACAAAAGTAACAGGTTACATTATGTACAATCGACGAATGATTATCTTTGCAAAGGTTGGAGGTGATTAATCCCCCATAAATACAAATGCTTAATAAAAAGCTGATAGACAAATTTATTAACGGAATTATGATCAGTAAGGAGACTTAATTATTTTCTACATATCTGAAGCAATATGTTTCACTAGAAACATGACATAAGAGACCAAAAACTATTATCATCAGCCCTAGAATTAGGAAATTTGAGATTAAGGCACCTAAGGATAGTGATATCACATGAATAAGAGCCCATGTAGCTGGCATCTCTAGCAGCAATTTGCTCGTCTCGGTCTCTCAGACCCTTAACGAATTGTGTGATCAAATCGTCCATATACCAGTCCTGGTTTTCAGTACCGGGCCTGGCCTTGCTTAGCAGGGCATGGAGTTCCATACCGTATGCTCTGAAAGCTTCGTTAGGCTTCTGTGTGCGTTTCTTAAAGCGGACCATCGGATCCTCCTTGACCATGTTACATAATAGTCCACTAGCAGATTCTACTAACTGCTCAAAACTTCCTACGAGACCATACCAGGTCCGCCATTGCTCTACTGCCATGCGACCCGGCCCGCCTTTCAAGCATCTTACCAGATGCGGCTTGGCCTCGTATGGGGTCCAACCGTTACAATTCATCACATCGATGAAATATTCAAACCATTCTTTCCATGGCCGAGTACCGTCGTATTCCTTAGGAATCACGGCTACCCTTCGGGCTGAATTATGGGCATACATCAATCTAGTGCATTGTTGTTTGCTCCATTCAATCGCCTTGGTTTCGTTCAAGGTTCGATTGCCTCCCATTCCACCAAAGCTTGTATTGCCTGGTGGAGGCGGTGGTGGTGGTTGGCTATACGTCCACTGTGTACCACTGTAGTTCGTATAGCCTCCACCACCTTGGTTAGGGCCGGTACCCGGGGTACCATTGTTACCTGCATTACCCGTAGCACCGTCTCCCCCTTGGGTACCTTGGTGACCGCCATCAGACGGCTGGTTCGGTTGACTGCCATCGTTAGGTGGAGTTTGTTGGTTGCTGTCATTACCAGCTCCCAATCTGACATTTTCTGTCTGATCCACATGTATGTGAAATCCACTAGTTTCCGCGCTATTGTCGGAGGCATCCCGAGGTACATAGTCCGGGTCTAAGTTGTGGACTATAGGGACCTCACTTATCCGGACTCTACTAGTTCGGCCGTGCTTATCTTGGGTTCTGATATAAACTCCCCCTTGATCTACATTCCGCGTTGCATTGTCATTGACAAAAGGATTGTACTGCGGATGCTTAGGTGTCGAACAGGAAAATGGGTCTCTCTGTTTAACAAACGTCGAGTTCGGGTTTAAATCCTTACTCGCCGGAGGAGCATTTGTCTGCTCTTGCTCCTGTAAATAACTCTCCATAGCAGACTTATTTAATGTGAGGGCAGCTACATCCGTAGTGAGATTTCGCTGCTCCTCCCTTAGCTGTGCATTCTCCGATAAGATCTCGGATCGAATCTTCTCGTTATCTGCGACGGCTTGGTTACGCTCCTCCTGGGCGGCTACTGCCTCCCGCTTAAAAGTATCCTTTAGTAGACGATACTTTTCACCCTTTTCCTTCTGAGACCGCTGATATTCATTGGTCTCTCTCCGGATCTCGGCCTGTTCCGAGATCAACTTGGCTTCCGTCTCCGCCTTGCGGAGCTGAAGTTTCTTTAACTTTTCCTCCATGGCATGCAACTCGGATTGTAGTCTGTTTACATCCCGGGCCTTAGCAACCTACTCGGCTCTAGCCTTTTTGATTGCTCTGAGTTTATTGGTTTCTTCGAGCTCCAGCTCAGCCAATCTTTTCTCCTTTTCCTTCTCGTCTTTCTCCTTTCGCTCCAATCAATGGGCTACAGAAGATAGGCGATATTTGAGGTCTGATTCTTTTAGAATCGCCTCCTTTTCAACGGATCGGAGTTTACCGATCCGAGATTTTGTCTCCTCTTCTATCTTCGTTTGGGCTACCATGAATTGTTCATGCTGCCTCTTAGCCTGTAGCTCTACCTGCTCCTTGGCTTTCAAATAGGCCGAAGTAGTTTTATACCCCGGGCCCATCCGACGTCCGTATATTGACTTGCGACTGCCTCCAGGGTTGAACATGGAGTCAGACAAGCCTTCGTCCAAAGATAGGCCTAGGTAGTGCCTTTCCGAACTCCTCGGTTTGGCATCCCGAGGCCTAGTCTTTGGGGTTGCTTTAGGAACCATTCGGTCCTTTACAGCTTTACTATCGTCGCTATCATGATCCGACGATGTCATTAGTGGGGCTACCCCGTTTGCCCCCTCTGGGATCGCTCCCGGGGGGGTCGCGGTACGCTGCATAGGGCTCTGTGCTATTGGGGTACCCAAGTTGCTAGCCGAGCCTGCTGGTATAATAGGACCCAGCTGGCGTCTGCTAGTTATAACTTGGGACCAATCGCTCAAGTTCAAAGTTGGGGGTCTTAGTACCCCCCTAAACAGTCCTGTATCCGGTGCTACCATTTGAGGTGTACCCGGATACAACTTAACGATGCCATCTCCATTTCTGGTGGCACCGTCTGTTAGACCGGGTGTCGAGAAGACAGTCTGGACACCCTCCGGGTTGAACATTTGTTGTTGACCCGGTTTCCAGTCTAACAACAGATGCTGGGATGTGAAACCATCCTCTTCGAATCCCTCTAGCCCAGGGCTGGAGGGATCCGCATCGGGCTTCCCGAGGCTTTCGGCCAATGTGGCCGCGCTCCACCCCCGAACCAACTGGTCACGGCACAAGTGTAATGGTTCGTATCGACTTATATGTTGGGTAGCTCGTTGGCTCGCTTATCACTAAAGATACCAACACAACACGAGTAGTTCAGGTTGGGCAAAGCCCCGGATACCCCTACCTCTCGGGTAGGACTTTATTAACCTTTCAGCTGTTTTATGGTTACACGTCTTGACTGGACTACGTCCAGTCCCCTTCTGCGGCTTGTCCGGCTTCTTAGTAGAAGCTGGACTCGAGGCATGGTGCTGCCCCCTCTTGTACCAGCCGGGTATCGCAAAGCGACACCTAGTTGGCATAGAAGGAACGAGCACCACACGAACACGTCTCTCGGATGAACCGCACTAATATATATACAACGATGCCGGCCCCTACACAAACAAACTGATGATAATTACTATGTCAGGAGCATTGACACGAGGAGAGAATACAGGTATCCACACAAAGACTGGCAGCAGAAAGCGTGGCGCGTCGGTTGAGCGTCTGCCTTCAAACCCGGAGGTCCTGAGTTCAAGTCTTGTCTAACCTACCATGAAGAGTATTATAGGTATACATTTTATGAACATTGTTTTTCTGGATGTTTTTAAACAGTTGGCCTAACATATTTTGTTTTCTGTCAGGATTAGCTATTAAGCCTTATCAGATAGAGCCAGCCTTCCAAATGTGAGCCAAGACTGTGCTTGATTACTCCTTCCCACACCAGGGGGAGCCATGGCAGCAGGCATATCATGTAGTGTGCCACCTTGTGGGCCATTCTCATTCCACCAGCTATATTGGTCTTGTAAACCTAAACTAATACATTTCCTTCAAATTCTAAATATGGCTTAAAATTCAGATTCTAAAAGCACAGGCCATCTCCAAATGGCACAACATTGTTGACGAGATCCAGGACAACACACAACTGTGATATGGACTGATTCAGAGAACTTTCAGTTATTTGTCAGAAAATTTGCAAAGGGTATAACCTTACCTTAAAATGCCACCTGGAAATCAAAATACTCTGTTTGTCACCAGATTTCTCATGGTTGTAAGTAATGTCGTTGTGGTCAATATTGGGCAAGCCAATTTGTGAGAATCCATTTTAGGAAGTCAAATGAGGGGGTCAAATGGAGCATTTCCATATATAGCTTAGAATTCAAATTCAAATTACACAGGCCATCACGAAATGGCACAACATTGGAGAAAATAGCCAAGACAACACGAAACTCAGATATGCGCCACTTCAGAAGACTTTCAGTATTTCATGAGAAAATTTGCCAAGGCTATAGGCTTACCTCAAAATGCAACTGGGAAAGCAAAGTACTCTGTTTGTCAGGGAAATTCTCATGCTTGTGGACAATGTCGTTGTAGTCAACATGAGGCAAGTCAATTCCCGGGCATCCATTTTGGGGACTCAAACCAGAGGGGTCAAATCGAGGGGAGTCAGGTCAGGTGCATTAAAAATCAAGTTTTAGGTTATATATCAAGCAGGGATGTCATGGTATGTGAGATGTCTTGCATATTATGGTAAGCTAGTCAAATGATAAACATTCAAACTTTGGTTCAGTATTGCAGGGAATATCTATCTATTCTAGGAAACTCAATGCAATCCTTGCTGAATCATTTATGGCCTAATTCAAATTGTCCATCTACTTGGAGTTATTAAGGTAATGTGATTTAATTTCAAATAATCAGTGTCGTTCAATGTCAGATTGATCATCTGGTGAACAAACTCCCAAAAGGTGAATGAAACAAACAAACTGATGAGAATTACTATGTCGGGAGCATTGACACGAGGAGAGAATACAGGTATCCACACAAAGACTGGCAGCAGAAAGCGTGGCGCGTCGGTTGAGCGTCTGCCTTCAAACCAGGTGGTCCTGAGTTCAAGTCTTGTCTAACCTACCATGAAGAGTGTTATAGGTATACATTTTATGAACATTGTTTTTCTGGATGTTTTTAAACAGTTGGCCTAACATATTTTGTTTTCTGTCAGGATTAGCTATTAAGCCTTATCAGATAGAGCCAGCCTTCCAAATGTGAGCCAAGACTGTGCTTGATTACTCCTTCCCACACCAGGGGCAGCCATGGCAGCAGGCATATCATGTAGTGTGCCACCTTGTGGACCATTCCCATTCCACCAGCTATATTGGTCTTGTAAACCTAAACTAATACATTTCCTTCAAATTCTAAATATGGCTTAAAATTCAGATTCTAAAAGCACAGGCTGAAGGATTATAGACTACCAGTGTTGTATATAAGACTTGTATTTACTGAAAATATGCTTTAGAAGTACATCATGAGTTGCGGTTCTCGCCCTGGTTCGCGCCAAGCTGAGAACGAATGTCGATCGTCGTACGGACAAATCGCGACATAACTTTTACGACATTCTACATCTCCCTTTCTTTAGTCTTTGAGTATGATATATACTGTGAGTATTGAGTCTAATAAAATGAGGGAGTTTGATGTATCTCATACGAGTCTTTGAGTTTTGATATGATGATATGATATATGTCTCATACGAGTCTTTGAGTTTGATACGATAAGTCTTTTAGTTAGATATAATCTCATACGAGTCTTTGGAGTTTGATATAATGCTTGAGTATAAAACATAGACTAGAACCTTTAGTCTTTGAACTTTATGATAATACAGATACTTGGGTTTTAACGATAACCAACAAAACTAAACTTGTGGAGAGAGGTTTCTAGCACGTCTTCCACGCATGAACCCTCAGCGTTCATGTCCCTAAACTAGTCTTTAAACCTGTCTGGTTTACGGATCTCTCGACCCAATCTGGTACGAGTGATCTTAGGTGACTGTGATTGGCTAGGAGTCACTGATTTGGCTGGACTAGCTGGTACTGCCTTTGGTGTAGTAGGTGTTGGCGGTACTGGTGGAGTTTCCACCGGCTGAGATGCCTGTTGAACTGGCTGTGGAGCTGGCTGTGGAGCTGACTGTGGAGCTGACTGTGGTGCTGGCAGTTCCTTCATCTGGACTCTGTTTCGCACAAGAGTCTTCTTAGGCGTTTGAACTATATACGACCTATCGTGATGATGAGATTCCTTTACTGTTGCCTTCTCTTTCCTATCTGGCAACCACACCTCGTCTCCTGGTTTGAGTGGAGTGAGATCATGTGCTCTGTGATGGTTATCAAAGTTTTCCTTTAGCTTGCGCTTATATTCCTCCTCGCGTTGTCGGATGGTGTCCATATCTGGAGGGTTTATTCCCAATTTAGATGGAAGGATTGGGATTTTAGTGTTAAGGCGACGTCCCATGAGCAATTGCGCTGGGCTAAACCCATTTCTGATTGGTGAGTTTCTCAGATTCAGGAGTGCAATATAAGGATCAGGTGCTTTGATGATGTCCTTTAGAGTGCGGACTGCCCTTTCGGCTTCACCGTTCCCGGAGGGATGCCCTGGTGAGCTAGTAATATGGAGGAATCCATACTCTTTAGCGAATTTCTGAAAGTCTTGGCTTGAATATTGAGGCCCATTGTCTGAACACACTATTTGAGGGATGCCTTGATCTGCGAAGATCGACTTCATAGTCTCAACAATGGTATTCGAAGTTGTAGATTCTAGTTTCTTGTAGAAAGCAAACCTGGAGTAGAAATCTACGACAACGATGTAGTGTACCTCTCCTAGCTGGAACAGGTCTGTGGCAACCTTTTGCCATGGATGGTCTGGTAGAGTAGATGGAATCAGTGGTTCCATGTAGTTCGGATTCTTAATCCGGCAGTGATGACATCGCGAGATTAACTCTTCTACATCTGTGCTACATCCGGGCCACCAAACACTGTCTCGTGCCAGCTGACGACACTTGGTGATACCTTGATGCCCTTCGTGTAACTTACTGAGGATGTCTGGGCGAAGAGATGATGGGATGACGATGCGAGTACCCATGAGTAACAGATCGTCCACGATGTTGAGATCTGCTTGAAAGGGTAGATACTTCTTCGCAATACCCTTGACCTGTGATCGGTCTGGCCATCCATCCCGCACGTACATAGCTACTTCTCGACAAATATCATCTTCCCATTGGTCCTGACGAATCTGTTCTAAGCGTTGGTCGGATGCAGGAAGAGATCTGCGAACAAAGTTCACATATACCGTAGTGTCTTCCTGGAACTGGATGTCGGCCTCTGATGGCCCTGTGCCTGGGGCTCGGGATAGGGTGTCGGCTGTATAGAGTTCCTTGCCCGGCACATGGATGATACTGTAGTCGTACCACATAAGACGCATTCTAAACCTCTGGATTCTTGGAGTGAGCAGGTCCAAGTCTTTAGAACCAAGAAGAGGTATTAGCGGCTTATGGTCTGTCTCTAGAGTGAAGTGTTTACCGATAAGGTAATCACGGAACTTCTCGCATGCCCAAGTGCTTGCTAGAGCTTCCTTTTCTATCTGAGCATAGCGGCGTTCAGTCTCGGAGAGAGATCTGGAAGCATAGGCAACAGGACGCCAAATGGAGTTGTTTTTCTGCATCAGCACTGCCCCTAGTCCGTACGAGGACGAGTCGGCGGATACCTTGGTCTCAAGGTCGGCTTTGTACAGTGCCAGTACAGGAGTATTGCTTAGTATGTCCTTGATGTTGTCAAACGCCTCCTGTTGAGATGGTCCCCAGAACCATTCACTCTTGGTGCTTAGGAGTTCACGTAGTGGCTGAATTACCGTAGAGAGGTCTGGTGTGAACTTCCCCAGATGATTCACCATGCCGATAAAACGGCGGAGTTCCGATACGTCGGAAGGAATACTCATCTCCTTGATCGCTGCTACCTTCTCTGGGTCGGCCTTGATGCCTTCAGCTGATATGATCTGACCCAGGAAGCTGATAGATGACTGTTTGAAGACACATTTGTCTTTGTTGAGTGTGATTCCTGCAGCTGCGAGTCTGCTGAGTGTTGCATGTAGACGCTGATCGTGCTCAGCTTCATCTTTACCAGATATCATGATGTCATCCATGAGACATACAACTCCCGGGAGTCCGGCAATGATGTTGGAGACTTGTTTCTGGTAAAACTCTGGTGCTGAGGTGATACCAAATGGCAGTCGGTTGTAGGCAAACCTACCATGGGTAGTGATGAATGTAGTGAGGAGACGCGACTCCTCGTCCAATTCAACCTGATGATAACCACTATTGGCATCGAGTTTGGAGAATACTTTGGCCTCACCGATTTGTCCCAGAACATAGTCAACTGATGGCAACACATGCCTAGGTCTCTTAACAGCCTTATTGAGTCTGGTGAGGTCCACGCACAAGCGAACGTCTCCGTTCGACTTCGGAACTACCACGACTGGTGCACACCAGTCCGTCGGTTGGCTGACCGGAGTGATGACTCCAAGATTCTGTAGGCGTTTGAGCTCCTTGCCTACCTTGTCATGCATTGTGATGGACACGCGTCGAGGAGTCATAACCTCATATGGCTCTGCGTCATCCCTGAGTTGAATCTTGTAGGTCTTCTCGAGTTTACCCAGGCCATTGAACAATGTTGGGTACTGCTCCTTATACTGTGAGACAGAGCATGTGAATACTACCAGTCCGAGTGCTGTCGATGATCTGCAGCTGAGAAGGTTAGATGCGTTTTCTATGACATAGATCCGCTCTTTGACCTTTTTCTGTCCATGTTGAATGACTCCATTAAAGAAGCCTAGTGCTGAAAACTGGCCTTGTTTTGCACCCCGGAACACACAGTCGGAGGCCAGCAGTTCCTCCGAGCTGAACTTTTCGGCATAGAGTTGGCTATCTATGAGTGTAGCCTCTGCTCCGGTGTCGATGCGCATAGGAGTGGGGATACCATTGATGACGACCTCCGTGACCTTCTTAGACACCGCTCCCTGGGGAGTATCGACTGAACCGAGGAAGGTCTCTTGCGTCTGCAGTATCTCCGAGTAGTTATCGTTCTCGATGACCTCATTAACGGACTTTGGTTTCCTGCAAACCTTGATGAAGTGTCCTTTAATTTTACAATTATGGCAGACTGAGTTCTTTGCAGGACAACGATGACGGTCATGTGGACCACCACCGCAGAATGGACATTTGCCTGACTGAGCTGGTGCGGATGTCTTCTTCTTCCGGGACGATCCCGAAGACTGAGTGTCTTGACCCGATTTCTTCTTATGGTGATGCTTGTTCACTGCGAGAGCAGCCGCCGCGTCGTTAGCTGTACCACTAATTTCGGATGACTCTTTGAGTGCGGACTCATCACTTCGAGCCCGATCGAGGAATTCCGTCAGATTTATTGCCCCACGAGTGCGCAAAGTTCTACGCCGGATGCCATCATTGTGAGTGCAGTTTACGAGTTGTGCAATAATTAGAAGTTCCTCAATTTCTTCCACCTTCTTCTTTGTCAGGTCTAGCGAGTCCATGACATCACGGACACGATGGTAGAAACTATCCATAGTCTCCCCCTTTTCCTGTCTAGTGTGATAGAGTTTATGCAGGAGGGCAAATGAGGTTTTTCCAGGGGAAAAATGCTTGGTGAGTGCCTCCTTAGCTAACTTATAGCTTCTAGTTGCAACCCCATTATTGTCCAATTTCTTGAGAATTTTCCTAGTAGTTCTGAGATAATAAAACAGTTTGTCATATTTCTCCTCATTTTCATGGTCTTTTGTAAAAGATTGCAGTGCAAACATAGCTTCCAACCCCTCTAGCCAGTCTTCCCATTCCTGAGACAGATCTGCTGATTTTTCATCAAAGGTTGGATAAAAGGGAATTTCCCCAGAAGCCTTTTGATCACCCATGTTGAACTACTATTCTGAGTTTTAGCCAAAATTTTGAGTGGCACTTTCACTTATGGACACTGTTGCACTTCTGAGTAAAGCATAGGCCTATGTAGAGTCAATGAGTCCTACAAAATAGTTCATATGACAACAATTCTGAGTAGTTGTCAGTAGTAAACACACACACAGACACTGGTATTGCTGAGTTCACAACTTGACCTAGTTGAGTGACTGACAGTGACAGTTTCAAAACATCAGTTTGAGTTGAGTTTCACTTAGCTGCACTTGTCATTGATGTCCACTTGTCTAGTTGCCCACTTGCTGTCACCATGAAGGATTATAGACTACCAGTGTTGTATATAAGACTTGTATTTACTGAAAATATGCTTTAGAAGTACATCATGAGTTGCGGTTCTCGCCCTGGTTCGCGCCAAGCTGAGAACGAATGTCGATCGTCGTACGGACAAATCGCGACATAACTTTTACGACATTCTACACAGGCCATCTCCAAATGGCACAACATTGTTGACGAGATCCAGGACAACACACAACTGTGATATGGACTGATTCAGAGAACTTTCAGTTATTTGTCAGAAAATTTGCAAAGGGTATAACCTTACCTTAAAATGCCACCTGGAAATCAAAATACTCTGTTTGTCACCAGATTTCTCATGGTTGTAAGTAATGTCGTTGTGGTCAATATTGGGCAAGCCAATTTGTGAGAATCCATTTTAGGAAGTCAAATGAGGGGGTCAAATGGGGCATTTCCATATATAGCTTAGAATTCAAATTCAAATTACACAGGCCATCACGAAATGGCACAACATTGGAGAAAATAGCCAAGACAACACGAAACTCAGATATGCGCCACTTCAGAAGACTTTCAGTATTTCATGAGAAAATTTGCCAAGGCTATAGGCTTACCTCAAAATGCAACTGGGAAAGCAAAGTACTCTGTTTGTCAGGGAAATTCTCATGCTTGTGGACAATGTCGTTGTAGTCAACATGAGGCAAGTCAATTCCCGGGCATCCATTTTGACTGTGCTTGATTACTCCTTCCCACACCAGGGGGAGCCATGGCAGCAGGCATATCATGTAGTGTGCCACCTTGTGGGCCATTCTCATTCCACCAGCTATATTGGTCTTGTAAACCTAAACTAATACATTTCCTTCAAATTCTAAATATGGCTTAAAATTCAGATTCTAAAAGCACAGGCCATCTCCAAATGGCACAACATTGTTGACGAGATCCAGGACAACACACAACTGTGATATGGACTGATTCAGAGAACTTTCAGTTATTTGTCAGAAAATTTGCAAAGGGTATAACCTTACCTTAAAATGCCACCTGGAAATCAAAATACTCTGTTTGTCACCAGATTTCTCATGGTTGTAAGTAATGTCGTTGTGGTCAATATTGGGCAAGCCAATTTGTGAGAATCCATTTTAGGAAGTCAAATGAGGGGGTCAAATGGAGCATTTCCATATATAGCTTAGAATTCAAATTCAAATTACACAGGCCATCACGAAATGGCACAACATTGGAGAAAATAGCCAAGACAACACGAAACTCAGATATGCGCCACTTCAGAAGACTTTCAGTATTTCATGAGAAAATTTGCCAAGGCTATAGGCTTACCTCAAAATGCAACTGGGAAAGCAAAGTACTCTGTTTGTCAGGGAAATTCTCATGCTTGTGGACAATGTCGTTGTAGTCAACATGAGGCAAGTCAATTCCCGGGCATCCATTTTGGGGACTCAAACCAGAGGGGTCAAATCGAGGGGAGTCAGGTCAGGTGCATTAAAAATCAAGTTTTAGGTTATATATCAAGCAGGGATGTCATGGTATGTGAGATGTCTTGCATATTATGGTAAGCTAGTCAAATGATAAACATTCAAACTTTGGTTCAGTATTGCAGGGAATATCTATCTATTCTAGGAAACTCAATGCAATCCTTGCTGAATCATTTATGGCCTAATTCAAATTGTCCATCTACTTGGAGTTATTAAGGTAATGTGATTTAATTTCAAATAATCAGTGTCGTTCAATGTCAGATTGATCATCTGGTGAACAAACTCCCAAAAGGTGAATGAAACAAACAAACTGATGAGAATTACTATGTCGGGAGCATTGACACGAGGAGAGAATACAGGTATCCACACAAAGACTGGCAGCAGAAAGCGTGGCGCGTCGGTTGAGCGTCTGCCTTCAAACCAGGTGGTCCTGAGTTCAAGTCTTGTCTAACCTACCATGAAGAGTGTTATAGGTATACATTTTATGAACATTGTTTTTCTGGATGTTTTTAAACAGTTGGCCTAACATATTTTGTTTTCTGTCAGGATTAGCTATTAAGCCTTATCAGATAGAGCCAGCCTTCCAAATGTGAGCCAAGACTGTGCTTGATTACTCCTTCCCACACCAGGGGCAGCCATGGCAGCAGGCATATCATGTAGTGTGCCACCTTGTGGACCATTCCCATTCCACCAGCTATATTGGTCTTGTAAACCTAAACTAATACATTTCCTTCAAATTCTAAATATGGCTTAAAATTCAGATTCTAAAAGCACAGGCTGAAGGATTATAGACTACCAGTGTTGTATATAAGACTTGTATTTACTGAAAATATGCTTTAGAAGTACATCATGAGTTGCGGTTCTCGCCCTGGTTCGCGCCAAGCTGAGAACGAATGTCGATCGTCGTACGGACAAATCGCGACATAACTTTTACGACATTCTACATCTCCCTTTCTTTAGTCTTTGAGTATGATATATACTGTGAGTATTGAGTCTAATAAAATGAGGGAGTTTGATGTATCTCATACGAGTCTTTGAGTTTTGATATGATGATATGATATATGTCTCATACGAGTCTTTGAGTTTGATACGATAAGTCTTTTAGTTAGATATAATCTCATACGAGTCTTTGGAGTTTGATATAATGCTTGAGTATAAAACATAGACTAGAACCTTTAGTCTTTGAACTTTATGATAATACAGATACTTGGGTTTTAACGATAACCAACAAAACTAAACTTGTGGAGAGAGGTTTCTAGCACGTCTTCCACGCATGAACCCTCAGCGTTCATGTCCCTAAACTAGTCTTTAAACCTGTCTGGTTTACGGATCTCTCGACCCAATCTGGTACGAGTGATCTTAGGTGACTGTGATTGGCTAGGAGTCACTGATTTGGCTGGACTAGCTGGTACTGCCTTTGGTGTAGTAGGTGTTGGCGGTACTGGTGGAGTTTCCACCGGCTGAGATGCCTGTTGAACTGGCTGTGGAGCTGGCAGTTCCTTCATCTGGACTCTGTTTCGCACAAGAGTCTTCTTAGGCGTTTGAACTATATACGACCTATCGTGATGATGAGATTCCTTTACTGTTGCCTTCTCTTTCCTATCTGGCAACCACACCTCGTCTCCTGGTTTGAGTGGAGTGAGATCATGTGCTCTGTGATGGTTATCAAAGTTTTCCTTTAGCTTGCGCTTATATTCCTCCTCGCGTTGTCGGATGGTGTCCATATCTGGAGGGTTTATTCCCAATTTAGATGGAAGGATTGGGATTTTAGTGTTAAGGCGACGTCCCATGAGCAATTGCGCTGGGCTAAACCCATTTCTGATTGGTGAGTTTCTCAGATTCAGGAGTGCAATATAAGGATCAGGTGCTTTGATGATGTCCTTTAGAGTGCGGACTGCCCTTTCGGCTTCACCGTTCCCGGAGGGATGCCCTGGTGAGCTAGTAATATGGAGGAATCCATACTCTTTAGCGAATTTCTGAAAGTCTTGGCTTGAATATTGAGGCCCATTGTCTGAACACACTATTTGAGGGATGCCTTGATCTGCGAAGATCGACTTCATAGTCTCAACAATGGTATTCGAAGTTGTAGATTCTAGTTTCTTGTAGAAAGCAAACCTGGAGTAGAAATCTACGACAACGATGTAGTGTACCTCTCCTAGCTGGAACAGGTCTGTGGCAACCTTTTGCCATGGATGGTCTGGTAGAGTAGATGGAATCAGTGGTTCCATGTAGTTCGGATTCTTAATCCGGCAGTGATGACATCGCGAGATTAACTCTTCTACATCTGTGCTACATCCGGGCCACCAAACACTGTCTCGTGCCAGCTGACGACACTTGGTGATACCTTGATGCCCTTCGTGTAACTTACTGAGGATGTCTGGGCGAAGAGATGATGGGATGACGATGCGAGTACCCATGAGTAACAGATCGTCCACGATGTTGAGATCTGCTTGAAAGGGTAGATACTTCTTCGCAATACCCTTGACCTGTGATCGGTCTGGCCATCCATCCCGCACGTACATAGCTACTTCTCGACAAATATCATCTTCCCATTGGTGCTGACGAATCTGTTCTAAGCGTTGGTCGGATGCAGGAAGAGATCTGCGAACAAAGTTCACATATACCGTAGTGTCTTCCTGGAACTGGATGTCGGCCTCTGATGGCCCTGTGCCTGGGGCTCCGGATAGGGTGTCGGCTGTATAGAGTTCCTTGCCCGGCACATGGATGATACTGTAGTCGTACCACATAAGACGCATTCTAAACCTCTGGATTCTTGGAGTGAGCAGGTCCAAGTCTTTAGAACCAAGAAGAGGTATTAGCGGCTTATGGTCTGTCTCTAGAGTGAAGTGTTTACCGATAAGGTAATCACGGAACTTCTCGCATGCCCAAGTGCTTGCTAGAGCTTCCTTTTCTATCTGAGCATAGCGGCGTTCAGTCTCGGAGAGAGATCTGGAAGCATAGGCAACAGGACGCCAAATGGAGTTGTTTTTCTGCATCAGCACTGCCCCTAGTCCGTACGAGGACGAGTCGGCGGATACCTTGGTCTCAAGGTCGGCTTTGTACAGTGCCAGTACAGGAGTATTGCTTAGTATGTCCTTGATGTTGTCAAACGCCTCCTGTTGAGATGGTCCCCAGAACCATTCACTCTTGGTGCTTAGGAGTTCACGTAGTGGCTGAATTACCGTAGAGAGGTCTGGTGTGAACTTCCCCAGATGATTCACCATGCCGATAAAACGGCGGAGTTCCGATACGTCGGAAGGAATACTCATCTCCTTGATCGCTGCTACCTTCTCTGGGTCGGCCTTGATGCCTTCAGCTGATATGATCTGACCCAGGAAGCTGATAGATGACTGTTTGAAGACACATTTGTCTTTGTTGAGTGTGATTCCTGCAGCTGCGAGTCTGCTGAGTGTTGCATGTAGACGCTGATCGTGCTCAGCTTCATCTTTACCAGATATCATGATGTCATCCATGAGACATACAACTCCCGGGAGTCCGGCAATGATGTTGGAGACTTGTTTCTGGTAAAACTCTGGTGCTGAGGTGATACCAAATGGCAGTCGGTTGTAGGCAAACCTACCATGGGTAGTGATGAATGTAGTGAGGAGACGCGACTCCTCGTCCAATTCAACCTGATGATAACCACTATTGGCATCGAGTTTGGAGAATACTTTGGCCTCACCGATTTGTCCCAGAACATAGTCAACTGATGGCAACACATGCCTAGGTCTCTTAACAGCCTTATTGAGTCTGGTGAGGTCCACGCACAAGCGAACGTCTCCGTTCGACTTCGGAACTACCACGACTGGTGCACACCAGTCCGTCGGTTGGCTGACCGGAGTGATGACTCCAAGATTCTGTAGGCGTTTGAGCTCCTTGCCTACCTTGTCATGCATTGTGATGGACACGCGTCGAGGAGTCATAACCTCATATGGCTCTGCGTCATCCCTGAGTTGAATCTTGTAGGTCTTCTCGAGTTTACCCAGGCCATTGAACAATGTTGGGTACTGCTCCTTATACTGTGAGACAGAGCATGTGAATACTACCAGTCCGAGTGCTGTCGATGATCTGCAGCTGAGAAGGTTAGATGCGTTTTCTATGACATAGATCCGCTCTTTGACCTTTTTCTGTCCATGTTGAATGACTCCATTAAAGAAGCCTAGTGCTGAAAACTGGCCTTGTTTTGCACCCCGGAACACACAGTCGGAGGCCAGCAGTTCCTCCGAGCTGAACTTTTCGGCATAGAGTTGGCTATCTATGAGTGTAGCCTCTGCTCCGGTGTCGATGCGCATAGGAGTGGGGATACCATTGATGACGACCTCCGTGACCTTCTTAGACACCGCTCCCTGGGGAGTATCGACTGAACCGAGGAAGGTCTCTTGCGTCTGCAGTATCTCCGAGTAGTTATCGTTCTCGATGACCTCATTAACGGACTTTGGTTTCCTGCAAACCTTGATGAAGTGTCCTTTAATTTTACAATTATGGCAGACTGAGTTCTTTGCAGGACAACGATGACGGTCATGTGGACCACCACCGCAGAATGGACATTTGCCTGACTGAGCTGGTGCGGATGTCTTCTTCTTCCGGGACGATCCCGAAGACTGAGTGTCTTGACCCGATTTCTTCTTATGGTGATGCTTGTTCACTGCGAGAGCAGCCGCCGCGTCGTTAGCTGTACCACTAATTTCGGATGACTCTTTGAGTGCGGACTCATCACTTCGAGCCCGATCGAGGAATTCCGTCAGATTTATTGCCCCACGAGTGCGCAAAGTTCTACGCCGGATGCCATCATTGTGAGTGCAGTTTACGAGTTGTGCAATAATTAGAAGTTCCTCAATTTCTTCCACCTTCTTCTTTGTCAGGTCTAGCGAGTCCATGACATCACGGACACGATGGTAGAAACTATCCATAGTCTCCCCCTTTTCCTGTCTAGTGTGATAGAGTTTATGCAGGAGGGCAAATGAGGTTTTTCCAGGGGAAAAATGCTTGGTGAGTGCCTCCTTAGCTAACTTATAGCTTCTAGTTGCAACCCCATTATTGTCCAATTTCTTGAGAATTTTCCTAGTAGTTCTGAGATAATAAAACAGTTTGTCATATTTCTCCTCATTTTCATGGTCTTTTGTAAAAGATTGCAGTGCAAACATAGCTTCCAACCCCTCTAGCCAGTCTTCCCATTCCTGAGACAGATCTGCTGATTTTTCATCAAAGGTTGGATAAAAGGGAATTTCCCCAGAAGCCTTTTGATCACCCATGTTGAACTACTATTCTGAGTTTTAGCCAAAATTTTGAGTGGCACTTTCACTTATGGACACTGTTGCACTTCTGAGTAAAGCATAGGCCTATGTAGAGTCAATGAGTCCTACAAAATAGTTCATATGACAACAATTCTGAGTAGTTGTCAGTAGTAAACACACACACAGACACTGGTATTGCTGAGTTCACAACTTGACCTAGTTGAGTGACTGACAGTGACAGTTTCAAAACATCAGTTTGAGTTGAGTTTCACTTAGCTGCACTTGTCATTGATGTCCACTTGTCTAGTTGCCCACTTGCTGTCACCATGAAGGATTATAGACTACCAGTGTTGTATATAAGACTTGTATTTACTGAAAATATGCTTTAGAAGTACATCATGAGTTGCGGTTCTCGCCCTGGTTCGCGCCAAGCTGAGAACGAATGTCGATCGTCGTACGGACAAATCGCGACATAACTTTTACGACATTCTACACAGGCCATCTCCAAATGGCACAACATTGTTGACGAGATCCAGGACAACACACAACTGTGATATGGACTGATTCAGAGAACTTTCAGTTATTTGTCAGAAAATTTGCAAAGGGTATAACCTTACCTTAAAATGCCACCTGGAAATCAAAATACTCTGTTTGTCACCAGATTTCTCATGGTTGTAAGTAATGTCGTTGTGGTCAATATTGGGCAAGCCAATTTGTGAGAATCCATTTTAGGAAGTCAAATGAGGGGGTCAAATGGGGCATTTCCATATATAGCTTAGAATTCAAATTCAAATTACACAGGCCATCACGAAATGGCACAACATTGGAGAAAATAGCCAAGACAACACGAAACTCAGATATGCGCCACTTCAGAAGACTTTCAGTATTTCATGAGAAAATTTGCCAAGGCTATAGGCTTACCTCAAAATGCAACTGGGAAAGCAAAGTACTCTGTTTGTCAGGGAAATTCTCATGCTTGTGGACAATGTCGTTGTAGTCAACATGAGGCAAGTCAATTCCCGGGCATCCATTTTGACTGTGCTTGATTACTCCTTCCCACACCAGGGGGAGCCATGGCAGCAGGCATATCATGTAGTGTGCCACCTTGTGGGCCATTCTCATTCCACCAGCTATATTGGTCTTGTAAACCTAAACTAATACATTTCCTTCAAATTCTAAATATGGCTTAAAATTCAGATTCTAAAAGCACAGGCCATCTCCAAATGGCACAACATTGTTGACGAGATCCAGGACAACACACAACTGTGATATGGACTGATTCAGAGAACTTTCAGTTATTTGTCAGAAAATTTGCAAAGGGTATAACCTTACCTTAAAATGCCACCTGGAAATCAAAATACTCTGTTTGTCACCAGATTTCTCATGGTTGTAAGTAATGTCGTTGTGGTCAATATTGGGCAAGCCAATTTGTGAGAATCCATTTTAGGAAGTCAAATGAGGGGGTCAAATGGAGCATTTCCATATATAGCTTAGAATTCAAATTCAAATTACACAGGCCATCACGAAATGGCACAACATTGGAGAAAATAGCCAAGACAACATGAAACTCAGATATGCGCCACTTCAGAAGACTTTCAGTATTTCATGAGAAAATTTGCCAAGGCTATAGGCTTACCTCAAAATGCAACTGGGAAAGCAAAGTACTCTGTTTGTCAGGGAAATTCTCATGCTTGTGGACAATGTCGTTGTAGTCAACATGAGGCAAGTCAATTCCCGGGCATCCATTTTGGGGACTCAAACCAGAGGGGTCAAATCGAGGGGAGTCAGGTCAGGTGCATTAAAAATCAAGTTTTAGGTTATATATCAAGCAGGGATGTCATGGTATGTGAGATGTCTTGCATATTATGGTAAGCTAGTCAAATGATAAACATTCAAACTTTGGTTCAGTATTGCAGGGAATATCTATCTATTCTAGGAAACTCAATGCAATCCTTGCTGAATCATTTATGGCCTAATTCAAATTGTCCATCTACTTGGAGTTATTAAGGTAATGTGATTTAATTTCAAATAATCAGTGTCGTTCAATGTCAGATTGATCATCTGGTGAACAAACTCCCAAAAGGTGAATGAAACAAACAAACTGATGAGAATTACTATGTCGGGAGCATTGACACGAGGAGAGAATACAGGTATCCACACAAAGACTGGCAGCAGAAAGCGTGGCGCGTCGGTTGAGCGTCTGCCTTCAAACCAGGTGGTCCTGAGTTCAAGTCTTGTCTAACCTACCATGAAGAGTGTTATAGGTATACATTTTATGAACATTGTTTTTCTGGATGTTTTTAAACAGTTGGCCTAACATATTTTGTTTTCTGTCAGGATTAGCTATTAAGCCTTATCAGATAGAGCCAGCCTTCCAAATGTGAGCCAAGACTGTGCTTGATTACTCCTTCCCACACCAGGGGCAGCCATGGCAGCAGGCATATCATGTAGTGTGCCACCTTGTGGACCATTCCCATTCCACCAGCTATATTGGTCTTGTAAACCTAAACTAATACATTTCCTTCAAATTCTAAATATGGCTTAAAATTCAGATTCTAAAAGCACAGGCTGAAGGATTATAGACTACCAGTGTTGTATATAAGACTTGTATTTACTGAAAATATGCTTTAGAAGTACATCATGAGTTGCGGTTCTCGCCCTGGTTCGCGCCAAGCTGAGAACGAATGTCGATCGTCGTACGGACAAATCGCGACATAACTTTTACGACATTCTACATCTCCCTTTCTTTAGTCTTTGAGTATGATATATACTGTGAGTATTGAGTCTAATAAAATGAGGGAGTTTGATGTATCTCATACGAGTCTTTGAGTTTTGATATGATGATATGATATATGTCTCATACGAGTCTTTGAGTTTGATACGATAAGTCTTTTAGTTAGATATAATCTCATACGAGTCTTTGGAGTTTGATATAATGCTTGAGTATAAAACATAGACTAGAACCTTTAGTCTTTGAACTTTATGATAATACAGATACTTGGGTTTTAACGATAACCAACAAAACTAAACTTGTGGAGAGAGGTTTCTAGCACGTCTTCCACGCATGAACCCTCAGCGTTCATGTCCCTAAACTAGTCTTTAAACCTGTCTGGTTTACGGATCTCTCGACCCAATCTGGTACGAGTGATCTTAGGTGACTGTGATTGGCTAGGAGTCACTGATTTGGCTGGACTAGCTGGTACTGCCTTTGGTGTAGTAGGTGTTGGCGGTACTGGTGGAGTTTCCACCGGCTGAGATGCCTGTTGAACTGGCTGTGGAGCTGGCTGTGGAGCTGACTGTGGAGCTGACTGTGGTGCTGGCAGTTCCTTCATCTGGACTCTGTTTCGCACAAGAGTCTTCTTAGGCGTTTGAACTATATACGACCTATCGTGATGATGAGATTCCTTTACTGTTGCCTTCTCTTTCCTATCTGGCAACCACACCTCGTCTCCTGGTTTGAGTGGAGTGAGATCATGTGCTCTGTGATGGTTATCAAAGTTTTCCTTTAGCTTGCGCTTATATTCCTCCTCGCGTTGTCGGATGGTGTCCATATCTGGAGGGTTTATTCCCAATTTAGATGGAAGGATTGGGATTTTAGTGTTAAGGCGACGTCCCATGAGCAATTGCGCTGGGCTAAACCCATTTCTGATTGGTGAGTTTCTCAGATTCAGGAGTGCAATATAAGGATCAGGTGCTTTGATGATGTCCTTTAGAGTGCGGACTGCCCTTTCGGCTTCACCGTTCCCGGAGGGATGCCCTGGTGAGCTAGTAATATGGAGGAATCCATACTCTTTAGCGAATTTCTGAAAGTCTTGGCTTGAATATTGAGGCCCATTGTCTGAACACACTATTTGAGGGATGCCTTGATCTGCGAAGATCGACTTCATAGTCTCAACAATGGTATTCGAAGTTGTAGATTCTAGTTTCTTGTAGAAAGCAAACCTGGAGTAGAAATCTACGACAACGATGTAGTGTACCTCTCCTAGCTGGAACAGGTCTGTGGCAACCTTTTGCCATGGATGGTCTGGTAGAGTAGATGGAATCAGTGGTTCCATGTAGTTCGGATTCTTAATCCGGCAGTGATGACATCGCGAGATTAACTCTTCTACATCTGTGCTACATCCGGGCCACCAAACACTGTCTCGTGCCAGCTGACGACACTTGGTGATACCTTGATGCCCTTCGTGTAACTTACTGAGGATGTCTGGGCGAAGAGATGATGGGATGACGATGCGAGTACCCATGAGTAACAGATCGTCCACGATGTTGAGATCTGCTTGAAAGGGTAGATACTTCTTCGCAATACCCTTGACCTGTGATCGGTCTGGCCATCCATCCCGCACGTACATAGCTACTTCTCGACAAATATCATCTTCCCATTGGTGCTGACGAATCTGTTCTAAGCGTTGGTCGGATGCAGGAAGAGATCTGCGAACAAAGTTCACATATACCGTAGTGTCTTCCTGGAACTGGATGTCGGCCTCTGATGGCCCTGTGCCTGGGGCTCGGGATAGGGTGTCGGCTGTATAGAGTTCCTTGCCCGGCACATGGATGATACTGTAGTCGTACCACATAAGACGCATTCTAAACCTCTGGATTCTTGGAGTGAGCAGGTCCAAGTCTTTAGAACCAAGAAGAGGTATTAGCGGCTTATGGTCTGTCTCTAGAGTGAAGTGTTTACCGATAAGGTAATCACGGAACTTCTCGCATGCCCAAGTGCTTGCTAGAGCTTCCTTTTCTATCTGAGCATAGCGGCGTTCAGTCTCGGAGAGAGATCTGGAAGCATAGGCAACAGGACGCCAAATGGAGTTGTTTTTCTGCATCAGCACTGCCCCTAGTCCGTACGAGGACGAGTCGGCGGATACCTTGGTCTCAAGGTCGGCTTTGTACAGTGCCAGTACAGGAGTATTGCTTAGTATGTCCTTGATGTTGTCAAACGCCTCCTGTTGAGATGGTCCCCAGAACCATTCACTCTTGGTGCTTAGGAGTTCACGTAGTGGCTGAATTACCGTAGAGAGGTCTGGTGTGAACTTCCCCAGATGATTCACCATGCCGATAAAACGGCGGAGTTCCGATACGTCGGAAGGAATACTCATCTCCTTGATCGCTGCTACCTTCTCTGGGTCGGCCTTGATGCCTTCAGCTGATATGATCTGACCCAGGAAGCTGATAGATGACTGTTTGAAGACACATTTGTCTTTGTTGAGTGTGATTCCTGCAGCTGCGAGTCTGCTGAGTGTTGCATGTAGACGCTGATCGTGCTCAGCTTCATCTTTACCAGATATCATGATGTCATCCATGAGACATACAACTCCCGGGAGTCCGGCAATGATGTTGGAGACTTGTTTCTGGTAAAACTCTAGTGCTGAGGTGATACCAAATGGCAGTCGGTTGTAGGCAAACCTACCATGGGTAGTGATGAATGTAGTGAGGAGACGCGACTCCTCGTCCAATTCAACCTGATGATAACCACTATTGGCATCGAGTTTGGAGAATACTTTGGCCTCACCGATTTGTCCCAGAACATAGTCAACTGATGGCAACACATGCCTAGGTCTCTTAACAGCCTTATTGAGTCTGGTGAGGTCCACGCACAAGCGAACGTCTCCGTTCGACTTCGGAACTACCACGACTGGTGCACACCAGTCCGTCGGTTGGCTGACCGGAGTGATGACTCCAAGATTCTGTAGGCGTTTGAGCTCCTTGCCTACCTTGTCATGCATTGTGATGGACACGCGTCGAGGAGTCATAACCTCATATGGCTCTGCGTCATCCCTGAGTTGAATCTTGTAGGTCTTCTCGAGTTTACCCAGGCCATTGAACAATGTTGGGTACTGCTCCTTATACTGTGAGACAGAGCATGTGAATACTACCAGTCCGAGTGCTGTCGATGATCTGCAGCTGAGAAGGTTAGATGCGTTTTCTATGACATAGATCCGCTCTTTGACCTTTTTCTGTCCATGTTGAATGACTCCATTAAAGAAGCCTAGTGCTGAAAACTGGCCTTGTTTTGCACCCCGGAACACACAGTCGGAGGCCAGCAGTTCCTCCGAGCTGAACTTTTCGGCATAGAGTTGGCTATCTATGAGTGTAGCCTCTGCTCCGGTGTCGATGCGCATAGGAGTGGGGATACCATTGATGACGACCTCCGTGACCTTCTTAGACACCGCTCCCTGGGGAGTATCGACTGAACCGAGGAAGGTCTCTTGCGTCTGCAGTATCTCCGAGTAGTTATCGTTCTCGATGACCTCATTAACGGACTTTGGTTTCCTGCAAACCTTGATGAAGTGTCCTTTAATTTTACAATTATGGCAGACTGAGTTCTTTGCAGGACAACGATGACGGTCATGTGGACCACCACCGCAGAATGGACATTTGCCTGACTGAGCTGGTGCGGATGTCTTCTTCTTCCGGGACGATCCCGAAGACTGAGTGTCTTGACCCGATTTCTTCTTATGGTGATGCTTGTTCACTGCGAGAGCAGCCGCCGCGTCGTTAGCTGTACCACTAATTTCGGATGACTCTTTGAGTGCGGACTCATCACTTCGAGCCCGATCGAGGAATTCCGTCAGATTTATTGCCCCACGAGTGCGCAAAGTTCTACGCCGGATGCCATCATTGTGAGTGCAGTTTACGAGTTGTGCAATAATTAGAAGTTCCTCAATTTCTTCCACCTTCTTCTTTGTCAGGTCTAGCGAGTCCATGACATCACGGACACGATGGTAGAAACTATCCATAGTCTCCCCCTTTTCCTGTCTAGTGTGATAGAGTTTATGCAGGAGGGCAAATGAGGTTTTTCCAGGGGAAAAATGCTTGGTGAGTGCCTCCTTAGCTAACTTATAGCTTCTAGTTGCAACCCCATTATTGTCCAATTTCTTGAGAATTTTCCTAGTAGTTCTGAGATAATAAAACAGTTTGTCATATTTCTCCTCATTTTCATGGTCTTTTGTAAAAGATTGCAGTGCAAACATAGCTTCCAACCCCTCTAGCCAGTCTTCCCATTCCTGAGACAGATCTGCTGATTTTTCATCAAAGGTTGGATAAAAGGGAATTTCCCCAGAAGCCTTTTGATCACCCATGTTGAACTACTATTCTGAGTTTTAGCCAAAATTTTGAGTGGCACTTTCACTTATGGACACTGTTGCACTTCTGAGTAAAGCATAGGCCTATGTAGAGTCAATGAGTCCTACAAAATAGTTCATATGACAACAATTCTGAGTAGTTGTCAGTAGTAAACACACACACAGACACTGGTATTGCTGAGTTCACAACTTGACCTAGTTGAGTGACTGACAGTGACAGTTTCAAAACATCAGTTTGAGTTGAGTTTCACTTAGCTGCACTTGTCATTGATGTCCACTTGTCTAGTTGCCCACTTGCTGTCACCATGAAGGATTATAGACTACCAGTGTTGTATATAAGACTTGTATTTACTGAAAATATGCTTTAGAAGTACATCATGAGTTGCGGTTCTCGCCCTGGTTCGCGCCAAGCTGAGAACGAATGTCGATCGTCGTACGGACAAATCGCGACATAACTTTTACGACATTCTACACAGGCCATCTCCAAATGGCACAACATTGTTGACGAGATCCAGGACAACACACAACTGTGATATGGACTGATTCAGAGAACTTTCAGTTATTTGTCAGAAAATTTGCAAAGGGTATAACCTTACCTTAAAATGCCACCTGGAAATCAAAATACTCTGTTTGTCACCAGATTTCTCATGGTTGTAAGTAATGTCGTTGTGGTCAATATTGGGCAAGCCAATTTGTGAGAATCCATTTTAGGAAGTCAAATGAGGGGGTCAAATGGGGCATTTCCATATATAGCTTAGAATTCAAATTCAAATTACACAGGCCATCACGAAATGGCACAACATTGGAGAAAATAGCCAAGACAACACGAAACTCAGATATGCGCCACTTCAGAAGACTTTCAGTATTTCATGAGAAAATTTGCCAAGGCTATAGGCTTACCTCAAAATGCAACTGGGAAAGCAAAGTACTCTGTTTGTCAGGGAAATTCTCATGCTTGTGGACAATGTCGTTGTAGTCAACATGAGGCAAGTCAATTCCCGGGCATCCATTTTGACTGTGCTTGATTACTCCTTCCCACACCAGGGGGAGCCATGGCAGCAGGCATATCATGTAGTGTGCCACCTTGTGGGCCATTCTCATTCCACCAGCTATATTGGTCTTGTAAACCTAAACTAATACATTTCCTTCAAATTCTAAATATGGCTTAAAATTCAGATTCTAAAAGCACAGGCCATCTCCAAATGGCACAACATTGTTGACGAGATCCAGGACAACACACAACTGTGATATGGACTGATTCAGAGAACTTTCAGTTATTTGTCAGAAAATTTGCAAAGGGTATAACCTTACCTTAAAATGCCACCTGGAAATCAAAATACTCTGTTTGTCACCAGATTTCTCATGGTTGTAAGTAATGTCGTTGTGGTCAATATTGGGCAAGCCAATTTGTGAGAATCCATTTTAGGAAGTCAAATGAGGGGGTCAAATGGAGCATTTCCATATATAGCTTAGAATTCAAATTCAAATTACACAGGCCATCACGAAATGGCACAACATTGGAGAAAATAGCCAAGACAACACGAAACTCAGATATGCGCCACTTCAGAAGACTTTCAGTATTTCATGAGAAAATTTGCCAAGGCTATAGGCTTACCTCAAAATGCAACTGGGAAAGCAAAGTACTCTGTTTGTCAGGGAAATTCTCATGCTTGTGGACAATGTCGTTGTAGTCAACATGAGGCAAGTCAATTCCCGGGCATCCATTTTGGGGACTCAAACCAGAGGGGTCAAATCGAGGGGAGTCAGGTCAGGTGCATTAAAAATCAAGTTTTAGGTTATATATCAAGCAGGGATGTCATGGTATGTGAGATGTCTTGCATATTATGGTAAGCTAGTCAAATGATAAACATTCAAACTTTGGTTCAGTATTGCAGGGAATATCTATCTATTCTAGGAAACTCAATGCAATCCTTGCTGAATCATTTATGGCCTAATTCAAATTGTCCATCTACTTGGAGTTATTAAGGTAATGTGATTTAATTTCAAATAATCAGTGTCGTTCAATGTCAGATTGATCATCTGGTGAACAAACTCCCAAAAGGTGAATGAAACAAACAAACTGATGAGAATTACTATGTCGGGAGCATTGACACGAGGAGAGAATACAGGTATCCACACAAAGACTGGCAGCAGAAAGCGTGGCGCGTCGGTTGAGCGTCTGCCTTCAAACCAGGTGGTCCTGAGTTCAAGTCTTGTCTAACCTACCATGAAGAGTGTTATAGGTATACATTTTATGAACATTGTTTTTCTGGATGTTTTTAAACAGTTGGCCTAACATATTTTGTTTTCTGTCAGGATTAGCTATTAAGCCTTATCAGATAGAGCCAGCCTTCCAAATGTGAGCCAAGACTGTGCTTGATTACTCCTTCCCACACCAGGGGCAGCCATGGCAGCAGGCATATCATGTAGTGTGCCACCTTGTGGACCATTCCCATTCCACCAGCTATATTGGTCTTGTAAACCTAAACTAATACATTTCCTTCAAATTCTAAATATGGCTTAAAATTCAGATTCTAAAAGCACAGGCTGAAGGATTATAGACTACCAGTGTTGTATATAAGACTTGTATTTACTGAAAATATGCTTTAGAAGTACATCATGAGTTGCGGTTCTCGCCCTGGTTCGCGCCAAGCTGAGAACGAATGTCGATCGTCGTACGGACAAATCGCGACATAACTTTTACGACATTCTACATCTCCCTTTCTTTAGTCTTTGAGTATGATATATACTGTGAGTACTGAGTCTAATAAAATGAGGGAGTTTGATGTATCTCATACGAGTCTTTGAGTTTTGATATGATGATATGATATATGTCTCATACGAGTCTTTGAGTTTGATACGATAAGTCTTTTAGTTAGATATAATCTCATACGAGTCTTTGGAGTTTGATATAATGCTTGAGTATAAAACATAGACTAGAACCTTTAGTCTTTGAACTTTATGATAATACAGATACTTGGGTTTTAACGATAACCAACAAAACTAAACTTGTGGAGAGAGGTTTCTAGCACGTCTTCCACGCATGAACCCTCAGCGTTCATGTCCCTAAACTAGTCTTTAAACCTGTCTGGTTTACGGATCTCTCGACCCAATCTGGTACGAGTGATCTTAGGTGACTGTGATTGGCTAGGAGTCACTGATTTGGCTGGACTAGCTGGTACTGCCTTTGGTGTAGTAGGTGTTGGCGGTACTGGTGGAGTTTCCACCGGCTGAGATGCCTGTTGAACTGGCTGTGGAGCTGGCTGTGGAGCTGACTGTGGAGCTGACTGTGGTGCTGGCAGTTCCTTCATCTGGACTCTGTTTCGCACAAGAGTCTTCTTAGGCGTTTGAACTATATACGACCTATCGTGATGATGAGATTCCTTTACTGTTGCCTTCTCTTTCCTATCTGGCAACCACACCTCGTCTCCTGGTTTGAGTGGAGTGAGATCATGTGCTCTGTGATGGTTATCAAAGTTTTCCTTTAGCTTGCGCTTATATTCCTCCTCGCGTTGTCGGATGGTGTCCATATCTGGAGGGTTTATTCCCAATTTAGATGGAAGGATTGGGATTTTAGTGTTAAGGCGACGTCCCATGAGCAATTGCGCTGGGCTAAACCCATTTCTGATTGGTGAGTTTCTCAGATTCAGGAGTGCAATATAAGGATCAGGTGCTTTGATGATGTCCTTTAGAGTGCGGACTGCCCTTTCGGCTTCACCGTTCCCGGAGGGATGCCCTGGTGAGCTAGTAATATGGAGGAATCCATACTCTTTAGCGAATTTCTGAAAGTCTTGGCTTGAATATTGAGGCCCATTGTCTGAACACACTATTTGAGGGATGCCTTGATCTGCGAAGATCGACTTCATAGTCTCAACAATGGTATTCGAAGTTGTAGATTCTAGTTTCTTGTAGAAAGCAAACCTGGAGTAGAAATCTACGACAACGATGTAGTGTACCTCTCCTAGCTGGAACAGGTCTGTGGCAACCTTTTGCCATGGATGGTCTGGTAGAGTAGATGGAATCAGTGGTTCCATGTAGTTCGGATTCTTAATCCGGCAGTGATGACATCGCGAGATTAACTCTTCTACATCTGTGCTACATCCGGGCCACCAAACACTGTCTCGTGCCAGCTGACGACACTTGGTGATACCTTGATGCCCTTCGTGTAACTTACTGAGGATGTCTGGGCGAAGAGATGATGGGATGACGATGCGAGTACCCATGAGTAACAGATCGTCCACGATGTTGAGATCTGCTTGAAAGGGTAGATACTTCTTCGCAATACCCTTGACCTGTGATCGGTCTGGCCATCCATCCCGCACGTACATAGCTACTTCTCGACAAATATCATCTTCCCATTGGTGCTGACGAATCTGTTCTAAGCGTTGGTCGGATGCAGGAAGAGATCTGCGAACAAAGTTCACATATACCGTAGTGTCTTCCTGGAACTGGATGTCGGCCTCTGATGGCCCTGTGCCTGGGGCTCGGGATAG
This sequence comes from Acholoe squamosa, assembly GCA_949317995.1. Taxonomy (NCBI): domain Eukaryota; kingdom Metazoa; phylum Annelida; class Polychaeta; order Phyllodocida; family Polynoidae; genus Acholoe; species Acholoe squamosa. Next base: position 59,677,480 of record OX439036.1, on the reverse strand, counting down.
GGTGTCGGCTGTATAGAGTTCCTTGCCCGGCACATGGATGATACTGTAGTCGTACCACATAAGACGCATTCTAAACCTCTGGATTCTTGGAGTGAGCAGGTCCAAGTCTTTAGAACCAAGAAGAGGTATTAGCGGCTTATGGTCTGTCTCTAGAGTGAAGTGTTTACCGATAAGGTAATCACGGAACTTCTCGCATGCCCAAGTGCTTGCTAGAGCTTCCTTTTCTATCTGAGCATAGCGGCGTTCAGTCTCGGAGAGAGATCTGGAAGCATAGGCAACAGGACGCCAAATGGAGTTGTTTTTCTGCATCAGCACTGCCCCTAGTCCGTACGAGGACGAGTCGGCGGATACCTTGGTCTCAAGGTCGGCTTTGTACAGTGCCAGTACAGGAGTATTGCTTAGTATGTCCTTGATGTTGTCAAACGCCTCCTGTTGAGATGGTCCCCAGAACCATTCACTCTTGGTGCTTAGGAGTTCACGTAGTGGCTGAATTACCGTAGAGAGGTCTGGTGTGAACTTCCCCAGATGATTCACCATGCCGATAAAACGGCGGAGTTCCGATACGTCGGAAGGAATACTCATCTCCTTGATCGCTGCTACCTTCTCTGGGTCGGCCTTGATGCCTTCAGCTGATATGATCTGACCCAGGAAGCTGATAGATGACTGTTTGAAGACACATTTGTCTTTGTTGAGTGTGATTCCTGCAGCTGCGAGTCTGCTGAGTGTTGCATGTAGACGCTGATCGTGCTCAGCTTCATCTTTACCAGATATCATGATGTCATCCATGAGACATACAACTCCCGGGAGTCCGGCAATGATGTTGGAGACTTGTTTCTGGTAAAACTCTGGTGCTGAGGTGATACCAAATGGCAGTCGGTTGTAGGCAAACCTACCATGGGTAGTGATGAATGTAGTGAGGAGACGCGACTCCTCGTCCAATTCAACCTGATGATAACCACTATTGGCATCGAGTTTGGAGAATACTTTGGCCTCACCGATTTGTCCCAGAACATAGTCAACTGATGGCAACACATGCCTAGGTCTCTTAACAGCCTTATTGAGTCTGGTGAGGTCCACGCACAAGCGAACGTCTCCGTTCGACTTCGGAACTACCACGACTGGTGCACACCAGTCCGTCGGTTGGCTGACCGGAGTGATGACTCCAAGATTCTGTAGGCGTTTGAGCTCCTTGCCTACCTTGTCATGCATTGTGATGGACACGCGTCGAGGAGTCATAACCTCATATGGCTCTGCGTCATCCCTGAGTTGAATCTTGTAGGTCTTCTCGAGTTTACCCAGGCCATTGAACAATGTTGGGTACTGCTCCTTATACTGTGAGACAGAGCATGTGAATACTACCAGTCCGAGTGCTGTCGATGATCTGCAGCTGAGAAGGTTAGATGCGTTTTCTATGACATAGATCCGCTCTTTGACCTTTTTCTGTCCATGTTGAATGACTCCATTAAAGAAGCCTAGTGCTGAAAACTGGCCTTGTTTTGCACCCCGGAACACACAGTCGGAGGCCAGCAGTTCCTCCGAGCTGAACTTTTCGGCATAGAGTTGGCTATCTATGAGTGTAGCCTCTGCTCCGGTGTCGATGCGCATAGGAGTGGGGATACCATTGATGACGACCTCCGTGACCTTCTTAGACACCGCTCCCTGGGGAGTATCGACTGAACCGAGGAAGGTCTCTTGCGTCTGCAGTATCTCCGAGTAGTTATCGTTCTCGATGACCTCATTAACGGACTTTGGTTTCCTGCAAACCTTGATGAAGTGTCCTTTAATTTTACAATTATGGCAGACTGAGTTCTTTGCAGGACAACGATGACGGTCATGTGGACCACCACCGCAGAATGGACATTTGCCTGACTGAGCTGGTGCGGATGTCTTCTTCTTCCGGGACGATCCCGAAGACTGAGTGTCTTGACCCGATTTCTTCTTATGGTGATGCTTGTTCACTGCGAGAGCAGCCGCCGCGTCGTTAGCTGTACCACTAATTTCGGATGACTCTTTGAGTGCGGACTCATCACTTCGAGCCCGATCGAGGAATTCCGTCAGATTTATTGCCCCACGAGTGCGCAAAGTTCTACGCCGGATGCCATCATTGTGAGTGCAGTTTACGAGTTGTGCAATAATTAGAAGTTCCTCAATTTCTTCCACCTTCTTCTTTGTCAGGTCTAGCGAGTCCATGACATCACGGACACGATGGTAGAAACTATCCATAGTCTCCCCCTTTTCCTGTCTAGTGTGATAGAGTTTATGCAGGAGGGCAAATGAGGTTTTTCCAGGGGAAAAATGCTTGGTGAGTGCCTCCTTAGCTAACTTATAGCTTCTAGTTGCAACCCCATTATTGTCCAATTTCTTGAGAATTTTCCTAGTAGTTCTGAGATAATAAAACAGTTTGTCATATTTCTCCTCATTTTCATGGTCTTTTGTAAAAGATTGCAGTGCAAACATAGCTTCCAACCCCTCTAGCCAGTCTTCCCATTCCTGAGACAGATCTGCTGATTTTTCATCAAAGGTTGGATAAAAGGGAATTTCCCCAGAAGCCTTTTGATCACCCATGTTGAACTACTATTCTGAGTTTTAGCCAAAATTTTGAGTGGCACTTTCACTTATGGACACTGTTGCACTTCTGAGTAAAGCATAGGCCTATGTAGAGTCAATGAGTCCTACAAAATAGTTCATATGACAACAATTCTGAGTAGTTGTCAGTAGTAAACACACACACAGACACTGGTATTGCTGAGTTCACAACTTGACCTAGTTGAGTGACTGACAGTGACAGTTTCAAAACATCAGTTTGAGTTGAGTTTCACTTAGCTGCACTTGTCATTGATGTCCACTTGTCTAGTTGCCCACTTGCTGTCACCATGAAGGATTATAGACTACCAGTGTTGTATATAAGACTTGTATTTACTGAAAATATGCTTTAGAAGTACATCATGAGTTGCGGTTCTCGCCCTGGTTCGCGCCAAGCTGAGAACGAATGTCGATCGTCGTACGGACAAATCGCGACATAACTTTTACGACATTCTACACAGGCCATCTCCAAATGGCACAACATTGTTGACGAGATCCAGGACAACACACAACTGTGATATGGACTGATTCAGAGAACTTTCAGTTATTTGTCAGAAAATTTGCAAAGGGTATAACCTTACCTTAAAATGCCACCTGGAAATCAAAATACTCTGTTTGTCACCAGATTTCTCATGGTTGTAAGTAATGTCGTTGTGGTCAATATTGGGCAAGCCAATTTGTGAGAATCCATTTTAGGAAGTCAAATGAGGGGGTCAAATGGGGCATTTCCATATATAGCTTAGAATTCAAATTCAAATTACACAGGCCATCACGAAATGGCACAACATTGGAGAAAATAGCCAAGACAACACGAAACTCAGATATGCGCCACTTCAGAAGACTTTCAGTATTTCATGAGAAAATTTGCCAAGGCTATAGGCTTACCTCAAAATGCAACTGGGAAAGCAAAGTACTCTGTTTGTCAGGGAAATTCTCATGCTTGTGGACAATGTCGTTGTAGTCAACATGAGGCAAGTCAATTCCCGGGCATCCATTTTGACTGTGCTTGATTACTCCTTCCCACACCAGGGGCAGCCATGGCAGCAGGCATATCATGTAGTGTGCCACCTTGTGGACCATTCCCATTCCACCAGCTATATTGGTCTTGTAAACCTAAACTAATACATTTCCTTCAAATTCTAAATATGGCTTAAAATTCTGATTCTAAAAGCACAGGCCATCTCCAACTGGCACAAACATTGTTGAGGTGATCCAGGACAATACACAACTGTGATATGGACTGATTCAGAGAACTTTCATTTATTTGTCAGAAAATTTGCAAAGGGTATAACCTTACCTTAAAATGCCACCTGGAAATCAAAATACTCTGTTTGTCACCAGATTTCTCATGGTTGTAAGTAATGTCGTTGTGGCAAATGTTGGGCAAGCCAATTTGTGAGAATCCATTTTAGGAAGTCAAATGAGGGGGTCAAACGGAGCATTTCCATATATAGCTTAGAATTCAAATTCAAATTACACAGGCCATCATGAAATGGCACAACATTGTAGAAAATAGCCAAGACAACACGAAACTGAGATATGGGCCACTTCAGAAGACTTTCAGTATTTCATGAGAAAATTTGCCAAGGCTATAGGCTTACCTCGAAATGTAACTGGGAAAGCAAAGTACTCTGTTTGTCAGCGAAATTCTCATGCTTGTGGACAATGTCGTTGTAGTCAACATGAGGCAAGTCAATTCCCGGGCATCCATTTTGGGGACTCAAACCAGAGGGGTCAAATCGAGGGGAGTCAGGTCAGGTGCATTAAAAATCAAGTTTTAGGTTATATATCAAGCAGGGATGTCATGGTATGTGAGATGTCTTGCATATTATGGTAAGCTAGTCAAATGATAAACATTCAAACTTTGGTTCAGTATTGCAGGGAATATCTATCTATTCTAGGAAACTCAATGCAATCCTTGCTGAATCATTTATGGCCTAATTCAAATTGTCCATCTACTTGGAGTTATTAAGGTAATGTGATTTAATTTCAAATAATCAGTGTCGTTCAATGTCAGATTGATCATCTGGTGAACAAACTCCCAAAAGGTGAATGAAACAAATGTAATGGTTCGTATCGACTTATATGTTGGGTGGCTCGTTGGCTCGCTTATCACTAAAGATACCAACACAACACGAGTAGTTCGGGTTGGGCAAAGCCCCGGATACCCCTACCTCTCGGGTAGAACTTTATTAACCTTTCAGCTGTTTTATGGTTACACGTCTTGACTGGACTACGTCCAGTCCCCTTCTGCGGCTCGTCCGGCTTCTTAGTAGAAGCTGGACGCGAGGCATGGTGCTGCCCCCTCTTGTACCAGCCGGGTATCGCAAAGCGACACCTAGTTGGCATAGAAGGAACGAGCACCACACGAACACGTCTCTCGGATGAACCTCACTAATATATATACAACGATGCCGGCCCCTACACAAACAAACTGATGATAATTACTATGTCGGGAGCATTGACACGAGGAGAGAATACAGGTATCCACACAAAGACTGGCAGCAGAAAGCGTGGCGCGTCGGTTGAGCGTCTGCCTTCAAACCCGGAGGTCCTGAGTTCAAGTCTTGTCTAACCTACCATGAAGAGTATTATAGGTATACATTTTATGAACATTGTTTTTCTGGATGTTTTTAAACAGTTGGCCTAACATATTTTCTTTTCTGTCAGGATTAGCTATTAAGCCTTATCAGATAGAGCCAGCCTTCCAAATGTGAGCCAAGACTGTGCTTGATTACTCCTTCCCACACCAGGGGGAGCCATGGCAGCAGGCATATCATGTAGTGTGCCACCTTGTGGGCCATTCTCATTCCACCAGCTATATTGGTCTTGTAAACCTAAACTAATACATTTCCTTCATATTCTAAATATGGCTAAAAATTCAGATTCTAAAAGCACAGGCCATCTCCAAATGGCACAACATTGTTGACGAGATCCAGGACAACACACAACTGTGATATGGACTGATTCAGAGAACTTTCATTTATTTGTCAGAAAATTTGCAAAGGGTATAACCTTACCTCAAAATGCCACCTGGAAATCAAAATACTCTGTTTGTCACCAGATTTCTCATGGTTGTAAGTAATGTCGTTGTGGTCAATATTGGGCAAGCCAATTTGTGAGAATCCATTTTAGGAAGTCAAATGAGGGGGTCAAATGGAGGATTTCCATCTATAGCTTAGAATTCAAATTCAAATTACACAGGCCATCACGAAATCGCACAACATTGTTGAAAATAGCCAAGACAACACAAAACTGAGATATGGGCCACTTCAGAAGACTTTCGATATTTCATGAGAAAATTTGCCAAGGCTATAGGCTTACCTTGAAATGCAACTCGGAAAGCAAAGTACTCTGTTTGTCAGGGAAATTCTCATGGTTGTGGACAATGTTGTTGTAGTCAACATGAGGCAAGTCAATTCCCGGGCATCCATTTTGGGCACTCAAACCATAGGGGTCAAATCGAGCGGAGTCAGGTCAGGTGCATTAAAAATCAAGTTTTAGGTTATATATCAAGCAGGGATGTCATGGTATGCGAGATGTCTTGCATATTATGGTAAGCTAGTCAAATGATAAACATTCAAACTTTGGTTCAGTATTGCAGGGAATATCTATCTATTCTAGAAAACTCAATGCAATCCTTGCTGAATCATTTATGGCCTAATTCAAATTGTCCATCTACTTGGAGTTATTAAGGTAATGTGATTTAATTTCAAATAATCAGTGTCGTTCAATGTCAGATTGATCATCTGGTGAACAAACTCCCAAAAGTTGATTGAAACAAACAAACTGATGACTATAACTATCTCAAGAGCATTGACATGAGGAAAGAATACAGGTGTCCACACAAAGACTGGCAGCAGAAAGCATGGCGCGTCGGTTGAGCGTCCGACTTCAAACCCAGGGGTCCTGAGTTCAAGGTTCGGCTATTCCACCATGAAGAGTATTTAGGTATACATTTTAAGAACATTGTTTTCCTGGATGTTTTTAAACAGTTGGCCTACCATAGTTTCTTTTCTATCAGGAATAGCTATTAAGCCTTATCAGATAAAGCTAACCTTCCAAATGTGAGCCAAGACTGTACTTGAACTTCTGCTTGATTACTCCTTCCCAAACCAGGGGAGCCATGGCACCAGGCAAACCATGTAGTGTGCCACCTTGTGGACCATTCTCATTGCACCAGCTATATTGGTCTTGTAAACCTAAACTAATACATTTCCTTCATATTCTAAATATGGCTAAAAATTCAGATTCTAAAAGCACAGGCCATCTCCAACTGGCACAAACATTGTTGAGGAGATCCAGGACAACACACAACTGTGATATGGACTGATTCAGAGAACTTTCATTTATTTGTCAGAAAATTTGCAAAGGGTATAACCTTACCTCAAAATGCCACCTGGAAATCAAAATACTCTGTTTGTCACCAGATTTCTCATGGTTGTAAGTAATGTGGTTGTGGTCATCATTGGGCAAGCCAATTTGTGAGAATCCATTATTGGACGTCAAATGAGGGGGTCAAATGGAGGATTTCCATCTATAGCTTAGAATTCAAATTCAAATTACACAGGCCATCACGAAATCGCACAACATTGTTGAAAATAGCCAAGACAACACAAAACTGAGATATGGGCCACTTCAGAAGACTTTCGATATTTCATGAGAAAATTTGCCAAGGCTATAGGCTTACCTTGAAATGCAACTCGGAAAGCAAAGTACTCTGTTTGTCAGCGAAATGCTCATGGTTGTGGACAATGTCGTTGTAGTCAACATGAGGCAAGTCAATTCTCGGGCATCCATTTTGGGCACTCAAACCAGAGGGGTCAAATCGAGCGGAGTCAGGTCAGGTGCATTAAAAATCAAGTTTTAGGTTATATATCAAGCAGGGATGTCATGGTATGTGAGATGTCTTGCATATTATGGTAAGCTAGTCAAATGATTAACATTCAAACTTTGGTTCAGTATTGCAGGGAATATCTATCTATTCTAGGAAACTCAATGCAATCCTTGCTGAATCATTTATGGCCTAATTCAAATTGTCCATCTACTTGGAGTTATTAAGGTAATGTGATTTAATTTCAAATAATCAGTGTCGTTCAATGTCAGATTGATCATCTGGTGAACAAACTCCCAAAAGGTGATTGAAACAAACAAACTGATGAGAATTACTATGTGGAGAGCATTGACACGAGGAGAGAATACAGGTGTCCACACAAAGACTGGCAGCAGAAAGCGTGGCGCGTTGGTTGAGCGTCTGCCTTCAAACCAGGGGTTCCTGAGTTCAAGTCTTGTCTAACCTACCATGAAGAGTATTATAGGTATACATTTTATGAACATTGTTTTTCTGGATGTTTTTAAACAGTTGGCCTAACATATTTTCTTTTCTGTCAGGATTAGCTATTAAGCCTTATCAGATAGAGCCAGCCTTCCAAATGTGAGCCAAGACTGTGCTTGATTACTCCTTCCCACACCAGGGGGAGCCATGGCAGCAGGCATATCATGTAGTGTGCCACCTTGTGGACCATTCCCATTCCACCAGCTATATTGGTCTTGTAAACCTAAACTAATACATTTCCTTCAAATTCTAAATATGGCTTAAAATTCAGATTCTAAAAGCACAGGCCATCTCCAAATGGCACAACATTGTTGACGAGATCCAGGACAACACACAACTGTGATATGGACTGATTCAGAGAACTTTCAGTTATTTGTCAGAAAATTTGCAAAGGGTATAACCTTACCTTAAAATGCCACCTGGAAATCAAAATACCAGATTTCACCAGATTTCTCATGGTTGTAAGTAATGTCGTTGTGGCAAACGTTGGGCAAGCCAATTTGTGAGAATCCATTTTAGGAAGTCAAATGAGGGGGTCAAATGGAGCATTTCCATATATAGCTTAGAATTCAAATTCAAATTACACAGGCCATCACGAAATGGCACAACATTGGAGAAAATAGCCAAGACAACACGAAACTCAGATATGCGCCACTTCAGAAGACGTTCAGTATTTCATGAGAAAATTTGCCAAGGCTATAGGCTTACCTCATAATGTAACTGGGAAAGCAAAGTACTCTGTTTGTCAGGGAAATTCTCATGCTTGTGGACAATGTCGTTGTAGTCAACATGAGGCAAGTCAATTCCCGGGCATCCATTTTGGGGACTTAAACCAGAGGGATCAAATCGAGGGGAGTCAGGTCAGGTACATTAAAAATCAAGTTTTAGGTTATATATCAAGCAGGGATGTCATGGTATGTGAGATGTCTTGCATATTATGGTAAGCTAGTCAAATGATAAACATTCAAACTTTGGTTCAGTATTGCAGGGAATATCTATCTATTCTAGGAAACTCAATGCAATCCTTGCTGAATCATTTATGGCCTAATTCAAATTGTCCATCTACTTGGAGTTATTAAGGTAATGTGATTTAATTTCAAATAATCAGTGTCGTTCAATGTCAGATTGATCATCTGGTGAACAAACTCCCAAAAGGTGAATGAAACAAACAAACTGATGAGAATTACTATGTGGAGAGCATTGACACGAGGAGAGAATACAGGTGTCCATAGAAAGATTGGCAGCAGAAAGCGTGGCGCGTCGGTTGAGCGTCTGCCTTCAAACCCGGAGGTCCTGAGTTCAAGTCTTGTCTAACCTACCATGAAGAGTATTTAGGTATACATTTTAAGAACATTGTTTTCCTGAATGTTTTTAAACAGTTGGCCTACCATAGTTTCTTTTCTATCAGGATTAGCTATTAAGCCTTATCAGATAAAGCCAACCTTCCAAATGTGAGCCAAGACTGTACTTGACCTTCTGCTTGATTACTCCTTCCCAAACCAGGGGGAGCCATGGCACCAGGCAAACCATGTAGTGTGCCACCTTGTGGACCATTCTCATTGCACCAGCTATATTGGTCTTGTAAACCTAAACTAATACATTTCCTTCATATTCTAAATATGGCTAAAAATTCAGATTCTAAAAGCACAGGCCATCTCCAACTGGCACAAACATTGTTGAGGAGATCCAGGACAACACACAACTGTGATATGGACTGATTCAGAGAACTTTCAGTTATTTGTCAGAAAATTTGCAAAGGGTATAACCTTACCTTAAAATGCCACCTGGAAATCAAAATACTCTGTTTGTCACCAGATTTCTCATGGTTGTAAGTAATGTCGTTATGGTCATCATTGGGCAAGCCAATTTGTGAGAATCCATTTTAGGAAGTCAAATGAGGGGGTCAAATGGAGCATTTCCATATATAGCTTAGAATTCAAATTCAAGTTATATATCAAGCAGGGATGTCATGATATGTGAGATGTCTTGCATATTATGGTAAGCTAGTCAAGAGATAAACATTCAAACTTTGGTTCAGTATTGCAGGGAATATCTATCTATTCTAGGAAACTCAATGCAATCCTTGCTGAATCATTTATGGCCTAATTCAAATTGTCCATCTACTTGGAGTTATTAAGGTAATGTGATTTAATTTCAAATAATCAGTGTCGTTCAATGTCAGATTGATCATCTGGTGAACAAACTCCCAAAAGGTGAATGAAACAAACAAACTGATGAGAATTACCATGTGGAGAGCATTGACACGAGGAGAGAATACAGGTGTCCACACAAAGACTGGCAGCAGAAAGGGTAGCGCGTCGGTTGAGCGTCTGCCTTCAAACCAGGAGGTCCTGAGTTCAAGTCTTGTCTAACCTACCATGAAGAGTATTATAGGTATACATTTTATGAACATTGTTTTTCTGGATGTTTTTAAACAGTTGGCCTAACATATTTTGTTTTCTCTCAGGATTAGCTATTAAGCCTTATCAGATAGAGCCAGCCTTCCAAAACCTTACCTTAAAATGCCACCTGGAAATCAAAATACTCTGTTTGTCACCAGATTTCTCATGGTTGTAAGTAATGTGGTTGTGGTCATCATTGGGCATGCCAATTTGTGAGAATCCATTATTGGATGTCAAATGAGGTGGTCAAATGGAGGATTTCCATCTATAGCTTAGAATTCAAATTCAAATTACACAGGCCATCACGAAATCGCACAACATTATTGAAAATAGCCAAGACAACACAAAACTGAGATATGGGCCACTTCAGAAGACTTTCGATATTTCATGAGAAAATTTGCCAAGGCTATAGGCTTACCTCGAAATGCAACTGCGAAAGCAAAGTACTCTGTTTGTCAGGGAAATTCTCATGGTTGTGGACAATGTTGTTGTAGTCAACATGAGGCAAGTCAATTCCCGGGCATCCATTTTGGGCACTCAAACCATAGGGGTCAAATCGAGCGGAGTCAGGTCAGGTGCATTAAAAATCAAGTTTTAGGTTATATATCAAGCAGGGATGTCATGGTATGCGAGATGTCTTGCATATTATGGTAAGCTAGTCAAATGATAAACATTCAAACTTTGGTTCAGTATTGCAGGGAATATCTATCTATTCTAGAAAACTCAATGCAATCCTTGCTGAATCATTTATGGCCTAATTCAAATTGTCCATCTACTTGGAGTTATTAAGGTAATGTGATTTAATTTCAAATAATCAGTGTCGTTCAATGTCAGATTGATCATCTGGTGAACAAACTCCCAAAAGTTGATTGAAACAAACAAACTGATGACTATAACTATCTCAAGAGCATTGACATGAGGAAAGAATACAGGTGTCCACACAAAGACTGGCAGCAGAAAGCATGGTGCGTCGGTTGAGCGTCTGACTTCAAACCCAGGGGTCCTGAGTTCAAGGTTCGGCTATTCCACCATGAAGAGTATTTAGGTATACATTTTAAGAACATTGTTTTCCTGGATGTTTTTAAACAGTTGGCCTACCATAGTTTCTTTTCTATCAGGAATAGCTATTAAGCCTTATCAGATAAAGCTAACCTTCCAAATGTGAGCCAAGACTGTACTTGAACTTCTGCTTGATTACTCCTTCCCAAACCAGGGGAGCCATGGCACCAGGCAAACCATGTAGTGTGCCACCTTGTGGACCATTCTCATTGCACCAGCTATATTGGTCTTGTAAACCTAAACTAATACATTTCCTTCATATTCTAAATATGGCTAAAAATTCAGATTCTAAAAGCACAGGCCATCTCCAACTGGCACAAACATTGTTGAGGAGATCCAGGACAACACACAACTGTGATATGGACTGATTCAGAGAACTTTCATTTATTTGTCAGAAAATTTGCAAAGGGTATAACCTTACCTCAAAATGCCACCTGGAAATCAAAATACTCTGTTTGTCACCAGATTTCTCACGGTTGTAAGTAATGTGGTTGTGGTCATCATTGGGCAAGCCAATTTGTGAGAATCCATTATTGGACGTCAAATGAGGGGGTCAAATGGAGGATTTCCATCTATAGCTTAGAATTCAAATTCAAATTACACAGGCCATCACGAAATCGCACAACATTGTTGAAAATAGCCAAGACAACACAAAACTGAGATATGGGCCACTTCAGAAGACTTTCGATATTTCATGAGAAAATTTGCCAAGGCTATAGGCTTACCTTGAAATGCAACTCGGAAAGCAAAGTACTCTGTTTGTCAGCGAAATGCTCATGGTTGTGGACAATGTCGTTGTAGTCAACATGAGGCAAGTCAATTCTCGGGCATCCATTTTGGGCACTCAAACCAGAGGGGTCAAATCGAGCGGAGTCAGGTCAGGTGCATTAAAAATCAAGTTTTAGGTTATATATCAAGCAGGGATGTCATGGTATGTGAGATGTCTTGCATATTATGGTAAGCTAGTCAAATGATTAACATTCAAACTTTGGTTCAGTATTGCAGGGAATATCTATCTATTCTAGGAAACTCAATGCAATCCTTGCTGAATCATTTATGGCCTAATTCAAATTGTCCATCTACTTGGAGTTATTAAGGTAATGTGATTTAATTTCAAATAATCAGTGTCGTTCAATGTCAGATTGATCATCTGGTGAACAAACTCCCAAAAGGTGATTGAAACAAACAAACTGATGAGAATTACTATGTGGAGAGCATTGACACGAGGAGAGAATACAGGTGTCCACACAAAGACTGGCAGCAGAAAGCGTGGCGCGTTGGTTGAGCGTCTGCCTTCAAACCAGGGGTTCCTGAGTTCAAGTCTTGTCTAACCTACCATGAAGAGTATTATAGGTATACATTTTATGAACATTGTTTTTCTGGATGTTTTTAAACAGTTGGCCTAACATATTTTCTTTTCTGTCAGGATTAGCTATTAAGCCTTATCAGATAGAGCCAGCCTTCCAAATGTGAGCCAAGACTGTGCTTGATTACTCCTTCCCACACCAGGGGGAGCCATGGCAGCAGGCATATCATGTAGTGTGCCACCTTGTGGACCATTCCCATTCCACCAGCTATATTGGTCTTGTAAACCTAAACTAATACATTTCCTTCAAATTCTAAATATGGCTTAAAATTCAGATTCTAAAAGCACAGGCCATCTCCAAATGGCACAACATTGTTGACGAGATCCAGGACAACACACAACTGTGATATGGACTGATTCAGAGAACTTTCAGTTATTTGTCAGAAGATTTGCAAAGGGTATAACCTTACCTTAAAATGCCACCTGGAAATCAAAATACCAGATTTCACCAGATTTCTCATGGTTGTAAGTAATGTCGTTGTGGCAAACGTTGGGCAAGCCAATTTGTGAGAATCCATTTTAGGAAGTCAAATGAGGGGGTCAAAGGGAGCATTTCCATATATAGCTTAGAATTCAAATTCAAATTACACAGGCCATCACGAAATGGCACAACATTGGAGAAAATAGCCAAGACAACACGAAACTCAGATATGCGCCACTTCAGAAGACGTTCAGTATTTCATGAGAAAATTTGCCAAGGCTATAGGCTTACCTCATAATGTAACTGGGAAAGCAAAGTACTCTGTTTGTCAGGGAAATTCTCATGCTTGTGGACAATGTCGTTGTAGTCAACATGAGGCAAGTCAATTCCCGGGCATCCATTTTGGGGACTTAAACCAGAGGGATCAAATCGAGGGGAGTCAGGTCAGGTACATTAAAAATCAAGTTTTAGGTTATATATCAAGCAGGGATGTCATGGTATGTGAGATGTCTTGCATATTATGGTAAGCTAGTCAAATGATAAACATTCAAACTTTGGTTCAGTATTGCAGGGAATATCTATCTATTCTAGGAAACTCAATGCAATCCTTGCTGAATCATTTATGGCCTAATTCAAATTGTCCATCTACTTGGAGTTATTAAGGTAATGTGATTTAATTTCAAATAATCAGTGTCGTTCAATGTCAGATTGATCATCTGGTGAACAAACTCCCAAAAGGTGAATGAAACAAACAAACTGATGAGAATTACTATGTGGAGAGCATTGACACGAGGAGAGAATACAGGTGTCCATAGAAAGATTGGCAGCAGAAAGCGTGGCGCGTCGGTTGAGCGTCTGCCTTCAAACCCGGAGGTCCTGAGTTCAAGTCTTGTCTAACCTACCATGAAGAGTATTTAGGTATACATTTTAAGAACATTGTTTTCCTGAATGTTTTTAAACAGTTGGCCTACCATAGTTTCTTTTCTATCAGGATTAGCTATTAAGCCTTATCAGATAAAGCCAACCTTCCAAATGTGAGCCAAGACTGTACTTGACCTTCTGCTTGATTACTCCTTCCCAAACCAGGGGGAGCCATGGCACCAGGCAAACCATGTAGTGTGCCACCTTGTGGACCATTCTCATTGCACCAGCTATATTGGTCTTGTAAACCTAAACTAATACATTTCCTTCATATTCTAAATATGGCTAAAAATTCAGATTCTAAAAGCACAGGCCATCTCCAACTGGCACAAACATTGTTGAGGAGATCCAGGACAACACACAACTGTGATATGGACTGATTCAGAGATCTTTCATTTATTTGTCAGAAATTTGCAAAGGGTATATAACCTTACCTCAAAATGCCACATGGAAATCAAAATACTCTGTTTGTCACCAGATTTCTCATGGTTGTAAGTAATGTGGTTGTGGTCATCATTGGGCAAGCCAATTTGTGAGAATCCATTATTGGACATCAAATGAGGGGGTCAAATGGAGGATTTCCATCTATAGCTTAGAATTCAAATTCAAATTACACAGGCCATCACGAAATCGCACAACATTGTTGAAAATAGCCAAGACAACACAAAACTGAGATATGGGCCACTTCAGAAGACTTTCGATATTTCTTGAGAAAATTTGCCAAGGCTATAGGCTTACCTCGAAATGCAACTGGGAAAGCAAAGTACTGTTTGTCAGCGAAATTCTCATGGTTGTGGACAGTGTCGTAGTCAACATGAGGCAAGTCAATTCCCGGGCATCCATTTTGGGCACTCAAACCAGAGGGGTCAAATCGAGCGGAGTCAGGTCAGGTGCATTAAAAATCAAGTTTTAGGTTATATATCAAGCAGGGATGTCATGGTATGTGAGATGTCTTGCATATTATGGTAAGCTAGTCAAATGATAAACATTCAAACTTTGGTTCAGTATTGCAGGGAATATCTATCTATTCTAGAAAAGTCAATGCAATCCTTGCTGAATCATTTATGGCCTAATTCAAATTGTCCATCTACTTGGAGTTATTAAGGTAATGTGATTTAATTTCAAATAATCAGTGTCGTTCAATGTCAGATTGATCATCTGGTGAACAAACTCCCAAAAGGTGATTGAAACAAACAAACTGATGACTATAACTATCTCAAGAGCATTGACATGAGGAAAGAATACAGGTGTCCACACAAAGACTGGCAGCTGAAAGCATGGCGCGTCGGTTGAGCGTCCGACTTCAAACCCAGGGGTCCTGAGTTCAAGGCTCGGCTATCCCACCATGAAGAGTATTTAGGTATACATTTTAAGAACATTGTTTTCCTGGATGTTTTTAAACAGTTGGCCTACCATATTTTCTTTTCTATCAGGATTAGCTATTAAGCATTATCAGATAAAGCCAACCTTCCAAATGTGAGCCAAGACTGTACTTGACCTTCTGCTTGATTACTCCTTCCCAAACCAGGGGGAGCCATGGCAGCAGGCATATCATGTAGTGTGCCACCTTGTGGACCATTCCCATTCCACCAGCTATATTGGTCTTGTAAACCTAAACTAATACATTTCCTTCAAATTCTAAATATGGCTTAAAATTCAGATTCTAAAAGCACAGGCCATCTCCAAATGGCACAACATTGTTGACGAGATCCAGGACAACACACAACTGTGATATGGACTGATTCAGAGAACTTTCAGTTATTTGTCAGAAAATTTGAAAAGGGTATAACCTTACCCTAAAAATGCCACCTGGAAATCAAAATACTCTGTTTGTCACCAGATTTCTCATGGTTGTGAGTAATGTCGTTGTGGCAAATGTTGGGCAAGCCAATTTGTGAGAATCCATTTTAGGAAGTCAAATGAGGGGGTCAAATGGAGCATTTCCATATATAGCTTAGAATTCAAATTCAAATTACAGAGGCCATCACGAAATGGCACAACATTGTAGAAAATAGCCAAGACAACACGAAACTCAGATATGGGCCACTTCAGAAGACTTTCAGTATTTCATGAGAAAATTTGCCAAGGCTATAGGCTTACCCCGAAATGTAACTGGGAAAGCAAAGTACTCTGTTTGTCAGCGAAATTTTCATGCTTGTGGACAATGTCGTTGTAGTCAACATGAGGCAAGTCAATTCCCGGGCATCCATTTTGGGGACTCAAACCAGAGGGGTCAAATCGAGGGGAGTCAGGTCAGGTACATTAAAAATCAAGTTTTAGGTTATATATCAAGCAGGGATGTCATGGTTTGTGAGATGTCTTGCATATTATGGTAAGCTAGTCAAATGATAAACATTCAAACTTTGGTTCAGTATTGCAGGGAATATCTATCTATTCTAGGAAACTGAATGCAATCCTTGCTGAATCATTTATGGCCTAATTCAAATTGTCCATCTACTTGGAGTTATTAAGGTAATGTGATTTAATTTCAAATAATCAGTGTCGTTCAATATCAGATTGATCATCTGGTGAACAAACTCCCAAAAGGTGAATGAAACAAACAAACTGATGAGAATTACTATGTCGGGAGCATTGACACGAGGAGAGAATACAGGTGTCCACACAAAGACTGGCAGCAGAAAGCGTGGCGCGTCGGTTGAGCGTCTGCCTTCAAACCAGGTGGTCCTGAGTTCAAGTCTTGTCTAACCTACCATGAAGAGTATTATAGGTATACATTTTATGAACATTGTTTTTCTGGATGTTTTTAAACAGTTGGCCTAACATATTTTCTTTTCTGTCAGGATTAGCTATTAAGCCTTATCAGATAGAGCCAGCCTTCCAAATGTGAGCCAAGACTGTGCTTGATTACTCCTTCCCACACCAGGGGGAGCCATGGCAGCAGGCATATCATGTAGTGTGCCACCTTGTGGACCATTCCCATTCCACCAGCTATATTGGTCTTGTAAACCTAAACTAATACATTTCCTTCAAATTCTAAATATGGCTTAAAATTCAGATTCTAAAAGCACAGGCCATCTCCAAATGGCACAACATTGTTGACGAGATCCAGGACAACACACAACTGTGATATGGACTGATTCAGAGAACTTTCAGTTATTTGTCAGAAAATTTGCAAAGGGTATAACCTTACCTTAAAATGCCACCTGGAAATCAAAATACTCTGTTTGTCACCAGATTTCTCATGGTTGTAAGTAATGTCGTTGTGGTCAATATTGGGCAAGCCAATTTGTGAGAATCCATTTTAGGAAGTCAAATGAGGGGGTCAAATGGAGCATTTCCATATATAGCTTAGAATTCAAATTCAAATTACAAAGGCCATCACGAAATGGCACAACATTGGAGAAAATAGCCAAGACAACACGAAACTCAGATATGCGCCACTTCAGAAGACTTTCAGTATTTCATGAGAAAATTTGCCAAGGCTATAGGCTTACCTCAAAATGCAACTGGGAAAGCAAAGTACTCTGTTTGTCAGGGAAATTCTCATGCTTGTGGACAATGTCGTTGTAGTCAACATGAGGCAAGTCAATTCCCGGGCATCCATTTTGGGGACTCAAACCAGAGGGGTCAAATCGAGGGGAGTCAGGTCAGGTGCATTAAAAATCAAGTTTTAGGTTATATATCAAGCAGGGATGTCATGGTATGTGAGATGTCTTGCATATTATGGTAAGCTAGTCAAATGATAAACATTCAAACTTTGGTTCAGTATTGCAGGGAATATCTATCTATTCTAGGAAACTGAATGCAATCCTTGCTGAATCATTTATGGCCTAATTCAAATTGTCCATCTACTTGGAGTTATTAAGGTAATGTGATTTAATTTCAAATAATCAGTGTCGTTCAATGTCAGATTGATCATCTGGTGAACAAACTCCCAAAAGGTGAATGAAACAGACAAACTGATGAGAATTACTATGTCGGGAGCATTGACACGAGGAGAGAATACAGGTATCCACACAAAGACTGGCAGCAGAAAGCGTGGCGCGTCGGTTGAGCGTCTGCCTTCAAACCAGGTGGTCCTGAGTTCAAGTCTTGTCTAACCTACCATGAAGAGTATTATAGGTATACATTTTATGAACATTGTTTTTCTGGATGTTTTTAAACAGTTGGCCTAACATATTTTCTTTTCTGTCAGGATTAGCTATTAAGCCTTATCAGATAGAGCCAGCCTTCCAAATGTGAGCCAAGACTGTGCTTGATTACTCCTTCCCACACCAGGGGGAGCCATGGCAGCAGGCATATCATGTAGTGTGCCACCTTGTGGACCATTCCCATTCCACCAGCTATATTGGTCTTGTAAACCTAAACTAATACATTTCCTTCAAATTCTAAATATGGCTTAAAATTCAGATTCTAAAAGCACAGGCCATCTCCAAATGGCACAACATTGTTGACGAGATCCAGGACAACACACAACTGTGATATGGACTGATTCAGAGAACTTTCAGTTATTTGTCAGAAAATTTGCAAAGGGTATAACCTTACCTTAAAATGCCACCTGGAAATCAAAATACTCTGTTTGTCACCAGATTTCTCATGGTTGTAAGTAATGTCGTTGTGGTCAATATTGGGCAAGCCAATTTGTGAGAATCCATTTTAGGAAGTCAAATGAGGGGGTCAAATGGAGCATTTCCATATATAGCTTAGAATTCAAATTCAAATTACAAAGGCCATCACGAAATGGCACAACATTGGAGAAAATAGCCAAGACAACACGAAACTCAGATATGCGCCACTTCAGAAGACTTTCAGTATTTCATGAGAAAATTTGCCAAGGCTATAGGCTTACCTCAAAATGCAACTGGGAAAGCAAAGTACTCTGTTTGTCAGGGAAATTCTCATGCTTGTGGACAATGTCGTTGTAGTCAACATGAGGCAAGTCAATTCCCGGGCATCCATTTTGGGGACTCAAACCAGAGGGGTCAAATCGAGGGGAGTCAGGTCAGGTGCATTAAAAATCAAGTTTTAGGTTATATATCAAGCAGGGATGTCATGGTATGTGAGATGTCTTGCATATTATGGTAAGCTAGTCAAATGATAAACATTCAAACTTTGGTTCAGTATTGCAGGGAATATCTATCTATTCTAGGAAACTGAATGCAATCCTTGCTGAATCATTTATGGCCTAATTCAAATTGTCCATCTACTTGGAGTTATTAAGGTAATGTGATTTAATTTCAAATAATCAGTGTCGTTCAATGTCAGATTGATCATCTGGTGAACAAACTCCCAAAAGGTGAATGAAACAAACAAACTGATGAGAATTACTATGTCGGGAGCATTGACACGAGGAGAGAATACAGGTATCCACACAAAGACTGGCAGCAGAAAGCGTGGCGCGTCGGTTGAGCGTCTGCCTTCAAACCAGGTGGTCCTGAGTTCAAGTCTTGTCTAACCTACCATGAAGAGTATTATAGGTATACATTTTATGAACATTGTTTTTCTGGATGTTTTTAAACAGTTGGCCTAACATATTTTCTTTTCTGTCAGGATTAGCTATTAAGCCTTATCAGATAGAGCCAGCCTTCCAAATGTGAGCCAAGACTGTGCTTGATTACTCCTTCCCACACCAGGGGGAGCCATGGCAGCAGGCATATCATGTAGTGTGCCACCTTGTGGACCATTCCCATTCCACCAGCTATATTGGTCTTGTAAACCTAAACTAATACATTTCCTTCAAATTCTAAATATGGCTTAAAATTCAGATTCTAAAAGCACAGGCCATCTCCAAATGGCACAACATTGTTGACGAGATCCAGGACAACACACAACTGTGATATGGACTGATTCAGAGAACTTTCAGTTATTTGTCAGAAAATTTGCAAAGGGTATAACCTTACCTTAAAATGCCACCTGGAAATCAAAATACTCTGTTTGTCACCAGATTTCTCATGGTTGTAAGTAATGTCGTTGTGGTCAATATTGGGCAAGCCAATTTGTGAGAATCCATTTTAGGAAGTCAAATGAGGGGGTCAAATGGAGCATTTCCATATATAGCTTAGAATTCAAATTCAAATTACAAAGGCCATCACAAAATGGCACAACATTGGAGAAAATAGCCAAGACAACACGAAACTCAGATATGCGCCACTTCAGAAGACTTTCAGTATTTCATGAGAAAATTTGCCAAGGCTATAGGCTTACCTCAAAATGCAACTGGGAAAGCAAAGTACTCTGTTTGTCAGGGAAATTCTCATGCTTGTGGACAATGTCGTTGTAGTCAACATGAGGCAAGTCAATTCCCGGGCATCCATTTTGGGGACTCAAACCAGAGGGGTCAAATCGAGGGGAGTCAGGTCAGGTGCATTAAAAATCAAGTTTTAGGTTATATATCAAGCAGGGATGTCATGGTATGTGAGATGTCTTGCATATTATGGTAAGCTAGTCAAATGATAAACATTCAAACTTTGGTTCAGTATTGCAGGGAATATCTATCTATTCTAGGAAACTGAATGCAATCCTTGCTGAATCATTTATGGCCTAATTCAAATTGTCCATCTACTTGGAGTTATTAAGGTAATGTGATTTAATTTCAAATAATCAGTGTCGTTCAATGTCAGATTGATCATCTGGTGAACAAACTCCCAAAAGGTGAATGAAACAAACAAACTGATGAGAATTACTATGTCGGGAGCATTGACACGAGGAGAGAATACAGGTGTCCACACAAAGACTGGCAGCAGAAAGCGTGGCGCGTCGGTTGAGCGTCTGCCTTCAAACCAGGTGGTCCTGAGTTCAAGTCTTGTCTAACCTACCATGAAGAGTATTATAGGTATACATTTTATGAACATTGTTTTTCTGGATGTTTTTAAACAGTTGGCCTAACATATTTTCTTTTCTGTCAGGATTAGCTATTAAGCCTTATCAGATAGAGCCAGCCTTCCAAATGTGAGCCAAGACTGTGCTTGATTACTCCTTCCCACACCAGGGGGAGCCATGGCAGCAGGCATATCATGTAGTGTGCCACCTTGTGGACCATTCCCATTCCACCAGCTATATTGGTCTTGTAAACCTAAACTAATACATTTCCTTCAAATTCTAAATATGGCTTAAAATTCAGATTCTAAAAGCACAGGCCATCTCCAAATGGCACAACATTGTTGACGAGATCCAGGACAACACACAACTGTGATATGGACTGATTCAGAGAACTTTCAGTTATTTGTCAGAAAATTTGCAAAGGGTATAACCTTACCTTAAAATGCCACCTGGAAATCAAAATACTCTGTTTGTCACCAGATTTCTCATGGTTGTAAGTAATGTCGTTGTGGTCAATATTGGGCAAGCCAATTTGTGAGAATCCATTTTAGGAAGTCAAATGAGGGGGTCAAATGGAGCATTTCCATATATAGCTTAGAATTCAAATTCAAATTACAAAGGCCATCACAAAATGGCACAACATTGGAGAAAATAGCCAAGACAACACGAAACTCAGATATGCGCCACTTCAGAAGACTTTCAGTATTTCATGAGAAAATTTGCCAAGGCTATAGGCTTACCTCAAAATGCAACTGGGAAAGCAAAGTACTCTGTTTGTCAGGGAAATTCTCATGCTTGTGGACAATGTCGTTGTAGTCAACATGAGGCAAGTCAATTCCCGGGCATCCATTTTGGGGACTCAAACCAGAGGGGTCAAATCGAGGGGAGTCAGGTCAGGTGCATTAAAAATCAAGTTTTAGGTTATATATCAAGCAGGGATGTCATGGTATGTGAGATGTCTTGCATATTATGGTAAGCTAGTCAAATGATAAACATTCAAACTTTGGTTCAGTATTGCAGGGAATATCTATCTATTCTAGGAAACTGAATGCAATCCTTGCTGAATCATTTATGGCCTAATTCAAATTGTCCATCTACTTGGAGTTATTAAGGTAATGTGATTTAATTTCAAATAATCAGTGTCGTTCAATGTCAGATTGATCATCTGGTGAACAAACTCCCAAAAGGTGAATGAAACAAACAAACTGATGAGAATTACTATGTCGGGAGCATTGACACGAGGAGAGAATACAGGTATCCACACAAAGACTGGCAGCAGAAAGCGTGGCGCGTCGGTTGAGCGTCTGCCTTCAAACCAGGTGGTCCTGAGTTCAAGTCTTGTCTAACCTACCATGAAGAGTATTATAGGTATACATTTTATGAACATTGTTTTTCTGGATGTTTTTAAACAGTTGGCCTAACATATTTTCTTTTCTGTCAGGATTAGCTATTAAGCCTTATCAGATAGAGCCAGCCTTCCAAATGTGAGCCAAGACTGTGCTTGATTACTCCTTCCCACACCAGGGGGAGCCATGGCAGCAGGCATATCATGTAGTGTGCCACCTTGTGGACCATTCCCATTCCACCAGCTATATTGGTCTTGTAAACCTAAACTAATACATTTCCTTCAAATTCTAAATATGGCTTAAAATTCAGATTCTAAAAGCACAGGCCATCTCCAAATGGCACAACATTGTTGACGAGATCCAGGACAACACACAACTGTGATATGGACTGATTCAGAGAACTTTCAGTTATTTGTCAGAAAATTTGCAAAGGGTATAACCTTACCTTAAAATGCCACCTGGAAATCAAAATACTCTGTTTGTCACCAGATTTCTCATGGTTGTAAGTAATGTCGTTGTGGTCAATATTGGGCAAGCCAATTTGTGAGAATCCATTTTAGGAAGTCAAATGAGGGGGTCAAATGGAGCATTTCCATATATAGCTTAGAATTCAAATTCAAATTACAAAGGCCATCACAAAATGGCACAACATTGGAGAAAATAGCCAAGACAACACGAAACTCAGATATGCGCCACTTCAGAAGACTTTCAGTATTTCATGAGAAAATTTGCCAAGGCTATAGGCTTACCTCAAAATGCAACTGGGAAAGCAAAGAACTCTGTTTGTCAGGGAAATTCTCATGCTTGTGGACAATGTCGTTGTAGTCAACATGAGGCAAGTCAATTCCCGGGCATCCATTTTGGGGACTCAAACCAGAGGGGTCAAATCGAGGGGAGTCAGGTCAGGTGCATTAAAAATCAAGTTTTAGGTTATATATTAAGCAGGGATGTCATGGTATGTGAGATGTCTTGCATATTATGGTAAGCTAGTCAAATGATAAACATTCAAACTTTGGTTCAGTATTGCAGGGAATATCTATCTATTCTAGGAAACTCAATGCAATCCTTGCTGAATCATTTATTGCCTAATTCAAATTGTCCATCTACTTGGAGTTATTAAGGTAATGTGATTTAATTTCAAATAATCAGTGTCGTTCAATGTCAGATTGATCATCTGGTGAACAAACTCCCAAAAGGTGAATGAAACAAACAAACTGATGAGAATTACTATGTCGGGAGCATTGACACGAGGAGAGAATACAGGTATCCACACAAAGACTGGCAGCAGAAAGCGTGGCGCGTCGGTTGAGCGTCTGCCTTCAAACCAGGTGGTCCTGAGTTCAAGTCTTGTCTAACCTACCATGAAGAGTATTATAGGTATACATTTTATGAACATTGTTTTTCTGGATGTTTTTAAACAGTTGGCCTAACATATTTTCTTTTCTGTCAGGATTAGCTATTAAGCCTTATCAGATAGAGCCAGCCTTCCAAATGTGAGCCAAGACTGTGCTTGATTACTCCTTCCCACACCAGGGGGAGCCATGGCAGCAGGCATATCATGTAGTGTGCCACCTTGTGGACCATTCCCATTCCACCAGCTATATTGGTCTTGTAAACCTAAACTAATACATTTCCTTCAAATTCTAAATATGGCTTAAAATTCAGATTCTAAAAGCACAGGCCATCTCCAAATGGCACAACATTGTTGACGAGATCCAGGACAACACACAACTGTGATATGGACTGATTCAGAGAACTTTCAGTTATTTGTCAGAAAATTTGCAAAGGGTATAACCTTACCTTAAAATGCCACCTGGAAATCAAAATACTCTGTTTGTCACCAGATTTCTCATGGTTGTAAGTAATGTCGTTGTGGTCAATATTGGGCAAGCCAATTTGTGAGAATCCATTTTAGGAAGTCAAATGAGGGGGTCAAATGGAGCATTTCCATATATAGCTTAGAATTCAAATTCAAATTACAAAGGCCATCACGAAATGGCACAACATTGGAGAAAATAGCCAAGACAACACGAAACTCAGATATGCGCCACTTCAGAAGACTTTCAGTATTTCATGAGAAAATTTGCCAAGGCTATAGGCTTACCTCAAAATGCAACTGGGAAAGCAAAGTACTCTGTTTGTCAGGGAAATTCTCATGCTTGTGGACAATGTCGTTGTAGTCAACATGAGGCAAGTCAATTCCCGGGCATCCATTTTGGGGACTCAAACCAGAGGGGTCAAATCGAGGGGAGTCAGGTCAGGTGCATTAAAAATCAAGTTTTAGGTTATATATTAAGCAGGGATGTCATGGTATGTGAGATGTCTTGCATATTATGGTAAGCTAGTCAAATGATAAACATTCAAACTTTGGTTCAGTATTGCAGGGAATATCTATCTATTCTAGGAAACTCAATGCAATCCTTGCTGAATCATTTATGGCCTAATTCAAATTGTCCATCTACTTGGAGTTATTAAGGTAATGTGATTTAATTTCAAATAATCAGTGTCGTTCAATGTCAGATTGATCATCTGGTGAACAAACTCCCAAAAGGTGAATGAAACAAACAAACTGATGAGAATTACTATGTCGGGAGCATTGACACGAGGAGAGAATACAGGTATCCACACAAAGACTGGCAGCAGAAAGCGTGGCGCGTCGGTTGAGCGTCTGCCTTCAAACCAGGTGGTCCTGAGTTCAAGTCTTGTCTAACCTACCATGAGGAGTATTATAGGTATACATTTTATGAACATTGTTTTTCTGGATGTTTTTAAACAGTTGGCCTAACATATTTTCTTTTCTGTCAGGATTAGCTATTAAGCCTTATCAGATAGAGCCAGCCTTCCAAATGTGAGCCAAGACTGTGCTTGATTACTCCTTCCCACACCAGGGGGAGCCATGGCAGCAGGCATATCATGTAGTGTGCCACCTTGTGGACCATTCCCATTCCACCAGCTATATTGGTCTTGTAAACCTAAACTAATACATTTCCTTCAAATTCTAAATATGGCTTAAAATTCAGATTCTAAAAGCACAGGCCATCTCCAAATGGCACAACATTGTTGACGAGATCCAGGACAACACACAACTGTGATATGGACTGATTCAGAGAACTTTCAGTTATTTGTCAGAAAATTTGCAAAGGGTATAACCTTACCTTAAAATGCCACCTGGAAATCAAAATACTCTGTTTGTCACCAGATTTCTCATGGTTGTAAGTAATGTCGTTGTGGTCAATATTGGGCAAGCCAATTTGTGAGAATCCATTTTAGGAAGTCAAATGAGGGGGTCAAATGGAGCATTTCCATATATAGCTTAGAATTCAAATTCAAATTACAAAGGCCATCACAAAATGGCACAACATTGGAGAAAATAGCCAAGACAACACGAAACTCAGATATGCGCCACTTCAGAAGACTTTCAGTATTTCATGAGAAAATTTGCCAAGGCTATAGGCTTACCTCAAAATGCAACTGGGAAAGCAAAGAACTCTGTTTGTCAGGGAAATTCTCATGCTTGTGGACAATGTCGTTGTAGTCAACATGAGGCAAGTCAATTCCCGGGCATCCATTTTGGGGACTCAAACCAGAGGGGTCAAATCGAGGGGAGTCAGGTCAGGTGCATTAAAAATCAAGTTTTAGGTTATATATTAAGCAGGGATGTCATGGTATGTGAGATGTCTTGCATATTATGGTAAGCTAGTCAAATGATAAACATTCAAACTTTGGTTCAGTATTGCAGGGAATATCTATCTATTCTAGGAAACTGAATGCAATCCTTGCTGAATCATTTATGGCCTAATTCAAATTGTCCATCTACTTGGAGTTATTAAGGTAATGTGATTTAATTTCAAATAATCAGTGTCGTTCAATGTCAGATTGATCATCTGGTGAACAAACTCCCAAAAGGTGAATGAAACAAACAAACTGATGAGAATTACTATGTCGGGAGCATTGACACGAGGAGAGAATACAGGTGTCCACACAAAGACTGGCAGCAGAAAGCGTGGCGCGTCGGTTGAGCGTCTGCCTTCAAACCAGGTGGTCCTGAGTTCAAGTCTTGTCTAACCTACCATGAAGAGTATTATAGGTATACATTTTATGAACATTGTTTTTCTGGATGTTTTTAAACAGTTGGCCTAACATATTTTCTTTTCTGTCAGGATTAGCTATTAAGCCTTATCAGATAGAGCCAGCCTTCCAAATGTGAGCCAAGACTGTGCTTGATTACTCCTTCCCACACCAGGGGGAGCCATGGCAGCAGGCATATCATGTAGTGTGCCACCTTGTGGACCATTCCCATTCCACCAGCTATATTGGTCTTGTAAACCTAAACTAATACATTTCCTTCAAATTCTAAATATGGCTTAAAATTCAGATTCTAAAAGCACAGGCCATCTCCAAATGGCACAACATTGTTGACGAGATCCAGGACAACACACAACTGTGATATGGACTGATTCAGAGAACTTTCAGTTATTTGTCAGAAAATTTGCAAAGGGTATAACCTTACCTTAAAATGCCACCTGGAAATCAAAATACTCTGTTTGTCACCAGATTTCTCATGGTTGTAAGTAATGTCGTTGTGGTCAATATTGGGCAAGCCAATTTGTGAGAATCCATTTTAGGAAGTCAAATGAGGGGGTCAAATGGAGCATTTCCATATATAGCTTAGAATTCAAATTCAAATTACAAAGGCCATCACGAAATGGCACAACATTGGAGAAAATAGCCAAGACAACACGAAACTCAGATATGCGCCACTTCAGAAGACTTTCAGTATTTCATGAGAAAATTTGCCAAGGCTATAGGCTTACCTCAAAATGCAACTGGGAAAGCAAAGAACTCTGTTTGTCAGGGAAATTCTCATGCTTGTGGACAATGTCGTTGTAGTCAACATGAGGCAAGTCAATTCCCGGGCATCCATTTTGGGGACTCAAACCAGAGGGGTCAAATCGAGGGGAGTCAGGTCAGGTGCATTAAAAATCAAGTTTTAGGTTATATATCAAGCAGGGATGTCATGGTATGTGAGATGTCTTGCATATTATGGTAAGCTAGTCAAATGATAAACATTCAAACTTTGGTTCAGTATTGCAGGGAATATCTATCTATTCTAGGAAACTGAATGCAATCCTTGCTGAATCATTTATGGCCTAATTCAAATTGTCCATCTACTTGGAGTTATTAAGGTAATGTGATTTAATTTCAAATAATCAGTGTCGTTCAATGTCAGATTGATCATCTGGTGAACAAACTCCCAAAAGGTGAATGAAACAAACAAACTGATGAGAATTACTATGTCAGGAGCATTGACATGAGGAGAGAATACAGGTATCCACACAAAGACTGGCAGCAGAAAGCGTGGCGCGTCGGTTGAGCGTCTGCCTTCAAACCAGGTGGTCCTGAGTTCAAGTCTTGTCTAACCTACCATGAAGAGTATTATAGGTATACATTTTATGAACATTGTTTTTCTGGATGTTTTTAAACAGTTGGCCTAACATATTTTCTTTTCTGTCAGGATTAGCTATTAAGCCTTATCAGATAGAGCCAGCCTTCCAAATGTGAGCCAAGACTGTGCTTGATTACTCCTTCCCACACCAGGGGGAGCCATGGCAGCAGGCATATCATGTAGTGTGCCACCTTGTGGACCATTCCCATTCCACCAGCTATATTGGTCTTGTAAACCTAAACTAATACATTTCCTTCAAATTCTAAATATGGCTTAAAATTCAGATTCTAAAAGCACAGGCCATCTCCAAATGGCACAACATTGTTGACGAGATCCAGGACAACACACAACTGTGATATGGACTGATTCAGAGAACTTTCAGTTATTTGTCAGAAAATTTGCAAAGGGTATAACCTTACCTTAAAATGCCACCTGGAAATCAAAATACTCTGTTTGTCACCAGATTTCTCATGGTTGTAAGTAATGTCGTTGTGGTCAATATTGGGCAAGCCAATTTGTGAGAATCCATTTTAGGAAGTCAAATGAGGGGGTCAAATGGAGCATTTCCATATATAGCTTAGAATTCAAATTCAAATTACAAAGGCCATCACGAAATGGCACAACATTGGAGAAAATAGCCAAGACAACACGAAACTCAGATATGCGCCACTTCAGAAGACTTTCAGTATTTCATGAGAAAATTTGCCAAGGCTATAGGCTTACCTCAAAATGCAACTGGGAAAGCAAAGTACTCTGTTTGTCAGGGAAATTCTCATGCTTGTGGACAATGTCGTTGTAGTCAACATGAGGCAAGTCAATTCCCGGGCATCCATTTTGGGGACTCAAACCAGAGGGGTCAAATCGAGGGGAGTCAGGTCAGGTGCATTAAAAATCAAGTTTTACGTTATATATCAAGCAGGGTGGTCCTGAGTTCAAGTCTTGTCTAACCTACCATGAAGAGTATTATAGGTATACATTTTATTAACATTGTTTTTCTGGATGTTTTTAAACAGTTGGCCTAACATATTTTCTTTTCTGTCAGGATTAGCTATTAAGCCTTATCAGATAGAGCCAGCCTTCCAAATGTGAGCCAAGACTGTGCTTGATTACTCCTTCCCACACCAGGGGGAGCCATGGCAGCAGGCATATCATGTAGTGTGCCACCTTGTGGGCCATTCCCATTCCACCAGCTATATTGGTCTTGTAAACCTAAACTAATACATTTCCTTCAAATTCTAAATATGGCTTAAAATTCTGATTCTAAAAGCACAGGCCATCTCCAAATGGCACAACATTGTTGACGAGATTCAGGACAACACACAACTGTGATATGTACTGATTCAGCAAACTTTCAGTTATTTGTCAGAAAATTTGCAAAGGGTATAACCTTACCTTAAAATGCCACCTGGAAATCAAAATACTCTGTTTGTCACCAGATTTCTCATGGTTGTAAGTAATGTCATTGTGGTCAATATTGGGCAAGCCAATTTGTGAGAATCCATTTTAGGAAGTCAAATGAGGGGGTCAAATGGAGCATTTCCATATATAGCTTAGAATTCAAATTCAAATTACAGAGGCCATCACGAAATGGCACAACATTGTAGAAAATAGCCAAGACAACACGAAACTCAGATATGCGCCACTTCAGAAGACTTTCAGTATTTCATGAGAAAATTTGCCAAGGCTATAGGCTTACCCCGAAATGTAACTGGGAAAGCAAAGTACTCTGTTTGTCAGCGAAATTCTCATGCTTGTGGACAATGTCGTTGTAGTCAACATGAGGCAAGTCAATTCCCGGGCATCCATTTTGGGGACTCAAACCAGAGGGGTCAAATCGAGGGGAGTCAGGTCAGGTGCATTAAAAATCAAGTTTTAGGTTATATATCAAGCAGGGATGTCATGGTATGTGAGATGTCTTGCATATTATGGTAAGTTATACCACGATTTCTGGCTTACACAGTGCTTTTTGGGGTCTAATCCCATCCACATATCTGTCGATATTGCACACCCTATAGGCTGTAACATCAATTTTGGAAGGCGTGCGGTTATCAATGTAAGGCGTGCGGTTATCCATGTAAGGCGTGCGGTTATCCTGGATAACCGCACGCCTTACATTGATAACATGTTACATGTTAAAACCTACGAAATTTTCAAGGCCAGGGTAGGGATCGAACCTGCAGTCTCACATCCCAAATCCAACTCCCTATGCACTGCGCCACAGGGACTGACGAGATATGCTCGGTTCGAACCAGGTCTGGATATGATACAAAGCCGTGTGCGCTGTCGCTGTCCGCTGCCGGGCGACGAGGAATAACCAAGGGACGCATTCAAATCAATCCAAGCCGACACGGCCGCTGAAGGAGGAGACGCGGTGGTCTAGCGGTTAGCGCTTTGCGCTCAGCCGTGAGAGGTCCGCGGATCGAATCCTGGCCGAGACGCGTTTTTTTTCGCCATGTGAGCTGTAGCTGTCCGCTGCAGGGCGAGGAGGTGTATTATACACAAACATAACCGCGAGAAGCATCTTTTTTCGCCGTGTGCGCTGCCGCTGTCTGCTGCCGGGCGACGAGGTGTATTTTATACAGAAACATAACAGCGAGAAGCATTGAAATCTTTAGCCGTGTGCCGCTGCCTGTCCGAGCCCAGACGGCCGCTCTCGCTGTCCGCTGCCGGGGAAGGAGGTGTATGTACCTGTGTACACACACTAATCACTATGGCTGGCTTCGATCGAGTCCCGGGGAGGGGGAATAATTTTTGTTTTCAACTTGAATTTATTGGTATAATATTGATTATTTATTGGTTTCGTGGTATAAAATAAGTAGTCAATGGATAACTCATGACTTGTGGGGGTTATCGACGATAATAACACTCGGCCTACGGCCTCGTGTTATTATCCGTCGATAACCCCCATGCGTCATGAGTTATCCATTGATTACTTGTTCACTAGTCAAATGATAAACATTCAAACTTTGGTTCAGTATTGCAGGGAATATCTATCTATTCTAGGAAACTCAATGCAATCCTTGCTGAATCATTTATGGCCTAATTCAAATTGTCCATCTACTTGGAGTTATTAAGATAATGTGATTTAATTTCAAATAATCAGTGTCGTTCAATGTCAGATTGATCATCTGGTGAACAAACTCCCAAAAGGTGAATGAAACAAACAAACTGATGAGAATTACTATGTCGGGAGCATTGACACGAGGAGAGAATACAGGTGTCCACACAAAGACTGGCAGCAGAAAGCGTGGCGCGTCGGTTGAGCGTCTGCCTTCAAACCAGGTGGTCCTGAGTTCAAGTCTTGTCTAACCTACCATGAAGAGTATTATAGGTATACATTTTATGAACATTGTTTTTCTGGATGTTTTTAAACAGTTGGCCTAACATATTTTCTTTTCTGTCAGGATTAGCTATTAAGCCTTATCAGATAGAGCCAGCCTTCCAAATGTGAGCCAAGACTGTGCTTGATTACTCCTTCCCACACCAGGGGGAGCCATGGCAGCAGGCATATCATGTAGTGTGCCACCTTGTGGACCATTCCCATTCCACCAGCTATATTGGTCTTGTAAACCTAAACTAATACATTTCCTTCAAATTCTAAATATGGCTTAAAATTCAGATTCTAAAAGCACAGGCCATCTCCAAATGGCACAACATTGTTGACGAGATCCAGGACAACACACAACTGTGATATGGACTGATTCAGAGAACTTTCAGTTATTTGTCAGAAAATTTGCAAAGGGTATAACCTTACCTTAAAATGCCACCTGGAAATCAAAATACTCTGTTTGTCACCAGATTTCTCATGGTTGTAAGTAATGTCGTTGTGGTCAATATTGGGCAAGCCAATTTGTGAGAATCCATTTTAGGAAGTCAAATGAGGGGGTCAAATGGAGCATTTCCATATATAGCTTAGAATTCAAATTCAAATTACAGAGGCCATCACGAAATGGCACAACATTGTAGAAAATAGCCAAGACAACACGAAACTCAGATATGGGCCACTTCAGAAGACTTTCAGTATTTCATGAGAAAATTTGCCAAGGCTATAGGCTTACCCCGAAATGTAACTGGGAAAGCAAAGTACTCTGTTTGTCAGCGAAATTCTCATGCTTGTGGACAATGTCGTTGTAGTCAACATGAGGCAAGTCAATTCCCGGGCATCCATTTTGGGGACTCAAACCAGAGGGGTCAAATCGAGGGGAGTCAGGTCAGGTGCATTAAAAATCAAGTTTTAGGTTATATATCAAGCAGGGATGTCATGGTATGTGAGATGTCTTGCATATTATGGTAAGCTAGTCAAATGATAAACATTCAAACTTTGGTTCAGTATTGCAGGGAATATCTATCTATTCTAGGAAACTCAATGCAATCCTTGCTGAATCATTTTATGAACATTGTTTTTCTGGATGTTCTAAAAAAGAGTTTAGAGCAAAGCATCTTTAAGTTCATGACTTTTATGTTAGTTGTGTAAAATGGTACATGAGTAAAGATACTGGTATACAAAAGATGCACTGATTTTTGATGTCCCATATACATGATAGTACTCCTTACAACCTAGTGAACAAAGACTTAAGTTCAGGATGAATACATGTATGTATGAAGATATGTTGACGCCAAACAGCCATTTTTGTTTTCGCTTCATGACATGTTCTAAAAAGTCAATTTCTTGTTATGGAAGTTCTCTGCATTAATATAATACATGGTACATTCAAAGCAACTGATTATTCTCTATACATGCTAGGCATAGAAAACATTTAAGCACAGGATGTGGAAATAAAAAAGAAGTTCTTTTAAACTTTATTCATTAAATTTTGCATGTTAGCTTAATTCATTACATGACATGGTTATGTAACCCATGTTTGTTTTATTCAAGTCGTTGGAATAAAAGTTTGCCATCAGAAATTTTTTCTTGTCCATCTCATTGTCTCAATATTACATAATAGAATTACACTATAAAGTCAAATTAATTTCATTTAACTTATTTAGCGGGGATTGAAGTTATCTTGGATGAAACCCTTCCGCAGGTTCTCAAACTTAGCCGGGGGCTTACGGGAGAGATTGTCTGGCTGGGTGATGGGTGGGAATCTCGGCTTGAACGAGTCCTTTTCCATACTGTCCTTCAGGAGGGGATTGCGTGCCACCTTGGCGCAGTTATGTAGCGCCACACAGGACTCGATGACTTTTCCTGCTGTGGTAGGAGGATGGGCCATATATATATCCCCCGCTGTTGTCCAGACAACTGAAAACAAAGACAGAGATAAAATGGGAAATATGAAAAATTGTACCAAGTAACTGCTTAAAGAGGATCACAGTTTTGACAGAGAAAAGGATATATAGGATAAATGCAGGAAAATAAGAAAAAAAAATAACTTACCGCCAACGCTGCTTCAACTGGCCTATAGTCCTCTCTACCCGACTCCTAGTCTTTCGGTGCCACTTGTTGTACGCCACATCAGCGTTCGTTGTCTCCACACGGACAGGGGTGAGGAGGTAGTCAGTGAGAGGATATCTGAAGGGTAAATTTTAGGTTATTGTATATGGATTTCATTGATATGTATTCCATGAGGATGTATTCCGAAAGGAGTTATGTGTAGCTAAGTCTGGCCAAAAAATATATAAATGACTTACCCAGAATCTCCCAAGAGGTAATATCCCCCGAACTGTTCTCTCTCTCCCAAGATTTTGATGTCAGACCCGTTCAGGCAGTAGATGTCGTTCTGAGACCCAGGATTACTGGCATCTACGTGTGTGAGGAGGTACTCAAAGTCGCAGACAATCTGGGAGGAGTAAAAAAAGGGACAGAAGAAAAATGTTAATATATATTTATAAAAACTCATAGACATATAAAGAAAGGAAAATAAAAACTAAAAAAGGTACATACGATATCCTGGTTCTTAGAAATATATGAAGAAATATAATTTACCATGGTATTTATGCTGTAGTATCCTTTGTAACAAAAGAATTGATTTTCGTCTGCCACTACCCCTCGCGGACACTGTATAGGTACATGTGTCCCGTCTATGAGTCCGAACAGCTTGGGTATTCTGTGTTTGCGATAGAAGAGCATCGCTTTGCTGTTCTTTTCCTCCTGGGAGTGTGACCAATGGACATAGTCTTGTAGGTGTTCATGGAAATACTCGATCACCTTCTCTACAGACCTACACACAGTGAATTTGGAGATGCCGTGAATGTCTCCTATGGAGTTGTAGCTGGCATCGGTGGCGAAATACCTCAGGGCAATCAGGAACTGAAGAAAGCAAAGAAAAGGATATTGTATTAACATGCCACTATAAAGTCAACTGAGGTAGGGTATGGAAAAAATATGACATTAAAAGGATACATGAAGAATGCACTCTGTTACCAAGAGGGCTTCCCTTACCTTAAGCCTATGTGGAACAGCATGCTTGCCCCTCAGGACCTTCTTTTTCTTTTTAGCGTCAGAGTTTTTGATAAGAATTCGGGCTACCTCTTTACTAAGACGGTAGCACTGCAGAAATTTTTTCATAGTGTAGGACAAAGGATCCTTTCTCTCGTAATACTGCCTAGCAGTGTTCAGGATGTACCCAGGCATTTCTGTCCCTGGTGTAGTACGGCCAAACATAGCTCACATGACTTGGGGTGAAAATGGAGGTCAGGACCTACTTAGGAGATATTCATTGGATGCGGGCATAAAAAAGGCTGCATGTTACTTATTTGCCCCATATGTGACATATGGAGGGGTACCTGACCCCTCCACATTCTAACCTGAAAATACGGAAGACATGCGGAAAACAGGTTGTCCGCATCTTGAGGTGAAACGCCCAATAAGCCATATTTCAATGCGGCCCCCCCGTATGTAAAAAAAATGAATGCGGAAAATAGAACAGAAACGTTGTTTTTAGATATGGCCCCCGCATGTCATAGACGGCCCCCGTATGTTATGAGGTGAAACATCCTCCTGGAGCGTGTTTCTCCACATATATATATAGAGCTCCATATGTCATTTATAGGTCCATATATTGAGAAACTGTTTCTGTTCATCATTCCATATCTTCTTTAGCAACATATGGAGCTCCACATTCAAATATGGAGCTCCACATTCACATATGGACTTTTACCTGTTTGTGTTCAACATATGGACTTATTTTCTCCATATCCCTTCCATATATGGAACTAAAATATAGCTCAAATGTGGAGGGGGTAAGGGGTAGGTGGTATCCAACATATGGACCTAATTTGCAACATATGGAGCTACTTTGCAACATATAGACTTCTAAAATTATGTGAATCTAAAAATAGCTCCATATGTGTGAGGGGGTGATCCAAACCACTGACAGCTTTTATGGGTGTTGAACACTAGATTTGACATGGTGACTATATATAACGATATATCATTTTGTCCTTGTTATCATGCTGCATGCCACATATCAGATTTGATAAAAGAAAACGATAACCTGCTCCATCCCCAATCTACCACTCCCCTGTTGCTGAGAAATGACCCACTCCTAAAAGCAACAGAGATATAAGATCCCCTTCCCCCAAAACCCGGACCCTTAACCATTTGGCTTAACTCTCTAGCATCTAACATTGAGCAGCTAATCAGCCATGAGCCTTTTTAAGTCTACAGTATGTAATTCATGGGGCAGATCCAGAAGGGATGGTCTAGAGGGGGGCACAGCAAGGAAAATTTGGTCATGGGGGGCACAGCCAGGGTCTAGGGGGGCACATGCCCCCAAGGTCCCCCCTTGGATCTGCTCCTGAATTCCAACATATGGACCTATATGAACACAAAAAATGTATATGAATATTATAATTCCATATGTTATTATCATAACTCCATATGTTAATTTATAACTCCATATGTTTGACCTCACTGCGGGAAATATGATGTCATTGAGGGAATCCCCTAGGGGTTCCCCGGAATGTAGACTGGTCTCTGTCCTATTTGGTAATTAGGTCTGCACATATGGAGTTATAAGTCCATATGTTATTTTATCTATATAAAAGATATGGAGGGTCAACTGAAACACTTTTTTTAAATAATTATTATCATGTCCATATTCTGTCCATATCTTAGCTCCATATCTTATATTAATTAATCACATGTGGAGAAACACGCTCCAGGAGCGTGTTTCTCCACATATATATGGAGCTCCATATGTCATTTATAGGTCCATATATTGAGAGACTGTTTCTGTTCATCATTCCATAACTTCTTTAACAACATAGGGAGCTCCACATTCAAATATGGAGCTCCACATTCACATATGGACTTTCACCTGTTTCTGTTCAACATATGGACTTATTTTTCTCCATATCCCTTCCATATATGGAACTAAAATATAGCTCAAATGTGGAGGGGGTAAGGGGTAGGTGGTATTCAACTATGGACCTAATTTGCAACATATGGAGCTACTTTGCAACATATGGACTTCTAAAATTATGTGAATCTAAAAATAGCTCCATATATGTGTGATGGGGTGATCCAAACCTGACAGCTTTTATGGGTGTGAAACACTAGACTTGACATGGTGACATGCCCATTCCTTAATTTTGACATGTGACATGGCCGTTTCATAAATTTTGACATGTGACATGGCCATTTCTCAAATTTGACCTGTGAGGTAACTATTATTGACATGAGAGAAAAGTGACATGACAGGGTAGGAAATGGAAGGTTCTAAGAAAATAGGTTGGTCTTTTCCTTTAAAGGAAAACCCTATAACATTTCTGTATTCCTTAATCTATAAGGCCTAGGAAGCCCCAGATTCGCATAAAAGACAATACGGTAGGGTGGGGTAAGACGCCCTTTATTTACAAATGTGTCATTTATAAGAAATTCATGGCTGCTTCCAGAATACTTTTTTCATTAATCAAAGGATGGAATGATATTTTCTTCATTCGCAAAAGCTTGTCAGCTCTGCCCCATAGATGGTTACAGTAAATCATGTATGAAAAAAGTGGATGCTGGGGTAAAAGGCCCACACCTGGGGTAAAAGGCCCACAACCTTTGGGATAAAAGGCCCACATGCACAATAAAGAGGATCATAATTGGAATAAAAGCTCCATTAAGATTCTTGGCATTAAAAAAGAAGCTAAAGTTAATATTCTCGAACTACTGCTGAGATTTGGACATTCTAAATCACCTAAAGCAGCATTTTCGATAATTCATATCGAAGTCCAAGGGGTGATAGGGTAGGATAAGCTAAAATACCTACATAAAAGCACATAACTGAGCTAGTTCTCAGAGAATAATCCCTAATTAATGCATATTTTTCACACCAATCAAGAGATGGAACAATGTATCATACTTGTGGAATACTTTATGGAATATTCCAATAGAATGCTTGACAAAAAGTGGGGCATTTTGCCCCGTAGGTTGAAAGGCTGGGGTAAAAGGCCAAAAGCGATGGGGCAAAAGGCCCATGGATCTGATGATAAGATAAGGTTCATCTCAAAAGCCCATGGAGGTATTGGAACAAAGTGTAAGGTAAATAAAATGTATCTTTATGACCTACCCTTCACCCCTTTATCTAATAATACCTCACCCAATACTTTTAACCCATTTAACTTGCTACCCAAAAATCCATGCATATTTCAGGACCATTTTATTTCTTATTACTGTAATATCCCGCGTATAAGACGCAGTGCGCGTATAAGACCCACCTAGAGTTTTGGAAAATTCTCAAAAAAATGAAAAATTCATAACTTTGGTTCTACTGAGTGAATTTTTAAAATTTAAAAAACTGTGTGTAGCTTGGTCCCCCTGGACCCCCCTGGGCCCCCTTATGCCCTATTATGACCATTATGGCATGTAACATATCAAAAGAAAGGTCTTGGTGTCCCCCTTGTGGATCCAAGGAGAACTAAAACCCCTCGTACAAGACGGGTGTTATACGCGGGAGATTACGGTATCTCAAATTGAGGATGATGATCTTAACAGTTATAAAATTTTGAATGTCTGATAAGTTAACTTTTTCTCATCCAATCATAATGAAAACCTACAAAAGAGATCTCTTGAAGTTATCCTTACTTCCAAGTGCTAAATGGCTGCATACAACTAGTACCTTGGTTATGAGGGCTAAAGGGCCTTTTACCCCAAAGGGCCTCTTACCCCCTCCTACCCTATCATTTTGTCCTTGTTATCATGCTGCATGCCACATACCAGATTTGATAAAAGAAAACGCCAACCTGCTCCATCCCCAATCTACCACTCCCCTGTTGCTGAGAAATGACCCACTCCTAAAAGCAACAGAGATATAAGATCCCCTTCCCCCAAACCCAGACCCTTAACCATTTGGCTAAACTCTCTAGCATCTATTAAACATTGAGCAGCTACTCATCCATGAGCCTTTTTAAGCCTACAGTATGTATTTCCAGGGGCAGATCCAGAAGGGATGGTATAGAGGGGGGCACAGCAAGGAAAATGTGGTCTAGGGGGGCACAGCCAGGGTCTCGTGCCACATTTCCTATATGGCCTTAGCGTGTTCCTTAGTGGGCCGACCCCTGCATGCTGATGCTGATACCTTGCAAGATAAGGATGATGGGTACCAGGTGTTACGTAATGCAAAAGTCAGATCTGAACGAAAGGAATTTTCTCATTGGTCAATAGTGTATCCTGCTTGGTCGGAATAGTTAAGACTCCAACCAAGGCCCATTTTCAGGGGGTCTAGGGGGGCACATGCTTCCAAGGTCCCCCCTTGGATCTGCTCCTGAATTCCAACATATGGACCTATAAGAACACAAAAAATGTATATGAATATTATAACTCCATATGTTATTATCATAACTCCATATGTTAATTTATAACTCCATATGTTTGACCTCACTACGGGATATATGATGTCATTGAGGGAATCTCCTAGGGGTTCCCCGGAATGTAGACTGGTCTCTGTCCTATTTGGTAATTAGCCTAGGTCTGCACATATGGAGTTTTAAGTCCATATGTTATTTATTTTACCTACCGGTATATAAAAGATATGGAGGGTATGTGGATGGCCAACTGAAAGACTTTTTTAAAATAATTATTATCATGTCCATATCTTATATTATTTAATCACATGTGGAGAAACACGCTCCAGCTGCTGGGTGGAGACGAAGCCCATAAGGCTGTCGGCCATCCGCCACGCGTGGACAGCGTACTAATACATCAACAAACTCGCACGTCGCCGAAGGCGGCGTGCGCTCCGCGCACGCCGCCTTCGGCGACATGCGAGTTTGTTGATCTCCCTCTCATTTTCCCGCGGGTGCCTTTTCTCGTGTTATCCATATCGTGTATTTGAAACTTGAATGTTCTTCCTGACAAAGAACGTCCAAAGTAAGTAGTTCTGGTTGTTCTTTCCTATCTTATGATCTCTTTCGTCTGTCGACTCAGCCAAGAGTGTATTAGGTACGTTATTCTGGATATTCCAAATTAAAAATTCGTGCTCGTAGCTGTCATATGGGTCTAGACCCCTAAAATCGACAGTGTGACATGGGCTTTTCTTAAAATCGACAAAGGACATGGAGCTTCAAGGGACAAGGACATGGGTCAAAAAATATAGTGACAGGGGACATGGACTTTTCTTAAAATCGACATGTGACATGGAGCTTAGTGACAAGGACAGAGGAAAATACAAATTTAGTGACATTTGACATGGGCTTTTCTTAAAATCGACAAGGGACATGGGGACCCCCCATCTAGACCCCCTGTCATGTGTCCTATGTAGCCTTTGTAGGCTATAAATCGCTGTCAGTGTCACCATAGACGGTACCGGTAATTCGTTTCTGTGACAACCACAGTGT
This sequence comes from Acholoe squamosa, assembly GCA_949317995.1. Classification (NCBI taxonomy): domain Eukaryota; kingdom Metazoa; phylum Annelida; class Polychaeta; order Phyllodocida; family Polynoidae; genus Acholoe; species Acholoe squamosa. The sequence goes on along the minus strand of OX439036.1, from coordinate 59,638,055 downwards.
GAGACACACTCACAGACAAATGCAGGTCACACTGTCAACCTTCCCCTAGCCAAGTGTTACTTGTAGGGAGTGGGCAAGGATATTTTACATTAATCAAACTGGCCAGTAAAGAAATAAATTTGTGCTCGTAGCTTTCACAGACACAGTGCCAGACACACTTAGGGAGTGGTCATTTTTTAACAACGGGGGGGGGGGGCTGTTGGGTTTGAGGGGGGGGGGTCAGATCCACCTTGGGGGGTCAGAATTTTTTCAACCCCTCTGATGGGGGGTCAGAATAATTTCACCTGTTTTCAGTGGAAAACCCAGCGCGTTACTATAGGTTACCAGCTCCTATGGCACTGTGACTATAATGGGACCAGCGGCAAAGTTTTCCGCCGCTCGGTCAACGTACCGGGCTCGTGCTCGTCTCCGTTTTAACCACTCTCCGACCGCAGCTCGATCATCCGTACCACGTTCTGTTTGGAGAGTGCGTTTTAACAGAGAGACTCGCCTAAACCAGCGGCAAAGTTTTCCGCCGATCGGTCAGCGTACCGATCGGGAAAACTTATTATTTCTTTCCTCTTAAATAGATGACAAATTCAGATAGAAATACATGCAGGGTCGAGAGAAAAGAAGAATGGGTGGATTGAAAGTGAATAATTATAGAGATTTCTTGATAAAAGCAGTCACGTCAGTGCTTGAAAACAGCAGACGAACAGACTGACTCTACGTCCACTGCCGTCGGAGGCGGGGGAGGTTTCATAGATAAGGGGTGTAAAAAGGGCATGTTCATGCACGATTTGTTACCCCTACTACGGGAGGGGGGTCAAAAAAATTAACCCAATTGAGAGGAGGGGGTCGAAACTTTTATCAGGCGTCCGCGAGCACACCCAACCCACCATCCCCTCCCCCCCTTTTGTTTAAAAATGATCACTCCCTTAGGCCTACAGAGGTATGGGTCTAGACCCCTAAATTCGACAGGGTGACATGGCCATTTCTTAAAATCGACATGTGACATGGAGCTTAGTGACAATGACATGGAAAGGAAAAAGTTAGTGACATGAGACAAGGCCTTTCCTTAAAATCGACATGTGACATGAAGCCTAGTGACAAGGACATGGGAAAATAGAAATTTAGTGACAAGTGACATGGCCTTTTCTTAAAATTGACATGTGACATGGGGACCCCCCATCTAGACCCCCAGAAGTCTGTCAAGTCCCTCCTGGTCCCTTCCTTACGACCCTAGCCAACTTGTGTAGGGGGGGGAACCATCAACCTACCTAATACTTACCTGTAAGACCCGATTTTTCCTCTTCTCCCTGTGCCATCTGAGAAAAAGCCCATGTCATGTCTAACTAATCAAGTGGTCATTTTTTAACAACAGGGGGGTGGTGAAATTCTGTGTGTGCGCGGCAAAAACATTTCCGCCTCCCCCCTCCCAGGGGTCTGAAATTTTTCCATCCCCCCCTTTTATTCTTCACTGGCGTCCGGGCTTTTTCGCGGGGGAGCTCCTTATATGAGCGGGGGATATCAATCTCCCCACCTTGATTTACATAATCGATAGATCGGCCATAGATCTATATGAGAGAAGTAGATCCAAACCCACCATCCAATGGTCACATGACCAAATTTTGGTCGTACACAAATCAAGCTATACCAACTAGGGCCCAACAGGGGAGGTGTGGTGGATTTTCAGGAGGGCGCGTCAAAATTTTTTGTTGGCTCTCCCCCTCGGAGGGGTCAACAATCCTCCCCTGTAGTCTGGTGCCTTAGGGAGTGGTTATTAACTTGCAAAGCGAGTTATAAGGAGACACCCTGGGGCCTTGCACTTTCAGTCATTTTGGTGGTGCAAATGAGTTTAAAAAAAGATGGAAATTTTGTATATAAGAGGCAGAATTACTTAATGAATTTGTAGTGCCATTAAAGGAGGAGATTTAGGAGTCTTGCAGGAAAAGGTATTTCATTACAAAGTTTTGAAAATTTTGAGAAATTGTCAATTTTGTACAGTTTCAGTTGGTTGGCATCCGTAAGACGCTTTTTGCCTCCAATGGTGAAGGTATATGATGTTGATCCATGTATCAACTTTCCCGCCTTTTTTGGCAATGTGGTGAGAATAGAGCAGTCTTGGTGGTAGTTATGCAAATAGTGGCTTGGTGGTGCAAATTACCTGGGTAAGGGAGTGCTGATGCAACAGGATGAGTGCACAACTCATGGGAGTCAATCACAGGCTTTTCACTTTTCGAGTCATCAGCAATTAACATTCACTCTTAGCCTCTCACCCATTTCTTCTCTTTTCATTCTTTTCTCTCCTTCTTACATTGTTCTTTTATTATTTTTTAAGGTATACCAGGCTGGGGTTACGAATATCATACTCCTCACAGTCCCCAACAGAGGAAAATTCCCCAACCGGCCCCTGAATGTATATAATCAGTAAGTACTCTCTTTATTTTCATTAAGTAATTTCCTTTATCCCATTCTATTGTAACCCACTTAATCGCAGCCTCCCCGCTGCAATATATATTTCTAAAATATAATGGCTTGGCTTCATAAAACTGTGTTTCATTTGAAAATTTGATCATCATCATACTGGTTATTCTGGCCATCACTGTGCAGACTTACGTAGTTGATGGAGCCCTTACCCACCACACACCGACACACTGATCCATACCACTTCAAAAGGCCTAGTGTTGTCAACTGATTATTCTTAACCCCTTAAGGACTATATGTAGACTTAAACATTTAAGGTTGCCATTATCCATACATGGAACCTTTAAGGGCTGCATATTGTTACATTTAATATCTTAGTAATATCTCATGTTATTTTATATAATAATGAGCAAATTGACACCGAGGACAGGTACTTAGCACTTGTGCTACGGCTGTGACATTTCATTTTAACTGTCTTAATCAATGCAGACCACACAAGTCGCAGGACAATAAGTTTATAACCCATATGGGTTAAGTACAATTATCCACTGCAAAGTCAAAGTCATCTTTTACATATCAACATTTCAATACCCCTTGCCCCCCACGCTTATTCGAGACCGGCCATTATTTGAGACCCCGGCACGTAAACAGGCCATTACGGTAATCGAAATCAAAATAAATTGGATACCAATATATATTCTCTCGACTCTATTACAAGTGACTCTTTTAACTTTTATTCTTTCAGGTTACTTGAAAGGGAAGGGGCTTTGAAAGCCCTCACTTCAGCTCTTCAGCCGCAGATGACGACCGATGAGATTCATCCCACCCCAGAGGGTCTTAAAGCCCTTGGTCAAGCGCTCTACCCTATTGTTAAACACGTATGTAAATCAACTTTTTTCCCCCTCTAAATTATGATGCCCTGGCGGGGGGGGGGGGGGGGATTCCAGTTCCTGTGTGGCTAAAGAGGGGTTTTGGGCATGGGTGGTGCACTTCAGTCATTTTCCAACTCCTTTGTGTAACCTTCTGGCATTACTCTCGAGACCTGGATTTATCCACTTGTGCCTCTCTATATGTGAATAAGATGGAATATCAGAAAGAGAGAAAGGACTGAGTCAAACACAGCAACTGCCAACTTTTAAGTACTGTCAGTGGTGGTAAATTGTACCAAACCAAAACATGGAATATCCAATCTCAAGTTTATCAAGTTATTCCCCATTTTCTAAGGAACAAACAAGTTAACATAGTCTTACAACCAAGTGAACATAGTCAAAACAGGGCCCTCTCGCCCTTCAAGTAGTTAGCAGTTCTTGCATACACTGTTTTATATTTTACAGCATTTCAAAGCCACAAAGCTGCATTCTCCGACACCATCAACCCCAGCTCCTACCCCTGCTCCTGTTCCAGCTCCTACCCCTCCCCAGGATCTAAGGTCAAGAATAACAAAGAAGAGGTGCAGATCACCATCTCCCTCTCTCACCTCATCCTCTTCTTCTTGCTCATCTACCTCCCGCTCATGCCACTCGTCCTGCACCCGCCATCGCTCGCCATCCCCATGTCGTCACCAATGCTCCTGCCATCACCGTCACTCCCACCATCACCACCGGCACCATCATCACAAATGTCATTCTCATTGTCATTGTTAGCTTGATTCCTCCACCACTAAGAAGGTGTCCCTCTTCTTGGTAATTACAGTACATGTTCATTCGTCTCCATGATGAACCTCAATCATGTAACAACTAGACATTTATTTAGTATGTTTTAGTACTATGTGAATTTCATATAATTATTTGACACAGGTAACTAGAACTCAGTCATAATTTACTTTTTTTCTTGGAACAATGTTGGACAACTATCACAATTCATGTCAGTTCAGTATGTCATTGAATTGTAAAGTTTTTTATAACACATTATTACAGCCATTCTACCATATTTCGGGAATTTTCATGTTCAATTTCAGACCTTTTCTTCTCATCCTGGTCACTGTTTTCTACACTCGTCAAGTTCTTTTGCACTAATGACAAACAGAGATTAGTGCCTCTACCCATCCTTTGGGGGGGGGGGGTAACGACATGATCATCCACCCATTATAATAGACTACCGTAATCTCCTGCGTATAAGGCGCACCTAGAGTTTTGGAAAATTCTCAAAAAAATGAAAAATTCATAACTTTGGTTCTACTGAATGAATTTTCAAAATTCAAAAATCTATGGGTAGCTTGGGCCACCTTGGGCCCTCCTGGACCCCATTTTGTCCTATTTTGACCAGGGGGGCATGTAAGATATCAAAAGAAAGGTCTTGGTGTCCCCCTTCTGGATCAAATGAAAACTAAAAACCCCCGTATAAGACGCGCCTTATACGCGGGAGATTACGGTAGGGTGTTTTGGGACCCTTTAAATCTTTAAAGGCCACTGCTGAAGCGGCGCATCATGCCCATTGGTCTTCAGGATGTTATAGTTGTATCATTGAATATGATTTGTTATAATGATGAGCAAATTGTCATCGATGACAGGTACCTAGAAATTAGTGCTATGAATGTGACATTTTATTATACTTTGTCATCATGATGCACCAATGAAGTGCTTCAGTCTACCCAAGAGTGTTGCACTCATGCATCATGATTCCCCTATAAACTGCATTATGACTTTAAATGTTCATACTATTCTTTGTCATTATGATGCACTCACTCATCATGCCGACCCTATTGTCTGCGTAATGAATCCTGATCAATTTATTGGAAAATGGGTGGGCCTTCAGTTCACATATACGCGGGCACTGACACATTCATCTGTGATTTTGTGTAATGTAGTTCTTGTCATGAACATGACCTTAGCAGTTCCAACATGTACTATGCCAAGTGCAGTTATCCTATATGAATTGCCAACATGCATTATGCTAAGTGCAGGTATCCAATACGTAGTGCCAACATGTACTATGCTAAGTGCAGTTATCCAATACGCAGTGCAATTTCCTATTCCTTATATACCAAACTAATACTAAGCAGAGTTATTTGAGATTATCAATAGAAGATCTCACATTGGTCAGCATGTACCGTTTGTCTTGAACCATTTTGTCAAGCTCCCATGACATGGTTAAAATCTCCCCCACATGCACATGCCTATATTTTATTTCATATCAGAGATGTCAGACCCTCAGAGGTCTGCGTATTGTGCGAAGATATATACTGAGCTAAAATTTCTATCTTTACTGAACTTCATCTATAAAGTTATCTCTTTATTTATAGTTGTTAAATGGACTTCATTGTTACATCTTTGTACTTTTGCCCGTTGTTCAACTATTACAAAACAAAAACAACAAAAATGAAATGACATGTAAATATTGTTGATCATACTGTCTCTCCATATTAATGAGAGGCTCCTTGTCTGACATATTGTATATATATTTCAGTCTTCCTTTTTGAAGACGGGATAACAACAGCTGGTCCACGGCTACAGATATTTCACTTACCTTGTTATAAAGATAATAAATTTGTATCTCTTATAAAATTGTTGTCTGCTTTCTTCTTCAATTAAACATATGGCATAATACAGCCATTAAAGGGTTATTCCTGTTGCAGTTCTTAATCCTTGGTACCCCCCCCCCCCCCACACACACACACACATCCAGCCAGGAAGCAAACCTACATAGTGCAGTGTCATTAAACCAAGTCTTACTTATTATGATGAACAAGGATGGTAGTCCACGGCTTGGGAGGGAGTTAAAAACCTTGATATATTGGGGGAATGCAAGTAATTTTTACAAAACATAATTCCAATCTTGCCATAGTAATTAAGAGGATTCTGTATTTCCCCTGTTTCAACTTCATACCACAGGGATCAGTAGACGTTCTATCCATTAAGTATATTTTGTAGGCCCCTTTGGTTTTAAACTGGGGGGTAGGGGACTTGCATGGTCTTTGGGGGTGCTGATCCTATAAAATTGCTCTCAAGCACAACAGGGAACAGTAAGTTGGAAAATTCTTCAAAACCCATCCCTCCTTTATTCTTGAGTCCATTATGATGTCTTATTTCTCTCAGGCGTCCCTGGACCACTTAAAATGGTCTATATCTCCCCTTTCCTATTTCCTAGATGTGTGTGATGCATGGGCACCAACTCATTCCTCTGTGAAATTGTGTTGTCAGGGAAAGTCATGAAACTTCTGAAATTTCTACTAGAGTAATGGGAAAACTGAATATTTGCAAAAATTCCTTTAATAGAGTGGACTTTTTCCATATCAATTGCAGGAATTTTGCTGGGAGGTCAACCACTATAATGTCCGAATGTAGTTAAAAATGTCATTGAAAATTTAGATTTTTGTCATGGCATTTGGGTGTGGGGATTTTGTGGGAGCCATGACATGATTATCCTTTGTATGGTACCCAGGTTCGATTCCTGGCATGGCCCATTCAATATCATGCTGGTGCAAAATTGGACAGACAGGCCATTGGTCCAGCCATACAAAAGATGCACATGTACCTATTTTTGTCACAGACCAAAGAGATCTAACAAGGTGGTATTTGCATTTTTCTCATGACAATTTTTCACCATGTAACACCTTGAAGCTTGGCTTGACATTGACCTTATTACCTTAGAATACCATATTCTCACTCCCTGATAACAATTTTTGACCATAGTTCTCCTGACACTCCAACTTTCTATTAAAACTCACTTTTTCTCTGTTATCTGCTATAAGGGCCCTAATCCTAGGGTATCACTTATCTAATCGGGTCATTGCCGTGATATTGACCTAAATACCCTAGAATACCATATTCTCACTCCCTGATAACAATTTTTGACCATAGTTCTCCTGACACTCCGACTCTCTATTAAAACTCACTTTTTCCTCTATTATCTGCTATAAGGGCCCTAATCCTAGGGTACCACTGATCTAATCGGGTCATTGCCGTGATATTGACCTAAATACCCAAAAATACCATATTCTCACTCACTGATAACAATTTTTGACCATAGTTCTTCTGACACTCCGACTCTATTAAAACTCACTTTTCCTCTATTATCTGCTATAAGGGCCCTTATCCTAGGGTGTCACTGATCTAATTGGGTCAATGCTGTAATATTGATCCTTAGAATACCATATTCTCATTCCCTGATAACAATTTTTGACCATAGTTCTCCTGACACTCCCACTCTCTATTAAAACTCACTTTTTCTCTATTATCTGCTATAAGGGCCCTAATCCTAGGGTTATGATGATCTAATGGGGTCAGTTATGTGACATTGACCTAAATACCTTAGAATACCATATTCCCACTCCCTGATAACAATTTTCGACCATAGTACCCCTGACACTCCCACTCTCCATTAAAACTCACTTTTTCTCTATGATCTGCTATAAGGGCCCTAATCCTAGGGTATCACTGATCTAATGGGGTCATTTCTGTGACATTGACCTAAATACCTTAGAATACCATATTCTCAGTCCCTGATAAGAATTTTCGACCATAGTACCCCTGACACTCCCACTCTCCATTAAAACTCACTTTTTCTCTATGATCTGCTATAAGGGCCCTAATCCTAGGGTTATGATGATCTAATGGGGTCATTTCTGTGACACTGACCTAAATACCTTAGAATACCATATTCTCACTCCCTGATAACAATTTTCGACCATAGTACCCCTGACACTCCCACTCTCCATTAGAACTCACTTTTTCTCTATAATCTGCTATAAGGGGCCTAATCCTAGGGTTATTATGATCTAATGAGGTCATTTCTGTTACATTGACCTAAATACCTTAGAATACCATATTCCCACTCCCTGATAACAATTTACAACCATAGTACCCCTGACACTCCCACTCTCCATTAAAACTCACTTTTTCTCTATGATCTGCTATAAGGGCCCTAATCCTAGGGTTATGATGATCTAATGGGGTCATTTCTGTGACACTGACCTAAATACCTTAGAATACCATATTCTCACTCCCTGATAACAATTTTCGACCATAGTACCCCTGACACTCCCACTCTCCATTAGAACTCACTTTTTCTCTATGATCTGCTATAAGGGGCCTAATCCTAGGGTTATGATGATCTAATGAGGTCATTTCTGTGACATTGACCTAAATACCTTAGAATACCATATTCCCACTCCCTGATAACAATTTACAACCATAGTACCCCTGACACTCCCACTCTCCATTAAAACTCATTTTTTCTCTATTATCTGCTATAAGGGCCCTAATCCTAGGGTTATGATGATCTAATGAGGTCATTTCTGTGACATTGACCTAAATACCTTAGAATACCATATTCCCACTCCCTGATAACAATTTTCGACCATAGTACCCCTGACACTCCCAGTCTCCATTATCTGCTCACTTTTTCTCCATTATCTGCTATAAGGGCCCTAATCCTAGGGTATCACTGATCTAATCGAGTCAATTCTGTGACATTGACCTAAATACCTTAGAATACCATATTCCTCTCCCTGATAACAATTTACGACCATAGTACCCCTGACACTCCCACTCTCCATTAAAACTCACTTTTTCTCTATGATCTGCTATAAGGGCCCTAATCCTAGGGTTATGATGATCTAATGGGGTCATTTCTGTGACACTGACCTAAATACCTTAGAATACCATATTCTCACTCCCTGGTAACAATTTTTGACCGATATACTGCAGGCCCTAATCCTAGGATGTCACAGATCTAATCGGGTCAATTCTGTGACATTGACCTAAATACCTTAGAATACCATATTCTCACTCCCTGATAACAATTTTCGACCATAGTACCCCTGACACTCCCACTTTCCATTAAAACTCACATTTTCTCTATGATCTGCTATAAGGGCCCTAATCCTAGGGTATCACTGATCTAATCAGGTCAATTCTGTGACATTGACCTAAATACCTTAGAATACCATATTCTCACTCCCTGATAACAATTTACGACCATAGTACCCCTGACACTCCCACTCTCCCTTAAAACTCACTTTTTCTCTATGATCTGCTATAAGGGCCCTAATCCTAGGGTTATGATGATCTAATGAGGTCATTTCTGTGACATTGACCTAAATACCTTAGAATACCATATTCCCACTCCCTGATAAGAATTTACAACCATAGTACCCCTGACACTCCCACTCTCCATTAAAACTCATTTTTTCTCTATTATCTGCTATCAGGGCCCTAATCCTAGGGTTATGATGATCTAATCAGGTCAATTCTGTGACATTGACCTAAATACCTAAGAATACCATATTCCCACTCCCTGATAACAATTTACGACCATAGTACCCCTGACACTCCCACTCTCCATTAAAACTCACTTTTTCTCCATTATCTGCTATAAGGGCCCTTATCCTAGGGTATCACTGATCTAATCGTGTCATTTCTGTAACATTGACCTAAATACCTTAGAATACCATATTCTCACTTCCTGATAACAATTTACGACCATAGTACCCCTGACACTCCCACTCTCCATTAAAACTCACTTTTTCTCTATGATCTGCTATAAGGGCCCTAATCCTAGGGTTATGATGATCTAATGAGGTCATTTCTGTGACATTGACCTAAATACCTTAGAATACCATATTCTCACTCCCTGATAACGATTTTCGACCATAGTACCCCTGACACTCCCACTCTCCATTAGAACTCACTTTTTCTCCATTATCTGCTATAAGGGGCCTAATCCTAGGGTTATGATGATCTAATGAGGTCATTTCTGTGACATTGACCTAAATACCTTAGAATACCATATTCTCACTCCCTGATAACAATTTTCGACCATAGTACCCCTGACACTCCCACTCTCCATTAAAACTCACTTTTTCTCTATGATCTGCTATAAGGGCCCTAATCCTAGGGTTATGATGATCTAATGAGGTCATTTCTGTGACATTGACCTAAATACCTTAGAATACCATATTCCCACTCCCTGATAACAATTCTCGACCATAGTACCCCTGACACTCCCACTCTCCATTATCTGCTCACTTTTTCTCCATTATCTGCTATAAGGGCCCTAATCCTAGGGTATCACTGATCTAATCGGGTCAATTCTGTAACATTGACCTAAATACCTTAGAATACCATATTCTCACTTCCTGATAACAATTTACGACCATAGTACCCCTGACACTCCCACTCTCCATTAAAACTAACTTTTTCTCTATGATCTTCTATAAGGGCCCTAATCCTAGGGTTATGATGATCTAATGAGGTCATTTCTGTGACATTGACCTAAATACCTTAGAATACCATATTCTCACTCCCTGATAACAATTCTCGACCATAGTAGCCCTGACACTCCCACTCTCCATTAAAACTCACTTTTTCTCCATTATCTGCTATAAGGGCCCTAATCCCAGGGTATCACTGATCTAATCGGGTCAATTCTGTAACATTGACCTAAATACCTTAGAATACCATATTCTCACTTCCTGATAACAATTTACGACCATAGTACCCCTGACACTCCCACTCTCCATTAAAACTCACTTTTTCTCTATGATCTGCTATAAGGGCCCTAATCCTAGGGTTATGATGATCTAATGGGGTCATTTCTGTGACACTGACCTAAATACCTTAGAATACCATATTCTCACTCCCTGATAACAATTTTTGACTGATATACTGCAGGCCCTAATCCTAGGATGTCACAGATCTAATCGGGTCAATTCTGTTACATTGACCTAAATACCTTAGAATACCATATTCTCACTCCCTGATAACAATTTTCGACCATAGTACCCCTGACACTCCCACTTTCCATTAAAACTCACATTTTCTCTATGATCTGCTATAAGGGCCCTAATCCTAGGGTATCACTGATCTAATCAGGTCAATTCTGTGACATTGACCTAAATACCTTAGAATACCATATTCTCACTCCCTGATAACAATTTACGACCATAGTACCCCTGACACTCCCACTCTCCATTAAAACTCACTTTTTCTCTATGATCTGCTATAAGGGCCCTAATCCTAGGGTTATGATGATCTAATGAGGTCATTTCTGTGACATTGACCTAAATACCTTAGAATACCATATTCCCACTCCCTGATAAGAATTTACAACCATAGTACCCCTGACACTCCCACTCTCCATTAAAACTCATTTTTTCTCTATTATCTGCTATCAGGGCCCTAATCCTAGGGTTATGATGATCTAATCAGGTCAATTCTGTGACATTGACCTAAATACCTTAGAATACCATATTCCCACTCCCTGATAACAATTTACGACCATAGTACCCCTGACACTCCCATTCTCCATTAAAACTCACTTTTTCTCCATTATCTGCTATAAGGGCCCTTATCCTAGGGTATCACTGATCTAATCGTGTCAATTCTGTAACATTGACCTAAATACCTTAGAATACCATATTCTCACTTCCTGATAACAATTTACGACCATAGTACCCCTGACACTCCCACTCTCCATTAAAACTCACTTTTTCTCTATGATCTGCTATAAGGGCCCTAATCCTAGGGTTATGATGATCTAATGGGGTCATTTCTGTGACACTGACCTAAATACCTTAGAATACCATATTCTCACTCCCTGATAACAATTTTTGACCGATATACTGCAGGCCCTAATCCTAGGATGTCACAGATCTAATCAGGTCAATTCTGTGACATTGACCTAAATACCTTAGAATACCATATTCTCACTCCCTGATAACAATTTTCGACCATAGTACCCCTGACACTCCCACTTTCCATTAAAACTCACATTTTCTCTATGATCTGCTATAAGGGCCCTAATCCTAGGGTATCACTGATCTAATCAGGTCAATTCTGTGACATTGACCTAAATACCTTAGAATACCATATTCTCACTCCCTGATAACAATTTACGACCATAGTACCCCTGACACTCCCACTCTCCATTAAAACTCACTTTTTCTCTATGATCTGCTATAAGGGCCCTAATCCTAGGGTTATGATGATCTAATCAGGTCAATTCTGTGACATTGACCTAAATACCTTAGAATACCATATTCCCACTCCCTGATAACAATTTACGACCATAGTACCCCTGACACTCCCACTCTCCATTAAAACTCACTTTTTCTCCATTATCTGCTATAAGGGCCCTAATCCTAGGGTTATGATGATCTAATGGGGTCATTTCTGTGACACTGACCTAAATACCTTAGAATACCATATTCTCACTCCCTGATAACAATTTTCGACCATAGTACCCCTGACACTCCCACTCTCCATTAGAACTCACTTTTTCTCTATGATCTGCTATAAGGGGCCTAATCCTAGGGTTATTATGATCTAATGAGGTCATTTCTGTTACATTGACCTAAATACCTTAGAATACCATATTCCTCTCCCTGATAACAATTCTCGACCATAGTACCCCTGACACTCCCACTCTCCATTATCTGCTCACTTTTTCTCCATTATCTGCTATAAGGGCCCTAATCCTAGGGTATCACTGATCTAATCGGGTCAATTCTGTAACATTGACCTAAATACCTTAGAATACCATATTCTCACTCCCTGATAACAATTTACGACCATAGTACCCCTGACACTCCCACTCTCCATTGAAACTCACTTTTTCTCTATGATCTGCTATAAGGGCCCTAATCCTAGGGTTATGATGATCTAATGAGGTCATTTCTGTGACATTGACCTAAATACCTTAGAATACCATATTCCCACTCCCTGATAACAATTTACAACCATAGTACCCCTGACACTCCCACTCTCCATTAAAACTCATTTTTTCTCTATTATCTGCTATCAGGGCCCTAATCCTAGGGTTATGATGATCTAATCAGGTCAATTCTGTGACATTGACCTAAATACCTTAGAATACCATATTCCCACTCCCTGATAACAATTTACGACCATAGTACCCCTGACACTCCCACTCTCCATTAAAACTCACTTTTTCTCCATTATCTGCTATAAGGGCCCTAATCCTAGGGTTATGATGATCTAATGGGGTCATTTCTGTGACACTGACCTAAATACCTTAGAATACCATATTCTCACTCCCTGATAACAATTTTCGACCATAGTACCCCTGACACTCCCACTCTCCATTAAAACTCACTTTTTCTCCATTATCTGCTATAAGGGCCCTAATCCCAGGGTATCACTGATCTAATCGGGTCATTTCTGTGACATTGACCTAAATACCTTAGAATACCATATTCCCACTTCCTAATAACAATTTACGACCATAGTACCCCTGACACTCCCACTCTCCATTAAAACTCACTTTTTCTCTATGATCTGCTATAAGGGCCCTAATCCTCGGGTTATGATGATCTACTGGGGTCATTTCTGTGACATTGACCTAAATACCTTAGAATACCATATTCCCACTCCCTGATAACAATTTTTGACCGATATACCGCAGGCCCTAATCCTAGGATATCACTGGTCTAATCGGGTCAATTCTGTGACATTGACCGAAATACCTTAGAATACCATATTCCCACTTCCTGATAACAATTTACGACCATAGTACCCCTGACACTCCCACTCTCCATTAAAACTCACTTTTTCTCTATGATCTGCTATAAGGGCCCTAATCCTAGGGTTATGATGATCTAATGAGGTCATTTCTGTGACATTGACCTAAATACCTTAGAATACCATATTCCCACTCCCTGATAAGAATTTACAACCATAGTACCCCTGACACTCCCACTCTCCATTAAAACTCATTTTTTCTCTATTATCTGCTATCAGGGCCCTAATCCTAGGGTTATGATGATCTAATCAGGTCAATTCTGTGACATTGACCTAAATACCTTAGAATACCATATTCCCACTCCCTGATAACAATTTACGACCATAGTACCCCTGACACTCCCACTCTCCATTAAAACTCACTTTTTCTCCATTATCTGCTATAAGGGCCCTTATCCTAGGGTATCACTGATCTAATCGTGTCAATTCTGTAACATTGACCTAAATACCTTAGAATACCATATTCTCACTTCCTGATAACAATTTACGACCATAGTACCCCTGACACTCCCACTCTCCATTAAAACTCACTTTTTCTCTATGATCTGCTATAAGGGCCCTAATCCTAGGGTTATGATGATCTAATGGGGTCATTTCTGTGACACTGACCTAAATACCTTAGAATACCATATTCTCACTCCCTGATAACAATTTTTGACTGATATACTGCAGGCCCTAATCCTAGGATGTCACAGATCTAATCGGGTCAATTCTGTTACATTGACCTAAATACCTTAGAATACCATATTCTCACTCCCTGATAACAATTTTCGACCATAGTACCCCTGACACTCCCACTTTCCATTAAAACTCACATTTTCTCTATGATCTGCTATAAGGGCCCTAATCCTAGGGTATCACTGATCTAATCAGGTCAATTCTGTGACATTGACCTAAATACCTTAGAATACCATATTCTCACTCCCTGATAACAATTTACGACCATAGTACCCCTGACACTCCCACTCTCCATTAAAACTCACTTTTTCTCTATGATCTGCTATAAGGGCCCTAATCCTAGGGTTATGATGATCTAATGAGGTCATTTCTGTGACATTGACCTAAATACCTTAGAATACCATATTCCCACTCCCTGATAAGAATTTACAACCATAGTACCCCTGACACTCCCACTCTCCATTAAAACTCATTTTTTCTCTATTATCTGCTATCAGGGCCCTAATCCTAGGGTTATGATGATCTAATCAGGTCAATTCTGTGACATTGACCTAAATACCTTAGAATACCATATTCCCACTCCCTGATAACAATTTACGACCATAGTACCCCTGACACTCCCACTCTCCATTAAAACTCACTTTTTCTCCATTATCTGCTATAAGGGCCCTTATCCTAGGGTATCACTGATCTAATCGTGTCAATTCTGTAACATTGACCTAAATACCTTAGAATACCATATTCTCACTTCCTGATAACAATTTACGACCATAGTACCCCTGACACTCCCACTCTCCATTAAAACTCACTTTTTCTCTATGATCTGCTATAAGGGCCCTAATCCTAGGGTTATGATGATCTAATGAGGTCATTTCTGTGACATTGACCTAAATACCTTAGAATACCACACTCCCAGTCTCCATTATCTGCTCACTTTTTCTCCATTATCTGCTATAAGGGCCCTAATCCTAGGGTATCACTGATCTAATCGAGTCAATTCTGTGACATTGACCTAAATACCTTAGAATACCATATTCTCACTTCCTGATAACAATTTACGACCATAGTACCCCTGACACTCCCACTCTCCATTAAAACTCACTTTTTCTCTATGATCTGCTATAAGGGCCCTAATCCTCGGGTTATGATGATCTAATGGGGTCATTTCTGTGACATTGACCTAAATACCTTAGAATACCATATTCTCACTCCCTGATAACAATTTTTGACCGATATACCGCAGGCCCTAATCCTAGGATATCACTGATCTAATCGGGTCAATGCTGTGATATTGACCTAAATACCTGAAAATATCAAATTCTCACTCCGGATATTATTTTTTCACCTTAGGGATGCATGGCTACATCTTCCCAGCCCTACAATAAAGATAAAACAGATACTTGTCTTTTCATATTTTTATTTTATTTCACATGGGGTGTTACACAATTTTTAGGGCCACTAAAATCTTCAATGGATTCATCAACATGAAACTACAATAACAATTTAATTATGGAGGGACGCACACACCTGCCTTTTTCTCTCAAGACATTCAACTCTGTTATATCTTTTGGGAGTTACTATATCGGATAAAAATATTCTGACACATGGTAGCATAAGGGCAGGGAGCACGCTACTTGTTTAAGCAGGAAAGCTGTTGAAACAATGTACTTAAATGTACTACTAAAGTGTTCATCGTCATTGCATTACATGATATAGATGAGGTGGGTAGTAAAGTGCTATCTATCAAAGATAATTCCTATAAGCAGTTCCTAGGATAATTTCCAAATGCTGTAATGGAGAAAAATCTAAATGCAGCAAGAGAAAATCTCTCGATTTACAAGCTGTGGCTTATACAAGAGAATTTACAGTACATTGGTAAGGACTTCCTCCCATCTAACATATTGATATATACAAGGACTAAAATAAATATTAGTCTCGTGTAAGCCAGAAATGCCACTTTTCAAAACTTTTTAGTAATTCCAGATTGTCTCCTCCTATAAGCATATCAAAGTTATAGTCAAGTTAAGCAGCATGGACAAGTACATTTTGTGACAGCCTCCTATCCACCCCTACAGCTGTCACCGATCCCAACCAACAGTTATAACTTGCTAATTTTCAGTGGTTCTGCTCACTTGGACAGCCTCCTATCCTCCCCTACAGCTGTCCCCTTTCCCATCATATTTCAGTCCTTATCCTTTTACAGGGAACTTTTTTCCTCTCTGGTTTGCGCATGGAGTCCCAGATCTTCACAGAAGCTGCACCATACGACATTTTGAACTTTCTGGTAAGCAAGAAGGCCAGGGCTTCGAGGATTAAGACCCTGTGGTAGAGTGTGTGCTTCCTGAAAGAAAACAAGTAGCACAGAATTAGTTATTACCATTTGTAAACAAATGAGAGGAGCAACTAGTGAGTTGGATAAGCTGTGCCAAGTGGTCAGCGATGTACTTCAATTTGCAGTGATGTGACACACATTTGCCAAGTGGTTGGGGATGTACTATAGTTTGCAGTGATTTGGCACACATTTGCCAAGTGGTTGGGGATGTACTATAGTTTGCAGTGATTTGGCACACATTTGCCAAGTGGTTGGGGATGGACTATAGTTTGCAGTGAATTGGCACACATTTGCCAAGTGGTCAGGGATGGAGTATAATTACCAGTCATGTGACACACATTTCTCAAGTGGTCAGTGATGTACTATGATAGATTGTAGTGATCTGGCACGCATTTCCCAAGTGGTCAGGGATGGACTATAGTTTGTGAGGAGGGAAGGGGGGGGGGGTCACCCACATGGCTCTGGCATCCACTCCACGTGGTGCAGCAGTCCCCACATGGTTCTCGTTGTTTCACAACAAAGAATGACCCAGTAAGTCAACCAATCAGTTGTGAGGATGACCTGAGCATGCAGCCTGCCATGCAGCCAGTCTCCCGAGTGCATAATATGACATAACAATTCAGGATAGTGGGAGTAGTTTGGCGGTTAAAAGGGGGAATAAAATATAGGAGGTGCCAGCAGGCAGTGCTTTCAGGGTGGCAGGGCTGAGGGGCTACCGCTGGCAGAAAGTGACCATCACCAAAGCCAAACCTACCAAGTTCCAGCCGATACAGTGAAATTCCTATATAACGAATTCTGTTATAACGAATTTTCGTTTATTACAAAGATATTAGCTTTTACCAATATATTTCTATACTGTTCTTTATTAAAGTACTCCTCATATAACGAATTTTATATCATTTCAATTCGTTTACAACAATATTTTTTTTGGCACTCCCAAGATGCCATGAATGGGAAAAATCATCAAAATAACACGTTTTCTTTGATTTTGCTATTTTTGTTTGACGGTAGGTGGGGTGTTTACATCAATCCCTCATAAATGCACCATGCTGAGCAATGCAGAAATGGCATTTGATTGTGCTAAGGGTGTCGGGAGGTCTTTTTATATCTTGACAGGTATATGAAGAGTACCTCAATCAACCATGGAGAAAGGCCATGCAAGATACCCATACAAATCAAAAGGACATGGAAACAGTATGAATTGATGATATTTGATTTTGAATAAAAGAACCCCCTCCCCCATTCTAAAGGGATATTGAAATGCCAGTATGCGTGTGTGTGAGTGAGTGTGTGTTATAGCATGTGTGTCATTATGTGTGAGAATGTGTCATAACTCATGTGTCAGCTCTGGTGAGATTGCGTTATAACACATGCGTTAACATGTGTGAGGCCGCGTCATAACACATGCGTCAGTATGGGTGAGGCCGTGAGTCATAACACATGTGTCAGTATGGGTTAGTGTGCATTATGACACATGTGTCAGCATGGGTGGGGCTGCGTCATGACACATGTGTCAGTATGTGCCAGTCGGTGTCATCAATGACACAAGGTGGCTCAATTTTTTTCTGTAGAGCGCACGAGTTAGCACTCACACACATTGACTCAGAGCGACACCAATTTGCTGGGTTTGTGTCTGTGATTACCATCGTGAAGTTGGTTTTATTTATTGTCAAACTGCATTCTGTCTGTGCATTTAGTGTTGTAAATTATATTTATGTGATGAATACAAATCTCATGTTTTTTTCCATATTTATTCTATGTCTATGTATAGCTGAGACTTGAATAAACCTTTCTCACTAGTACTCCTGTGTTGTTTTCTTTTCTACATATCAGCATAGCCGTATGATACATATTTGGTAGGATTTACATGCTATTAAAGTTGCTGTTTGGATACAACGAAATTCGTTTATAACAAACTTTTTGGCCCTTCCCAAGTAGTTTGTTATAACGGAATTTTACTGTACTTAGAGTCATCAATCCGTATCACTAGAGTAGGGTTCAACCAATAAAGAGATAAGGCTTACTATTGTTGGTCTACAAAAAGAGAATGATACAAATGTTTATGATGTGTGGAGTTATAGAGTAGAAGAAGGGTACCTTTTTCATTTATTTCAAGAAAACTTGAAAGAAAGAACACTTACTGGGAAGCCCCTGCATGGTACTGTATCACTTGGTGTATGTGATCTGTCCCCTGTAGCAGTTTGAACAGGAACGGGCTTGTCTCGTAAATGTTGGCACATGGCCTGAAAAGAAAAACACCAAATCTCCAATAAACAAGTAGCACAGTATCAGTAATGACCATTTGTAAACAAACAACGACTCCCATGACTCTAGGATCATTATCATGACTATGATCATTATCAGGTTTCTAGATTTTATCAGTTTAAGGACTTCATATATCTGTTAGAAATACAGCACTGCTGTAATAGGCGCTCGGTGATATTTTCTAGATTTATACACTTATGGTTATGTATTCTATTATATCAGTTAGAAATACAGAACTGCTGTAATAGCGGCTTGGTCGTATTCCCTAGATTCATATACTTATGCTTAGTTATTCTAAATAGTGTATAGGTACTGATATATTTCAACTAATTGCTGACAAATAGTAAGTACTGATATGTGTTGACTAATTCCTGACAAATAGTGCATTATCACTGACATATTTTGACTAATTCCTGACAAATAGTGGGTAATTACTAACATGTATTGACTAACTGCTGACAAATAGTGAGTAATTACTAACATTTATTGACTAATTGCTGACAAATAGTGCACAGGTACTGACATATTTTGACAAATACCAATCAAGGCATGATGCACAATTGAATCAATGGCAAATTCTCTGCTGTTTATCAACATGTTTCAACATTTATATATAAATTTCAAGCTTTTCCACTATGTCAATTCTATTTTTTAACTTTTCAGACCCATATTCCTGATGATTGATGAGATTGAATCTTTTTGGATTACTTATAAGTAACTCTTTCTTGCTTCTGCTGGATAACTGAACTCATGCATCATGGGTCCTACCTTTTGTGGAAGAATACATTCAGTATGAACTCCATCAAGTAGGTTACCACCTGAAAAGAAAGGAAGGAAGAGTACTGTAAGACCCAATGTCTTGTTCCCGGGTTGTGGGATCCTTAGTGGGTCAACTCCTGCTTAATCTGGTTCCTTGTGAGATAAGAACTGATAAACATTCTGATTGGACCATAATATATTCCACTATGTATGGGAGCATTCCACACTTATGTCACTGCTTAGGGGTAGGGGTCTTTGAGTTCATGTTCCATACAAAAACAGTGACTAGGGGGGTCCTGAAAAATGCCTAAAAAACAGTGATATAATTGTTGAACGTTCCCAAAAGGTAACTTATGAATATAATCATATAGTAGAAATAGAAATTCTTTTTGAATGATAAAAACATGTCAAAAATATATTCTTACATTAGGAGAAACATATCCATCTCCAGCAAAATGAATTCTCTGGAAGCTATGTTTCATGGGTTCTTCCAGGAAGGCAGAGTGGAAGGTACACTCAGAACTGGAGGAGAGAAGGGACAAAATCAAAACCACTTGAGAAAAGCTGTAAACAAGTTGTAAAGGGATAAAGTACAGTAGGGGGGTGAAATGCCGAAAATATAATAATCTGTATTGCACTCAATGACTACACAGTAACATCTAGATACTGTTTTACCACAGAATAGAGTAATAACGATCTATTGAGACGCCAGGGTTTGATTTGGGCATTGATTTGATTGATTGATCTGTTTAACCTTTACGTGCCCAGAATTATTTGATGATTTTCCATTTATTTCACATGTAAATCACAACAGCGATAAAAACTATGCATATATACAATTCTGAATTTTGGCATTATAAGATGAGTGAGTAATTGATGTTTCGACAGCTAAGGTCATATTCATTATGAGAACTACATTGCAAAGAGGATTGTGTCAGTGCCCGCGCATATGTGCAGGACACACATCAGAGTGGATAGGAAAAAGGAGATATAGACCCTTTAAAGTGTGCTAGGGAAGCCCGTTTAAAAGATAAGTCTTACACTAAGAAAATATTATGAGTTAGAGTGACCTACTTCCGACTTTTAATCATAATGCTGTAGAGGTGATCTACTATACACTGTGCTTCTTTTTCCACCATCTCAATGGTCACTAATTCAGGATGAAGTCTGTCATATTGTAGAGCCTCCTGTTCTATCATCCCTTGACACACAAAGAAACAGTCTGTTGATTCTGGCACAGGCCTGAAGGAGAAAGGTTGAATGTTTGTTTGCTTTTTGGGTTAGTTTTATGTCAGGCATAACCACAGCTGAAGGATTTACTAACTTACCTCAATTGTCCCCCATTTTCACACTCTCATTATTGGGGAAAACTCCTCTGTTGGCTAGGGCCATATTATTATATATACCGTAAATTCCCTCGTATAAGCCATATCCCCCATATAAGCAGCACCCTGAGTTTGAGATAAGGCTATGAGTCACATCTAGGGCTTGAAAATTGATAGTTTAGTATTTTTTATGGTGTAAAAAAACCCTCATATAAGCCGCACCTAGACTTGGTGCTTATTCTATAAGCCTCAATTTGATTTGGGTTCTGATATAAGCCACGGCTTATATGAGAGAATTTACGGTACTTGCAGACTTATAAGACAACCATTTAAAGTAGTGAATGTATACTTTTTGGAGTGTGGTCCAGAAACGTGAAAGAGGTAAAAAGAGGTTTTTTCTTGACTCACTTAGGAATATCGCATGGTAACCATGGTATTACATAAGAGTTTCTGCCTCGTTGTATCTCATCATCTATTTCATTGATTTGCTGAAAGAAAAGTAAACAGTGTTCCAATTGTAATAAATGTTAAAAAACGGAGAACATAAGGATACTACATACCATATGCAAAATGATAGTTAAAATCTGGGATCTACTGATTATTAGTTGGCTCAGAAAGTGCTGTCATGAACTGGATTATAGTTGATAATGTGCCTTCGAGCAGACATATGCTTGTACTGAGCTATGCCATAGAAATATTGAGATACACAAAGCTCTCCCAAACGTTTCTGAGATTATGAGAAAAAAATATAGGGCAGCAATGTGCATTGCTCGTAGCTCGAAAAGAAATAAGATTTAAATTTTTTGGCAGATGTTATGTACCATAAATTCTTTGATTTGAGGTTCATATCATATTTGAATCGAATCAAAAGTAGTTTATTGCAAGGTCAGTAATGCAGGTAATGTTGCTTGTATCAGAGAATTTAAGGTAATTGCAGTTAGTTAGACTCTGCTGTCCCAAAGCCCTGGCCCCTTTATACTTGATAGTCTTTTCCATTACATTGTTTCTCCAGAATTAAAATTAATAGCCTTGAGTGGTCTGACATCAGCACTCCTATTCACAGACAGGAACCAACTCCAAGCAGGTGTTAATAGTGTTGTAGTCCTATACTTTCACAAGACATCTGCTTGGAGGACCAGATGAAACTCACCCAGGTTATTCACACCGCCAAGCCACTATTCGCATAACTCCCGCCAAAACTGCCCTATTCACACCACACTTGCAATAAGAGTGGGAAAATTGATCCTGGATCAACATTCCTATACCTTCATCATTGCAGGCAAAAAGTGTCTAATGGCAGCTGACCAACTGACTGTATACAATATAGAGAATTACTCAAAATTTACAAAACTTGTTACTGAAATGGCTTTTCCTGCAAGACCCCTACATCTCCTCCTGCAATACCACTACAAATTCCTGAACTAATTCTGCCTCTTATACGTAAAATTTACATCTTTTTTGACACTTATTGGCACCACCCAAATGACTGAAAATGAGGGGCCCATCCTTGCCTCCTATAACTCTTTTCCAGTTAATAAAATCACATATCTATCTAAAACACTTACTTCCTGGGTAAGAGGAGGACGTTTCAGGAACCTCTTAGAAGGTGGCCTCCTAAGGGGGAAAGAGATGTATACGATTATACATGCTAGTGAAAATCTGTATGAAATTTAATGTAAATCCAACGGCATAAACAGACAGTGGGAGCTGTAGTGAATTCATGTCTTCTATGTTATACCAAGATAGAACACATAAAGCCAGTCAGAGGACACTTTCACTTTGTACTGTCCCTGTCATCAGTTACAGTAATCTGTCATTTCTCCAAATTTGTTATTATCTGCGATGAATATAAATTTCTGAAATTACATGTCCCTATAGAGATGGAGCATAATGCTATCGTCTGCAGAGACAAGTGACTATCTGCACGATGGAGAAAAAGATGGATACATACCCCTCATCTTCAGAAGAAGATGGAGAAGGTGATGATTGAGCAGGAGGATTGGTATCTTTTTCTTCAAGACGAAGGTTGAGTTCTTCAGGAACCTGAGCAGGCAGCTCAGAGGATGAATCAGCAGGTGATGATTGATCAGGAGGATTGGTATCTTTTTCTTCAAGGCGAAGGTTGAGTTCTTCAGGAACCTGAGCAGGCAGCTCAGATGATGAATCAGCAGGAGGCTTAGCGGAACAAGGGAGTGTAACGAGAGGATACGATTGAGCTGAAAGATGAAGAGGGTCAGGATCATGGAGAACTGGAAATTGCGAGTGGAGCGGACAAGGTCATTTTCATAGAAGTATAGTTGGCAACCAGAGCAGGTGGGGAAGGTAATGTCCACAGATCATAGGCCAATGGAACAATTAGTATCCTTTCTCGTCCACCTCTCGCAGTTTCTCAGCATAAACCAACAGTGAGTAAGTGCATGTATATTACCTAATTACTGACATACACTGAATATCTTTTAAACATCTTATCAAATAATTTTCTTATGGCCATGCCTATGTCTAGTTTGTTGCAATGATGATTATTGAGATCTACACGACCTCATTTATTTATTACTCTTATCAGTTGCTTGCACACAGCTCTACCATAGCTTTACCATTGCTAGTTTTTGCATTCTGGGAAGGAATGCCACACGAGGACACCTCATCTACCCACAATTATGTGCTGCTACTTTGTAATCGTTGGTGCAAAAGAAGAAAGAAGTGGAGGTAGTGCCATGTACTCTTGGACCTCTATTGACTCTAATGTTCATTTTATTACCTTTCCTGTAGAAGAGCATGTAGGAATTTGATGTGATCACATCACACTCAGGAGGCAGAGGAGCAACCTATATGAGATGAATGAAAAATATATAACACGTGATTCAGGGGTGTGAAATCCTAAAATCAATTTCCTCTGAAGCAACTTCGCAATGATTTCCAGTTTTCATTTTTACATAAGATAAAGGTCATTTAAATGCTCAGTTGCATACATGCCATCTTCTTTCGTAGAGTGAGAAGATGGGATATTCAAATTTCTGATTTTGGATGACAATAGATGTATACATTTGTAGTGGTCAGTGGAAAATGTCATGGAGAAACTGGGACTCGAACATGGAACCCTCCAACTTCGAAGCGGAAGCTCTACCCCTGAGCTACTTCCCCTGGCCTGACATTCTCTACCTTCCAACTACACCTGGATCGGTGTGTTACACACACTAGGGGGCAGTGATTACCTGGTACCAAGCTCTCTAGAGATCCGCCTCGCGAGGCGGGACCACTTGGTATCTCCACCAAGTACAGGGAATTCCTGCCCCTACACATCTATACTAATGGTAAGTTATTTTCTCAGTGGATTTGCACAGATGTCAGGAATGATCCCTGTGAGCATCAAAACTGCATTATCATTATGACTCAACAGGCACACAACGGATTATGATTAATTGCTTACACACAGTAAGTGCTGACATCTATAGGCTGACAAAAGATGGAGCAGGTTAGGTTGAAGACCTAAAAGGCCTGAGTTATAAATGCAATTTTCAAGCAATTTCATTTATGTTGACTAATTGTTGACAAATAGTACCTGGCAGTACATGATGAGAATACTTACAGTTCTGTCACTGCAGGAGAACCACTGTTCTTGTTTATTCACATAGGCTGTGTAGTGACCCCCCTGAACAGTATTCCCCAAGTGATTAACCACAGCAAAGAGGTCATACTTGACGGTTGTCTCATGAACAGGGAGACAAAGTCCCTTTTCTAGTGCATGGAGCTTGCGAAGATCCTTGGTTCCATCTTGGTGGAAGCTGTTAAGTAGAAGGATAGAATCAGTTTGGTTCACTTTCTTTTGAAGAAACGAGTAGAA
This sequence comes from Acholoe squamosa, assembly GCA_949317995.1. Lineage (NCBI taxonomy): Eukaryota > Metazoa > Annelida > Polychaeta > Phyllodocida > Polynoidae > Acholoe > Acholoe squamosa. The sequence continues at coordinate 59,612,969 of OX439036.1, read as the reverse complement.
ATTGTACATGAAATATAATGTCTTGCTACAAGTTAGGCTATCCAGTAGGCCATTCCTCGCTGAATTTCGCAGTTATTTATAATTTCTCTACTCAAAGTCACAGTCTATTTCCCACGCGTAGAGCAGACTGATTGTGATCGCATCTCTTGTTTTAACCTTAGCCTTATGGAAAGGTCATACATACTCTAGTCAAATAGTGTAGATTTTGAGAGATAATCCTTACCGGTTGATATGCAGCATCAGACAGGGTGGAGCGACCTTAACTTCATTTTTCTTGAAGCTTGTTCCCATGTTTCCACACCTCGAAGAAAACGATATAAGAGTTAAGAACCTGATCTAGTGGGCGTTGTGGATTTGAGCAGATAAGGCTCAGGGTCATAAAGATAATTCAACATGTACCAGCTACCCGGCGGCATAAACTCAGAAGGTACCCTGAGCAAAAAAGATTAGGGCAAAGAGAGAGCTCTCACTTATTCTCTATAAAAACAATTTAGGAAATTGAAAAAATGGACTCCACCTACAAGATGGAAAGATGGAACAAGCATAAAAGAGCATGAAAATAAGGACAGAAAAGGAAAGAGAATAAATATCTCACCTTTGGCAAAGGAAGGAAGAAAGAGGCGTGTCCCTGGAGAGTTCTTGTAGTCCTACGCTTGCAGAGCGGGAAGACTGAATAGAGAAGCCAGAGTAAGGTACTGTAGGGAAAAGGTTGGCTTTGGTTGATTTTACCTCCACTAATAGTAGTTAAATAAGTTTCACTTTTTTGGTGAAATTTCAGCCGGTAGGGCTAGCATCATTATGTATTACTTCGATCACCAATTGGTAATCGGAGTTATAAATTATTAGCATTAGTAACTGCGGAGGTTTTCCGCAAATTATTTGTTGATTTTACCTCACCTAACAGTTGTCAAATGTTAGAAGAGTTTCTGTCCTTCTTGGATATTTCTCTTTTCTGTTAATACAGCAGTGTTGTCGAAAACTTTTTCAAAGTGGTAGTTCTAGAAAATTATTTTCAGGTATGGCTTACCATAGAAATAATACAGCTAGCTGTCATGTCATACGTCCAATCACCTGAGTCCATGCAATGACGACATACAACTAGATAAAAGAACAAGTAGCATGGAATCAGTAATGTCCATTAGTAAAGAAATGAGAGAAACCAGTCAGTTGCAGAAGCTGACAAAGACTGAGTGAGTGCTAACACATGTGGACTAATTGCTAACAGATAGTGAGTTATTGCTAACAGATAATGACTAAGTGCTGACAAATAGTCTTTTCCTTCTCAGTCTGGCACAAGTGAAAGGTTAAGTGGATGTACCAGAAAGATACTCACCTTTGCTTCTTGTCTGGACACCAAAAACAGCATTGAAAGGAGGGGCATCAGCACTATAAATAAGAGAAAGAATTAGAAATCTCAGCTGCCAAAGGTAAAAAAATATATCTTGGCGGCGGATCCGTAATCCAAGTTATTTTAATCAAATGGCCTAAAGACGAAAAACTTACAAAGGAGCCAGGTTTTCGGACAGAAGCATGAAGACCTCGTTTGCATCTTGTTGAGTTCCGAGCTCATATTCAGGCCATAATCCTGTGAACATTGAAAGAGGTAAAGTGAATGAGTCAAAAGAGGTTGAAAACCATTGCGACCCGGCATGGGACGTATCTCTGCTGTCTTGAGAACCAGCTGTAAACTTATGCAAGAGTGTATTGATAAACAAGGACCTTTAAGTAAGGCAACCGGAGCTTGGGGTGGGTATACAAGAGTTATAGGTAAGAGTAGGCTGCACAATACACGAAGGAATGTTCAGGAGGAATGCAGGTTTTCATATCTATGTACCTATTTACATATTAACTTAATAGTTCTTACATAGGTACTTACATAAGTTCTCTGTCAAGGTACTTAAATTAATACTAACATGGGTACCTCCAAGGTACTTACATAGGTACTTACATCTAGGTACTTACATAAGTATTAACCAAGATACTTTACATAGGTACTTACATAAGTAGTAACAAAGGTACTTACATGGTACTTTCATGGTACTTTCATAAGTACTAACCAAGGTACTTACTTAAGTACTAACCAAGGCACTGACCAAGGTACTAAGATACCCAGATCTACCCAGACCACGGATGAAAGTCACAGAGCACAAAAATCCCTGAAATAATCAAATATTCGCCCAAAAACCTGGGTTTTTATATGAATGTACAGGGCCTTGTAACTTCAAAATCCCTGAAATCAGGGAAATCCCTGAGGACTTTCATCCCTGCCAGACACAGTGTCTAGCCTAAGTAGCATATGTGACCCATCCTAACAATATGGTTCGGAAGTCGCACATAAAAAATGTTTAGTTATTGGCATGTCCATTTACAGCTCATCAAGAGCTTTCATTTGGTATAAAACACTTGTATATTTGAACCAGGTGGTCTTCTGCAGATCTACTGCCGGTAAATTCAGTCGGATCAATTAAAAATTGATTAAATTGAGATAATTGACATATTAAACATATAATGATTTATAAATCTTATATAATCCCTATGTAATTCTTTATAACCATGACAGCTATAGCCATGTCTTTTAGGGCATTTGGAGCTTAAATTAAGTTTACTGAGCAAGGATTTTGAAAGATATCTACCCATATGTTAGAAAAATGATAAAATATCAATTTTGAAAAATCTGATATTTTGGACACTATACCACTTGAAAAGGCCATAACTAGGCTTCTAAATATGCAACTTCAGTACCACTTTGTTAGGATGGGTCACATATGATAATAAGTACTGGATTGGCAGCAATTGTTTCAATACAGGTAACATTCCTCTCTACAGTGTGTCCGAGTTTGGCAGTCCTGGGGTCATTGGATATGATATTATTAGTATTAAAGTCTGTAGGTACGTCAGGTGAGGGGAGGGCAATAAGTGTGTTGTATCTATTGTATCATTACAACCAATCCAGTGTATAGGGACTGCCGACATGTGAGTGGTAGGTGGGATGGGGGGTGACAGGGCCAAACAGAGGGGGGGGGTGACAGGGCCAAACAGAGCTGTCCGCTGTTATGTAGGGACTGCCAACATTGTTGGTAAGACGGACAGCACCAGCGGTGTACTATGTCATCGTCCCTGCATGCCACGTCAAGGGGAGGGGGTAGGGCGTTATTCCGAGGTAGCAGGTTGTCCCATGGGTGCAGTCATTGCTGGAGCTTGTCACCAGCGTGTTCTACTGATGACACCTATCAGATAGGTACCAGTTGGCCCCAGAGAGGACTGCAGTGAATAGTTGGGTGTAATTTCATTGGATGATAATCAAACCAGCTAAGTCCGTATAGACCATGGTGCGATCAGTACATTGGCCGCGCTTTTAAGGTAAATGACGGGGGACCAGTCCCAAAAGCAGGTCATGAACGGTGCGTTTGGTACCACTGAAAAACGGACATAGAGTTAAGAACTAACCTTTTTCGGGGGCTCTGCCCCCGAATCCCCTATCAAATTTTTGCATCTACAATCCCCCCAAAATAAACCTTTAAAAATACTACCTAAATTTGTAACATTAAGTCACCCTTTCTCTGAATCTTCAAAGAACCTGGCATGTGGGCAGACGTAGTTAGAGATAAAAGCAGCCTAACGCACCCCTCATGACCTACTTTAGAGGGTGGTCCCCCGTCATTTACCATTTAGCTTTTAGCCCTACATTGATTAACAGTGGAGGGTAGAGCTCAGGGCAAAGTCTATGGGCCGACCTTGATGTAATAGACCACTTTCTCTTAGCAGCGGAAAGTGGTAAACAAAGGAAAATTTCAAAACGAAGTTCATCAGAAAAGAGAAAGAAGAAAGCTGAGGTATGACTAAACCTTACCTTTCAGTTGTAGGAGGATTGAATGACAATCTTCGATGTCCAGGGTAGATAGGAACATTTTAAGTTCACATAGAAGACATGATTGTCTACCTGAAAGAAGAACAAAAGTCTGCATGAACAACACATTGGAACAAGAATGTCAATGAACAGGCTGGGGAAGGATAAGAATAGGTAAGAAGAGAAAAAGACTCAGCTTAGTCCCAGTACAATACAAGCCAGAGCACTATGATTTAGTGCCAGGGGTACATGTCAAATGCATGATAATAGACATGAATACATGGAGGTAAAATCTCTTAACCCTTTAAAAGGCTGCTGAAGCAGGAGTGCATCATGCCCATTGGTCATCATGATGCACCAACGAAGTGCTGGTGAGACCACTCACCAGCACTTCATTGGAGCATCATGCCCACCCTGTGGCGTTGATACATATACTCCCGGCGGGTCGTTATGATGCTCCAATGAAGTGCTGGTTAGCAGTCTTGCCAGCACTTCATTAGTGCATCACTTTGCCAAAATTATTGATGCATGAGCCACCCTTAAAGGGTTAATAACTGAAATCTGCCACCTAGAGTCTGGTAGGCAAACTGAAGCAGCAGTTAAATACATCTAAATATCATCTGCTTCGGTGGCCGCCACCGAGCCGCCGGCCAATGTTTATTACAATATATATATATATATATATATATATATATATATATATAGCTGCAGCAACCTGGAGGCTGGTTGGTTGGTCTATTCTTTGTTAAAGAGAATTTACTTACAGGGTATGACACAGTGTAGGCGAAGTTGATCCAGCAACTCTGTGCAGGCACGGAAGCATTGAAGCAGCGAGTTCAAGAAGCAAACATTTCGTCCTTCATTTATCAAGCCCACTGAAATGTAAATATTGGTCGAGACTTCTTAAAAAACTGTGGAAAGTAAAGTTATATGCCAAGTTCTGTAGAACACAAAGAGACATTCCAAAGTTTAGACTAAGAGTGACTTAAAAATATAGCATGTTTTTAATAGCTGACGATTAATTGGAGCATTGACAAATTTTAAAATAAAGAGAAAACGACATTAAAAGATTAAAATTTCATTTCTATGTGAAATTTGTATAAAGATGAGATTTTTAACCTCAGAGCCCTAGGGGCCGAGTACAAGTACTGCAGTGTCAGCCCTAGCCCCAGTCAATGTTACCCACTCCCCAGCCCTAGCTCACTTTGGGCTACCCACATGCTGAAAGAATCATGGATTTATATCGAAAAAAACAGCACTTGAGAGCCAAAAGGTCAGCCCATAGGGTTCTGAGGCTTAAGTAGACAGGGGGAACAAGTTTAAGAGAATGGGGAAAAACTTAACAGAAACAATAAAAGAACAATAAACCAACAACAAGGGAAAGAGAACCAGAGGATGAAGAAGGACCTGGATAAGGGGTAAGGTCTGGTACAGCCACTTGGTGCTCAGATGGACGGGGAGGAGCTGTGTGGAAAGTTTTAATTTTCTTCCGTGGTTGGGGTTTTGGTTCAAGGATTATACCATTTGCAACAGGGAGCAGGGACACATAGCGGTCAGTTAGCACATCTATGTCTTTTTTGAAACGGACTTGCATTTTTCCATCTTCATTCATGTATGCAAACTTTTTGAGGTTCGCCAGTCCATCGAGGCATTGCCTGGTTTTGGTGTTTGTTCTTCTGACAGGGGGAGGAATATTTTTCTTTCTTTTCAGGATAGGGGATGGGACCTTCTCTCCTGAAATGGGGGTGTCATGAGGAGCCATCGAATTAGAGGGGAAAAGATCCTTGCTGTAGAAGGTGGTAATGTCATTGTAACGTTCCTGCTGAATTTCCCTGTCAATATTGTAGAAAGGACTGGAAAGGTATGACCTCGAAAGTTTGGAGAAGCTGTAATCAGGTTGGCTGAAAATGGGAAAACGAATATTTCCCTATTACTGTTAGGTTTTTAGAGCTTTGAAATTAGACCATGCAGAGAAGGGGGCCCTGGTCAGACCAGAAAGGTAGGAACAGGTGAAGCGACAGGGAGCCCTGATAACACAGAAAGTGTGAGTTATATCACCCAGTCGACTTAAAGGATCTATACCCTTCTATACCCAATGCCTGCTTCAGTGAGAAACTAGTACCCCAGTACAGTACACAGAAACCCATTTCCTCTAAAGTCTAATATATGGCTTGCTAGTTAATGCTTTCATGTAGGAATAAAGTGATTTAAATGTTATTTGGGCAAAATATAACACTGGTCGAAAGTAGTGGAGGAAATATGGGGACATTGAGACTACCTGCAAAAGCTATGTTCAGGATGATCTTGAACTGGCCCATGCCAGAAGCTGTCTGGTTTAAACATGTTAGTATTCATGGTTGTCACCAACATGGCACTTCGACTTTTCCCTGACATTGTGATCGATTTCCCTGACAACACTAATTAGATTTACTGTAGTGGCTTATGCATGAAACTATGCCCTATTGTACCTTATAGCACCTCCAGGTACAACTTATGTCTTATGGCATTACCCTCAACTTAGGGTGCGACTTATTATTAAGGTTGCCTTAGAGTGTGTCTAGCATGCTAAGACCTACCCGCCTTAGCAAGTCACGTGACCATCCCTTGGCCTATCAGGGCGTCACAATTTTTCCGCTGGTTCCCGCGGATATGTGTTTTACTTAAGCCTTGCTGTCTTAATTGAAGCTTATTGCCTCACTTTTCTCATGTATCCATCTTAAATTTCCGTGATCAGACAACATTTCCCTGACACAAAAGTATTTCCCTGACATTTTCACAAAACCTGGGATTCCCTGACAAAAATCTTAAATTCCCTGACCTGGAAGGAATTTTTCATTTTCCTGACAGGTGGCAAACATTGTATTATAATTCATTTGTCAAGAGCGATTTTAAAAGCAATGGCCTCTAGCCTGCAGGCATACCGATCACCCTGTAGCATTTACTAATGCACCTGGGTGCAGGATCATGCCACCAGCAGCTAATCAAAGATGGGGATTGCAGGCTTTCAGCCAATCACAGGAAGTGGATAGGGGTAAATATGTACCTGTCAGTACATTGTAGAACAAATAATCTGGATTTCTGTTTTAATGTGTAATTATCGAGCATGCAGGGTTAATAGAGAATACAATAAGAACAGAGACAAGACATGGTTTACTTAACTCTATCCATCCAGCTAGAGCATTAATGCACTACCTGGTAGAATTTGGCTAGTGCATTAATGCACTATGAAGATGGGATTTTAAGTACATAATAGCATTATACTGGGCCATACCAGGAATTATTTGCAATACATAAGACCAGGTATAATGGTATGATATGAAAGGATATTACGTACAGATTTCAATTCAGTCAATTTAGAACACATTTTACAAAAAATGATTGTTTCTGTATGGTCAGTCTAACCCAATATGTCAATAAAAAAGTGCTCAGGACTTCAATCTGCCATATTCTAGGGACATTTACCAAAGATAGAGGCGGCTGGAAAGAGTTAAAGAGTGCAATTCTCTATCATGCTGAGGTTTAACAGTGCAGATTACAATAAAGCAAAGGTGCAGTGCTAAGAGAAATGATAAAAAGCGGTGACCATTCAAAGTTAAGTGTGTAATCTTAGAAAGGAGATAAAGATCATGCTGCCAGAATAAAGGTAGAGAAGCTCACCATATGAAGACAGCGCAGAAATGTTTACATGGAAGATGGAAGTCTTTCCAGTTTTCACACAAGCAGAATGGGAAGTCCTTGCCATCTCCAAAGTAGACTGTGTACTCTGCTTTCTTTGTGAAGCTGGAGACTTGGAAGATACCTTCAGTCAGAAAACGGACTAGCTGATGGCCTTTCTCCTTTGCATATGCAACCATTGCTTTAGCTTCCATCCACCTGGTTAAAAATAGAGAATTAAGATTGAAGGTGTGATATACATGACATATGGCCCAGGGTCTGCAACATACAGCATCTAACATCCTGTCCTTGTTGCTATAACCACCATACACACTCCAACACATTTTTGTACTACCGTAACTGCCATTAAGTAAAATATCTAGGTGGTACAGAAGGGGGAGTAGCTGTGAGGGAATGGGTGTCTGGATTGTTGTCTTTGTACAGGTGTCGTAAAAGACTGGGTATGTGTTCATTACATATATAAATGGCTATTTCTTTTAAGGACAGAGTTCACCATGAGACATTCTGTGTACTTAAATTTTACATCCTAATACCAGATCTTTAGGCCTATTCATAGACTCCTGCCTGTTTCAGAACAGCCCCATGGTGTCTCACACTTGAAGCTCTCATCTCAGCGACGATTATCTTAGCAACGATATCACGGCAAAATGAAACAATTCTACACTCTCCCAGCAGATACTCTTGGAGGTTTCACTTTAGGCCCTATCTCTTGGAACTAATCATGACAATTTAACATATGACCTATCAAATTAAAGGTCTCTGTGAGTGCGATCCGGATATTTAATGCTAGAGCTGTTTCGCGCATGAGGTTAACTACAGTGAGTGCCAATCTCTTTGAATATAGGTCCAAGATGGCGACCATTGCAGCTTGGCTGATATTTTTTTGAATAAATAGGTCATGGGTCAAGTTAACTGGTACTGCTTCAGACCCTAAAGATTTTGCTTCATCTGGTACCCCAAGAGTTCTCTAGTTTGAAGCAGTCAAAAATTTCGAGTTTATAACCAACAATTTAGTAACCCATTTTTATATATAGCGTAACCATGTTGTAACATGAAGAATATGTCTTTTAAGTCTTAAAAGTTTAACTTGGTTAACACCTTAAAACTTTGAACGAAGCACTCCCAGAAGGCTTCGATCCCTTCCCCCCTAACTGTACTGCTGAGATCAAAGAGTTGTCAATGTTTATTTAATCAGGGCTTGACAAATCACTGTGTCCAATCCCCGGGACAAAATTATTTCTCTGGACAACTTATTTTTGAAGTTGTGTCCAGTGGACAAAGCTGTCATGTTATAAAATGAGTGAAAGGGCTGAGTATGTCATTTACTCGCTGGACACAACTCTGGTTTGTTTCTGTGTCCAGTGGACACACTGGCTGAAAACCGATTTGCCGACCCCTGTTTAATATTCTGTGCCCGATGGCAGAGAGTAAAGTTTTATTTGGTTTGGTTGATTTTACATCCACTAATAGTACTTAAAATTAGCAGACATTTCTCTGGTTCACGGACATTAAGTCCTTTCTTTTCTGTTTGGACAGGTATTTCAAAGCTGCTTGTCCAGACAACTATACAGATATTTATATGCTGCTTGCCCGACACAGCAGTGACCGCATCTATGAATGACCGAATCCATGAGATGAATGACCGCATCTATGAGGAGGGTTGAGGGGGAAAACCGTTACCGGGTATTCATTCCCCTACTCTTCTCGAAGGATAGCAAGTGTTCTTTTATTTGCCTGGTCCAATAGGCAGGGCCAGACAAACCATGGCCTTTGATCACTCAGACGTGGTACTTTTGCCATGGGGGAATTTCATGGCAAAAGACAAGCATGCATGCCCGGGCCCGCGCATATGGACACCAGCTCCCAACTTGCTTACCCCAAGCCAAAAGAAACCCCAAGTTTGTTGCCTTTTACGAATCTGGTATGCCCACTGGTAGAATGGAATGAGAATTCCTCCTTCATGGACTCCCAATGAAGTTATTCTGCTCCTCCATGCCCTCAGATGAAGGTCCCCACTCCACAGGGGGAAAGGAGTGAAGTAACTTACTTGAGTAGGGAGTAAAGTAACTTACTTGAGGTAAACGTGGTCAACGAACGTAGAGGGCCGATCATGAAGGAAGGCAGGGATGTAGCTTGCATATGTTTTGGACATGGAGAGAGACTGAACATTCTCTTCTAGGTATCTGGAAAAGGGGAGGGAAAAAGTTTTATCTAAAGACAATAGCTGTGGTCTTTATGGCACATGTAAGAAATTTCAGGAGACTTTAGTTCTACGGCAACACTTTATTTTTTCATTTGGGTCACGTGGAACCAAAGTAAACATGGAATAAGCAAGAGGAAATGTACATCACGGTACATGATGGTACATCACGGTACATGATGGTACATCACGGTACATGATGGTACATCACGGTACATGATGGTACATCACAGTACATAATGGTACATCACAGTACATAATGGTACATGACGGTACATCATAGTACATGACGGTACATCACAGTACATGATTGTACATCACAGTAAATGATGGTACATCACAGTACATGACGGTACATCACAGTACATGATAGATCACAGTACATGATGGTACATCACAGCACTAGATGGTACATCATAGTACATGATGGTACATCACAGTACAAGATGGTACATAGTGGTTCATGATAATACATCAGGTACATCACAGTACATCATGATGGTACATAACAGCACATCATGGTACATGACGGTATATCCATTCATAAAGGTTTCAGTGTGCATCAATGCATCATGCTATCCATAAAGGGTTAAGTGAGCATCAATTCATCATGTCATCCACAAAGGGTTAAGTGTGTGTCAATGCATCATGCCATCCATAAAGATTTAAGTGTGCATCAATGCATCATGCCATCCATAAAGGGTTAAGTGTGCATCAATGCATCATGCCATCCATAAAGGGTTAAGTGTGCATCAATGCATCATGCCATCCGTAAAGGATTAATTGTGCACCAATGCATAATGTCATCCATAAAGGGTTAACCATGCACCAATGCATCATGCCATCCATAAAGGGTTAAGTGTGCATCAATGTATCATGCCATCCATAAAGGGTTAAGTGTGCATCAATGTATCATGCCATCCATAAAGAGTTAAGTGTGCATCAATGCATCATGCCATCCATAAAGGGTTAATCATGTGTGAATGCATCATGCCATTCATAAAGGATTAATTGTGCACCAATGCATCATGTCATCCATAAAGGTTTAAGTATGCATCAATGCATCATGTCATCCATAAAGGGTTAACTGTGCATCAATGCATCATGTCATCCATAAAGGGTTAACCATGCACCAATGCATCATGCCATCCATAAAGGGTTAAGTGTGCATCAATGCATCATTCCATACATAAAGGGTTAAGTGTGCGTCAATGCCTCATTCCATACATAAAGGGTTAAGTGTGCTACAATGCTTCATTCTATCCATAAAGGGTTAACTGTGCATCAATGCATTATGCCATTAATAAAGGGTTAAGTGTGAATCAATGCATCACACCATCCATAAAGATTTAAGTGTGATTCAATGCATCATGCCATCCATAAAGGGTTAAGTGAGCATCAATGCATCATGCCATCAATAAAGGGTTAACTTCCATAAAGGTATAACTATGCATCATGCTATCCATAAAGGGTTTTAAAGTGTGCATCAAACCATAAAGGGTTAAGTGTGCATCAATTCATCATGCCATCCAGAAAGGGTTAATTATGCATTATACCATCCATAAAGGGTTAACCAGTGTAAGTTCAACACACAATTCTTACAATCTAGGGTGGGGGGGGGTCATAAAGGCTTAAATGTGCATCAATGCATCATGAAATTAAATCACAAAAGAAAACACAGAATGGCGGCAACATTTTCAATAAAACACAAAACAACGGAATAGAGGTCACACAAGGAACATTCAGTCCTGAGTTTTTAGGGTACAACTGGTACCTAATATAAAAGTTATTAGGTGGATGTTAGTAATAATTCTTATCAGAGATAACACGCTGACAACCAGCTCAAGGAATGGCTGCACCTAACAGGCATCCCGCAATATCAGAATATAGAGAAGCATGGACTGGGAAGGGAGGAGACAGGCTACTCACGGCGTTGATACCCGCCCCATTTGTGTCCCTATGTTGGCTATGTACATGTAATCAAACAGCCAATGGCCCATGCTACTCACAGCGTTTATACCAGCACCAACAGGGTCCATATGTTAAAGTAAAGTACTAAGATCAGCTTTGGTGCATCATTTGCACCTTAGAGGGTTAAAGTAAAGTACTCAGAAGACCAGAGAGCTGCTTTGGTGCATCATGCTGACCTTATATGGTTATACATGTAGTAAAGTACTCAGAACGATGACAGTGCAGAGAGCTGCTTTGGTGCATCATGTGCACCTTATAGGGTTAGAGTAATGTACTAAAAATGACGACAGTGCAGAGAGCTGCTTTGGTGCATCATGTGCACCTTAGAGGGTTATACCAGCCCCAAACTGCGTCCAGTGTTGGCTATGTACATGTAATCAAATAGGCAGTGGGCAGTGCTACTCACAGCGTATATACCAGCAAAAGCTGTGTTGGGGCAGACCTCCTATAAATCTACCAACATTAAAGCTGTGACTGTGGGGAAATATTTACATGTAGTAAAACCAAATATATATCATGAAGTGCATGTATACCTGTATATATTATGTAAATATAACCACCAATATCAATGTCCAACAACAAAAATGAAGCCAATTTAAGAGGACAACTTCACATCAATGGGCAGTGGTTGATTTATGGTGAGCATTACCCATTTCCGCAAAAACGTTCGGCGAAAAGGTGTACAGTACAAGTAGACCCGAGTTCGAAACTCGGGTCTAAAGATAGGAGTGTTATCAATACCCAGGAAAAGTGGTCTAGTACCTTATGAAAGAATCCTTGTACATATCCAGAAGAACGCGGATGAGGCGGCACATGTTGGAGGTAGAAACACCATCAAGATATTTGCCTTTGAGGATGCCATTCTTGCGCTCTACTCCGCCTGTGGTTTTAACCCGCTTGTGGAACTCCCCGTCGTAGGCTGTGCACCACATCTGAAAAAAAGGGTGTTAAAGCGATTTATATCGCATGTAACTTGGAAAGCAGAAGCCTCACCCTTTTGACAGTTTAAATCAAAGATGCATTAGGGGAAGAGGTACATACCATTGGTATGCTACTAGGTTATACACCCTCCAGTGAAATTCTTTTACAATGAATCCTGTTACAACAAATTTCCGTTTATAATGAACAAATTCGTATGCGTATGAGTATGAGGATCTGGGTTCAGTTCTTTTACTAGGGCGAGGTACGATGGGAACACTCTAGTACAATGGTTAAAAAAAGCAATCAAGGGTGTAGGGATCCCCGTATTGAGAATACACTAAATCAAATCCTCTAAGCCAGGAGCTCTCCCCCTTATTCATCCCTTTCAGGTAAGAAATAAAATCATCTTCTGACCTTCAACCTGTCCTCGGTAAGCCACCAGTCAAAGTAGCTCAGTATTTCAGGGGAGCAAAGGGGAGAGGTCTTCAGATTTTCGATTGCTTTCAACATCAGTTCTATGGTAGGAGCATCACCTATGGCCTCCATCAGGTCCAGGACAGCCTGAGAGTTAGCAGAAGGAACCTTGTTGGAGCTCTTGTGTACATTTTCCTTCCATGATTTTTTGAAGTGCCACTTGCATAGACGATGTTTAACACCTAGAAAAGGTAAAAGAGGTAAAAAATAAAAGAGGTAGGGAATGTTAAAGGACAGGAAGAGATATCACACCAAGAGGAAAGAGAAATGAGGAGTCGTGTTTTTGATGGTTTAAGGAATGTTGAGGCAAGTTCAGCATAGCTGAGCTGAATTGTATTATTATGGTTAGTGACAGGCGGACCTGGGGTGTAGCAGAAGTATAGAAGGAGGCTTGTATTTGATGGGTAAATGAAGATCAAGTTAAGCTCAGCCTAGCTGAGATGAATTGTATTGTGAAGATTAATGATTATGATGCAGTAACATGCTGTATTCATGCATCATGATGAACAATGGGCATGATGCATTAGTACCGTAATCTCCCGCGTATAAGGCGCGTCTTATACGGGGGGTTTAGTTCTCATTGGATCCTTAAGGGGGACACCAAGACCTTTCTTTTGATATCTTACATGCCCCCTTGGTCATAATAGGACATAAGGGGGCCAGGAGGGTCCGGGGTGGGTCAAGCTACACATAGGTTTTTGAATTTTGAAAATTCATTCAGTAGGACACAAAGTTATGAATTTTTCTTTTTTTTGAGAATTTTCCAAAACTCTAGGTGCGCCTTATACAGCACATGGCTATTGTATTATGGACCAATGGGAGGCATCCCTGGCATATACTGCGGAGTCGGGGGCTGAAGGTGTTAGTCATAGTGCCATCGGGGTCTAATGGCGGCCCCCAGCTGATAATGGCTATGTGAGCTATACGCGGGCTGCGCCTTATACGCGGGAGATTATGGTACTTTAGTATATAGATAGAGCCTTGTATAAGTCTGAGCTGTGCCTACATGATTGGGTACATCATTATAAGTTGTTAAAAGGCAATGTGTATGAGGACTCGCATGAAGACTGTGGAAACATGGTGAGGATTGTACATAGTAGATTGATATACTAAAAGTATTACCAAATCGCACAGCTGTAATAGCCAATCAAAGTAGAAAGTGGTTTATAATTTGATAATCATTGGACTCGAAGATGATAAAAGTCTGACCCTAGAAAATAAGACTTCATATTTTTTTGTTGGGTCAGACTTATACCCCTGTACCTTGGTATAGTGGCTTTCATATTGGATCTGTGAAAACCATGAGGGTCAACCTTTTGACCCTGAATTGTAGGAAATCCTACAGAGAAATCACATGAGATGGTGAGCTGATGGCTGTACTAAAGGCTCGTAACCTAAAGGTTTCTCAGCTAAGTAGGGGATGTAGGCGTCTCCCTACCATGCCCTAGTACATATTGCCTTTCAACAACTCATAATGATGTACCCAATTATATAGGGACAGCTCTTATCTGTTGAAAGGTATATTTATAGTAAGGGGAAGTGTGTGCTGTTAGTAGACTTGCATAGGGCTATTGCTAGGATTGGCTGATGAGAGAATGTGGATATACTGAAAAAATAGTGGAAGGTAGAGAATACCTTTAAATTCCAGCTTTACAGCTTTTATTTCAGCAGCAGATGAATCTGTCATGAAGTAGGTAGGGTTGAAGTCAGGATTCCACATCTTGATGAATTGGAGAGCTTCTTGAATGCTATGTGCTTCATCGTTCTCTGTGAAGAATGTGGCAACGACCATATAGTGACCATTAGTTGGTAATACCAAGAAGTACAAGGACATGGCATAGCGTTGGGTCTTGTATGTAGAATCCATAAGAGCTACCTCTTTACCATACTTTTTCATGATGTAAGCTTGCTGCTCAGTTTGGAATACCAGGAGATGAGGGAGATCAGGTTTGTTTATTTTCCGTTCAAGGTAGAAGTTCCTGTCTGGGTGTTTAGTTTCCCATTCCGTGAAGTCTTTCTCTAAACGATCTAGGTCCCCTCGAGTGCTACTAAGGAACTTGTTGGCTCTGGAAGGAATAGGAGATATTAAAAAAAGACAACAAAGAAAGAGTTTCAATCTAATTGTTCTTATAAAGCCACCTGCTGAGTTAGTGAGTGCTAGATGTTTAATGCCATTTTGACAGCTAAGGTCATATTAATGGCAAGAACTGCATTACATAATTTGACAGAGGAATGTGTCAGTGCCTGCACATATGTGGACCACACACATCTAAGGAGAAAAGTGCACCTCATCTTTTCGGGAACATATATAAAGCCCCATGGTGTCAAATAATGTGAGATTAGTTTAAACAAAAGTGGAGGTACTCCGTGATAAGAGAGGGTATGTGGTAACTGTCTTGGTATTCAATGTTATATAGCGAGGTTTCATATTAATGCTGTGACTATTAGCTATGTTGAATTAAAAGTACCTGTAGGCCAGGTTGAGCAACGTCTTATTCTTGGGGTAGAAGGCACGGTTATTGAGAGGAGGGGGAGTTTGGTCCCTGAACATGACATCCTCCACGTGAATACGGCCATGCTCTGCGAGGTTAGCAACAGAAACCTTTCCGGATTTGACTTGACTTGTCAGATGTTTGTTGAGCTGAGGGTCAAGACGGAAGTTTGCTCCGGCCAGCTGGAAAAAGGGAATGAAAAGAAAGAGAAAAAAATAAGGGTTGGTTATGAAGAAATAGTGCTTAAAAAGAAAAGACAATTCTTAAAGTCAGGGTGGTTAACCCTTTAAGGGCAGAGCAAAAATTGTTGCTTTGGCCATGGGGACGGCCTCTGAAAAAAGTATAGTTCCTATTTTCAATTCCTATACAAATCCTTTACTAGGAGGCATTTATTTCATGGATTAACTCTTCCTTTACTGATTACGCATTTATGCATAGTTTGGGCAGATTTTTGGCCGATTTTGAGTAGCCTATAGCTTCCTCAAAATCCATTGAAACTCTTCGATTTTTCTGTTGGCCCTAGCTTGAGTTGGGTTCCCCACAGAGTCCAAATAGCTAGTCTCTATCTCTTATACTTTTTGTCTAGCAGTTTTACAAACTTGAGACAAAATCTTAAATTACCATAAAAGTTTTCCATAGATTTAATCAATATCTAGGCTAAAAATGATGAAAAATGTCAAATAATATCCTTTTTTTGCTGAAAATTGAATTTGTACATTTTTTCATGCTCAACAAAATGGCATGGAAACTTTTAGTGTAGTTTGATGCATTATTGTCCATTTTGGCTGGTTACCATGGCAACAGATATGAAAAAAATATGGATTTTGCATGGTTTTGGTTGCCATGGTAACCAAAAAAGAATGTTTTCCAAAATTCATTATTCGCCAAAATTAAAAAAAAAAAATATACTTTATATCTACCGTAATCTCCCGCGTAGAAGACGCACTGCGCGTATAAGACGCACCCCAAACTTAGCACATGCATTTTCGTGTATGAGACGCACACTTTAAGGATGATTTTTGTCAATCTAATATATTTCTATAGTAAAATTACCCCTCGTATAAGACGCACCCCCAATTTCAGTACATCCTATAAGACCTCCCAGCATTTTGTTTGGCGTAGAGGACGCGTCTTATACGCGGGAGTTTACGGTACTACAATATGCACTTTATACCATTGCGATTGATACAGGGAGTGCCAAGATATTGCAATTTGAAGTTACCTCATAAGATCAAGTTTTCTCATCATAACACCACTTTTATGATGTTATATCTCAGTAATTAAACTAGATAGAGAAAACTTGGGTGTTGTTCTATCTGAATGATTAGCCTAGCATAAACGATCACTATTTCCCTTCTAATTTGAATATTCACACAATTCCAACGTTTTTTGAGAGTTTATGTTGTAAACTAAAACCCTAAATTTGCACTGAAATACTCGGGTAAAAGAAGAGTTAAGGAAGTCAGTTAAGGATTGCATAGCTATGGTGATTTATTTTGTCATGGTTAACGATAATGTTAACCATGTTATTTTATGAATAAAATAAATCAATTATTTTATGAATTAAATAAATCAATAACTCCTGGAGCTACATTCATGCATCATGACGACCAATGCACAAGTATATGTGGATCAACATAGTAAAAGGTATGCCCGCGAGGGGGAGCATGGACGTACCTTTTTCCGTGTTGATCCACATATATTTGTGGCCCACCGTTGTATGACAAGTAAACTGAACAGAGATGGGGTGGGGTGGGGGGTCTGAGAGCCTGGTAATAACAATTCACAATGGGTTCATGCACAGGGAGCACTGAGTACAGACTATTACGAGGTGATTGGGAGTAGGGGGTGTATGGATGTAGTTATGAAGTGCTAGTGCCTACAGCTAATTGGTATTAGTTGTAGGCCACAGGACGTTAGGGATGGCGGCCCTTTGTTGGAGCAATACAAGATGTGATTGGTGTGCTGACAGGTATATATGAGCGAGGATTAACCCTTTGAGGGTCGCTGATGCATCATGCCTTTTCGTCGTCATGATGCATGAATGTAGCCCTGGCATCATGCCGATCTTATGGGTTGATACACAAACTACAAGAGATTTGTCATGATGCTTCAATGCAGTGCTGGCAAGACTGCTCACCAGTACTTCATTGGTGCATCATGACGAGCAATGGGCAGAATGTATTAATGCATCAACAACCCTTAAAGGGTTAAGAAGGGGAAGGGGTGCAGGTAATCGTTTTATGCAGACTGGACAGTGTACAGGATATAATTACTCAGTTCTTCCAGAATGCCTATACACAGACTGAGGCCGTGTGCTGGTTACGTTGGCCCACAGGGTTAGGAACACCAGGCAGCAAAGTCAGGGTCCAGTGCCCACCTGATTGTTGGCCCTAGGTGAGGCCAACTGACCTACTTAGCCTGGCAGCATGGACCCAAGGGTAAGGAGGGCAGTACCACTTGTCTCGGTCAGATCTAATCCATGGGCATAAAGTAGTAAGGCCAGAAAACTGCCCATGCTAAAGTCTATGGGTCCTGTGTGCTGGCCCCAGATTATTAGTACCTGTTAAGTTATTGCCCGTGCCTAGGATTTCAGTAGATGAGCTATTGGTCAAAATTTCAACCCCTGGGTATAGATCTAAATTAATTATTTTCATACATGAAAATAAATCAATAATGGGCATAGACTATAGTTGATGCTAGGCCTACCATATAGTCGACACTAGGCCTACCATGGTGTTGACTATAGTTGATGCTAGCCCTCAATGAGTTAATACGAACAAGGTGCCTTCTATACAGGAGGATTAAGGGGAGATACCAAAAGAGATATTATACAGGGATGCCAGTGTGCAATGTTAAAAAAGTGGGAAAGCCTAACCTTGGATTATGCAGGGTAGGGGCCAAATGAGATATGAGATAAGACGGAGAGACCGGGATGATAACCAAAAATCTAGGCCAGTGCTAGTACATTTTCATTATTACCGTAAATCCTCGGGTATAGAACGCCCCTCGCATATAGGACGCACCCAGAGTTTAAGGAAATGCTTTAAGACATATGTGGGTTTATTTTTTAGTGCTGATCTATAATAGAAAATCCTCGCATATAGGACGCACCCACAACTTCTGACCATTGTATAGGACGCACCTGGCATAGTTTTAGTGTATAAGACGCGTCCTATATGCGAGGATTTAGGGTAGCCAATCCGTTGTTTAGTTTTAAAGCCATGGAAATCATCCTCTTTCCTCCAATTTAGAATAGGAAAAAACCTAAAGATGGATAGGCAAAAATTTGGAGGTAATTTATTGGATATGGTAATGGTGTATTATAAAAAGTAATTTACTCACATGACCCTTGGGGTGGCCTGAATGTTCGTCTAGGGATGGGAGGTACACAAAGAACCAGTGCTCATGTTTTATGCAACCATGGCCAAGGAGGGCCGTCTTCAGTTCAGACATGGCATCACGCTTTCGTGTTTCGTTCATTGCCTGCAAAAAGGAGAAAAATGTTATAAGGATGAAAAGGTAAAGGGTGCAAATGTTATGTTGGGTGATTCTTTAAAAAGTAACTCATAAGTGCAGCATTGCTGTAGAGGTAGGTGACCTCTAGAAGATTAACAATATATAAATGTTTCCTTAAGATGCAAATGTAATGGATACAAAGGTAAAGGAAGGAAATCTAAGTTATCTTTAAGAAGAAAATGGTGAAATTTACAACCAAAAGTTCTTATAAACGACATGTGACACACAAAAAAAAATATGAAAAATGAGTAAAATAGGGGGTTTAGGGGTGGGCAGGGCCAGAGAGTGACCCATTGGCTTATTAATAATACTGTGCCTTTCTGAATGTTACAAAAAAAAAAAAAATCACCTTATAGCGTTCTGGTCTATCCCAACTTTGGCTTATGAGTAGGGTTTTACAGTACTGCTTAGGCAGGGAGTTTTCGGTAATGTACAGGTTATGAGGGAGTGTTCGGTGGATGTACTGGTAAGGGGGGAGGAGGGAATTATACTGCTAGGGTAGGAAGATTTTGATGGATATGCTGGTATTGTCACGTGACATGTAGAACTCAGACCCAGGGTAGTGGAGGACATAAAACTCAGATGCAGAGAGCAGGTAGAACTCAGACACAGGGTATCAGGGTTATGATTAGGGCAGAGTGGAGGGTGGGTGGAGGGCGTAGATCTCTGATGCAAAATTGACCATAACACTGTAAAACTCCCAACTATAAGTCAAACCTACTTAAGGTATTATACTGTGTTAAGTGGGGTGCTGTGTGTAAGCTGTGTTTAAATGACGCAGAAATGCAGGGGTTACAAGTCAATGTCTATCATGGTGAATGCCAATAAGGTTAATAAGAGAAGGCTGGATTGAAGGAGAACTTACCTCAAATTGGGGGTCCGAGAAATGTATGATGTGTCGGATAGAGATTGAGGCTGGACATCCTTGTTTGTTGGAGTCTTGTACCCGGCAACGTTCAAAAGTCTTGCCTGCAGCATCCATAGCCTATGGAAGAAAATGAGAGCAACCATATGAAAGTTTAAAAAGAATTAAAGTAAATGTTAAAGCTGAAAAAAGTCTCACAACCCAAATGACGCTTGGGAAAATAGATAATAGGATATAAAGATCAGGATTACCTGAGATATACTAACTAACAAATAATGAGTAATTGCAATCATATAATGACTTATTACTGACAAACAGTGTGTAGGTACTGACATATTTTGACAAATACCAGTTAAGGCATGATGCACAATTGAATCAATGGCTATTTCTCTGCTCACGCTATCTCTAAAGGGTTAAATGTGTACCAGTGCATCATGCCATCTTTAATTGTTTGTTTGTTTGTTTAGTTTTACGTCTGGGGGCCATCGAGGAACTCAGACATTTAAGATTTTAAACTATTCAATAGTAATGGTAGGCTGCGGGCCTACCTCGGGTTTACGCATATGAGTGGATGGGTGTGTGTGCGTGCGTGCATATATTTATGAGTCTGCTTGTAGCAGTAGGACACGGCTCGTAGCAGTGAAATACCACTCGTGGCTCAAGTCCCCTCTTTATCACACAGGTAACATGTCGCAAACTGTAAACTCAGAGATGTTAGTCAGGCATGGGCAAGACTAAGGAAGCCATAGATTTACTTGATATAAGTCTTTTTTTTTAAACAGCCCTGCTTATCACTTGCATAAGGAAAATACATGTCATTCAAAATCTTCAGAAATCAGGAAATCCTGATAAAACTTGAAGACTTACATCCCTGGTAAATACATCACCCGGTCGGTCACATTATCCTGACACCGACGGACCAGCCTGCCATCTTTAAAGTGTGTACTAGTGGCTTCGGCACTAGAAAGAGGGGGCAAAGGCTTTGAAAATGGGGCTAGGCTATAAGGGCTGCAACCTTCCCCCCATCACCCCTTCCTAGCTCCCTTAACACCCCGGCCCCCCGACTCTACACTGGAGCACCAAATGAGCGCGGCCTCAGCCTGTGGCGCCATCTGACGATATGTGGCTGTATCTGTGGCGTCACAGGGCAGCAGATAGGCCTACTCTCAGGGGGTTTGAGTTTTATTGAATTTCTCTGCAACTACTCATCAGATATTAACTTATAACATACCAGATTAATGCTATCGGAGAGTACAATTTAGATTTGCACAGATCGAGATGTTTTCTCCATAGCTAGCATCAGGAAGGGCCCAGATCTCTCTGAACAGAGGTCCAAAATGGCGACCATTTCAACTTGACTGACGATTTGTTAGGCTATAAATCGTCTAACCAAGATATAAATGAAAGAAGACTTCAATAGTAGAACATTAGGAACAATCAAGTTGGTAAAATACTACAAAGTTTTGAAAATATATTTCTTGAACTGTCTATGTATCAGGTTGAATTAGCTGGCACTTTCCTCACTGCTTCACAGCCTGAAAATTTTGCTTCATCTGGTACCCCACGGGCACTCTAGGCTGAAGCAGTCAGATATTCCAATTTTGTAACCAGTGATCTACTAACCCATTTTTATATATAGTGTAATGAGTGCATCACCCATATTTAAAGGGTTAGGTGTGTATCAGTGCATCATGCCATATCTAAAGGGTTAATTGTGGGTGGTGTATCAGTGCATCATGCCATCTCTAAAGAGTTAAGTGTGTATCAGTGGATGTTCAGTGTCATGACGATAATAGAATATTGACGCATTATGCAGCCAATCTAGTCAGCATGCAGCATGAATGCAGCCCTTGTGAGTAGAGAACCAGACTGCATTGGTGCATCATGACAACAATAGAACATAAACCTAGAGGCGTTATGCAGCTCATAGTGCAGTTCAATCTGATACAGTCATGTCACATGTCTGAACACCTGTATTACAGTAAGACCAAAACATGAGGTGTTGGGATGGGGGTGATAGGGTACCTAGGGATCGATGGCTAAGAACTAAGAATGTACAAGAAATTTACTAAAAGAATATTATGTATTTTAAAACTTGTCAATTGTTTGATAATGATTTAAAATTTAATAAAGTTAATGAAAACATTTGGGCTTACTTGAAAGACCCCCCACCTTATAAATGCTAATTAATTTTCTCAGTGGGTTTAAACAGATCTCAGGAATGGTCCGGGCAAGCACCAAAACCACTGAATTCAACGTTTCAGCTGAGATTTGACACCCCTGGTTAATATGAAGTGAGCGACTTTCTGGCTCACTGCACATGTTATGGGTGTGTTGGGAATGGCTTGAGGCATTAGAAAGTAGCCTGGTTGGTTGTATTGTGTTTGGAATACCGTATTCTCCCGCGTAGAAGACAAGCTGCGCGTATAGGACGCACCCCAAACTCAGCAGAGGCATTTTCACGTATAAGACACACCTCTTAGGGCTCAAAATTGTAAATCCAGTACTGTTCTATAGTAAAATTACCCCTTGTATAAGACGCACCCCCAACTTCAGATAATCCTATAAGACGCACCAGCATTTTGTTTGGCGTAGAGGACGCGTCTTATACGCGGGAGTTTACGGTAGTTACAATAAGTAAACAATGAACTATACTTTCCTGGCTATCATGCACATGTGGACGAGGACTCCCATGACTCTAGGATCATTTTCATGACTATGATCATTATCAGGTTTCTAGATTTTATCAAAGTGAGGACTTCATATATCTGTTGGAAATACAGCATTGCTGTAATAGCTGCTCGGTCGTGTTTTCTGAATTCATTTACTTATGGTTATGTATTCTATTATCAGTTAGAAATACAACATTGCTGTAATAGCTGCTCGGTCGTATTCTCTAGATTAATATAATTCTATTATCAGTTATTGCATTATTACTGAAATATTCTGGTTAATTGCTGACAAACAGTGAGTAACTCCTGACATATATTGACTAATTGCTGACATATTGTGAGTAGATACTGACATGTGTTGACTAATTTCTGATATATAGTGAGTAATTACTGACATATGTAGACTAAGTGTTGTTATATAATGACTAAGAACTGGCATATAATGACTGAGAGCTGACAAATAGTGAGTAAATACTGAGATATATTGATTAATTGCTGACAAAGAGTGAGTAATTACTAATAAAATGTCTAAGGCTGTGCCACAGGCACAAGTATGATTGACTATCATGTACTATGGCCATAACTCACCAGGGCTGCAATGTTAGACATTGATGTCTAGTCAATCAGATAATAAGATTGTGTAAGTGATCCTGTTCTTAAAGGGCTAAAAGTCAGTGATACATATATGCAAGGTTTAAAGGTTCCCTTGAGAAAGGTGCCTGGCCAACACTCTTGTAGTGGTGTTTTGAGATTGGGTAGAGCAGAACTAGTTGAGTACCTCAAGGGACACAGAGTGTTAGTGCATCATACCAACCTTAGGCTAATAAGGCCTTTGTATGGTTGTACATATATGTAGGTGGCCTGTTAAAGGGTTAAGGATTACCCTGAGGTGTGACAACATCAATACTCTATTCCCATGTGTGAATAATCTGCTAGAAGCCCTCTTAATATGCCTTGTCAGCACAATAGATTTATACAGGGTCCCTGTCTTATAAGGTAAGAGCTTTGCAATGCTCATGGAGACACTGTATCTGCAAAATATGGTAAGGTTTAGATAGAAGTAAATACTTGATTGACGTCTAGTAAATCAAGTAATAAATTATATTGAATAATTGCTGCGAAGTAGTGAGTAATTACTGACATATATTGACCAATTGCTGAGAAATAGTGAACAATTACTAACATATATTAACAAATAGCTGAAAAATAGTCCATAGATACTAACCTTTTTGTTGTCGACCTTCTTCTTGAGCTTCCGGTCTTTGCCATGAAAACAGTCGTAAGAGTTTTTCCCTACAATGATGAAGGGACAACCAGAGTAGGGAATAGGAGGTTTTGCTGTTTTTGCATTGCGGTCTGACCAGACTACTTGGTTGCACTTGTTCTGTTCCCGCATAGTGTGCCTTATATCTGCAACAGAGATTGGTTTGGATGATTTTAAATTGACTAATACTACGGTAAATTCTCTCGTATAAGCCGTGGCTTATACCAGAATCCAAATCAAAATTAGGCTTAAAGGATGAGCCAAAAGAAGAGGTGCGGCTTATATGCAGGGATGAAAGTCACAGAGCACAAAAATACTTGAAATAGTCAAATATTCGCCAAAAAACCTGTTTTTTATATGAATGTACAGGGCCTTGTAACTTCAAAATCCCTGAATTCAGGGAAATCCCTAAGGACTTTCATCCCTGTATATGAGGGTATTTTACACTATAAAAGAGTACTAAATTACAAATTTTTAAGCCTTGGATATGGCTTATAGCTTCTCCTGAAGTCAGGGGTGTGGATTATATGAGGGATGCGATTCACTGTCTATAGGCCCCCCTGTCAAAAGGCCCCCTGACCTGGGCCCCCCAGTTAAAAGGCCCCCCTACCAAAGGGCCCTCCGGTCATTAGGCCCCCTCAATCTAGGACATAGGTGTTCAAAATGGCGGACATTGGGTGGCTCAAACTAACAGGCATTGGTTGTCAAACTGACAGGAATTGGTGGTCAAACTGACAGGAATTGGTGGTCAAACTGAGGGTCATTTGGTGGTCAAACTGGCAGACATAGGGGTGATACTAGTGGACATTATGGTAAAACTGGCAGACATAGGGATGATACTAGCAGACATTATGGTCAAACTGGCGGACATAGGGGTGATACTAGCAGACATTATGGTAAAACTGGCGGACATAGGGGTGATACTAGTGGACATTACAGTCAAACTGGCGGACATAAGGTACCGTAATCTCCCGCGTAGAAGACGCGGTGCGCGTAGAAGACGCTCCCCAAACTCACGGTAGGCTGGTTCGCGTAGAAGACGCATCCAACCCCTCTGAATCGATTTGTAAAAAAAAAACCGTACAAGACGCCCCCCCAACTCAGCAGGGGGGGGGGGTTCGCGTATAAGACGCACCCCCCCTTAATTTAAAAGAAATGTTAAGTCTATGCTGTCGTCGGCCCATGCGTTCCCTACACCCCGGCCAGCCATGCCGCTTTGTCTATAGTGTCAACCTGTTGAGTCTATGCTGTCGTCGGCCCATGCGTCCCTACACCCCGGCAGGCGTGCGGACCATTCCCCGGTCTGCCGCGGCGCTAGCGCTATGAGTCGATGCTGTCATCGGCCCACATGTTCCCTACACCCCGGCAAGCCATGCCGCTTTGTCTATAGTGTCAACCTGTTGAGTCTATGCTGTCATCGGCACACGGTGGGCGTCTTCCCCGCCGAGCAAATCTACAGCGACCGGGCTGCCGCGCTTGGCGCTATGAGTTCAAGCTGTCATCGGCACACGGTCGGCGTCAAACCCGCTGAGCGCCTGTACACCAACCGGGCTGCCGCGCTGCTGGCTATATGAGTTCAAGCTGTCACCGGCACACGGTCGGCGTCAAACCCGCCGAGCGCCCGTCGACACCGACCGGTCTGCCGCGGTGCAGGCTCTATGAGTTCAAGCTGTCATCGGCGCATTTTCCCAAATGAGATGTTGGAAAACCCCGCGTATAAGACGCACCCCCAACTTGAAGAAACCTATAAGACACACAAGGCATTTGTTTGGCGTAGAGGACGCGTCTTCTACGCGGGAGATTACGGTAATTAGCCTGATGGACAATGAATGGTGAACCTAGCAGACATTATGCACATACTAGCAGATATTATGCACATACTAGCGGACATTATGCACATACTAGCGAACATTATGCACATACTAGCGGACAAAATGCACATACTAGTGGACATTATGCATATATTAGCAGACATTATGCACATACTAGCAGACATTATGCACATACTAGTGGCCATTATGCACATACTAGCAGACAAGAGGCAGACATTGACGGACATCAGGTACC
The DNA here is from genome assembly GCA_949317995.1 of Acholoe squamosa. Lineage (NCBI taxonomy): Eukaryota > Metazoa > Annelida > Polychaeta > Phyllodocida > Polynoidae > Acholoe > Acholoe squamosa. The sequence goes on along the minus strand of OX439036.1, from coordinate 59,587,002 downwards.
AGAGTAATACTGGTGGACATAGGTCCACTTAGACTGATACTGGCGGACATGAGTCCACTTAGGGCTGATACTGGCGAACATTGGGCTGATACTGGCGAACATTGGGCTGATACTGGCATGCATTGGGCTGATACTGGTGGACAGAGGGGTGGTGGACATTGGGTGGCTAGACTGTGCTAGCAATCCTGAAGGAGACAGGGCCATCCTGACGGACATAAGGCACTCCCGATGGACACAGGGTAATACTGACGGACATAGGGCACTACCGACGGAGATAGGGCACTCCTGACGGACAAAGGGCACTCCTGACAGACATAGGGCACTCCTGACGGACATGGGGCAATCCTGAAGGACATGGGGCAATCCTGAAGGACATAGGGCACTCCTGACGGACATAGGGCACTTCTGACGGACATGGGGCAATCCTGACGGACATGGGGCATTCCTGACGGACATAAGGCACTCCTGACAGACACAGGCCAATCCTGACAGACATGGGGCCCTCCTGACGGACATAAGGCACTCCTGACAGACACAGGCCAATCCTGACAGACATGGGGCACTCCTGACGGACATAAGGCACTCCTGACGGACATAAGGCACTCCTGACAGACATGGGGGACTCCTGACGGACATAGGGCACAATGATGGACACTGGACAAAACTGGCAGACATATGGGTGATACTAGAGGACATAATGTTCATATTGGCGGACATAGGCCAATCCTAGCCCGACATAGGCCAATCCTAGTGGACATAGGCCAAACCTGGTGAACAAAGGCCAATCCTGACGGACATAGAGCAATCCCGACAGACAATCCTGGCAGATATAGGGCAATCCTGGGGACTTAGGGCTGATACTGGCGGACATTGGGCTGATACTGGCAGACATAGGGTGGCCCTACTGCCAGCAATCCTGAGGGACACATGGCATAGGACTCAATCTAACAGACATAGAACTCATACCAGTGGACATTGGACTCATACTAGCGGACATAGGACTCATACTAGCAGACATAGGACTCATACTAGCGGACATAGGACTCATACTAGCGGACATGGGACATTGGCTATACTGGTAGATAACTGAGCACCACTCCTTAAGTTGAGGTGCTTCTTATACCTAGCATAATATCCGTCATCTAGGACGAGATACGTAAGTTATGGGGGGCCTTATGACTGGGGGACCTTTAGACAGGGGGAACATTTGATAGGGGGGCCTAAAATCAGGGGGCCCAATGTCAGGGTCCCTTTGACAGGGGGGCCTAAAGGCTGTGCACCGAAATCTCTGAGGAAAGTCAGAAATCCGAGAATTTTGTCTTCAAAAAGATAATTCCTGAGATCTGTTTAAATCCACTCAGAAAAGGTTTTAGCATCTCCACAATTACTACATACTATATATATATATATATATATATATATATATATATATATATATATATATATATATATAGTCTTTCCCTCATTAGTTGTTGATCATTGAATTCTCTCAGGTATCATTTAAGAACCGTAAATTGCCGCATCCATCGGTGCACAGATTTCTGAGTTTCCTCTGAGATTTCACATGCCTAAGCACAAGTACATGTGTAACTGTCCCTGACATCAATTGGCTCATCATTACACCAAATAATATAACGCACTTAGGGATGAAAGTGACTACCGTAATCTCCCGCGTATAAGACGCACCTCACATATAAGACGCACCCTGAGTTGAACAAAAAGCTGTAAGGCTCATCTAAGGGCAATTTTTTAAAAGGTTCAGTACTGTTCTATAGTAAAAATACCTCGCCTATAAGACACACCCAGACTTTGAGATGGCTGTGCAAGGTGCTAGGAGGTTCTGATTCACGTATAAGACGCGTATTATACACGGGAGATTACGGTAAGTGCAAAAATACTTGAAATGCACCTCGCTTGTATTAACTCTTTCAGGGTTAAAAATTGAGAAAACTGAGTTTGCATGTATCGTCCTTTACACAAGGATTTAACTGCTTCAAAGACTATTGCCGAGTCATTATGGCAAAACTATAAGGGTTAGAAATGTATAGATATATAGAAAAAACCTACCTTCAAGAGACGTAGAACCAAACTCTTTGTGAGTTTTAAAGGCGCAGAACTGGACGTTGTTTTCAACCTCATGCTTTCTTCGGAGGGCTTCAATCGCTTCGATGTTAGGGGCATAGAAAGTTTTGCCAGGCTGAAAAGAATAAATGATTGGTTTATTATTTGTTTGGTTGTGTGTTAAGTGCAGGGGGGAATCAATAAATTAATTCTATGTGAACATGAGGGCATCATTGATTTTTCATTCTCCCCTCCCTCATATATGTCAACATTTTGCCAACAAGTAACTGCCACCCCAAAACAATAAGAAAATCCAACAATATGTAGACCTAAGGGAGTGATCATTTCCCAAATAAATATTTGAGTACCGCAGCCCTCCATTCTGGGAGTCAGTAACGGCCGCTAGGTGCAGGTGGCGCTACATTCAACCCACCTGTGCACATGTGCAAACACCTAAGAACCAGTACAGCCAATACAGTAGCTGCAAACAACTCCAAAACAACCCTTGCTTCACTGTGGCAGCAGTATTCCTGTCAAAATGTATATATCCGGTATTATGGGCCTACATTGGCCTAGAAATAATAACCAATAAACTATCTTGTAGGGAATTGTCTGGAGATGGTGTAAAGTGCTGTCAAACATCGCAGGTAGGCCTTTTTATTTCCTCTGGGCGTAGCTGTGGGGGCATTTATGTCAAAATGTATATGTAAAGTATTTTGGGAATAAATTGGCCTAGAAATAAAAATCAATAGACTATCTTGTAGCGAATGGTCTGAAAATGCAAAAAAAAATGTAGTCTTAATATGACAGAAGCAAGGGAAGATTGCGTAAATTGCTGTCAAACATGGCATGGGGAGGGGTTTTTATTTGCTCTGGCCGTAGCTGTGCGAAGAGATGCCAACTGTCCTGGAATGTCTGGGACAGTCCCGGAAATGAGCATTTATTCTTGTGTCCCGCATGGAACGGTCCCACTTGGCAAAAAAACGTGTTTGTAACGTTTGCAAACGTTTTTATTTGGTTTGGGTAAAAAACTTTTTTAAAAAACGTTATTTTGCTTTTTCAATCAATTTTCAACCAAATAGAAACGTTTGCTTTTTCAATCGATTTTCAACCAAATAAAAACGTTTTTTATTTACGTTTCTTTTACGTTAATTGATTGATTGATTGATTTGTTTAACGTCCTAAGGCCGTAGGCCTCATGGGACTGCCTCATTGGTTATCAGACATTTGGAAAGTGGCTCTCTATGCTCGTCAGCCCGTGGTAAGCTGGCCTGATTGGTATAGAACCACGACTGTCCGGCCGGTGTCAGGATAATGGACCGGTCAGATGATGTGTCAACAGTCTGCGGCACAGCGTCTGGGTGAGGTAGCACGATAAAGAGGGGCCTTGAGCCACGAGCAGTGTCTCACTGCTACGAGCCGTGTCCCACTGCTACAAGCAGACTCCCAAACACACGGACGCGCACACTCACACGCACACACACGCGCAAATTAAGTTTGAGAAAAGAATGGTCTTTTACGTTAAAAAAGGTTTTTTTAACCTGATATAAATACGTTTTTATAGTGAGAGTGAGTGAGTAATGGTTGTTTAACGCCAAGCCGACAGCTAAGGTCATATTCATGGCGGAAAAAGTACATTAGACATCACGTCACAAAGGAATACATGTGCCTGTGCCCGTGCATATGGACACCAGACACATGTAAGAAAGAGGGGACAGGAAAGAGGAGATTCAAGGAATGAATATGTGCCAGTGCCCGCGCATATGGACACCACCCACACTCAGAGAGGATAGAAAAGCAAGACATAGACCCCTTTTAAAGATGGCCTGGGGCTGGGGAGGCCCAAAGTTTTTATAAAAACGTTAAAATAACGTTTTTTTGAGTACATGTAAAAACGTTATTTCTACGTTTAAAAAAAAACTTTTGCAAATTTAGAAACCAAAATAAAACGTTTTTTGGACGTGAAAAAAATTTTTTCTGCCAAGTGGGGTGTATACGGCACATGGCTATTGTATTATTGACTAATGGGAAGCATCCCTGGCATTTACTGCGGAGACGGGGGCTGAAGGTGTTAGTCATAGTGCAGTCGGGGTCTAATGGCAGCCTCCATAGCCTAATGTGCTAATGCCCTATATCCCGGAAAATAGAGATCAATACCTTCCAAATGATATGTTACACCATAAGATACTCCAAACGGTTAGGGATATACCATACATTGAAAAGAGCACTCGTAAGTGTGCTTTTAATTCATAAGAATGCACACATTTAGATCTAAGACCCTCAAAATTTTCTCTAGGGAATGCCCTCCCCCAAACTTTTTTTCCACCGTCCCCTTATGATTTTGTAGAACTCCCCCAAATGTTGGCTTTTTTGGGCCACGTTAAGTCAAATAAAATTAGGGCCTACAGAATCGCGAGAGTGCAGTGGACATTTTGACCTCACAATTTTCAAAAATTTTCTGGGGGTTACCCACAGACCCCCCTCCTTTCCACGGGCCAATATATGCATTCTCCCACTCTCTTCTTCCCTTTCTTTTAAAGGCAGTGGTCATAAGAATGCACAATTTCAGCTCTAAATTTCAAAATTTTCCTGGGGATACCCCTGGACCATAGAAAGTGCAACAGGCTGGGGGGGGGGGGCAGGGTCCACGTCAACTTTGAAGTTGGTGGGGGGGGGGGCAAAGTATGCCCCCGCCCACTTTTCAAAGAGCAGAGGAAATCTGGACTCAAGAGTGCCCTAAAATACAGCAAAATCAAAGTACAAATTGCTAAATCTTCTGACACAAGCCAAACCCTGCTAGCACTACTCATCTGAATGATGTCTTTTTTATGTGAATAACATGAGTTTTTACGTAAGAACGACGTAAATTGCACGAGTTGTGCTAGCTGGGAAATCCATTCGGAATACAGCAATTTAGAAGTAAATTTCCAAATATTTCTGGGGCCACAAGAACAAAATTCATAACTCCACCACACTACCAGTACCACTCCTAAATTTCTGGGCCCCACCCCCCCCCCCAACTTCATTCAAGTTCTGTCGCACCTGTGGTCTAGAGTGGTCTCCCTAGAATATTCATACTGTAAAAAAAGATATTTTCGCGTGTATAAACATTCACGAATTTACAAGAAAAGACAATTTTGCGTGTATTTAAATTCGTGAATTTTCAATTTCCTAAATCCTGAGCTGGCCATCAGTCACCCCCCCCCCCAAAAAAAAAGAAATTGTTTATCACAAAGTTTATAAAATATAGCAAGATGCACAAAGAGATACTGTGACATTTCGAGACGTTTGGTAAACAAGCACTCATAGTTGCTGGTAAAAATAAACATCTATTTTGAGGTGACATGACTGGTACATGTTTTATCAAAATTTCTGATGTAGCTTAGAGTTAGACCCCCCAGCTTTGACACACAATGTAGGCTATATTCTATGTATTAATATCAGGGTTCTCCACACATTCATCTGGACGAAAAGTCAAGATTTGTTTATAGAGGGGACTACCGACCCGCCTACAGTAGCCGTACTTTGGAGGTGAATAACTAAGCACTGCTCACCGTTGATTTTCTCAATTACAGTTCAGTCAAAATACTTCATACTTCGAGCAAGTGATCTTGAGATGTAGATGGACAATGGGTGCGAATATGAATTTATTTCATTGAAGATATTTTGATAGAATGAATTTTGAAATCATTACACCAGTGGACCCCTCTTCTCCCTATCCCGCAAGGACCAAACCCAATGTTCATTGATATCAAAATGACACTTCTCTTGATAATACCTTAAAAAAACTTTCGAGTGACCTTTATACATTGAACTAGCTGTGTGTGAAGTTTGAAATCATTTTGACCACAGGAAGTATAGAAAATAATAACTTTTGCACATGGTGGCTACCAGCATGGCACATTTTCTATGGGAAAGTATAACAAGATAGAGAGCACTGCGGTACCATTCACCTCTAATAAATGGCGGTGTTACCAGTTGCAACAGGGGGGAGACAACTTTTACTACACTTAGGTTCATTTTCGTCCGTACCTATCAGGAGTACACGGGCGGGTTCCCGTGTGCTTTTAAGTGCCACCCGTGTGCTTAAGCTGAAAAGCACCACCCGTGTGCTTTTCAGGAGACTATAAGCTTTCTATACTTTTTTTAATTTTGGAAATCGGCCAATTAGAACAGAAGTTAGGGAGTGGTCATTATTTATCAACAGGGGGGGGTGGTGGGTTTTCGCGCGGACGCACGAAAATTTTTTACGCCCCCCCCTCGACGACAGTAAAAAAATTTTGCGCCCCCCCCGCGCCGGAGGCGCGGAGAGTTTTCGCGCCCCCTCTTTGATCTATAGTAGCGCACGGTCTTTTTTGCTGAAAAGAGGGTAAATTTTTTTAGCCCCCCCCTCAAGAGGGGTCAAAAATTTTTTAGCCCCCCCCTCGAGAGGGGTCAGAATTTTTTACGCCCCCCCCTCAAACCCACCACCCCCCCCCTGTTGATAATAAATGACCACTCCCTTAGGCCTGAAAAGTAAAATTTTGTCTAAAAATTGAAACAGAATCCAATCTTTTGCCCATTTATAATATAATTTTTCAAAATTCTCCCATGAGACATGCCCATGTTCTGCCGCTATGATCCACACAGCGCTTGTGTTCAAAAGTTACAAGTATGCTTTTTCATCCTGTGGAGAAGCCTGAATTTTCATGCTGTGCTTAAATTCGCAGACTTTTAACTTCCGCGAAATTCGTGAAAATATGTGCGAATACAGTATTTCACGCCACTTGTCACTCAACCCGCGGCCGCCAAGGTTTGTCCCTAAAGCATATATGCAATGCTACGGAACCGGTACCGAGTTTTACTGAGAGACAGTGACGGTGAAACTGACACCAGTGACAGTGTCTGATAGAAAGCTGCCACCGTGATACATACTGATAGGGTACCGGGTAGTTTCAAAGTTTGGACTTTTGGGGGCCACCTCAGCTCAAACTCTTATATATAAATACAGTTTTAAAGGGTTGACCTGAAAATTTTAGATTGTGTTAGGACTTAGGTACGGCTACTTACAAGATTCTTGTCCGGAATAAGAACAACAATGGTGTTCACGTCTTCTGTACAGTTTGGATCGGAGACAGGAGGGGGCATTTCCTCCACAGGGAAAGGGGAGTTAGGGAGGCCTTGTCCTATGTGGGGGGTAGAAGAAGCGCTGTCATGACAATCCATAAGCAATATGGTAAAAATAGATATCTGAGAGAAAAATAGACTACAAAAATGAGGTAAGTTGATTTGAATATGGCGGTTCCCGCGTAAAGAAGATGGAGAAAGGTTATCGCGTTATCTCGCAACAGGGGGAAATAGGTCAAAAGTAGTACCTAGCTGGTTCCAGTAGAGGGGGCGTGCCATAACCAGCGAAGCCACACGTAGCGGATGGCCGATAGACATAACCAGACGAAGCGTGCCCTGTGCCGCCACCTACAGTGTGGCTGGACAAGCGCTATCATCTAATTGGATTTTCTGCGAACATGCTGCAACTGGGTCATATCAGTACAAGCTTGTTCTCTTAAAAGCATCGCAATACTGTGTTATAGAAGAAGCACGAATATGTGCACACGGATCTTGAACATATCAAGAACGTGTTGTGTATTGTAAGACTAGTTTATGATATGGGGAAGACGCATTTATCACAGTTATTGAAGCGACGCGTTAATGTGTTTGTATGGATCAGTCGTCTCACCGTCAGAAGAATGACCATAGTCCGAGGCGGAACGATATGTCCCCATCTTCAATTTACAACCATATTGTGCTTTTGGGATTGAAATCAGATATAAAGCTTCAGCTGGAACTATCTGCCGATGAACTGCAAAATAAAATACATTCGGAGATAACATATTGAGAGTTTAGGAGGTTTGCGCGCTAGCTTTCGGTACTACTTTTAAGCGCGGATAGTTTTGCTCTAATGAGGTTACGGTGCGCTGCGGCTCGGGCACTTGCAGGTTTTAGAAATGTCCAAGTCACGCAGACTGAGTCACGCAAGTGAGTTACTAGGTCACTGAGATCGAGTGATTTCTATAAACTGTGCCACTCTACAGGGTGAAGAAACATTTGATGTCTTAGAGAAAGTCCTTGCTGTGCTTTCTTTACTGGGAAGTGTCGAAAATGATGACATTTTCGCCCCCAATCGTCAAGCGATTGCTTGGTTGGAAGAAGGGAGACGAGAAAGAAGACAAGTGGTCCGAGAAGGCAGTCAAAAGTTTGGTTAAAAAATTGAAAAAGGCTGGTGGGTTGGAAGAGCTAGAAAAGGCTATCACTACGCAAGATATCAACACAAAATGCATCACAATAGCGAGGTAGGTAGCTCGGTTATTTTGCCTAACGTTCTTGTCATTCCACATCTGGGTTTCTCAGGAAATCCAACATGGCCGCCCAAACAACCCAAAACGTCAGCCCACATGTCTTTATTTTGATCCGCTAAATCATGGGTTCTGACTGTACTTGGGTTCCTGGCTACCACAACCGATATCACAGCAACCTTTGTAACATGTTAAAATCGAAATCAAGAACATGTACTTATTTTTCACTTAGAATAACAGTTTTAATATGGACCAGTTCTGGCACAGTGTCAGTGACAGTTCTATTAAAGCTCAGAATAAGGGTTAAATTAAATTCGAAATGTACTAAAAAGAGGTGTTAAGATCTTTATCAGAAAAGATCTAGGCATTGTATAGCAAAATGCATTCCAAAATCAGAAAGATATTCGAAATTTGCATCACATACTTGATGCAGACATCTCAGAAGCAAACTTTAGGACATCTTGGAAACAGGCAGGGCTTGACAAATCAGTTTTGAACCAATGACAATGTGTCCACAGGGCCAAATCAAAGTTGTGTCCAGTAGCCTGAGTAGGAAAATATCATGTGCCCAGCCTACTTACTCAATGTATTAGGGAGAGGTCATTATTTATCAACAGGGGGCGGGTGGTGGGTTTCCGCGCGGATGCCCGAAAATCTTTTACGACCCCCTCTCGACGACAGTCAAAATTTTTTGCGCCCCCCGCCCAAACCGGAGGCGCGGAGAATTTTCGCACCCCTCTTTGAGCTATAGTAGCGCGCATGCTTTTTTGCTCAAAAGAGGGTAAATTTTTTTAGCCCCCCCCCTCAAGAGGGGTCAAATTTTTGTTAGCCCCCCTCGGGAGGGGTCTGAAATTTTTACGCCCCCCCCTCAAACCCACCATCCCCCCCTGTTGATAAATAATTACCACTCCCTAAGCCTAGCTTGGCAGCTGTGTCCACTGGGCACAACTAGAAATATAAGTTGTGTCCAGAGAAATATTTTTGTGTCCCGGGCACGGGACACAGGGATTTGTCGAGCCCTGAGCAGGGATAGTTTGGGTGATATGGGAACCATTATAATATCCCTCTCTTCTTATATAATTTGAAGAAACAACCCTAGTGATACTGTCCCTACGCCATAGAATTCTGGATGCCAAAGACATGTTTTTTTTTTATTAAAGAAAACGATTAATTGTTATAGTGATTTGCTTCTGAGATGTCTGCTTCTGAGATGAGTTGCTTCCTGGCATGTCATGATATTTGCAAGGCTACCGTAATCTCCTGCGTATAAAGCGCGTCTTATACGCTAAACAAAGTGCTGCTGGGTCTTACATGTGGGAGGTAAATTGCCTTGAGTTTGGGGTGCGCCTTATAGGGGGGTATTTTTACTATAGAACAGTACCAAACTGACAAAAATCTCCCCTCGGGGGGCGCCTTCTATGCGAAACAGCCCCCCCCCCCGTGTGTTGGGGGGGGCGCCTTATATGCGAGCTGCGCCTTATACGCGGGAGATTACGGTAGTACCCACATGATCTCGCGATGAATTCCGTGGACAGAACTAACATAATATGGCCGCACACATACAAATAATATGAAAACTGATGATTGGACAGAATTTGATAGGACTATGAGACATATTTTTTTTTTTTTTTAAGAATGTCCAATAGATTCCTTTATGGAAAAGTGAAGCGAGCGAAAAAAATTATTTAAAAAAAATTTGCCAAACATCACAAACTTCAAAGAGAAAACTTGTAGAAAGTGAAGCGAGCGAAATCCGTAGACAAGATTTTTTTCAGAGAAAAATTTGCATTTCCGAAAATATGGAGAGGGAAATCAGTAGACCAACTTATTTTTTTGGTGTGGCCTAGATGTCAGGTGTGAAATTTTCGCGCACATCATATTTTCACGCACCTACATAGATGCGCGAAAATATGTACTGCATGAAAATTAATATGTTTACAGTATATGGATCAAGTTAGTGGCTCAGTTAATATAGGAACTGTTGAGAAAAAGAACATATGGGATACGTGTATAATGTCTTCTACACCACTCAATCATAAAAGATCAAATGTAGTCATATGTACATACAAAATTGTAGACAGCTAATAACAGACACCGGTTAGGAAAAAAAAGACAAATGTAAATCTTGTATATGGAGGTTCTCTTCATATCTGGACTTATGGGAGCTTATAACAAGTGTCCTAATACCAATTAGCAACTTGCCCCTCCTGGATTTTCTGTTAGATTAGTCTGACAAGGATTGCATGGGGTATGAATATTTGTTTTTTTTTTAGTTTAACTTCCTCCAGCAGTAGAACACATGACACTTATTAGTTTGGATACATCATCAAGAGTAAGAATATATCGAGTAATCTATATCGCATTGCACTTCTTTCATCGTAAGCTTTACTTTGACACCAAATACATATTCATCTCCTCTGTCCAATGATCTTGCTAGGGAAATGTGAAGAGTTCAGGAATTCGATATAATGATAATGCTGATACGATATCCAGCATCACAATATTGCCGATATTTCGATATTGTGAATATCGATGACATCCCTATTAATTTTTAATAATCGTATATACAACCTGCCTCCCACGTCTACGTATATAAATAGACTAGTGCCATGGTTCATTTTCCAAGGAAGAAAGAAATATAAAAAAAGAACGGGGGTTCGGGGGTAGAGCCCCCGATATGTTAAATCTAATTCCATTTTTCATTACAGATTCAAATGTATTTACCATATTAAATATCCAATGAAGAGAAGGATAAACGAAAAACAGGGGTTTGGGGGCAGCGCCCCGACATATTCAATTATTTATGCTTCAGTTATTCAATAAGTGTTTATGATGATTTCATAGAAGGAAAAGACAGGAATAGAGGCTTGTGCCAGGGGCTTCGTTAGAAGAGAATAAGTCATGTAAATGATAGGAAAGGAAGGGAAGAACATAGGTAACCTGAAAACAGGTAATCTGCCAAAACATCCTGTTTCAACTCTCCTGTTGAATTGTCTCGGGAGTTTAGAAATCTTTTTGAATCATTGGACCTGGGGAATCGACGAACTTTCTCAGAGCCGGATTTATATTTTAGGGTGATCATCCTACACAAGGGTGTACTAGGATATTGCCCAAGCTCTACCCATGTGCGTATCCGTTGATTCCGCTTAGTTAACCCATAAATACAGTGGCGGATTTAGAGGGGGCGTGGGGGCGCCCGCCCCCCTTTTTCCCTGTACTTAAGTGTTTAACTAAATCGTTTTACCCTCGAATTTAGCCAAAATAAGGGGCTAAATGAGGGGTGCGCCTCCCCCCTTTTTTTTCAAAATCCTGGATCCGACCCTGTTAAAAATCATATTCAATTGATATTCATGTTTCATTTTTAAAGAAAAAAAATCTATTAATTTCACGGCTAGGTTTGGTATATTAGTGTTTCATGCTTGTGTTTTTATTGATTGTTCTTTCTAAAAAGTCAGGGGTTTTTGGGGTGAAAAACAGAGGCGTTTGGGCTATTCCAAGGTAGCGGATTGTCCAATAGGCGTGGCCATTGCTGAAGCTGATAACCAGCAGTTAGCACTGATAAAAGTTATCGGATGTGTACCACCTGCCCCCGAGAGGCCCACAGTGAATATTTGGTGTTATTTCGTTGACTGATAATTAAGCTAGCTACGTCTATCAGAATTCGGTCAATAGGAAAAAGGCTTTAAATCTATTTCCTCTTTATTCTACTGTAGCAAAACCTCACCTATAAGCCAAATTTGAGTTTAATGGGAAAAATTCGGCTTATATGAAAAATGAATGACCAAAAGAATTCGCCTTATAGGTGAGGTTTTACGGTAAGTGAGTTATGCTTCTGGTCAAGATGTAGGCCTATGTGAATGTAGAAGTGGCTGCGCCTGATTGGATCTTAAAGCATGGAATACATATATGCATAACACCTTAGGCCAAAAAGAAATTGTTTCAGGTATCCCGACCCTACCTAGAAAAACAGGGTCAACCCGAACTTTTTTTCTTCTTTTTTTTTTCTAAGAAAATATAAGTTTTTGGCCAAGTTTTTAGTCAATTTTAATCATCCCTGAGTCACCGTGACTTGCCCCCGAGTCACTGCATACCATATTGTCTACAACTGGTAGACAATGGGTCCTGATACTGATGTGCACTTGGAACACCCTCCAGGAGGAATGAGGACACACTGGAGGAGGTCTCCAAAGTCACTAGAAGAGGGATGTAAGATTCAGAAAAATGGCTGCAATTTATTTGGGAAGGGTCGTAAAGTAGAGGCTGGAGACCAGTTGGGAAAAGATGGAGGCAGTGCTGCCAAATGATGCTGGCCTCGCCAGCATAGAATCTTAATTGTCTGCGTAGGGCCTGAGGACGCAGGCCAGCATGGCCTGCCATGATCTCAGCTTTAAAATGAAAAGATTTTTCAAATCGGCCCATTAGAAGCCAAGATAGGGCAATTTTAGTAAGGCTCTTTCGTATTCAGATATTTTCCAAATTCTTTGTAGTTATATAAAGTTTATATGGGTACCTTAGATATCAATATTCATATGGCCTGCGTTAGATGAAAATGGCCTGCGTAAGATTCCATGATGCAGACCCTGGAGGACAAGTGTATGCCTACCGTAATCTCCCGCGTAGAAGGCACGTCTTCTACGCCAAACAAAATGCTGGTGGGTCTTATACGCGGGAGGGTAATTGCCTTTAGTTGGGGGTGTGCCTTATATGCGGGTTTTTCCAACATCTCAATTTGGAAAACACCCCAAAATAAGGCCCACCATGCTCCGATGACGGCTTGAACTCATAGAGCCCTCACCGCGGCAGACCGGGAGGTGTCGATGCGCTCGCCGGGAATAAGGCCCACCATGTGCCGATGACAGCTTGAACTCATAGCGCCAGCACCGCGGCAGACCAGGAGGTGTCGACGCGCTCGCCGGGAATAAGGCCGACCGTGTGCCGATGACAGCTTGAACTCATAGCGCCAGCAGCGCGGCAGCCCGGTCGCTGTAGATTTGCTCGGCGGGCAATACGCCGACCGTGTGCCGATGACAGCTTGAACTCATAGCGCCAGCAGCGCGGCAGACCAGTAGGTGTCAACGCGCTCGGCGGGTTCAAGCCGACCGTGTGCCGATAACAGCTTGAACTCATAGCGCCAGCAGCGCGGCAGACCAGGAGGTGTACAATAGTGGGAGGGGGGCGCCTTCTACGCGAAACACCCCCCTGTGAGTTGGGGGGCGCCTTATACGCGGGTTTTTCCAGAAAACGACCCAGAAGAGGTACGTGCGCCTTCTACGTGAAAAGGCAATCTCTGAGTTGGGGGGGCGCCTTCTACGCGAGCTGCGCCTTCTACGTGGGAGATTACGGTACTTTTCAGAATTTATTGGAAGTATTGGGTAAAACATGTCTCTAGACCGCCAACGTATTTTTGTCAAAATATTTCCATTTTGATACAGTAGATACCGTAATCTCCCGCATAGAAGACGCGTCCTCTACGCCAAACAAAATGCTGGGGGTCTTATAGGATTTTCTGAAGTTGGGGGTGCGTCTTATACGGGGGGTATTTTTACTATAGAAATGTACTGAATTTACAAAATTGGTACCTAAGAGGTGCGTCTTATACGCGAAAATGCATGTGCTGAGTTTGGGGTGCGTCTTATACGCGCAGCGCGTCTTCTACGCGGGAGCTTACAGTAGTTAAGATTTGGAATTCTGATGCACTGTGATCCAATCTTTTGATGTTTTTTTTCTATAGATCTTGTTATGGGTGTCCGGTCAGAATGTAGATGTCTTTAATTGTAGGGCTAAATCATAGGAATCCAAAAAAATCGATCCCAAATCAATTGCCCTCATGACCTCTGCCTGTTTTCCATATTTGTACAGAGCAGTTATTGAGGCACTTCATACATTGAGTAGTATACATGTAATTGGCTGCCTCCACAGACAGCACTACTCACACAATCCCCTTACTCCTTCGCACAAAAGTGCCATCTACATTGTGTTGTATTTTTTGGTGAAAGTTCTTGTCCCTCAACCTCAGTTGGAGGGGTGGTTTTCCGAAAAAAAATCCTTTGAAGCAGGGTCCACCAAGCATCGTCAGCCAGTCCGTCCGGACTGGCCTCCAATCTAAAAGTACCATCTACAGGTCACAAAGCATAATGACCACTCATGTATGTGTCGCACGGACACAAAGCTTTAAAATGGCATGCATATAACCAATCATTATTGTGGTAAAGTGATACTAAATAAGGGTTTAGGTTGAGAAGAGGGGAAAACACCTAATTGTCACTGTTTGGTGGTGCACTGTGAACATTTTTGGCGAAGATCTCGGCTAGGAGAGAAAACACCTAATTGTCACTGTTTGGCGGTGCACTGTGAACATTTTTGGCGAAGATCTCGGCTGGGAGAGAGCTGATCCCCAGCCCCTCGCCCCCTCTAACACACATTGTTAGGGAAGAACCCTCCTAGGATCTGTTGGAAAATATTAAGAAGAATGGCCTAGGATAGTTCAAGAATTGTCACAGGGGATCAGGATAGGCCTCTGTTACTGCTTCCGCATCCATGCTGCTACTGCTCCCACATGCAGGCATCTCAACAAACGGCAGTTTGGATAAGAGATTGTCAATGGCCATACAAACCTTTGGATCTGACAGCTCATGTTGAGTCATACATTTGTTAGCACTACGTCACTGTGGGTGCCTGGACCAATGAAGGTTGCAATACCTCTTCACTTCAGGATTATGAGTCACATGGTATTGTTAGATAATGCATATATTTAAAATGTGTATGATGACAAAGCCTGGCTTAAGAAACTCCAAACTTAATCCTATCTTGGCTTCTATTTGAACGATGAATTTTTTTTCGCTATTAGGAAGCTAAGATTATGGCGGGCCATCATAGCCTGCGTCCTAAGGCCCTATGGCGGCCATTAAGATTCTGCGCCAGCATTTCGGCAACACTGAAATTTCATGTTGATTGTGAATACCAGGTAAATAGTTATTCCCTGGTATTCTGAATAACTGTCTTGTTTGGTCTCGTCTTTTGACAGTACAAAAGACCTGGTCAATCACTGATCACGTAGCATGTGCTAAAAAGTGACATATTTGCAAAGGTAAAAGCTGTCATGTGGAGTGACATTTGCCTCTAATTGTGTATTCTTAGAAAAGTATAAGAGTGCAAACAACTATTTCTATGAAACGGATGTTCGCACACATCCCAAACATTTAACAGTCCATAATACCAAAGGTCATAAATAGGCTATATGGACTAATAAATACCATTTTACAGTAAGAAATTTGATTGAAATAAGAAAAAAGAAAGTTATTTTCCAGTAAGAAGTATGTGAGGGACAGGCCATGATATAGGAGTTCAGTCCACCTAGTAGAAATATGTGAACTCAATGGGTACAGCCTCACAGTATGAGTCCAGCCTTGTGCACAAGCTGGTGGTTTATGTCAGGAAGAAAGAAATATACCAAACAGCTGATATACACACACATACAGACTAGTCTAAGCTAAAACCCCAACATACACCGGCTGGTTAGCATAGGCACTAACTGGGATGTTCAACCTAGTGACCTTTCTATAGTGTGTCCCGAATCCAGTTCAGTATCCTCAGCCCGCTTGGCCTTGCAGTGTTTTTTTTTTTTTTTTTTGCATAGTTGACCCTTTTAGGGCCGCCTTATGCCTTAAAATCCATGTTCTTTTGATACTATCAAGGATGGTACAGTATCTGAGCTCCTTGATACTATGATGTACCAATGCAGTGCTGGCGATCACTCGCCAACTTAGCTTGGTGCATCATGGCTATGTGTGGGGAGTGTATCAACCCGGTAGGTTTGCAATTGATACATTAATGCAGCTCTGGTGAGTTGATTGACCAGAGCTGCTTCTTGCACCACGACTACCAAATGACGAGGTGCATTAATTCACTATGCGGTCTTCAGAGGATAAATCTAGAACACTAAGCGGACCAAGTGGCCCACGTTTTACACTAAACCTTTTGTAGTTTTGTTTGTTTCATACACATGAACAACGCGTGTATAACATGGACGGGGCCTTGTTGGGACAAGAGACAGTTTGTTTTCTCTGCTCAGGTGTTGGAAATCACTTTTCCTCAAGCAGGAATAATATAGTCACAAGGGAAATGGTGGAATGTCTCGTACACACGGTGATCTTTACTTATGTTTATGTAAAGCAATGGTGTTTACACTTGGCGAAAAGAACGATTTGAGAGCTAAAGCATGATGTATGCATCATTTCTCAGCTGAATACCATGGCATCTCATAATATGAAGCGTAGTCACAATACCCAGCATGCCAATCAAATTAAGGAAATGGTCTGGCGAAAGCTAAGCTTGACTGCTCAGATATTGCAGATAGGCCTACTTATAAATTGTAACTATTGGCTCTTCTGAGCTCATCTGACATTCATTTGGTCTAAATTGTGAGAGACTTTGTAAAGCTACCGTTGGGCCTTACTGATGACGTTAACATTTTTGGAAGAGTGTACTCCCTTTGCAATGAATAATGTAACATTTAGTAATAGACAACTAGATGGAGACATTTTAACACCCTTATAACAGAAAGGGGGTGTGGCTTTAGTAGATGGTAGGTCAAGGGGTTTGAGATTCTTATTTTATATAAGTATTGGATATAATCTGAAAAAAAAAACAGTTGGCATTTAGTTTCATATATTATGTGAATGTTTTAGAAGCCATCACCCATACAGTACTCCAGTGGCCTTATTTGCAGACGGGCAAACGTTGGGAGAGAGCTCCTGTCTACCCCGTCCCTCTCCACCACACCCACAGTGTCCTGTGAGATGTCTGCTGTATTCTGCTTTTTTTTTGTCTGCTGCACCTCATCTAGGGGAAGTTTATGTGTCTGGGACGGGAGGGAGTAGACTCGCTGCAGTCCCACCCCTCTTGTCTCCAATATATGTGACTATTGTGCGTAGGGAAATGTGAATGTTGAAAAAAAAGAGGATGAATTGAGAGTTATAGATGGGGGCAAGTCTAGATAGTCTTATAAAGAGTATAGACAGTTATATTATGCATTTCGGCCTTTGGAGATGTTCTGTTGGAAGATTAATGGTGGATGCTAGCTTAGATAATAGCTAAAGATAAACATACATGTTTTCTTGTAAAAAGTAAACATATGAATAAATAACGAGTAAAGAGGTAACATCAAACTAGTGCGAGAGGAAATGAAATTAGAAATACAACATTGAAGCTTCAGTCAAAAATGGATAAGAAATAGAAAATATTGTTATATCATAATAAGAGTTATGTGCCCATGATCTCAGTGCTCCATCTACCAAGTAATTATGCATGCTATAGAACTATTTTGCTATTCGACTACCGGGTATTTGGAGAAAATCTCTCTCTCTCTCTCTCTCACTCTCACTCTCACTCTCTCTCTCTCACTCTCTTCTTCATATAACTCAGCCAGCATGTATTAAGCTGTCGAGCTTAGTACTAATTGTCCTGTTCATCTATTCACAAAATGATGGTCGTAAATTGAGATCGTTGTCACAGATAGGGTATCTTTGAATGGTTCCGAATATATTTGGTTATGTTGATATTTAGAAGAAGAAAAAGGAGACCTAAAAGTTAGAATTCGCATGTGTAGTGGCAATCAATGGCTTATTCTATGTGAGTTATTATGCTAATGTGACAGTTTAAGGTACTACCATAATCTCCTGCCTATAAGACGGGTCTTGTATGCACGGTTTTAGTTCTCCCTGGATCTGGAAGGGGGAGGGGGCTTTAATTTGATATATTACACTCCCCCTAAGTCATAATATGATATTGGGTTAAGGGGGGTCCGGGGGGCCCTAGTTACAGATAGCATTTTGAATTTTGAAAATCCATTCAGTAGAAGAAAATTTATGAAGTTTTCTCTCTTTTTTTAGCACAATTCAAAACTCTAGGTGTGTCTTATACGCTCACTGCGTCTTATACGCAAGAGATTACGGTAATTGCTATCATTTGCTTGTTTGAAGATTCCTTTGTTATGAAAGTGGGCGGGCCTCCCTAGCCCACTTAAAAGGGTCTATTTCTCCTCTTTCCTATCCCCTCAGGATGTGTGTGGTGCACATATACGCGGGCACTGACACATTCCTCTGTGAAATTGTGTAATGTAGTTCTCGCCATGAATATGACCTTAGCTGTCGAAATGGCGTTAAACCTCTATTACTCACTCACTCACTCTCATGAAAGTGGGCATGTATAAGAGCTCAAATTCCTGGGTAACTTAATTGAATTCGGTTAACATTAATGTTATCTGCATGTAGGATTGAAAAAGACGTTGACTCAATGTTCTATTATTGACGTACAACTAGGGTAATACCGCTAAAAAAAAATGAAATATATGCGAATTCTGATGACTGATTGAAGCCAATAAAGAGAAAATAGCTTTATTTCATGGTAAGAACGTAGTCACGTGAGGTCTAGGGTCTAAAGCTATTTGTTGCAACTTGATATCATGACCTATTGAAAGAGTTATCACTACCGTAAACTCCCGCATATAAGACGCGTCCTCTATGCCAAACAAATGCCTTGTGCGTCTTATAGGATCTCTACAAGTTGGTGGTGCGTCTTATACTAGGGGTAATTTTACTATAGAAATGTACTAATCTTACAAATTTCAGTATTAAAATGTGCGTCTTATACGCGAAACAACCATTGACAAGTTAGGGGTGCATCTTATACGCGCAACGCGTCTTCTACGCGGGAGATTACGGTAATCTTTATCATGAAGTCGTGAATGGTGTGCGCTGCCGATACCCGTGGATGGTGGTAGGATTAAAGTACAACATGTGATTAGGCTGACCCCTGGGTGACCTGGCCATGACCTCACAACTGCTGACTCTACCTCAGACTGTTACATGTACACATATACTACAGTTGATAACACCCCACTATCCTAAACCTATGGCACACCTTGCATATAAATACATTTGTACGCGTAGTCCTACTCAAGAGTAGAAAGCAGATGGCTCTAATAATTATGTGGCCGGTCGACCTAGAATCAGAGGACCTTGGGTAATTTGACAAAAGACAGTTTGCGTGAATGATAGAAACATAGCTCAGCTGCTGGCAGTCTTACCTTTAATTCCCGGTGTATGATATGCATGTGCTATTCTCTGAAATGTTTTACACATTGGATGTAAGTTCTATTCGGAAAGGGCTTCCCTAGCCCACTTATAAGGGTCAGCATCTCCTCTTTCCTATCCCTCGGATGTGTGTGGTGCACATATGCGCAGGCACCAACACATTCCTCTGTGAAATTTTGTAATATAGTTCTTGCCGTGAATGCGACGAAATGGCGTTAAACATCTATTACCGTAATCTCCCGTGTATAAGACGCGTCCTCTATGCCAAACAAATGCCTTGTGCGTCTTATAGGATTTCTTCAAGTTGGGGGTGCGTCTTATACGCAGGGTTTTCCAACATCTCATTTGGGAAAATGCGCCGATGACAGCTTGAACTCATAGCGCCAGCACCGCGGCAGGCCGGGAGCTGTCGAAGCGCTCGGCGGGTTTGACGCCGACCGTGTGCCGATGACAGCTTGAACTCATAGAGCCTGCACCGCGGCAGACCGGTCGGTGTAGATTTGCTCGGCGGGTTTGACGCCGACCGTGTGCTGATGACAGCTTGAACTCATAGAGCCTGCACCGCGGCAGACCGGGAGGTGTCGACGGGCGCTCAGCGGGTTTGACGCCGACCGTGTGCCGGTGACAGCTTGAACTCATAGCGCCAAGCGCGGCAGCCCGGTCGCTGTAGATTTGCTCGGTGGGTTTGACGCCGACTGTGTGCTGATGACAGCTTGAACTCATATAGCCAGCAGCGCGGCAGCGGTGTACAGGCGCTCAGCGGGTTTGACGCCGACCGTGTCCGGTGACAGCTTGAACTCATAGCGCCAAGCGCGGCAGCCCGGTCGCTGTAGATTTGCTCGGCGGGTTTGACGCCGACTGTGTGCCGATGACAGCTTGAACTCATATAGCCAGCAGCGCGGCAGCGGTGTACAGGCGCTCAGCGGGTTTGATGCCGACCGTGTGCCGATGACAGCTTGAACTCATAGCACCAGCACCGCGGCAGACCGGTCGCTGTAGATATTTGCTCGGCGGGGAAAACGCCGACCGTGTGCCGATGACAGCTTGAACTCATAGAGCCTGGGGGTGGGGGGTGGGGCGGTGCGTCTTATACGCGAATCCCCCCCCTCCCCTTGGTGAGTTGGGGGGGGGGGCGTCTTGTACGGGTTTTTTTCTAAATATCGATCCAGGGAGGTTGGATGCGTCCTCTACGCGAACCAGCCTACCGTGAGTTTGGGGAGCGTCTTCTACATGCACCGCGTCTTCTACGCGGGAGATTACGGTACTCACTCTATTCGGAAAGCTAGAAATGTTTACAATACTAAAGGTGAGGAATATACAGATAAATTTGATACAAATGAGGGCCTTTTCTAGTATTACCAGGGATGCAATGTCGTGATGGAAGATCTGGCTTATGTGTTGAGAATTTACGGAACAGTAATCAAGGGAGAACACCCTCCGTGGGGGATTTTTAATTCCCCATTTGGCCACAAGGGGGCAATAAAGGGCAAAATTACTCTAAAATCATTATAAAAATACATTAAGCTAATTTCCGATGCAGAATTCAATGGTTTCATTTAAAATGCACCATTTTTGGTAGAAATGGCTCGTATTTGGATGGTAAAATGAACATTTTTCATGAGAAATCAACCTATATGCCTGTTCCTTGTTGCACAGCAACGATTCCAATAATCAAAATTTGCAGATTTTTATGCCAATTTTTGGGGATAATCACCAAAAACCCAAAACTGAAAAGAAATGGAAAATTCCTTCTAAATCAAAATCTACAATAAAATTTATCATATTGTATTTTTATGAAAAAGGCTGACTTATTGTGTTTTTAGACATTATTATGGTTTATAATGTATTTAGAGCTTAATCATCAATTTCAGATATGGATAACAACCTATTTTCAAGGAGGGGTTCTAACATAACTACTAGGAATTTTTAACCAAATGATGTCTCATCTTGAGATGAACTTTGATAATGAATTTCCCTGCAGAGGGGTGTTTCTGCTTGCCTGATCACATGTGTACATAAAAGCCACAATGGCACATCATATACTAGTCCTGTGCTCAAGTTCCACATTGACTTGTAATGGCTGAGCTACCGTAATATCTTGCCTATAAGGCGCACACTGAGTTGAAGGCAGTAGTAAAGGTGAAGCTGGGGCTAGATTTGGATCACTTTAGTACTGTTCTATATAGTATCATATCCTTCCATATATGGCACAACCCTGGGCAATCCAATAAGGCGCAGTAGGGCTCCATTCCCGCGTATGGGCCTCACACAGTATAACAATCGTACATACAAATAGTGTCATTGATACCCCCCAAATCGATACATTGTCATTTACGAAATATCGATAATGGCATCGATAGAATCATACATCCACCATAAAATATGGCTTCCAAAAGTTGAAAGAATTTTGTAGAAAGGAATTCCTATTAGAACAAGAGATATGGCCCAAAATGTCTGGTGATATGAAAAATATAAAGTATCAAAATGTTCAATAACAACAAAAGATATTTTCAATTGGCTAAATCTATTATCTAAGAGTGGGAATATACAATCGGCTCTAACTTTTCTTCTAATTGGATTTTTTTTGAAAATTCTTTCACTGGTAAAAGGCCCAGATCTAGGTCATTTTGGCCTGTATCTAAATAATCGATATAATCGAAATATCGAGACATAATGGTGACACTTGAAATTGGAATAAATTGGATATCAATGACACTCCTGAAGTCTGTGATACAAAGTACATGTAGATAATTGGATCCAGGTTTTCCATGGACAGAAGCAGTAGGATGATGCTTTTACCTTTTGATATCTGTTAATGGTCAGTTGAAAACATTGCACTACCTATATGCCCTTGCATGCCACATCCCATAAGGAGTTAATTTTGTCAATGCAGGATGGGGAGAACCCTGTGCTGATTACTCTGATTATACATGTAATACGTAGGAGATATCTCTCAGAACACAGGGCTCTAGATGTACCTTATCTCCCGCGTATAAGGCGCGTCTTATACGCGAGTCATATCGTGGATGGGTCTTATACGCGGGAGGCAGGCTGCCTTATATGCGGGGTACCCTCATTTTCTAATTCAAACTTGGCTCATATTTCTGGTGATATAATTTTTATAATGCCACGACTGAGGTGTGAACAAAAGTAGAACTCGACTGACATTCTATCGCCAATATTCTCCTCCATTTGAGCATTCTATCATCGTGGTGTCATGTTAGGGAATGAACATAAATTATGACATAATCTAAACATAGTTTATATATCTTTTATTAGTTATCGAAGTTCATCAGCATTATAAAAAAATCTCCTGCCAAAGGATAGTGCTGCCACCTGGTGTTATGTCCATCACATTATTATGATGACTTAATTTGTGAGTTTTTCTTTTATTATTAAATAAAACTATTCTGACATGCTAGGGTTGTCTTTCCCTCTAAATAGTTCCTAGAATTGACACCAGGCTCCAGCACTATGCAATTCCTATCAAATTGAGAGCATAGATGAACTGTAATGCATCAAAAAAAGATATTCAAACTGTGTTTGGATTATGTGATAAATTATGCTCATTCCCTAACATGACACCACAATGATAGAATGCACAATTGGAGGAAAAAAATGATGATAGAATGTTTGAGTCAAGTTCTACTTTTATTCACACCTCATTTGTGACATTCTAAATATCATATGATCAGCACCATACCAAACTTTTGAATAGCCGGGAGGCGTGGCACAGGCGGTAGCGTGTCCGCACAGGGGCTGTAAGGTTGTGAGTTCGGTTCCCGGCCCGGCCGGGGCAAAGTGGTGGTTCCAAACGTTGCCGTAAGGTGTCGTTTGAGTTCCTCCCTGCTCTGGCTAGGCTGTGCTGGAAAGTCTCTCAGCGGTCATGGCAGACAAATGGCTTAAAACAGGCCTGTCCATCTCTCACTGTGCCTATGTAGTGACGGATGTTAAAGAACCATTGTCTAGGTAAATGTGTAGGGGCATGCTTTCTATCTTCCCATAGATTCGGTCACCATCATCCCTCCTCCCCACTAGACTAGTGTCCGGGCACAACGTCACAAGGGTAATCTCACTTCGGTGTGGATACAACCCGCGGGACCTTTCACCCTTGAGTGTCGGCCGTAAGGAAGGCACGAGGTGAAATAAAATTTGATCAGCATCATCAAACTTTTGAAGAAACCCCATGTACAAAGATGTGCCTTGTACTTGAACTGTACTCCCCAAGTGAGGGGTGCGCCTTATACACAGAGTTTTAGAAAAATCATTCAGAGGAGGTTGATGCATCTTCTATGCAAACCAGCCTTCCCTGAGAGGGGGGTGCGCCTTCTCTGCGGGCTGCGCCTTCTACGCGAGAGACTACGGTAGTGCTCTAGATACAGCTGATCCTAATGTCCCCCCTGCCTGTACTTATTAATAAGTACATAGGACCTTATACACCTCGGTGACCTGAATGCTCCCTGCTGTTTGCTGAAACATACTTTGGCCATCAGTAGTATTGAACCGGTGCCTACTTGTAACTGTGCTAGCTTCCTACTGCCCTAACAATACATGTCCCCCATGCACTCAGTCAGGCCTCCAAACAGCAGCATGATGATACTCCAGTAAACTCATCCATTAAAAGATTTGGCCACTGCAACGCCTTCCCTTGGCAATCCCACCCTGTATGTATGATATATGTACAGACTTGCATGTTAAAGAATCGATCTGCCAATCACCACCTGTTTTCACCCTCACTCACAAGAGATCACCCTGTCTCTCCCATACAGATATTTGCTATATCAGGGGTGGAAGTCTTCAGGGTTTTCCCTGATTTCAGGTATTTTCAAGATCCGAAGTCCTATAGATTTGTATAAAAAAAAATCCGTATTTCAGGGGTTGTGAGAGGGCATTTCAGGGATTTTTGAGCTAACTTACTTTCATCCCTGTATATGGAATGTGATTGGAAATCTGAAACTCCCATCTGGTGGAGTTCAAGTGAACTAGTCCCCAGAACCTGGGAAGTAAGATCATCAGACATGGGCCTGCGGGCATATGCGGAGGACCAGTGTACCACCTATAAAGCTATGGGTATACTTGTCTCTGATTATGTTGTAATGATTATGATATAATGCCAGCAAATAGTATGCAGAAAGATGAAACATCTTGAGTGAATGGGGTTGTGGAGAGTCGAATCACCCCCCCCCCCCTCCCCGCCCTATCACCCCTACCCTGCTATGGGTGATGGGCCGACATCCATGGGGATTATCGACCCTGACCTCCAACCCCTAATCCATAGCCAGGATATGCAAAAGTATCGTTTCAATCCATGTTTCCATTACATGAATTTACCTTTGATATATGTTCAGAGTCGTGCATATTGGATAACCATAGTCTACTAAGTTTACAGCAGTTCTTGATCTCTTCTCATGTAATGATTCTATTCAAAAGACGAATGAGTATACATGTCTTTCTCCAACTGATGCAACCTTGAAAATGATGTTGTGTGACGCCACTCATAACCGCCATAACCATGGCAGTACTCTGTATTAAACTTACTGGTAGAAAGGAAACATTTTGGACGAGGCATTAGGTAGGTTCATCTACCGAGGCGTGAGAAGGATTACTGATACCTGTTCTGGGGCCCTTGGTGTACCTTCGCCTAGAGAAGTGTTTAGGTGCCATCCCGAATCGGTCCTTTAGCCTTCTTTTTCTTACCACTCTTGGACTGATAGACAGGACATTCTATCAAATTCAGTCCATCAAATTGTTTTTATCTTGTTCCTCAGGGTCTGAGCTCTTGGGGAAAGGGAATATAAATTTCTACATCATCTTGACTTTTATGGCCCATATCAATATTACTGCGGACAATGTTCCCGAAGTGTTCTTGGAACCTTTTCGATAAATCCCTTTCAGTTAAGTCCCAAATACTCTTTGCCAGAGCGAGTGCAGGACAAACAATATATCAAGTTCGAGCTTTCACAAGATACATTGTATTTGACAGGGTATTCTTTGCCTGTATTGTGAGAGGTGATTTTGCCACTGGTATAGAGGGTCACAGTAGTAACAAATTCTGCAAATGCATATGTTGTAACTTCTGCCCTTTCATCAAGGAACCCAAAACAAGTTTTCTAGGGTAACCCCTTCTCAGGAAATGATGTGTTGTAATGGGAATGTGTTGGATGAAGTCCTCATCTCATTTATTAATTCAACGAGATGTACTTATGTGATCTTAAAAGATAACTATGTTATTATACTAGTTCTGTATCAATAGATCTGCATCTTTGTACTACATGAATCTAATGATGGAAAAATAAGCTTCCTACCATTTTGTTTCTTACGTATCAGTTGAGGCAAAAGAAGTGTTCAATTTACTTTAGTACCAAGTGGATACAACGATTTTGCACTGATGCCTGTATGCACCTACATCATAGACACAGCTTCTTACTTTGATGTCAAACTCAATTTTGCCAATATGTTATTTACACTAAGGTGACGATATGAGGGTTTGGGGTCTGTTACACGAATGGAAATTGGTAGGTACATGGGTGGATACATGGGAAGGTACATGGACACATGGGGAGGTACATGAACACTTGGGGATACTTGGGGAGGCACATGGGCACATTGGAAGGTACATGGATTGACACATGGGGAGGTACATGGACACATAGGGAAGTACACGGACACATGGGGAGGTACACAGACACATGCAGAGGTACATGGACACATGGGGAGGTACATGGACACATGGGGAGGTACATGGACACATGGGGAGGTACACGGACACATAGGGAAGTACACGGACACATGGGGAGGTACACGGGCACATGGGGAGGTACACGGACACATGGGGAGGTACATGGACACATGGGGAGGTACATGGACACATGGGGAGGTACACGGGCACATAGGGAGGTACACGGGCACATGGGGAGGCACATGGACACATGGGGAGGTACATGGACACATGGGGAGGTACACGGACACATGGGGAGGTGCACGGACACATGGGGAGGTACATAGACAAATGGGGAGGTACACAGACACATAGGGAGGTACATAGACACATGGGGATGTACACAGACACATGGGGAGGTACATAGACACATGGGAAGGTACATAGACACATGGGGATGTATACAGACACATGGAGAGGTACATGGACACATGGGGAGGTACATGGACACATGAGGAGGTACACAGACACATGGGGAGATACACGGACACTTGGAGAGGTAGACAGCCTCATGGGGAGGTACATGGATTGACAAATGGGGAGGTACAATGACACATGGGAGTTACATGGACACATGGGGAGTCGTGCGGATAAGGGGGGAAATCTGAGATTTGCACCATTTGCAAATTAATTGAATTAATGCAATGTATCAATTACAGTATTGCGTGAAGCACACTCAATTGAATAAAAGGACACCTTCTGTAGATTGTTGTAGACATCATTACCTATACTTTGATACACATTTCGTCATGTTTATTGACATTAAAAGAATATTGGTTAATAATTGAATCTAAAAAGGCCAGAATGACGATGTCTTTTTACAGAAAACAAAAGTAAATATTCAGTGAACATAAGATATACACTAAACGATTACTAATGTTGCTTTCTCGGAAAGATGAGGTTAGTAAATCCTGCTAGAGTAAGGTTACAACATATCAGTGTGGATTGACTGATATAAATGAAATTGGAAATTCTGTATTATAAGATACGTCCATTACCATGAAAGTAGAGCTTTTGGTCACTCAAAAGAAAACTGGTTTCTAATCACCAATCCCTGAAAAATATGATGAGGGCGATTTATTTTTTTTTACCCTGGGCATATCGGGGCAAAAACTGCGTGGGGCAAGACCAAAATTTCGATCTTAGTACTTAAGAGTTTACTGATTGTAAAAAAAGTTGTGAAAATGCACTCGATCTCTAGTCCACTTCATTGCTGACATCTTTAGCTTTAATTTGATACCAAATATGCCCATGTATGTCTATTTTTACCATGATTTTTGACTAAGTTATGTAAAAAGAAGAAAAAATATTATTCAAAACACAATTTTATGATGCGCGCGGTGATGAGAAACCAGTTTTTTTAGAGGCCTTATCTAAAGGTTAAAATAATATCTAAATGATTTCTTGCTCTGCTATCTATTAGTAGGCTAAGTGCAATACTAACCCATCCAAATGCATATGGAGATGTTCAAAAACGTAGTAACGGACGTACGGCCCTCCCATCTCCCAGAATAGGGATTCATTTTTTCCACCTTGTCAATTCTATAATAATCATTTAGAATAAGATAGTGTCCCCTTCTGGAGTAGATTGGGTCATCATATCTATGAATCAATGTGTTCTCTGCAGACTCTGGTAAAAAGAAAGTATTTTCAACTTTTATTTTAGAGTACTTATTATTGGCACAGATTTTCACCCATAACTGACCCTGAACCATGTGTGCCTAAATGCACAACATCCATTCATTTAAGATCATAACTACTGGACTGCTGTCATAGTGTCCTGGGTGCTTACTAAGCGTCCTGGTGCCTTTGCGCAAGGACTTTGGCCTTAGTGTGGCAAATACAGTCAATATCTCCCGGGTCCCCCTTGCTATGCCCCACCATGTGTCGCTGGTGTCCATCTTCATCATGGATTAACTCGTTTAGCTCATCGTCTGTTGGCAGGTCGCTGGACGGCCGACTCCAGGTGTCTCACAGGAAAGGACTCCCTCACGTGATCTACAGTCGTCTGTGGCGCTGGCCCGATCTACAGAGTCATCATGAACTGAAGCCAACAGATAACTGCGAGTTTTCCTTCAACCAGAAACGAGACGAGGTCTGTGTCAACCCCTACCACTACACCCGCACCGAAGCACCACAGTCAGGTAAGGTTCAGTACACGTAATAACTGCTAGTATATGTCGGGTTTAACGCTTCAAGAAGTTAGTTCGAAAAAATGCCAAATTAGAGGTTACTGGCTTTTGGCTTCAGAATAGGAGTTTGAAGAGCAAAGGGGAGGCCTGCACAGTCCACTGATTGCCTCTATGTACCTTGCAATATACCTGCGCCCGCATATAGGTAGTGCAATGTTTTCGCATATATAAGTTTGTGGATTTGCCCAATTAAAGAAAAAATAAAAGTACTGGGGTGTAACTTCTGATCGTACCCATGGATCTTCAGAATTCATTTTAAAAAAACAACAAACACACACACCCAAAAAAACTACTAAAAACGCCTGAAACATAAATGGGCCCCATTCCCCTGACGGGGCCCCATTCCCCTGACGGGGTCTCCTAGATAATATTATGGCGTTGGGTTTATGATCATGATATGAATTATAACCTTGCATATACGGTAAGCCTCAATCTTGTACATAAGGAACATTCTGACTAGTACATCCATGTTGGGGTTTGTAGTTTTAATACTGTACCATAAATACTTAGATATAAGCCAACGCTGGACCCTGGGAATAATCTGTAAACCACACCGCGGGTATGTTTCATGTATTATAAGCGAAGGATTATGTACACTATTTTACAGTAGTAGTGTTACTGTTGTTACCATAGAACGATAGCACATGTAGAATGGTTAGATAGAACCATTCTCCTGCAATACAAACTTTGAGACGCTATTTGTAATCTAAAAGTAAACCAGGTTGGAAGTCATGTCATTTGATGCTCAGCTGTGTACAGATTGCATTACCGTGAAATAGAACTGACATCACCTACCCTGTATATGATAATCAGCTAATAGGGTAAAGGCACCCATTTCGGACGCCCCTGGACATCTAAGAGGTGACCATTTTCAGTGCTCAAATTTTGTCCCTTATAATTTTTTTGAATTCCACTTTCTATTGCACCAGTTAATACATGATACTTGACCATCAATACCTATAAAGAGCTTTTGATGAATCTCTCCAATACATATGGAGAAATGAATTGTACATACCTTGTTTTCAAAACATCAAATTGTACCTCAAGTCGGACAGCCCATGCCAGACATGACCCTACAGTTGGACACCATGTTATCTCATTGATATAGACACAATGGTTCACTTTATGTGGACGGATGAGGGGAAAGGATCCTCTGAGGTTAAATATGAAATTTAAAATTGATGTTTTCGGACAGCCCATGCCAGACATGACCCTACAGTTGGACACCATGTTATCTCATTGATATAGACACAATGGTTCACTATATGTGGACAGATGAGGGGAAAGGATCCTCTGAGGTTAAATATGAAATTAAAAATTGATGTTATCAGCTTTAAAATGAGGTATAACACTTGTAGATAGCCGTCTAGTCTTGGAGGTATTGCTTCACGAAAATGGAATGACATGACTGTATTAATACAGCCAATAAGCTCTATTATTCATTGTTTTAATTAAATCAGGCATCTAATTAGCATAATGATTTAAATAATCAATTAAAAATGACCATCTCTTTCCATACATTTTGACATGGCGTTGGATCTAGAAATGGTATCTTCATGCTTTTTCAGCGTATGAATCATTCTATCAGTTGACATTATTTTTTTTCTATTTGGAATAGAATTTTGGTTGCCATGGCAACATATTTCTCTGAAAACCCTTATTTAAGCTTACCTTCCAAATAATATACAGGAAGTGCCAGGTAAAAGAACAGTTTTGAGAAAACCACCTTTTTCTGTGTAAAAAGGTACATAAAAGCTATTTTTGGTCTATTTTTCATATAATTAGCCTTTGTAGCTACCCTAGTGGCAAAATCCAATACTAAAAATCCCGCAGGGACGACCCTTTCCCCTCTTATGCCCACAAATATGAAATATGCTAACAAGGCATATAACGCACAACACTAGGGTATCTAGGCTAGTACAATATTGCTCTCCAGGATGCTCTCAGATGTTTAATTTTGCATGACTGTAACTGGGCAGTCTGCAGACTCAGATAAACCTGACTTCCATGGTAAAACACAGAGTAGTGATCAGATCTAACTGTTAAGGATAGGTTAAACCAAGCACAGACTAGATATGCATGGCTAGGAGTAAATATATGTCATAAAGCATTCTCTATATGACCAAATATCCATTGTTAATTCAGAGAAATCATGATATAATTGTGTCCAGGAGAGGGTGTAATTAGTGTCCGAATCTAGGGGTAATCTGAAGGCAATATAAGAATAACTCCCACAATGTAATGTGAGGGATTTATTCAGGTTTACTGTGTCAAATTATCAGTGAAAATAAATATATTGCCATTGCTGTGTATAGGAATTCAATGAACATGAAGGTTAAGACACAAGAGATTGACAAATCAAACCAGGTTTTGCATTCACTTACCATTCTTCATGATGAGAATATAACAAAAACACCCTTGGTTCACACAGTTATATGAGCATGTATGAAGGGACTTATATTTTGTATGTTGTAATTGTTTGAGAGTAGGATAGATGAATTCTCATTTCTAATCAATGTGATACATAAAAGCTTCACATTGATTATGTAATTCAATCCAAAAGGTGTCCGACTGTAGGTTTCTGTCCGACTCAGGGTGCCTCTACCCTATTGTTCCAGATTCTCTATCAGAGATAGCCCAATTGGAACAAAACTACCGTATTTGACTAAACGCTTAAAAAAAATTCACTCCAGCAGTTTAGAGTTTCGTTTTATAACTCGAATACGATGGATGTGTCATGTGTACTGTTACCTGAACTACAGCATATCCAACGACATACCTCTAATCATGGAGTGTGTTAGATATGAGATACTAGTAAAATTGGTGTCCTCATTCTAAATCATCACATAATCAGAATTTATAACTAAAAAAAAAAAATGAATATACCCTATAAACACCCTAATGGTGTATTAAATGGAGATTATTTGCCAATCATGATAACTTAAGTAATAAGAATCTAGGACTGCGGGTGGACCGTACCTCACTATACACGTCTTGTGCAGTTTCCAAATAAACCACCAGCCGGCGCCCAGGGTGCTGCCTAGTGCTCGTGAACCCTTTCGAGGAGAAACGGTATGATCGGAAGTGTGTCCCTGGTACCGGCGAAAGTTCATTGCTCATATTTTACAAGCGAAAATGGCGCCACGTTAGCGCTTCTCCCCCAAAGACGTAACCCCTAGTGCTCCTCCTACTTCCCAGAGCTAATCGGATGGTGGCGCCCTCCCATAGCAGACTGTAGTACTTTTAACTGCGCAGTGCCAGAGATGATCCAGGTCATTTCATAGATCACGAAACTAGAGAAGGGGGGTAGTTGACTGTCCTTCACACCCTCTACAATCTTGTTGTGATCTGAAAATTGAATTCTCAGACAGATACTGGTAGATATTGTAATTTCGGTGGACAAGATACTAGGGTGTGTGTGTGTGCTTTAGGTGTTGCTTGAGTTAGCTCAGGACCCCCTTTAAACTAAAAGAGAGATTTTCACAGCATGATTAAGGCCGGGGGTTGAGTGAACACACATTTTATGTATTCATAGACCCTTTTGAGAGACTCTTATGTTATCGAGCAAAGGGTGGAGAATTACTTCTCTGTCCATCTGACGTCCAATGGACACTTAATATAGCCACATGAATCATGTATGCATGTTGACATAACGTCCTTCTGTAATGTAAAGCAGATAAATAACGCATGTGAAGAATGCCTCGAAACAGCTATGATCCATGTCTCTGCTGTTGACTGATCGATAAAAGCTTCTTTGATAAATAGACAACTCCAACAGGGGAGTTTTGTATGTCCCTGTTTCCTACTGTAAATATAATATGTATGCTCATCTATTGACCGTTCAACTTTGATCAACTCAGCTATCAGTTGGTTGTGGTTGTATTAAATAACTGATGAAATCCCCGGATGAAATCAGAATAAGCTACGAAAATGGTCAATTGGCAGCAACTTTCTGCTTTCAATATTATTGGTTGTACTGTTAAAGTGGCACTAGGAAGCAGAACAGAAATCTGCAGGGCATGCTAACTACACATGCTAACTACAACATCAGTACATTATACATTGTACCTGCATTGTGCGTTTTGTTATATGTACATTTATCTAGTAGATCTGACCCAAGACGCTTCTTTGATCAACCCCATTCCCTGGTCGATGCAGTGAATTGCTAGACAATTGTAAGAATGATTGCAATGTAATTTTGCATCATTGCATCTCCAAAAGTCAAAATATCTAATGATTCCATGAAGTACTTCCAGGTCACAAATACCATTGGTAATAAAAGTCATCCTCTGTATTCTAAAAGAATTGTGGTATAGACCTGGATCCCTCAAGCCTCCCTCACACTCTGATGCTTGATGTCATGTAATTCTTTTAATTTTTCTTTTCAAATCATATATTGCCCAGCCTCCACTCTTACATCGACCCATGTAAAAACCAAGGGGGGAACAGTTCGGCAGGGAATTATTATATCACTTTGGAACGGGAAAAAAAGATGAAGAAGCGTAGTATTACAATTTATAGGCTAGCAGCAGTAGCATCATTAGAACACGATGGTTGTAAATCTGGGCTGCAGTTGAGGGCGTTTATATGCGATAGAAACCTGAGTAATAAAAGTATCACATCCTAAGTACGTCTACTTTGACCTCCTGCTTTCTCTGACCCCCCCCCCTAACTTTCACCCCTACCCCTACCACACCCCTTCCGTGATGCGGCCACAAAAAAAGGCCGTCCATCAAGACCAGAGTGGCAGAGTCCCTTAGGAACCGGCCGTGACCTCATCAGGTGAGGAGAGGATGGTTTTAGCATCTCCACCGCAGGGAGCAAATGCAAGGGTGCAGACAACTGAATCTGAACACAAATTAATCAACTCTTTTCACTACATCAGTGTGTGGCCTGTAGCAGAAGCAGCCGCAGCCAAACCAGACACTGTTACATAAAAGCGTCCTGTGCTTGATACCGGTGTATTTCTAACCGTATTCACATTCTCCGACCGCCGGGTATGCACCATCATACCTTCCTCTCTCTATCCTCACCTGACACCCCCCCCCCCCCACACACACACACCTCCTCACCCCTACTACCCAACTTCTAATGCACTAAAGCCTACTGCTCCCCAACTACCCCATCCCTACCCCAACACACACACACACACACACACACACACACACACACACACACTGTCTATGTGTGGAGGCCCGAACGAGGTCAACGCGTCTGGCGGCGTCTGGGTAGAACGCAGGCTGGTGCAAGACGGCACCATCACCACGACTTTGAACTGCACTGAGGGTTAGAGCCTGTAATACATTACACACATACATACTACCATCAGACATCAGCATCTTGGCTACTACAATCAGCACACAAAGACAAGTTTGCCTAGGAGTGGTTGTGGTCATTACTGTCAGTGACACCAGTCTCACGCCCTCCCACCACACCTCACGTCCCTCCCTCCCCAACTCGGCCTCCTCCCTCCCTCGCCGTCGTTGTCCAAGGACAGGGTCAGTTTCAGGGGGTGGCTGGATTCTGCTGCGTCACGCCCATGTCTGTCCGTGTGTCTGCTGTTGTTGGAAAAGACCTGCTGAGGTCGTTGTCATAAGGAGAGGTCAGGAAACACAAGGAGGAGCTGGCCCACAGTGACAGAGCTGGAGGAGCAGACAGAGTAAGACCGAGTCACGAGACCTAGTCATACTATTCTTACTACGTGTGCTACTGATGCATCAAGTTCAAGTTGACTGCATCGCTGTGACTAGACAACACATCGATGTAACTGACAGATGGATGCTCTAAGTCAAGTCACAGTATATGGCTGTCACCAAAGAACTTAAAACACCAAGACAATGATCGTGTGGTGCTGTCAGCACAACTAATCGGATTGACAGCACTAAGTCCTTACTTATGTCAGCCTGTTTTCGTGATTTTTGCATGACTGTGGCATGCCTAATATACACTAGGCAGTGCCTAGAAAGCTGTCACATCCATACTGTCAAAACAACACATGACATCTGAGATTGAACTGGATTGAATTCTCATTTAAATATACCGCACACATTAGTACATAAGACACAGCGGGAGCAGCAGCAGCAGCAGCAGCAGCCAAGACTGCAAGTGCAAGCAAGCAGCAGCAGCACTACCAACCTCACCCTGGCCACACACAACACACAGCTGCCTGCTTTAAATCATGTTGACGATATGTGCCCGGTCACAGGAAAAAAAGGCTGATACTGTTAAAGAGCATACATGTCCTACTTAGATTACTAAGACTTACCAATATTGAGAATCAGTACTTTAATATATGCCGTCAGTCACTGACACTTCCCATTATTTCAATATTTGCTTACATAAAATTCCATGTCAGCCAGGTGTATCTGATATACATGTATAGTGCATAGACCTCAAATACTTGAGACAATCCATCTAGTTCAAGGAGTCCCAAGAACTTAATGTGCCACTTTAAAGTTGTCTCACTACTAATAAGGAACTACTGTTAACAGTACAGAGTGAGGTACACTGATTACACCTGTGGTGACATCAGTCTGATCAGAGGTATTGATTGCCATATAGATTAGTGACAATCACCCGGCGAAATTGCAGCAAAAGTGGAAGGTAGTCGTGAGGAGAGCGGCAGGGGAGGGTCACGGCAGGGGAAACGGGGGGCAGGTGCCCGTCCGACCGTGGCCACTGACCTGCCACGCCTCCTAGCGGCTGCCCGCCGGGCTGTTTCAGCCAGCTTCATGGCGTCTTCTCCTACATCCCCAACTTCTACATCCAACATCAGCAATCGACAGCAGCAGCAAAGAGGTGAGCTTGGCTGAGACATATATGAAAGTATAATTAAGTGTTCAACAAACAAAGTACCAGGGACAATTAGGCAACAAGGCATTGAGGAAGCTGGCAGGTGTCCGCCATAAGTCATAACAACAGGAAGTTTTGGCAAATATCATAATCAGTGGTTGCTGTCTGTAAGCTGGTGGTCATGGCATTGAGCAGATACCACAAGAAAGGTGGCAGGCATTGGTTGAAACACGGAATAAATGTCCTGTGGGTCATGGCAGGTAGTAGAGGGACCCATGGACACGATATTGGTCATTGCAGGAGCAAAGGTCACCATTGGGAATATGTAAATGAAAGCAGGGAGCAGTGCCATTTTAAGAAATGTGTTGTCATCAGAGTGAGGAAAAGAGGGGGCGATCCTGTGCAGTGGTACATGTACATTTAGGCATACCTGGGTAGTAGGGGAGTGAGGGGCATGCTCATGATCTTAAATCTGTGCCATGTGGCACTTTTATCAGTGTATCTGATGCCTTGAGGATACAGGGCACACATTGGTCTACATTTGTGACCATCCTCCATTTTTCTATCTTTATTAGAATTGTTACTGCTCACACCCTGGAGGAGTGAGCAGTTCAAACTGACATTAAAAATTGATATGGTTTATTTGGAGGTAGGCACATCTGAAAGCTTCATGTTTTAGCTGAAAAAAGTTAATATATGCTAGATTGTATTCCCAGTAGTTATGAACGGATTTCAGGTTATGTAGGGGCATATCTATGTCTAGATCACTGATTTACATGATATTTTTATGTTATGTCAACAGGTAGCCATAGTGCAGTTGATATGTCAAAAGTTTATAGAAAGAAATTATAGGATTCAGAAAATGTATACTTTAGCATGTTTTCACTCTATTTATACAAATCTACTGTACAGCTGCAGCACCACTCAGTGCAGCATCTCATTGTCTTCTCAAATTTTTTACCTGGCCGGAAGTGGACTGACGTCATACCGCCCCATAAACATTTCATTCCCTGAGAGACCCATCCAGCCACATTCCCCGGATAACCCCCCAAGTACAGTTGGTTAACATGGCCTATAGAACACATTTCCCGCCTTTCAGATGAGATCTCATCTGAATAATAATCTTCCATGTAAGTTTCCATAAGTTTCAGATGATCTCATCTGAATGTAATTCAAATTCAGATGAGATCTGGCATATATCCTTGATCGGGGGCTCTGCCCCCCAACCCCCGTTTGGCCAGTCACCCCGGGAACGCGATTGCCAGTAAAAAAAGAGAAACAGAGAGGGGAACAATAATTATTTGGGGAGACACAGAAGGGGTGGAAAGAGCCAACTGAGGATGAAGAAGGAACTAAAGGCGACATCTAGCGGAAGGAGAGGGAAACAGGGCCAGGTTAAATCTGCAAGAAGTGACCCTTTTGCGCCACTGTGTGTATAGAACGACCACTTTCTGGCTGCAGTTTGTATGGGAGATTTTTCACAGAAAACGCCTGACTTTACCACATATTTCCCTAAATATCTCAGAAACTAGAAAAGATGTTAACATGGGGTTTGTGGCATTGTTTTTTTAACCTTTCTATTGAGGGGTCTTAGTTTTTTGTTGCACGATTATTTCTATTAGGGGGTAAACACCCTACATGGTGGGGAGCAGTGGTCACCAAAAGGAAGGTGTGTGTCATGGTGGGGAGCAGTGGTCACCAAGAGGAATGTGTGGGTCATGGTAGGGAGCAGTGGTCACCAAGAGGAAGGTGTGGGTCATGGTGGGGAGCAGTGGTCACCAAGAGGAAGGTGTGGGTCATGGTGGGGAGCAGTGGTCACCAAGAGGAAGGTGAGCAATGAGAAGGAAGGTGCTCAACCTGTCTTGTGGCGTGAGAGTCCGAAAAAGTTCCCTCTCTCCACAAAAAAAAAATGTATATAATAATAGAGGTGACGGAGTACAGTTTTACAGCTGCACGCTAAGTAGAATAGAATAGCTGCAGTCTGTAAAGTTGCTCATGTAGAAAGATTGGTCTACATGTATTTGCATGATAAAGCGTTTCACTTTGGCATTAAAGGCTTCGGCAAGTTGAAAAGCCAGGCATTGTTATGACGCCATAACATCAGCAAGTCCTGTAATTTACTTTATGGGATAAATCTTTTAGAAAGTTTGACTCCCAAAAAATGATCAAGAAACAACTATTTATATGATATGAGGGCGTTCATGCGACAATCTTCTTTACGTTGATACATTATATCAGCATTAATGTTTAATAGTATGTATCAGGACAAATTTTGAAAAATGGGGCGTAGTTGTTAGCTTCCACACAGATAGAAGAAGAAGACATGTCTGCTGTACCACGTTTGATCGTATTGATTATTATTACGTCAACCGCTGATTAAATCTATAAA
Source organism: Acholoe squamosa (assembly GCA_949317995.1). Lineage (NCBI taxonomy): Eukaryota > Metazoa > Annelida > Polychaeta > Phyllodocida > Polynoidae > Acholoe > Acholoe squamosa. The sequence goes on along the minus strand of OX439036.1, from coordinate 59,549,425 downwards.
TGAAACATGACTCATTTGATTACAGAGTCGCGACTTCCTCCTCCCTGTACTTAATAGAATTGGCAACAACAGTAGCGGAACCGGGGGGAAGGGGGCTCCCCCGCCCCACCTAAGAAAATGAAGGGACGCAGGAAGACAAGAGGAATAGAGTGGGAGGGTAAAAGATAGAAAAAGGGGATGAGAAATATTTTTAGGTTTAATCAATCACAGCTACATCTAGGATAAACACTTTGTAGTAGCTATATATATATGACTTGTCGTTTTGCAATAAAGAGGGCCGTATTTCAGTTTAAAAGTAATATTTTAAACTGGTTTTGGGCAGCAACCCATACAATGACCATTCTATCTAATCGTATAATATTGTCTTCTTCAATCAAAGAGGACCGCCTAGTCCATCTTTCATGGTAATATAACATACAACATAAGATAACATTAAACTTGCCGCCCCCCACCCTACACAATCATCCACAACTGGTCTTAGAATTCAAAATTCCTAAAAAAAAATTCCTTGTCTTTTAGTGGGATTTCAATATCTCCGTAAGTTGATTATGCCTTCAAAATGAACTTGGGAATAGCTTTTATGGCTCTAAAAGCCCACTGCTTTGCAGATAGATTAATTAAGAAATGATTGGCATATCAAACAGATGCGAACTGGAATTCAATATAAACAGAAATACAAATTACCAGCAAGCTCTCATTATATTATATCAGCAAATGTATTCTTGATCTTGCATCATGGATGATACCTTAGTTAATACTGTACGTAATATGAAAATGACTGGCTGCTCCGCCTTCCTCCCCCTGTGGAGTGGGGACCTTCATGTGAGGGCATGGAGGAGCAGAATAACTTCATTGGGAGTCCACGAAGGAGGAATTCTCCTTCCATTCTACCAGTGGGCATATCAGATTCGTAAAAGGCACCAAACTTGGGGTTTCTTGTGGCTTGGGGTGAGCATGTGGGCAGCTGGTGTCCATATGCGTGGGCCCGGGTCTACATGCTTGTCTTTTGCCATGGGATTTCCCCTCAGTGAACCATGTCTGAGTGATCAAAAGCCGTGGTTTGTCTGGCCCTGCCTATGGCACCAGGCAAATAAAAGAACACTTGCTATCCTTCAAAAAGAGTAGGGGAATGAAGCCCTGATAGTGCTTTTCTCCCTCACCCCTCCTCATAGATTCAGTCATTCATCTCATAGATTATGTCATCCATAGATACGGTCGCTGCTTTGTCAGGCAAGCAGCATATAAATACCTGTCTTAAGAGAAAAGAAAGGACTTCATGTCCGAAATCGAATGTCTGAGTTCCTCGATGGCCCCTGGACATAAAACTAAACAAACAAACTCCGCCTTCCATATCCATTTGCAACAGGATACAGACACTTGTGAGATTCGTGTACTTAATAAACTCAATTTAATAGTTATCTCTTTAGTGTCAAATGAGCATCGAGACTATGCTTTTTAGGGAGTGATCATTCTTTTAACAACAGGGGGGGGGCTGGTGGGTTTACGCTCTGACGCGCAAAAAAAATTTCGGCCCCCCCCCTAGAGGGGGGAAAAAATTTTTGACCCCCCCTCCCGTAAGGGGCGAAAATCGTGCGCGAACGTGCCCTTTTAAACTATAGAAATGCACAGGGTTTTCCACTGACAAATATTATTTTGATCACCCCATCAGAGGTGTCGAAAAAAATTCTGACCCCCCTAAAACCCACCAGTCCCCCCCCCCTGTTGTTAAAAAATGATCACTCCCTTATGACATTCTGTTATATTTCCCAATTAACTCGGAACGCTGAGTTTTAAGAGACTGGGCAGGCAAAACTTTTAAGACCGGAAGTGAACATTTTTTGAGAAGAAGTTGTTGACTTTGAGCTCAAATTACATGAAAACCATTAAATATGAGATGAAATTAAACCGTCATGTGATAGAGTACATATTCAGGATCATGGAGGTGTAACATTTACCTCTTATAAGATTCTAATCTTTGTAAAATTTAGGTTTGAAAAAAAAAGTAGGTCACCTGAAATCCAACTTAGACGCTTGGTGCACTTAATGCTTTTCTATGGAGGTTTCATTTTGGGTGTCAGGTCTGGGTGTCACGTACGTGGTGCTATAATCCTCTGTTATAAGATTTGTGTTCATCTCGGAAAGTTTTTGCCAAAAATCGTCCGAGCGGCTGAACTTTTACGACATTCCAATTGCGTCTTACTTCATTACAAACATGGCGGTTATTGAATTAAATTTGATAACATGTTACTAAAGTATAGGGAGAAGAAGATGGATCCATGCAAAAGAGACATAATAAATATAATTTGAAATTATTTGAGAAAATTTGCCACAGTAGTACAACATAGCCTGCCAAATGATGACAAAGAAAACAAAATGGCGGGTGCGAGTAGAGTGCGCAATACATATGGAGTAGGTTTCTTCTTTGCTGTCACTATAGTGTCAAAAAGGTTGACATTTCTCTCTGTATACACATTAAAAATATAACAATTAATTCGACATAGCCGGTTGACGGCAAAATCCAACATGGCGGGCGCGCAATAAACCTGTTAGTCTTTCGCATTGCTGTCACTATAGTGTCAAAATGGCCAGACCAAAGCTTTCCGAGTTACCTATGGTATCAATCGCTTAAACACTCGTTTATTTACCTAATTATTCAAATTCAGCAGTCGATGATTTCCATCAATTCTATCATCAAAAGTGGGCACCCTTTCACCTAGAAAGAGCAAATACCACCATAACTGTTGACTCAATCGATTAGTGTAATTTGATGCCCTTGATTCAATGCCTACCCACTTTCAAATTTTAGACCAATAATCTTTGTACACACCTTTCAGTGCGGCCCTGCAAACCTCCAGTCTAGTACTGCAACCTGTATCTTGGTTGGACATCAAGATGAAACGTATATTCGGGGGGGGGGGTCCATAGAATTTAATGATGTGTGCCAGGTGGGATGAGGGGGTCCATGCTTTCTATATATGAATATATTGACAAATGTGCACAAGAACATAAAAGTATTGGGAGAGGGAGGGGCAAAAAAATGGGTAAATAAAGCCCCAAGTCCCAAACGAGGTCTTAAAAAACATTACTTTTAAATAGCACCCACTGTTTGCACTGTGTGACGGATGTATTTTGAGATAGGTAAAATCTCCGTGAGACAAACATCAGAAATACAACCATTGATGAGAACAAAGTATGAATGAAAAAAAGTATGAGAGAATCACACCATACTCTTATCAGCCATATAACAATTTTTGATATCATTCTTCGAGCGAGTTTATCGGTGTAGATCACAGATCAAACAACAAGTGCATCAGCTTTCCATGGATAAAATCAAGGGCTTTTGATAAACATGTTTACAGATGTTAAACAATGGCGAGTCAGTTCTAGCCACAACAGGAATCCATTTGGAACCTAACTCATCATGCCTGTACCACCACGCAAACAAGTTGGAATGGACGTTTTCAAAAGACCCCGTTTTCAAAAGACCCCCTCCCCCTTATATGACTCATTGTTGCTAGTTGTGACAACCGTTTCAACACATCATAAAATGATATGGATGTTATCAGTCATTAGTGTAAAGTGTATCCTTTTTTCCAGTATAATGTCTCACCCTGTAATGTGGTATTAACTACGTTTCTAGATAGAGTGCAAACACAGTGAAATATTTTTCATTGTTCTCCTCGCGGTGTGTCTGCCCAAAGTCAAGTCCAGTGATGCAAAGATATTTCATTGAGTAGTCGCTATCGGGTAATCAGATACTACCGGTGGTGATCGCGGGGTAGATAGATGCAATTTTCATTTATTAAATTTTTAGGGGGGGGGAGGTGAATGAAGGGACTTGGCAACTTAGCTAGAATCGAAGAGTTGATCTTAAAATAGGATTTTGTATACCTGCCCATGAGAAGTATATGAGGAATTACTACATGAACCAACTGTCATACCTGTACACTACAGTAAATCTCCAGGTTCTCATTGCAGTTCGATGGAAATAGAAAGAAGAATGCAAATTTGGTGTAATTATCGTCTTCAAATTACACCGCCTTGTAATTTCTTCAATACATTGTAAAATGGGGGGGGGGGGGATTTCAAAGCAGTCTGAAACACTACGTTGAGAGGACAATTTGAGCCTATTTGTGCAGTCTGGGTTGGCTTGCGTCTATCTCATCTGTCAGTTGAACAGTTGCTCTGGTGACAAGGTGTCAAATGTCACTTTCCTTCAATGGGTTCATGAAACAATTGAGGAGGCATGAATGAGCATACAAAAGGGGGGAAAAAAATACACAAATGAAAGGGTTCTTGCTGGAAGAACTAAGTAGATAGCAAATAATATGGTATATATAAATAACTTGACCCCTATCTATTGAACATGGTGTAACATATTGATTATACATTGGGTGGTACCCAATTCGGCAGAATATCATTAAGAATAGTATGTCTGTAAGAAGTCAGACGCTAAAAGTTAACGGGAGGCACATCTCTACCTTACATTCCACCTTGGCCGTTTGGCCCATGGTCCTAGTGGCCTCAATGGCTTCGCTCACCTCAGGCTCAGAACCATGTCTACATGTTATATTTGTGTATATACATGCACATACTATATAACTTGTGTCTGTTCTGTGTAATGCAATATAGGCCTTTACCATCTTGACAGCAAGAGTGTTTACAGGAGTATGATCATATCATAGAATATGACTTAGGATGAATCAATTCATTCGCCAGCAAGGCAATCCCCTGTTTCATTTTGAAGCCCCTAAAATGGGGTTGGTATGAGCACCTCTTTTCACACAAAACCTCCCATCATCCTCCATGGAGTCTTGGTATGAATATATTTATATGGTGTGAAAGATAAATGTAAATTAACCCAGACCACACTCCTGATTTCTTTGCCCAAAAGTCCTCAGCCAATTTTTAAAAAATGACCCAGACTCATTTTTTAACATTTATTCGCACTAAAAACCAATGGCACAGCGCTTCTGGATTTTTTTGCAAATAAATTAATTTTATTTTGCCCAAAAAATAACATTATTTTACTGCAGAGGCGAAGGTACCGCAAAATTATTTTTCTACATCAGTAGGCCTACCCATGGTGTAGAAATAATTTTTATTTCAAAGCAGTCTGAAGATCCCCTAAGGTGAAACCGCCCAGTTCCTCTAATTAATCCCCAGGGATAAGGAACCAATCAGAGGACCCGGTACTTGCCGTCTTGGCAACTGTTCCTCCACAAATAAACCATAGCAACACAACCTTGCTGTGATTGGTCAACAGTGGTCACATGACAGGCACTATAAAAGGGCACTTTTCCAAAAAAGGTGTCAGTCCAGCGGTAACTGCGATCCAATGCACAAGTACCCCGTATAAGCTTGGTGTGAAAGATTGACATGGAGTTTGGTTTCTAGTTATACATGTACGTTAGTCGTCACGCGTGCTCATGCCAAGTCGTTTCCCCAGACAGCTGATGATCATGGTGTTCCATCTTTTACATCTAAACCTAACACAGTTGAAAATGAGAAGTAGGGGGGGGGGGCAAGGAGATAGTCTGGTCTCGATTAGACAGATGCAGGAATCGACTGCTTTGTCCCCTCCCCCGCACTTCCTGTATCAACTGACACCATCTTCGTTGCCAGAATTGAAAATCAGCCCCTATGCACTGATTTTTGAGAAAAAAGCACCCTATTTTCTATTCTCTCTGGTCTCAAAGATGACGCATTGGTTAGGTTTACTTGACTCAATATTGGATGTATGGTACCATGATTTGTTCCATAATCATCACTACTCACCCCCCCCCCCCACCACCCCTTATTAACCCGAAAGGGTTAGAGCCGAGGTAAGCTTTTAAGACACTACTAACAGTGGGAAAAATGAAGACACTTTTGGCACATGTTAAATCCCATAGGAGGTGCGAATTGTTCAATTTTTCCACCCTTTTGGGCAGAGGTAGTGCAGAAAAATTGATGAATGTTGATGAATATAAGATGTGTGGGATACTGACCATATATTTTTTTAGAAAGCCACAAATAAGGTGTGAAGAAAAATAGAACTTAACCCTAACATTGTATCAGCATTTCATCAATGTTGTGGCATGTTAGGGAATGAACATAAATCATAACATCATCTACACATAGTTTGTGTATATCTTTTTGAGCCATCTAAATTCACCTAGATTCTCAAAAATATAGAAATTGTCTAGTAGTGTCACCTAGTATTAATTCCAGGAATCATTTAAAGACACAACACCAGGTGACAGCAGCACTATACTATACAAGGAAGCTTTTTATAATGCTGCACATCTGAGTAAAACATGCCTTATACACTGGAGATAGTAATTCTGATTAATGTGGAGTGCATAAACCTGTGTATTGGTTGGATAGGCCCTTATTTAAGACCTGTTGACATGATGGAGGGCTTAACTCACCAAGAGAGAAGTTATTGGCCGATGAGAATGTGAGTGATAATGGTGTATTTGTCCATAAGCTTAAGCATTGATAATGGCTATGCTCACCAAACCAAGTTAGTTAGGTTTTGCTTTAGAGTCAGAAAAGCTGGTTTTGTGTTGCCCTGGTTACCAAAAGATTCCTTCATAAACAAAACTTTTTGAGGACCCTCAATCATAATTTGTCCCCAGATTCTACCTAAAACCCATATTTTATTTGTATTTTGGGCCATTTGGGACAGTGGTTAACCCGGAAGTCGTCCGATTTAGGGTGGTGACACCATAAAAGAAGAGATTAGATGCCCTTTCAGGCTACCTGCATTGCACAATGCTATTCTATATTTTATTTATTCACAGACTCCGCTTGGAAACATGACCCTAATATCTTTTGAAAAACGGGACATGCAGACCTTGATAAATTAGACCTTATATCAGTGGAAACGCGGATGGTGTCCAACAGACGTGGAGGTGGGGGGGGGGGGCTGTTTGAACCGTCGGTCAACGCTGCCCAGGGACCCTCACCCTCCCACTGCCACTACTACTATACTAAAGCAGCCATTTCACCCCTATCCTCTCACCACTCACTTCCTCTGCCTTCCAATAACAACAACACCAGCTACTCTGCTACACTAGATCAACGGTGTATTGGCAAGGCTTGTAGGAGTCAGGAAAAATCCCATGCATATTTTTGAGAAAGCTTAAAAATCTTTTTATTTTTTTTATTCAAATCCACAAATTCATATCTAAAAGTGGTCAGGTTTTTTTTCAAACCTCCTCAATATGTAAACCGTAGATAAGAAACATAATTGTTGCAGCAAATTCAAAACTGACTGGTCCCATGCAAATTTCTAAACATTTTGGGGCATTGAAAAAAAACAATAACTTTTAACACACAGTAAGGGGGCACCCAATTGAAGACTTACAAGAGAAACCTTATGGGGAGTTGATCGTCTAGTCATGTGACTGGGAGATATTCTGATATTTTCCTAGAGCAGGGAGCACCGATACATCTAGGTCCTACTCAGCCCCTATCACAATTGTCATGGAGCAGTGGTAGCACACCACCTATATATCAGAACATCCTGGTTGTCTAGTTTCTAAGAACGCTTTTCAATATGTCTTTCAATGTTTGCCCATCATTAGGAAATTCCTTATATTTTTCGAGCTTTTTTTTTTAAATCTTTTATTACCAAAAAAAAAAAAGAGTAATAGAAAAACGGTACAAATCCCCAGAGGCTTCTAGGCTGTATTTTCCCACAAACGAGTCATCGATTTTCAAGCCCGGGGATTGGCCTTTTGCTGTTTCCTTAGTTAGGGCTGCGGCTTACATGGATTATGCTTGGGGTTTCTATGGTAGAAGTCTGAGATAGTGCAGAGTAGTTACCATAACGTGATTTTACAATGAGAATATTAAATACCAAGTGGCCAAAATTCGTTTTATGGCCACGCGCGACCCTATGCAATGACGGGCTATAATCACTGAAACGTGTAGGACTAGGTACAACAATACACCTCTTAGTATTTGTCCTGTTTGACCATCATATCAGGCATTAAATCAGCTGCAGTCTTGTCAGTCTCGCCCAGTGGCCACAGACAGAGTATACTTGTGCTCTGCTGCTGAGCCTCCCACCACCAGCACCACCACATCTCTGGTGGTGCTGTATGTGGTGGCAGCGCTCAGCAGCAGCACCACTGGGTCCGGGAGTAGGTAACGGCAGGAGGCCATAGGCGGGTTGTGTTGTGGTGCTGTTGGTGGTGGTGAAGGTGGTGGCGGTGGTGTATAGTGGTGAGGTGAGGGATTCTACCTTTGAGTTCGCCGCCGCCGGCCAGAGGGACTGACACACACGGGGCAGTTGTAGTCAGGATCCAAGTGTCTGTTTGCCGGCCTGTGACCGTCCTGGTTAGGGATCACCCACCAACTCCAGTGTCTGTGTGCTGGAGCCTGGAGGAGGATACACCAGTAGGCAGGATCTATCATGTAATGCACTAAGGAGGAGTGTACGAATTAAGAGGCTGGCTGTCCAGGTTGCTTTGACGTCGTCGTCGTCCTTTTTTTTCTTGCCTCCTCCCCCTCTCCTGCTGCTGCAACTGCTCCTGGCTTGCGGTTGTTGACGCCCACGAGTTACCCCCCCCCCCCCCCGACACCGTCCCAAAGTGCCCCGCACCGGGATGCTTTCATGAGAGACAGAGGTAGGGATACAGAACGAGATCGAGAGTGGTGAACGGCTGAAACTTGGGTGTTTATGAATAGACGCCCATCAGCCACTCTGCAATGTCAAACAAGATATAAAAGGGAAGAACTCCTCATCCATCACAACCAGAAGTATAAGATCGTCCATCGTCGATTTTTACCGGAAGTAAGGGTTAAAAATCGGAAGTTAAAGATAAGAGCCGGAAGTAAAAGATAAGAGCCGGAAGTAAGAAATCGGAAAGTAGGGTGACGCCGCCGCCGCATCCCCCATCGGAAGTAGAGGTCGTGACCGGAAGTGGTTGCTCTTCTTCGTCGGTCCTTGTCGCAGGGTCGCCGTGGCGGGGCGCGGCCGGCGGTGGGGGTGGCTGCGGTCGGCGCCTGTTGTAATGATGCCTGGACGTCCGCGCGGCTTCGCCCGATTTTCCGGTGCAGGCCGACGCCCACCCGACTCAAGGGGCGGCAACAGCAACTCAGGTATACAGCGATTACATGTTCTACTGTGTCGTGTCTGCACCGTGTTCTCCTGTGTATATTGTTATGTGTTGATGGCCAGTTTGGAAGTGCATGACAACGTGTGGTGGATGGCCACACCTAGTTGGATGGAGATCTATACTATATGTACTAATCTAATAATAGTGCCACGCCCTACCTTCATCTCATATTTAGGTAACCTACAATCTCTTGTTGACGTTTAGATGATACTATTCCTTGTGTAGTGTATTCTTAAAGAGGATATGCATTTTGGGTGGTAACAATTTGGGGGGGGGTGCTGAAAGGTGTGGAAAGGGGGGGGGGTAGATTTTGTAATACTACAACGGTATCATGATTATGTGGAACTCTAATGTAATCACTAGATGTGGGCTGGGTGCGGGGTGGGGGGGGGAGGGGTCAAGAGAAGGACCTAGATCTATCGGTGCTCCCTGGTTTAGCAAAATATGAGAATATCTCCCAGTCACACCCCAAGTGTCTCCAGCAGTGGCCTGGCCTGCCTTGGTGTGCAGCCAGCTGTCGATACACACTCGAATCTGGCTATAACAACCCTCCTCCTCTCCATTACTTCAATCTTTTACCTCCAGGTCCTATTCCTGACTCTGAAAGGCACCATACTATTCTACACCCATTACCCTTACCCTTAGGCCGAGCCTCCCCACATTTCACACCCCAATAAACCGCGTTTCCAGGCTGTTAAAGAGAGCAACAAAGGCCACTACCGTATCGTCGTGTTTGAGCGCCGGGATTTGAATAACCGCCTGTCTCAAATAAGCCCCGGGGGTACAGAGGTCATGAAATAACTCTTAAGCACTAAAACTAGATCTCTTGTATAAGGGCCGGGGGTAATGAGGCCTCCAAATCAATGAGCGCTTGAACACGACGGTACGGTATATCAATATTATTCTGACCCAGAGAAACCCCAGTAGCGAAATGGGTGTCATTTATGGTCAAAATGTCGGGTTATTAGCACACTGTGATAGTGAGATTTTGAACTCTTCTCCGTATGGGATAGAAACTCGTGGGGTTTCTACGTGATTCCGACGAAGGAGTGCATCTTAGTCACGTAGGGTTCTACAACCTCAAACCCTGCCTTCTCATTGGTCAGTCCAATCTATCATATTCTAACATGTTCTAAAGTGTTCTCATCACTACAAAGGCCATCTGGCAGGGACAGGGATATGATGAAGATGCAATGGAGAGGGTGTCCCAAGTAGTCATTTAGCTTCATGCTTTTCAAAAGGCTCATAACCACTCCCGGGGCAGAGGCGTAGGAAGCAAATCTTCATTGAGGGGGCCCAGCGAGGGCCCCATCGCGACCACCTTGAATTGTCAGCTGAAGCGCGATGACGTCTATACATATGTATATAGAATTTGTAATTTTTGGTGAATTTTGTATCTGACTTTAGGCTCAGACCCCCATTTTCCCTATCCCATCACCATATTGATCTAATTTGAGATGCAAAGTCTTAGCTTCTTTTCCATTTTGTTTATGAGTTCTTGGCAAATTTTTGGGGGGCCCAGACATAATCAGGCCCCACCTGCTTCATGTTGGGTGGGGGGGGGCTCTGGCCCCCCCTGGTCCCCCCTTTTCCTACGCCCCTGCGGGGTTCCAGTCGCGGGTTCCCGTGACCCCTTGGTCCCAATGATGTATACATTAATAGGGAAGGAGCTACACAAGTACATATTATGTACATGTATAACTCAGGGGAAATGGTGATTTGATGAGGAACCCTAAAAATGAGTTCTATGTGTATGCATGGGCATACTATACATTTGGTTCCTGTCATATTAGTAACTACCAGTGTGTGAATATGCATCAACATATCTGCTATTGGTATGATTTCTATAAAAATCCTTATATAGATCTACATTCTCTCTGAACAAAAATTGTCAAAGAATTTCGGGTGGGTTTAATTGGCGGATCTAATATTTACTCTAACCTTACTGTAACTTGGCTTACCCCGCACCCAGCATATAGCTTCTAGATGTTTTTGGTCTTATGAAAAGAAGGCTTCACTGCATAATAAAATCGGGGGGGGGGGGGGAAATTGGAATATTGAGACTAAAAATCGTGATGTCAATGACATCCCTAGTACCGGTAGTGATCATGTTTTAGGTGTCATAACATATCATGTCAGCACCAGCTAAATGCCAGGTATCACTTCCCCGGGAAGTGTATGTCAGCACCACCCAGATCCTGCCCCAGCCAAAACATGTCCTTACACTGCAATCTCACACACGGAGAGCAGATCGTCGCCTCAGTGCAACAAGATTGTAACTGACATTTGGGCAAAATTGAGTTTTCTGTTTTAACATCTATTGGCCCTTATCTACCTTCTGTGAAAGTATTGAAGCTCTGTCTATGATTTGTGTGCCTACAGGCCCCAGTGCAATAAGCTAATATCAACTGAGCTATAGTAATTAAAACACATCTTTTTCCTATCCTGCAAAACTTGAAATATGCAGATACTACCTTGTTGCACTGAGGCGACGAGATATACTGATTGTATGAGAAATATGGGAGGTTAATAGGAAAATATCCCAGGGAAAATATGGCTTATGACGCACTGAGGGACGTACTTCAAAATACATGTAATAAACAATGGCTTTGTGTCAGTTCTAAACCTCATGGTGTATAGGGGATACGTATACTACTAGATGGATAGATTGTGGATTTATTAGGTTGATATCCCACTCTATCTATGCTGACCATGCAAGTCTGATTCTTTGTCCTTTCGCTCTCGGATCCCAATTACCGGTAATGCTCTCTACCTGTCCAACAAGCTCCCCTACCCCCATTCCCGGCCATGTACACGTTGCCACTAGCTGCATACTGCATCCTCCAGGCCACACACGATGTCCGCTCACAGAAACACCCGTACACAGTACACTCAGGAACCCTAACACAAAGAGGCTAAAATACACTGTCCCAGAATGACTGGCTTCCTTACCTGTGCACTGCCTTATCGCTGCCTCATGTCTATCTTTTGGGAATGATTTAATCATGTAGGGTTGGTATGTCCGTTACTGGAACCAGGTGAGTTACTCACATTATGACTCCATGTCAGGTATCACATCACAGGCATCCTCTTGTAGAATTCCTTTCGCAAGGATTTACGGCACCGTAAGTACATGTACTAAGAAATGTATTTTCATACTGTAATATCTATATCTGCCATGTATCACTGAAAGCAATGACTGCCAATCAGCTGAAGGTAGAGACACAAGGAAAAAAAAGAAAATAACTCAGGGAAAGGTCCTTAGGGAAAGGCTTTCATAAGTATATAGATAATAGAAGGGCTTTGTCGGGAAAGATCAAGAAGGGGCGGACCGGGTGGGGGGCATCCAGGAAATTAGTGGCGGATCATGGGGAGGCGACAAAGTGCCTTATATTAGTTAGATGCACAGGACCAAGTATTCCATGTGTGTTTTAGAGTTACCAGTGTAAAAGTCCGACTGTTAACTACTGACTGATCACATTGATTTATCAATAACACGTACAGGGCATCCAGAGTTCACTTGTTTGCAGCATGTGTCTATCGCGAGGCCTCGCATCTTGTATTATGTATTTAACCCCCCCCCCCCGGCGCCACTCAACACCCCAAAAAAAAACACAGACACATACAATCCTATACACCCCATAATCCCTCTTTGAAGGGTTGCCAACATCCCATCTGTTGTTTGGCTCAAGAAGGCAATAAAAATGTAACTGCACTTATAACCGGTCACAGCAATAGAAAAAAAATAGATAAGTATAATATGTATAATGGGAAAAGATAAAGCCATGTCAGTAAAAACGTCAGTAGGTTAGTGTGACGCACTGCTACTTGTAACACATGTGGTGTTATGGACACTGGCTGATACAATACTAGCATGTTGTACATGTGTATGTATACTCAGCAGACCAACATTCACAGGTCTACTCACCCACCAATCCCCCCTCTCCCCCCCCCCGGTACAGTAAATTCCCGCGTTAAGTCCGCGGCTTACACACGAACCAGTTATTCATGCTTTAAGGATGTAATCAAAGTCAATGTATTCAACTCTATAGAACACTCCAAAACTCCATTTTTAAGCCCCAGATGCGGCTTGTAGCTTATTCACAAAGCTGTATATGAATACAAGCTTGCTATTTAGTATACTCGCCGGTATACTCGAGGTCATTGAAGACAATCTCTAGTCGATCTAATAATTTATCCTCTCTATTGTTACCTCTGTGTGTTGGTGGGGGTGGGTGTGGCGCATATAATTTCGGACCCTGTTGAAAGCAACGGGGCTATTGACGAAAAGTATCAGTGATGGTGTTACTGATGCTGATGCTGATAAGCATCAGCATCAGTAACACCATCACTGATACTGCATCAGTAACACCATCACTGATACTGATAAGCAGCCATGTTTGGGTCAATATTGGATTACCGGTAGCTCTAAATCTACTCAACACTGTTATCCCCTGTTGGCTAGGTGAAGTTGGATCATTAAAGATGGCGTCTGCATGTTGAATTTGCCTGTCTCACAGATAGATATACCCATAGACATCAATGCAGAGGTCAAGCAACGACTGTTAATTTTGACAGGTCATATACATGTTCTCTACTGATGGCTCATATTGTACGCTTCACAATGAACATTTGAATAATAACATCATTGAAAGACGTTCGGATGTACCCACAGAAACATGTAAAAAATAATGTCTTTCTTTTATAAGGACCGTTACGTAGTAAATAGTACATAGTAAAAGTAAGCTTACTTTCATAGAATAGAATAGTTGCTACTTAGTAAGTTTATAGTTAGACTGTACACAGCGTGGTGGTTAAAGGAAAAGAGAACTAGATGGCGCGTTTGTGCTCTCATCCCAGTGTATCCCTGAGCGGTGCAAATATTTTCCGGTCGTAAGTAAACCCCCCTCCCCCTACTCAAAATGTCCTTTTGCAGATGGAAATGAATTAGTCGTGAGACATGCATTACAATGAACCAAATGCATTTACGTGGCCCAAGTGGTCAGAATATCATAATGTGCTTCGTTCATTGGATGTCTACTGGGGTTCACCCCCCCCCCCCCCGCGCCCCTTTTCTTTAGTCAGTTTTAGAATTTAAACTAAACCATCATGCACGCCAAGGACTCCCGTATGAACAAATATAGGACTATAGTATAGACTGACCCCCGTCTGCCCCAAATACCAGGTACGTAAAGTGACTTGTGTGTGTGTGTGGGGGGGGGGGGGCGCCAGAGAATATTTCAAGCTTCTGTGCGATGCAATAATCAGCTAGATACTTAAAATGTACAAGCCACAAGGACTACACGTATAAGTTGTGTGTGTATATGTGAACGATAGATTGACAAAGGTTGGGGGGGGGGCTGGGTCTGACCGGTAGTAGAGACGTAACGTCTCGTAAGCACATCCAGCACAGCACCAACGTCCTACATGCCGCCATGACGTTATGTCACTGCTCACGTCACGTGACGTAATTATCCTCAACATGCTGGGTAACAGTGGTCGCTCCAGCCGAAATCTATTGAGCATTTGCATTGACGTCACTCGGGATTTGCTTAGAGGAGAAGGATGGGGGGGGGGGTGGCCTAAAACTCAACTGTGGATTTGGTATGTTGGCGAGAGAATATTACCGGTGTGTACTGGTAGGCCTATATGCAACAGGAAAGCTACTTGCTACCTTAAATATAAAGTGCTTCAGTGCCTTGGGACATCAGGTCAGTATAGTGGTTTTCTATAGAGGGTACACGGGTAGTAAGAGATGCTGATGGGTTTAAAACGGTTTTGTGAGCTACAAAAGATGTGGTTACGTGAAAATAGAGGTAGCCTCGAGAAAGGTGCAGGGGTGTGGGGAGGTTAATAGTACCAGACACAGACCTAGTTACACAACCTTAGAGAAGGCCTCTAGACCCTATTCCTGGTACTTGGGTAGGGCACTATGAAGTGTTTGTTCCAGCTGTTGCTTATACATGAGCATCCAGGTCAGAACTACATACCACCTCTGGTCCCTTCTAGTAATGAAAACATTGCTCTGTCTCGCTTCTCTGACTTCCAAGGGTAGCCGAAGGGCTCCTAACTGTCACTAGCAGTTGACTGTTAAAGGAATCCCTTCTATTCCCTCGAGTTGATCAAATGTTCAGCGTTCTCGCCATGAATATGACCTTACCTGTCGAAATGGCGTTAAACCTCTATTATTCACTCACTCAAATGTTCAGCATTAAGAGAAAAGGAGAACATTCCAAGATAGAAAATTTCCTACTGGTAGAAGATACACATCCGGAATACACATACAAGACTTGCATCCCATAGCCTAGGCCTATTGGTTCGGTTTGCACAAGATGTCTAGTATAGGTCTAGGTATGTGGTGTTTAGTACCTATCGTTTGCACTCACCTGTGTACCTGTACCTTTCTCACTAGCCGGCTTAATATTTTTAACCCACATAACCCTACTGTCCTACATGTAGGACGGCTCAGTGATATCATGGGAAGAGGTCTATATCCGCAAGTAAACTTAACAGATATGGAAGTAAAATGTTGCATCCTTTTGTTCTAGGCCCAAGGCTTCCAAAAATGCTCCATACAGATATTCTTAGGTACATTTATGACATTGCACACATGTCCCAAAACACCTACTACTTAGGAAATTACCTTCTGGTAAAGATTTGGACCTTTTCATAGGAGAGAGATGCCCAAAGTCCTACTGTTCTACATGTAGGACGGTGTGGATCTCTGGATCCGCTATAGCTAAAGCTTTGAAATTTCTTGTATTGCATAAATGGCCATATATAAGCCTATTTATCAGTTTCTGGCACTCTCATACAGGAATTGTGGTTTCCATGGCAACCAATTGCCACTTTAGGGCTATCTGGGCTAAAGGTCAAAAGGCACAAAATGCAAACCGACGCTAAATAGACCCCACACAGTCTGGGGCATTCCCCTATCTATTTACCCATCTAAGTGTTATGCAATTGTCAGCACATTCACTCTCCAAGCCTAAAACTGCTAACTGCTCCTCATACTGCAAGTACCTATTTCCCCGATTATAAGCCCGGGCTTACACTGATTTCAAATGGAAAATTGACCAGACTTATAAACGGGGCAGGCTTATATTTGAGGCAGGCTTGTAATTACTAGACTTGAAAAATCACTATAGACACCTATCAAAAATTCCAATATCTAACCACAATTTCTTCATATTTCTAAATAATATCCACACAATTTAGAAAAATGTCACCTTTAGCTCCCTTAAATGTGTAATTAGTCCAAATGATAGGACTTGAAGCTTCATAAAACCGAAAGAATGCCGGGGATATTCGTATTAGAAGTTTTGCCTCTGTAAGGGACTCTATATGGATTTGTATATTCTGACCAGGCTTATATTTGGGCCCCGGCCTCTACATGTATAACACTCAGTAGGCCATTTGACCAGGCTTATAAACGGGGCAGGCTTATATTTGAGCCCTGGCTTATACTTGAGGAAATTACCACGTGAAGATTTGGTAGCAAACAAAATCTGTGACAGATGAGTGGAGAGACGGAGGCGCTGTCTGGTTACTGACGTATCACTTATGTGATGTCATTGTGGTTGATTATGACGTCACATCGTCCCTGGACAGCAATAAAAAGGGGGCGTTGCTCGGGAAACTGATGGTGCAAGGGATTACAGGAGAATACAGCCTACCCCTAATGTTGAACATGAGATTAAAACTTTGCTGTGACTGTGAATGAATACTCTTACCCCGGTACGACGGGAAGTCAGTCTATGAATGAATTGTGAGTGTTCATGCATCATTCAAATTCTTTTAAATTGAGTGCGCAGTGGCATTTAAGGGGCTTGTCATAATCCAAATTAATTTCCTGAGTTAGATGGAAGATGAAAAGGTTAGGTGATCTGGACAAGGATAATATAGGTTGCCTATATTATCCTTGGTCTGGGGGCGAGGGAGTAGATCTGTGGGTCTGCAGTCACAGAGGTGGAGAGGAAAACTGTTTGGGTATGCGTTGTTAAGGGGGGGGGGGTGACCAGATTTAAGGGGTAGGGCCTCCCTTGTCCCATAGATCATACATATTGAGAACGAAGCCTACCAGTATTATTCTTTGTATCAGTTGGCCTGTACAGAGAGGCCTTCAGGTAGACCCTAACTGTGCAGAATTCCGACCTAGCTGGATACATTATTGGCCAACCATGGAATTACCTTCATTCAGTGCAGACTTTCTAGGGTGCATTACATAACACTTGGTACCCATAAAAATACCCATCATGCAGGCTTTTATCAGTCCTTATCTCGCAAGGTACCAGCTTAAGCAGGGGTTTCCCCACTAAGAATCCGGCTACCCAAGAATACAGTGAATTGTACAGAGCAGGCTCGCCCCCTCCAGCCCGACAGTATTAAACTGAGTATTGATAGCCAGTAGCCACTGGCCGAGGCTGTGTACAGAGAGGCTAGGTAGAGCTTAGTAGTGTACATGTAGTATAGGGCATTAGCACATTAGGCTATGGAGGCCGCCATTAGACCCCGACTGCACTATGACTAACACCTTCAGCCCCCGTCTCCGCAGTAAATGCCAGGGATGCTTCCCATTGGTCAATAATACAATAGCCATGTGCCGTATACAGTGAATCACACTGTTGTAGATGGGCGATGTGACCAAAAGACCATGTGGACAATGGACAAAGTGGCCAAATTTCTGGACGATGAGGGCAAAAATGGACAATGTGACCAATCCGAGATAATGGAAATATTTTTTGGAGATCTTAGCTTCCTGGTATAGGTGATAAAGAAATGTATTGGATTTTTTTTTTTTTTTTTTTTTTTGTGTGTGTTTAAAGCTAGAATCCACCCCATTTCAGTTCTATGAATAGGGACAGTATACTTTGTGTTGTTGCAAATTCTTTTAGGAGAAAGGAAATTATAATGGTGCCATATCTTGTTATTACAAAATGATAGATGATGTGGCCAAAGGACGATGTAGCCAAAAGATGATGTGACCTACCGGTAGGTCGAGGCGGTAGGTCGAGGAACTCTGCCTCTCTTACACACGTAGGCATGGAGATGAGCGTTTAGGTTCCTATTAAAGCTAGAGGTGGCCAATATATTTCTTTTGGTCTCTCGGGGGTAAATAATGTCCTGAAAGCTTGGGATTGGCTCATCAACTAAGGACTCCGGGGATGTTGTTTTCAGGCTGTCAAACAATTCCTATTTTTCCTATTTTCTGTCTTAAGTTCCCATCATTCCTATTTTTTTCCTATATTTAAGTTTGAAGCCGCCCTCTTATATTCCTATTTTTGGGCTTTAACCCCTCTTATATTCCTATTTTTGGGCTTAAACCCGTCTTATATTCATATTTTCGAAGATTTAACATTTTTGTGACCTTTTATCAGACAGTGGGAGAAAAAAGCCTGTGAAAAGATTTATGTAATATGCCGCGCATGAAAAGAAATGCCCTCAATACAGGGGAGGACAAATTTCACATGTCCCCAAAAAATGCCACCATCATTCCTTGTTTTAAGCCCTGCACTTCCTGAAGCCATTTTCTTTATATTCATGCAAAATTTGGATATATTATACCCCAAATCGCTCATCGATAATTCCTATTTTATTCCCATTTTTTCATGCTAACAATTCCTATTTTTTTTTGCGACAAAAGTCACTTGACACCTTGTATTTTACTTATCTATAGAAGTTTTATGGCTATTTAATATGGTAATACATGTATACCGCACCCCCTCCCTCGAAGACTGAGATTGGCACACTGTTTGACTACATCATCCATGGATTTGACCACATCGTTTTGGCCACATATTCTACCGCCACATCGTCTGGGCGATGACTGTATACATGCTAGTGTTAGCAGTTGTGTCAAAGTTGAGTAGAGTGCATACACAGCCTAGACCTAGATCTAGCCCTCCGGCCTGCCTGGCTGCTGCCTGCTAGTGTTGCTAGGCCGTTGCTAGCCCTGGAGGTGGTGGCGGTATGATGAGGGCAGTGGGGGGGGGGGACTATATGGGTCAGCGCAGTGCCAGCTGTGCAGGAGGAGGAGGCCTGGTATTGACGTTTTTGTTGCCTCTCTCCAGCACTGACGACTGAAGCTAACAGCTGACACGAACCTCGTGGTCCTCATACCCAGGGCTGACAAGCTATGTAAGAGCCCAGTTCAGTGGTTGAAGGATTGACTGCAAAACCAATTGAAGGTTTCAAATTCAGCTGTCCACCATCCTGTTTCCCCCAAGGCTAAGCTCGCCCCCTCCAGCCCGACAGAGTACAGGCTGGCTTCAGACCTTCATCTGACTAGATCGTCGCCCAAGCGGCGAAGCTCACTCCCCAAGCAGATGATTCACTTGTGCAGTGACTTAATCTCTGCTTGAAGAATGAATACACATACCAGATCAATCAGATTCTTATCTTCATCAAAGGGGGCAATAAAACAATAAAATGGAATACACATTCATTTGAATATAGAGATGCTCCCAGGCTGTTAAACTTCATATTAATAGCCGCTGACCGAGGCTGTGGTTCCCCATGAGATGCTGTCACCTCGGGCTACATGGTTTCCTGAATTGGTGTCCCAAGGATTCATATCAAATATGAAAGCATGCACATACGGTGAAGAGTGGTTGTGGCTGTATAACCCATACCGAGGTATAAGGCTGTCTCATTGGTCAGAGTCATGTATTTTGAGTCAACATTGTTAGAATATGTCAGAATGTTATTGTGCGTACAGTGAATGCCAAATGCCAGATAATCCATTACATGTACTGTAATGAGGTTGTCTGGGTTGTTGATTGTTGAGCTGCAGAAATGGTGGTGTTGTACAGTAAAAGTAGCTATGGGTATAACCCACCTCTCCTACATGAGGTGAGGCCCATGAAGTACGGGTTAAAAAGTACATATCTCATACAGAATCTACCATAACATTATGTGTTGCAATTAGACAAACCCTTACACACAGTACTGGTAGGTGTCACACTTATAAAGCAGACCGCTATAGCATGCAAGCAGTATTGAATCAGTTGTCCCAATTATGTAAATTAGATGGCAGCATTTGAACAGTATCTACTTATTTAATGCTGCATGACCATATATGGGGTTGGGCCAGTGTTCAATCAGCACTACTGCATGGCTGCTGCTATAGCAGTAGTTGAGCAGTAGATCATACTGAAAACTACTGCTGGGGGCAGGTAGAAGCATAAAAGAAGCAGCCGCTGTTCTAGTACTGGCACTACCAATGCCTCTCTAGGTGGTCCTTGCTGGATTTGAACTTGGGATCTTCTGATTACTCTACCAATGCATTAGCCCCCTGAGCCACTGCCCCATCAGCTATGTGGAGCGGTTACTACTTCCTAGTAGTGCATGCAAATCATGTAGGAGGGGGCTAGGGCAGTATTGATTCAGTAGTATTGGGTAACTCTTAGCATAGGGAAAGAGTAAGAGTAGACATATCTATAGAGTGCTGCTATAGTATAATGCCTTTCGGTTTACTGATGTTAAGGTGATGAGACAAGCACTTTGTAATTATCAATGATACATGGATACTATGAAAAAAAAAATATGTCATGATGGGGACCAAAAGAATACTTGATGATTCAGTATATTTCTACCCTATATAAAGTCAGTGAGTAATTCCTCACTTTCATACACCCCAACATCCATGTATATCCATTACTGGCACTGAATAAGATATTCATATGCAAAGGGGTGAAGTATGCTTGTCTCCACAAACACTGGATAGTTTCATTATTACATTACTGAATCTTTTGATTGCTGTTCACAACCATACTGACATTCACACTATGGACTGTCTTAGAAGCATCAGGTAAATAATCCGTGAATGGACAGAGTCATACCAGTAGATGGTCAGTAGACTACTGCATCTATGCTGCTGCACAGAGTGTATAATTTCTGGAATCTATTAACATTCAGTTGAGAGTCAGTAGACTACTGATTCTAGTCTGAAATGCAGTGCATATTCAGTTGATAGTCAGTACACTACTGAGTGTAGACTGAAAATGCAGTGTGGAGTCAGCTGTTTCGGAAGTATTTCAACAGTACCTACTGCAATATGCAGTTGTTGATCAGCATATTCTCAGTAGCCACTGATAGGAGAAGTAGATACTGCCTTCTGGTCCAGGTAGCTACCAGTTTCCCTATGACTCCTGCAAACTGTCTGACTGACAGTCTCCTGACCTTCAGAAGGTCATGTACCAAACCATTCAGTTTCTCCACTTTTTTAGGAGGACCCTCAAGTGAGACAGTAGCGCCTTTATGATATGTGTCAAAAGTCTTGGCCCTGGTGATTAACCATTTAGCAGACAAGTGTACCTGTAGCGTTCACCATGAAACTGAATTTGTAAGAAATCCCTGTCTCTTTCTTTTATGAGAAGAGTGAAGTAGGCTGATGTCATGTCTACAGAACTCATGAAGGAGTGTTGAGGTAGGATAGGCATTACTGACGCTAGATGGTTCATTTTGAAATGTTTATAAATTGTAAATTCATTCAGTCCTGAGAGGTTCAAAATAGGTCTTCTGACAGTGCTTGGGGCGTCCCTGGGGGCGCGCCCCTCCACCTGTGCTAATTGTATGGCTTCATTCAGGATATCGCCTCTAGGTGGTGTGGAAGGTAATACTGGTCTCAGGTCAAGAGTCTCCATGTCTTTAGCGAGCTGCTCAGCAGTGTGTTGACAACAGACACCTGTTGCTACATAAGTTAAGTAGCCCCCTGGGGTCAAGCCCTCAGGTGTGGGATGGAGTGGGTTTAGCCAATTAGCGTGCTGATAAGACTCAAGTGGGACACTGGGATGCTATCTGACTTAAGAATCCGACATATGTCATGCGCTGCCACCTGGTGGCAGGTCGTGCCGCGTCCCCTTATGGGGGCGGGCCTCCCTATCCCACTTAAAGCGTGGTCTCCTCGAGACGTCTCCAACAAGAGACCTGGTTCTAGTGACGATAAGCTCAACGTACCTGTCCTGCCTCATGTAGCCTACCCGCTAATCGGTGGTCAATTAACGGATCCCTGTATAGTAATTATATGGGGCTGCCGTATTCAGCTCCAGAAGACAGCCTGCAAAGCTACATGTAGCAGACAGCTCCCCTGAATATAGCACATCGAATTAATGACTTAATAAAGTTCCCCTACTAGGAAAAATTATAATGGGTGCCCCAAACAAAAGTCATATCATTGTGTATAAATCAGCCCTCTAACAATGCATACATGTTGTCTACATAAATTAACTGGGTGCATTTGACTTGTACCGTAATCTCCTGCGTATAAGGCGCAGCCCGCCTATAAGGCGCACCTAGAGTTTTAGGATTTGATCAGAAAAATCAAAAAAATCATAACTTTTGTTCTACTGAACGGATTTTAAAAATTCAAAAAGCTATGTGTAGCTAAAACACCATGGACCCCAGTGAAATCCCTTATTTCCTACCTTGTGGATCCAGGGAGAACTAAAACCTCGCGTATAAGAGGCGCCTTATACGCGGGAGATTACTGTACTAAGTAAAGATATATTTGCTTCAGCCTCCTGCTCCCATGTTATAAGCTTGCTATACACATACTAATCCCTCAGTATATTATACAATGTTATGTATATGGAGCTTACACATGTGTACTTAGTAATATTTACGCAGTGCGCATAGAGTAGATATAGGCTGTGTCCTTGTACCTTAGGAATAAGAAACAAGATATTACATGAAGGCTTGGGTTGTATAATAGCTGATGAACAAACGTTCAGGGAATTGTAACGTAACGAGGGACCTTGGACGGGGAGTCAGGTAAAGTGGCGTTTGGGGAAGCACACGAAACTAATGTTCAAAATCAAATGTCCTACTCAAAAGCATGTCAGCAGGTTAAATGTAAAAATTGCACCATGATAATATTATCTCTATTATAAAGGTTTATCATTGCTCCAGTCAGGCCAAGAAAAAAAATTGTTTGTTTCAGGTAACATGCAAACAAAAAGTAGGTGGGATATGTAGGATTTATTCATTTATTTAACTGTAAAATTGCCCCAAAACACATTGTTATTGTTTCTTCAAAATTGAGGAAAGGTTTTAGGGTCGGCCCTATTTTGCTAGGTAGGGCTGCCCTCAATAATGTATGATAAGTCTTGATTCGCATATCACTTACTTAATTGGAAGTTTTCAAAGCGAAGGTACACAATAGTGTGAACAATTCTTTTGCAATGGACAGTGGTCAGAACTGGATGTTTGATATAAGAAAAACAGACATGAAAAGAGACAAAAAAGGTAGAATAAACGCAAAAAGTAGATGGCGTGTGTGTATTTAGTTGGCCTTTTATGTGTGGGTGTGGCTGAAATGTCACACAGAGAATCATCATAAAGTCTGCCCTCAGTGACTCGCATGGTTGACATTCACTTGTGATTGGATAGAAAAGCCCTGGACCCTACCCTTGTATGGCGCATGCATGAGTAGCAGGTGCATCTGTGCAGGCCACATTCTGTGTTTTCAAGGACATCTTATTAGGACATATTATTACTACCACAGTTACCTATATTACAAGGCCTGTTTCGAGTATAAGGCGCTCCTAGAGTTGCTACAAAGCCCCCCCCCCCTCCATTGTCTATGTGACAATCCCCTGTAAAGCAGCAGAATTTGTTCAGCCCTTTTCAAGAATGCAAGAAGGCAGGTAACAGCCCCCGCTTGTTGTGGAGCCTCTTACATTTGAAATAGGTTCTTTAGTGATAATATTAATGCATTTCACAGATATGGATATTTTATTATTTCGTTTTATCTATTCCGTAGGAAAACGTATCGAATTGAAAGGCTGTCCGATTTTAAACATTCATTCAATCAGCAGTCCCATTCAGTCAACAATAAGATCGGGCTAATGAAAATGGGGGTTAATACCTGCAGGTGACAGTTACATCTTACATGGCTAGATATATTAGCTTTAGTGCAAGAAGGTTGTATCTGTATTCAGGTTTTGCAGGATAGGCAAAAGAAGGGTTCCACCTACTTATATAGCACAAAGTGGAAACAGCAACATTTCAGTAGGGCATCTAGGCACAAATACCATAGACAGAGCTTAAGTACTTTCATAGTACCGTAATCTCCCGCGTATAAGGCGCGTCTTATACGGCGGGTTTTAGTTCTCATTGCATCCACAAGGGGGACTCTAAGACCTTTCTTTTGATATGTTACATGCCCCTTAGCCATAATAGGATATATGGGGGCCAAGGGGGGTCCATTGGGCCCAAGTTACACATAGGTCTTTGAATTTTGAAAATTCATTCAGTAGAACCAAAGTAATGAATTTGTATTTTTTTGAGAATTTTCCAAAACTCTAGGTGCGCCTTATATGCGGGCTGCGCCTTATACGCGGGAGATTACGTTAGCTAGATAAGGGCCAATACATGTTAAAACAGAAGGAAGTTCATTTTTTATCAAAATGTCAGTTACAACCTTCTTGCACTAAGGCGACGTTTTCATGATTAGATCTTAGAATTTGTGTTTACATGCTAATATCTTGTGTCTAAGAAAGACTTAGTTTGTGAACAATCAAGAGCTTGTTGTCTGACCTTGCAAGTGACATTTAATTTCCTTTCTGACAGTGCAAAGTGATGAGACTGAGGCAATTGTATGTTCGCAAATTGTAAGACTTCTTCGCAACCAGAACTATTTCTGTTGCTACTTCTACAGATTCTGTTGTTTGGTGAACATATCAAAGTATGATTGAAACATGGTCAGACATATTTTCATTTGAATTTATGTTTGAAATAGCTGAAGTAGGAGTTCGTGAGCTGTTGTGGTAGTGACAAGCCCAAGTCATTATGTGTGGTACACATATAGATGCGCTGCTGGGTAGTGAGATGACTTGGTGAGCAATTAATAGGTAAAATGCAGAGTCTGCATTCGATAAGCCGACATCCAAGCCATTGACGCTGATACATTTATGTGGTATTAATAATATTGGGCCAAACGTTTTCTTGATTCAGCAAATTGACCAGATATGTTTTTTGAAAAGAT
Source organism: Acholoe squamosa (assembly GCA_949317995.1). NCBI lineage: Eukaryota > Metazoa > Annelida > Polychaeta > Phyllodocida > Polynoidae > Acholoe > Acholoe squamosa. The sequence continues at coordinate 59,524,327 of OX439036.1, read as the reverse complement.
ATATATTTTTTTTTAACCCATTTAGGGCTAGCATTGACTATAGTCGACACCATGGCAGGCCTAGCGTCAACTATAGTCGACACCATGGCAGGCCTAGCATAGACTATAGTCGACACCCATCATATAGGATTAGTATAGGAATTGAAAATAGGCTCGTCCTCTAGGAACTATACTTTTTTCAGAGGCTGTCCCAATGGCCAGGGCAACAATTTTTGCACTGCCTTAAAGGGTTAATGGATGCCCCATAGGGCTTGCTGCTCGAGAATGGCTCTCTTCGGGGCCTAAATAGATGTTTTGGGCCGAAACCAGCAGTCTCGAGGCGAAGTGAGGTTACAGCTCTAGTTGGAGCGGAATGGTACGTCTCAGACCAAATGAATAACCTCAGAAGTGTTAGGTAGTATTATATATTATGCCGTATCCCCACACTTGTTTCTTTATATGATGGGTAGCATCTTCTGGGGGATTACCAGCTGTAGTCATCCCTCCCCTACGATTCAGTGACGACATCGACGACTTTTCCTGGAGTAATGACTTGTAGCATACAAGAGGTTGAGCTGCGTGAGCTTGAGTGAGGAAAGTCTTAAATGTATCTCTCTGAGGCTTAAATAAGTGCCCAATCATGTGTAGTATAACATGGATTTTGAAATCAAGTACATGTACTCACAGGGGGAATATTGTGTAATGATATAGCCGATAAAAAAATAGTCAGGTGCTTCTTTTGCCAAAGTTTCTTAATGTGGGTGAGCTTTATCAGGGTAACTCCTGTGAGACATATCCTTGTAAGGACTCCATCGTCAGCAGCACACGATGGATGGGGAAATGGAGATAAAGGGCGTAAGAGGTATGTGTGTGTGGCGGGGCGGGAGGCAGCTGATTCTAGGAAGTTTGCGTTATGTCGGTCAGCAATTGATAACATGTCGGAGGACTCCACAGAGTTGCAAACAATGCAAGGATACATCCAAACTACACAAAGATATGAGGAAAACACCATAGTTTACCGAGGTTGCATATTCCTAAGTAGGGGGCACCATTGCTTGATTTTCAGAGAAGAAGCTAATGATAACAATGTGGCAGTTTTCTTCTCCAATAAATGTTTGGTAGACCCATTTTGGAAATACACCCTTCTTGTCACATTAATGTATACCAGTAGTTGGAGAAAAGGGCTTGGGAATGGAGTATTCTCAGATTTTTAGAAAAGATGCTAACAAAATCTTAGTATTTCAAGTATCAGTTTGGGAGTCATATATTTATGGTACACGTATTGCATTTGATTATACTCTTATCCCCTCCGCCAGCTACTATTAGTTAGCAATACGTGCTAAGATTTCTTTTTTCATATTGTTCAGACTTTGGATAAGAGTTCTTAATACATATAGTCACAGTATCTCTGCTTTTGCCCTGCATATATGATATTTTGGGATTTATTGTACACTTGACCCTTGTGCCCCAATGACCTATCACACAATTGTGGAAATATGTACCACTTCATTTACTACCATGTCACCTTTTGTGTGATTAAAGTTTGAACTGATGTTCTTTGATAAAAAGATTGACATATCGAGCACATATTTAAAATAAATTTCCTTTGTGTCGTTACAGTGCTGCAGCCGGTACTGCCTCCTGCGCTGCCGGCAGTGCTTGTACCCCGGCAGACCGAGATCCCACAAGAATTTCCTCCATTGGAGGATTACTCCAACACCGTGCCCGAAAACACTGATTTCCCGACCGGCCTCGGCGAGCAGCCCTTCAACATCGCCGGTAGATATCTCAATTTATTTCATTCATCATAATTACTTTGCAAATCCTTGTGATTCAAAATATGTGGCACACAAGAATCACCTTTCAATTGAAATTTATTCTTGAAAGATATGGTATTTTCAGTCAACAAAACAGCGAAGATATGAACTCGAAATATTCAAGTTTATCAAAAGAAATCCAAATACTGGTGTAGTAATTTGAGAACGTATAGGAAATGGAAACCGTTTCATGCTTTACATTTTTCTCCTGCTTCTGAATATACAATATGTAGGAGGTATGCTATACATTTTTCTCCTGCTTCTGGATATACAATATGTAGGAGGTCAATGGGTGCAAACCAACATCAAAACTTCCTGATTAAAATTTGTTGGCGTTTTAGATTAAACGTTTAACACCACTAAAGTAATGCTTTTCATGACCACCAATTAAAATTCAAGAATCTACTTTACTCCTTTGCAAAGACAAGTGTGATCGAACTAGTCTGGTCAGGTTTATTTACATTTGTGCCCTTGATGAAAGAATCCAATTTCCCCATGATGGCGATTTTTGAAATAAAGACTGAATGCTATAGTAAGACATTTGAATGTGTTGATCATCAGTTTTGGAAGAGGATGATGGAAGGCTTGCTTACCTAAATGCTGAATGTGTCACAGGTGCAATGCAGGGTGCAATTGCGAGGGTGTATGTAGATATAGCAAATCCTAGCCCGAAACCCTGCCGACCACTGGCAATACCAGCTCTATCAGTATTATAGTAAACGCCGTCCATTTTTACATCAGAATTTTAGCTAGAGGTCATTTGGTCCTTTTGTCTGAAACTCCTTTCAGATTATATCGCTCCCACTAATTGATGCTGGGGCCGAGATAATCATATTTTACTATAATCCTTGTGTCGGTAAAAGATATATGTACACTGAATATTCCATAAGAAAGCGCTTATAATCTGTTTGACCTTTGCAGAGACGCCGCCGCCGGGCTACATCTCTGAGGATGGGGAAAACAACGAGAATCAAGGAATGGGTAAGAAAAAGAGGATACTTCCGAAAGACTTCCTTTATATGTCGTAGGGATGTTTTTTCTGTCATACTAAGGCACTCAGAGGCTAATTCTCAGAGACTTTGTGTGAGTTTTCTGTAAAAAAAGATTTATACAGCACTGCCCGTAACAAAATTTACTTAAAGCAATACGGAGCAAATGGTTGATTAGTATACTCAAGCAGTTTGCATGGTCTGACGTCTTGATATGAATCGTAAGAATAAAAAATGCATGTCTCCGCTATTTCTAAGCACACTGCATTCACACACAGATAGCAGTTATCGTGCTTCATTAATTGATTTGAAATTGATGTGGAGACCTTGCACTTTAACAAACACACTGCTACACGATTGGTCTTATTTTGTCAATTTTGTTGTTGTTAGTTTTTCGTTTTGAGAATTTGGTCGATAAGTAGAGAGGTTTTGACGCCTTTTCTGAAATGTGAATCTATAAGAAGGTTGAAAACATCTACTATTATAAGTGATGATAGTAGTCTGTCTATCAAAAATTTAAACCTTAATTTGTAAGTTTATATTACCTTTTAGAGGGCTATACAGTATCGTGACTTATTTGTCGATTGAAAAGCAGAACTAGGAGAGAAAAAAAAGAGAGAGAACCGATCATTAGGCGCTCAGACAACTTGATGTTAATATCCCGACCTAGAATAGTTTCCATTTTTGAGCATCGCCACTCAGTTTTACATTCTCATCTATTTTTTTTTTATTATTCATCTCTGATGCACATGATCTTTTAAGGTATGAATGAACTTGAATGAAAAGAATCGACCATACACTTATTTGACACTTGGCCCAGTCTAGCAGACTTTCGCCCTCCAATTGAACGTAACGTGCAAATATCCATTTTGAAGGTTCCTCTGTTGACAGCCTATATTGACAGTTTTGGCACAACAGCGACAACTGACAGAATTTTCTTTTAAATGTATAAAAGTCAATGTACCATGTTTGAACGTAAGAAGTGGCAGGCATGTTGAGAGTACTCCTTCTTGTTGGCAGGTTGTTTGAGTGAGGATGGGGAGGGCCAAGATCGGCAAGATGTTGGTACGTAATGAAATGAATTAACGATTACTGTTAACTAAGAGTGGTGTACTACCACTGGCTGCTTGGTTGTCTAAATTGCTTGTAAAGTAGCTTATGCCTCTATTGGGAAGTGTTCATAAGAATATGGATGGTATTAATTCCAACTAGCCATTGTGAAATATGAATGAACTACCCGTAAGAAATATAATATTAGTGACTCAGACTTCTTTCAAATGGAAAGAAAGTAAGTTCTTGAGAAGTTTGCCTTTGGGAGATATCCCGAGGTATACTCTGAGGGATTTCAATACCTATAGTAACTGGTTCGATGGATGAATAAGAATATGATTCACTGTAAAACATGATATAAGATATCGGTTGTAGAATGATAAAACCAAATGGCCAGTATTTCAATACTTACCGTAAAACCCCGCCTTAAGCTGCATCCACATGTAAGCTGCCCTGATTTTAGGGATTTTTCAAAAAGAAATTTGAAATTCTGTTGGGCAGACATGGAGGGTGTTAAGGGGACCCCTGGTGTTAAGGGGACCCCTCTTTCCTAAGTCGCTCCATAGCTCTGAGTCTGTTTATCGGCTGCGACTTATACCTGGGGTTTTACGGTATACTATATTCTGAACACATTTCCCAATAGCTGCTATTCCACTGCGCTCTACCTGACTGATCTCAAACTAACATTGTCATTAGATGATTTTATAACAATTCCATGGCCACTGACTACAGAAACTCCCACCATGACATTATGAGTGGTACTCAGTACTGCACCCCGCCCCCTCCCCTTAGAAAAAAAAACCCAACAAAACATCACGCACACGCACACACGTTCGAATTTTACTAGCTCACCAGTGCTGCATTCATACATACATCATTGAAGAATGAATCCTGATGAAGAGTCATAATGCACTAAAATACTTGTATCGGGTTTAAACCGTCTTTCGGACACTAACGTCGTAACGAAATTTACCCCTTGTTTGACAATACGCAGATTTTTCCACCCTCCAATTTCTGATCCCACCCTATTACATGCGAATAACATTTCATTAGATTCTATTGACTACATACCTCACTTAGTCACACACAAAGCACATGGTTCAAATATGGTCCTAATTACTTACCCCGACTACCATATTCTCCCGCATAGAAGACGCGCTGCACATATAGGACGCACCCCAAACTCAGCAGAGGCATTTTCGCGTATAAGACGCACCTCTTAGGTACCAATTTTGTAAATTCAGTACTGTTCTATAGTAAAATTACCCCTCATATAAGACGCACCCCCAACTTGAAAAAATCCTATAAGACGCACCAGGGATTTGTTTGGTGTAGAGGACGTGTCTTGTACGCGGGAGTTTACGGTAGTTGTTTCCATAGTAGGCTGATACGTAAATTGGAGGAGAGTTGATAGATAACACTAAGCTATGTACCTATTGGCCTTGGCCCGCCCCAGTCTGCTTGTTGTTGTGCTTGGCTCTGTGTGAATCAATATAAGAAGCTTATGTGTGTTTAGTTTTGTCACCCAAGTCCTGCCCTCACTCTCTTTGAATTTCGCACATCCTCTTGTACATTTGCTTTCGGCTGGTGTTTAACTCTATTGGACTCTTGTCATTGACGCTTAATGTCCTGGCTAGCTTAGTGTGCCGCTAAAACACTGGTCAGCCTAGTGATCCACTTGAAGCCAAAGCCAGCCTACTGTTCTGTATGAAGCCTAGTGAACCACCTAATTGAATAGTGGAACGCAGGATTGTGTTAATACTGTTATGGTAAAGGACAACACTCAAATGGGACTCCCATCTAAAAGAATTTTATTACTACCCCGGTATGGTAATTTCCAATTTGTTAAATCGTATAACCCTTATATGCCCTGAACAAGGCAACCTCCCTCCTAAGTTGTACATCGTAAATAAAGCCCATTGAATAAGTACTTGTGACATATAGCTGTCACAAACCGGTATGCATTTTCCGACAATTAAAATGGCACAGTAGAATTTCTTCTCCTGGTTCAACCAGTACCTCTCCTGAGACTAACAGACATCTCTCTTTCCACTTCGAACCCTGACTAATAAAACTGCCTAGTCCAAACCATTGTTTTTTTTTCAATATCTATCAAATGAAAGTGATAGAAGAATTTTTTTAAGATTATTATTGATCTCAACCACTTTCAGGCCCAATTCCCAGTTCTAGTTTTCTTACTTGTATTTTGCCAATGTTCAGATTGCTAACTTAAAATGGAGCACCTGGAACTGGTGCTAACGGTTTGTATATAAAAAGAAGGGGAAAATACAATGAAACAGAGAGGCTGTCTGGTTGCTAAGAAAATGCACCTTTATTGACGCTAGAGTTTAGTTATCAAAACATGTTATTTATGTGAAATTCTGAAATTGCAGATGGAGTCGACATGCCACCCAGCCCTCCAGTGGGTAAGTACAATTCAATCATGAAATAATATGGAATTTTCTTAACTCCACAAACCGGTTTTTGTATTTATAATGGGACTGAATAGCAGCCGATATAAGGTGACTAGTTGAAACACCAAAAAAGAAATTTCACTTACAAGCATATGATTGCCTAAATGTTCTCGTTCATGCAATCTTCACCCCCTAATCGATGTACATGTGTGTATATATATACTTGTCTATCGTGTTCTTTGTGGCTATAGGCCTTGGGGTAAGGCCCGAGTGTGACTGCAGTGTAGGACATGGGTACAGCGCCTGTTCTCCTCTCAACATACCTATAGGGAAAAAGTGTGGTTCTTGAACATGGAATATTTTTTTTGGCTGCCCGTAACCTAAAGAATAAAAAAAAGTGTGGCCTTAAGATATGAACGTGTACAGCAACGCATACGGGTAATGTCATAGGTCACGTGGGGGGAATCCCAACCTAGCAGTAAGACAGCTGTAGGCTTGACGTTTTAGACTTCTACACATAGTGCTGACTATGTGTAGGGAAAATGCTTATTAGTAGAAAATATAGGTAAATATGAATATTCCAAGTAGGTCCATTTGATCGAAAGGTACATGGGTGCCTGTACAATATGTATTTTGCCTGTTGGATAAATATAGCCATGTACAATTAAGCCCTTATTGACCGCCTATTACCTCAGTCAACTGGGACATGCAGACCAGCCATAATAGGCCTACAGTGCAGGGCCCGTCTTAACCACATCACCTGTACCTGTCGGTCCGTTCGACCCCTGGCCAAACTGACTTGCGTTAGTTACTTGAGTAACCTGCCGGGTTATCGGATTGGCTACCAGTCTGTGACATCATAAATGGGTCAGGGCAGGTTGTTGTGTAAGATACAGAGCCTCAGACCTCTGTTTGTATCCCACAGTGCACCATTCCTATGCTACAAACAGATGTCACATGACTTCCTGTGTTACATGTGTCTGGGTCTGGCCTTACTCAAGTAAACCCAGTTGGTAATTGGAGCGAAACTCCGTAAGTTACAAAGCCAGGGGTCGAACGTACCGACTACTGGAACATGTACGTCTAGGGCTTGCCGTTCCCTACTCTGGTGCCCTGAGGTATAAACCCTCAGGGAACCACCATACAGGAAGCAGTATAGGAAGCAGAAAGGTCTGGTGGGAGAACACTAATTTCATTCCCACTATGGGCGTTTTCGCGGGACCCAACCCGGGCGACCGGGTGACTTGATCTGGTACATCCGGGGTGTAGCTGTGGTGTATGCCCAATGGGTACAGCCAGTCGACCGGGTTAACCGGATCGGGGCACGCGAAAATGCCCTACGCCTCACTCAGAAGTAGGCAGGAACTGGAAATACTGCTCACTCTTCAAGCATAGGTTTTATTTTTCTAGTCTTAAAACATAGGGTTGAAGAGTGCCAAGTTCAGGGACATTGTAGCAGTCATTAGTGCCTATATATGGCACTAGGTACGAGTGTAGCCGTTCCCGTAAAGGTATACGTTCCATATCTTAACCTCTCTAATACCTTATGAATTAGCCTATAAGACGCGAGGATCTAAGCTATGTCTAGGGAATCAACGCTAAGCCAAGGCACGTGGATATGTAGGATAGGACTAAAGCTACAAAACCAAGCCTCATATGTCCTTTGTAGCACTTACTCTATTTGGGGGTGCGTCGTATACTTCAGGTGTACCTAAAACGGTAGATAATATTAAAGCAAACTGTAACATGTCTCGTCAAGATGATACAAGCTGTTGTGATATAATTTGAGTGGCTGTCAATAGCATAATATGATAGTGAGTGATTAATAAATGTTTAACGCCATTTCGACAGCTAAGATCATATTCATGGCGAGAACTACATTACACAATTGCAGAGGAATGTGTCAGTACCCGGGCATATGTGCACCACACACATCCGAGGGGATAGGAAAGAGCAGATATAGACCCTTTTAAGTGGGCTAGCGAAGCCCGGGATATTATGATATCTGCTTTCAGAAACACACTACTTGGTGGAAGATTGCTACTAGAGTTTTATACTAAATCTTTCGTGTGTTACAGTAACACTAATGACACAACACTGTGCCGGCAGATGGCAACCACAGTGAAAAAAGAGGCGACTAAAGATTCGTCTTGAATCACGCCAATGTTGTTCTTCAGCATTGAGATTGTACACGGCGGAAGAGACTGAGTATAGTCAGGATATTTGTGCATGAACCTGATAGAATGAGAAGGACACTTAACCTGGTTCCTTACTCTTTGCAAACACCAATAATGAGCTCAGGTGAATCCTATAACATGAGCTTATCATTTGGCGCATACCGTAAATCCCCGGTCATAAGCCGGATTTTTTTTCTATTTTGGGCCCAAACCGGCTTCTAAATTTTTCCCAAAGTCTCCCCCCGGCTTATGACCGGGTTTTTTTTTACTATAGAATAAAGAGAAAATGGTAAAAATTTGATCCCAAAACCGGCTTTTAGGATTTCCCTGAACTCTCCCCCCGGCTTATGACCGGGGCCGGCTTGTGACCGAGGATTTACGGTAGGTGTCCGGAGTGAAAGGGAAAGTGATACTGCTTACTCATATTACTATCTATTTTGTTCTTATTTTGTTCTTGGAAAATAACTTCTCGGTACTACTGCATGGGGCGGCTTAACCGAATTCACCATGAATATGATTACCCCCAAACCAGATTTTTGACAGATGAATTTGACAGTGATGCCACTTTTCCTGGTTTATCAGGAATTCCTGGTTTTCATTCCAAGAAACCTGTATAAAATTATGTTAAATTCCTGGGAAAATGTGTCCAAAAGTCCAGTTTTCCTGGTTTTTGTTGGCCACTGAGTGGCATCTGTGATTTGAAGTAAAATTAAGTGTGAAGAATATAAAATGAGCTTTCAGGAACTGAAAGAATTATGTAGATATTCCAAGGGAAAGTGAATTTATGACAAACCAAACTACCTACTGACCAAAACGTGAGCTACCCCTAACAGCCAAAGTGAAATATTTCAATAGAAATGCAATCTAGTAAGATGAAAGAAATGACATGGGTGAGATGATTTTAATGAATATCAGATTATATCATCAGAAAGATTTTTAGTGAAAATGGGTCTTTTTGGTTCCATGGAAACCAATTAACAAATGTTAGAATTTCTAGGCTGTATGCTGCTATGGAAACCTGCGATTTCACCTATAATGCATCAAAATGTGTTCTCAATTTTGTCTCCATCTTTGTCCTTGTGAAAAATTGCACAAAGTCACTTTTTACCCCCAAAATGGTGATTCTTTTGATTTTTTTTTTCACATTTGCCCCCTTTAATATTGCTCAAATCATGGCACACAAAAGTAAAACTCGTCCATGTTCACCTGACTACCATGAAGAGGGAAATTGATATGCAGCCTAGAGTTTTGGCTTGCTCGGAGAGGATATCCGATAGAGCACATCCCCAAAAAATTGTGAAATTTGACGAATTTTATGGAAGTTAAAGAGGAAATTGGCCAAAATCGGCCAAAAATCAGCGAGTAACTCGCAAAAATATGCGTCCGGAAAAGGGGCATAAACTCGCAAAAATGCGTGATTGGTAGAGGAAGAGTTGAGTATTCTAATGAAGTATGTAAAGAGGATAAGGAATCGTGACTTGATTGCACATCTGGAATCTGAACTAATGCACGTTGCAGAGATGCCACTTTTCCTGGTTTACCAGGAATTCCTGGTTTTGATTCCAAGATTTCTGTATTAAATTATGTTAAATTTCTGGGAAAATGTGTCCAAAGTCCAATTTGCCTGGTATTTGTCGGCCACTGAGTGGCATCTCTGACGTTGGTAAAAGGATTAAGAAAAAGCAAGGACACTGATACAGTGCTGGGCATTTCTGATAATCCTGGAGCCAGTGTAAGCACAGCCGTAGCCGGCTACCGGAGAAGCAGTGGTCAGGCACAAGTTTAAAGTTGGGTGGATCTAAAATCTGGAAATAATCCATGGTGAGCGGGCCCCTCCATACCCCCCTCCTCACTAATTGTTTGGCTTTCAGGAATGGAGGTGGTGGTTTTTCGCACGGATGTGCGGAACATTTTTATGCTATTTTGATCTATAATAGCGTGTTGGCTGTTTTGTTGAAAATAGGTCTCAAAGTTTTATGCCCCTTCAAACCCCAAGCTTTAGATTATAAACAATGTAGCTGAATGGGTTAATAGATGGGCAGTAAAATAATGAACATATCATAATGACTAAGGTAGGTGGTTTTGGGGGTCTCCCCCCAGAAAAATTTTGAATTCCCGAGGGTATTTGGTGCATTCTGGTGTATTTCTAGACCCCAATTCATTGTTTTTTTTTCTATAAATTGGGTGTGGAGGGGGGACTAGAATTTCATTTGGAATGATTGGACTGAATGTGAACTAATGATTAGACTGGGGGTGGGGGTGGGAACCCTCATTGCCACTCATCCTGCCCCAAACCCCAGCCCCAGTATTTCTCTATTGCCATGGTCCTCCCGTGGTCCACACCCTCAAGTCCTCCTATTTCTCCAACCCAGACTTTAATACTATCTTGAATTATTTATACCTCATTTTCCCAACTTTAACCCAATCCTCCTCCCCCTCTCTACCATCTAGCCTAGAATGGATGTTGAGTCACAGGGAGAAGAGAATAGAGAGAAAAGCAGTGGATACCATCTAGTGAATTGGCACCCTGAACAAAGCCATTCCAGCACATCCTTCCCCATCAGAGCCATTAATACCCTTTCCTCTATGTATGCTCCTCCCCCCATCCCCCACCCTACATCCCATTGACTTCTTATATATAGATAGCAGAAGTGTCACAAGTTGGCCTCCAGGTATGAATTTGAGTATTGTAAAGTATACATCAGATTTGGCCTGAGAATGCCCTGATATATCCACATGACATGCTATCATGTATATGCATGGCGATATTTGAGTACCGTAATCTCCCGCGTATAAGGCGCGTCTTATACGGGGGTTTTAGTTCTCATTGGATCCAAAAGGGGGACACCGAGACCTTTGATATCTTACATGCCCCCTTGGTCATAATAGGACAAAATAGGGCCCAAGGTGGCCCAAGCTACCCATTGGTTTTTGAATTTTGAAAATTCATTCAGTAGAACCAAAGTTATGAATTTTTCATTTTTTTGAGAATTTTCCCAAACTCTAGGTGCGCCTTATACGTGGGCTGCGCCTTATACGCGGGAGATTACGGTATATATATGTCAGTGTGCGTGATCATGTGGGCTTCCCTAGCCCACTTAAATGGGTCTATATCTCCTCTTTCCTATCCCCTCGGATGTGTGTGGTGCACATGTGCGGGCACCAACACATTCCTCTGTGAAATTACATAATATAGTTCTCGCCATGAATATGACCATAGCTGTCGAAATGGCGTTAAACATCTATTACTCACTCACTCGTGATCATGTAAGTTACTGACATGTGAGTTTTGATAAAGGAAACAGTGTACACAGTTTAAGAGCACCAAATGCCCCTTGACTTATTTGCTCATGAAATGGTACGTAATAAAAGCCACTTTTTGTCTGGCATTATCACATTGCCCACGGTTCAGCTTCCACGCGTTAGTGCAGTGATTATGTACTGAATAGGGGTGGAGAGAAGTATAAAAGAATCGGTTAAAATCAAGTAATAAAACAGTCAATAGAACAAAGTTTAAAATGATGATAGACGCAACCAGAGGTGCAAGCAAAAAGTTTGAAGTAAAATCCAACCATGAGAGGATAATCGAGAGCCACAAAGAAATGGAATTTAACCAAGCAAAATCTGACTTAAATAAGATTGAAAAAAAAAATTAATAAAACGAAAGAAAAAATCAGGTTATCAAAGGGGGTAGAAATGCTGGTAGCACAACCAACAAAAGACAGCTACCTCCATGGGAGTGGAATGTGCTGAATGCACGATAACAAAAGATAAATATACAAGTACAATGTACAGATATAGGGAAGTGTAAGTTACTGTGGCAGAAAGATAGATTTCCTTTGAACATTGAGGTAACTGTGGATTGATGAGTGGCCTTTGAAATTTTAAAACCGCAGGTTTCTCCCCAATATAAAGCGAATAATAGGTTGAAATCTATGTATAAATTAGCGTAGGCGTGCTCAATTGGGCCACGTCATCTATGGTATGTTGATTTCCACCAGAGAGATGGCTAATGATCTTGCAGAAAGTTTGGTCGAAGACTGGCCTTTTATTTCATTTGTCCGTCAGTGTGTGGCATCTCTGTCTATGATAGTTGATACCACAAGTACTAGGCCTTGTATGTGAGAATGCAGCTTTTTGGTTAAGGGTAGCTGCCTGTGCTGTCGACTGCCGTAATATCCCACATATGAAGTGGCCACGGCTTATTAAATTATACATAACTATTACACCTTATAACATCAGCAAAAGTTGGGGGTGCGCCGTATAGGCAAGGGTATTTTACATGTTTATACTATAGAACGGTAGGAACTATAGTGATCAAAAGCTAGTCCCAGGTACTCCTTACAGCTTCTTCCCAATTTGGGGGTGCGTCTTACATGCGTGGGCTTCCTAGCTCACTAGGGTCTAAATATCTCTTCTGTGTGTGGTGCACATATGCATGGGCACCGACACATTCATCTGTGAAATTGCATAATGTAGTTTCCTCACGATGAATATGACCTCAGCTGCGAAATGGTATTAAACAGCTAATACTACTCACCCAATCGTACATGCGTGATGCGCCTTAAATGTGGGGTATTATGGTACTGTGTAGACAAAATGTGCAAGTATTGGACTGAAGCCAATGGTAGCTGTCAATGTCCACCGACAACCCGACAGACAGGGTGTCGATTAAACACTGACCCGCATAATAGATACGAGAAAGATACTATAGACTTGTTTAGCCTAGGAAATAGCGATACTGTATACTCTATAGAAAACAACGGAATTTTTGTTAAAATGATGCTATGTGATAATGCTTTGACGTTGTGGACTGTAATTTCTTATTGTATGTATGGAATTTGAGTGCATATATTTAAAAAAAAATGGAATTTAAATATCAAGCTAAGCTGCTGTAAAAAGTCGCATTATTACGCAATGGAGATAAATTCCTTGATAACACAAGTGGGAAGCCCATTGAGGTTTATATGGGCTTCCCAAGTCCCAGTGCGGCTCGTGGGTCAGGTCTTCAACAATATAGGGTGTGGCCCGGGGGTGTTTCCATAGGCTTGCTGTGACAGTGAAGTAAACTAGAGGGAACTGCAACCAGTCTGGATAACCAGTCTTAGTTTTGCAGTACTTTGAAGGAAACAATGGCCAACTTTAGCCTATACAGACCTTAGTAACTACTCTTCATTTCAGAAAAATTCCCATACTCTTTGCTTAAATATCAAACTGACCTAACGGTACCCGCCCCCTCCGGACACACAAAAAGAAATAAATATACACCTTAGATATGGTCACTCCCTGATCTCACAAACTGCATGGAACTTTGGGATGAAAATTAGCAGTACACCACATGTTTGAAACGTTGCACAACTGTGAACTGTCACTGGTTCCTTTGGCTGATAATTTTTGTCTGCAGGCGCCAGTTGCGTCCCCCATGGGGGGGGGGGGGGCAAGACGACCGCTTCTGCATGACTGGTTTGATATACCGGGTAGCTAAGAATATTTCAGACACGTAATTGACATGTGTGCTGGAATTGACTGCAGAAGTGTGGAATTACCAACACAAAAAAAACACTCAATATGTAACTCTAGCTGTTATTGTTGCGCAAGCAATACTGCGAAAAAGAGTTCGTCCTCTTTGTAGGTTATGCATCGAAAGTTTGCAGCAATCTTATTGTCCGGCGGGCGCTGACTCTTACTTAACGGGAGAGTCAGGCTTCCTGCATAGGGCTAATTTGTCAGGTGGCTGGAATTGTAGGACATAATTTTTTTATGTCAATTTCCTCTTAAGGATAGCTTCCTAAGACATGTTTGTTGCCATTTTGTGAGAAACCTTTCATACGGGGGCCCAGATTTTTTGGTTATTGCAAATCTGTTAGCCTTCACATCAAGTTTAGCTGCCACGGTCAGCCATGATGGAAGTGGTTTCAGGTCTCACAACAGAGGTGTTATTCATGAAATAATGTTATCCATGAGAATCTGCTTGGTGAGTGGAGATTGACTTCCTGTCTGGCAGAAAATGCACCTGCTGATAGCTACCTGTTGCAGCCCACACAGCATGTGCCAAACCTTGGAAAAAGGTGCGATCTAAAGGTTTCCAACAAAAGATGCTCTTCCCACTCACAGACAGCAAAACTAAGGTGGTACTCTTGTCAATATTATAAGCTGATTGTTGGGGATTTGTTTCTGTCAAATGTTATTCTTAGAAACTTGCTGTTTCTAGAGCACCTGCAAGTTTTAGCTAGGGCAGTCCCAGCGACTCAGTCCTTAACTGAGTCGCGCACAGTGACTACAATCTTATGGCGTATACATATGATACGCTGGGAAAAGGTGATAAGTCATCTTTCAAATGCAAAAATGAGTGACAATTTTGCTGCGAAACCTTGATGTATAGTTACTACGATTCAAGGGACACTAGTTGCTGAGATTATAAATACTGACATAATGATAAGATAAGATTATTTTGAAGGAAATGCCAGTCGACGGTTTTAGAGTGTAGTGAGTGGAGGTAGCTCAGGTAGGTCTTCAGCTTAGGTAGTGATCATTTTTCAACAACGGGGGGGGGGGGGCTGGTGGGTTTGCGCGCAGATGTGCGGAAAAATTTCGACCCCCCCATATAAGGGACAAAAATCGTGTGCGAACGTCCCCTTTTAGCCTATACAATGTAGTAATGCACAGGGTTTTCCACTGAAAACAGGTGAAATTATTTTGAACCCCCCATCAGAGGTGTTGAAAAAATTTAGCCCCCCCCCCGGTCAAGGGGTTGAAAAAATTCTGCCCCCCCCTCAAACCCACTAGCCCCCCCCCTCATCTTGTTGTTAAAAAATGATCACTCCCTTAGTACATATATTCTGCTGTTCTGTTTCACTGGCACCCCATTAGGCCAGTGGCGCCACCGCTGACCATTCTGAAAACTACATTGTACAATATATCAACAAGCGCTCCACTAACACCGTTTTAGGACAGTCGCCTTCTGGTTGTTTTTATGACAACTTGTGATGATGCGCCTAATGAAAACGAGAATTGTGCTTATAGAAATTGTTCCCTTTAAATTCAAGGTTTGATAATGACGGTGTTGTAGTGTGTGGACTCAAAGGAGATGAATTGATATAGGCAGAACACAATCATGTGACAATCAAGGAACGGTAGAATGCATAGATAAGATACCTGGTGTCCTGTTTGATTTTTTTTTAATTGATACTTGATGGTTGTTACATAACCTGGCCAAGCCTGGGTGAAGCGCAGAGCTTTTCCTCACCCAGGAATCAGCAAAGCCCATGTCCTCCCCCACATGACCGGGGCCTTAGTAGAACGACCGGGCGAAGCTCATTGGTCACCCACACTAGTAGTGTGGCTCAGGAGATGCACGTCCGCGCTTTTTCTATTATATTGGCCACTAGCTGGTCTGGAGCTAGTTCCAGCGACACACACTGATAAGAACTGATAAGATGGGACCAGCATGTCCCTGGAAGTGGGTGTTAACCAGGGACAAGGTAACTATCATGGAAGGTCTTATCACTGGGCTTGCCTCAACCAGCGAAATTCAAAATGGCGGCTCCACTAGGAGGTTATTTACAATACACATGCCTAGTGCATAAGCGTGGACGTGGTAGTCATAATACACATCCAAGATCAAACATATTCTTATCTAGATCCAAGGGGGTAAGTGAGAGCAATAAAAAAATCAAGAGTAATACAGAGTGAAGGTCGCTCATTAGATGATCCCTGTGGGTATCGTGGATGTACGGAACACCCACATAATGACTGAGATTCTAAGAGGGGGGGGGGTAAGTCAAATTGATCACATAGTTATGATCGTGGAGCGAAAGATGATACTGAACGACATTGCTCCTTAAAAATCGAACCAAGGCCACCGTAAAACGATCTCTGCTGGGCCTCTTGGGGGTCGATGGAATGAGGCAGATATCAATCTTTGTTTTTGACCTTCACCATGACCTCAGTGACTCTAATTGCCCTCAGAATGAAGGACTCGATCTGGCTGAGATGGAGTGACCTAGTTTTGATGAAGGAGCTAATCCTGTTCCCGAGGCACAAGCAAGGCCATATGGAGGTGAAGCTGAAGGAATGAACTTGTGTGTGACCTAGGGGTGACATTTTCATTGATCGCTGGTCTGAGGAATTTATCAATTACTATGTCTGGGTAGGAGCACTTGCTGATAACTTCAATCCAGGAGGAGTTCCAATCAGTTGTCATCCTATATTCTTAAGGCAAACAGGTCATGACAATGCCCATGATTTTACACCCCCACCCCCCTTCCACCACAACTCCTCGGAAGGCATTTAGTATACAGGAATGCAGGTACTTTGACAAGACATTCCATAGAGAGTGTGATTGCAGGGGAATAAAGGGCATTGGGAGGGGTCTCACTCTCAATGAAAGGGGAGAATGAAAAGCGAAAAGACATTTACGGTGCACTGAACACCTATTAAGAGTGTCATATATGGTGTGGAGCGGGGGGGGGGGGTGGCTATGATGGCAATGCCAATGGGGTAAGCTGATAAAAAGTCGGTCAGAGTGATCTGAGGTTGGCTAAGAAAAGTAGGATGGCTGTCTGCATATGTATTACCCATTAGATTGAGAGGATTGACAAAATGATAAATATATGACAGAAAAGACCGCTGGGTGAACGTTAGGGCTGTACAATATACATGATCTAGTATGATAGATTTGGTGGTCGGACAGGTCGGAAGCCCGGGTTGGAAGTAATTTCTCTCGTACAAGCCAAGGCTAGTACCAGAACCCAAATAAAAATGAGGCTTATAATAACAGCCCAATGTGAGGGTGCGGCTTATACCAGGGTATTCTATACTAGAAAGCAGTACTGATTGACCAATTTTCAATCATTATAGCTTCTCCCAAAGTTGGGGGGGGGGGCTAATACGAGAGAATTTATGGTACATGTAACATTAAGGCCGGAGAAATGGGGGAAGAGGGCATGTAACCTGGAGGACTTTCCTACCTAGACCATGCCTAAAGCGTCTCGTCTATTCTGTCCCCTCTGTGCCTGGTGTACATATACGCAGCCGTTGAGTGATATTTGTAGTGTAAATTGCTTATAATGAATATATGACGTCATTCATGAGAATCTACAGTAGGGACCAATCTCTTTTATTATGGACGGCAGCAATCCTCATATCCCCTTCACAGATAAGCCGAACAGATAAGAAAGAGATTGGCATTGGATCATTCATTCTTACATTTAGAACCACTTCTAATGACCCATGCATGGATGGCATGATCCATGCATGGAGTTTGTGCATTGAAAGACCATATTGGGCACACAGAGAATGGATAACGTGTTGCAGAGTGGAGGTTGGTGGGAGGTGGCAGCTCAGCAGACTGGACGCACTCTCTGACCTCATCAGGTGGCGACCCGATAGGGACACGGCTTCACTGGGGTAGCAGGGCGTGGGGGGGGGGGGGCTGCCCGGCGGCCATACACGCATGCAGGCACCTCTGGGCCGGAACACGGCAGGGGTGACTGGGGGGATGCAAGAGGAAGTATATATTTTAGTGACTGAGTCGCAGGGTGAGGGACCGACCGTAGGTAGGGAGTTAAAGAAAAGTACCGATTCTCGGGAGCAGAACCCAGATTGCTAGGGACCTGGCAAAGGGGCAAATTATATAGGCAATAAGAGGTGATAATATTGCGACCAAAAAAATTTAGGCTCAGTTTCACTTGTTATTTTGTGTATATAACGACATGACAGTCCCATCCTGATTGATAGGACTTGTTACATAAGGATGAAATGATGCACATCGAGATGTATAACCAAGTATATAAACTCACTCTGTGTGGTGAGTGTTTCGTCTCAATTTCACTGACTGTTTATAGACACAGACAAGGCAGGTAGGCTGCTATATAACAGTCCTAATAAACATATATAATATATACAGTACTTGGAAATTAATACAAGAAAAATACAAAACACACAAAAAAAATTATCAAAATAGAGCTTGTACTCTGATAGTACTTGGTAATCTATGTGAAAATTTGCAAAATAATGCAATTTGGAGAAAATTCCGCATCAGTATTAAAAATATAGATTAAAACACATTATTATTTACAAGATTATTTACAAAATTTCAACATGACCTCATTCAGAAAAGCTACGGGGAACATTCGAGAAAGGATTAATGAAGGCATCAAGTATGTGATGCAAAATTTCAGATTTTGTAATGCATTTTGGTATGGGATGTTAAGATCTTTTGTGATAATGGTTTTAGCACCTTTTTCTAGTACATTTCCCTTTAAAAAAAAAATCCATGAGGATTCTTATCAGTAGGCAGATTAGGCTGATAAGGGCCGCGCTGGTTGCTATGACATCACTGCTGCTCCCAAGAATAGGAAGAAAGGGTAGGATGAGAGCTCTGGTTTGATTGGTTTACATCAAGTGAACTACTGTGATGGATACTAGTTTTGAAATACAAAAATATTACCATTATCTTAGATTGGCCACATCATCCATTTTTGGCCACATCATCTAGAAACCTGGCTACATCGTTCACTTTTGGTCACATCGTCCACTATCTATAGGACTCAGTATGGAGGCCTAGTGGATCCGCCATTTTGAATTTCGCTGGTTGAGGTAAAACCCAGTGATATCACATACCATGATGGGTACCTTGTCCCTGGTTAACACCCACTTCCAGGGACATGCTGGTCCCATCTTATCAATTCTAATTAGTGTGTGTTGCTGGAACCAGCTCCAGACCAGCTAGTGGCCAATACTGCCATTGGGCCACATCGTCCATCCACCATCACAGACCTTTGCCCGTAAGGGGAAAAGGAGGGATGAGATAAGAGGATTGTTGGAGGACGGTGGGGGGGGGGTAGCAGCAACTAACAACAAGTGTATGTGCATGTGTGGTGCATGTAATCCCCTCAGGCTCAGATACCTCTACAACAGATGGCTGTCTACTCATCCTGCTCGGGCCTCCCCAGCCCCAGGCCATCTTTAAAAGGGGTCTATGTCTTGCTTTTCTATCCTCTCTGAGTGTGGGTGGTGTCCATATGCGCGGGCACTGGCACATATTCGTTCCTTGAATCTCCTCTTTCCTGTCCCCTCTTTCTTACATGTGTCTAGTGTCCATATGCACGGGCACAGGCACATGTATTCCTTTGTGACGTGATGTCTAATGTACTTTTTCCGCCATGAATATGACCTTAGCTGTCGGCTTTGCGTTAAACAACCATTACTCACTCTATTACTCACTGGTCCTTCTAACTGTGTTTTACCAACGAAAACACGATTTAATAGAAATTGAAAATGAAAGCTTTGTTTAAGAGTATTTTCCTCTTTTCTCACAGCATGGCGCTCCCACCTGTCGAGGTGTAATACTGATAGCCTATCACTGTTGTCATCAGTGTCAAAGTTTTTGAGATAGTATCAAACTGTCAGAATAAATTTACTGCAAGAAGTGCAACTCAAAGCTGCCTAGTACCCCAAGGCTATAATGATACCGACAGCTTGAGCTTTAATTTACATGCTGGAGTTCAAGGTAAGGGTCACTAAGGGCCGAGAATTGGTGCATATTAATTGAATACGTGTATTCTCAGCTCTGATTCTTAAGAAAAAATATTTCGCCGCTGAAGAGTTTTGTTAGGAATATTTTTTTTCTTTGGGGAGCACTGTTATCTCACTCAGCCCGTCTGAAAAAAACGGCCTTCATCTCATCTTTACTATCCCTCTTTGTGCCAGGTGCGCATATGTACAGGCACCAACAAATTCATCCGTTGATGCCATGTGTATGTACAAAATGTATTTCCCGCCATGAATGTAACCTTGGCTGAGGGATATTTTGAGGGATTTCCAAGTCCCAAAGGCCTATACAATAATATACAATATCAATATTCAGATGGGTTCTTACCGAGCATTTCAGGGATTTTTGGCCTGAGTGTCTTTCATCCCTGTTAGCTGTCGAAGCATTTTACAAAAACAACTTATTGATCTATCTGTCCAAAATCTGGCGTCGCTTTTACTCTTCAAAATACACTGACCATTGCCCTCTTTGATGCTCACCTGCAAAGCTGCATAGGAGTTTGAATGCAATGTGGAAAAATAGATTGGGTGGGGGGGGGGGGCGGTGCGATACGGGGTGGTCATAGAACTAACAATGGTAACATTGAACGGTATTGATAATAGGCCTCATTATACATGCACATCGTACGACATCGTATAGATTATAATCTAGTATGAAATAGCATACCAAATATAATTCTGTTTGAATGTAGGAAAAGAAACTATTGTAAGCACAGATGTCATTGTTGCTGTTTAGATTGTCCATATTTTTAAATATAGCCTTGTGCACTCTTCTCTGGAGCAGAACCTTGACTGCTAGGGACCTGGCAAAGGGTGAAATTAAATAGGCAATGTAATAGAAAAAGTTTCCTTTTCAAATATTGGGATTAGAAAATATTGCATCACATAGACATGTGATGCAAATTTTGAATATCTTTACAATTTTGGAATGCATTAATTTTCGCTGTACAATGTCTAGATCTTTTCTGATAAGGATTTTAACACCTTTTTCTAGTACATTTCCTATTCAAATTAACCCTTCATGCGGATTCTTATCAGTAGTGAGACAAGCCTTATAAGGGCCGCGCTGGTTGCTATGACGTCACTGCTGCTCCCTAGAATAGAGCTCCTACCCCCCCCCCCCCCGGTCCAAACCATAGCCCGGCCCCAGGGCCTCAGCAACAGGCAGCTGGCCGGAAGCAGCGTGTTATGTTGGTGGGGGGGGGGTGGGGTGACTGTAAGAATCAGGCCATCTGAGTGCAGAGAGTAGATTAGTCACACCTTGTGCGACTAGCTGACAACTGGCTAGACACGCTGGTGTGTGTATGGGTTGGGAAGGGGGGGGGGGTACATACCATCGGCATCCTGCTGCATTCCTTCCTCTATTGCCCATGCCCAAGGGCTACTATTAGTATTACCCATCGTTTAAAAACGCAGTCCTCAGCTTCCCTCATCTTCCGGCTCTGCCTTCCTCTGTTCCGCTTTCATCTCTCCAAGTCTAATTACTAATTTACCACTTTCCATATTCACATTCCTCTTTTGGTACCCCTGTCCTGCCCCTTCTCCGCCCTATATATATGTCAGGCGTGGCAGCTGATGGTGGCGGGGGGGGGGGGGTCGTGTGTGGTTGACTGACTGACCTGATGAGGTGAGAGTCGGGGTCAGACGCAGGTCACTGTGCTACTCAGTCTGCAGACCTCCCAAACTCCTGAACGCGGGTCTACTTTAGGAAGCCCTCCTCCCTCCCCGAACGTACATGCTCATGTACCCACACCCCATCTCGGCACGACTTCCACTGTTTAGAAAGAGCCAAATGCCGGCCAAATGCACAGTAGCAAACATCTCGTTAAAGTACGTAAATGCTTATGCATATTGCGTAACTTACGTTGTTTAAAATCTGTGCCTGACTAGTAGTAGTATATTAAAAGTAGACACAGTTATCTGGTGCTGCCGCAATGCTGTTCAACTAAACACTACTACCATTGCTCCTGTCAAACACCAGATTAGAGCAGTAGTGGTCCAGTAGAAGAGCAGTGGTAAATCGCCATGATCTAGCCTAATGAAGGTATATCAATTATACCGAAACGTCGCTATATCTATAAAGATCATCTTCCATCCCATCTATGTGCATGATTTCAAACAAAACATCTGGAAGCTATCTGATGAATATTTATTTTATAACAGTCTGGTTTTGTGTGACCCACCTTCTACTAAAAATCATTAATCTGGTATCGCCCAAAAAGCCATGACACACGTATAGGGGAGGTTGAGGTACTGCTTTTACAATCCGCCTTAAAAGTAAGAAATTTCAACCATCCTCTATTCTAATGATGTGGAAATGAAGGGGAACATGTTGGCACACAATTTAAACCTTATATTTCTTTTCGAAGCAGTGTATTATTATAGGAAAATGGGTAGTAAAGTAACAAATGTTCCTGATAAGACGGTAGGATTAAGACAGGTTGAAGTATCGCAATATCTCGTGCATATTGCGAGAAGTCGCGAGAGTTGGTGCAAGCTGGCCCCAAACGCCCATACCGTAGGTCTATGCTTTAGAGATTGAAACAATGAGGCAGCGGGCGGATGGGAAGGTCAAGGTCGTATGCAATCTTGTCGAGAGCCGTAGATTAAATGTAGTATCTGACCTTTCATGAAGACAGGGTGGAGACCAAATGTAGATTAAAAATAAAAAGAGGGTTAGGGGGCAGAGTCCCTGATTTAATGAAAATCTCCCCCTCTCAAAAATCAGAGTGACAAGTGTGACTACAGAGACTATCTTACAAAAAAAATTGGCCATCGTTACAGATTGTCAAGTGTTAGATTAGATCATTATTCTTCCGTCGCCGGGTTTATTCCAAGCTTCAGCGTGGAGGTATACTATATTTATAAAAGCAGTGGCACGTATGTAATGGGGTGCAGTAGCTGATCAGTGGTATACTGATTAAATACTGCTACAGCCCTATATGCAGTGCAGTAGACTGCAGAGCTACTGTTGGGGACAAGAAGTCTGAACAGGGTGTCCACTGTATCACTTGTGTCGTTCTTGTATACATTGCTCCTCCTACCTGACCTACCGCACAACCCTATCAATAAGCCGTACCCGCATATAAGCCGCACCCTGACTTTAGGAGAATGCTATAAGCCACAGCAGGGGTCGGAAATGTTACCCATTCTTTAGTTAAGTCTATGTATGGAAAGCCATAGTATAAGCCGCACCCTGAGTTAAGGACCAACATAAAAGCTGCAAAGAGTCTGAAATGGTGTTTAAGCCATGGCTTATGCACAGGGTTTTACGGTAGTACTGGGTAACGACTACCGGGAACAACTACCACAGTAGGAGGCAAACATAAGCCATTACTGATAAATCTTTCAATTAGTAGTGTGACAGCTGTATTGATATTGTAGTGAGAAAAAAGTGGATCAATGATTATAAATTACATTTGAAAATTCTCATGATTGTGACAGAAAGAATTGCCGGACGGTTCATTACATTAGGCCCTACTTTCTAATTACTGGCAGTAAGTTGAATCCAACCTTCATATGCCCCCTTAGCCAATCTGTGCTCATCTGTGATAACTTCCTAATATATCAGATATGAGTCTAGCTCATCAGAACTAACAAGTGAATAGACAGAATGATATCAGTAAAGTATCAGTAGGCTATTGCATTCATAATGCAAAGTCAGTAGACTACCGGGTACTTTACTGAAAAAGTAGTGTCATGTGCGTTCATCATCAAAGTGACTATTTGATCAAAACATTAGTCATACATGTAAAACTATCTCCTGGAAGACATGTACAAGCACATTTAGTCAGATCTTGAATGAGCACTGATATGCAAAATATATCGATTTGAACATTTAAGTTTAAATGCCATATGACTAGAGGATTTCCCCCTAATAGCAGGTGGAGAGGTGGGAGAAATGTCAAGGTGCAAGGGACACTGCCCCCCCTTCCACCAACTCTCCCAGTGCTTTAATCCCTACCACTTAGCCCTGTGAGGACTCCGCCTTCTGTCCCCTTAGCCCTATGAACGTGAGGACTGCCCTTCTCATAACCCTCCCCTGACCATGCCCTCGGAGGACTCCAGTTCCTTAGCCGTATGGGAACCCCTACCCCTGTCCCCCATCCCTGTAAATTTCGCTTACCCTGTCCCCTTAACCCTCTTATGATTCCATGCTCATGTCCGGTATCCCTGTGGCTGTGAGGACTCCATCCTTGTGACGCCATCTCTATGTCCCTTAGTCCTGCGATTGATTGTGAAGACTCCCATCTGATGCACCCATCCCCCCAGGCTCGCTAACCCACCCTGATGTACGCTACTGGTATCAATAGCCACTGGCCGAGGCTGCCATCCCGGACCAAAATGCAGTAGAAATGCAGCACTAAAGCAGCTGGGAAACAGTGTGGTGTGACAGTAGTGATTCAGTGTGAAAGCAGCATCAGAAACAGTATTGTATCAGCATCTACTGTCATTCTACTGCTCAGCACCACAAAACTTGCAGCAGTGGTACAGTAGTAGAACAGTAGTATTAGCAGCATGAAAGCAGTATTGAATCAGTTGTCCCAATTATGTAAATTAGATGGCAGCATTTGAACAGTATCTACTTATTTAATGCTGCATGACCATATATGGGGTTGGGGCAGTGTTCAATCAGCACTACTGCATGGCTGCTGTTATAGCAGTAGTTGAGCAGTAGATCATACTGAAAACTACTGCTGGGGGCAGGTAGAAGCATAAAAGAAGCAGCCGCTGTTCTAGTACTGGCACTACCAATGCCTCTCTAGGTGGTCCTTGCTGGATTTGAACTTGGGATCTTCTGATTACTCTACCAGCGCATTAGCCCCCTGAGCCACCGCCCCATCAGCTATGTGGAGCAGTTACTACTTCCTAGTAGTGCATGCAAATCATGTACGAGGGGGCTAGGGCAGTATTGATTCAGTAGTACTGGGTAACTCTTACCATAGCAAAAGGGTAAGATTAGACATATCTATAGAGTGCTGCTATAGTATAATGCCTTTCGGTTTACTGATGTTAAGGT
Organism: Acholoe squamosa; assembly: GCA_949317995.1. Taxonomy (NCBI): domain Eukaryota; kingdom Metazoa; phylum Annelida; class Polychaeta; order Phyllodocida; family Polynoidae; genus Acholoe; species Acholoe squamosa. The sequence goes on along the minus strand of OX439036.1, from coordinate 59,499,328 downwards.
GACGAGACAAGCACTTTGCAATTATCAATGATACATGGATACTATGTAAAAAAAAATGTCATGATTGGGACCAAAAGATTCAGTATATTTGTACCCTATATAAAGTCAGTAAGTAATTCCTCACTTCCATACACCCCAACATCCATGTGTATCCATTACTGGCACTGAATAAGATATTCATATGCAAAGGGGTGAAGTATGCTTGTCTCCACAAACACTGGATAGTTTCATTATTACATTACTGAATCTTTTGATTGCTGTTCACAACCATACTGACATTCACACTATGGACTGTCTCAGAAGCATCAGGTAAATAATCCGTGAATGGACAGAGTCATACCAGTAGATGGTCAGTAGACTACTGCATCTATGCTGCTGCACAGAGTGTATAATTTCTGGAATATATTAACATTCAGTTGAGAGTCAGTAGACTACTGATTCTAGTCTGAAATGCAGTGCATATTCAGTTGATAGTCAGTACACTACTGAGTGTAGACTGAAAATGCAGTGTGGAGTCAGCTGTTTCGGAAGTATTTCAACAGTACCTACTGCAATATGCAGTTGTTGATCAGCATATTCTCAGTAGCCACTGATAGGAGAAGTAGATACTGCCTTCTGGTCCAGGATCCCCTTGTCCCTGAACCCATGCTGAACACTGTGAAGACTCCCATCCCCTGGTCCCTTAACCCTGTAAGGACCCCACCGCCAGCTCCCCTAGCTTCATGAAGACTCCCATCCCCTGGCCCCTTAACCCTGTAAGGACCCCACCACCAGCTCCCCTATCTTCATGAAGACTCCCATCCCCTGGCCCCTTAACCCTGTAAGGACCCCACCACCAGCTCCCCTAGCCCCATGAGGACTCCCATCCCCTGGCCCCTTAACTCTGTAAGGACCCCACCACCAGCTCCCCTAGCCTCATGAAGACTCCCATCCCCTAGTCCCTTTACCCTATTGGGTGTAAGCGGTACTGGAGCTGGTTCCTGGCGACATGCACTGATAAGAGCTGATATGATGGAATCAGCATGTCCCTGGAAGTGGGTGTTATTAAACCAGGGACAAAGTACCCATCATGATATGTCTTATCAGTGGGGTTCACCTCAACCAGCGAAATTCAAAATGGTGGACACGCAGGACATCCATACTTAGCCCTATAAGGACCCAACCCCCATGTCCCCTAGCCCTGTGAAGATGACCATCCTCTGGTCCTTTAACCCTGTGCAGGCTGTAGGGACTCCATCCCCATTTCCCCTAGCTCTGCAAGGACTACATCTTCTGACTTTTGAGCATCGACCCCCATGTCCCTTATAAAATCGTTCCTACCCCGCTAACCCAGGAAGCCCACCTCTTTCTAGTTCACCTTGGAAGGTAGACTGACAACCTGCCAATGTTCCGTACCTACACTACACGCCCTGCGAGACGGCCCAGCATGCCAGGTTATTGGGAAAGTGGTATTGTGACGCACCTTTACTGTGTGCGGTAGGCGTAGCCGTGCGGACAGACGCACCACAGAACGCGTGCAGACGGCCCGTGCAGACGCAGTTATCAGGCGCCTCCTTGTTGTGACGCCACCACCACACAGCACCACCCACCCACCACCCTGTAGCACCACCTTCACCTCACCAGGTCACGGAGACCTGGGCAGTAGTGAGTGGGAGACTGGTGTGGAGGCAGACAGGGGGCAGGGAGGGCCCCTCAAGCATCATTCTCCAGTCCATTCATCATGATAGTATATATACGCCAGATCTTCATACACGTTATTACAGTGTTGTATGAATCTTTGCTTCTGGAGGATTTAGGAATTCAAACTGCAGCGTTCAAAAGAAGTACGAGTTCGATGTGGTAGCCTGTGCCATTAAAAAGTTGATTCCTGCGTGTCTCAAGCACACAGATGGACCCACCTGCACCGACCCGCGCAGCTTGGAGTTGGACAGGCATTAGGCACTGAGAAATCTGCCACAGGCATGGCCATGTAGCCTGGCTCTCATGCATGGTTTTGGACTACCGTAGGGACAGGACTTAAAACAGACCCCTGTCTCCAGAGCAGACAGGACTCACAGGAGGTATAGTATACTGGGTCTAGCACAGACCATGACTTAACAGACTGGCCACTGGTTAGTGCACCACATAGGAACCTAGTGGGTGGCCGCCATGCTTCACCACCCACCTTTATGCAATAGTCATCATAGGACTAGTCACCACCATCAGTGCGCCACCATCAGTATCTCTGTACGGAGTCAGGGCTCAGTAACCCACATGGCAGTTTATCTCATGGAGGAGGGGAGTCTGCGTGTCCCTGGGGTGCTGCAGCAAGAGCAGCAGGCTGTGCTTTTGTTGTGATTCTGCGGTGTTAGTTTACAACAGCCCAGCAGCAGCAGAAGCAAGAACAACAACGGCACAAATTGCAGCAGCCGCCGCAATAACAGCAGAGATAAAATTAAAAAAAAAAAATAGAAAGAAAAGACTAATAAGTGGCAGTAGCAATAGAAAGGGCGAAAAAAAAACAGATTCAGAGAGGTATAAAGTCAAGTGATACAAAGTACAGGAATTACAGCTGTTACCAGGGTTGTTCAGAAGACATTAACTCGAACAACCTCGCAAATTAGGCAAATGTTGGACTAGTCATGACATCTAAAATGCCAATTGTAACTTAGTAAAGAGCACCGCTCGTAGTCGTAGAGTGCTGCTACCATTGTACAATACGGCATTAGACCAATAATTACTGGAGATCTGGGAGGCAACTTACTCGTTGAGCAACACCTGCAAAGGCAATTACCAATCAAGAAAAAGAAAGTCGCAATGGTAGACAAAACACCACCGCTATAAACGCCAAACACCTGCTGTGACAGCTGCCGGCAGAGACAAGGCTAGTGAAATTCATTTGTGAAAAGCAGTTCCAACAAGAGCAGCAGCAACAAGATCGCCTCTGGCAGGGAATGTTTAATAGTAGAGGCATACCTGGTAGAGCACACACACACGCACTAGGACAACCGTGTGTAGTCAGTGGTTATAGAAGTACCCGGTAGTACCGGTAGGAGCATACACATACGGTGACCAGGACAGCTCGTGTCCTGCTCAGGTCAGCCTAGGAGGCATCATCCCGAGCTGCTCACAGTGCCGTCTGGTGGACGCGGTAGACACCAGACGGCTAACAGACTTAGCAGTTGAACTGCTCACCAAATTGCCACAGCTGTTTGCTACACACACTACTAATGGTGGCCAACGGCAGCGAATGAACGACTGAGTACTAACTCTCCACTGTCTACTACGGGGTATTTCTGGCCAGACACTAGTTAATTGGACTGACTCTGGTCATACCTGGGCAGCTAAGGAAACTTCTGGAAAGCACATTGAAGATTCCAGCAAAGCAGGAAGGTCAAACAACTTACTTTGGGTGATAAAACCATCAGAAGTTGGATCTCACCAATAAAGAACACCGCAAGTAGTAAAGCGGAAGCTCTGAAGTCTATACATACTGTAAGATTTCAAAGGAAGCTAAGGGGTTAGTGAAGAAATGAACAACATACTTTTGTGAGAAGAGAGGGGAGCTGCTCATGGGTGTCGAGGAGCAGCTCACGACCCAGGGCCCTAACCTGTCCTAGCATGGAACCACTGGACGCATGCTTTGATGGCCGAAGCAGCAGGTAAGGCTTGTCGATGTCGAGTAGCTATTGCCCTTTCACCTGTCTTTATCGTCTAGTGGGTTGATGCAAACATGCGTCGGAAATAGACAATAACAGTGCTAATTAGTTTTAACAGGTTTGATGAGATATCTGTATTTAGAAGTTGATAAATCATATTCATTCCAAAAGTTATCTTGGCTGACCAGTACAGTACTAGACGGTTAATTCACAGTGTCATAGTTGGTGTACATTTATGAGCTTACACTTAATCCCTCTGTTACATTCTTTCCATTTGATTTGAGATACAAGATGTGAAAAGCTGAATCATTATGCCTCAAGAGTGTTTAAGTACCGGTACATGACTACCAGAATATGGACATCTTCTGCCATAGATATCGACACTCGGAATTAGCTCTGGGTTTGCTACCTCACTGGCTGTTTGAGTGTGGGCGATCACACATACCGGTATTACTACCGGTACTACCGGGTAGTAGTAATCTAAACTATGCTGAACCCCAATACTAGTAAAAAAAAAGAATGGGGAGTCATTATAACTTTATAGGGCTTAGTACTGAGGCCTAGTGGGTCCGCCATTGCTTGATCCTGCACTGGGCGAGATAAGCACTGATAACAACCAGCATGATGGGTACTAGGTATTACATAATGTACCCAGAAAGTTCTGCAGTGAATACTGGGACTTATCTGATTGGTCAATGATGCAACCCGGGTCAACCCTATATGGAGCCAGGAGAAAGTTATGAAGAATATGTAGCTGGGTTAAACTGTGAGACACTCAATAAGAAGTCATATAACGACACACGTGTTACACAAATTGTTTGAAGGCGACGCACGTATAGGATTTGACCAGATCTTATCTCTGAGGCTCTCATTCGCTCGCTCATTGTTTTGCCCCTTCCAAATTATTCACTCAAATTGAACCTTAACTTTTCAAGGTTGTAATTTTTGACCGGGAAATGAGCAAAACCACCGGACAACAATGCATATTCAGGACAATATCAAAACACCAACTTGTATTTACAGTCACTTCAAGGAAAGATGTTTTAGACCCATCAAAACATTCTTTAAATAATTCTGATAAAGGAAAAGACAGACCACCAGTGAACACCTTGAAACACTCAAACAATAAAACACCAAAGGTTGTGGTATTCGTTTTTACTTAGAGACGGGGAGCATGTTTATTTTGTTTGATTCTGTGGGTGGTCAGTGCACGTTAACTATGAAAGGTTAAGCTATCCGCCTGCGGGAGCCACAGGTATGGATGATTTTGTCTGTCGATTTTGCAATCACCTCTGTTTTCAGCACAAGAACATTTGAGGACCAGAATCATGCTATAAAGTAACATCCAAGCGGTGTATATTTGAAGCACGTGATGTGTATGTATTGGGTTAAATTGGTTGTATTTTAAATGCATAATAGATCCATGACATGCTATTTGAATCATGCCCTGGAATTCTGCTGTAACAAAGCATGCCTCTATCATAGAGTGTTTTCAAAGGCAGTAATATGCACTGGAAAGAACGTGGATCAATGAGTCCAGACAAGTCATGGATGCTCTACTGTTAGACGACTTTACCGACTGAGCTGCTCGGCGAGTTGCATACATGACACATCCTATCTACGTTAGATGTATAACTAATCTGCATTGAATGGTAGCGCCATGGCAGAAGCGGGTTCTGTTAAGAATTTTTTCAAACACAGAGTGTGCAGCAGTTTCACCCTTGTGTCGCATAGCACCCTGCATTGATGCGCCAATATGATATACCGGTAGTTATGACATGTGAATCTGAAGGTTTATCAATCACCCGGAGCAATCACACTCCTTGGATAGCACTACTTTAATTGTAGCTGTTACGTGAGGGTACTACATGTATTAGTTGATATTCAGACTAATGGCCATGTACACCTTTCTAACGTGTGTGCCTTACCATGGCTATGTGAGAATGAAATCTTGATGATGCAGCGTCTAAGTGCGCCCTACAGGCCATGCCGTTATGATACTTAAGGCACATATTAGATAGAGGTGCGGATAGCGTATTGCAGGGTCTCTCTATTTGCGGGGGGACTTACACACAGGCCACATGGTATTGGTGCCAGACAAATGGCATGAGCTTGATGAGAGAACCTCAGGTATCACGTGACCCAGTAATGACACAGACAGGAACTTACATGTTTTATGCTCATATCGTGTACTGAGGTGATGTTTCCTGTGTGTAGGACTACCATGATACCCACTGACCACAAGGTTCTGTCACTTATCTAAACTATGCTGGCCATGCACCTACACCCACCCAGGCAGCCGATAAAGCATACCTTATTTCCCCGATTATAAGCCCGGGCTTTTGCTGATTTCTAATGAGACATTCATGACCAGGCTTATAAAAGGGGTAGGCTTATATTTGAGTCGGGTTTATGATATATTCCACTTCAGAAATAATTATGGTCTAAATATCCCATATTCATCCCCTATTTCTACATATGCCCCGGGCCTGCACAGGAATGATACAATATACCTGTGCAGTGGTTTAATTGATTATTTGTGACTACGTCAAGACTGAGCAATCGTCTCGCAAACTGCTGTGTAGTTGTATTACGTGTTGGAGAGTGGGTTTTATGGTGACACAGTTCAACAATGAAGCACTATCGAAAATAGTAAGCTTCTCCAAGTCATTATGATTCACTGCTGGCGGCCATCTTGAAACGTTGCCATGGTAGTAACCCTGACTCATCGTGCACTTACCGTAAACTCCCGCGTATAAGACGCGTCCTCTACGCCAAACAAAATGCTGGGGAGTCTTATAGGATTTTCTGAAGTTCAGGGTGCGTCTTATACGAGGGGTAATTTTACTATAGAACAGTACTAATCTTACAAATATCAGCATTAAAATGTGCGTCTTATACGCGAAAATGCATGTGCTGAGTTTGGGGTGCGTCTTATACGCGCAATGCGTCTTCTACGCGGGAGATTACGGTACTGGTGCTTCATTCCCCTACTCTTCTTCAAAGAAAGCCTGGTCCCATTGACAGGGCCAGACAAACCAAAGCCTTTGATTACTCCAGGGATGAAAGTCACAGAGCACAACAATCCCTGAAATGGTCCAATATCAGCCCAAAAACCTAGGTTTTTATATGAATGTATAGGGCCTTGGAACTTCAAAATCCCTGAAATCAGGGAAATCCCTGAAGACTTTCATCCCTGTTACTCAGACATGATTCACTGAGGGGGAATCCCGTGACAAAAGACAAGCATGAAGGCCTGGGCCTCCGCATATGGAGCCCAGTACCTGAGAATAAGATCGAGTTACCAGCCTAGAATATACCAAGGTAGCTGATTGTTCAGTGGGCGTGGCCATTGCTGGAACGTGTTACAAGTGAGTTATCACTGATTAGAGCCATCAGATGTGTAACCCACCCCCTCCCCTCCCCCGAGAACCCTGCAGGGGTGTGCCTTATAAGCAGGATATTTACTGTACAGACAGTATTAAAACCTTGAAAATCGTCTCCCAGATAAGGCCTTATACGGCACATGGCTATAGTATTATTGACCAATGGGAGGCATCCCTGGCATATACTGCAGAGTCGGGGGCTGAAGGTGTTAGTCATAGTGCCGTCGGGGTCTAATGGCGGCCCCCAGCTGATAATGGCTATGTGAGCTATAGATTTTCTGTTAACTCCAGCTGTGTGTTATAAGTAGCAATACGCCTTATACGAGGAGTACCGTAATCTCCCGCGTATAAGGCGCGTCTTATACGCGAATCAGATCTTGGGTGGGCCTTATACGCGGGAGGCAGGCTGCCTTGAGTTGGGGGTGCGCCTTATACGCGGGTTTTCCCAATATCTCAACTGGCAGTTTATCATTTTTTGAATTTATACCTCACCACTTGCTTGCTTTGAATTTTAACCTCACCTATGTGCCCTTTGGACACGTCAAGGGTGAGAGGTCCCGTGGCGTGAAACCCGGACCCGTACACTAGAGGGAGCTAAGGTAGAAATCACGCCCCTACACATTTACCGAGGCAATGGTTCTTTAACATCCGTCACTACATAGGCATAGTGAGAGATGGACAGGCCTGTTTCAAGTCATTTGTCTGCCATGACCGCCAAGAGACTTTCCAGCACAGCCTAGCCAGAGCAGGGAGGAACTCAAACGACACCTTACGGCGACGTTTGGAACCACCACTATGCCCCGGCCGGGCCGGGAACTGAACCCACGACCTTACGGCCTGTGAGCGGACGCGCTACCGACTGCGCCACGCCTCCCGACAACCCACCAGAGAAGCACTCCAATATCAATATTCAATAAATGCCACAAATGAGGTGTAACCAGAAGTAGAACTTATCTCTAGCATTTTAGCATCAGTTCTTTTGGTTTCTTTTCCTATATTTATATATTCTATCAATGTTGAAGCATGTGAGGGAATGAATTTAAATCACAACATTATCTAAACATAGTTTGAACATCTGTTCTTATGTCAAACATAAAGCAAGTGTATATGAATGGTAGAGTGGCTCCATCTGGTGGCACTTCTAGGAACCATTCCTACTGAATACAGGATTATAAATGATCATGATCAAGATACATTTTTCATTATTATTATGTGTTAGATTGTATTCCCAGTACTGTAGTTGTAAATGGATCCATGCTTAGATCACTGTTTTACATGATAATTTCATGTTATCATGTCAATAGGTCATCATGATGTGGTTGATTTGTCAAAACTGTCTCAGAAGACAGTATACAATTGAAATTTACCTCAAACTGTACCTTGATCATGATCATTTATAATCATGTACATATGAATTATTTTATAATATTGAGTATTATACTCAATAGGAATGGTTTCTAGAAGTGCCACCAGATGGAGCCACTCTACCATTCATATACACTTGCTATATGTTTGACATAAGAACAGATGTTCAAACTATGTTTAGATTATGTTGTGATTTAAATTCATTCCCTCACATGCTTCAACATTGATAGAATATATGAATATAGGAAAAGAACCCAAAAGAACTGATGCTAAAATGCTAGAGATAAGTTCTACTTCTGGTTACACCTCATTTGTGGCATTCAAAAAGGATATATGGTCAGCATCATACCCAAACCAATCTCAACTCTTACTAAGGTTATCCCCACCTACAAGGAGACTCCTGCCATGCACAAGGTGTGCCTTGTACGCGGACCAGTCCCCTTGAGTTTGGGGTGCGCCTTATACGAGGGTTTATTCGGAATTCCATTTAGAGGAGATTGGTGCGCCTTCTACGCGAACCAGCCTTCTCTGAGTTGTGGGTGCGCCTTCTACGCGGGCTGCGCCTTCTACGCGAGAGATTACGGTAGTTTAGATGCGAGGTACAACGGTACTATGGCTCCATGATGGGTCAGGCAGGAAGCTTGCTGCCCCCACCCCTGTACCACTAGGTTTGCTACTGAAACCTCCCCGTCATCACCCCGAAAGACAGACTTGGTACTGAAATAGCTGCTCGGGGGGGGGGGGGGGGGTCGGAGCTGGTTTCATTAATGTGCGGCTCGTGATTTGGAAATTGGTTGATTAAAAGTTTATTAGAGACCTAAGTCCCAGGACTTAAGTCCATATATATCACCTTTTGTTGACTGCCATCTTGTCTCATGCAAGTTTTTTTCCAGGCTAAATTTCTTGCAACTGTGTCGGGCTTCCCTAGCCCACTTAAAAGGGTCTATATCTCTTCTTTTCTATCCCCTGAGGATGCTTGTGGTGCACATATGCGCAGGCACTGATACATTCCTCTGTGAAATTGTATAATGTAGTTCTCGCCATGAATATGACCTTAGATGTCGAAATGGCGTTAAACATCTATTACTCACTCACTCTCACTCTTGCAACTGTTCTGCAAATGCAATTGTATGTCATTTTGTCTACCTTATATTTTGGAAATTAATAACCATTTCATGTTACTCTACAGACGCCCAACCCGTGACGTACACCGAGCCGACCTTCTGGTGCAGCATCTCATACTACGAGCTGAACGCCCGTGTCGGGGAGACCTTCCACGCCTCACAGCCCTCGCTCACTGTAGATGGTTTCACTGATCCCTCCAACTCTGAGCGATTCTGCCTGGGATTACTCTCAAATGTCAACCGCACCAATCAAGTCGAGATGACAAGGAGGCATGTTGGTAGGTCTGCGCAGGCGTGTTCCAATTGTTTTTAGGAGTTGGGCCATGATGAGCGAGAGGATGGGAAAGGTTCTGAGGTTGTTTTTATAGTCGCCCCCCCCCCCCAAACTTGCCACAAAGCCCCGCTCACTCCCATCTTAAATCTTTCTTATATTTTTATACAGTCAAGTGCCAAAAGGGAGACTTGGTTAGGGGATAAATAATGAAGTAAATAAGCTGTGGTTGAGAAGAATAAAAAAAAAAAGAGGGGGGGGGCACAATACCACAACCTAGGCCTTGGTATTATGAGGGATAGGTCGGTTAGAAAAGTTTATAAAAAGAAAGTTTGGAGATGACCAAAAAAAAAAAAAACAAAAAAAAAACAACACAAAGAAGCTGTCAGCCTGTAGTTCTAAGGATGTTGTCTGTGTTTGTATGTACTGTAACGCATAAGTCAGGAGCGATTCTTCTGGGAGGCGAAATTTGCTAATAACAGGAGTAGCTCCTAGAAGTTAGTACTAGTATTTATGATCAGTAAGTAAGCCGTCATTGCCTTCATTCAGTTACTGACATTTAGTGATAACCTTAGAACCTTCACATGATAGCTTTAACCTTTAATGCGGCTTTAATGACACTAAAGGAAGAGTAAAGAGCCGTTGGTTGAATTTGTAATGCATTGCTGCAGATACTGTAAGTCTTTTGGTTGTATGATTTTAGGTCGTGGCGTACGACTGTACTACATTGGAGGAGAAGTATTTGCTGAGTGTCTGAGTGACCATGCCGTCTTCGTGCAGAGTCCAAACTGTAACCAGCGCTACGGCTGGCACCCTGCTACCGTCTGCAAAATACCCCCAGGTAGATTGGTTTGCCTCTGTCATTCGCATTTTCACCTCTTTCAAAGTCATGTATATACTGTAGAACAGGGGGATGGAATACAATGTGTCTGTATTCAATGGCTGATGGTCACAAAACTTGCTGCAACAAACAGGGGGAGTTTTTATTTATTTAAAAGCAAATTATCCCATGGGCCATGACATAAATGCAAATGTCAACTCCCATTACATATTTTTGCATCGTATTCCCCATAAGACCTCCTTGAATACGGGCTGACTCACTTCAGGAAATGCGATGCAAAAATATGTAATGGGAGTTGACATTTGCTTATTTATTTATGAGAGGATCTCAAGAGGATCTTAAAAGGATAGCTGTATATGACTCAGTATGGAGGCCTAGTGGAGCCGCCATTTTGAATTTCGCTGGTTGAGGTAAAACCCACTGATAACACATACCATGATGGGTACCTTGTCCCTGGTTAACAACCACTTCCAGGGCCATGCTGGTCCCATCTTATTAGTATGGTCGCCGGGACCAGCTCCAGACCAGCTAGTGGCCAATAAGGATCAGGGCCAGGTCGGCGTGCACCTTACTTGTCACGGGGTGTAATTATCGTAGTGAACAATACTAAGGCTGCATAAAATCAAGTATCAATTTTATTGACCCAGCTCCTGCTGGGTGATTGGCGGCGGGTTTTCAACATTTTTGGTCAATCAAAATGGCCGACTTTAAGTGGGAATTTCTTATACAAAGAAGGGGTCTAAAAATTAATGGAAAGTTGATAAATTTTCTTTAGATCTTTGTCTTTCTGTAGATGGTAACAATTCCTGGGAAAAAAATTTTTTACCTATGAAAAAAAGCTGAAGGAGAAACTTGGAGCCTTGTTTTCTCATGAAAACAAGGCTCCATAGGATAGCATTGTGCAGTAGATTTTTGCGATAGACATAACACATGGGTTCCTATGGGAATTGTCCAATTAAGATGCTTTTTTTCAGTAGGTATGGGTGGAAGACCGTCCATATAACGCGATAGCTTGAGGATAGCTGGTAAATTTTCGTATAGGACTGGTTATAGACCAACCTAGTAAATCAGACCGCCATATCTTTGTTATGGCTATCGCATTTCCGGCAATGCGAGTTCGGACATGTGCACACATACATTCGTCTTTTATTTTTCATTTTATTTTATAACAGTAAATTCAGGGGGTGTATTTGATTCGGGCTTCCCTAACCCACTTAAAAGGGTCTATATCTCCTCTTTCCTATCCCCTCAGATGTGTGTGGTGCACATATGGGCGGGCACTGACACATTCCTCTGTGAAATTGTGTAATGTAGTTCTCGCCATGAATATGACCTTAGCTGTCGAAATGGCGTTAAACATCTATTACTCACTGTATTTGATTCAATTCGATTGATATTGCCAAAGATGCTTAGATTATATTAAAAAATCCATTAATTTCAAGTTAAATCAATAGAATCTATCATTTCTCCATCGAAAATGCTACTTCTGGCAAGGAGGGGTCGCGCATGCGCACAGAAAATTAAAATCCAAAATGGCAGACAGGGAGACGATCGACTCACGGTGCCATCGAAACTGCTGGATTATAACAAAATGGAGGAGAATTACAGTGTCTCATGCCTTTTTATGGTTAATATGGATCCTTTTTCAAGACCTGCTGGTATTGTGCAATGCTTAACTCGCCAGGAGAGGAGTTATTCGCCAATGAAACATGCGAGCGATAATGGGTGCATCCTCCATAGCCTTAAGCATTGAGTCTTTGACACACTGTCACTATATTGACAGTCCCCTACGGTATGTGGTGGGCGACCTGGGCCAGTCGTGCATGATTGCACGCGTTAAATCTTGTTCTTTGTGAAAAAGGGGTGAGTGAGGGAAGCTTTATATTTGATTTTATACACTTTTTGTGGGAGGGTACTTTTTGATTCCTCCCTTTCAGTCCTTCTAGATTTTACTTAAAATTAAATTCACCACAAAAAAAAAACCCAATAAGAACAGTGCATGTAATCGTCTAATATCTGCACATGGAAATGAGGAACAACGTTTTTGTAGCCTAAGTCTTCAAAATTGAAGCCCTATGACAATGGGTACGTTATTAAAAAATGAATTGTCGTTCACACACATAAGTGCTTCCCGTTCAGTCGCCCTACCTTTGTATAATAAATGGGAAACGTCTATTCCTCTGAAAGTATCAGTAGAAACTTGAAACCCTTTGAAGAGACTTGGGAATATTATATCAAACTATCACTTGAAGTAAAAGAAGATCAAAGGTCTTCTCAATGTCATGGAACCTCGCTTAAAATTGTTAAACTATTATCAATATGCGTGTATAATCTCATTTTGAGAAATGGGATACCCGGTAATACACTGTCCACCAGTTCCCAAATATCGGCCTTATCTCGTGGATTCACACAGCTCTCATTCAGGTTCCATACAGTTTTCCCTCTTTGAGAGATGTATGGGTAATTTACCAGTGGCCAAAGAATTACAAATTTCATCTGCATGTAATTGGATGCAAGATAACTATTTTCAGTACATATATATCAGGGAATACTGAGATTTGAATATTCATTGAGCTAGATGAGTTGAAAGTAAACATCACAAAGAGGGAAAACTGGATGGAACCTGACTGAAAGCTGTGTGAATCCACGAGATAAGGCCAGAGATTTGCAACCGGTGAAGAGTGTAAATGATTATATCGTTATGAAAAATGGAGAAGCATCTAATCAAAGGAACTAATTTGAATCCTCTTGCAGGTTGCAACTTGAAGATCTTTAACAACCAGGAATTTGCAGCCCTCCTTGCCCAGTCAGTCAACCAAGGGTTTGAGTCGGTATATCAATTAACGCGGATGTGCACTATTCGCATGAGTTTTGTGAAAGGATGGGGAGCAGAATATAGGTACGTCATCTGCTATTTTCAAATGATTTATTTTAGAACTAAGGGAGTGGTCATTATGTATCAAGAGGGGGCGGGAGGTGTTTTTTTTACGCCCTCCCCACTCGACAACAGTCAAAAATTTTTGCGCCCCCCAAAACCGGAGGTGTGAAGAATTTTTTAGGCCCCTCTTTGAACTATAGTAGCGCACAGGCTTTTTTGCTCAGAAGAGGGTAAATTTTTTAGGCCCCCCCCCTCAAGAGGGGTCAAAATTTTGTTAGCTCCCCCCCAAACCCACCATCCCCCCCTGTTGATAAATAATGACCACTCCCTAAACTCCATATCATTTTATGTATGCAAATTTACTTGGCATAACTAACAAATCCAGTGCCGTGTATACCGTTGCACAGTTTGATTTGATAAAAATCACACCCCCAAAAAAATTTTAGATGAAAAGAATAGTGAATAAATCATAACTGCTTTTACAGTTGAGTTCTTTCCAAACACGACGCTTAACATTAACATTAATACTACAGGTAGAAAGGTTATCAGGACTTGATGGGTTTTGTATAGGAGCTTTGAGATGTCTGTGAAAACCAGGTGGACCTTTAGACACAAACTTGGGACTCAATTGCATTTCTGAAATGTTTAGGTTACTTTGCAGAAGTACGTCTGGCCACTGTCAAGTAGAAAAGTAATTGACGCAGATATAGCTTCTTCGCAGCTTTTTGAATAGTAAATGAGCCAGCTCACCTGTCCACTACACCTGACTGTGCTGGTGTTGATTTACACAAAAGACTTTTATTTCATTTTTGCGATGCATGATAGCAATCGTTGAGAGTGACAGGGTATGTTCATGCATCGTGATGAGTAGTATTCCTGATTATTAATAAGTTATGTACCCATTATAGGCTTATGAGTGGTTATTGGATGCTGAAATTGTTATTTAAGAATTTCTTATGAATTTTTTAAAGATGTAGAGAAAAATTATCAAAATATTGGGAATTGTATACATCCATCCATCCTTTTTAATCTTTGTTATTTTTATTCTTCGAAAATCCTACCTTAAAACCTCTCTAGGAGGCTCCTAGCAGAGGTTTACTGTAAGATAAGTCCATTAAAATTTGTGATTCACTCTTAATTGTGTGATTTGAATTTGAGGGGTTAGAAAGGCACAAAACGTAGGGGGTTGCATGTATTAGGGCAGGTGCGCGCGCTCCCTCCTTTTTACTGTACTTAAAGAGTTAATTTTCCTATTTTTGGCCTAGAATTTAGTCAAAATTCGGGGCTTAATATGGGGCGTGCCCCTCCACAAAATCTTCCCGGCACTGAAATAGTGATTGGTTATCTAAGTGATGTTGTGGTTTATAAAATCTAAATGAATTGTTTCAACTTTTCCTCATTTCAGACGTCAGACAGTAACAAGCACGCCATGCTGGATAGAGATCCACTTAAACGGACCACTGCAATGGTTGGACAAAGTGCTTACCCAGATGGGTTCCCCACGTGTCCCATGCTCGTCCATGTCGTAAATAAGGGTTAAGTTGGGGCTACCGGTCAGATCCGCCAACACATATGGGCAGAGAACTGAACTCTTAACATAGACAAAGGAGTAGGGACACAAAATGGCTGTAGACAACTATTACTACTACTACTACTACTACTACTACTACAAGTACTACTACCATTACTACCGGAGAGGCAGCCCCCGATGGCTATCTCCGGAAGGAAGGGCTGCGGTCGCACAGGCGATAAATGCATGCAGTCAATGCATGCTGCCAGTGGTGGGAATATCCCTGCATTGCGTGCCGCGCATGATTTTGTGTCAGATCGGTCGTGGTGGCCGTGGATTGGACTGCACTATAGCAAGCAGCTAACCCAAAAATGACTGCAGGAGGGTGCATGAAAATAATGCCCCCCCCCCCTCCAGGAAGCAGCTGGCCGCCAATGACCAAAGCTGCACCAGAGGGCTGACCGCTCAGGGGAGACAGGAGTGTAGACACTCAAGGGTGCCAACACATATATAGTGCAGAGTCAATGGCTGGCACTGGATCAGTAAACCTTCAAACATTTTTAAGTGGACCCCGGTAACTTAAGACAAGGGTGTGTTTTAATTTCTCTCAGGATGTCCTTTGGTTTCTACAGACATGGCAGTTGTGTTTTGTAAAGCAAAAATAAAAAAGACTTACATAATGAGAGATTCACGATGCTGTCTTGAACAAGCATGAAATCAGGAAATCAATTCTCCCAGCATTACAATTATATGCTATACTAATAGAGCATACCTCAGTTTTTGGATACCTCAGTTGTATGACCCAAGTGGTTCTTTCTTTTAAGTTTGACGCTTCAGGTCAAGTTG
This sequence comes from Acholoe squamosa, assembly GCA_949317995.1. Taxonomy (NCBI): domain Eukaryota; kingdom Metazoa; phylum Annelida; class Polychaeta; order Phyllodocida; family Polynoidae; genus Acholoe; species Acholoe squamosa. The sequence goes on along the minus strand of OX439036.1, from coordinate 59,483,469 downwards.
ATACATACTGGCATCCATGTATAATGTACAAAGGCATGGCCACTGGATCTACACAGGATATCTGCACACAAGCGTATACCACACTCTGTTTCTCCCTTACACTTCTAATGAGCAGGGGCAGATCAATGGCAAGCCTGTGAAGGTATGATCATCTGCAATAAGGTACACCTCATTTGAAGTCAAGATATGAGTGGAAAATAGAACAAGATTTGGAAGGACTTTGTCCAGGTTGCTGTTTAGAATCTACTCTTAGCAAAACTTTTTGTGCCGTTTTCTTTTACAACATTAAAAAGAACTCTCTTTCTGCCCAGTGCCTCCGTGTACCACCTTAATATACTGAAGATGGTAGGGGCAGATTTAAGGTCCACGCCAGATGACCCTAAGAAATGGAAAATCTGAAAATGAAACACAATAGCTGTTTATGGCTGCCAATCTAAGGTGCTCACACGAGTGTTGTCTACCACAACTATCTCCCCTCTGTCTATATGACTGCTGTCCTCACTCAATGTTCTACCGAAATATGTGCTTAAACACCTAACAAGCCAGTCAGCGACTCGGAAACTTGAGTCTCCTCCTGAGCCGGCCAGCGTCTGCTAACTTGTACATAGATTATATGCGCCCCCAAGGATTGTGCACTGTACAATACTTAATCTATATTCATAAAGAAGACATTGTAAATGCATATGATGATGTTGACCATGATGGTGTTGATAATGACGATGATGATAACAGTGAAGAGGTTAACATATGTGTAAATGCCTATGATAATGGTGATAAGCCCATGTCCACTTGTCTTTGAAGCTATTGAGTTTTAATACTGTGTTGTATACACAATGTAAAATAGGGATACTGGAAATGAGACTATTGGATGTGTGTAGCGCAAGAATTATAATGCTTGCATAACTTGGAGGAGAGCTGATATGTATCATTAAGTGAGGGATGATGCAAAGCAGGACTAACTCTGGTTTTTAGTAATGGATAGGGAAAGGGAGGCAGCGCAACTTGTAAATAGGATGATCAAGATCCAGCCTGGAACAAACAGAATGGACCTACAGCGTTGGCATGCCTCTGGATAGACACAGCAGTGAAGAGAATCTGTTCTCAAATCACACAAAAAAATCTTTGTCCTGCCCGATTTGGCTGTAGCGAGTAGTGTGGATCTATCAATACATTTTATTGGCAAAGTTTCTCAAAAAGGGTAGACTGACTGGTCATTTGCAAGGCCTTTGCCATCAGACTACTGGTATCCAGTGCGAGCCATTGATTCCAGTTTGTGTTAATGCTGCCGTCAAACTCAATTTTAATCAAAGGCACACACTCTACATAGTTCACCCCATCTTATGCCAGTCATTTCAGATTCTTCTCGAAATGAAATACAGATTTTATATGTCATATTTTGAGTAGAAGTTGGAAAGGACAATAGATATCATTTTATGAAATACAGAAGACTAAAGCGTTCTTTCGTTAGCTCTGGATAGTGTGTTTTAATGTAAAACAAATCCTCTCTGGAGACAAGCTGGGGACATAAGGTGTCTGCTCCTATGCAATTTGACATCGCACAATACGCATAACCATATTCTTGGGAACTTATTTGTTTTTAATATGCCAGCTTTTGAGCAGTCATTAAAGAGCATAACTTCTCTTTCAATGCTTGATAAAATGAACATCAGAGTAGAGAAATATCCTTTAAATACCCAAGTTGTGAAATGGTTGCTGTTATGAGGGTACGTTGAATCATATCCCTGTAGCAGAAATTGAAATGACTCATGCTTTTATATATAGATGTCAGCATTGCCATGCGCAGGTTTTCGCACAGATTTTGATGGCAATTCCTTTCATTAGGTGGAATGATTCCAAAGGTCTAATCAAATGTTGACTTTATACAATTTTATCCCTTCGAGTTACATTAAATGGAGGTTGAGATGTAAAAAGTAGTTGTTTAAGTAATTCTAATGGCAATTTTTAACAGATAATTATTAGAAGTGGTTAATGATACTGTCACTGTCATACCCTGTCCATTACTTGCTCCTATTTAATACAGAGGCCAATAGATAGTTAAAGGTAGTGCAATTCATCCCCACGGTCCTCTCTAGCCTCAACATTTCAGTTTACCACCTTCTTATACATGGACCCACACAATGTTGACCAATGCAAGTTGGAATTGAATGGTTAATTCGCCTTAGTCACGCAATAAGGCGACGTTAATAGGTTCTGAAAAAGTTTTGGCAAAATTAATTTTGTAAAAGGGAATTGTATTAACTATTTCTTCAGTCATCATGGATAATAACAAATGTAAATTATCAACAGTTGTTCGTTTGATAAACTCCCGATGGAAGGCATCCCTCCAGATTTAGTGTGTGTTACGTCGTTGTGGCCTGTAACATCATCACCAATGTTGAGAACATAAAATGGCAGCAGAGCACGGTAGAATAGAAGAGGGGGCTGGGGTGTAGTGTTGAGAATGCGGGGTGGGTTTGGAGGGTGGGTTGCAAGTAGAATTCTTTTTACGAGATTCTTTAATACCTTTGTGCTTAAAGAGGGGGGAAGCACGATTTTAAGCATAATCGAGTTCTCACTGCACTCAGTACAGTGTGGTGAACACACTTTGGATGATTTCAATATGAGAAACTGCGCATGTATATGAGCATGGCAAAGGGTGGGAATGAAATTTTGTACAGTAGAACAGGGTCTGGGAAGGGTGGGTGGAAATGGGCTCCTGTCTGGTTGCCAAGGTGGAACGTGATTGATGCTGACTTGATGTCCTGTTCGTTATATATACTGAAAATGTTGGAACCAGACAATCATTTGTAAATTGCCTATATACATGATACACATAGACAATTCCTACTATAGATAGGGAGATTTGATATGATAAAAAGAAAAGGCTGGCTTGAAATATTTCCTACTATCACTAAGAGACAGCGAAAGCATAAAACTACAGCAAGTTGGACGATGCAAAGATTGGAGTCGATGTTATTCGTGAACAAAATATGATGCTGATTTGTGTTTGGACATAGCATTGGTCAAAGCTTGTTGAATTGAGAGATTACAAAATCACTATTTTCAAGGTGAATGGTCAAGGAATGTTGCATCTAAAAGGTTTGAACCCCGTGGGCTATCGGCACGCAGTCAATTTTTGTTTGAACGTTGGTTTTTCTCTTACACCTCCCCCAGCATGATGCGTCAGTACTGTAATAATACACCATACTCGAAGTTAAGTGAAAACAAGTTTTATAAATAGATCTCTTATTATTGGCCAGTTCTTCTGGTCTCAAAATGCTCTCTTTACTTGAAAACACTGCGGTTATGTTGGGGAAGTTGAGGTGTTTGACATTTAACCTTTTCATAACCCGGTGATGACTGTCGATGTGGTGTTCACTTGTTGCAAGCAAGCCCAGGGGGTTAATGTTATGTATACCAGAATTGTAATAGGAAGATCAGTCTCGTAGGCGGGCCAAAGATTCGAACTCACACTGAGAGAGCCAATAACACACCTCACGCTACCACTCCAACATCCCTGTACATTTAACATTAGGATGGGATAACAATACAAAGCCTTGCGTAAAGGCCGGTTGTGCATCATACTTGGGAGAGGCTAAACCCAGGGTTTTGGCAAGACTAACCTATCAGTAAACAGAAAGGACGATTAAAAGTGTCCGTGTACAGAACATACTCTCTAGACCTGTGACCACTCATAAACCACGACAGGCTAATTGAGTGAATCGCAGAATATACTAAGGAATATTAATGATTAATAAGATGTTGAATCCCAAGGGGTGTACAGGGGATATGACCTATAAACATGTGTGAGAAGTATTAAAGAGCGCAATGGGAGCCCGGTAATGGGAGTGGTAGCCGAGGTTTGTAAATGGTCAGTGTCGAGACCGTCATACTAAGTAACCACTGTGCTTACAGTTTCTGTGATATTGCACGGTAACGACTCGTTTTACCAGATCCGTGTGTGTATGTCATGTTTGGAGAAGGAGCAGAACATGTATACTTCTCTGTACAAATAATATTGATGATAATAAATTGCATCTTGCTACGACTTTTTCTTCTGCATACAGCATGAGTACATACGTATGCGTATGGCGAGTACATCCTATATAGGTGGGCTAGTGATGCTGCCTTGTATGCTGCAATATTGTAATTGTCATTGAATAAAATGAAAGCCAAATGCATACCAAAACAGTGGCCTTTTGTGTTCTTTTGAGTGAAATTTAGTATGTATGGAGGACGTCACAGACAGATTATAAGTGTGAGGGTCTGCTGCCTTACAATGTTATTTGTGCCATACCCTAGTCATCATGTTCCCACAAGAATCTCAGATCGAAATTCCCTAACAAAAGACTAAATCTTTTCCCTGACCATTTTTGAGTACTCCTGGCCTTGGGGAGACGTCTCAGATCAAACAGAAATGATACATTTTAGCAGATTTTCCCTTGACTCAAGGCAAAATTCCATAAGATTCTGACTTTCCCTAATTTTCCCTCATCGCTTTATTTCCCTAACATTTTTATGCAAATTTCTTGGTAAAAATTGAAATTCAACTTTGTAAATCGTCGCCGTAAACAGTTGGCAATGACTCATCCTGAGTAAAAGAAATAACAGGGTTCCCAGGGCACAGGGGGAAATCACGAAATATTATAGGCAGTAGACAGGCGTTCCATAATTTTGCCAAGGTCCAAGAGAAATTCTGATACGGGAAACAGTCGATATTAAAATCTGACTTCTGTGAGAGTGGGGGAGGTAAGGTTGGTGTGAGGACTGCGGTAGGCTATTTAAGTTATGTCGCCAACAAAAAAGTATACTTAGTCCCTTTCGGTAAAGTACACTGCTGATATCTGGTGGGCATGCATTGAACTAAGGACGGCAGTGGGAAAGGCGAACCTCTTGATTTATGAGTAAAATAACACCCTTTATCTTATCAATGGGTTCTCCAAATTAGAGGAACCTTTGGGATGTGTTGTGGTCCTCCTTAGCGCGAGGGTAGCGGAGGTACAGGGAACACCAGTAAGTCTTCTGCTAGCTGAGCCTCGGGTGCCTCCTCGCCTATCTCGTGTCTATGTCGCATGTGGATTGTTTAACGGGTCATAATAGCGTTGTCATTTGTAAAACATTTAAACTTGAAGGTATGATGGTTTTCATTTATGCGCCATTTTGAAGAGATGGCTAATGTTCTTCAGATGTTTACAGTACTCCAATTGAATGAACATTCCTTTGAATCACTGGATTCTGCCTCAGAAAACCTACGCTGGTCCCCACAGGGTCCATCTACCCACAGGTATTTGAGGGCTAGATACCCGCTGGCCATGTCTGATGACATTCTCCCCAGGTCATGGGGAGAAGTACTCTTGGTCTCCACTAGATAGGAGTATTTTTATCCTCCAAACTATATCCAAACATCTGTACCGGTATAGGAGAGACAGGTTGACCATTGGGGCAGTCTCGCCCAGTCGGGATTCTAGGGAATGCCCCAGTCGGGGGATTACCTCTCTCGTGTATGGGGATGATGGTCCCCATTTTCTGGGGAAGATTACTATGTGAGGTACCTGCCTACAAATAAGCACTACAGCAACCAGCGGAAAAAATTCTGTTACCCACAAACGCTAGGTGCCAGAGACGACTCACACTAGTGGTCGAGCTGGGGCCAGATTGCCATTAAGGTGCTAGGGTGCCCTCTTGTGAGTAAGATTTAAAACAGGGGATGATTGACTGGTAACTTCTTAGACATGGCCTGCCTCTACAATGTCCCTAACATAGAGGCAGGTCGCCAGCCAACAGAAAACCAAGCTTTTATGATCAAAAGATTAATCAAATTAACTAAAACGCTGAAGTATTTTACATATTTTATTAGAAAAATATACATTTTAATACTTACACAGACACTAAATGCCTTCACGAGGACATTCAAATTGGCATTTGATTGACACCGAAGAAGATATTTAAATACACCTTAGATAACCGGATTGGTTTATTGCCATTATACATGGATAGCCCAGCATTGCATGTAACATGTACAATAGATTCCTGGGTATAGCCGCACCCGCACCCGGAGTTAAAGGGGGAGCTATAAGCTACACTGAAGATTAAAAAAAGTAAGATTCATACATGTACTATGCTATAGTGTCAAATACGCGCCCATAAGCCATTCCCTGAGTTTGGGGTGATTCTATGAGTCACAGGAGGCCTCTGAAGTGATTTGTATATTAGCTGCAGTTTACAGTATATATCCCCTATTACCTCGTGTATAAGCCATGTCTTATAGCAGCACATAGGAAGTTACCAAAGTCAAGGTGTTCATTAAACAACAGTAATAAAGCCCCAGATATCTTTATAGTCAGGGTGCGCCTTTTATGCGGGATGCACCTTACACACAAGGACCTACGGTGTATACTATTAGCAGTCAGTGGTCAGGCATTTCACTCCCTGATACACAGGAATTTACGGTAGTCGGTAGCTTCGACTTCTACTTAATGTATCATATCGTTGTGTTTAAGTGCTGGGATTTGAATAAGCGCCGGTCCCAAATAAGTGCCAGGGGTAATGGGGGTTTGAAATATCTCTTAACCACTAAAACTGTAGTTTGAAAAAACGCCTGTCCTTTAAGGGTATTGAGGTCGCCAAATCAAAAACCGCCGGGGCGCTTGAACACGACGGTACGGTAAGTCTACAATACAGAATAGTTTGATCCACTGTCATGTTCTGTGATGGGCAGCATGCATTCATAGGTTTCAGTCTGGATGGATATTGGCGGCATGTGAATAGTAAGACTTAGGACTGTTATAAGAGATTCTGTTGTAGAATCTCTTTTTCATCCAGAAGAAACTTTCTAATGACTGTCTCTATGTTCTCGTTGCTGCGTGCCACCTGCTTTTCCATGGCTACCTTGAAGTCCTCCTTCACCCCTTTGTTTACGCCACGAGTCACGGTGCGCTGTCTGAAACATGGGACAGTTTAATTAGTAAACATTTATAGTAGCCCAATGCAAACAACTTCATGTTTAGTTGTCATCATGGCGTACTAATGCAACCCTGGTGAGTGACTCACTTGTGCTTTAATAGTCGTTGCATCGTGCATGATGCGCTGGCAAGTTACACACCAGGGTTGTATTCATGCATCATAACAACTGTTCAAAGTAATGGGTGGTCATATTTCAACTAATAGAGGGGAGGCGAGGGTGTTCTGAAAAATGGAGATCATTGTCAAACCAAGAGAATCTTCTTTTGGACCACTAAAAGAAGATCCCCCCAAAAAAACAACAAAACAAAACAAACAGAAACCATCCTGGGACACCAGCTCTTGTTCTTTTCTTCCTTGTGTAATGTGACTCTTGACTATATACTCACTGTGCCAAAGTCTTGGTGCTTGTTGAGAGGATGTCGAGGCTGATTCGTCCATTGTCCATGGTGCGAAGAAAGGCGAACTGTTCCAACATGTCGATGTCTTTTTTTGGTTAAGACACATCAATACTCAACTGCTACAACAATGAGTCTAACATTATTATCATTATCATTATTTTGGAATTCCCCGTGAATGAGACGATAAATGTTCAGCTAGAATTCAAAATTAAGGATACTGGTGACGTAGTTGAAGAAAAGGTTGTAGGTGAAGCTTCCCATCTTCTGTATCTTTGTGATGACCTCAGCAAAAAGTAACTCATACCGCGGCCAGTCAAACTGCAACAAGACCACCATGTGTCCCAGCGACATGTCATCAGGCGCCAAGTGCTTGAAGGCCTTTTCCTATTACAAAGATGGAACATGAAAATAACTTACATAAAAACATTTCACTTTTGATCCCCAAATAAGACTTATCTCAGTAATGAGCCGCACTATGATTACAAGCTGCACCAGGGGCCTGACTATTTTTGCAGTTGCACCTTTCTACTATACTGGTCGATAGCTCACTTGTAAGCTTGACCCAGACTAGGCGAATAAGCTAGTCACCTTGGGTTTATTTAAGGTAGAGGCTGTCGTTTACACCTAAGGTTAGTGCATAAATTATAGAAGGTCCCTATTGAAAATAATATAATGTCACATACTATAAGATAAAGAAAAATGTGTAACATTTAGCATGAACTTTAACTTAAAGGCTTGCCTTAACTAGACTGACTGCAGTCCCCTCCAATTTACTTCGCGATCACAGGCAGGGTATGGTCAGAGGGGCGGGTAGTGATTCACTTTCAGTCTCACTCATTCTCATTCATGAATATGAATTTTCTGACATTATACAATGGATATTGTAAAAAAAAACATCAGATAAACAAGTCTAGTCTTTACCCTGAAGCAGGTGATCATCAGGTGGATGCAGTAGGGGAAGACTTCTGCCTCACAAAGTGTTAACAGTTGGACCTGACGACCCGACCCCACCTGTCCGATGTCCTGTGGAGACGGCTCACTTCCATGGGGTAGGGCAGTCACCACTGCTAGCACGCATTCACTAGCTTTCTAGAATATAAATTCAACATATGATTTTGATATACAGGTACTATGTATAGACATTTCATGTGAATATCAGTGTGTTCCTATAAATACTCTTTAAATTTACACATGAGTTTCTGGACCTTTTCTTCTTAAAACCCTAACCCCTAAACGATTTTTAGAGGAGAGTCACTAGTGCAGCTGTTGTGACTGGTCCCAGGGGATTATGAAACAAGGGCTACCAAGGGGCTCTTTTCAAGTACTTAGAAAAAGGGAATCGCAGACTTACAGCAAAGTTACCGAGGCAGAAGTAGCAGCAGGCTGTTTGAAGGTCACTGCGTATCGTTGTCCCTTTAACCAAAGACCGCTGTGCAAGCAGCTTGTTCACTGCCTCCCTGAAATGCCCCTAAAATTTACAAGAACAAAAAATACAGCATAATTATCGGTGTCACTGTGAAACCCTGTCTAAGCCGCACCAATGTATATAACGCACTAGGGAGAAAGCTATAACCCAAACCTGGTTCTGGAAAATTGATAATTAAATCCAAACCCCGCCTATGACCCTCACCCTTAAGGCAAAGCTATAAGCCACAGTATGAAACTGTGTCGACCTGTTGATTTATAACTGTTCTATGGTACATACCAATTATAACAATTAAGAAAAGAAAAGGGGAAACTATGGTCGTATTTTACAGAAAATCACAAAATAAAATATCTCTAGATGCAGGTATACTTATGACAGCTTGGTTCCGTCAATATTTTGGTTGGCGCACACGGTTTACAGACTTAGAAGTATAAGTACCGTTCCAACTCACCTGATAGATGAGAAGATCTATTTCAAAACTTTTTAACCACATCCAATTATGAGCGTGCCATGCCTGTAACAACTTGTGAAATTCTGTAAAATAAAAGTATGCCATCAAAAAACCAAGTACAATGTATCGGCCCAATGTATCTTATGTTTTGATGCCCTGACAATTTAATGAATCCCACCTAGTTAGACTAGTGAAATATCACGAAAAAAAAGGAAGAAATGAAACAGCTTCCCTCAATTATATTTTGATCAAATTATGGTATTGATTGATTGATTTGTGTTTTACAGCACTTTAGCGGCACTAAGTGGCTATCCCGTGCTTCACAGGTTGATAATTTAACAGAGGAATGTGTCAGTGCCCGCGCATATGTGCACTTCACACATCCTCAAATTATGGTAATATAAATATTAAACACATGTGTTATCATAGTATGTTATATGAATGATTCTGTTCCTACCCTTTTCTAGTTCTGGTGTATTCAGAAGTTCCCAGCATTTTAGAGCAGTTTTAAAGCTGTCAACAATTTCTTGGGAGCCTGTGATTCGTTTACTCGCGTGGATTGGTGGGGCACAGTTTTCTAACCGGGCTTTCTTACTTCGGGGCCTGGGATAAGAAATTCACAAGTTTTCGTCGGAATATTTCACAATTTCTAATTTTGAAAATGTTTTAACTTCTTTACAAAATAGACATTTTCACATTATCATATCTAAGTAAGGTAATGGCAAGGAAATGATATGGTAAAGGTAAACCTCTTGCAAAAGGTAACTCAAACATCAACACATCTTCAAAATTTCAAAGTTAACAGCAACACAACTCTTACTACCTTCCTAACACAGTTCTCATTTTGATAATCACTTTTGGAGCACGTGGACTACAAGAAAGGTGTGGATATAAAAAGTACGCAAAACATATGATTTAGTGCCGTTTTTGTTTTTTTTTTAAATTAGACCGGTAGTTTTGAAATCAATGACACACTAGTTAACGGCTTGTAACTCTCAGTGGGGCGGGCTGAGAGTTACGGCCAGAAGTGTCAATTTTCCTCTGGTTTGTAGATATCAGCCACGAATTGTCTCCTGTTATCTGCCAGTGATGGGTTTGTCTAAACCAATCACCTCAGGTCATGATTGGCTGTTGAGTCATAATTGACTGGGGCGAAATTGACAACTGGGTAATTATAGTTACCGGTCTGTCTAGACCAATGAAAGGTCCTCTCAGTGGGGTATTCTACCTACCTGTGCAGACTACCTTCATCAAAGTGACACATTGTGAAGAATTGAAATAGATTTTACAAAATGTAAAAACATACAAGGGTACAGGACACTTCTTAGATACAACATGTCGAATTTGGGGTAGATCCATGTAGTATCAAGCTCAGGGGAGCTAGAATGAAACCAACCACTAATTTACCAGAGCTTTTTGAACACTTAAAGTCTATACACACAACGTTAGTGTCCGTGGGTATTGCAGGCTATACTATAACACATTGGGTGCTATCGGGTATTTAGTTTTTAGATCTTTCGATTAATTATTCCTTTTTATGCTGTTTAAACACGGAGGAGCTTCCCTCTACTCACGGAGAACAGGATCCACCTGGACCTCCTTTGAAGCCTTCGATCATGACCAGCGACTGGTGCAGTCCACCAAGAGAGCCCGAACCTAAGAGAAATAAGGTTATGAGACATCTATCCTGACAATGCTTAGCTAAACGTTCTCACTTTGGTAACCATATATGTGTCCAGATGATTTCAAATCATATCCCTACATGCCAAATTGATTAACCAGGCGTATGTACCAAGGAGTCATCGTTACCAGTGGCGGATCCAGGATTTTGAAAAGGAGAAGGGTGCACCCCTGGCCATGTTTGATATCCTATTCTTGGCTATATTTTGGGATTGAAAGAGGCAATTAAACTCTTAACTACTAGCAAAAAGGAAGGGGGCGAGTGCCCTCGCCCCCCATCTAAATTCGCCACTGTTTTTTTTTCTGAATTACCAAAAATACAAAAGAAAACGGAGAAAGAGTCATAGATAGGTAAACTCTCGTTGTCCAAATGTCAGATTAGTTTAATGTAACATACCCGCAAACTGGTGTGGGTCTACACGTGATGAGTAGTTGAAGAGACAGTGCAGAAAGAGCAGTGTAGTGAGATGTACGACTTGTTTCTGTACGGCAGCAGGATCAGCTGCCGATTGGTGAACACCATACACTGCTTGCCACTGCAACTCTCGACTAGATATGGCAAAGAGTTATTGGTTAAATTTGTGCTCTCGCTACCATACTGGTATGAGAATATTCGGGCATGTACCACTTGCGGGAATGCTACTTTAAATAGACTTACGGAAATCTTAGGGAATGCCTAGGGTAACTTGCCCGGTTCTCAGACAGGTCCAATTCTCGGACGATTTTTTGGAGTTAGCTAAATGTTATTTCAGGCCATAAACCCTATTTTATTTTGATTTCCTCTCTTTTATATCTAATAGATGTCTATTCCCAATGGCAAATTGATAAATTTCAAAGTGTGTGGTGCCCTCTGTTGGTATCACTTGAAACTTGTGTCCGAGAATTTGACCATTGAAAATGCGGTGTCCGGTAATTGGGCACAATGACATGCCTATTTCCTGACAATTTTGATAATTGATATTCTAAAACCAAAATTAGAGTGAATATACTAGCAAATTCATCAAGACTTCTAATTCATCAATATCTTATAATGGTGGTGAACCTGCTTCAGCTTGTAAAGATATCTTTAAAATACAGAGGCTGTCCGTGAACTGGTACAGCCGTCCGAGAACTGGGCATTTTTGAATGTCTATACAAAACCCCTTATAACAACTATAAATATTTGGCTTCAGCTAGGGATACTTTTTATTATGATACCAAGGGGCCCTATCCATGCATCCTGCTGAGCCTAAATGTAGGAAACAGAGTTTGGCCAGTTTAGTAGGCCTAGTCTTCCAAAAATAAAACTGTCCGAGAACTGGGCAAGTTACCCTAACAGATGCTTGATTTTGAACACATATACATGTAATTCCCTGCTAAGTTCTCTTCTTCATCATGTCATCAATAATTAAGAAGCATCTTGAGTATAGACAGGAGGAATTGATTACCGGTATATTAGATGCTATTACTGCCATCGTAATTTTATTTCTCAGATCATACCCTCGTTCCAACTCTTACCTGCTCTGGGAGAAGAGGTCGCCCGCTGTCCAGCCGAGGTGTTTGGATGCAAGTTTAACAATGGAGAAAAGCTTCTCCCATGGCTGGGTAATAATGCTCTCCTTTTCAGACAGACCAGGTATACTTTGACGGCGAAATGCTGCAAAGGACTTCATAGATGTTGGTGATAATAGCTCTGTAATAAAAAAAGAAAAGAAAAAGATATCACTTATTGTCACTTATATAAATAATCATATAAAAGAATGTTGATATTCATTTGATATATCGTCTAGTATATACTTTCCGTAATCTCCCGTGTCTAAGGCGCATCCTGCGTACAAGGCACATCCTGAGTTGAATATAACGCCATAAGGTATGACTAGGGCCTTCATTTTGAAGGTTTACCGATAGTACTCTTCTATGGTAAAAGTAACCCGCCTATAAACGCGCCCTGAATAGGAGATGATTTTATAAGGTGCAGGACGCCTCAAATTTGCATATAAGATGCGTCTTATACGCTGAAAATTAAGGTCAAAGGAAGAAAGAAATATACTAGTCTTTAACAAATTATTGGTGCAGTATAATAAAATACACACTGCAAACACAGAACATGAAGCATATTTTCTAATGGAGGTGCAGTCAAAGCTAGTACCGAATCCCTGTTTAACAATACCTGGGCTGGTAATTGGAGAAGCATCTGCGGGTGGAGGCTGAGTAGTGTAAGTAACATAAAACTCCACAGCCTTCTGCATCCAGCGCACCACCTGTTTGTATGGTACCTCTGGTAAGGGGACACTCAACACCAACGGCAGCAGGTCACATGCTGAAAGTGAACAGTTTAGATGTCAAAGTGATAACATGCTAACATACAGATTATATAGGGTAAGGGACGGAGCCCTTCATATAAAGGATGAAAAAGCACAACACAGAAATGCCTGGTTTTGGTGCCAATGGTTGACTACATGTCCATAAAGATTGATCTGTGTTCCTAACCAAAAGTAAAAAAAAAAAAAAAAAGGGGGGGGGGAGAGGAGGCAAATTTTGAATGAAATATTACAGTTTTCTCATACCACCCATGCTGTAATAAGTGCCCACAGGATGCCCAAACCGACCACTCCTTCATAATCTAATTCTTATTCAGTCATCACTAACGTGTATTTTTCCCCTAAAGATTTCAATCATAACAGTACTCTGAAAGAGGTATTCTTACCAAAGTATTTGCGGTAACAGTTCAGTGGTGTCTGCATATGAAGGTGTTTCTCTGTGGCCAATAGTGTCTCCACGAGTTTGATCTACATGAAGTGATGTATATAGTTGGTTGGATGGGTTAAGTCAAACAGAAAACAGGATCTGTCTGCACATTTGAGTGAGTTAAATGTGAGTTGCCCTTTGAAGAACCCCGCAAATATTCACATGACTGTTATCAGTGTTGATATTGGGAATGCCATATAAGGAATTAGCGTTATTCACTCACTCATTTAACTCCTTACTCAACTCTACATATTTCTTTTTATAAATAGTGAAATATATTTCTGAGATACATTGCTATACCGAGGTAACGGATTATCCAATGGGCGCAGCCATTGCTAGAGCTTATTACCAGCGAGTTTTACTGATAAGAGTTATCAGATGAGTACAAGTTGCCCCCGAGAGGCCCGTAGGGAATAGTTTGGATTATTTCATTGGCTGGTAATTAATCCCGCTAGGTCGGTATAGCACCACGTGAAGTCCTCTATTCATCAGTCACCTACCCCTTGGTCAGGGACACGTTCTGGATAACGTTCCAGCATTAGCAACATAAGACGACACTGTTCTAAAACATCCTTTGATAGGTCCGCAATCCGCAGCAGTAAGTGGCACTGAAGTGCAGCCGGCAGAGAAGAGAAGAGTTCTGCAATATAGGTATTAAATAATTACTGGCTACATGTATTTGACAGGGTGCACCTTACATTGTATTTAACCAAGGTTCCGTACTATGTAGTGTGGGGATTCCACACCGTCTGCCGCTCAGGGATCGCTCTGTACATCATATGCATAGGGACCGGTGGGCAGGTCTAGTATAATGATGATAAAGTACATATCCATGTACCGTGTTGTAGACTCAACCGGGACGTTTTCAAATTTCTGTATAATTATAGATGTCTATGAAAGACACTTGTCCAACCATAGTGAAGGTAGACTCACCCCTGAGAAATGTAATTTTTTCTTCCGTTATATCTGTTTGAAGTGCTTCAGAAAATCCATGAACCTCATTCCATAGTTGTGGCTCTTGTGGAAAGTTCACAAACCTGAATAAAGAGAATTGGGAGGTTCTGTTATCAATAGTAAATGACTTGTTTGAAATTTGATATTTTTTTTTTTTAATTTTTTACGCTTTACTTTTGTGGGTTATAGATCATAAGTGGGCAAATTTCGATTAAGACATGATATTGACTTACATCTCTTCAAGGAGCTTGGCAGACTCTTTGATGTTCTTGTTTGCTTTCTCGATTCTATAGGCCTCAAACTGAAAGAAAGTGTAATAGGGTAAAGGCACCCATTTTGGACGCTCCTGGACAGGCACGAGGTGATCACTTTTACCCTTTGAAATAATACCTTGACATTTTGTGAATTTTCGTTCATGTCATACCAAGTATTAAATAGATGATATCCATGCACATATTTCCATGCAGAAATCATAGTATTTCTTACAATCTAAGGGAGTGGTCATTATTTATCAACAGGGGCGGGGTGGTGGGTTTTCGCGTGGATGCATGGAAAAAAATTTTACGCCCCCCCTCGACAGCAGTCAAAAATTTGTGTGCCCCTCTTTGATCAATAGAAGCGTGCAAGCTTTTTCGCTAAAAAGGGGGTAAATTTTTCACGACCCCACCTCAAAAGGGGTCAAAAGTTTTTATGCCCCCCCTCAGGAGAGGTCTGGATTTTTAACGCCCCAAAGCTCCTACCATTATCATAGAATTATGCTGTCCGAGATGGGTGTACTTTGTGTCCGACTTTAGGGATAGGTTGATGGTTATGTAAAATTCTTTACCAAAGTGTAATTTATACTGGTATTTGCAATTTCTTTGAATGTCAATATGAGAGGAATGTGTTTCCTATCATAATGATCAAAAGAAACACTATATACATGTTGCATCACAAGTCAATTGCATCGAAGAAAAACAATTTTGTCTTTTCCTCATGATTCCTAATCACGAAAACATGGAAACATTCATATTTATACAGACATAAAGCAGGATATTAAGTGATAGATATTTTGCTTACTGCATCTATTAGAAGGTAGGTACGTTCAATACCTTAGGTAATTTCAGTACCAGTACCTTAGCTAACAGCCTCGATCTTCCAGGCCCTATAGTGGGCCTGGAAGATTTCTCATTAAATCACTGCAATGCCTCCTCTAAAATGATCCAGGATCCTGGATCATTTTCTCATAAGGTAGTGGCTTCACTGATTGGTGCATTCCCTCATGTGCTAATGAATATTTATGAGTGGAGTTTGTTCCGCTCTGACTGTACCTGTTGCAACTTCATTACTAGAACCAGCAGGCTCAATGCAACTGCAAAACATAGGCTTGGGCTGGGATCGAACTCACGACCCTTGCATTTGGAAACCTTTGCTCTCCCAACTGAGCTAACCAGGTAATCAGTTTACAAGCAGCCAAGGGAGTGACATATTCTCTTAGCTTTAGGTGCAGGTGCCCTGTAATGAAAATGGCATGATGGCCTTCTAACAGAGCATTCTACACCAGAATCTGCAGTACAGTAGAAGCAAGTTGGCATGGCATGTGAAGTGTCCAGAGTTCAAGGCATGGCACATTTCTACCATTGTTTTTATGTGTATATAATGCAAGTAGATTTTTGCTGGTAATTACTTGATTTGTAAATGTTCACATACCAAAACAACTATGTAGTTGCCAC
Source organism: Acholoe squamosa (assembly GCA_949317995.1). Lineage (NCBI taxonomy): Eukaryota > Metazoa > Annelida > Polychaeta > Phyllodocida > Polynoidae > Acholoe > Acholoe squamosa. The sequence continues at coordinate 59,467,158 of OX439036.1, read as the reverse complement.
TTAATTCTATGTAGATATATCTGTCTTCATTAATCATACAGGTATCATATCATGTGTTTACTGGGTTAGGATACAGCATAGGTAATTTTTAACACCTGCTTCAACCTGTTGCAACGTCAGTCTCCCAGACTGTATATAGTACAGTCAGTGCAAGTTCGAGACTGCTAAGCTACTGGCATAATAGTTGACATTTGTTTTGGTTGTGTAGTCCAAGCCAGAACTCAAGCTATCTGTCCGACTCATGGCGCCTTAACCCTATATTTTATTGCCTACGAATTACATTTTAAAAACTTCCTTTACTTATTTGACTTGACCCTTCTGAGGGATTCTTATCCATGGGGAGGTAAGCCTGATATACTGACTGATAAGGTGATAATACCCACTTTGGGAAATGGTCGATTCACTCTAAAACCTACATACACATTCGTTGTGCCCACACATTTAAATTCTATATGACCAGAGGGCCCGGCCAGAGGGATACCATTTGGCAAAAAAAAAAAACAACGGTTTTAAAAGTGTTTTTTAACCAATTTTCAACCAAATAACAGAACTACTGCTGTTTAACGGTCGGTAAAATGTAAGCACAGCCTCGAACCCCCTTTTTTGTTATGATGTCCAAGGAAATGTTTTTAATTTCGGGGTCTGTGCCCCCGAACCCCTCTTTTCTTTGATTTAAATGCAAAACACAGTCCCAACAGGAGGATTTAATCACAATCTAGCCTTTGGTAAAAGTACCGACTGATAAAGCACAATCTACCCCAAATAAGGCCACATCAAATTAAAAATTTGGTCTATGGACTTTCTGTTTTAGACTGATAGCCCCAAGTGGCACCGATGGCCCTAGAAAATGAGACTGATGGCCCCAACTTTTAGACCAGGGTCCATCCCAAATCTATCACCTATCTTCATTAATCATGCATAATTATGACACTTTCCATGTTACACTTGATTGAAAATTATATGAAAAAAAATGTTGAAAAAATGTTGAAAAAAATCAAAAAAAAAAAAAAAAAAATCAGATGTGCTTTCTATATTGAATCCATACATAAACACAATTAAATCACATGTCTTACATATTATGTTTTAACCATATATTCTATAATTTATTTGCCATTTTAATAAAATAGAAGAATTCAGTACTGAGGGGCCATCTACAAATGACATTATGCTGATGGGGGGGAGTTTTGAGTTTTAAATAGGTTTATTGGCCAATAATATCTTGTCACAATGAAGGAGGGGGGTCTGGCCCGGAATGACGAAATGAATTTTTTGTATACCTGCAGTATTTGCAAATTGGCAAAAAAAAAAAAACTGACAAGGGGGAGGGGGGTCAGAAAAGGTCAAATTTTGTATGACATCATTTATGGATGGCCCCCTGATGTAATGGCTCTAACACCTCCAAATGTTTGCTAAAATATACCAAACATGCTCCATAAGTAGTCATCAACATGTAAACATTCATTCTATAACATATATATGTGAATTATTTCATCAGATTATACACAAGGCATCAAATTTGAAAATGGGCCCTTAGTCCCAAAATTGGGGCCATCAGTCTCATTTTCTGGGGCCATCAGTCCTGGGCCAACTGTCTCTAGGCCCATGGGCCCCGGTACCGGCGGGATTCATAGACCAATAAATTTTCTTAAAAAATTAAATTTTTTTTTTTTTTTTTTTTGGAAAATAGGGTGCGGGAAATCCATAGAACAATATTTTAATTTGGTGTGGCCTAACCAATGAATGGGGAAGCCAATAGAAACGTGTTTTTTTTTTTAAATGTAAAAAAAAAAACACGTTTTTATGCCAAGTGGGATATCAGCATGGTTCTTGTAGCACCCAAACTCTTCCTGCCTCCTATTATTTAGGCCTAGGCTAGACTATAGACCTGCCAACCGGTCCCTAGGCATATGATGTTAGTATTGTTAGAACGTACTGTCGTACAGAACGATCTTGGTCAAGACTTGGAATGGCAGACGGGTGTGGATTCCCCACACACTACCTAGACTAGTGCGACTGCGAGTGGTCCATAACTCTATACGCGAGATTAGAAAGCCCACATGGGACCTGGATCACCTGGATAGCGAAGTGCCTGGGAAACAGTGTCCGAGCCGTGATGAGCCAGGCTTTAGCCTCACATGGGTCGGTTTTCAGACAGGAGTGGGCTGTCCGCACCAGCCAGTCCTCATCTGATACCGGCGTCACGTCCATCGCCGATGCCATCATCAGATAAAACCTGTTTTTATCACTGACTAGACACACTTTCTCTATAAGACTTCTGTATATTATTCTCTGGTGTTGAAATATGTTTCTCGATAACTTAAACGAGGCTTTACATCAATCAAATGAACAAAATCTTCAAAGATCTTTCCTGATTTTACACAAGTGCCGCCACACAGGAAGTTGATTTGTTGAAGTTGCTGAAGCTGGTTTTCGGTAGGGCTAGGCTGATCTCCAGACAGATCCTTTATTCCTGGGTAGCTCAGAATATGCTAGGAGAACGCAATTGTGCAGTGCCCCCTTTCGAAGAAGAGTGGAAGGACCGAGTGTGAGTTTTGAGAGGCCGTTTTCTGCACCTCGCCAAGCAAAAGGGATCTTCCACCTTCTGTGATGTCAACAATGAATCTACCATTGAAATTGTTCCAACATCCATGGACTTGTCAATGGATTCACATTCGACATTTTGCTAAGAAGGTGAATTAAATTTTCATATTCAGCAGTCTACTGAGACCCCTCGTTTGACCCTGCAAGCCTACAGCAATTACCCTAGATGGCACCACAGCATACGTCCCACAACTCGGGGCGTTCGGGGTCTCATAGAAGCGCGAAATGCGATAGCACCCATTGGAACATGTTCATTTTCTAAAAATCACCCCAGAATTAATAGATACATCCTTCCTTCATAATATAGGCTGACTTAAAATATGAATTGATTACGAAAATTTTGAGCCCTGAACTATTGCGTAAAAACACCCTGATTATGCCTAATTCTGCACTGAATAAAATGTAGATTCACTATTTCCAATCTAACCTTTGAAAAAAAAATGGGTAAGCACTTTGAGAAATGCCCTCCTGGTATTTTATCCAAAGCAGCAAATGTTCAACAACATGTGTAGTGGTTTTATATTTATTGGCATTATTTTCAACGTGGTTATTGACCATTCAGTGTGCCTGCAGTATTCACTTCTGACCACAATTGTATATGACTTCTGGTTTTCTGCGGGATTTCCTTCACTGAGACCTCGGGCAGATTTTCTATATCTATTGCATTATGGGTAGGGGTGACCTTGAACGCTAACTACAAACCATTAGCTTGTTCCCTCCACCCCTCTCCACCCAGCCATATCTGGGTAGGTACCAGTGGTTAACTATGCTTGGTAGTGTAGTAATTTGACTCAGGGATCAACATTGACCCACATGGGAAGGACCAATAGGGGGTGGCCTTACAAACCAGCATTGATCCCTTGGTCGATCCACGAACCCCTCGATTAACGCAGTCGGTACGTTCGACCCCGGGCTTTGTATCTTACAGAGTTCCGCTCCAATTAACAACCGGGTTTACTTTACTCGAGGCGTTCGGGCAGCGGTTTTCTAACGATATCTATTGCATTATGGGTAGGTGTGTCCTCAAACGCTGAGCTGGTAGCCTCAACCCCCTTCCAGCCCAGCCAGGTCTGGCTAGGTACAAGTCCCTAACTATGCTTGGGAGGGTAGTAAGTTGACTTAGGGATCAACATTGACCTACATGGAGAGGACCAATGGGGGCTGGCCTAACAAACCAGCATTGATCCCTCGGCCATTCCCCGAACGCCTCGAGTAAGGCCAGACCCGGACACATGTAACACAGGAAGTCATGTGACATCTGTTTGTAGCGTAGGGCCACATTCGCCTGCCCCAATCCAGTTGACCGGGTCGACTGGCTGTACCCATCGGGCGTACACCACAGATACACCCCGGATATACCAGATCAAGTCACCTGGTTAACCAGGTAGGGTCGCGCGAAAGTGGCCCAGGAATGGTGCACTGTGGGATACAAACAAGAGGTCTGAGGCTCTTTCACTTACAGAACTACCTGCCCTGACCCATTTATGATGTCACAGAATGGTAGCCAATCCGATCACCTGGCAGGTTACTCAAGTAACTAACGCATGTCAGTTTGGCCAGGGGTCGAACATAACGAGTGTAACCTACCCACAGTGGCTCATTCCGTGCCGCCTGGTTCTGTGCGACCATGTGACCTAAGTAAAAATGGTGAAAATTTGGTGTGCAGGAAATCTTGTGAATTTCACTAAGCAAGGGTCACTTTGGGGAAAATGTCCCTATAAGCAAGGGTCAATTTTTTGAGACAATCCCTAAACAACGGTCACTTTTTTTTGAAAATCTCCATACATGTATTAAAAGCAAGGGTCCATTTTTTTCTAGAAATTTCCCCAAAGCCAGGGTCCGTTTTCTTCAATCGTAGACATATATCCTGCTTGTATACCTTCCCACTTCAATAAAGTCTACTTGGTGTTGTAGTATGTGCTTCAATGTGCTTCAATAAAGTCTACCTGGTGTTGTAGTATGTACTGCCGACTAGCGGCAGGGGAACTAACTATCGCCAGCACTAGGGGATCGGTATCTCACGATCGTGACGCACATGTTTGTACCGTACCTCAATCAGAGTTCAACTTAAGTCTATTTACTACCTACTAGACATGTGTTCATCTATTACTTCATGGTGGCTAGCGGTAAAGGATATCTGAAGACAATTGTGTGTCACATACTGACATTGTGGGACAACAGATATTGTGAGTAAAGCACCTTTCACTTTCCCCACATTTCGTATGTGCCTGGCCCTAGGATGGTTCTAGGCTACACCAGTTCTAGATCTACACTTCATCCAAGGTCACCCTTAAAAATATGTTCGTTTCCTGTCCAGAGGCCTGTTGGATTTTTTTTTTTGTGAAAATGGGAAATTTTTTTCCTGAGTTCTGAAGAAATTTTTTCAGCACAAGAAACTAGGTTTCCAATCACTAAACCTTAAAACATAATAACGAATTCATGCCGTCCCTGCTTACAATGTTCACGACAGATAAGCAATATTTTCCTAAAAAAAAACTTTTCCCTCCCTCCCTCCCTCCCTCCCTCCCTCCCTCCCTCCCTCCCTCCCTCCCTCCCTCCCTCCCTCCCTCCCTCCCTCCCTCATGGGTCTGAAAAATCCCACACTCTGGACAGGAAACGGACATACTCAACTATACCTACAAGTTGTGTGTCATCCTGTATTGAAACTGGGTTATACCAGGACTGTCATTTTTCATGTGCTAGTTAGGACATTGACATTAGTAGCTCTAGTGCCCAATATACAAGTACATAAAAATGGCTACCAAATACCCTTCTATGAATTGGGATGCTGCTGACATAGCAGAGACATTCAAACTGTTTAAGCAGAGGTTACTGTTGGTTTGTGAGGACAATGAGGTTACTGATGCCACAAAAGTAGCCAGAAAAATCAAGATAAGTGTTTGGAAAGAGGGGTTGCGCCAGATTAACATATCCGGTCTAAATGCCGAAGACTCTAAGAATCCAGAGAAATTGTGGGAGCTCTTTGAGAAATAGTTGAGGGTCGCCGTCAATTTCCGTATTGAGCGTTTGAGCCTCATGCAGTATAGGCAGAAGACCACAGAGTCACTTGATGCTTTTGTTATGCGGGCACATACACAAGCATTACTTTGCGAGTTTGAGGACAAAGAACTAGAAGAGTGGGTCATTGAGTTAGTCATTGCGAGCACTCCGCTAGAAGAGTTCAGGCAAGTTCTCCTAGACAAAGATAAGACATTAACACTCCAAGAGACTCTTAACATTGGTCGCCGGCATGAGGCAGCTGATAAAGGCTCCAAACAACTCAAGACACTCCAGGGGAGCCTGACCACACCACCACTTTGGACCACATTTCCAAATTGCGGTCTTGTGCATAAATACCGCAAGTGTCCTGCATATGAAGACGAATGTGTCAGATGGCGCAGGCAAGGGCACTGGGTTGATTATTGCAGATAGCAGTCCAAGAGCAAGAGCAATAAGGACAGGAAGAGGGATAATAAACCCAAGCCCCAAAACAGGATTGGACATCGGAGCTCAGGGCAATGCATTACCAATACGTACCTTCAGGCAACTGTAGAGGTGGTGTTGACCTTTCAACAGTACTATCACCAGTTGGGCAGACCCGGCTCACGGCATATATTGGAGATGCCATCAAGTGTATCGGCAAGCTATCCCTACAGTGCAAGTATGCCAAGTCAGAGTGGATGAAAGCCACCTTCTATATTGTTGATGTGCCTGGACCTGTTGTTTTAGGCCTAGCTATGTGCGAGGCACTCAACTTGGTCACAATAAACTGTTATGTGGAGACTATAGTAGTTCAGCCAGGACAGAGTTTTGGCTTCCTTCAGGACCTCAAGAAGTCATATCCTGAACAGTTTGACCATATCGGGAAGTTCAAAGACCCAGCAAGGAACCTACTTAAGCCAGATGCAGAGCTATATATTGATTGCCCCATGAAGAAGTGGTCAATATCATTCTTCGGCAATGTATACAGCAAGGAAGGCATATCACCTGACCCTGCAAGTCCCTCACCAAAACACAGTCTAACTATAGTAACATTGAACGCGAAACACTAGCCCTAGAACATGGTGTTGAAAGGTTCCTGTATGGGAGATCCCTCCTCATTGTATCAGACCACATGCCCCTGGAGATGATCTGTCAGAAGCCTATTGTAGCATCACCTCCTCAGCTCCAGAGGATACTACCGTAAACTCCCGCGTATAAGACGCGTCCTCTACGCCAAACAAATGCCTTGTGCGTCTTATAGGATTTCTTCAAGTTGGGGGTGCGTCTTATACGCAGGGTTTTCCAACATCTCATTTGGGAAAATGCGCCGATGACAGCTTGAACTCATAGCGCCAGCACCGCGGCAGACCGGGAGGTGTCGACGCGCTTGGCGGGTTCAAGCTGACCGTGTGCCGATGACAGCTCGAACTCATATAGCCAGCAGCGCGGCAGCCTGGTCGCTGTAGATTTGCTCGGCGGGCAAAGCGCCGACCGTGTGCCGATGACAGCTTGAACTCATAGAGCCTGGGGGTGGGGGGTGGGTGGGTGCGTCTTATACGCGAACCCCCCCCTGCTGAGTTGGGGGGGCGTCTTGTACGTTTTTTTTTTTACAAATCGATTCAGGGGGGTTGGATGCGTCCTCTACGCAAACCAGCCTACTGTGAGTTTGGGGAGCGTCTTCTACGCGCACCGCGTCTTCTACGCGGGAGATTACGGTACTAAGGATCCAAGTCTACCACTACAGTGTGACATACCGACCAGGGGAAGAGATGGTCATATCAGACACACTTTCATGCCTCCCAAATCCCAATAACAAGTTGGAAGTCAAAATAGATATACATGTCAATGGAGTGCCCTGTCCTGAATGCTCTAGCATAGGTTGTATATTGTGGATGGCCATCAAAGATATCTGACTTACCGACTGACCTTCATATATTCTGGTCATTCAGAGATGTGATTGGCCTTTCAAAGGAAAGCAGGTCATCGTTCCAGAAACTATGCAGAAGGACATTCTACAGCAACTCCACCATGCTCATATAGGCATAGAAAAGACAAGGTTGCTGGCCCGAGACACAGTCTAATGGCCATGAATCAATGCAGACATTGAGAAAGTGGTCAGGGGTTGTAGTGCATGCCAAGAGAATCGAAACGCTAATCTAAAGGAACCAATGTTGCCAAGTGAAACCTCTGCCCATGCATGGCAGGTAATCGGGACAGATTTATTCAAGATAAAAGGACGTCAATTTAACCTCATTTCAGATTATTACTCAAAATTTCCGATTGTCAAAGAATTACAACCTCCAGTGACTTCTGAGGTTGTGAAAGATGTAGTGGAGGAGGTCTGCTGCACCTTTGGAAGACCAGATGAGATCAGGTTAGATAACGGCCCAAAATATACCCCAGGTTAAAGGTTGATTTACAAGGAGACTCACATGTTACCATAATAGATAAACAGTTGTGACTTTCATAAAAGAGCTTTATTACAATTCCTTATAGACTACGAACTCCAAATATCACTCTGATGTTTATCTGAGAAAAAGGGGGATGTTGTAGTACCGTGCTGCCGACTAGCGACAGGGGAACTAACTATCGCCGGCACTACGAGGATCAGTATCTCACGATTATGACGCACATGTTTGTACCCCAATCAGATATCTACTACCTACTAGACATGTGTTCATCTATTACTTCACCTGGTACATCCATGCAGGGGGTGGGCAACTGTTCTTGTAGCAATTTTCCATCTGAATTCCCTAGAATATATACAACCGCTTCAAGGTAGAATCTGAACTTTCTAGGAGTGATTTGGACATATTAACCCCTGAATCAAGTAGAGCATATCAACAAAGATCTACATGTACCCAGGCCTTTAGAATCTCCTTTTTTTTTCTTGTGGCAATTTTCCCCCAATCTTCTTAAAAAACCAATGTTTAGAATTTTAGTCTGGGGTATATTCCCCCTGAATCATCTATGTACCTATAGAATCTCAAAATTTTCTTGGAGCAATTAATTCCCTCCCAAAGCTCTAATAACACACTCATTTTGTTAGTAAAATTTCAAAACGTTCCCAAAAACACCCCCTCTCCAGCGAAATTCATTATCAAAGTTCGTCTCAAGATCTTTAAAATGATACATCATTGAGTTAAATATTTGCTAGTAGTTATGTCAGAACCCCTCCTTGAACATAGGTCATTATTCATATCTGAAATCGATGATTAAGTTCTAAATATATTATAAACCATAATAATGTCTAAACATTGACAGAAACTCACAGGGCCTCCTGTGTGTCTGACATTAATTAATTTGGATTAGGTTATTTGCAATGTACTTTTGACCATAACTTTGGTTCTAATAGGAATGTTTACACAATTCTTCCAGATTTACAAAGCCTAAAGCCAAGGTATTGAGGGATCTAATTATTGTATCGATTTAAGGCTACTGCCCATACCAGGAGAAATTTTAGAGAAAGTTCTTTGTTCTAGGCTGTAAAACTACATCGAGGATGGGTAAAGTAACGGTCCCTAAACGCAGTCAGCCATATGTGAACACCTAGTATGAACAATATACATTATAAATTAATGGCCCCCCCCTACCATCAGTCTACCATCTGCTCAATATAAATGTTTTTAAGTAGAATCTGAAAATCTCCTTGGAGCAAATTGCCCCCAAATCCTCTAGATCACATCCATTAAATTGGCAGGATCTGAAGATTTTCTTGTAGCAATTTTCCATCTGAATTCCCTAGAATATATACAACCGCTTCAAGGTAGAATCTGAACTTTCTAGGAGTGATTTGGACATATTAACCCCTGAATCAAGTAGAGCATATCAACAAAGATCTACATGTACCCAGGCCTGTTTTTATTTCTTGTGGCAATTTCCCCCCAATCTTCTAAAAAACACCAATGTTTAGAATTTTAGTCTGGGGTATATTCCCCCTGAATCGTCTATGTACCTATAGAATCTCAAAGTTTTCTTGGAGCAATTAATTCTCTCCCAAAACTCCCATAACACACTCATTTTGTTAGTAAAATTTCAAAACGTTCCCATAGAAATTTACCCCACAAATCATCTAAAAGTCAAATGTTTTGAGATAAAGTCTGAAAAAAATTAATTTTCTAGAGGCAACTCACTGCCAAAGCTCCCACGATACACCCATATTAAATGCATGCCAAATTTGAAAGATTTCTTGCAGCATTTTGCTACTGGTACCTCAATCCCCTAGATCACAACTTTTTTTATGTTAAACCTGAGCAATTATATCCTTAATTTCTAGAGAACACAACCAATTTTATAGGTAAACGATGATTTTTTTGGTGTGGGGGGGGGGGGGCTATGCCTCCCAAACCCCCTAAAATACACTAACTTTGTGTAAGACCTCAATCCACAAATTCCTCAGAGTGATTTATCCAACAATCCTCTCAAAAACACCTTGCTACAAAGATTTATAGGTTTGCTCCAGCACTCCACGATGTGCCCACCCCTGCCATAGCCGGGAAAGTAGGGGGGCGCGTGCCAGGTGCACCCCCCCCTTGGATCCTCACCTGCAGTGTAACCTATCCATGATGTGAAGGTCCCACCTTGCAAAATATGACCCATGGGCCAGGACATTTACATCCAAGACAAGGCCTTTAAGACATGGCTGCCAGGGACAGTCATGGAAAAGAGGGCTGAGCCCGCTCATACATGGTTGAGCGGGGCTCAACATGACAGAAGGCCAAAAAGAAGTAAAGCCCAAAAAAACCCTGGAAAGGGTTAGGGTAAACCCTGAAAGGGTCATCCATCTGTTTTTTTTTTCTCTCTCCCCCAGCTTGACAAAACTTTTTCTTTATTTCTAGGGGGGGGGCCCCTGTTTGAAAAATCATTTGTTAATATCCATCATATATAAATATTCACTGTTAATAGTCTGCCTTCCTTGCAGCGAAAGTTGTACACTTGTCAACGAAAAGAATCTCTAGATCAATTCATACTCTTGGTGATTATGTAATCGGAGAATTTGAAATGTAATGAATCACTTGTAATTTTGCATCATATACAAGTGTACTGGAAAAAGGTTTCAGGCAGAACACTCTGAATTTAGTGAGTGGCCTAATAAAAAAAAATATTGCGCTGTGTGACCTATCCAAAAGCGTGGCTCCTACCTTGCACAGAGGTGTCACCACCCCAAATGCCTTGTGACCATCCGAAAAATCACAGGTCTTCCACCGTTGACCTGATATTAAATATACTTAAAATTCTCACAGTGCTTAGCAACCTACACCATATTTTAGCTTATGAAATGGAGAAAAAAATAAGATAGGTCCACATAAACAAAGTCAGGCTAGATTTTGCGCAAATTGCCATGGTAACCAGGTAGTGATTTTTGCATGGTGAGGCCTGATTAGCGCATGAATACACATCAGGACCCCTTCACCCCATAAACTTCCACTGAATTTATGTTTTGAACAAAAAATATTCTGGGCCTATTGAAACACTCCTCCTCATCATTCTTATACCAAATAACAATGGGTTTGGCCCCTCTTTCCCTTCCCTTGGGGCCAAATTCCTCAAAATAACTAAGTTCAGAAGGGACTATTTGGCCAGTAAACCCGAAAGTGGTCCGATTTAGGGTGGTGACACCTTAACAGAAAAGCTGGTTTTGTTGTTGCCATGGTTACCAAAAGATTCCTTCATAAACGAAACATTTTGAGGACCCTCAATCATAATTTGTCCCCAGATTCTACCTAAAAACCATATTTTATTGGTATTTTGGGCCATTTGGGACAGTGGTGGGATGTGCGTAGACCAAAACTGCCCTAAAAAGGTTGTTTTTCTAGCTACAAGTTTTTAATATGACATAGAGAAAAATCTAGCCTGACTTTGTTATGGCAAATATGCATTAGAAGACAGCCCAGAACATCCATTTTCTCCAGTAATATGCCACTAAGCACTGTGAGAATTAGGGAAGTCAGTAGAATTGGTGAAAAGGCCCTAAAACAGGCATTTTTGGGGCCAAAATAGCCAAATTTGACCCAAAATAGGCCCCTTAGAGAGGAAACATGTTGTTATGTTGCCATGGTAACCATAACAATCAATGGAATTCTGGGATATTTCACCCCTGGAATGTTCCATTATATAGTGTCATGATATTCGCTCCTTTAAATGATAGGTAAGTTAAAAAGAATTACCCATTTCATCAGATTTAGTTAGGAAGTGAAATTTTCCTATAAAATGCCTATAAGGACTAGAAAAAAGGGAGTTAGTTTCAAGGTCTAATTTTTGTGAAAATTAGACATTTTTAAGCCAAAACTCCTTGAAATTCTATCATTTTTCGACACAAATCCCATATATAAGAGGTGTCCAGCACAAAAAACCAACACTTATTGTTAAAAAAATGTGAAAAGGCCTCCTTTAAGGTGTCACCACCCCAAATGCCTTGTGACCATCCGAAAAATCACAGGTCTTCCACCGTTGACCTGATATTAAATATACTTAAAATTCTCACAGTGCTTAGCAACCTACACCATATTTTAGCTTATGAAATGGAGAAAAAAATAAGATATGTCCACATAAACAAAGTCAGGCTAGATTTTGCGCAAATTGCCATGGTAACCAGGTAGTGATTTTTGCATGGTGAGGCCTGATTAGCGCATGAATACACATCAGGACCCCTTCACCTCATAAACTTCCACTGAATTTATGTTTTGAACAAAAAATATTCTGGGCCTATTGAAACACTCCTCCTCATCATTCTTATACCAAATAACAATGGGTTTGGCCCCTCTTTCCCTTCCCTTGGGGCCAAATTCCTCAAAATAACTAAGTTCAGAAGGGACTATTTGGCCAGTAAACCCGAAAGTGGTCCGATTTAGGGTGGTGACACCACAGAGACAAAAACCCTGGTCACGGTGTGCAGCTCAGAGAACTTGCATTTTGAAACATCAGAACAATGTCACATATTCAACCCCAGATGCAGCTTATAACTTTGTCCCAAAGTCAGGGTGTGTGTTATATGAAGGTGTGGCTGAAACGCAAGGGCTTTTGGTGATTGTTAGTGAAGGTACAAGGTGGACAGCTAGTTAGACATGACAGTTTTTAATTGCCAACCTGAGATGACACACTAATTGCTTTTGAAACTTTAGATTTAAAACTGACAAAAAACACTTGGTATTTGCCAATTACAAATAAAACTTGAGATGGAAGGCCTCTTAGACAAGCCAATTTCTAATTGTACAAGATGGGAGATACCAATTGTTAATTGCCGGTTCCCATTGGAATGAAATCGAGCATGACAATGGAATAATAAAATTTAACTACTACAAAGATATACGTCGGAGTGACTCATGTTGACTTGCAGAGTACTACATTCACTTTAAAAAAATGTATAATTTCGTCAAAATTTTGCTAGGTAGAGTCTGGTGACCTGAAACAAAATTATTTTTTTTGGCCTTAAACCAATAGGGCCCAACCTACATATGTACTAGACTAATCTATTACAGAGCCAGTCAGACAAAATTAATTACCGGGGTATTGTAGTAATAATAGGGGGTGTCAATTCAAATATCAAGAAAACCTATCGAGGACTTGAATAACCACTCTGAAACACACTCTGATATCATCCGATTGATTACTTAGTCACAGTGACACCCTCACATGTCTTTGTGCAGTGGATATTAAGACAGTAATGAATGGGCTAATGGGCACGGAATTCAGTGTATTGTAGGATATCGTACCGAGTGGGCGAAGCCCATGAGTTTCGATATCCTACGATACACTGAATTCCGTGCCCGTTAGCCTATTCCTTACTGTCTTTATTACACGATTAATCAACAAATAATCAATACGCCTGGATGAACAGATAGTGCATGAGTTTGCCACTAGGTGCTTATAGTACTTCTGGCGCCGTGACTCGGGCAGATTCCTCTGTGTAGAGCCAGCATTGCATGTAGAATAATGTCTTAATGTCTTGGACACTTAAGATAATTCAAACAATTAGTGAGTGATAGTTCTAACAGAATACATATAAGTGTCATTGACACTTAATGCAACACATCAAAGGATAAGACACCCCCATGTGCAACAGGCTACTCAGGCCTGCCTAAGCCTAAGGAAAGCTGTGAAAACTGCCCGAGGTACCTGCTACTGACCGCAGCTGATGTACTATTAGCACCTGTTGGCAAAGAATCAAACCATTTGTTCATCCAGTCGTATAGAATATCAATAAATAAAGTTGAAAACAAAAATCGTCCCGCCTACCTCTAGCAGCTGAGCACAATGCGCTAACCACTAGACGATCGGTACATACACCTCGGCGCCCGGCAGCTGCTGGCTTGGTGGTAGTGTGAACGCGTCCAGCACCTTGACCCATAACCAGGCCAGTCGCGCACAGTACTGCAAGCTGTAAGAGAGGTGGGGGGGGGGGGGGTCACAACCCAGACTGCAGGATATTTTCACACATTGAATGTTACAATGTATACTAGTTATATGTGAGTGACCTCCCCGGACTTTATATCATATCATTGACTTATAGAGACCTGGTTCTAACCAAGCATTTCTTGTCAGTCCCTGTGGCGCACTGCATAGGGAGTTGGATTTGGAATCAGGAGACTGCAGGTTCGACCCCTACCCTGGCAATGAAAATTTCGTAGGTTTTAACATGTAACATATGACATGTTATGACATGTATTAAAGGATTGCTGATATCCTGGATATCAGCACTTCTACAACCTGCAATATCGACAAGTATCAGAATGGGAATATCCAGAAAAAGCACCCAAAATCACAGAAGTCGTGTAATAACGCCATTTACTTTTTGCCGGGCCATGTGGATGTAGAGACAGGAGGAAGGCTGTCCAATAACTGCTAGATTACTTTGACTCATTATAGAATACTAAAGAAAATGCCACTTTCACACATTTTAATACATAGACCAGTATGTAATGATCCATGTATAGATATAATATGGAATGTATAATGGTAGTATAATATAATACATGTACTACTACATACATAAGATCACAGCCCGGGACGACAGCTCTATGCTTTGGTGCTTTGATTTGAATCCAACTGCTCCAGGGCCAGTGTTTGACCCCCGGGATTTGGCCCTTGCCTCTGGAATGGAGGTGAGAGGCTGGCCACACATGCTGCACCACCCAGACCCCTCTTTTTCTCGGTACTGGGACACCTAGAAATTGGCGATCCTACCCTCTCCCCCTCCCACATCAGTGGACTGGCCCATGCAATCATCTCCCGCCCCGCCCACTCTCCCATCAAGTGATCGATATTGTGATTCTGTGGGCGACGGCCTCAGCCTGGGGCGGCCTCTGGTCTGCCTTTCCATGGTTGGAGCTGCTGTGTGATATAGTGTGGGTGCCATAGGGGGTGACCTCAACTTCTCCGATGTATTTATTTTTTTGAGATCTTTGCTTGAGGGACGACATGATACCTCGGTATAGCTCACATAGCCATTATCAGCTGGGTGCCGCCATTAGACCCCGACGCCACTATGACAAACACCTTCAGCCCCCGACTCCGCAGTATATGCCAGGGATGCCTCCCATTGGTCAATAATACAATAGCCATGTGCCGTAAAGGGCTTTACCGGGTCACGTAGCGCAGGAAAGTCAGTGCCCCTCTGGCATTGAAATGTACATGCCAATCACCCTTACCAGCCAAAGTGCTGCCAAAGTCTCACCGTGCTGCTCGTTCCCAAAATGTACAAATGTCTACATGTCGGATTGGTCAATTTCTCACGAGAGAACAAGATGGGTGGATCATGGCTGCGCCCACACATCCTTCAGATTCCTCGCTATAGACTCTACTAAGCTCAACCACAGCAGATAGGCTCCGACCGTCCCGTGTCCTCACCAATCTCTGTTATCTCTCATGGACCATTGAAGAGGTCTAACAGAACGCCACTGATGAGGTGTGAGCAGCTCACCCTGCTGTCGTCTGTCCCGGGAGTTAGTCATATCCAGCCTCTGGCCTGTAAAGTATATACATTGTATTCAATATAATGATAGGTGGGACTGAGCTGCTCAACTCCTCGAGGACCTGTCAGATTGCTATGTATTCTGCCAGTGTATCCTATACTCTCTTTATTTAAAGGGTCACATGAATAACTCTTAAGGGGGCTCTGGTATAAGCTGATGTGTTAGGGTGGCCCAGTTAAGCATTTTTGGCGCTTTTCTTGGTCTCCTATCATATGAAGTAAATTATATTTAAGAGCATTCATATGATATTCTGCATACAATAACCAACCAATTAAGTTTTAGTTATTGATATAGCTCAATGTTGGATGCTTTTACTTTGACTTTATAAATGCTTTTGCCGGCCTAGACTCTTAATGGTCGACGTAGGGCCTTGGCACGTAGGCAATGCTGGCCTGCCATGATCTCAGCTTTCTATTCTAATGGTGAAATCCGATCATTAGAATTTCAATTCACTTATGATGAGGTTTATATAGGTAACTTAAGATATCAGTACATATACTTATATGGCCTGCGTGAGCAGGAAATGGTCTGTGTAAGAAGCCATGACGCAGACCACTTTGGCGTCGATCAAAAGTTTTCGGCAACACTGTAGATGAATAATCAGCAGAGAAAAACTATATCAGAGTTATTCAAGTTAGGATAAAATTGGGCCTTTGGCAACCAGACTAATCGCGGTCACACACCAGTCACCTGCCGCCGGCGTTCGAGCCGCGTTCTCAGTGTGTCCATCCCAAGCCTGTGTCCCCTGCACAGCACCACCACCAACCACTCCTTATCCTGCCACAGGCTGAGCCACATATCGCCCTTCACTCACAGCTTGCTGCTTTACCATGGTAGGTGCCGCTTTTATGTTGCAGATGTAGGTTGGACACGCCTTTACTTGGATCCTATCCATGCACATTTATTACACTACCCATACGTAGATCTACCTATCATGAGAGGGAGCGCATGTTAATTGTTAAGGTATGCAGTACGCCTACGAGTACTTAAATCCTTCTACATGTAGTTACATCCAAAATTACATGAAACAGAATGCCCTATAGGCTATAAGGACCAATAGGACGTACTGCTGGCGAATGCTGGTGATCATTTTTTAACAACAGGGGGGAGGGGGGTGGTGGGTTAGGGGGCAGAATTTTTTCAACCCCTTGACCCCCCCCCCCTTTTTTTTTTGTTAAAAAATGATCACTCCCTTATTGCAGAGACGGGGACATCCCTCCATGTAACATGAACATTTTTTTTTATTATTGAGAACGTTATTACCGTTTCATAGGAAATGAGTTTCCGCTTCAATAGTTCTTTGTCTTCATACAGAGTCAATATGTATATTTCATTTCAATGTAGATGCTTATGAATAAAAGTGTGTTACAACCGTGCAAGGCATCAGTAATATATACATGTATGAATGAATCCCATGAATATCCTAGATGCTACATAGTCTGTGCTAATGTTAGCAAATGAAGTGAAATCCCTGGGAGGTATGTATATCCCCCCCCCTCCAGCACAGTAGCTTACTATCTATACACATTTCCGTTACCACTAGTATTAGATCTAGCAGGCCTAGTGATTAGAGGTTCAGAGTTCAACATTTATCTCTTGTAATTTGGGCTTATAGCTTTTTATAGGTCTTCCACCTTTAACCATAGAGCCCTTCAGTCAGTTATAAAAACTCGACCCTTTAAACGAACTCAATGAAGTCTCTTTATGTCTATTGTAGGTAGCTCTCGGTAGTGTCATTATAGTACTAGAGATTTATAGCTTGAAAAATAGGAATTCTCCAAGTATCAATAATGTCAGGAAAACGTCAACGTGTATCCTATTTCTAGACTCAGGGCGCTGCTGGTGTTAATTCAAATCTCTCCATCGCGGCACTCTGCTTTTGTTCCTTTGCCATACCTTTCGTATTTTCCTGACTAAAATTTCGTCCCCTCCCCCCTGGTAGATAATGACCCCTGCTAGTGCCCATTTATTTTTCCGTATTCCGCCCCCCCCCCCCCACACCCATCCTCTCCTTCCTCCACTGCCTCTTTTGCATGCACGGTATATCGATTTCTACCTAGATCCTATTTTTAACAGGGATTTAAGTTTTCAAAATGTCTGATTTCAGAGTTCGACATGCTAATAGATTTGCTCAAATGCCCTTCTTTAGGTTAAAAGTTTGCAGTGTTATACAATAAATTCAGAATTGTGATGAGTATCAGAATTTTTTCATACAAAACTTTACTTAGGGAGTGATCATTTTTTAACAACAGGGGGGGGCCGGTGGGTTTGAGGGGGGGTCAGAATTTTTTCAACCCCTTGACCAGGGGGGGTCAGAATTTTTTCAATACCTCTGATGGGGGGGGGTCAAAATAATTTCACCTGTTTTCAGTGGAAAACCCCGCGCGTTACTATAGGCTAAAAGGGGACGTTCGCGCGCGATTTTTGTCCCTTATGGGGGGGGTCGAAAAAATTTTACCCCCTCCAGAGGGGGGGGTCGAAATTTTTTTCGCGCGTCCGCGTGCAAACCCACCAGCCCCCCCCCCTGTTGTTAAAAAATGATCACTCCCTTACCTCCCTGTATCTATAAACTCGGATGTACCGTAATCTCCCGCGCATCCCACGTGTAAGATGCACCTAGAGTTCTAGCATATGGTCATAAAAATAAAAAAATAAATCATTACTTTTGTTCTACTGAATGGATTTAAAAAAATCAAGGTTCACGAAAACTGGGTCTGATGATTTTACGAGATGAACTTTGTCTAGGTATCTTGCCAACCCTATGGGATTGACATACACACTCGTACAAAGGGTCGGCGTCATATGGCCTTTATAGGTTCATTTGTTAAACACATGTATATCCAGGGGGGGGGCACTCTCTATGTATTGTATACACATATGTGCGGCTGCCAAGGGTACTTTTTCAAGGAAAAGTCCCTAGCAAGCCTCCTGTTTCAGCCACAAATGTCCCGAGCAAGCCTCCTGTTTCAGCCACAAATGTCCCTAGCAAGGGTCAACTTTCAGCAAAATACCCCGATTTACATGGGAAATTCTGAAATTTTCATGGAGATCACAGTTTTCATGAAAATAGGATCAGTGTAAATTTAAGACAGTTTGAAATACATCTAGGATTATTGAGTCAAAAGTGCCCTAGCAAGGGTAGGCCTTTGAAGAAGAAACCCAAGACCGAGTGCCCTAGCAAGGGTAAGGGTTGTCATGGGTTCAGCCACACACCCGTATAAAAGAAAATTGAAGTGCCCCCCCCCCCGGCATGTATACCAGTGAGCACCGATATGCCATTATGGTATAATGATTATAGAAAAAAAAGTTAAAATCAAAACAAAATTGTGTGTGATGAAATATCACCTACACTTTAGAACAGGAGTATTTTTCATCTTAAGACTCACTACCAATCTTTACCCACAGTCCTATGATAATCACTTACCACCGTTTTTTGGCTATGTACTTATGCAGGCTTCACAAGCAAAACGTGCCAAGTTGACAGATGACGAGCGTGATGGAACCCTCGCCCCATTGAAAGAAGCTGGATGGAGTTTAGTAAATGGCCGGGATGCCATCAAAAAGGAGTTTCGATTTGAAGACTTTAATGAGGTAATTTCTGACAGTTTCTTGTCCTGATACACATTTGCAAAGTCTGGGTTTCTACGCACCCAAAGTAGGTTTGATGGCCATTTTCTTGATCCTTATACCAAAGTATAATTTTGAATCTTGAATCATGAATCTGGTTCTTGTGTTCCCTGAATCTTCCCCTACGTTCCTTAGGCCACACCAAAAATATTAGTTGGCCTACGGATCGCCCTCTCCATATTTTCGGAAATTCAATTTTTTTTTCTTTGAAAAAAATCTTTTCTACGGATTTCGCTCACTTCACTTTCTACAAGTTTTCTTTCTTTTTAAAATAAATTTTTTTCACTTGCCCCACTTTTCCAGCAAGGAATCCATTGGACGCCAAAGAATTCTTGAAAAAAATTTAAGATTTCGCTCGCTCACACCATTTTTTCAATACCAAAATCCGTAGACCAACTTATTTTTTTGGTGTGGCCTTATACTACCGTAATCTCCCGTGTATAAGGCGCGTCTTATACGGGGGGTTTTAGTTCTCATTGGATCCACAAGGGGGACACCAAGACATTTCTTTTGATATCTTACATGCCCCCTTGGTCATAATAGGACATAAGGGGGCCCAGGGGGGTCCATGGGGCCCAAGCTACACATAGGTTTTTGAATTTTGAAAATTCATTCAGTAGAACCAAAGTTAGGTATTTTTCATTTTTTTTTTGAGAATTTTCCAAAACTCTAGGTGCGCCTTATATGCAGGCTGCGCCTTATATGCGGGAGATTACGGTACACTGCATGCGACTTTGGCATTGGATATAAAAGTGGCAGACCCAGGACGGAAGCCACATGTGTAACCATGTGCGTACACGACTATTGGATTGGTACCCCTTATTTTCTAAGAATTGTACCCCTTTTGGCTAGACCCCCTCCCCCCCACTTATCCATAGAATTTCATCAAAATCTCTTTTATGGTCAAAACTGGACAATTGAAAAAGAACTCATAAATTGAGCTCATCATAGATTTGGGTCCCTTACAGTGGGAAAACTTGCCACACAATAAATTATCCCACTTTACAGCAGAGTTTTCTCTTTTCCCGAGAGGTCGACCCTTAAAGAGCATACCCCCTTTGGGTATGCTCTTTAAGGGTCGACCTCTTTGACCAAAAAGAGTCCTTTAAATAGTGGGTCTTGCAGCGTCTGTCCCTAGACCCCCCAAAACAATGCATTGTTTCCTGTTAGTTGTGTGCGCATATTGTATTGATAATTCCTTTAGTGCTGTGAGGGTTATATATATATATATATATATATATATATATATATATATATATATATATATATATATATATATATATATATATACATATATACATATATACATATATACATACATACATACATACATACATACATACATACATACATACATACATACATACATACATACATACATACATACATACATACACACACACAATTTGATGAGTTGGATAGTTTCAACGATTCGGTGCGGTCTTGTTTTGTTACCTGACCTTGAGAGCAGGATTACATAATTGTACTGTTTGTTACTCATTTTTGTTGCTGCGGCATCTTAGTAAGTCTTAAGTCTCAGTCACCCAAACCCTGGAGGTCTATCAGCCAAGTGCTGTCACCGCTAACTGTCCACCTACAGTGACATTTATTGCCCTGGGCCAGGTATCCAACTTGTGGGTCCAGTTATTGTCACCGACAAGCACACAAACTGGCATGTGTGGAGACCACAGTCATGTAGTAGTGTCACAGGCCATTTGTGATATAATCTAGACATAAACATGAGGATAGTATTGTTAGCTGAGGTTTCACATGCTGTGTAAATGCCTTGTGACCACAGCAGATGAAGACATAATGTGCGGCAGGTAAGGTACCTTTTCAGCAAAATGTCTTTATCAAGTGTCCAGTTTTGACCAAAAATTTCCATGGCAAATGTCTACTTTTCACCCAAAAAACTCTTATAAGGGTGCACTTTCATAAATCTGGTACAAATATCATAAAAATAGCTTTAGCCAAATCCAGAATTTTTAAGGATTTTCCAATGTTTATTTAAAATGATTTGATCTCTCTGTGTGTCCTAGCAAGGGCATTCTTTTGAAGAAAGGCCTGCAAAGGCTGTTGGCGAGTCCAGCTGCACACCTGTATGAAAAATTAATTCCGAATTCGGTAATCAGTGAATTGGATCTCTGCGTGGTACCTCGGAATATCCAAGGTAGCATGTTGTCCCATGGGCGCCGCCATTGGTGGAGCTTGTTACCAACAAGTTCTTCTGATAAAACCTTTCAGATGGGTACCAGTCAGCCCCCGAGATAGGCTGACCGGCTGCCTATGTTGGTACCCACACTGCAGGCAGATCTCAGCTTCTGCATAGTCGCCCATATATGACCGGGCCCTTAGTAGAATGACCGGATCAATCTTATTGGTCAGTGGAGGTGGGAGTGTCAGTCAGAAGATGCACGTCCAGGATATGTGTATTATACTAACAGTGGGGTGGGAGGTGGGAGTGGGTGGGGGCAGTGGGATGGGGGTGGGTGAGGACCAGTACACATACAGGATCAATCAGATTCTTATCTAGATCAAAGTGGGCAATAAATCAATTGAGTAATTAGCTGGAATACACAACTTGATTTTTAGTGTGAAGGTCATTTCAGTCTTGAATGATACCTGGGTGAGTATATACTCTGCGAGACGACCGAGGTATCCAGGTTACCCCCGAGAGGGCCGCAATGAATCTTTGGGATTATCCCATTGGCTGATAATTACTCCTGCTAAGTCCGTAGTCCGTACAGGGATGTAAGTCTTCAGGATTTATCAGGATTTCCTGATTTCTGAAATTTTTGAATGACATTTATTTTCCTTACATGAGTGGTAAGGAGGGCTATTTGTGAAAAAATAGAGGGCTTTTATATCAAGAAAATGTATGCCTTCCTGATTTTTGCCTATTCCTGACTTACATCCCTGTCCGTATAGTCAGTGATACAGTGGGTTATAGTATAAATGAGGGATGTCATATTTATGGCCAGTTACGGCAATACTAATTAAAACTTAAGTCACCACATTAAAGCATTGTATCCAATTCATCTGTGGGAAGCCATGAAGCCATTCAGAATTACTGACCAGTTTTTTTTTTTTTTGCATGCAACGCACGTGTGAGTTAAAACGCTGCTCTGCCCAGAAATAACTGCCATTTTCTGTTGGGATTTTAATAGTTTTTATAAAAATAAAAAAAAAATCTTCCTGGGCCTGAAAAAAAGTTTTTTATACGTACCTCTCACACTCATACGGCCTCTCAACCAGAAAGACTTTTTTTAAATTGTGGCCTTACGTCTTCTGTCACCAGGAATAGCAACTTGGAAGAAGAGGCCATAATCTATGTGTATGTCGGAAATTAATGCCATTTCTCTATATTTCCAGGCATTTGGGTTCATGTCGCGGGTAGCAATCAAGGCCGATAAAATGGACCATCACCCAGAATGGTTCAATGTCTACAACAAAGTTGAAGTTACTTTGAGCACCCATGACTGTGGAGGTCTCTCCCATCGGGATGTGACACTCGCCAACTTCATGGACTCAATTCGGAAGTGATAGTCTCAAAGTGCAGCTCCTAAAATACGATGTTCCCAATGCATTTATCATGAGAATGAGTGGCATGGACAAGTGACAATCAGCGAGACTGTTTCCATTTTTGTGTCCTGGTAGTATCTCTTTGAAGATCCCCACCATGGAAAGTTTGTATTGTGATAGAAGTTTGATTGATTTCCTGTGTATTACTGGTAGATTATACCATGGTGAAATTCAAAACTGAGTAAATGTATTAAGAAAGTATTTGATATTATTGTCTACTGATAGGCAGCTGTTGAAACTGTTAGGAATAAGATTTGGTGTACTTTGGAAGTATATAAATGTTGTCTTTTACAATAAACTAATTGGATAGTTCATACTCTCATTGAATTTAAGCTCATCTAAACTTGAGTGTTTTCCCAATATCATGTATTGTAAACTGCCATTGGTGGTGACCGACTATGGCAAGCCGTCTGTTTTTTTTTTTTGGCACTTGGAAACCCTACATTTCGACCAAAAACCCTACTATACCTTTCGTCCAAAATGTGGGGTTTCGAAATGTATCGTTTCCTTCTCGAAATTAGGGTTTCTTTGAACCCCACATTTCGGACGAAACTAGAAACTGTAGGGTTTCAGTCCGAAAAGTAGGGTTTTATGGGCGAAATGTAGGGTTTTTGAAAACGAGATTTAGGGTTTCCTTGCGAAAAACAAGGTTCAATTGGCATAGTTGCCCATCGATCCCGAGAATTTTCCTCCCCACCTTAGCCATCATATTGATCCTGTCATGGGCCCCACTGTCAAAATAAAGAAATTGAAACATAACCATAGAAGGGGGGGGGGGCAGGTGAATTTTTTTTTTTTTTGAGTTTCTATGATATAGGGTGATCATGATATTTACATGACAATAACATGGCAATAATAACAAACTTGAAGGGTTCTCTTGTTATGTTTATTTTCCGGCCATCATAAAGTCTCCTTGGGCCTTTGTAAATGATGGTAAAATAAAGTTTTCATATACAAGAATATCAATGTAAAAGTCATATGCAGTATGATGTTTCACAATCAATAGTTTCATAGGTGATTTTATTTGGACGGCTATGATTTTATCTGTTACCATACATTATTTTTTCTCAAACTAAGTAATATAAAATGTAAGGGGCATAGCAGACTGTGCATATTGTTATTTTATGGGAGATATTAATTATGTGTTTGATCACAGTTTATTTCATGTTTGATTTCTTTGAGACAAGTAAATGGATAAGTGCAAAGTGAAGTGGGATTGGGTATACATATGGCACCTGGTGGAGCGGAGGTAGATTAATTATAGTTACCAAGGGCACTCTGTTACCACATGAAATATCTATCTATTAAACACTCCTGGCAATCAATACACACCACAACATAGTTTATACTTTTCCCATACTCCAGATTGTGCTTCTCACTCAGGGTCTAAATATTTCTCACCGGTATCCTATTGAATCACAGTCTGGACAACTACAGCAGGTTTCATCATGTTAGGGATTAGCTTAAAACCCCACATATATGCCACATCCTGACTTTTGTCCCATTTATATAAATGTAAGAAAATTGGAGGTCTGCGCCAAATATTTTGGTATTTGCCCCTGCATGCATGTAACACCTTGTGTATAAGGCTACATGCATGTAACACCTTGTGTATAAGGCTGCATGCATGTAACACCTTGTGTATAAGGCTACATGCATGTAACACCTTGTGTATAAGGCTGCATGCATGTAACACCTTGTGTATAAGGCTGCATGCATGTAACACCTTGTGTATAAGGCTGCATGCATGTAACACCTTGTGTATAGGGCTGCATGCATGTAACACCTTGTGTATAGGGCTGCATGCATGTAACACCTTGTGTATAAGGCTGTATGCATGTAACACCTTGTGTATAAGGCTGCATGCATGTAACACCTTGTGTATAAGGCTGCATGCATGTAACACCTTGTGTATAAGGCTGCATGCATGTAACACCTTGTGTATAAGGCTACATGCATGTAACACCTTGTGTATAAGGCTGCATGCATGTAACACCTTGTGTCTAAGGCTGCATGCATGTAACACCTTGTGTATAAGGCTGCATGCATGTAACACCTTGTGTATAAGGCTGCATGCATGTAACACCTTGTGTATAAGGCTGCATGCATGTAACACCTTGTGTATAAGGCTGCATGCATGTAACACCTTGTGTATAAGGCTGTGCCCAGAATCCAAGATTAAGGTATGAGCCACTTTCATTTTATGTCTACGCCGTAGCATATATGCGAGATTTCTATCTTGACACATATGTGGACATCTTGAGGAATTCTCATTTTTGTTTAGCACGACAAGTACCGTACAGCTAATTGCGAACGTGCTTTCAATATCCATGACATTCAGTCTAAGCATAATAACATAATACATATATCATGTATTCAAGAATTCCTGGTTCGTCTAAGAAATTGAATCCCTGTATGTAACCAACAAATCAATTTAAGTACCTCAGGTTAAAACATCATCAGAACAAAGCGAAAGGACGCACTAAAAATGTCTACTTCTGAACACCAACTCAGCATAAATCACAAAAACACAAGCAATTTTCTATAAAACAGTCATCATCCCCAAATGTGTTCATAAATAGTTTAAATCAATAACGGTTTACATTTGGCTACAATCTAGATATAGACTAGATTGCTATCACAGTTTTCGTTGTGCAGTTATATGAGAACAAAATGTCTTCATCTGTTGACATGTGATATAAATACTTTTTTTTTTTCATATTAAATACTTAGAATAAATAGTATTCATATAGCGTTCTACACTAAAACTATAACCGGCATCAACGTTAGTTTAACTCCCTGTGTATAACACAGATAAATATGTGTTCTCTTTCGCTGGTAATAAAGTGATTTTGTGTACCTTCATTTTCCATAAAGTGTACATTTAGGAATACATCGATGCAATTACGCTGCAAATCTTGTAAAATTTCACAAAGTCACCCATCAGAAGGACTTCCGTCCCAAACCGCCACTTGCCAAGGCCCTGTGTGCATCCGTCCCCGTCTGACCTTAGTTACTAAGTAACTCCATATACAATATTTGTGGTCAGCTTAAAGTAATATTGAATGATTCATTTGTTATCTTCTACCGTCTAAAGAAATACTGATTAACTTCTGAAACGTTGTTACCGTAGAGGCCAGTCATAGAGCACCTGCGCTAACATATATCAGCCTCCGATTTACCCTACATTTGCCCGGTATATAAGACAGATGTTCACTGGAAGTATAAATATGGGTAGATTTTTTGAATTTTTAGACCCTCCTTATACAATGTGCAAAGTGAGACCTATGTTAATAAGCAAATGTCCAAGACCATGGGTTATACCATGGAAGTGGACATTGGCATTTATGTCATGGCCTATGGGGTTATTTTGCTTTTAAATAAAGAAATCTCGTTTAGATCTGTTCAAAATCCAAGTTGGTGGACACCCATTGAATACGGCCACATTGTATTCCATCCCCCTCATTAATATACAGAATGTCCAGTACTGTTCTATAGTGACGATCGTATCAGCCATGACATAAATTTGAATACCTGTGCCAAAATGGGCCACTAGAGTATGACAAGGGGTATTTTACCTCACAAAGACATTTAGACCAAGAAGTGCGTTTCAGCGTGACATTGGGTTTAAGAACATGACACTATATGCATAGCAGATATTCATAAGATATATATCATCCATATATAATTGTATATTGTTGATTTTGATTTAACACGTTATGTTTTACAAGACACTGAAACGTTCCAAAGCTACCAGTGCCAGCAAGTGATCTATGCACAACATCTATCCATTTATAAAATCCTACACACGAAATTGTGTACATCAATACAATCCATTTGTGACCCAAGTTCCATCTTACCACAATGAATCTCCTGTAGTATATACTATAGTATGTGATCCTTGTAACACCAATTCCTCTACGGACTTTTCCGAAATAATCTGTATCTACTCTTCTATTGTCACACATCCATCCCTGCTGATGTATCTTTATATAAGTGACATACATTTAGTTGGGAGATAATTACCATTGTTTGGTAATTTTATGTTATCTAAAGGTGTCATTTTCTGGGTCTAGCACACAGGCCGGCACATTACAGTGACGGTATTAGAGCCATGGTGTTGGGCTATGGGTAGCATTGGGTGGACTCTGTGAGGCCAGTTGTGGAGATTGGCTAGGGGAGGTGAAAACATGGTTTACTTCAGCAGGTTCTGAGCTATCTGTAGGTTGGATCATGGTGTGAGAGTTGAGTATCTTTGGTGGCATGGTAAATTCAGCATTGTCAGGTGTGCCTGGTGAATACAGCGCTGCACTACTGAGACCGCCGTGCTCGCTTTCCGTTACCTGCGAGAGAGGACAAACATTAATAAATTGGTAAAAATCAATGAAAGGATTATCAATGTTGAAATAGAATTTTTTTAATACAAATACGGTAAAGCTTTAAGTAAGCTGGGAAATACAATGAAACACGCTTGAGATTCAATAACAATAATAATAATAATACTTTGAGAATGACTCATGTGAATCGTACCATCGTTAAAATACGCTTGTTGATTTAAATTCAGAGTGGGAGGCAGGAGTAAAAGTTTAATGAATGGGGAGATATCCAGATTACTTTTCCTTTCACTTTCGTTCTGACAACAATCCTTTGCTATACACATAAATGCTCAGCACTAAAGATGTATTTTAACTGGATTTGTGGATGATAAACATGCAAGACGTTAATGAGGACAGGAGGATTTTTTTTTTTTTTTTTTTTTTGCGTCAGTGGTCCAGTCTTCAAACAGACTTCATGCAAAGTTCGTGACTAAAATGTAGAAGGTTGCAAACTATTCGTGCACATGCATCCCTTTCACCTACTTCACTTAGCTCTTTAAAGACTCAAAACTAAGTTGATTTCCTGATATAAAATGCTCTAAAGTACCACTCCCTGATCCAGCACTGATTATCATGCTGACCGTTTTGGAATGTATCCCCAGGATTGGCATCCTGCCAATCCTGGGGATACATTCCATATGTCAGTACATACCGTATCGTCGCTTATGGTGTAACATGGGGGTCGGGATCAATATTTGCCGAAAATATGCGTACATTATTAATGGATGCCCCCATAAGTGCTGAAGACAGACCTTGAAAAGGTGTCTGTTTTGTATAAGGGCTGGAGTTACCATCCCTCCAAATCTACAAGGGCTAGGGTGGTTATTCACAACTATACGGTGGAAATAAGCGTGATGTGTCTTTAAAGGGTTAAATGCAATTTAGATACGGGAAGTTTGCTCATGCACCTGGCAAGTGTAGGGAAAGTGTAGATTCCTTTGGTCGCTTAATATTAGTATAATGTCAACTTAATATGAAATCGAGCTAATTTGTACAACTCTCAGTTCTTTATGGTGTGCAAAAGATAGGCAGCTAGCTCCAGACTATGGTCTGGTGGCAAAGCCTTAAGCAGATATTATTTTCAATTTAGAAAGTTGATATAACTTGCAAACTTACTGAGCTAGAAACCATAATAATAGGGTATTACCTTTCGACTTCTTTTTACATTTCTGTTCAAATATAGAACGCTCTATATATTTTCCACCAATGTCTAATTGATATATTTCGAGACCTGGGATTGGGATAAGATCAGCTTATCCTGAATTTACTTCACACATTAATATATTAGACATATATAAGTTAACCAAAACACAGAGCAGTGATTAATTCGATAATATCACCTATAACATTCTATAAGTGTGTTCCCCAAAATGTCTATGTACATACGTATCTCATGCATTAAGTAAACCCTTTAAGAAGAGGGCAGCATCGAGGGTAACTTGCCAGCATGTCGTTGACTCATAATAAATAAATCACCCGTGGAATACCAGTAAATGCATTGGTGTGCAACTGGCGAGTGGCTTCCCAGAGCTGCATTAATATGTACAATAATGGACTATGCTGCCCGGAAAGGATTAAACACCGTTTAAAGACATCTTAATCCCTAGATCCCTCAGACCAAATTGATTATTCTACACGCCCAGCTTATGTCAGTTGAATACAAAAACCATGATATGGACTGTTATGACCAGAACTAAGAAAAGGATAGAAAGTCTTCCAATGGAATTACAAAAGAAGTCTTCACGTATTAGCCCTGTATCACACATGACGTAAAACGTATAATTTACAAATATCGGAGATATCTAGAAAATACATACCAGATATCACCATATCACACACACCTGAATGAATCCAAAAACCTTTCCTTATTTTCAGAATAAATCTACTGATTTTTGGTGAGAAAACTAGGTTAGGGATTGGGAACCTAGTACACTGTGGCTCATTGTTAAAAGGACATTGCATTATTGATAAAACAACAAAATTGTAACCCAGCATCATTTAGATATGAAAACAAGCTGGAAATATGCCATCTACCAAAGGCCATAAAAGCCCACTTGTAGTGCAATTTCACAACTCACTTACTGCCATTATCGAATTGATCTATGTGTGTGAATTCAGTATGTAGTCCCATAGCACCTCGCATGTAAGGCATGTGATATAACGCACCCTGACTTTGGACATCCTGCAAACTTGTGTCACTTGTAAGCTGCGTCTAATATGCAGGGTACTATAGTATGTGGAGACGTGCCGATACCATGTGAAACATAACTGTGAGGAATTTCTTATATACCATGTGAAACATTACTGTGAGAAATTTCTTATGTTATTAATAATATGTGAGTAACCAATTCTTACATCTGCTTTGTCTGTAAATATAAAGCTCGCAATCTCTGTGATTACTAGTATTGAAAGATTTTGAGACTTACCCCTGAGGTGACATGGGACGTGTGACTACCGTGTGGCACCGGAGGTTTGGTTATTGGGCTGCTGCTGCCGTCGGGAGAGGAGGCCGCGATGAGCCTGCTGTAATGTACAACACCAGTATTAACTACTACATGGACATGTATAGTATAACAATTGTAATGAACCATACTCTCAAAACAGAAAAATATGGCACAAAATGTCAGGGTTGAAACAGGTTTTGCTCTAATCTGAAAGGCAACTGGGTGCGAGCAAATGGACGCAAGTTATGCACAGAGGAAGTCAGTCATTGGTACATTCTCATTCCATTATAACAATGATTCAGACAATCAGTGACAGTTATGACTGTATCAATATGCGCCGTATACACAAGAGTTTACGTTTTTCAGTCTACAACTGACAATACTGCTACTGTCTCTATTGTATGATTACGCTACCCTTATTTTGAGAAGCTTGATAATCTGAGGAGCTTTACCGGGTATTAGCGAATGTGAATTTTCGGTATCATCTCTTGCTTTTAAACTCAAACAGCTCTTCTGAATATGCTTAACAAAATGATGTGAAATATAGAGGGATGAGTTAAAAGCAAAAGTCTTTAGAAGGTAAATCGAAATCATGAACTAATACAGTGGGTTTTGTTCTATTCAATTTCAAGAGAAACTGAAAAAGATTGAAGGTGGCTTCAAAACAGTCGGTGCAATTGCACATCATACTTGTGCATCTGAAAGGGCACACTGGACTCGTCTTCCCTTCTCTTTTGTCATATTTTTGACATTTTCAATTCCATTAATTTCAACACTCGGCATTCTAATACAACAGGTGCAAACTACATCAAATTATAAGCTGGTTTATCATCAATACCACATACTTTGTATTTATGGTTTCTTGGTGCTGTTTAGGGACCCTCCCGAACCCCATGAAAAGAAGCAAAATACTTTCGATTTTCTCAACACGTTTTAAGGTTGCTATAAGTAAATCATGAATTAATTGAAGCTTTAGAAACCAGAGCTACTACATCTAATAGTAAGCTACCATACAACAATGTTATTTCACTTGAAACCTCTAGGTGTTTGTATAAGGCGACTCATCCTATAAGGTACACCATCACTTGGAAAGAATTCTCTATGGTGCACATGTGGCATGTCTTCAAGCAATTCAGCACTATTTTAACGCATGTATATCCCGCCTATAAGGTACGCGCAGACTTTTGTACACACTGCATTTTTTCTTTGCTTGTTTTAATAATATTATTCACTTCTTTGTCAGATACCTTTCACCATTCCAGCAATCAAATAATATACAGTTCATAATGGATTCATTCATCTTATTGTTTAATCAATTAAAGGACTTTTTTTCTGTGTGCTGGGGAAGAGGCTGTGAATGAACTACCTATCATTGTACACATCTATATCTCGGATTAATATAAAACTCTGGCAACCGTATTAACTGTTCCTAAAATCTAAAGGAATGTGGATAAGGGTTTAATCTAAGTTGGGGGTGGGACGACCTGCGACTACTTGACCACGCCTGGACATCTACTCTGTGTGCTCTTCCTCTTTTAACGGAAAGCCTGATTAAACAAGCCTGGTTAAACAAACACCTACGACTATTATATCATCTGCCTTTTAGCATCGTTTTCCAAATATTTCGATTAAAAATGTTATTTTTGACATTAACCAGAAAAGATTTTCGCTGTGAGGTTCAGATTTATTGTTTAGTTGAGACTATGTTATAAGTCTGTCCCACAACAAGCATTCAGTTTGATATGCGATGTTAGTTCATCTATCAAACTACAGGTCAACTGCACGGCTCTATGTCTGTCTACTAACTGGTGCAGCTATAGTACATGTGTGATGTATACATACCATGCACAAGGTTATTATCCTATAAAACAGAAGGACACACCTCATACCCACAGTGCCATCAGAACAAGTGAAGATTAACGCCTAGCAGTATTAAAGATACAGTATAAGTTATCTAATGAAATCAATCTTTGGAGACCTTTTCATATAATAAAAAACAAAACATTTTCATATTAAACAAAAAAGAAAAGAAAAGAAATATTTCATTTAAAGATATAAAGTGAAAAACATGTTCATATCTTTGTTTACGGTGCATCACAATGTTTTAACCTAAATTGTTATTAAAGGACCACAATTGCTGTTTTTCTCTCAATAATCTGAGCAGCAACCGAATTAGCAGTTAAAATGACAGGGAAAGAGTATGTCTGTATCCCTATGATTTAGAGCCATTGGAAAAGTTTAACAGGAATGCCACAGATCATCTACATAAACATGTGTAGTTTGTATTCTCTACTCTCATTACATGACACTACCGAAAGATAACATATATGAGCAATTATTGTCAACGAAAAAAAAAAGAGAAAACAGAAACCATTAGATGAGAAAACGCCTGTTATGTAATGAGAAAATCACAACCAACGTAACAGAAAAGTAGATCCCCTTCAAACAAAATGGCTTGTCGTGTCACTTGTTTTTCACCATTACCCAGTTGAGAGAAAAACACTGAATAAAACATCCTACCAGCGGAAAGACAACTCGGTAGCTGCCAACGTTTGGGAGAGAAATTGGTGGGGAATTGATATATTAGTAAACTATACACACTCGTAATGAACATGATTCCTCAGCCCTAGTCACGACACATGCCATGATAAGTAATACTGCCACTCAAGGCGTATTTGATGTGCAAAATGCCTTAGATTAGAATGTGGGCTTCTATACAAAAGCCACAGTAGTATCTTATTCAGGTATACGCCGCGTCTTATATGCAAGGTATCTTTAGAGGAATAGAAATCACTCTGAAACTCATTCTATAAGCAATCAATACCCATGAAATATTTTTAACAGGGAAAGCACACAGTTTTAAAGTAGCACTAGTGAAAAATATTGTACAATTTTACCTGGGAGAGATCCTGGTGGTAGGTACGACAGAGGGTGCCACAGGGGATGGGCTAAGTGTGGCCACTGGTTCAACATTCAGTTCAGCAAGTGGGGTGTCTGTGGTGAAAAATGTGCCAATGATGATTAACCTTTACAGTGATGACATCCAACAAACTTCGCAAAAAAAAACAAAATGGTAATTTCATTCCCGTAGTACATCTCGCATATATAAGGAGCATATACGACACATCCTATGCTTATGAGTTGCACATAGGGCATGTTTTTGTGCACTTTACCGTAGATTCCCTACCTTCACACCCACATATAAGCCAAAACCTGAGTTTGTGGAAAAGAAAAGAAAATTATTAAAAATGTCATAACCTTTTTTTCCTTCTAATCTTTGAAGTTAAAAATTCAAAAATCTAAGGGGGCTTAGGCGCAACCTGTACCCCTACCCCCTGTTATGCTGAAACAGTTGGGAACATATTGGACATGTTTCAGATCTAACCCATACACCTACCCTCCCTCAACCCATCTGGGTCTGGCTCACGTGCAAGCCATGGATTATACACAGGAATTTACTGTTATACTTATCTAATGTAATTTACCCCGCCTGTAAGGCGCACCCCGTCTTTTGGTTTTATTAGACACAGTAGGCCTCAGATTCGCGTATAAGCAATGGCTTATATGTGAGGTACTGCGTTATTATCATATGTGACCTATCCTTACAAAATGGTACGGAAGTCGCACATAGAAAATGTTTAGTTATTGGTATATTCATTTACAGCTCATCAAGAGCTTTCATTTGGTATATAACACTTGCATATTTGAACTAGGTGTACCTCTGTGGATCTTCTGTCTGTAAATTCAGTCATATCAATTAAAAGTTGATTATACTTAGATAATTGACATATCAAACATATAATAATTTATGAATCCTATATAATTCCTATGTAATTCTCTATAACCAAGAAAACTATAGCTATGTTTTTTTCAGCATTGGAGGCTTAAAGTCAGTTTAGTAAGCAAGGATTCTGAAAGATATCTACCCATATGTTAGAAAAATGATAAAATATCAATTTTAAAAAATCTGATATTTTTTTTACACTATACCACTTGAGAAGCCTATATCTAGGTTTCTACATGTGTGACTTCAGTACCACTTTGTTAGGATGGGTCACATATTAGTAAAGACTTGTACTTCTTGATGAATACATGCTTCATTTGAACTCGCTCATTCTCGCTCCATCTTTCATAAACATGCTCTCCTTGCCCCTCACCCTCTATTTTTTTGGGGGAAGTCTTCTTTACTGTGACACGCATTGTACATTTTTTCAGCAATTAGTTTTGGTTTGTTTGGAAAATAGATATATCGTCGCCTCGGTGCAACAAGGTTGTAACTGACATTTTGGCAAAATTGAGATTTATTCTGTCTTCTAACATTTATTGGTCATTATCTAACTTCTATGAAATTATTTAAGCTCTAACTACAACAAATATGTCCACAGTCCCCAATGCAATAAAACTGTGTCAACTGTGTGCTATAGTAAATGCAACACTTTTTTTGCCTCTCCCGCAAAACTTTAAATATGCAGATACAACCTTTTTGCATTGAGGCGAGCATATACAGTTGTCATAATATCCACACATTATACTGGACTGTAAGCGTGGATGATCAATTCATATAAACATTTTGCAGAAAACTGAGGGCCTGCCCCTAAAGCTATGGGTCGTTAGTTCCTGGGCCAGGCTTAGTGTCTACCCCTTAGATAGGAAAAGAGTGGCACGATGTGAAAGAGCATAACTTTCCAAAACTGCATGTAGATATGTCAATAGGCAAACATACCATGAGGTACATCGTCAGGGCCAAAATTCTTAGCAAGACTCTTGCTAACTGACTTGCGCCGCCTTCCTTTGCCTCTCTTTTCAGCATCACTGTCAGTGCTACTTCCACCATTACGCCTCGCTCCCTTGGCACTTTTTGGACTATGTGACGAACTGCGACGTTTTACTGGTGAAACACGACGTGTGCGACGTTTTGGTGGATCAGATCTGTCATTGATGATAAGCAAAAAGGTACAAGATTAAGGAAACTGTTTTCATTCATGGATTTCTGA
The DNA here is from genome assembly GCA_949317995.1 of Acholoe squamosa. NCBI lineage: Eukaryota > Metazoa > Annelida > Polychaeta > Phyllodocida > Polynoidae > Acholoe > Acholoe squamosa. The sequence continues at coordinate 59,432,581 of OX439036.1, read as the reverse complement.
GACATGTATATACATATATGATCTCCATCATAAAATACAGGCAAATCAATTTAATCACTGAAAAATTCTGGCAGATGTTAAAGCAGTCCGGCCATATGTTAAATCTAGAGGATATTTAAATTTTCAAATTAAAGTTGCGGGCACACGCATAACTTACACAAATTAACCTACCCCGGTATGTATGATGGTCATGATCTATTTAAACCTTATCAACCTGTCAATGCCATTCACATTAAGATTACACCTATTCTATGTCAAATACGATAGCAAGTTAGGTAAAACTAGGCAATTCAATCATGGAGAAATATATAAGTAGTAAGTGATAGGGAAGAGAGGAGAAAGCAAACACTATTACTGGTTAGACATGGTACACATCTAACAATGAGGAGCATGGTGATTCAACAGCCAAATAGCCTAAGGTACCATCAACATTGTCAGGACCGGAGGGTAGCACTGATTGGACAAAGCAGCACACACAAGACATGCACAACAATTACCCTAGAGGAGTCCGTTCCTCGCTCAACGCACTGTGGTACACAAACAGTAGGACATGCAAACTGACTTGTCACAACGCAATAAAGAACAGTTTACCAAGCCACGTCCATGCCAGTTTATCCAAACTCTAACAAAGGGTATATATCTAGTTTACTACTGTCCCAGTCTGCCAGCTCCTTTATATAGTTGGGGGACACTGAAGTATGAAATCTAGTTGACTGCGGTCTTTTGAAGAATTGAAATTGCCAAAAGGCTGGGTCGCGACTTGTACTTTTCAAAACAAGCTCAAAGTATATGAAGAAACCTATTTACATATATAACATATATGATAATGGTGTCGGTGTTAGCCTTCTTGTAATATGTCCTTGGAAAGAGCCATCGTTTTTATATCAATATGTACACTATACATTTTAAATGACCCTCTCCCCAGAAAAGAAAAGTTCAATATCAAATGAACTTAAGACAACTGCACAGTGTTGTATGCACTTACTTTGGAGTTTCAAGGGGATTTGCTGTGGCTAAATGACCGGGTGGCTTCTGTCGAATGGGAAAATTCGGGATCTGAAATATAAAGTAATCTATGAGTTACTGGTTGTACATATTACAGCATCAACGAAAGAGTTCTGGAATTCTGAAATCCTAATGTGATAATATCTTAGCGTGGGAGTATATGCTATCATTGAATGTAACCTGATTATGACCGGTTTTATTAGTTAGAGCAGTAATTTGACCTGGGGTAGGATTTAAACCAATGCTTTGAATAGGGCAATCCAGAAAGGTCCATGTTCATTTCTGGAGCATATCAAGTAAAAGAAGAAATCACTTTTGTTGAATAATGGTAGGTTCAATCACTTCCATGAATATAATTAACACTTTACAATTAAACATTTGGAGGGTATAAGAATAAAGGTAACGTGGATTCTAATACAGAAGAGGGGTATGTACATATTTGGTCATCGACCTTTTTATGGGAAGTTAAGTACATTGTAGTGGGAAGATCACAGGCCTAAACGGGAGCGCATGCAGTGCTGCTGACTGTATGCTTTAGGTATAGGTAGATGGAAGACATTCTGTTCAGAGGCAAATTTTCTTACTGTAGGACCGGTAAGCCCACTCTTTACGCATACCGGGGACCCCTATTTTCGGCTAAATTTGACGCCTTATGAAAGCAAAACTCTTGAGTACATCCAAAAAGGAGCTCATGCATCTCCCCACACTCCTTCTGAATGCGCCACTGGAAATAGGTTCAAGCATAGAGAGTGGAACCACTTTCTGTCAGAGATTCTGTCTCTGGATATAGTATCATCCATTTACCCTAGACCTAAACACATACACTCTACAGCTCAGAATGTAGGACAGACGGATTAGAAGGTGTGTCATTGGGTGCTGACCCCATGTGTTATAGTGTACCCAGCAGTATACGACTTCAAACCTCAGATATGACACTCAGGTGCTACAGCAAAGGGTAATTTGTGGCAATTTTCTCGATTCGATACTCAAAGGAAGTGAGAAATGTTGAATTTCTGCTAATCACATCGGAGGTTCTCTTTGTTGTTTACTCGACACCAGTCATCACACAAGGTCACTTGAGGTGCATTTGTTGTAATTAAAATATGTGTAAAATTTCACATCACATAACGCAATCTTTATTTGAAATGTTTTCATCATGCTACAATTCATCATCTAAAATGAGTACACTTATTGGGCCTCATCAGGATGTTGTCAATAATTGAGAAGCAACTACCGTAAAACCCCGCGTATAAGCCGCAACTTACAGACCATTTCAAGCCCCTGGTAGCATTTCCAGAGACTCAGGGTGCGGCTTATATGAGAGGTTTTACTTATATAGACCATGCTAAGGAATGACAACCATTTCAGGCCCCTGGTGAGGCTTACAGCATTCTCCCAAAGTCAGGGTGCGGCTCATGTGCAGGTGAGGCTTATACGCGGGGTTTTACGGTAATGTTGTAATTTCTTCTTTTTAAATCAATATACAGATCACAATAACAATTGAGTCATGTGGGTGAAATGGTAGTTAGGTGCTATGGTAAACAATTCACAACAAACACACTTAACCCTCAAGGGACGCCGTTACCTGAACGCTTTATCATAAGTTTATGTTTATCATATGCCATAATGTAACGCAGAACCGGCGAATGACTCGCTGTACTGCATTGATGTATCATACCGATCCCCCAGGACTATACAATATACATACTGAAAGGTTGGGAGGAAGTATAAACGCAGCACTTGCTGGCGTTGCCTTCATATATTAGGCCGACATAATTGAACAGGGTATCGTCTTCTCAAAAATAAAGGACACCTATGCTGCATCTAGGGTGACAATTCGTAAAATGATATCTTCTATCAGTGACTCCGCTGATCAACAAGTCGAGGAAATCCTATGACATTAGACAATTTTCCATAAGAAATTACAAGTAAATATTATTCAACATAGGATTCTATACGGTCCATCCCTTCCCCTCCAGAATAAAAGAAAGAAATGAAAAAAGGAGTACTCCCCCAAAAGTATGGAATGGAGTATTCTGAAGTAGGGAGTACAAGCATTAAGAGAACCTGTACAGCTAAAAACAAGCATTGTGCATGGGTGAGGTAGTTTAGTTCATGATCAATTGGGTCATCACTAATCATTGCATGCACTGAGAATTCAGCATCGCATAGTACCATGTATTTGAAGAGGTGCAAAGGCATAGGTGCTACTCGTTCTAATGATTCACTCAGGTGCGGTGCCTCCTCTGCCTGCAAAAATTACATGGCACGACAGAGAAGCATGTCAGTGTTCACTTATCTTAATGGTGAGATAAAAATCATTATGGAAAATTACTTTTCTTTTTGTGGTGGTTAATACTAGGATTTTAAAGGAAGGTGCAAGAAAGTGATCACAAGCAAATGATTCCCATGTGAATTCATGAAAAGTGGATGCTACTATTTTGCTGTTTTTAAGCTTTGCGAATCACCAATTTAGACAATCTACATCTTCTATAGGGAAAGTCATTTTACTTATTTTCATTGCCAGAGGTATTTATGTTGAAATATGGTCGACTGTGGAAATGCATGCTTTCACTTATAAGTTATGAAAATGGCAAACAGGATTGGCTTTATGAAAGTAAGAGCTTTAGTAATGTGTGATTAGCATGTTTTGTTACTCGTTTTGCTGTACACAGAAAGACTCATAGTTAGGAATAGAAACACCTACATTTTTCAGCTGTTTAACTTTCTCTTCCTCCATTGATTGCATGGGGTCCTCACTAGGCAGGTCTCCTTGGTGGGGTTTTGATGTATCGACAGCGTGTTGGTTTTGTTGTTGTTGCTGCTGTTGTCGCATCATTAGGCGTGAGAAGGATGGATTTTTAGGCATGCGGCTTGGGATAGACGCTGGTTGAGGTTGGCGTAGGGTAACTGAAGGCCTACCACCACGAACACTTGGAGTAACTTTGCTTAACGTCTCGTTCCGCAACATCATACTCACTCTGGTACCTTTCTCTAAGAACTGTGCATGCTGAGCAACATCAAGGTGAACCATGGGGTTAATGTCCGGTCGTCCATTTGTTGTTGTGGTGAGTGTGAGTGTAACCGGTGCAGACAGAGAGTGGTGGAGGGCAGGCGGATGATGTAGTGATATACCACTAGGTGGCGGATGAGTTGTTGCTAAGGAAGCCATAGAAGTAGTTGCTATGGATGAGGTGGATGCAAGAGTAGTTGGTATGGAAGAAGCTGAAACCCTCCTTTGTGTCCTTTCTAGAGTGTTTCGAGGACCTGAGAAGAAGCACAAAGAATGACATGAAAAGTATGAAGACTGGAACTTTTCTTGTGGTCTATGTAACGCAAGACTCATTTAAAAGCTGCATCTTGTGGGGGTTTACATGTACTCTTTTAACAATCACAATGACCCTTTAGTTTGTATTTATTAGAGGTGTATGCAAGACCTGTTTCCCTAAATTCTCTTTTTGGAGAATATAGCTCATAACGGCGGCAAATCTGCTCTTTTTTCTAAGGTCTTTTACTTTCATTACGTGTAGATTCTTTCATACCCTAGACCAAGCCTTTTGTAAAAGGTCAGAACCATGGTGTCCCTTGCGGAAGATACTGGCAAGGTTTCAAAAGACATGCTTTCAGAAGGAATCCAATTTGAGCTAAATCATAAATTAATAAGGGTCAGATAAATAACAAACTTCATCGGTACATCTGTTACAAATTCAATTCCAACCTCTTGAAAGCACACATGGACTGTCTTGATTTTAATACAGAATAAGCTCACGCTACATCAAACTAACATACCATCTCTGATAGGACCAAGTTCTTTCCGGCTACTGGTGTTACCTGGTTGTGGTCGTCGGTTACCAGCAGCCTTAAGTGGGGAGGTGTTTGGCCCAATGTTACCATCCTGGGCAGTGTTACTATGGTGACGCGTCGTGAGAAAAGCCACGCGAGGTACAAATGGACCATTGCTACTACCACCAGATGCCCCTGGTGCACTGCTACAAAAACCATAACAAAGATATTCAAAACCAGTGTGCTGTCTCTCTAGAATGGGCTTTGTTCAGTGAGAAGCTACTATTAATCGTGAGTAAATTGGAATGTAGTTAAACAGCATAAGTAGTTATTACTGTACTACGGTACTAAAATACTACCAATTACCATATAAATTTCACTAACACAAATTAAAAAACGATTAATGACTACTATCGCCTCAAGTCTATGATGCTTGCATTCCCAATGACAACTGACACAAAGTAAAATTAGTTGCTTACCTGGAGGCTTTTACTGCTGCACGGTTTGCCCTGTTTGGGGCGCCACGGGGCAGCCCACGGAGTCCCCGTATATAACGTCTGACCCAGTCACGGACTCCATGTAAGGAGTTGTGCTCACACAGCACGAGTCGTGACCACGGATTCATCTCAATCATATCTAATGCAGCCACTGCTAGAGCACGACCCACCTATTGGACAAATCCCATGTGAATTTTACAATCTGGTATTTCATGGTAAACTTCATTCTTCAACATACCCCTCTAACTGCAGTATATCAAAAATGAATAGACAATGTGCTATGTGACACACATGGCTCAAGATACTGTAATGGACCCCTAGTGCGCCTTATAGGAAGGGGGGAAATATTTTTTTCTAAGTTCTCCCAAAGGATGCCCCACCCTCTTACAGTGATAGAAGGGGCTGGGGGAGCCCCGTCCTGTCCAGAGGATTATTTTTGAATTTTGAAAATCTATTGGTTTAATAGTTACAGCGATGCCACTCACTGGTCCCAATTTTTTCAATTTCTGGTAGGAAATGCTTATGGGAATTACAGCCACAAAGGCAGAATTCCTAAAAAGTTAGGAAAATGGCCTCTCTATACCTACTGGGGAATGTCATTTTTAATTTGTATAGGAATTAAAAGGGAATTAAGTTTTCAACCATAAGGGCCTTAATTACAGCCGGTTTGAGGTTGACCTGACATCTCTATATAGGAATTAAGAGAGACCAGGTATCCCGACAAGGTATTAACTTATACATAGCTTTCCAAGGGGAAGAAGAAAGTTTGGGAATGACCTGTTTTTGAAGGTCAAACTTCACGCTTTATTTATGAAGTGAAGCAACCATATTCTTTTTTACTTGGAAGTTGGTTCATTGTCAGGTTTGAAGTGTTTACTTTTGACAGATGTGAAATTGATGACAGGATATTTAGGAATACTTTTATTGGAGATTTAGATTTTAACCTTCTGGGACTTGAAATGGACCCTGCGTACCCGACAGTCTTGACTCAGATAGTCCCTGAGCTAGTGAAAATTAATGAATAATTTCTGTCTTACGTCTTCAAAATGCTGCTGGGTGTATTTCGGTGGAAATCCAGCGAGCGGTGGAGGAGTGGCACGTCCGTCATCTCCATAAGCTGGTGGTACACAGTTAACCATCCGACCGGTGTTGTAGTTACATTCTAATGTATAGCTGTAAAAAAGGGATGATAACTCACTAGTTACTTCATAGATATGCACATATACTAAACGTCTATGCCTACAATATGCGAGAGGTATGCGCCACAGAACTTGGTGAATCAGATCAATTCAATAAGCGAGAAGCAGTTTTGGTAATTGGGGGTTAAAAGTCTGGATGGGATGCCCACTTACCTGTGTATGATGCCTATCCCTTTGTGGATAGCGACGCGCCCTGATCCCTCCTTAGACAGACCTTCACGTTTGTCTTTTGTGTACATATTTCTCTCAGTGAAGTTGCAACCAGTGAAGTCGAAGTGAGCAGTGTTCATTGAAATAAGCTTTGGGAAGAGCATGTTCTCCACCTAAAATGATAAGTAAGCATACATGTGACGTTTTGTATGGTGCACAGTATTGCTGCAAAATTTTTATAAGCAAAGGCCAACCGGTATATGCCTGTATCCTGAACCTTCCACAGGCCATTTTCCATCCACAGACCATATCCGAATGAACACATGCGTGTTGATGTCACATAGGCAATATCAGACTAATTTACAAATAAAAAGGGCATTTATAGATCTTTCATTATAAATAACTTGCATAATTAACTAGAAAATGTTTGGATTCACTTAATAAACTGTGTGCTACTTTTCTGATATAGAATGAAAAAAGGAAACAAAGGCATAACTAAAGACATACCTGTAGATCTTCATTCTCAAAGTAATTTCCATATATGAAGCATCCACGTTTTGAGGCATGTCCATGGAGATCTACATAGAAAGCTATACCACTCTCGTTTGGGCTTATTTCTCTCAAACTGGGATCCCTCAGGTGGGGTGCAAAGTTTGTCTCTGTTCCAACCATCGGGCTGAAATCTGCGTCATCATCATCAGATCCTTCATTACCGATATATGGGCTTTCGGAATCCCTTTCCAAAGAGCTTCCAAAAGATACACAGCGCATCTTTTCGAGGTTCCCTGTCCTTTCTTCCAACCCAGGCTCCTCAGTATATGGTTGTGGGCTGTTGAGATGCCCAACATCTAGTGACCCTAGCTCATTGCACATATTGTTCAAGTCATTAGCAACTTGTTCTACTTGGTCGCCAGAGGAGAACTGTCCATTTGGACTGACCACGTCACCTGCTATAAGCCGCGATGTGTCAACCACTGTTGTACTGCTTGTACCATTGTCATAGACCACATTGTAAGTGCGGCTACGCGGCGTGTAACACGTTGGTGGCAGTGGGCTGGCACCTAAATCATTGTCCAAATGGCCTTCATTGATATTTCTGTGTGCCCCATAATGTCCATACCTGCCGTTATCCTTGGATATAGATGATGCACTTTTCCTTTCAGATGTGGACGTTTCTGGAACAGCCTTCTTTACTGGAAGTACACGGTTGTGCACATGATGATACACCAGCAGGCTTTTTGATGCATAAATGGACGGATAGAGGGAGAAATCAGGGTCAAGGTACATTCTGTTCAGATTAACCCCGCGGGCATCTGTCCGGTAATGTCCTCGTTGTACACCATCTGGGTTGAGTATTGGGATCAGCTTGAAAACAAAGTTACGCCTGAGAGTCTGGGCTCGTGGATCATTTGGACGGAGGATGAAATCTAGAAAACCATTAAAAACAAAACTAGCTGGAGTCTCTCCTGGATGGACCCGACTTGACAGCACATAGACCTGAAATAGATAAAAAAAGAAAAGTATAAGATACTTCTACTGTAAAACCCAGCTCATGAACATAGTTCAGTCGCAAGCTAAAGACTTTCAGAAAAAGTTTTCAGCCTATATGGAGGGCCTTATCTTATCATAATCAGTTGTACTGTAATAAAACCCTTGAGCATAAGCTAGGTTTGGACCACTCAGGAAGTTGTCAAGGATTTTAAGGTTACTGGTGTGATCTAACATGAATGTGAAATGACAAATATGGACTGTACCCTTTTTTCCCTGAATGCTTTACACCGTGGGGTGTTAGTGTTTGGAAAGAGTTTGTCATCGAAGCGTGGCTCGTTCTCAACACTCATACCAGAGCAGTCTGTGATAGTGACCAAGTCCACATTTAGTCTGTCCAATGAATGACAGAGCACCTCATGGTGGTAGTAGATATCACTGGGGGAACTGCATGGGAGAGACAAGTAATGTCATATAAGAAATTACCTAAATCATAGATTACGTCTTGTGTGAAGAATACTACTTAAATGTTATGCTTTGAATGACTCAAAACATGATGACTTAATACGAGTTCGTGATAAATGAACATAATGCTTAAAGACTTAACTTACCAGTTGGAAGGTGTGAAAGAAGCACAGTGCTTGAACTTATTGTCTAGTTCAGCAAGCTGGTCTTGGGTTTCTGTGTATGCCCATGGGAAACAGAAGGCAAAGTAGGTAATGGCACCTTTGCTGCCATCAACAAACCGATGAGTAAAGCTCAGAATGAATTGACCGTCCACTGTCTGAAAATAGAAATGGGTCATCGCTCTCAGTTAGAAAATATTTATAATAACGTGACCAAAGGCAATTTACAAATTTTGGCAGATATATGGACAATTCATGTGAAGAATAGAAAAGCCGAACAATCTAGGTTCACTTAATAATCCTAAACAACATCAAATATTGCACTAACCTCATATGTGGGTCTATCCCTGACACGGTCCCACTTGGGTTTGGTTGGTACGGTGCGGACGAGGGGTGCGTGACCCTGGCTGTACAGCTTGCCTTGTCGATTGAGATTCATGATGTTGATTTTAATTGTGCGTCCAGGAGTCCCACCTCGCACTCCAAAGTAGAACCATGATCTAGAATGTAAAAAGCACAATGGAAACTCTATATCTTAACCCTCTTTCAGGACCACTGAGTTTTTAAAAGTTCCATGTCATCATTATTCATTAATTTACGGCAGCTACAACAGGAAATTCGTGCGTCCTGCAATAGCATCATGCTTATGAGATGTATCAATGTAAGAATGCCGCTCTGGGCATTTTCTTGACAGGCATTCATATACTATGGCAACGAAAAGGAGTCGTGCAATTATTTTATATATTCCTCAAAGAATTTTTATTGCTGTATGTATTTAAAAATGAAAAAAAATGAATGACTAGATTACCGGTATCGCCCTTAACTCACCTGTTCCCATTTTCATATGGAGTACCTGCACAGTCAGGTGTTGTCCAGACATTAAACTCACTGTCTGTGCGAGTCTCTGCAGCGGCATATGCACCTATGGAGACAAAGTTAACCCTGTCACACTACATGTTCAAAGTACATGAGGATGAGCAAAATTTCTTGCTATCTATTCATTGGCACCAGTCTAGACTAGGGGAACTATGGTAGTTTCCCAACTACAGACATCACCCCCTCAGCAAAAAAAAAGAAAAATCACGAGGGAATCAAAGAATGCACTTTTTTTTAAAACGGTTTTATTTGGTCCTGGTTTACAATGCTCAGTTGAACTGGTCGACCCAATGAAAAAAACAGAGGTGTGCTAAGCAAGCACCACCAATCTGTGCAGATAACTTAAGAACCAATTTACACATTTAGGACATAGACTATATGATTGCTTCAACTTAGTGTAAGATGAATGAATAGAAAGTGAAATAAATAACAATAATAAGATTAAGACAATGTATGTTATACATTACAGGTTATGACTAGGCGGAACAGGACAAGACAGGCCCAACAAATATTATCAAGTTGCAGATGAAGGAATATAGCCTTATGTACTAGGCGTGACCTTGTTAAAAACTATAAAGATATAAAAGTGTACCATTGAATGCAGTTTGTACCCAGCAGTTGAATTCATGAACATGCTTTGACATTCTTAGTTTATAACAAGCTATGATACTTATTCATTAATAAAGATCCTAAGAAATTTTATCAGTTGTCTCATATACGTTCATGACCACACTGACGAGTTAGTGATAAGGCTAGTTCGGTAGCGCTCATGCAGTCATGCAGGTCCACCTACTTGTGATCAACTCATCCACACTCACTTATAACTAACTTGCAAAGATGATTTTCTTACCTCTGTCGTGGTCATCATCATCCTTTTCAGCCTTCTCCACCCTTGCAAGATTGCCTGAGTCAAACTTGGAGGTGAAGAGTAAGTTTCCATACCTGGTCTCCATGATACTGATGGTGGACAGGACGGGCTTGAAGTAGCCTTACTTTATGATCGACACCAGTAGCTGTCCAGTAAGAAACAAAATACATGCATTACCCAGTACTTTATCTTGGTCATTCTGAATGTCAGTGTTGCCAAAAACGTTTTATTGAGACCGGGCATCTTATGCTGACTATTTCCTTCTCACACAGGCCATATGAAGATTGATAGTTTAATGTACCCATATAAACTTCATTCTAGCTAAAAAGAAATTGTAGATAATGGTCCCCGTTGAAATCAAAGTTATTGAATTCCAAAACCATTTTTAGCAGGCTTAAAACACTGAGATTTTTCTAGTGTTTCAATTTCATTCTGATCTCATTTTCTAACATTAATTTAGTAGGTGTGATGGATATCAAACGCAACAGCATCGATTTCAAAAGTGAATCTAAGGGTTAGAAACTGGAGGTTCTGATCAGTAGTTGCTGTGATTATAGTAGGTGACCTTTTTACCACCGAGAACTTTGCTGGCACCTCTCAGCTGAAGGGACATGCATCAGTCCTGTTTCTGTCATACCAACGCCAACCCCTTTGCTATGTATACTTCTACAAAGCCACTGCTGTCATCTTTTCTGATGGTCTACAACAGATTGGAGAATGTTTACCATTCTCTCTTTCTTGACAGAAGACCCTTGTGCCAGATATAAGGTGATTTGATAATGGTTCACTGCTCCTGACACCCTGAACTAATTACCCGGTACATAGAATAAGAAAATGGTAATTGGAATTACAGAAAAAATGCTTTGTGATCTCTTTTGGCCACCAAGATTATTGAAAATGATATCTGCTTGTCTTTTTCAAGAGTTTTCCCAAAAGGAAAGCTGAAAACCATAGTGATTTTCATCTTCGTCATCTATTTTTTAACACTGAATACAGTGAGACTCCCAATCATATAAAGTGCTCATGTCATGCCTTGGTAAGGAGATTCACTTCTAAGTTTGGAATTTAGATATTCCCTAAATAACGATACATAATTACTGTAATCTCCCGCGTATATAAGGCACAGCTCACGTATAAGGTGCACCCCTAACTCAGGGATGTGTCTTTTGCATATAAGGCACTCCTACTACTTCTGGATTGATATTTTGAAAAACCCTTGTATAAGGTGCACCCCAACCATTTGACATATATGCTGTAAGACAAAGCCTCCCCAACTTTTGTAAAAGCCAACCTACATGTACATTGAATAGGCCTAAGTTGTGGGGAAAGCCTTGCTAATGTGTTACCGCGACATTGGAGGGTGTGAGGGCAGCATGGGATGGAGTGAGGGTGGCATTGGATGGTGTGAGTGTCACATGGGAAGGTGTGAATAGCTATGGCCACCATAGAGTACTGGTAGGGTGGAAGGGGAGCTGATATCGCCGTAACACCTTTACAGCATTCATTAGCTTTATCCATAGGTGTGATGGAGGTGGGGGGCTATTTACATGTTTTTCAGTGTAAATCATTTTATGTATCAAATGATATTTGCATAAACCCCACGTATAAGATGGTGGAGATTTGTGAACTCCGCGACGTGTCGTGAAAAAAAATCACGCTGTGTTGTCAAATTACCGTAATCTCCTGCGTATAAGACGCGTCCTCTAGGCCAAACAAATGCCTTGTGCGTCTTATAGGATTTCTTCAAGTTGGGGGTGCATCTTATATGAGGGGTAATTTTACTATAGAACAGTACTGGATTGACAAAAATCACCCCTAAGAGGTGCATCTTATACGGGAAAATGCATGTAATGAGTTTGGGGTGCGTCTTATACGCGCATCGCGTCTTCTACGCGGGAGATTACGGTATGCATTGTGTTCGCGAATACCCCAAAAAAGGAATTGCCCCGCCCCTCAGGAATAGGTTGAAAAAAAATGACCCCCCCCTCTCACAATAGGTGGGGAAAAAATGACCCCCCCTCTGAATACCTCTAAAAATTTTGACCCCCCCCTCATTTGCTCACCCCCTGCCATGAATAATGAACACTCCCTAATACCCTAAGTGGCCTAACGCTAACCCTAACCCAAAGAATATAGAGGGTCTCTTTATGTTCCTTGCCCTAACCCTAACCCTACTAGCTATACTCCAGCGCTAACTAAACAGCATGTTAGCGCTGGCAGTCACTACACACTGGACATGGTAGCTGTGACAAAAACTGATCATTGTGGAGAAATGGCTATTTTTGGGTTCACTTAAAACATGTCTTGATTCACAGCATATCAATAATCATTGGTACCTACTTTTATAAGTCCACCTCTATCATTAAAAGTAATTCTAGGGCATTTTTATCATTAGTGTGTGTCCTCCCATACATCTATCCACTGTATGTATGGCAGCTTTGGTGGGTGTTTACTAATTATCAGCCCTCAATTGGCACTCCAATCATGTCATGGCTGATTGGGTAGGGCAACCAATGCCTAGTACTGTGGCCTAGAACCAAAGTAACCACCCCTGCTGTACTAGTTTCTTGTAGCAAAACACCCCAACATGGCAGATCATGATGAGGGAAAATACAGTCTGAAAACAAATTGAATGATCCAGGATTAAAGTTTGCATAGCATATACAAGAGCAAGGACACCCTGGAGGGGGAGATATATATGGGGCCTAAAAAAAAAAGTTGTGTTCAGGTATCCTGACCTACCCTAGTTATTTGCCCCAACCAACATTCTTATATATTTTTATTTGTTTGATATGTTGAGCCATGTTTTATATCATTTTTGGCAGTTTTTGGCATCCAGGAACTTAAAAAAAAATCTATTAAAACAAAAAAAATCCGACCTACCTACCATAATTTTTTCAGCTATGTTACCTGAACACAAGATTTTTTTTTTTTTAGGCCTGGTAGGAATATAATTACCAACTTTTGTTGACCATACACCAAGCCATTTTATCAACAATGATCATTTCTTTTCTTAGCTACATGTGAGAGAGGGAGGTGAATGTCAGCCTGGAACGATAGTGGAAGGGCCGAGCATTGGCTATAACCCTATGTGAGGCAAGATGAGCGCCTGCTTAAAGTAGGCACTTACCTATTTTACAAAACTTTATTCTTTGAATTTTATCTATTGAGCAATGGAAAGAGCTAATAAAAAGTGAATTTGTCTTTTAAATGAAGTCTTTATGTCAATTTAAAGGGTAATTATGACTGGTTAAACATGCCAAATCAAACCTATAATTCTGCCATAGTTAAGAGTTTAAATAGTCCAAATTTGTGATCAAGCAAGTTGAATGCAGGAGAATGTAGTTCACTTCTATCACTATTTTTAATGATTTTCTGTTTTAAGAGGCTAGATTATGCCTAATATTATGGATATTGATGGATATTATCCCTGTATAATAATTCAAAATAGTTTATTTAGACTCAAGTTTTCCCCCCATTTTAGCGTCAATGAGAATCGCCGCAGAATTGTGGGGTCCTTTCTGAGAGTTTGAATAGTAATAATTTCCCTTTAAATTGACATAAAGACTTCATTCAAAAAGCAAATCCCCTTCTTTTTATCATACCTACCCATTGCAAAACAGATATAATACATAGGATATAGTATTGGAAAACAGGGAACTCCCTAACATTCGGAAGCTGGATTGAATCTCTAAGTGAACCACACATCACAACTTTTTGGGCTGTCTGTCAAACATCCGGGGGCCCTTTAGAAAAAATAAATCCAAACATTTTCTAGACCATTTTTAACCAGAGAACGCGTGCAAACCATTCTTTTTTATGTGCTATGTCATCTTCATATCATAAAATGGTTTTAAAATGTTGGTTCAACTTAAGTGTGAAGAATGATTTTCTTCTCTGTACCTGATCTTAAATTAAAAATATGCATCCAATAGATCTCTTCAAGCCCTTTAAATGGTACCTTGGTTGTACTGATACTCCTATGAATAGCTTCAAAATCAATTAGGAAAGACAAGTGAGGTTACAGCTGTGCATGATCACAACTTTCACACCTGCACTAGCACTGTAGCAGACCCGCAGACAGCAGATAGGTTAGTGCCTGGCTAAAGTGCATTCTACAGGGGCGTAGGAAAAGGGGGGCCTGCCCCCCCCCCCCAATAAATGAATAATGAGGAGGTTCCCTATATAAGCTTATGTTAAAATATAGCAGCCCCCCCCCCCCCAACCGAGACCCCTGCCCTGGCCCCCCCCCCCCCCCCAATAAAATTTGCTTCTTACGCCCCTGTTCTACCCCTTTCAATTGCTGTCCAATCGTCCTGAAGAATCGGCAATCTGTCTATCATGTGTGTGTGTGGAGGGGGGGGGGGCGGTGGCGAGCCGGCTTGTACTTGTAATGTCTTGACCTATATACTATAATATAGTCTTGAGTCTTGACCTAACTTGTTCAGTTCAGCTTTCAGATTATCGGTATATAATATCCTGATGTTCACCTTGTGCGCTTTACAAAAGAGGCCACAATTCTTAATTACAGCATGTAGATACAGCTTGCACACCAACCAACACCAACACTTACCATTACATTGTTACTAATTAGATATGTCCAAAGAATTTTCAACAACTCTTTGATCAATCCCAAAACACGATCTCCATTTTGGAAATCCACAAACTAACTCCGTTGCTGTCACATGATCACGGTCGGCATGTTCATTGGTGCAGGTGTCATGGTCACATGACGTACAAAATGGCAGCGGCCTTCTATTTGTAAACACCGTGCTCTCTTGTCAAAGTATTTGGAAGAATATTGCTGTCTTAAACATTAAGATCATCACATTGTAGATCACTGGTGTCGGCCAGTGTTCCAACATACATGTTCTAGTGCGTAAATCTAAATGTAGGACCGGTTTTGACGTAATGTAATAGGCCCCTTCTCAGGTCTTCTATAGCTCACATAGCCATTATCAGCTGGGGGCCGCCATTAGACCCAGACGGCACTATGACTAACACCGTCAGACCCCGACTCCGCAGTATACGGCACATGGCTATTGTATTATTGACCAATGGGATGCATCCCTGGCATATACTGCGGAGTCGGGGGCTGAAGGTGTTAGTCATAGTGCCGTCGGGGTCTAATGGCGGCCCCCAGCTGATAATGGCTATGTGAGCTATATGCCAGGGATGCCTGGCATCAGGTATAACGGCACATGGCTATTGTATTATTGACCAATGGGAGGCATCCCTGGCATAAACTGCGGAGTCGGGGGCTGAATGTGTTAGTCATAGTGGAGTCGGGGTCTAATGGCGGCCCCCAGCTGATAATGGCTATGTGAGCTATACGGTACCCTGGAGGTAGTCATGGCACGGCGATGGAGTTTAGAAAAGACCAAGGGGTAGCATTCACTGCGCCGCTCGAACGGTGCGGTGGACGAGGGGGGCCACTCACCACCTGGTAAATAGGCTACATCATAAGGAAGTGATCATTTTTTAATAACAGGGAGAAGGTGGCTGGTGGGTTTAGGGGGGGGGGCAGAAATTTGGTATACTCATATAGAGCCCCTCTGACAAAAATTTAGGGCCCTTGTGTGAAGGCTTGTCCAATATGATGGGTCGACTATAAGATTACAGGTGGGACACCTAGGCCTAGCCTAGCCCTTAATTATGAAGAATTGAGGGCTGAGTATTTTATAGTTGCAAATATTTCGAGGGTCCAATGGTGATCCCTAAATTTTGGGGTACTCGTCTAGAGCCCCCCCCCTACCAAAAATTAGGGGCCCTGGTCCAATGGGATGGGCCCAACATAGGGTTAGAGTTGATAGACCTAGTCAGGGCCTTATGGTAAGTTGAGGGCTGAGTAACCCAAAATTCAGGGATAACCACCGGACCCGAGAAATATTTGCCACTATGAAAAACTCAGCCCTGAACTCTCCATAGGGTCTAGGCTAGGTGTACCACCTCTAATCTTATAGTGGGCCTATCCTGTTGGACCAGGGCCCCAAATTTTTGGTAGGGGGGAACTCTGGGATGGGCCAATTCTATTAGACCAGTGCTCCAAATTTTTGGTAGGGGCTGCTCTAGACGAGTATCCCAAAGTTTAGGGATCACAGCCGGACCCCCGAAATATGTGCGACTATGAAAAACTCAGCCCTGAACTCTCCATAGGGGCTAGGCTAGGTGTACCACCTCTAATCTTATAGTGGGCCCATCCTATTGGACCAGGGCCCCAAATTTTTGGTAGCGGGGGGCTCTATATGAGTATCCCAAAATTTAGGGATCACTGCCGGACCCCCGAAATATTTACGACTTTAAAAAATTTAGCCCTCAACTTACCATAAGGCCCTGACTAGGTCTATCAACTCTAACCCTATGTTGGGTCCATCCCATTGGACCAGGGCCCCAAATTCTTGGTGGGGGGGGGCTCTATATGAGTATCCCAAAATTAAGGGATCTCCGCCGGACCCCCGAAATATGTGCGACTATAAAAAACTCAGCCCTCAACTTACCATAAGGCCCTGACTAGGTCTATCAACTCTAACCCTATGTTGGGCCCATCCCATTGGACCAGGGTCCCAAATTTTTGGTAGGGGGGGCTCTAGACGAATAACCCAAAATTTAGGGATAACCACCGAACCCCCGAAATATTTGCGACTGAAAAACTCAGCCCTGAACCCTCCATAGGGGCTAGGCTAGGTGTACCACCTCTAATCTTATAGTGGGCCCATCCTATTGGACCAGGGCCCCAAATTTTTGGTAGCGGGGGGCTCTATATGAGTATCCCAAAATTTAGGGATCACTGCCAGACCCCCGAAATATTTACGACTATAAAAATTTAGCCCTCAACTTACCATAAGGCCCTGAATAGGTCTATCAACTCTAACCCTATGTTGGGTCCATCCCATTGGACCAGGGCCCCAAATTCTTGGTAGGGGGGGCTCTATATGAGTATCCCAAAATTAAGGGATCTCCGCCGGACCCCCGAAATATGTGCGACTATAAAAAACTCAGCCCTCAACTTACCATAAGGCCCTGACTAGGTCTATCAACTCTAACCCTATGTTGGGCCCATCCCATTGGACCAGGGCCCCAAATTTTTGGTAGGGGGGGCTCTAGACGAATAACCCAAAATTTAGGGATAACCACCGAACCCCAGAAATATTTGCGACTGAAAAACTCAGCCCTGAACCCTCCATAGGGGCTAGGCTAGGTATACCACCTCTAATCTTATAGTGGGCCCATCCTATTGGACCAGGGCCCCAAATTTTTGGTAGGGGGGCTCTATATGAGTATCCCAAAATTTAGGGATCACCGCCGGACCCCCGAAATATTTGCGACTATAAAAAACTCAGCCCTCAACTTACCATAAGGCCCTGAATAGGTCTATCAACTCTAACCCTATGTTGGGCCCATTCCATTGGACCAGGGCCCCAAATTTTTGGTAGGGGGGGGGCTCTATATGAGTATCCCAAAATTTAGGGATCTCCGCCGGACCCCTGAAATATGTGCGACTATAAAAAACTCAGCCCTCAACTTACCATAAGGCCCTGACTAGGGTATCAACTCTAACCCAATGTTGGGCCCATCCCATTGGACCAGGGCCCCAAATTTTTGGTAGGGGGGGCTCTAGACGAATAACCCAAAATTTAGGGATAACCACCGAACCCCCGAAATATTTGCGACTGAAAAACTCAGCCTTGAACCCTCCATAGGGGCTAGGCTAGGTATACCACCTCTAATCTTATAGTGGGCCCATCCTATTGGACCAGGGCCCCAAATTTTTGGTAGGGGGGCTCTATATGAGTATCCCAAAATTTAGGGATCACCGCCGGACCCCCGAAATATTTGCGACTATAAAAAACTCAGCCCTCAACTTACCATAAGGCCCTGACTAGGTCTATCAACTCTAACCCTATGTTGGGCCCATTCCATTGGACCAGGGCCCCAAATTTTTGGTAGGGGGGGGGGCTCTATATGAGTATCCCAAAATTTAGGGATCTCCGCCGGACCCCCGAAATATGTGCGACTATAAAAAACTCAGCCCTCAACTTACCATAAGGCCCTGACTAGGGTATCAACTCTAACCCAATGTTGGGCCCATCCCATTGGACCAGGGCCCCAAATTTTTGGTAGGGGGGGCTCTAGACGAATAACCCAAAATTTAGGGATAACCACCGGACCCCCGAAATATTTGCGACTATGAAAAACTCAGCCCTGAACCCTCCATAGGGGCTAGGCTAGGTGTACCACCTCTAATCTTATAGTGGGCCCATCCTATTAGACCAGGGCTCCAAATCTTTGGAGTTGATCATATCAGAATCTAGGTCATGAACTAATGTAGGTCAGATATATAGGTCACGGGAAAATTAGGTCAAGGTAAAATTGCGTACAGGTAAACATCCGGGTCAGATAGCTTTTTATTTCATGCTGATATTGTGGTTCATTCCAATTGAATTGACATTTTACTAACTTACCTCCCTTTCATTTCTTCATTTATTATGGCTAATTGGCCCATTATTGGGATCCAGAAGGTCACAACAAATTGCCTGAATACTTAGGACAAAAATGTCAGATTTCTAGATACTAATTCTGCGATTCTGTGAGAACGAATTGAGATATCAACATGATTCCAAAAGATTTGAAATCCTTGCGCTCTCCTGCACAACTAAGACACAGGGGTTGAGCTCTAACTCCTTATCTTAATTTTCATGTGATGTACCTAGCATGGCAGCTTAATTTTTAAAATCGGCCAATACACTATTGTAATACACCAAAATGTTGGTTTTGGCCCCAGGAAGCAATATCCAGCATCAGATTTTAGAAAAAAAATAATTAAGGGGGGTGTTGCTATGAAAATGATACATGCGAAATTAGCAGTTTTCGACCCTAGATGGCCCCAGGTGAATAACTCTTTAAATAATTGTCGTAGGAAGCCAATTTTCTTTTTAGATTGAAGCTAACATCACCCCAAAGCTATAGGAACAGGTTTGACATAGCTGTATAGTGTATTCTCCTTGCAGATCTACAATGAAGTTATGAACCAATGAAAAAAAACTTTTATTTTCATATTTTCAAAAATCTGTAATCAACTCTGCTTATCTCTTTACAGGTTCACAGATACTTTGTATTCCAGCAGACCAGCACAGCTTGTTTAAAGCAATCCTGGTTGACAAATATAGCACCCCCAAGATATCTACATGTCACAATAAATCAATGTTCGACGCACACTATGAACCTGACCCGCAATCTCCTCTGCAGGGGTGGGTGGGCAGCTGTCGCAATGTCGCAAAAAATGTGCGACAGAGAGCTTGGACAGTGACACTGAGGATGATGTGGGCTTTCTAAAACTGAAAGAATTTTGTCAATATTCCAACTAGAACCAAAGTTATGATTTGGGAGAAAAATGCTCAAAATACTTCAATATAATCAAAGATGGAATTTCTACTTTTCCTTGTGGTAGAGGATCCCACATCACTTCAATACACAAATTTGGTGTGAATGTAAATATTCCTTACTGTTTCACCTTGAGGTCTAAATATCTTATGATTGAACTCTCAATGTTACCTTGGAACAATATAATTATTTGCCCCCAAATCTTCTGGAATTGATACCTGTTCAGAATGCCTCCAAAAGACCATATCAAGTTTAATTGCAGAATCCCTAGAACACACAAATGCTTTGAGGTAGAATCTAAAAGATTTTTTGGAGTAATATGGATATTTGTCTCTTAATCAGTTAGAACACACCAATTTTGATCTACATCAACCTATAGATAGAATCTGTAATTTGCCCCTCCAAAATGCTGCAAACCCTTTCCTTTTAAATGTAAAGTTTGAAAATTTTCTGACTCCAATTTGCCAACCTGTTCCTCTAAAACACTAATGTTTTATGTTAAGATCTGGAAATTTTCATGGTGTATATTCCCCTAGAGGTAGAGCCTAAAATGTTTTGGTGCAGTGCCTCCTCCCCATCCCCTACAATACCTCGGTTTAGAACAGAATCTGAAGAATTTCCATGACCAATTTGTCCATAAATCTCCAATAGTACCTATTTCAAAGATTAAATTCGAAAATTTTCTTGCAGCAATTTGCCACCTAAACCCCTAAAGCTGCACTAATGCTTTTTTTTGGTTGGTGGGGGGGGGGGGGGTGCTAGGGAATTTGCCTCCCCAACCCCCCAAATACACCAAGTAGAAGCTGCAAATTTGAGGAATTTGCCCACCAATCCCATTGAAAATATATTGCTACAACGATTTGTATGTTTGCTCCAGCACTTTGTGATATGCCCATCCCTGCTCTGACCCTTGTTCCCTGACAAATTTATGATGATCGTTTAGTACCATCAACATGTTGCTTTACAATAATGTTCAACAATAATATCATGAGTTTGGTTTGGTTTGGTTGATTTTACGTCCACTAATAGTACTTAAAAGTTAGCATACATTTCTGTGGTTCGCGGACATCAAGTCCTTTCTTTTCTTTTTGGACAGGTTAATAGCTGCTTGTCCAAACTAGAGAGGTATTTATATGTTGCTTGCCCGATACAACAGTGACCGAATCTTTGAATGACCGCATCTAGGAGATGAATGACCACATCTATGAGGAGGGTTGAGGGGGGAAAACTGCTACCGGGGCTTCATTCCCCTACTCTTCTCGAAGGATAGCAAGTGTTCTTTTATTTGCCTGGTCCCACAGCCAGGGCCAGACAAACCACGGCCTTTGATCACTCAGAGATGTTCACTGAGGGGAATCCCATGACAAAAGACAAGCATGTAAGCCTGGGCCCGCACATATAGACACCAGCTGCCCACATGCTCACCCCAAGTCTCTATGTTTCTTATTTAAAAATATAACAATAAAATCATTCTAGAAGCATAATTGTCATTGAAACGTTTTGCGTTCATCTTGGAATGTTTTTCCAAAAACCACCCGAGTGGTTAAACTTTTACAGCATTGCGAGTGTGTGTCAATTTGATACAAATATGGTGAATGTTAAAGAAATCATAATAATATATTATTGTTTACAAAGAAGAAGATGGATCCATGCAAAAAACAGGCCTAATAACAATGAATTGAGAAAATCTGTTACAGATAGGACGACATACCTAGCCAGTTGATGCCAAAATCCAAAATGGCAGGTGCACAATACGTATGGAGTATGGTTCTTCTCTTTTTGGGGTATTTCTTAATATTAACAACTACTACAGCTCTATATAATTGTTGGTAAGTGTTCCGCATTGCTGTCAATATAGTGCCAAAATGGCCAGACCTGTACTTTCCAAGTTACTTGCGAGTTCAATCGCTTCAACACTCGTTATTGCTGGGTGGGGGGGGGGGTCGATGCATGTAAACATGCGCTTAGCCAATCAGTGCATTGTTACCAGGGGTCCTAAAGATCCATGTCATCACTTTTTTAGTTTTATAAGGCCTTGCACCAGTGTATGTTAGAAAGTCCATCATGTATATGACACTACATTTTTCCTTATAAATAACAAGAAAATAATTGAAAATGAACTCTGATGGTGTCAAAATTTTCGTTTTTCAATTCTACAATAGTCCATATGAAAAGTGTTATGATGGACTTCCAGTGGAGGCCGTTTCACCGCAAACTTTATATTATACCAGCGCCTTTGGCGCTGGGATAGTGTAAACAGCCCACATCATGTAAACGGCCCTCAAATACAGGAGTTTAACCTTTGTAGGGGGTTGCCCTGCACCTCCTAGTGACTGATCTGTACAAGGGTCCCAAGTATGCAAAGTGGACGAGCCAGATTAGTGTAGTGGTTAGCACACTGGTCTCCGGATGAAGGTAGCGCGGGTTCGAGTCCCGCATCTGGTGAAACACTTTTCACTTAGTACCTTTATATTGGCGCCAGATGCGCACGTATCTGAACCCCAGGGACAGCGCTTCTAACAAAAATGGTTGATCAGTCCCTTGGATGTCTGTTGGTGTTGAGTTCCAAGCACTTAGTGGTTGGTAGCCAGCAGCTCATTTGTGGATCTACTGGGGGTAGTGTCTGGCACCTCAGTGGAGGTGCTGCGGGTAGTGTCAGGCACCCCAGTGTTGATGAATAGCTGGGGGTAGTGTGTGTGTGGCACCTCAGTGCTGATGATGGCTGGAGGTAGTGTCAAGCACCCCAGTGCTTGGATCTGGGGGGGTGGTGTAGGGGGAAGTATGGTTGCCCTGCACCTCCTAGTGACTGATGTGTACAAGGTTCCCAAGTATGCAAAGTGGACGAGCCAGATTAGTGTAGTGGTTAGGACACTGGACTCCAGATGAAGGTAGCGCGGGTTCGAGTCCCGCATCTGGTGAAACACTTTTCACTTTTCACTTGATACCAAACCCCTAGTGACTTAGAAGTACACCCGTCAAGATTTGCATCATGTGCCCCCCACAACTTGGTATCACTCCAACCCCTCCCCCCCCACCCCCTGTCACACTTTTGCGCCTTCCACAGATCCTGCATCTCACTCTGACAACCTCCCCCCCTGTAACGGAGGGTGAGGGGGTCACCCCAACACCCTCCCCCTACCCTGCGTCTCACTTTTGTGTCCTCTGCAGACCCTGCGTCTCACCCTTCCCCCGCCTCTTGTCTCAATTTAACACCTTCCGCAGACCCTGCATCTCACTCCGTCACCCTCCCCCCAACCTACGTCTCGCTTTTTCGCCTTCTGCTGACCCTACGTCTCACTTCGACACCCTCCCCCCATCCCACGTCTCACTTTTTCGCCTTCCGCAGACTCTGCATCTCACCCTTACACCCTCCCCCCAACCCGGGTCTCACTTTTTCGCCTTCCACAGACCTTGCATCTCACCCCGACACCCTCCCCCCGACCCGCGTCTCACTTTTTCGCCTTCCGCAGACCTTGCGTCTCACCCCGACACTCTGCCCGACCTGCATCTCACTTTTTCGCCTTCCGTAGACCCTGCGTCTCACTCCAACACCCTCCCCCCAACCCGCGTTTCACTTTTTTACCTTCCGCAGACCCTGCGTCTCACTCCGACACCCTCCCCCCAACCTGTGTCTCATTTTTCGCCTTCCGCAGACCCTGCGTGTCACTCCGACACCCTGCCCCCAACCCGTGTCTCACTTTTTCGCCTTCCGCAGACTCTGTGTCTCACTCCAACACCATCCCGTGTCTCACTTTCTCGCCTTCCGCAGACCCTGTGTCTCACTCTTACACCCTCCCCCAACCTGTGTCTCACCTTTTCACCTTCCGCAGACCCTATCACTCACTCCGACACCCTCCCTCCAACTTGCGTCTCACTTTTTCGCCTTCCACAGACCCTGCGTCTCACTCCGACACCCTTCCCCAAACCCACGTCTCACTTTTTCGCCTTCCGCAGACCCTGCGTCTCACTCAAACACCATCCCCCCAACCCGCGTCTCACTTTTTCGCCTTCCGCAGACCCTGCATCTCACTCAAACACCCTCCCCCCATCGCGCGTCTCACTTTTTCACCTTCCGCAGACCCTCCGTCTCACCCCGACCCTGCTTCTCACCCCGACACCCTCCCACATCTCACTTTTTCGCCTCTTGCAGACCGTGCATCTCAGCCAGACACCCTCCCCCCAACCTGTGTATCACTTTTTCACCTTCCACAGACCCTGCGTCTCACCCCGAAACCCTCCCCCAACCCGCGTCTCACTTTTTCGCCTTATGCAGACCCTGCGTCTCACCCCAACCCCCATTCCTCCAACCCACAGACATACTTTGCCTTTGGAGGTGAAAATGTAAACTCATTGTGATGCACCCAAAACCTCAGTTTGAGAAGGGCTTCCCTAACCCACTTAAAAGGGTCTATTTCTTCTTCTTTCCTATCCCCTCAGGATGTGTGTGGTGCACATATGCGCGGGCACTGACACATTCCTCTTTTAAATTATCAACCTGTGAAGCACGGGATAGCCACTTAGTGCCGCTAAAGTGCTGTAAAACACAAATCAATCAATCAGTTTGAGAAATATTAAAATTCTGAAGTGACAGAATGATTTTACCCCTATTAAAGAATCGTTTGTTTGCCTTTTTTTCTGCCGCGAAATGACGTTGCAACAGGGTCTGCTCCCCCTCCAAATGGGGCTTGGAGGGTCAACAAATTCCGCCCCGGCTTATGTACTGATCAGCCTAGTCCAAAGAGTACCAAAAGCAGGACAAACCTTCAAAAGGACTTAGGAGGTCCATCTTATTCATTACTTTCCCCTCTCTGTTTTATAGATCATTAACATGACCCCTCAGTAAAAAAAAAATGAACGCGGACCCTTTAAATAGAAGGCAAACCCTTGAACACGGACGTCCGCGTTTGACCCTGCACCTTCATTTAATTAATTATTTTTCATATTAGGTACTTGCGCCTAATCTGTGATTTTTGGCGGGGTTTCTCAGGGAATTCCCTGTGACGTCATGAATTATGGGATATCAATGGCCGCCTCCTCCTTCTGGGAAACACCGTTTTGTTTCGACAATAAAAGAAAATGCCGAAAGTTACACAGAAGGTGAGTTAAAGTCAGCCAATTTTGTGTGAAAGATATACTCTGACACGTAGGGTATGGTTATCTGTCGAACTAAGTGTGTCAGTGAGTTTAAAGTGTAGATGAAATGTGTTTTTTGGTCGGCGTTCAGCGTCTAGCATTTGTCAGTGTAGTAAATAAAGGGCTACACTTTTCCAGAAAGGAGTTAAGCTTTTGTTTTATTTCTTTTTTCAGTCATCCCGCGCGGCGGAGGAGGATGAAGACCTGTACTATGACGAAGACGAGGAAGTAGACGAGTTTGACGAAAACTACGATGGGGACCTTCTCAAACCCGGTGACTTTCCCGGAATGGGTGCAGATCAGGACATTGCTTATTTGGTATATAAATTCAAAAAATCCCTCGTCTGCAAAAAAAGCTCAGGGGGAAATAGGGGTAGAGGAAGACATTGATTACATGGTGTATAAGTACCGCAGAAATCTTAGTGTACCCCCTCTCAAGGAGGACGATGTTTTGTGTGACCCTGACTATGTGCCTATAGACGAAGAAATATGTTTCTCTGCTCCTACCGGCCGAAGGCAATCTGTGAGAGGCCATGGTGGGGCAACATGGCCAAGGGGTAGGCCTCAAGGCTCTGGCAGTTCAGGGACATTAACTTAAACAGGTATACCTTGTTAAATCAAGTACATTTTTAAAACAGAAAATAAATGTTATCAATAGTTTGAATTTGAATTGAATCTGCTTCACCCTTCTGTGTAGAAATTAATTAATTGGTTTACTTATAGTTAAGGTGGATATTAAGTCACTCTCTTTCTGTTTCAGCTCCATCTGTCTGCAGTGTCAGAACCGAAACAGAGCAAGTAATATACCAGACTCCAGGTCGCGTGTCAGAGGAGTCAACTGATTTGCCTGAGGAGGGAACTGATAAGCCTGAAGAGGTGACTGATAAGCCTGAGGAGGGGACTGAAATGCCAGAGGAAGATTCTTCTTCGCAGAATAATGGCGTGTCTGCCTTCCTGACTCACTCTTACAGAGGCGGAAGTAAAAATGAAGAACAATTTAATAACCCATGCCCACATTAAACATGTAACAGAAATAGTTTACTGTAAGTGTATCATAAAAACTAATTTATTGATAAGTTTACTACAGCACTGTGGTTGATATTATAATATGCCTTTATATAGTAAAAAATAATCTGTGATAGCTTGCTGAATCCAAGTCCACTTGACATGAAAGACTGATATTAATAATTATGTCATGGCTGATACGACCGTCACATAGTCCATGACATAAACCCAAATGTCCATGACTAGGGAATAAATTTGCATCGTATTCACCTCGGTGAGGCCTGTCCACATTCAACTCCGCCCATAAGGCGTTGTTGGATACGGACAACCTCACCTCGGTTGAATACGATGCAAATTTATTCCCTGGTCATGGACATTTGCTTATTTATCTGTAATGCTAAACTATGTTGTTTCATCTGATCTTGCAGAAGATGCAGTCGCCAACTACCACACTGCAGAGCAGGTGTTCGAAGAGACAGGTTCTATCTCAAGAAGGATTTCCGCTCCTCTCATTATTCCAGGCACAGGTGAGTGAATATATATAATTATCTACTTTATTTAACACATAGTTACCTTCCTCTCTGTTTTACATAGTAGATAAAAAGAACTTAAAATAGTAGGAGAAAAAATAATAAATAAAATTTGCATCAACATATAACGTCTTAAAAACAAACTTACAGAACACGGACATCAAACCTGGTGGACCCCTATGTGATATTACTTTTCAATACAAGGATCATGTGTTTCAATTTTTTTATTTGCAGTTATATGTCAGGAGGCCACAGACAGCAACGAAGGCCTTGGTCTACCCATGTTCACAGTTAAATCGAGTGATGACTTCGTCATAGTCTAAGACACTGCTATGGAACAAGTACAAAGCGAGGGAGGGTATAAAGAACAGACTGAAACACAAGCAGAAGAACCTACAGAAGGAGGGGACACAAACACAAAAGCTGACAGAGAACTTTCCAAAAAAGAAAAAAATGAAG
The DNA here is from genome assembly GCA_949317995.1 of Acholoe squamosa. NCBI lineage: Eukaryota > Metazoa > Annelida > Polychaeta > Phyllodocida > Polynoidae > Acholoe > Acholoe squamosa. The sequence goes on along the minus strand of OX439036.1, from coordinate 59,405,581 downwards.
GGGAAGGAAGTGGACACATAGAGGAAGATGCTAAGTCTGCAGGGGGAGTGGAATCTACGGATGATGCTGGGTCAGTTTCTAACCGGGACGAAATGCCTATGCATAATCCAAAAGGCTCTGCATAAAGAAACAACTACATGACTACAACTAAATGTAAAGATGGACCTCCACGTTCATTTCATGGAGACTCATGTATGTTAGGGGTAGAAAATACTCTAGAAGTTAAGTTTTACTGTTTTGCAACGTTAAGGTTCATATCTATGAAGAAAAAAGGCATTTATTCTTGTGTGTGCCAAAAAAATATGACGGTTGTTGACCATTTTCCTGAACAACAGGATAATTGTAAGTGCTAATAACGCTCAGGGTTTATGTCCATGATCTGAAGTAAGGTTGTTCATTTCAGTGTGACGATATTGTATTTTTCAAAGTGTATGTATGATACACAGTTCATGGTACTTTTCTCAAGAATATATGATGCTTGGTCTGTTGGTGAAGCTGTATGAGAGTAAACAGAAGAGGTGACATATATATTTGTCTATATATATATATATATATATAGATAAAAAAAAAGCCGACAAATAATTGATTCTTAAAGGTGCATGTAATTTTTATATTTCTTCATTTTACCTAAATGTACATCACAGACTTAGGACCTAGCATATGGAGAAAATATGTACATATCATTTGTTTACGTGTGTCACATCTAAGTGTACTAAAAACCTATCCCACATTAATTTACTATGTACAATATAGACAAGCAGTATTTTATTCTTGGCTCGACATGCCTCACATACATGGAGAATCTGTTTCATAAAAACAAATCAATATAAGGTTACTGTTGTGCTTCTCAGTTTATTTAAACCTTTCTAGGTTACAAGAAATACAGTTCAGCGCCTCCTGTTTGGACCTAAATGATCCTGAATGTACTCCTCTCTCAAGTTTTTGAAGGTCACTTGTGGCTTGTGGCCTACGTTGTCAGGTTGATCTATGGGGGGAAACTTCCTCTTGAAGTTGTCCTTAGCCGGGAAGTCCTGCAGGAGTTTGATCTTGGTGATCCTGGCGACATTATGCAGGGCCACACACGATTCTATTATGCAGGCTGCCTGGTAAGGAAAGTGCATGAGGTAGCTCCCGCTTGAGTCACCTAGAAAAAGATTTTTTTTTTTTTTTACGTTTAAAGTGTTGAGTCTGCTTTTTTAAATATATTATAGCTTATTCGTGTTACAAAAGGGAAACAACAATTGTTTTTAGAACAGTAGTCTTCATTTAGTTAGAAACTGATATGGTTGAATAAAGAAAGGTACAGTGATATCTTACCTCCACCTCTGCTTAAGTTGGCCTATGGTCCTCTCAACCTTCAACCGTGTCTCCTTATGCCATTTATTGTATTTGACATCCTCGTCTGTGACCTCTGGTTTCACGGGGGTGTAGACATAGTCTGTCAAAGTGTGCCTTTGGATAAAAGAAACAATATAAAGAGGATATCCCTAAGAAGCAATAGAAATAACTCTATTTTGTAATAAAATACACTCTATCAATGCAAAGAGCAGCTTAATAATATCTTACCCTCCATCTCCCAGTAGGAAGAACCCACTGAAGTCTCCCCTCTCACCCAGGTATTTCACTTGTGAACCATTCATCACATAGGCGTCGTTGCACAACCCAGGGTTGCTCGCATTGACGTGCATTATAATGCAGTCCCAATCACAGATGATCTTAAAAAAAAGAGAACAACAGGATAAAGAAAAGGACTGTACATCATGATATATTAGTTTATGGCTAAGTTCAAACACCCGAAGAAGAAAATATTTGTATATACTTAGAAAGACTGTAATATGTATAAAGAAAAAGAAAATCTCATCATAGTATTGATGGAGTAGTACCCCTTGTAGCAGTAGGACTGATTTTCATCAGATACCACTCCTTTAGGGCATTCGATAGGAACAAGGGTGCCATCCACCAACCCAAACACCCCTGGCTTATGTTTCTCACGAAGGAACAGAACAGACTTGTTATTCTTGTCAAGGACTGTGTATATATATATATATTGCAATAACCATGAACCAGCAGAATGACAGAATAACTGATGACTTCCTGTGTTTATTACTGTTCTGGCCTTATTACTAACATTTGTCTCCAACTCACATCACTTGTGCTGAATACTCGCTTAGCTAGCTTATAATTGAGATGCCCGCCCTCCTTAACCACACTTGCTGCCAGCCACCAGACACCGGAAACCAGCTACGTGTCAGCCACCAATGAGTCTCTGATTACGTCTGACTCTAAACCACTGGACCTGCTCTTTTATAGTCTGGAGACCCGGATGTGATGTCACGTGACACTGACGTCACCACCCGTGCTCCCCCTGGTGGCCTGAACACGCAACTCTCGTCCCAACCCGGTGGCTGCCACCGTGCCGCCGACAATGAACTATCCATGTTCATTACATCCCTCCCTCCTTATTCTATACTATATATACATATTTTATTAACTGTAATACCCAACATACTAATCTAATGGTGAACAACCCAACAATGGGCTCCCTTATAATTACAAGGAATCTAGTATTACTTTATTGACAACACGTGGCAGCCAGTCCACTACGCTGGCTACTACTACAACAACCAGAATATAAGAGGTAGGTATGATGACCAGAGTATAAAAAGGTAAGTATGACATCCTACAGATGATATGATGTAGCTAGAACTGAGGTGCCCTCAACAACGGGGTCTTTGCTTATTTTTAGACTTAACATTACAGTAAAGCTAAACCAGACTGGCTCTAGAAGGGCGCTGTAGGTGGACTGTTGTGATCCTCTTGCCTGGAGGCTTCTCGCTTGTGGGCCCTCCGGTCAGTCACCCTCTCCTGCTTGTCTTATCCGACGCCTTGAGGACACGCACAGATTCAAGGTAGGGAAGGGGGGTTCCCGGCAGGTACTCAGTCCCCCACTCTCCATCTCGTCCAGGTGCCGTCTCCCGCTGCCCCCATCTCCCTCTTGTCCGGCCTCACCAAGGTCACACTCCAGCCACCCCCTGGCTCCCCTCTCGCTGGTCCTACTGGGGGTACACAGCTTAAGAGGCCGGGCGGCCGCTACCAGCGCTCCCAGGTCCGGTTTCCTCCCAAATCATCCTCCTGATTCGGTCCTCTAGGTCGGACCTTAACACTGGGGTCAGTCCCCTCTCCCCTGAAGAGGTACTAGGCTGCGGCTCTGGTACGGTTCCGGGATACCCCTGGAACGCCCCCGACTCATGAACTGCCCAGGTAGCCCAGCCGAATGCCCCTGCTGCGTTCCGTAGTATACTGGAGCCGCTCCACTCGTCATTGATCCACTCCCCCTTGGGTGCATGAACGCCGCCACCATCTGATGCACAGAGGGTGGTGTTGGTGGTGGCGGGGGAGGGGCCATCCCCTGACTCTGACTGCCCGTATAGCGCTGCACTGTACTGGCCTAGTATTGCGTTTGCCATAGAGAGGGCCCAATCAACTCTGTCCAGCCATGAGCCCTGCCACCCACCGGTGTGTACTCGTCGCCCAGATCCTGTGAAGGGGCCAGTCCAGACGCCCATTTCTACAAGCGGTCAGGGTTCTCCACTCGCTTCCACGGTATGCATTCAGGCCCGTCACTGACGAAGAGTGGCCGGCCTCCCAGGGGATCACATTTATCTGCTCGTGGAGGCTCCACCCTACCTCCCTCCGGCACACCTCCCAGTGGGCACAGAACTTTGCATCAACGTTGACAACCTGCTGATATTGTGTTGATGATGTTGATCAACCTGTCTTCAACACCTTTTCAATGATCCTATTTCAATGTTGTCAACCAACACCATTTCAACATCCAATCAACAGTTGACATATCAATGTTGAAATATTGTTCACAATTCAATGTTGACTCAACATTGATTTGTCAATGTTGAATCAACAATATTGGTTTCAATGTTGATTTTATGTTGATTCAACGTTGATATGTCAACATAGAATGCCCTAACAAAAATCAACATTGTTTCAACATCATGTCAATGTTGTGTCAATGTTGAATCAACATGGAAATACAAATGTTGAATCAGTGCTGATGGTTAGCTGTTGAATCACAGTTGAAACTGATTATGTTGTTTCAACTTTCAAATTCAACTATATTTCAACCCTATATCAACAGTTGATATGCAAACAATGCAAACATTGTTTCAATGCTGAATCAACATTGATGTGCCCAGTGGGTCACTCCAATCCCCTCTTCTGCCTCCCGCCCGATATCTCTCCTTTTCCTCCCCATCTCTCCTCCGCCAGTACTCCCCATAGGTTCCCCAGACTCTGTTCTGCACGCTCACCCCTGCCGCCATCTCTCCTCCTCCTCCCTTCTTTCTCTCCACTGCTGCAGTTCTCTCTCCTCCATCGCCTCTCTTCCCTTTCTCGATAATCTTGGTCCTCCCTTTCTTTCCTCTCTCTGGCGTTTCTCTCCTCCCACTCCTTCCTCTCCCGCTCTTCTTTCTCTTTCCGCTCTCTCTCTTTCTCTTCTTTATCCTCTCTCCTCTTTCTCTCCCGCTCATCTTTCTCCTCCTCCTGCTTTTCCTTCTCCTCTTTCTCCCTCTTCTCCTTATCCTACTTCTCCCTCCTCTCTCTCTCATCTTCTCGGCCCTCGCTTCTCCTTATCCTCCCTATCTTTTCTGTCACGGCTGTCTCTTCTACGGTCGGCTCCTTAACCCCTTCTCTTGTCTTTGACCGATCTCTCTCTCTCTCTCTCTCTCTCTCTCTCTCTCTCTCTTTAGAATGAGGCTGGCCTGCGGATCCAAGGCCGGCGAGTCCCCCTGGCCAAGCTGGAAGCCCAGCACTTCTGCCGCCGCATGATCCTCCGGAGAATGGGCGGGCTGCAACAGCAAGTCCACTAGGGGCACCTGCTCCTCCTTGCCATCTCCGCACGATGGCTCCGCTACCGGCTCCTCCGAGTTGGCCACCTTAGGGGGGGGGGGGCTGGTAGGGCTCCCTTGCTCGTCCAGCTCTATGCGGGGCGGGTCGGCATCCCAGGGTTTGCTCCCCAAAGGATTCTCCCCCTTCCTTTTCCGCCTTTCCTCCCACCTCGCCCCGGTGACTCGGGACGGAGTGGCGACCTGCTACGCCCACTGGATGACCGGCCCACTGTCACCACACTTTTCAGCCCCACTCTGGAAGGCCAGTGGGGCGAACGCATGGAGGCCCCTGGGGTGGCCAATGCCGTGTTTGTGGGATCGGCATCCTGCCCTCCCCTCTCGGGGCTCCCCGCAGCTGGTGCTCCGCCGTGAGGCGGGCTGCTTTCCTTGAGCTGCGCCTTCCTCCTGGCGTCAGCCCGGTGACTGGGGACCCTGCCGACTCCTTGTCTGAACCTCCCTCCAACCCAGTGCCTGCCAGCTCCTCCGCCTCTCCTCCGGACTCCTCTGTGGCCGGTGGTTCGGTGTCCTGTCCGGTGGCTGCCGCCGTCCTGTACTGGACTACGGTGGCCTCGTTGCCCCCTTCAGCCCCAACCATGCATGTCCTGGGTGTTGTGATTTCAGTTGGCTTTTGAGATCGTTCCACCGGTCCACATATTATGACACATAGTGACTCATCTCCAAAAGTCATAGGATTATGCAGGGTGAGCATGCGCCAGTCTGTGTCAGTAGTCACATTGACTCATGGTGATGCATTTCATGATTCCTGTGAGGTGAACCTGTGTGAGCATGTGCCAGACTGTGTCAGTAGTCACACAGAGTGACATTTACTCACCCATTTTGCTATCCATGTGAGGTGACACTGCATGAGCAGGCACCAGTCCATACCAGTAGTCACACAAAGTGACTCACAATGACACATACGGATATTTTTGTGAGGTGACAACATGTGAGCATGTGTCAGTAGGTGTCAGTATTCACTCAATGCCACACATATTGACACATTTATGAAGGCATGAAGTGACACATGTTTGAGAATGCGTAGGTCTGTGTCAGTAGTCACACTGGTTACCACATGACAACATAGGTGCATTGAATCTAATGATACCTGAAAAGATAAATTTGGCTTTGGCATATTAAAAGGTAGGTTCATTTGTCTATGGGTCTTAACACTGAATTGGAATCACCAACATCTCATGTAGTATTGAGGCACAGATTTGTCTTGGTTTCATAAATGATCAATAGCTTGTTGCACAGTGATCAAGAAGGTGGCATGTATTCAAGAAAGATGTGTAAGAACTCTTGATATAAGGACAATTAAGATTATGCATTGGGTGATAATAGGGACAGTATGCTGCATTTGATCCAAACATGATAGGTTCTGACACATGTGTGAATATGTGTCACTCTGTGTCAGTACTCACACATTATGATGCAAGCTGACTTTCAGTGACACAACCTGGTATTTCCTTAATGGTACATGTGTGACCATGCATCACTCGATGTCAGTTCTCACACATTGTGACACACACTCACTCACAGTAACACATCCTACAAGTTCCATGAATTCTGATTGGTCAATTTCAAATTCTTAGCCCCTGATTGGTCCATTTCAGATTTCCCTCCTTTTTCTAGTTCCTTTGTTCTCAGCATTTGTAACTTGGGTTTCACAACACACAGGCACAGGAGGCAAGGATACCACATACAAGGTGAGTAGTCTTACAGTCCTAGTACAGATTCTTCTTGGAATTCCAGAAGACCTGCAGTTCTACAGAAGCACATATTGATATTGTCTATTTCTTAATCTATAAATTCCTGGTTGATAGCACATTTCATGTTTGGGGGGGGGGGATTCAACCCTCCTTGCTTCCACATGAAAATCCACCACCCCCTGTTGTTAAAAAAAGGATCAATCTCTTCTGTGGGAGGTTCAGCTGGTAGAAATATGTGGTACTGAAAATGTGTTTATGCTATGCTTTATTAAATGTTCATGTCTGTTGTCTGTTTTATATTTTGACAGGTATATGAAAAGCACCTCAAAGAATCATCCATGGAAAAAGGTCATGCAAGATACCCATACAAAACAAAAGGACATGGAAACAGGATGAATTGATGATATTTGGTTTTGAATAAAAGAATCCCCTCCCCCATTCTAAAGGGATATTGAAATGTCAGTATGCATGAGTGTGTGTTATGGCACATGTGTCATTATGTGTGAGAATGTGTCATAACTCATGTGTCAGCTCTGGTGAGGTTGTGTTATAACACATTCGTTGACATGTGTGAGGCCGCGTCATAACACATGCGTCAGTATGGGTGAGGCCGTGAGTCATAACACATGTGTCAGTATGGGTTAGTGTGCATCATGACACATGTGTCAGTATGTGCCAGTCGGTGTCATCAGTGACACAAGGTGGCTCAATTTTTTTCTGTAGAGCGCACGAGTTAGCACTCACACACATTGACTCAGAGCGACACCAATTTGCTGGGACGTGCCTCGCGATCGGTGGCCCGAACTAGGTCACGGTGTAGTTCCCTGTTTCTCAACAAGGTAGCCTCCCCGTCCGGTGGCCCGGTGGCACTCTCGGCGGCCTCCTTTTCCCGCCTCTGCTCTGCCTTGGCTCACCGCCGGTTCTTCGCATCGAAAATGGCCTTTACTTGGGAGCTCATGGCCGATGTGGGTACCCCTCCCTTGCCACCGGTTTCTCTTTCAGAGGCGACCTGCCCTTCTCTATGACAGAACGGCCGTGGCCGTCCGGCAGTAGTTTCCCGGCGGTTTCCTTACTCCCATCCTCAACACCTTCCTCCAACTCCTTGAAGTGCAAGAAGGAGGCCACCCCAGCTTCCTCCCCACCACTGTGACCTGGTGGTGGTGGTGACCCGGTGTCTCCTCGCGAAAACAGTTAGGTCGTTACTATCCCAGTCTCGCCCACACTTTCTTAGGTTGTTGGTTTCCTCCTTCTCCGTTTCCCAGCTAGCTCAATCACCCCCTTCTGCAGCATGTCCTCCACCTCCTGGTCTACCACTGCACGCCGGTGCGGGGCCAGCCACCGCGGCGCCATCTTAACTGGTGCTGCTGTCCCCGTGTCAATGCGGTGTGTCACCAAATCTGTCTGGCCCAACTCCCCGTCCTCCGTCTGAAACACCCAACGGTTCCGCTCAATTAGGGCCCTCCAAACAGGGTCGGCTGCCACTTCGTGCCGCCCAATAGTGAGTCCACCAGTGAGTTCCCTGACCTTCCACCCCCCTCCGGTACTCTCCGTCACCATCCTGCATGACTCCGAACTTCCGCCTACTGCCTACCCTGTGGCCAAGTGCATACCTCGGTATAGTGTCACAGGGTCGGGGTCTGGGTTACACACCAGCAGGGGAACTCTACCATCCATGGGGTATACCAGAGTCCTCCCTACCCGTATGCCTCATTCAGCCTCCACCCGATTTATCCCTTTCACCACTATCTCCAGCACCCTGGCGTTCTCAGGGACGCATGCCATGATGACTTTCCTTGCGTCCTTCCATGACCCTACTTTCCTCGTTAATGAACCTGCATGATGCCTTCCTCCGGCCAGAGCAACTTCTCCTGTGAGAGGTCGACTGTAGCCCGTGTCTGCCTCAGGAAGTCTGCCCCTAGCAAGCCTGGCGTCGAGATATCGGCAATCACAAAAGTAGCCACCCGCGTCCGGGAGCCACAGTATAGTACCATGACAACCCTTCCCTCGACCTGCAGAGGCTTACCATCCGCCGTGTGGTAGGAGGATGTGGTAGGCTGCACTACTCCTGGCGATCCTTCCTGCTTCTACCAGGCCGTGGACAGCAGGTTACTTGTGGCCCCCGTGTGTACTACCAGGCCTATGTTCCGGCCCCACAAGTGCCCTTCTACTTCTAATCCGTTTCCTTTCGTTTCCTTTCTACCCAGCCATTCCTTCTCCCTCTCAGGAGCAGGGGTCCTGTCCAGACTGGAGGGAGGGACACCGATCAGTTTCCCGAGCCCTTTGCTGCGGCATCCCGGCTCTTCGCGGCTTCCACTCACTTCAGCCACGCTGGGCAATTCTTCTTAAATTGTTCCGTTGATTCACATTCGAAATATTTGAGGCCTCTTCCAGATCTAGCCTCGGGTGTACCCATGGGCTTTTCATCCAGGCTCGTCTTCATCTCCGAGATAACCTCCTGCAGCTGAGACATCTCCTCAGCCATGGACCCTGAAGAGGCACACACCTTAGATACTTTCTTTCGCTCGGCTTTCAAATAAGTCTCAGCCCGCACTCCCCTCTCCACAGCCTTTAACAAGGTGGGGGTCTCGCCCTGGTATATCCACTGCCTCAGCTCCATGTCATCGAGGCATTCTACAAAGCGGTCCTTAGCCATACCTTCTACCAGATTTCTATGGAAGGCCGGTGCGACATGCTATGTGCTAATTGCCAGTTGACATTTGCCAGTTGCCTGTTGCCAGTTACCAGTTGTATGCTCCTGGTGCCTAGTTGCCAATTGCCATTTGCCAATTACTATGTCATGCCAATTGCGGTTTGACCCAATTGCCATTTGCCACTTAATTTTGATATAGAATTGAAATGATAGCCGAAAACTTTGAAATGGTACAAAAGGAACTCATGTACAGCCATAACTGGCAATTGGCAAACCCACAATTGATAAATGGTTATTGGCAAATGGCAATTGGCAAGCTACAAGCGACAATTGGCAAATGGCAAATGAGAATAACAATTGGCAAATGGCAAGATATAAGTGGCAATTGGTAAATCGCTTTCAGTTATTAACAATTGGCAAATGGCAAGATATAAGTGGCAATTGGCAAATGGCTAATGAGATTAACAATTTACAAATGGCAAGACATAAGTGGCAAATGGCAAAAGGTTAAATACATTAACAATTGGCAAATGGCAAGACATAAGTAGCAATTGACAAATGGCAAATGTGATGTCGCACTGGCCTTCCACAGATTTTTAAGCAGAAAGTCATTATAATCAGGGGTATTGATGTGAGATCCACATAAACTCCCCTTGGCACTACAGGAAATAGAATATTGAATATCACACATACTGTTGGATTTCCTTCATGCCAATAAGTAGAATCACAGGCTCAAATGATTAGATACCCATAATTCATCATAGTTTGGGAAATATGGGCCCATGGAAATGGCTCAGAAATAGCACTCTCATCCTGCTCACTTTGTGAGGCCATAAAATCTAAACTGCATGCTATTGAGCTTAGGTATTTTGCACAGTTCCATTAATTGAATAGATCTAGCTATGAGTGGAAGGTCAATAAATTCTGAAGAGGTGTGGTGGGGATTTTTTTTCAAAATCGGATGATTTTGGCCAGATTGACCCTATCCGCTTTACAGTGGTGTATTTGGTTAATCTCTATGAGTCTTAATTCATGAGCAGTCCCAGCAAATCTGTGTCAACTTTTGTCATGCTGCGCCAGCCCTCACGCAATGCGCTCCTACATATTATGGCCATTGTTATGTAGAATACCATCCTCGCTTATAAGGTGCACCCCTAACTGTGCCTGCTTCTATAAGGCACACGAGGAGTCTATCCTCGTGAATAAGCACGCCTTATAAGGTGCCATCATGGTAACTACCGTTTTTAACAGTGTTTGAAAACGTTTTCTTTTCGTTCGTCATTTCTATTTTATTTTTTTTACTGAAACCTTATCTAAGGGTCGAGTTAATTATTGCCAGCTTGGTTGAGGGGGGGATTGTTTGGTGGATTTTTGTGCACTGCCAAATTCTTTCACGACCCCCAACCAATATTATATAAGTTATCATCCCCCCCACTAGGAACTGATTATGAAAAATGCCCCCCCCCCCCCCAATCGGATACACATGTAGAATGATCAGCCATATCTAATCGCCCCCATAGCATGGTGTGATTGTTAATTGGGGTTTGTCCCCCAAAGGAGCTCTTTTTTTTCAAAATGCTCCTCCCCCTCCACTGTATCAGCACTAGTTGTTTGAAACATAACCCATTTCATTATGTCGCACCATTTGGACCATTGAGGATGCTACACATTTATTAGATAGAAAATGAAAATATATCCCTGATTTCCTTATTGTATTTCTTTGATATGCATTTAAAAAGCCCACTTTCTACTTAGCAAATAGCCACAGTTTTTAATGTTAAAAACTTTCTTTTTTATAGGTTTGTAAGTTCTTCGAACGTTTGGTTCATTTTATTTCTTGGTTAAAAATGTAATTTTGACATGAAAGACGTAACTAAATAACGTTTTTATTACGTTAAAACTTTAAAGAACAAACGTTTTGTTTAATTAAAAGTACGTTGAAAACGTTTTTTAATGTGAGGAAAACATTTTTCACATCCTTTCTTTTACCCAAACTTATTCCACACGCTCAAAAACGTTTAAAGAAACGTTTCTTGTTTTTGCCAAGTGGGTTAGGTTCAGCAATTATGGATCAGTTTTTGAGATCGATTTCAAACAATTTTTCGCATAAATTTGTCAAACGGAGAAACACTTCAGTCTGATATATAATAAGCTTATATTCATTGCACACTTAGACGCCTATGACAGACTATTTAGGCTTCTGTCCAACAATTACACCCTCGATGAAAATACAAACTCTGAGTTTTGAGAACACCCAGCTGCCTCTGCACCATTACAACAAGCAAAACACAAGGATAAGGTGCAATTTTGTGTAATTTCCCATCTCTATTTTTCTATGCAACATGCCAAATCTAATTCTGAAACATACAAAATCTTAGAAATTATGTGTTCGTATACCGATTGAGTGTGGAATGATTACAATATTCAGTGCACTCAATTAATGATAATATGCAGCCCCGCCCCCACTCAATCAATGCGCTAGTCATTGTCTTGCTTATTTTCCTTTGAAATTTCCCCTGTCTCCTTCAATGTCTCATTGTAATCTTTGATTCCAATTTCCATCTTTGCAATAATGAAGCGATAGATATTTCTCCAAGCTTCCCGCACTTCTGGTGTGTAAGATTCCTGTAAACGAACTGCCAAGCCATAGTTCATTGCTGGCCATAGTTTCTGAAAATATAATTCATTTCGTTTGTTAGATATATTCAATATTCCATTCGTGTCAAAATATAAAGAAGCTACCTTGTTCAAAACCAACTCCCTCACCAAAAAGAACTTTTCTATGAAGCTTCTCATATAGGTTACTCAAAAGGGAAAGATTAACTCCTTAAGTTCTCTTTTTTTTTCATGTTCAAATATCATGCCAAGCGCATTAAACATAAGGCAAAAGATGATTAAGGTGTATTTCCACCACCTCCCCTCTAATAATGATATCTTAACACCTAAAGGTTTTGTTATACACGTACACGTTTCGATGTTTAGAGTTTGAACACACTTTGTTCTAATCAATGGATTTTCAAAAGTCAACAATCTATGGGCAGACTGGAGCTTCTCTCCGCGTCCATGGCCTCCCACAGAGTGAATTTAAATAAAATCAATCACATAACTGATCACTTTGCTCTACATATCTAAACACAACCCTTCACATCGGAAAAATCATGGACCAAACATATTTAACCCTTGAGCTAAGCCCATTATAGATCTAAACAATGCTTAGAAGTTAGAGATTTATTGTGAATACAAAAGTTTCTGATTTTTAAGTTTCTTTCGCCTGACTAGATGCATTGTAAAAATTAGTAGAAAATTAGCACTATTCACATGGTATCACTTACTGGTAGCATGTCAGGAGTGACATTGTAATTAGCATGTGTTTGACCCAATCCATACAGGACACAATTCAGATACTCTGTATCATCCAAGCTCTCCACAGCTGCTCCGAGTGCCTCCATGAGCATGGTGCCATGTCGCCGCAGCTTCTCCTTGTCCAGAAGCCTCAGTCGGGTGGGTGGCACTCCATCTTGGGCGGACAGACCCAGAAATAGAGGCCGCAGCAACCGCTCATTTTCCATTAAGCTGTAGGCAGATATAGAGTGAGCTTACAACTGAGCTTACATCGAAATTAAATAAACAGTACAGATGTATTACCAAAGTCCATCTATAAGAATCATGATTGTGGGTAAAAAGAATATAGCATAGGACTTCATCAGGAGCTCTACCTTTCCATACAGAATGCAGATAGGCACTATGTTGAGAGTCATGCTAGCTAGATAAGGACAGTCGTTGAGGTGAGAAGGGTCTTACACACCTTATACACCTGCACAAGTTATCATCGACCAAGGCCTGGGCCTAGTCTTAAACAGTTCCTTTTCTTATGGACCATAAAAATATGTGTTGTTTCACAGCTTATCTAAACTGTAACCTGTCTTTGATTCCATGATATTCTAATTCAAAGACAATTGATTTGATCGTATTGAGTAGTAACCATCAACTGCAGCTGATGCATTTACTCCCTGTCTCTTTATAATAGAGACGCACTCACCGTCCTATAATTATGACTCCTGTTTCCTCCATGTCCTCTGCGAGAACGTTCCAAGTAGCTCTTACAAGGAGTACCTGCTCCTCCTTTAGCACTTCAGACAGCTGGTTCCTTTTAACAGTTGTAGACACTTGGCAACCCATAATCCCAACATAAGGTAAATGATGAAGAGCTGGGTCCCACTTGATTTACTAACTTGAACTGTTTGACCTAAACAGCTTGTAGGGTAGGAGCTATGCTGATATGAGAGCCCGTCAGTCTGATGCAGACTGAAAATCGAATGCGTGGGAGCGCACAGCTTGGGTCGGCTATTGGAATACCTCAAAGGAAGGATTAGCCGCAGAAACTGTTCAAAGGCTATAGTCAATATGGGCAAGAGTTGCATGTATAACATGGGCAATGAATTCAAAGTGAGATGTGCTGTTACACATGTATCTGGATAGACTCCTGTGGGTCATGTTCCTTATATGTTGTTCCTTACATGTAAGCAACTACACAGAAAATAATCCAAGTTAGTAAATACTAATCTAACTTAGACAAAATCACCCATTAGGCAAAATACCCAACATGTGAGTAACATCTTACTAATGTGTCAGTAGTATTAACTAACCTATCGAGGCAAGCTGACTTGACTTTGCCATGTCTAAGGGGTAGTAGTTTTGTCTAAGTGGTAGCAGTTTTGTCTAAGGGGTAGCAGATTTTATCACACCAGGTGGCAGTGTGGTTTGCATGAGGATTTTTATGGTAAGTGCATATCATGGAAAAGCCTATGAATGTCAGAATAATGGTGCTTTCAATGACTATCGACATAATAACGCCTCTACAATTCAACCTGGCATGTGATTTAACAGAATACACTTAATAAATATATATTTGTTATTGAAGGAGCAATGAAGAATAATGGAAACACCTTTTCTGTGGAAATTTAATTTACTCATTTATCCACAGCTTTGACATTATGATAAACCCAGAGCAACTAAGTTAACAGGTTGCAAAGAAAATGATGTGAGGTATTGAACTTGCTTCTCAAATGGAGAGGCTCTGTTCTGGATGTCTTAACCTATGTGGAGTTTACACTTGCCATTTCAGAATTAAGAGAATTGCTATGTTGCTTGAAAGTCTATGTAGTTAGTGGAAAAGTCTAAGGCAAGTTAGGAGAAATCAGGCAAGTTGGGCATTTTTCCTAAGGGTTAGGCGTAAACTCCCAAGAAAACTTCGGTGCTTTGGGGACATGCAAACTCCCAACCTGGGTTAGCAAGTCCAACAAATGTTAGGCGAAAGGCCTAAGATATTCAGAATATTTTTGTGTGTGTACCAGCCGCTCCTTGTTTGCCTTTCCAGCCCATCAGCTACCTTAAAAAAATTAACAGCAATGAGGCATGCGCCCGCTACACTATCAAACGATTAATTCATAACCCTTCTGCAACCACATGCTGTTTAATCCTGCTGACCCTTCAATATCGCCAGTCCATTGAATATAGTTTGCATGATGCGTGCACATAGCCCTAGCGTGTCACTAACCAAGGCAGAATTATCTATCATGTGGCAAAGTGGCAAAATGGGCAAAGTGCACTCAGTCACTGTGAGACCCTGGCAGGGCTCACCATAATGCTTTGCAAGTTTCTTCTATATAAATATCATTCTCTCTTTTGATACTCTGGTCCCACATCATTGTGGTATACCTAAGGGAGTGTTCATTTTTTAACAACAGGGGGGTTGGTGAGTTTTGGTTTTGATCCCTGAAAATATTTTCTGCCCCCCCCCTTTGAGAGGTGCCAAAATACTTTTGGCCCCCCTCCCCTCAGGAGGGGTCAAAATATTTTGCGCCCCCCCCAACAGCGAGTTGTGTTGCACCACATTGTACAGCATCATTTCACACTCAATTGTATTGTTTTACTGAAGTATAAGGTAAAAGGATCACTTCCCAGAGTAATTATCATCAATTTATTATTTTTCTATTGGAATGCAAGAAATTGAAAAGGGGGTTCCACTTCTCAAGACCAATTACATCAGTAGCTGCAGTGCAAGTCACACACTACTTAGCCTTATGTCTTTTGTTTGAAAAGGAGACAGGACAAGCTAAGTATAGGGTGGTCTGGGGGCATAAACCGCCCCAGCCAGACAGTTTTATAAATCTAGAGCCTAAATTTATGCATTCTGGTGGTTTTTGAGGTTTCCCTATGGATACCCTCTGTTTAAAATTCTACTGTAGGGACCCTTCATACAAAATGGGATCTCATTGCATGGATGTGGATGAATCACAAGATTGATCTCTGTGGTCTTAGGTTAAAGCAAGCAAGCAAACTGTATTTGAAGGATCTTTTAACTCTGAACCAACTTGCTGCAGACACACATGGGCCTTTATGACTCTTAACTATAGGGTATGGGAGATGGGCTGTTTTAGCACAGCCTTTAGCAATTTTCTTTGGGGGAGGGGGGTAACCAAACCAATCCAAACCAGCAAATCAAAAACTTTACCATTTACATGGGTTGGAGGTTTGGGTTTCTGAAAACGTCTGACCCCTTCATGTACCGTAATCTCCCGCGTATAAGGCGCGTCTTATATGCGAATCAGATCGTGACTGGGTCTTATACGTGGGAGGGTAATTGCCTTGAGTTGGGGGTGCGCCTTATACGCGGGGTACCTCCCCTTTCCAAACCAGAGAGATGTACACAGGGTCATGTATTTTCTTTAACCAAAGAAAAGGTGTAGTCTATACCATGGTGCTCTAAATACCCTTAAACTGCTGAATGAAACATGCCATTCTGCTCACCATAAAAGTGTTTGGAAATGTGTGTACACCCCACTCACTGAGAGCTTTGTTAATTACACTATTGACCTTTTAATCAAGAGAATTCATGCAGCATTATAATCAATAATCCTGTCATAGTGTGTGCTGCCACCTGGTGTTCTTCTAGGAATCATTTAACTCATTAACTACTATTGATGCCAATTGTCTTCATATGGCCCACAACTGATGTTATTTGGCATCATTTTGAAAGGTACAATACTGTTAATTTTTTGAAAGAAATAATCCTCTGATTTGCATTATTTGTTAACAAGTTATAGATAAGACAGGTTCAAATCAAATTTGTTATTTGTTTATATCATACCCTCCCATTGATTATCTAGGCCCACACTGTTATAACAGGGAAATAGGCCTGTCTTCTAGAGACATGGCATGCTGGGATACCAGTAGTTTGTAATGTAGAGAATAGAGAATGACATACAGCTCATACAACACCAGGTGGCAGCACACACTATGGCAGGATTATTGATTATAATGCTGCATGGATTCTCTTGATTAAAAGGTCAATAGTGTAATTAACAAAGCTCTCAGTGAGTGGGGTGTACACACATTTCCAAACACTTTTATGGTGAGCAGAATGGCATGTTTCATTCAGCAGTTTAAGGGTATTTAGAGCACCATGGTATAGACTACACCTTTTCTTTGGTTAAAGAAAATATATGACCAGTTGGGGTATTGATAGTTGCAGGCAATATTTGAAATGCCCCTTTGGGTTGGGTCCTTTGGGTGGACCATGCTCCTTGAGTTAGGGGTGCACCTTATACGCGGGGTTTTAAAATATTAGACTCAGGAGCAGCAGATGCGCCTTCTATGCGGATATGCCTTCCCTGAGTTGGGGGTGCGCCTTCTACGCGGGCTGCGCCTTCTACGCGAGAGATTACGGTATGATGGATATCTTGCTATCCTAATGGAAATTTGAACCCTGGATACCAGAAGATTGCCAAGGCATGAATTGATGTACCCCTAGCCTTTCAGTTAATTGATTCTGCTGTAAAGTACTATCTGCAGATTTGGAAAATCTAGACATAATATCATGCATTGTCAGGTCAATTTGTGAGCAAATGGCCAGACCAAAATCAATTTTGACCAAAAAAATAATATCATTTGACATTTTTCATGATTTTTGGCTCAAATATTACTAAAAACTTTAGCAAACTTTTATGCTGAATCCAAATTTTGTCTCACATTTGTGAGCCTGTCATATAAACCCTATAAGAGGTAGAGACTAATCGTTTGGACTGTGTGGGGAACCTAACTCAAGATGGAGCAATGAAAAAAATCTAAGGATTTCAGTCCATTTTAAGGAAGATACAGGGTGCTCAAAATTGATCAACAATCAGCCAAAACTACACATAAATGCATAATTGGTTAAGGAAGAGTTAATGTGTGATAGAGCGTAAGAATAAGAGGGGGTCTGGGGTTATGTCCCCCAGGAAAATTTTGCATATTGAGAAGTCAAATGGTGCATTTTGGTGACCTATGACTGGATGGTGAAGGGGGGCACACATCCCACCTGACCCCAAGGTCTTACTACCCCTGCATCATCAATACACTGTTTTTGGCTAAGCGAGCCTAAGGGTATATGGAGATGTCCCCCAGGAAAATTTTGAATATCAGGAAGTCAAATGGTGCATTTTGTTGAGGTATGACTGGATGACCCGACTGGATGGGTCGGGTATATCCCGGCCGAGTCCATCTCGTATGGGTCTGTATGGTCTGGTTCTGTTCAGTCTGGATCCATCTGATTCTGTCCGGTCTGGTCTGAGTCCCATTGAAGTCTTGACTGGGTCTGTTGTGGTAGGTTCAGTCCAGATTCATTTGGTCCAAGTCCATTTGGTCTGGGTCTTTCCAGTCCAGGTCGGTTGAGTCTGGGCCTGTCAGGGTGGATCCATCCAGGGTGAGTCTGGGGGCAGTCCATGTCGATCTGTTTTGGGTCAGTCCGGTCGGGGTGAGTCTGTCCAGCTGGATCTGTCCGGGGGCAGTCTGGGTGGGTACAGGTCGGGCCATCTGGGTCAGGCCATCCAGGTCAGGTCAGGTATGTCTTGCTAGACCCACTCCAGATGAGGGGAGAGATTTGGGGAAAGGTTAGGGGAAGGGGAGTTTGGAGGAAAGGCTAGGGAGAGAGAGAACAGACCATGAGATATATGCAAATTCCGGATGTAAAATAAATTGAGGCATTAAAAGTAAAGACTTTTCTTTGATTTGCTATAGATAGGTTAAAATGGGGGGGGGGTCTGGGGGTATCTCGCCCAGGAAAATTTTGAATATTGAGACGTCAATTGGTGCATTTTGGTGCTTTGTTGAGGGTGGCTAATGCCCACCATATCTATAAAATGGTAAAATGATATCTCATGGGATCTGGACAAAGATTGACCCTGACAGATCTTAAAATAACGGAGAAAACTGAAAAAAATGAGGAGTTTGCATGTATGCATGAGCCATCTGTGACAGGTGTCACACATACCTGACAGAGCTCTCATGTTCTAATGGAGCCAAGGATTGAGACTTTTCCCTGAAGCTTGGAATTTTCCAAAGTTTCTGAAATGCATTGAAATAAATGCAGTTCCAGGTGTATGCCCCCAAGAAAATTTGGAGAAATATGGAGGTTCATTTCAAACCGAGGATGGATGCTCAAGTTCAATATATAAGTATATACTGAAATTACAAAGTCTAAAATGCGTGGGAAACAGGCTCCTCAGTGTGAGAGAGTGAGACAATCCCCAAATGTGTGAGAATCGCACCAGATTTGTGAGACTCACACCAGATGTGTGAGTGTTGAGAGCTCTGCATACAATCTTGTTGGAAGTATGATTCCCCAGAAAAATATAGAAAATTTAGAAAGAAAATGGTGCCCCCCCTCAAGAGCAGTCAAAATATTTTTCGCCCCCCCCCCCTCAAACTCACCAACCCCCCCCCTGTTGTTAAAAAATGAACACTCCCTAAAAGCGTTTCCTTTATACCTGTTCCAGTGTTATAGAAAACGCCACAGCTGTTACACCACTATTACAGTAATTGCACCCAATACACCAAAACATAGCGAATCGGCCTATATAGTCTTTAAATTAGCACCGGTCTTGAATAAAGAAGTGGTATTTTTTTTTAATATACAACAGGGGTAGGAGGTCGAAGAAAAATCGTGCATGCCGCCCTTTTGAATTCTTTAGTGGAGTGCAGGATTTTTCTCTCAAAAGGGGTAACATTTTTGCCCATCCCCCAAGAGGGGTGTGTGAGATTTTTTGGTCACCACCAAAAACCCACCACCACCTCCTATTGTTACCACTCCCTAAGCGCCGCGGGTATAGAGTGTAGCATTGGAAGTGTACATTGCATTTATATAAACTGTATCTCAAATAACTGATTTTCAATAAAGACCGTTATCATGCCATAGAGCACTGATAGATTCCTATTGGTTTTATAAAATGACACCAGGGGAATCATGGTATCATAATACAATAGAGGTAGTATTTTTCATAGAGAGTGATTGTTCTTCTATTTTATTATTTCAGAGGTAGTTGGATGATTTTTCAAAGTTCTCAGAATTTCTCCTGTGTGATTGTAGCTGTTGGGTCCAATATCTGGCATTATAGATATACTATTTTCTCAAGTGGAAGTAGGTTTTTACACCATATTTATGGTAATTGAGAGCTTTGGAAGTAGGAATACCCCAAAGGAGCTGCTCATAGATGCTCAATAACTATGCTGGGCACGGGAATATTCTAAAAAGCTCCGTGCATGCTTATGAACTACATATTAGTCCATCAATTAGTCATATTTAGCATTGTGCACTTTGATTTCTTCAATGACTAAAGTGGGAAAATAAATAGAGATTGCAGGTATGCCAGTGAAATACCTAGAACTTGCAGATATTTTTGCTTGGTGCATTATGGCCAATGTCTCTATTTGCTCCATGCATGGTGAAATATATATCATTCTATTGATAATAACCAAAAATCAAGCCCCCCTAAGCCTACCCCTCCATTAGTTCATTTCTGGAGCTTCCACCATAAAGCTACACAGGCGCTACCTGCAGGGTGGTGGAGTCGCTACTATGTACTGCCTGTGTCCTGATATGCAAACAAAAGGCAAAGGTATTTAAAAACTATTTAGGGGGATAATAATGATTAAAAACAATACTCACATAACAACCTCACATAATACAGAATATTCCCGCCGGGGAATACTACATGTATTGTCTTCACCCTAGATACAAAAAAAAAACACAAACAAAAACATCAATATGTGATCATATACTTTTCGCACCAACCACTAACCATACATAATCTAGCCATAACATATTATATGTTTTTTTGTGCCCAGATCACAACACATTCCTATTTTTGGTCCAGGCCTCCAGCCCAGGGGTAAAGGAGGCGGGTTGTCAACGTTTTTCTTCATTTCACATGGTCTACCTTAAGTAGCAAAATGACCTACTTATCTTACTCTTGTTTTTTAGAGATATAGTTGAAATGTTAATCCTACTGCCCATGCTTCAGAAATGTGTCATGTGGTCCTCCTTGTGCCCTTTATAAGCTTCTGAATATAGCAATTTACGTCATTACAAAACTGGGGATTTTCCTTCAATATTGACCCTATGGGAGAGTATGTAAATTATCTACATTTAACACATGGGGCTCTATGAGTGAGACACTTTTTTTCGGTCTATTATTTGCAAATTTCATACTAATCTGTGTTTAGATATGATTTGTTGAATATGACTTTTTATGTCTGTGCTTCACTTTACCTTAACCCATAGCTTAGAACAGTAGGATTGAGTCAGGCAGTCACCTCTATCAGGTGTCAGTCTGTCACGTGATATACTGGTGGTTAGTCGGTCACCTATGCATACCATGGATAGGTGGATGGGTTAGTGGGTGGATGGGCTGGTGGATGGATGAATGGATGGGTGGACGGATAGATACATGGATCAGTGTCACGGTTGATGACACCGTGGGTGACACTTTGGGTGACACTTTGGTACATAGCTGTTCTAAGTGACTACTGTGGAAACTAAATGCCTCACCAGTAGTGTCCATCTATAGATTGAGAATATATGTCCCTGGTAGATATCATTAATTATTGATTTTATTTGGATATCAGCATTGGAATCATTTATACAGGGTGTTAAACATACATGGGGTAGTTCGCTACCAATAGGGCTATCCTTTGCTCAGTATTGTGGTCCCTGAAAGTCATACATTGATATGAAGAAAAACACATAAAGAAGAAGTCATACGGGATGTGGAAAATTCTTTATTTGTTTTAATTACGATGGATGAAAAATAGTTAGAGGCGTGTCCCATTCTATCTGACTCGGGCGTCTGAGACTGAGACAAATAGGCATCTGATGAGGAACTGAAATGTAGAAATTATCATATTTACGACATTCAGGCCTAAAACCAAAGGTGAATTCGTGCAACATACGGCTATAAGATCAAAAGTCAATTACGGTGTCCTATGTTCCAATTATACATAGCTGTTTACATCTGCCACTTACGCTAAGTGGTACCTACTGTGACCAGACCAATATGGCTTTCAGATTACTCCGGATATATTTGCAAATGGGTGTAGATCTAGATGTAATATTATGCTGTGTTTGATGACCGAGTTTCATACTGAATATTATAATATACTTATACAAACAGCTGTCCTTACCAGGGGATCCCCAATTTACTTCTTGTCAAAGTGCTGTCTGTCGAATGCTGTCTCGAAGTAGCAGACTCCCATGAGGTCATTACAGATGGTCTCACAGGACCCACTGGATAGACCATCACAATCGGCATCAGTCTTGCAGGGGTAGCCAGTCTTTCCCAGGCAGATATCGGCATTCTTATCGTAGTCCTCAATAGCCTTCAGACTATCATGCTCGGTGCGCTTCTACATGTAATATAACGAAGGGTTGACTCAGCTAAATGAGTATGTCTACATTATCGACAATAGGCATATAGCAGTTTATTAAAAGAGATGTGAGCAATGGGATCAGTGATGAAAGTTCAGAGATTGATACCAATTTTAAATACCCAATGCACGTACACCAAATGCCCACCCAGGAAAAAAACGATAGATTTTTGTTTTATTCAGAAATAGTATTCAATCTGACCGGCTGAATTGGAATATATTGGAAACCCTAAGCAGAAAATGAAGTAAATGACTATCTGATCGAATCAATATGGCTACATCATACACGATTTGCTTTACCTTTCATATAATCAGTATTGTCATCTTTTAGATATGTGTACTTTTTAAAAAAGATAATACCATTCACCGGTCTTTATGCCTAAAAAGTTGTGTTTCCAGTTACCCAACCGACCCTAGCAAAACAAGGCCGAACCAAGCTTTTTTATTTTAATTTTTGCGAATTTTTAGGATTTCTTCACATTCTTCTTTACTTTTTTCTATTTTTCTCTCGAATTTTTCATATATTTTCATCAATATTTCTATTGGTCTTGAGTCTTAGCTTAATTTAACTTGCATATATTTTTTCACCTTTGTCATGTTTTTCATAGTTTTACCATAAAATCGACGAATATGACATCTTCCCATACATTTCTATAAAAAAATAAGGGGGAAAAAGAAAATAAAAAAAGTCGACCTACCGACCCTGGGTATTTGAGGCATGTAACTGGAAACACAACCTTTTTTGCCTTAGTATTTCATGAATCACAAGATCGGAATTGCTCAAAACTCACCTTAACGACAGCACCATGGCACACCTACAATATAGATATGATTATGATGAAATGTTTAATGGTATAATGAACACAGAAGGATGTCATTGGTATTTCTTCTTCTCCAAACACTGTCCCAACATGTGTTGGATTTAGCATCATACCCCCCTCCCGCTGTCTAGCATTGCACGGTAGCGGAAGACCAAAATGGTACCTGACAAATGGTTACTACATGTATAATAACGCAGCCAAAATACACACTAGATTAAATGTGGCCGCATGGAAAAGACATTGGCTATCCTCAAAAACTCTATCTCGGACAATTTACAGATGATTATTCTACTCGCTATTTATCATATAGAATAATGATAAATCACTCGATATTCAGTTACGCTTGGTAATCAATGTATAACTACACATTTAGTAAATCTTAACATTGCCCTGTATATATTTTAAGATAACAAATATTTCTTAAAAATAGATATAGGCTATGTAATTTATTGGACAAGACTATCCATAACCCTTTAATAGCTGCACGATGCTTTCAGGGGTATCACACTTGGCAGAAACACGTGCTTTGACGTTGATGAAACGTTAATTTTAGGTTCTTAATTTTTCCAAACGCTTGTTTTAAACGTAAAAGAACGCAACAACATGTACTCCAAATACGTCACTGAACGTTCTATAAAACGGTTTACCTTTAGGTTAAAATGTAATTTTGACATTAGAAAA
Organism: Acholoe squamosa; assembly: GCA_949317995.1. NCBI lineage: Eukaryota > Metazoa > Annelida > Polychaeta > Phyllodocida > Polynoidae > Acholoe > Acholoe squamosa. Next base: position 59,382,078 of record OX439036.1, on the reverse strand, counting down.
AGTAATCAACTTTTTTTTACAGACGATGAGATACTTTCATAAACGTTTATATTCAGTTCAAAAAGTTTTTTTTATTATGTTATATTCAAACGTGGGTCTGCATCAGTGCATATACATGTAGCAACCCTCTGTGGATCAGGGTCAATATGGTATTTGAGTACAGCACTGGTTTGTTTCTCACCAGGCCTGCATTCATACACCACAACTGCCCTTTAGTTAGAGGGTTAATAGACTAATCTGACAAACATTTCTTCAATCAAGTATTATCTAGACACAAGAAGGGCGACCTGTATAAATAGAAATGAATATAAATAAAAGTTCAGACTTACCTGCGTCAGGACCAGACAGATGGCAACACAGATGACTAAACCCTTCATTTTGTCAGTACAGTGCATGTGGAAAGCTAGTGGAGGTGGTGTTACCTGGATGGAGGCCTATTGCAAACTGTTCCTGGTGGGTACAGTGGTGGACTAACTACTCCTACCTATAACCCATACCTCATGCTGACCACGTCCACAACACCTGGCCTGGGGAACCCCACTTGACATCCTCCTCATATGTACTGGCCAACTCTTTGGTCAATAGGAATCAATAATGTACTTTCTGGTAAATCGTAACTTCTGTACTTTTAACCAATTATAATGTGTTATTCAGATGACAATTCAGAGGGCTCTGAGCCTGTCTTAACACTCCTAATGATAGTATATTTTGAGCCAAAAATAGCTTGTAACTTATGACGTGGGCTGCTTATGGTCTATCATTATCAGGGTTGGGACTAACACTTTACAATATAATATTCAGAGGATAGATATATTTTACTAAAGAATTATGATGAGCTTTTACTTAAACGGCATAACTCGTCAAATAATTTCAACAAATTATATATATGTTTATTTTATAGGTCCAGTTCTGTTTATAGTTTGATATGTATGGATCGACTAGTCTTTCTACTGACCTATAAAGTCAATCGATTGGTGAGGTGTTCCGGAAGGTTGAAGAGTCCACACGTTGTACTCAAGTATCGTGGAGTACAAGCAGAGGACAGAAGGATAGGCTGTGTCACAAATCATTGATCGGATATCTCAAAAAGAGCCAGACATGTTATGTTACTTTAGCCGACCCATGAATTCTAAGGAATCTCCCTGTCCCCTCTCTATCGCCTCGGTATTACTAGACCCAAATAGATGTGGGTTCTGACAGTCCTGTAAGTGTAACATGATTTCTATCTAAATTAACATCATAAATACATTCTATTTTTAGTTAGATATTTTGAGTTGGGAGAGGGGTACAATCAATACTGCATGCATGAACACCCCAAGAGGTCTGGCATGGCATGCAGTTTTATATATATATATAATTATATATATATGGTGTTCAGTCCGCGCTCACAGAGCACAGCCAATCAGCTATTTTCCCTCTCTTCAGACTAATCTTCTATTTTTGAGTATTTACCTCCAATATACAACATGAAGATGTATACAGAATGGAAAGCTAGGGTTTCATACTACACATACATGTCATTTTTCAAAAGGTTTATAATAGTAAAATCATGGTTTATATGAATGAGTAGCTATGAAGTGACCACTTTGACCTGCCTGGGGAGGCATGGCAGTGGAAACTGATGGCTCTCCAAAAACACCCTCTCCAGACATGGCTAAAATACTGGGCTAAACACGGCAGATCAACCTAGGATTGATTGCATTGACATGCAATGATATAACCCTACATAATCATCTGTGTTACATTTAATGAGAGCAAAAACAGCAAACTTACAGCAGAATCTATCACAAGAAGTGCCAATACACCCTTATTGCCTAGGAAATTAGAAATACAGCAGGGTAAATTTGAATGTTATGTGCCTCCAGAATCTCCTCTCAAAAATGATTGGACAAGGAAAACTCAGCTTTTAGTGGCGGATTTAGAGGGGGGCGCGGGGGTACTTAAAAGTTTAATTACATATTTTGAACCCCAAGATTTGCTCAAGAATAGGGGGTGCGCCCCCTCGTTTTGGGCCTCGCCCTCTCCTTTTCCAGATCCTGGATCAACCACTGGCATTTATAGTGACATTGATACCCCCTGTGTTCCCAAATTTTGCGCTGTGTGTACTTTTAGTATATAGTGAATGAAGGCCCCACTCACTGCAGAGTCTGCTCAGGGAGCGCACACAGGACCCTCCCCACCCCAATCAGCAATGGAGCATTGGGCCATGCTTGTTAATGCTTGCCCCAATATAAGCCGACATTGGCCCAATGTATCCTTGCTACCTGGGACATTCACAGAAACTTGACCCGAAGTCTAGACCCATTATCTTTGTTTGTCCCAAAACCTTTTTTTGCTCGTAGAAAAAGTTCTTTTAAAAGGAAACTAGTAATGATAGAATTACAATTCTTATGATAGAGTTACAATTCTTTCAATTTTGAATTACTCAGGATCCCCTTCATACACTCTGGTTGAAAATGAAAGTTTTTCTCCGTTTTCTAAAAATAGAGTAATAAAAGACTGAACACCCTATTATGTATGTTATAGAAGGCACATGGGCCTTTCTCTACATTTCCAGCAGTGGTGGAGCAGCTGAAAATGTTTGGGGGAAGATCTATGTACATATAGACATTTCAACTATAATTCTACAAGTCCAACCTGAAAAAAAGGGTGGGGATGCATCCCCCATCCCCACACCCCCCTGCGTCTGCGTATTACCTACTGCTCCGCATCCCATGCCACATCCCCTGCGGCTATGCATCCCCCACCTCCGAAATCACATGTAGTTTATAGTGATTATAAAACACATTCATTCACACAGAGTAAATCCCATGATTTGGCCTAACCCTATAATTATATTAACCTGCAGAGTGTAGGCGATCGATCCCCCCCCCCCCCACACACACAATGCAGGCTAGTAGCTCTGTGTCATTCCTCCAGATGGCGGCAAAGGGCTCGCATGCAGGAGTTGCTCTCTGCTAATCTGATGGAGACGTGAGTTTATCGATCAACGTCTCTGAAAGGATCCATCAGAGGCATCACCCTTACCATATAATCATAGTCCTATAGCCTTAGGTGATTACATATTTTGCAAAGGGAAACAAAATTAATACCCAGGTGTAGGTCTGGTCGTATAATTAGATTATTACTTTCAAGAGCATTTTTTCCCGGGAAGATTCAACATTAGTCGATCACCTCTGCCAATATCCACCCTTTTGATAAAGCCCTTTTGATTAAAACATCAAATTAAGGATTAAACAAGTTCCTTAAATATATATGAAATAAAATACCATTGTTAAAGATACTGCACCATAAGGAAAATATATGATTTAGAGTGGCTAAAATCAATGACTATGGAACAATGGGATGCCCATTCATATCGTAAATCTCATCAAAACAGAGGTGATAATGCTAACCCTGCATCAAAAAAGCGTCGTTTTAACTGTGCTTTGATCAATTTGAAATATGCATATATATAAAATAATAACCCAGCTCTTGATTTTATAATCATGTTCTCAGTATAACAAATTTACTTTACATACTACTAGTAGTAGGATTCCAGTAAAGGTTGAAATGTGTGTATTAGAACATCATCCAGGGAAATTTTGTATGAATCTAAATATGAATCTTTGGATGTAATGCTATATTATAAATGGTATCTTTTCAATGAAATGCATAAATAAATCAATAAGGGGTGGTCTGCTCAAGGTGAAATTGTGGTCATCTCAAGGTGAAATTGGTATGTTCTAGGAAATAAGTCCTATACAGAAAGTTTTTAACATTTCTGCATTTTTCCTTATGTTATCAATTAGCAAAGATATTTATCTATGCCTAGAGTCAGAATGTTGTATATGTGAGCACTTGTCATCTTCAAATTATCGAACCAAAGTTGGAGAATTCTGATGAAATGACCAGCTGGTCATGATAAAAACCATTCAAACATGGGAACTTCAGTGTATAACCATACAATGACAATTACATCATATATTCCAGGACATCATTCTATGGGGTATCATAACACCTCTATTTCAATAATATTAGGGTTTAAGACCAATGCACCACATGTGGAAGTGAGAAAAACAAGCTGACAGGTGGTCAACTCTAGGTATGTGGTCGTCTTTACGTTAATCTACCCTAACTGGATGCATAAATTGGGGGGTAACACATGCCTGATCCATGACAGGCCAGGCATTTGTTATACAGCTTTTCAAATCTTGACACATTTTTGGCTTTTCAAATTTTGACACTTTTGGGTGGAAAATATTCAAAACATCCTCTTTAAGAATGAAACAATATAATTATGAGAGATGGCAGGTGACGGAATGGTACGTATTTAAGTATATTTGGGGGTAATACAGCATTTGGAATGAAGTCCAAATCCCAATTTATATTAGCCATTTCTCATCATTTGACCCAGAATTACATGACCTTAATCTTAGCCAAGGTCAGTTACCGCAAGTTTTCTGAATTGGCCTCATCGGATAGTAAATTTCAGGTTTTTGAAATGTGTGAAAAAGTTGAATGAATCCAAAATCTAGAGGTGATTACCTGACTTTACTATTGGGGTTCAATTAGCAGCTGTAACGATACAGTATCGTTATAGCTGCTGTCCATGGGAAACCCTATAATATGATTTGGATATTTTGGCTGATATTCTTTAGATACACAACTACCTTCTCTTATCTTTAGTTACATACACTTTAATTCACAGAACACCAAGATATTAATATAATCATCTAATCATGTTTTCTGTTATATAGATTGTTTACCTGGACCACTCAACTGCACAGAGGGAATAGTACACAGGGATATCTATAGTAGTACATCCTCTGTGGCGCGGTGCTAGTGTGCCTGACTCTCAATCTCAAGGTCAATTATTCTTTTGGACTGGAACTCCCACCCTGCAGATTCTGAGTCTAGCACTTTACTACTGCTCCAGGGAGGCTGTGTTGATAACGCACCCTTTTAATGTGGACCTTACATACCTTAGTTATTGAAATGCCTATCAAAGGCAGTTATGACGATCTTCTGAGCGTCTATCACATGGGCATACTTTTGCTGGCTGATGCCTCGGCCCAGCATTTATCTTACTCTGAATTGCTGGCATCTATCATTTGGAACACGGTCAGAAACAACATATGTATCCTTTTCATTTGAGCTTTGTTTTTCAAACAGTACCGATCAAATTAGCATTAATATGACTATATTTCCCCGGCCGCGTGCTCTACATGAATATCAATATTTTTGAATGTCATTTCTTTCAATAGTGGTAAAGGTATGAAAACAGTTGTCTACTTACATCTGGGACCTTTCTGTTGTCCTGTGTAGGTACTGGGGAGGCCTGTTAAAAGTTAAGTTTAGGTGTGAGAAATAAAACCATTGCCTGTTATATGGGCCTTTCAAAAGTGTTATCTTACGGAAACCATTGTGCTCTCCTCACTTGTATGTAAGCAGAAAATACATCTTGACAGACCTTTGGAATGAAGTATTTGCTGCCGTGTTTACGACTTTTATATAGTGACACTTTAACACCAGCAACAACCTCACCAATACTGAAACGCTGCCAAGGCTCTAGATACACATGTAGTAGATCTATGTGGTGAAGCGTTTGATAAAATGCTTCTACCTACATTGTGACTTGATTATCCAGTTTAAGGTGAAATGGTATATACACATGTAGTAGATCTATGTGGTGAAGTGTTTGATAAAATGCTTCTACCTACATTGTGACTTGATTATCCAGTTTAAGGTGAAATGGTATATAATCCGCCCCCCTCAAACTTTATGTTCATTTGTCACGAATAAACCTAAGTTATTTGGCAAGAAGACAGCTAACTTCAGCATGTTTGCTGTGAGACATGACTTTTGATACTCACTTCACTACTCTGTGAATATTAGGAGCTACAGGTCTGGGCTGCCCCTTATTATATATACAGGGTTTTATTACCCAGCATGGTATGCAGATCCTGATTCTACTCTGGGGCGAGGAAGCCGACAGAGGCAGAGTCACGTCAGCGTTGTGTAAATCATTGTTATTCAATGGGTGTGGACCACTAAATTTGACATGGTGACATGGCAATTTCTTAAAATCGACATGTGACATGAGAGGTTCTTAGAGGTGACATTTGACATGGGGATTTAAGTGACATGTGACATAACCATTTCTTAAAATCGACATGTGACATGAGAGGTTCTTAGAGGTGACATGGGACATGGGGATTTAAGTGACATGTGACATAACCATTTCTTAAAATTGACATGTGACATGGGGGACCCCCCATCCACACCCCCAATATCTTCATCGACATAAACATAAGCCCCAAGTGATTTATACAGAGGCAAATCGGAATAATATGATCAAATGTATATGGTATCGTCCCTTCTTTTCATTGATTAAACTATAATAGTGTCTTTCCAAAATATGCAATGCACGACGTATATAGGATTCAGTATGGAGGCCTAGTGGAGCCACCATCTTGAATTTCGCTGGTTGAGGTAAAACCCACTGATAAGACAAACCATGATGGGTACCTTGTCCCTGCATGGTTAATGGGGTTAACACCCACTTCCAGGGACATGCTGGTCCCATCTTATCAGATGTTATCAGTGTGTGTCGCCAGAACCAGCTCCAGACCAGCTAGTGGCCAATAGTAGAAGAATGGAAAGAGAGGCATTTATATGAAAAACTGGCAGGTGCAAAGTAGCCAGGACAACTATTGTTAAGAACGACAAAAAGAAAGCCTATTTATGTGCATATAGTGGTAGTAATATGATATTACGTCAATTCGATACCAAAAAGAAATGGCAGAGAATGGCCGTATAATACCTATACATAGGGTCATTTGCACAACAGACAACGATTTGCCCCATTTGGGTTCCCAAACGATCACAAATTGTACCACAATTGGCCAATGGGAAAAATACTAAATTGGAAAAAAGTCGGACAAATATCAGACTTATGGTAGAAATCTGTACTCAAGCTTGATACAGTGCGTTATATTTATAATCATGTCATCATATTGATCCTACAATACACAATATGCTTTTCATGATGCCTCCAGCTTCGTTTGCGATGATACGCCATTGCAGTTTGTAGACTCGCTAGGGATCCCATGAGAATGTATCCTTCCAGTCCCAGCTAGCACAACTCGTGCAATTTATGTCATTCTTACGTGAAAACTCATCTGATTTACGTAAAAAAGACATCATTTGGATGAGTGGTGCTAGCAGGGGTAGGGTAGTCATCGACTTATCACATGCATTATGACGGCGGCCCTATGGTTCCATGGTGTAAGGCCCCCAAGACTCAAAGCCCCCTGACACAAAGCCCCCTGACACAAAGCCCCTAAAACATTAAGCCCCCAAGACATAAGCCCCCAGGACAGACGGCCCCAATATAATTATTTTTAGTGTACGTCACATTGGAACGTCATGTGATTTTTTTCCCCCTGGGTAGCACACATATTTTATCGTGATGTACAGCGTTACCTACACGTTATGTACTGCGACATACACGTTATGTACACGTTATGTACAGCGTTATGTACACGTTATGTACTGCGACGTACATGTTATGTACACGTTATGTACATGTTAGGCACACGTTATGTACATGTTATGTACACATTATGTACACATTATGTACAGCGAGGTACATGTTATGTACTGCGACGTTATGTACAGCGTTATTTACACGTCGCAGTACACGTTACGTACAATGATGTACATGTTATGTACTGCGACTTACATGTTATGTTCTGTGACGTACATGTTATGTACAGTGTTATGTACACGTTAGGTACTGCGACGTACACGTTATGTACATGTTATGTACACATTATGTACACATTATGTACAACTTATGTACACATTATGTACTGCCACGTACACCTTATGTACAGCGTTATGTACACATCATGTACTGCGACATACACATTATGTACACGTTATGTACACGTTATGTACAGCGAGGTACATGTTATGTACTGCGACGTACATGTTATGTACTGTGACGTACACCTTATGTACAGTGTTATGTTCACGTCATGTACTGCGACATACACGTTATGTACATGTTATGTACTGCGACGTACACGTTATGTACACGTTATGTACAGCAAGGTACATGTTATGTACTGCAACGTACATGTTATGTACTGTGACGTACACGTTATGTAGTGTTATGTACACGTTAGGTACTGCGACGTACACGTTATGTACACATTATGTACACATTAGGTACACGTTATGTACATATTATGTACACATTGTGTACATGATATGTACTGCGACATACACATGTGGGGTCACTGTACATAAGGGGTCAGTGTTCATAAGGAGTTACCTAATAGGGCCAAGGACGTTCTGATTTCCCCCCCCCATCTTCCACCATAAAACTGGCGTCAATCGTGTTCTAATGTGATGGCTTTCATAAATAAAGGCTTAAATTAAAGCTGAAGTCATTCTTGATTTTTTAAGGATGATCAAGCATAACGGACCAGTTGCCATGGAAACCACCATGTTGAATAAATTAAATGATACAGGCACCCCTGACCTTGGACCCCTCTCTGACACAATAAGTTTCCATGGTGACGAAAAGTTTTTGCCAACTTTTACCCCCCAAATGGTTACCTTTCTTCTGGTACCAAAATTATTAATCTGCAATAAATATAAGGTCCCCTGGCACTGATTATACCAAGCAAAACACTGTTTTCAGTTGAGACTATTAACCTGTCCTAGGTTTACTGGGGCGGAATACTACTGTGACACCTTAAGTACAGCGTTATGTACATGTTATGTACTGCGTCGTACATTTTATGTACTGCGACGTACACATTATGTACAGCATTATGTACAGCATTATGTACACGTTATGTACTGCAAGGTACATCTTATGTACTGCATTGTAAATTTTATGTACAGGGTTATCTACATGTTATGTACTGCGTCGTACATAACGCTGTACATAACGTGTACATAACGCTGTACATAAGATGTCCCTAACGCTGTACATAACGTGTACATAACGCTGCGCGTGACGTGTACATAATGCAGTATGTAACGTGTACATGGGAGTACATAACATGTAAGTCGCTGTACATAGCGTGTACATAATGCTGTACGTAACATGTACATAAAGCTGTACATACATATACATGGCAGTACATAAGATGTACGTCGCTGTACATAAGGTGTACATAACGCTGTACATAAGATGTCCCTAACGCTGTACATAACGCTGCGCGTGACGTGTACATAATGCAGTATGTAACGTGTACATGGGAGTACATAACATGTAAGTCGCTGTACATAGCGTGTACATAAGGCTGTACGTAACATGTATATGGCAGTACATAACTTGACGTCGCAGTACATAACATGTACCTTGCATGTACATAACGTGTACGTCGCAGTACATAACGTGGACATAACGTGTACATAACATGTACATAACGTGTACATAATTCTGTACATAGCGTGTATGTCACAGTACATAACATGTACGTCACAGTACATAACATGTACATAACTTGTACATAACATGTACATAATGTGTACATAATGTGTACGTCACAGTACATAACTTGTACATAATGTGTACATAACGTGTACATAATGTGTACGTTACAGTACATAACGTGTACATCGCAGTACATAACGTGTACATAACATGTACATAACATGTACATAACGTGTACATAACATGTACATGATGTGTACATAACGTGTATGTCGCAGTACATGACGTGTACATAATGTGTACATAGCATGTACATAATGTGTACATAACGTGTACTTAAAGTGTACATAACGTGTACATCGCAGTACATAACGTGTACATAACATGTACATAACGTGTACATAACGTGTACATATTGTATATGTTGCAGTACATAACATGTACATAACATGTACACAATGTGTACGTCACAGTACATAACATGTACGTCACAGTACATAACATGTACCTTGCTGTACATAACGTGTACATAATGTGTACATAACGTGTACATAACATGTACATAATGTGTACATAATGTGTACATAACGTGTACGTGGCAGTACATAACATGTACATAACATGTACATAACATGTGCATAATGTGTACATAACGTGTACGTCGCAGTACATAACGTGTACATAACGTGTACATAATGTGCACATAATGTGTACGTCACAGTACATGACATGTATGTCGCAGTACATAACATGTACCTCGCTGTACATAACGTGTACATAACATGTACATAACGTGTACATAACGTGTACATGGCAGTACATAACATGTACATAATGTGTACATAACGTGTACGTCGCAGTACATAACGTGTACATAACGTGCACATAATGTGTACGTCACAGTACATGACATGTACGTCGCAGTACATAACATGTACCTCGCTGTACATAATGTGTACATAACGTGTACATAATGTGTACATAACGTGTACATGACGTGTACATAACGTGTACGTCACAGTACATAACATGTACATAATGTGTACATAACCTGTACATAACATGTACGTAACGTGAACATAATGTGTACATAACCTGTACATAATGCTGTACGTAACGTGTACATGACGTACAAGGAAACAAAACTCTTTTGGGGCCGTCTGTCCAGGGGGCTTTGTGTCTTGGGGGCCTTGTGTAATGGGGGCCTCGTGTCAGGGGGCTGTATGGCAGGGGGCTTAATGTCTTGGGGGCCTTATGACGGGCGTCCCGGCCCTATAGGGCATTCATTCATGCGGCCTATAGGATAGGCATATTCATGCATTCATGAGGCTTGCAAAAGTAGATAGACCTAAGCGTTTACTTTAGTGTGCTGATGCTGCCATTTGAACTTTATAGTTAGTCCTCTGAAGGGAAGCTTAAAGCCTGATTGTGGAATTCTCATTGCAAGAAGATATAATCTAATATTCAGGTTTGTTAAAAGCCAAACCATTTCTTTTCCATGACTTCCTTGAGAGAATCCTCAATTCAGGGTGCGCCTCATAAGCAAAAACATCATATTACATGTATAGAACACGAATAGGCTAAACTGGTTATAATCGAGCTATATATTTATATATATATAGCTGCGCCTTACAGCTCTTCCTTCAGACAAGATTGCACATTGTTAGTGTATTGTATGAAAGGTGCCCATCAAACACGAGGTATTAAGGTAAGGGTCATTATAATCTTATTTCGAGACCACTTTTATAGTCTAAATTCAGAGAGTCTTCTAATAAGCCGATCTGTTGCCTTGTGTGAGTTATATATTTGTAATTTTATACCGGGTTTGGGAGTAATGATTTATGTGACAAGGTAGCTCCTACCTTCACTCAAATATTACCAATTCACTCTCGTCAAGGTTAAAATGATAAGAATGAAGATATGTTGTTATTAAAGCAAGGAAATCATCATTTGCATACAGTGATGTTTAGGGCCAAATCCACACAGTGATGTTTAGGGCCAAATCCCACTACGTGAAAAATGGGTCTGAAATGTCTGTGATTCTGGATATCGGCAACATTGGACTCTTGCCAATTTCCTAAATCACAAAGGTACTCACTGCACTTCTTACCACTCCAAATCCGACTATAGCTGATAGTAGCAGGGGAATCTCTGTGATTTTCATTACTGCACAGATGAGTTGCTAGAATGATTCACAGAGATAGAGTATTTGATATTAAAATCAGTTGTCTCGGACTATTTTCTGTGGTTTACAATGGTCTCCTGCATAGCATAAACAAATGTAGCTTGCATAAATCATCTTAAGCAGAACCCCATTATGACTGTAGTATGTGGAACTTGGCTCCTGATTTATAAAAGACACACCTATTCTGATTTCCTAGAAACTGTTGTTTTCTTCTAAATCACAGGGATTTTGAGTCTATCACAAAGATTCCAAACCCTTTGTGAAGAAAATATCAAAATCTTCTGATGTACTATACTCGCTAAGTACCAGCACTTTGACAAGGATTCTTAGCCTTTATAGGTCTTCCCTAGACGATATTACCACCCCAATATTGGCTAAGCACCCACATATCATATTTCACAACGATTTCCTGACCATTTTCACATTGTGGGATTTGGCCTTAAGAGGATATTTCATGATTTATGATAATCATTTTTCGTATCCTAATGTTCTTTTGGGGTCTTTTTTAAACAAAGAAGGCCTACCTGGCGCAATTATGACGTTGGAATGGAGACCAAAGTTAACTAACCTCGCAGAATGAATACAATATCGTTTTGATGAGTTAATTTTCTTCGTCTGTTACATGTATAAAACAATGTTTGCCATAATTAGATGCTAATCATCGGACCTGATGACGTCACCACTATAAACATTTAGGATATCCAATATTGTCCTTTGTGGCGGCGGACTAAATTAGCCTCCGTAATTAAGAAGATGTGATATTCTTTATTCTATAGAGAAGAAATACCATCAACAAGTCGATGTCGTCATCCCAAGCTACATTACCAACAAATGGCTAGAACTGTCCACCGCATGTCATATTTATCTATTAGAAAGCAGAAATTTATTTAAGGGTAGTAGACACGATCTACTCAAACGGCACTTGGCGGCAAAAAATAAAACTGTAAAATCTGACAATATTTGCTCATATTTCTACTTGATGTGACATAACCCACCTTTATCAACACTTTCGGTGTGATACATTGGTATTCTGTACTCATTCTTATCACCGGATTTTATATTTCCTGTAGCCATAGCCTCCTATACTAAAGGAATTAGCAATATTTTTAGTTTATTCAGGAAAATTTCATTTTGCTTGTGATGCCTTACTTTTAGTTCCAAAATGTTTCTAATGATCTTAGATACAGTGAAACTTGGTTATAGCAATTCCCTTATATTGAAATTTGGATATAGCAAAAAAAATGCCTATAGTCACAAACCTCTGCTATACATTTCTATAGTAAAAGAGCTTGTTTAGAACAAAGCATTATTGGCATAAACCTGTTTATAACGAAGTGATTTAACTCCAAAGTTGAGAAAATATGAAAATAAATGGTTGAATTAGGATTTACAAGGGAATGTGTTGATAGCCCCTAAGACAATGTGGCAAGAGTGGACTCTGTGGAAGTCCTCTGCCTGCCCTGGCATCTCTTAGATCTCCAACATCAACCCCCCACCACCACCATCACCCCACTCCACCCCCTCTAAAGACTTTGAGGGGATTAGAGGGGTGGACTGAGAAGTCATCTTCCTGTTCTAGCGCCCCTCAAATCGCCAACACCCCCCCCCTCCACCCCACCCCCTTATAGACTTTGAGAGGACGAGGGGGTGGAGAAAGAAGTCCTCTGCCTACTCTAGCGTCTCTCAGATCTCCAACACCACCTCCCACCTATTAACATTGAGAGGACTAGAGGTGCGTACTGAGAAATCCACTGGCTGCTCTAGCGTCCTCATATCCCCCTACAGTGCTAAACTTGGTTACAACGAAATTTGGTTACAAAATTTCTTTTTGAGCCTGTAACAACAGGTTCGGTGTAAGCAAGTTTTACTATATGAACATGAGGTTTAGTTAGGAAATTATGAGAAGATTTCTTTCTATGGAATTGTATGTCAAACTTCAATACCTTCAAGTGGAAAAACGGACTCCATGACCTATGATTTTTATGCTTTCCTTATGTTACCTAAGCATCAAACTAACATCCCTAAAAGTTACTAAGAGAAATTTTTGGTCAATTTTGAACCAGCTAGATCGTATCTACTACCTTTAATTCCCTAGTGGTGGGAAGCAGCGGAGGTATCATAATAAAGGAAACACTGGGCAGGTAATCTGATAAGTTATAACCCACAAAGGATTCCACATCATCATCTCAGAGCAACATGGTTCTAACTACATATGGGTCAACAAGGTAAAGGGGACCTCTGTGAGGCCCCTTGCTGAAAAAACCTGTTACCTCAGATACAGTTACAACCTTGTTATCGGAATATATTAAGCATCGAATACAGATAGAGAGGGGGCACAGGGAGAGAGAGAGAGAGAGAGAGAGAGAGAGAGAGAGAGAGAGACAGAGAGAGAGACAGAGACAGAGACAGAGACAGAGAGAGAGAGAGACAGAGAGACAGAGAGACAGAGACAGAGAGACAGGGAAAGCCACTTGCATAATTATTATGAGCGTGTCTTTCACAGAACAAAATAAAAAGCTAAGCCGATCGGTTCTGCATCAGAAATAGAGAAAGAAACGTGGCTCTGAATCGACGATTCCCTTGCCGATAATAAAGCTGAATACCAGACCGTGCTGGCAGTTCTTTGTAATCGACATTCCTCATATAAATCAGCATTGTGCAGTCTATGTGTTATGCTTTGTGGTACTTGTTTTCCGGTTGCCAGGAGTCTCCGTTATCACATTAAATGCTACGACATCACAGTGGGCGCGTCAATCAATGTTTTATATAAAATACAGAAGGCGTCAGACTAGGGAATTGGAAATGCACGATTCACAAAACGTGGTATACATTTTGTTCTGAATCGCGAGTCGGGTAGAATAAAATGGCCGAGAACTTGGTCCACTAAATTCAATTACTGGATTGGTTATAGGGACAGATGAAATTGCCGTCGCCTTTTCAATAGATGGTCATAATCCTCATTTCCATGGCCCACGAATCCAATATTTCACGCAGAAATAAATGAGCCTACTCACCAGGCATATAAGCCACATAGGAATCATCCTGCTCACCAGCATGTAAGTAACATATGGGAATTAAATTATTAACCAGGCTTGTTACTAGCATATTGGAATGAACCTATTCTCTAGGCGTGTAAGTAGTATATAATTATATGGGAAGGAATCTATTTACCAGGCATAAGTAACATTTGGGGATGAACCCACTCACCAATATGTAAGTAGCATACATATGGGAATGGACTTATTCACCAGGCTTGTAAGTAGCATATGGAAATGAACCTTTTCACCAGGCTTGTAAGTAGCATATGGGAATGAACCTTTTCACCAGGCTTGTAAGTAGCATATGGGAATGAACTTATTCACCAGGCTTGTAAGTAGCATATGGAAATGAACCTTTTCACCAGGCTTGTAAGTAGCATATGGGAATGAACCTTTTCACCAGGCTTGTAAGTAGCATATGGGAATGAACTTATTCACCAGGCTTGTAAGTAGCATATGGAAATGAACCTTTTCACCAGGCTTGTAAGTAGCATATGGAAATGAACATATTCCCCAGGCTTATAAGTAGCACATGGGAATGTCATATTTAGTTGGGATACGAACCCATGACCTCAGGATTAGAAGTTCCAGTTGCTACACATGACTCTATGGAGAACTTGCAGAAGTGTATATCAAATATCTCTTTTTTATAATTAGTAGACAAGAGCCTACGTACATATAGACACACGTTTTTTTCAGGCAACTGCATGTGCAGAAAGTAAGTAAACCTTAATGTTGAAAGAGTCATATACCATGCACATCTATGTAGTTGCAACCAAATTCATACCTATTCTCCAGACAAATGTAGCATGTGGGAATGAACCTACTCACCATAATTATGTAGTGTATGGGAATGAACTTATTCACTAGACTTGTAAGTAGCATGTGACACTGAACCTATGCACATTTACCAGTTTTGCTGATAGGCCCTACCATACAAGAATGAACCTATTTACCTGGTTTGTAAGTAGCATATGGGAATGAACTTACTCATGGGGCATGTAAGTAGCATATGGCAATGAACCTATTCACCAGGCGTGTAAGTATTATGTGGCAGTGAACCTACTCACAAGTGTGTTTAAGTAGCATTTGGGAATGAAACTAATGACCAGGTTTATAAGTAGCATCTGGGAATGAACCTACGCACAGGCATGTAAGTAGCATATGGGAATGAATATACATGTATTCACTAGGCTACGGAATGAGCCTATTCCCCAGCCCCCGCACTCCCTGTGCCTTATGACACCATCCTCATTAGAAAAAGCACGGAAATAGGATAGTTTTTCTTTGTGTATATAGGTCCGCATTTTCCTAAAATAGGGGTCTTTTTTCAGGTAAAAGTTTGTGGATATTCGAAATAGGGGGTTATTTTATGCTCTGAGTTTGCAGATTCTCAAATAGGGTATAATTAGACGGCTTGTGTTGATAAGGATGATAAATATGTGATGAATGTGTGAATAGTTGGGATATCCAATTTTCAGTGAGGACAGTCTTTTATAAAGAAAAAGATAGGGGTTAAGATGTCAGCTTTTTCTAGACCCAAAAAAATCAGTGTTTTTGCCCAAATAGGGTGCCACTCCAAAATCCGTGGATAAGGGGTATATTTCAATTCCTCTAATGAGGATGGTGTCAGCTAACATAAGTAGTGCGGGGGCCGGGGGCTGTATATACCCCCGTCTAAAAAAACAGCTTGGTGTGCTGCAGAGGCAGAGCGAAGATGATTTTGTTGCGGCAGCTGACAACATAGGCAGGGGCCTGGTCGCTTGGGCCTGGAGCGGACATTCAATACGTGTCAGACTGTCAACATAAATGTACATATTTTAGAGAGCTCATTCTTACTGTGGAAACTATTAATGCCCACCAGGCAAAGTGACATAAACTTAGGTCATGCGAAGAAAAACTTTATTCAAAACTACCTTAAACCTTTGAGTGCATAGTCTCGGTTCAGGTTTTCAGGTTCGGTTGAAAAATCCTCAAAGTTAAAGAATCAGTGTCTGATGAATTGATACAACACTTTCATAGTAATTGGATATGTGTTCATCAAGCACAGACTACGTACATTTTACGTGACAAATGTATGAGTGGAATAGGACTGGGACTGTAGTGACACATGGCACGAATTTAAATCACTTCCGTGATATTTATCTCTTTTTGTGTCATCACTGTACAAAATACATTTTCCCATATCTTTTAATACTCTTGATTTTAAATGAATTCCAGTCAAAATAGAAGCTTGTTAAAAGGTTGAATCCCACATGACGATTTAGGGCTCAAATATCTCTGCGATTTTATCCCTTGTGATTTTGGGGTCTTCCTTGGCTCCTAGATCACAAAGATTGTTCAACTTATACCAAATCCAACACTGAATCAAGACCAATTAAGCAATTATCCTTGCGATATAGGGGCTCAGGAAAGCCCCAAGAGTGCAAGGGACAAAATCGCAGAGATAGTTGAGCCCTAAATCGCCATGTGGGATTCGACCTAAAACATTTTATTCTATGCTTGTCTTTTAAGGTATCATCCTGGTACATCCTGGTGCATTACAACTGCACTTCTTTCAATCCAATGCAATTTCGAGACCACAACCTTCCATTAATCAGTAAAGAATTTTAACCATCAAACTAGATAAATTGAATAGAATAGAATCCCCCATACAAATTTAGTAGTAAATAAGACATCATGATTTGCTGATAAAATCTCACATACTTAGTGGCAAACGAATTTTAGAACCATATGTAAGTAAACAATGTTTTGTTCAGCGGCATAAATTGATAAAATGTGCCAGGATTGCGGATTGTGGATTAGTCCAGTGAATTAAGCCCACGGAGTATGATAGAACACAGACAGCTTCTACGTATACGTAAACAAATGTCCATTAAAACGATCTGTGGCTTCATCGATTTGGGTTCTTTTACCAGTATTAACAAAGGTGGAATATATGTAGGACAAGCCCTAAGACCTGTAGGGTAAGCACATAAATTACTACAGTTTTCCATCACGCGCCTGCTCATCAGACCTATTAGTAGCATACATATGACAGCCAATCTACTCATGTGACATGAATTTAGCATAATTATCACGTGAGAGATGAAAGTAGCATATCTTCTGATGGGACATGAAAGTATCATTTCTTCTCACGGGATACGCAAGAAGGTAGCACAGTAAGGGCAGTTCAGAATGATAGCAATTGTAATCATTTTAAAACACCTTCCAGGCACGATGAGCTGAAATATCTACAAAGAAAATGTCATTCATTAAGGTATTGTTCATTGTGGGAGATCAGACACGTTAGTTAGAAGATGATCCAAGTGTTCATTTAGCCATCATTTATGTTAACAGATCTTCTGGTCGTAGGTCATCCAGCACAAGCATTGTGATGCCGTTGTATTCTCTCTCTTTTGCGATTTTAGGCAAGAAAATATATAATACACAGAGGTATAAATTAAGATGGACAAAGGGAAAATATCACAAAGACCACATGACACACCGCAACAGTGTCCTCATGGGCGTGGAAAGCAGGGGGGGACAGGGGGGACATGTCACCCCCCCCCCACTTTTGACCAACTCCTCAAAAGGTCAAAACTAAAAGGTCAAGCAAAGGGAGGTCAAAAATTGCAGAAAACCCCCCTGGTCCCGCCCACTCTAAAACTGCTTCCCACGCCCCTGGTCCTTGTATTCTATACACCATGCTGTAGTTATAACCCTTGCGAAATTAGGGTAGTAACTACGAACGAAACTGATTCAAAATCGCAGAGATATTTGAGCCATTTTTCGCCATGTGGGATTCGACCTTAACTTTTCGGCAGGCATTTAAGTAGTATGTTGGGATGAACCTATTCATCGCGCATTTAGATAGTACATAGTATGGTAATGAAATTGTGACAGGGATCAGCTTTGTCTATGTATTTCCTCTCCATGACAAAGAGAAGGAATATATGTCTAATATAGGTCAACAAAGAGAAACAATTAATATACAAAACCTATTCTTTGCCATATTACAAACTGTAAATGATATTCATATAGGCTTTTAGTAGTAGTAAGTAAGTAGTAGTAAGTTTTATTTTAAGAAATCACAACTTGGGGTGATTTTCATTAATACGCAATATATATATATATATATATATATATATATATATATATATATATATATATATATATATATAAATGTATACCAGGTTAATTCATAGCTTTGTTCATAAAAATGGCTATATTCAATATCCCCGCTATGAGAAGCTCATCACTATCCTAACCCCCCTACCCCCGAAGAAAATAGAAGAAAAAAGTAATCGGCAATATGTTATTAAGGTCCAATCCACGATTCCCCTCCTAAGCCGTCCATTAATAGCTCACTTCAATTAAAGAAATCCCACGGCCCCTTGAAGCACTAAGAAGCTCAGTGAGAGCCATTTTGAAGTGAGCTGCTCTACCTCAAGGTGATGATCAGTTTTATTTGGTTTGTATTTCATACATGTTCCCTCCAGTGGCAGCGGGTAGGATCTGGTTAACAGGCTTGCTTTCATACCATGTTTTCTCCAAAGTTTTGTTGTCATTCATGTTAAAGCTGACACATCTTTGGCTGTTCTTAATCAAAGTTTTCCCAGAAATAATCTTGCTTAGGGAGTGGTAATATTTTGACAACAGGGGGGAGGGTTGGGATTTTCGCATGTGCACGTTGACATTTTCCCGGCCCTCCCATGGGAGAGGTGGCCATTTTTTTTGCCCCCCCCCCTCTCTTTCTTCTATTCCCAGTTAGCGGGATCTTTAGTGGGCTGACCCCTGCTGGGGCTAGGTCCCACAAACGCAACAGATACAAAATTGCAGAAATATTTGAAGCATTTTTCACCCTGTGGGATTCGACGTTAGGGCCGAGGCATTTAGTGCCAGCTAGGGGGAGGGGGGGGGGCTTGATGGATTTTGGCAGATCAGCAGATTTCTTTTCCCGCCCACCACTATGACAAACCCCTACCACTATGACAAAAATGATCGCAGCCCCCCCCCCCACCACCACCACTAAGAACTGATTTTAAGAAATGACCCGACCAAGTCTCCTGAAAGTGATGCCGGTCTGAAGTGAGCAGACGCAGGACGAACAGACACTGGATGAGCAGGACATGACAACTATAAAATTTGAAGAGTTCTTTTTATTTACCACAGAGTTCTAATCAATGTCAACACATTTGGAGGGTGTTTCTCATTCTTTGAGACTATCTATACCCCATAGGTAGAAAATCTGTGGTTATAATAGGCTAAAAACTGCTGAGCTGCTCCAAAAATGAGCAGACACAGGACAGGCAAGTGAGCAGATGCGGGACATGGCGGCTAATTCGTCTAAAACTCTCTTTTTCTGGACATTATTGAGCTGAAACTTATTATTTGATTAGCCCAGAGGTAGAGCTTATTTCTCAGTACCATATTTGTCCTACATATTCAAAATACATTCATGGAATAACGCATTGCGATGGGTATTCGAATTGCCCATATTTAGTTTTGACCCCCCAGTGTGAAGGTTTATTGGGTTTTTGCCCCCCCCCCACCAAGGGGCTCTTTTTCAAAATGCCCCCCCCCCTATATCTAACAATCCCCCCACCTGGCAATAAATGACTCGGCCCTTAAGGTCTTTGCCAAACCTAAATCCTGCATATTGAAGCTTCATTCTGACATGGACTCTATATATTTCCACATATCACTTTAAAACATTTATATCTGCTCGTCAGTTTGGCTCAATGCAAGTCGAAACTACAATTGAAACCATCACCTAATTAATATGTAATTTGCACTAAGTATGGGCCTGGTACCTCAAGCATAAATACATCGTGCATACAACTCCATTCCACGTAATGTTTCCAGAAAATGTCCCCCAGTGCATGCATAACTACTTAACAGGACGGCGGTTGTTAATATATAGCTATCCGGTAAATGCAAATTGATATATCCGAACTATGCCGATGACGTATATGTATCGTTCATGGAAATTCTTTAAGGAGTGGTATGATGACGTAGGTTGATACATTGACGGTTGCTTTGATTAAAGAATTCAGAACGTTACTCTATAGTGATACTTAATGACGACACACAGTGAAAAATACCTGAATGGAGCGAGAGACCCATCAACATAAAACAAGTATGCATGCAAATGATTGGATGAATTACCACCGCTCCATAGGGTTAGGGTTGTCCACCTGAGCCACAGGAGGCAGCCTATTAATAGACTACTGTTTCGATCTCATATAGTTGACTCGTCTTCATCGAGATCATTCAATGTTCAATTTACATTGATGTGTAGATGGATCATGGATGATTTTGTAAGATTTGATTAAACCTTTCAAATTCAACTGTTGATGAAGGAAAGGCCTAAACACATCATATCAACATCTATTCAACGTCATTGGGCATTTGGGAAGCTGCGGAGCTAAGCTTCCCATCCATACGAAATATAGACACATGTATACAGTCCCATATTTCATCCCGAAAATGAAACCTTAATATGCTGCCCCGGGGTAAGGTATCTACTGTTCAAGCCCGACTGTGAGTTGATGATCACATAAAGTTAGATTATGGCATTACAAGCAAAATTGGGATCAAGGAGAAGCATCCTTGTTTTTAAATGGCCTGCAAATCTTCACGATGCATGTGGGCGTAATGGTACCAATATTTTAAGTATGTTTTTTTACCGATTTCTTTCTGCCGGGGTTAGAAAATGTTTCCTTTCATGTATACATGGAATTATAGCTGAATTGGGCGGTACTATGTATTTAATCCTAGCCTGTGGCGTTCTACTATTTGTACAGACCTATAAGAGGCCTATAAGAGGGAAACCGTATCTGAACCGGTTTTTTTTTACCAATAATACATTGTGCCTTTACCTGGAGGATCTTGCCAAAAGCTGACGAATATGAACCTCTATTAGAGTTCTCAGAGAGTATACTGAGGCAAACGTGCATGGCCTAACTCTTCTTTTAAAGCTTCCCAGCATAATGCATGCAAACCACCTTTTGAGTTGTAAGCAAAAGTGCATGTTTTATCTAAACGAGTGTATAAGAATTCATTTAGCAATACAAAAACGTATACGTTTTAATTTTTGGTTCTCTTTTTTTTTTGGCAAGACCCTTAAGAGCATCCACCAAGCTACTTCTTCTTATGGTAGTTACAGGAGTGGTGGATATGGAAGAAAAGTGTACCTGTTCCAGACCCTTGGGTGTGTAGATATGCCTCTCATTCCATAAAAACCAATTTCACGCCGGTCAGGATGACAGAAAGAAGAGGCCTCTAATGATGCACGTTTATATTTGATATCTTCCCGCTTCACAATTTCTTTACTTCTATGGCCGCATGCGATGTTCCCTACAATATGTAAGTCAAATGTCGATTCTACAAGTCGTACGAACTGGCCACTGGACACCTAGTAGAAAGTTTTACGGTTCCCGTAGTAAAAAGGCCGCCACGGCATGATTAAAATAGTATGAGGTAAATAGATACTGTCTCCTATAGACCTTTCATCTTCCCTACAAAGAAACATTTCTTGCTTATCCGTTTTACAGGTTAGATTTTCAAAGATATGTTAGGCTTCAGATGTCCAACCTGTAATTTATTGATATTGAGCTTGAGTGAAGCCACCGGAAATACTGAAGTGTTACAAAATTATGATGAAAGAAGCTTTACCGAAGATCACATTGGTGTGGCTAAATTGTCTGAATCTGAGAACCCAAATCATTTTAAATTCAGCTTTATTCAAGATGTAGGCTAATATTATCGGCAGGGGCCTGTCATTCCTGATGTTTAAAAATATAGTTATATACGGACTTGTAAATAGGGATTTATCACGGACAATAAATAAATGCATTACAAAAAAGTGTTCCGCCACCCATCCATATATTTTCAGCTTTATTTCTTAACATACGGACACATACGGGGGTACACATACGGACATCCGTATGTACCCTCCGTATCTTAATCTATGTGTCCATATGTTGTCTAACATACCTAAAATACCGGGAAAACCCATGGGTATCCTCGGTCACGTGGTCTGACGTCATATACATGCGGAATATCCCTTCCGGTCGCCATTTGCAAAAACTTTACCCAAGCGCGATGTCATTCTTTGAAGTAAGTTAATCGATGATTTTATTTCAATATAGGACCTTTCAGTCCAGCCTATGTATAAGGGAAGGAGCAGAGGTTAACTCTTTTTCATCCTGGGCATTCACATCTGTTTCTTTCTTACATAAAAGCCTATAGTAATGTAGGAACTAAACTTCCTCTGTCTCGCTTCTGTTTTTTTTTGGTACCGGTTCTGTAGAAGATGGGGGAACAGGGAAAGGCTGTTATTTTAATTTATCAGGCATCCTAAGCACGAGTTTTCCCGCAGGCATGTCAGTCTTCATTTTCTTGTCGGACATCAAATATTATCTCATCTCCAAGGTCGAAAATTGAAAATGCAGTCTTTTTTGGGGTATATTTCAAAAACTTATGAATTTCTGTGTTACTGTTTATTTATAATCACTGACATCGCTGTTTACTGTAAATCTCTCTTTTTTTCAGGGAGAAGAGAAAGATGGCGATTTCCTCTCCCCCGAGATGTTCGAAGGGGATGGAGGCCAACAGGCTATATCGTACATAACTTCCCTCCTTTGTAGAGCTTTGAATCAGAACAAAAAAGATATATCGGCCAAGAGGCACCTCGGTCAGGTCATTCCCAGGATAAAGACAAGGATCCTACTTATTTCCCTGCCTCTGGTAGAGGCAGCAGGGGAGCCACCCGTGGCAGGAGTAGGGGCAGGGCCAGAGGGAGGGGACGTGGGGGGAGCAGGAACAAAAACTGACTTTGACGCAATAGCAGCCTCCTTACTTAGTGCTATATCTCAAGGGGGAACAGGTCAGTTTCCCTCCTTAGGAAACATCTCTTCACAGTCTTGCCCCTTAGAGGAAGAAGAAGTCTAGAAGTGCTTATCAGAGAAATCCTCAACCTCCCAGCCTATAAGCAAAGGGAAGTCCAAGTCGCCTGGGAAAAAATCACTCCACTGGCAACCTGATGAAACTCGTGCATTAGTCCATGGCGCTAACCACCTAAAACCTGCATTGAAAGGAAAATTTAAGTCGTACGCTGATGGAGTCACCCTAAAAAAGCTCGCATGGGAAGAACTCGCTCGTAAGTTGAAATATACAATTTTTTTTTATTATCTTTTTTTGATATAATCAATTGGCCTTATCTTTTAAGCTTGAAATTCCATATATGAAATCAAATATTAATTCTTTGTTGTTCCTTTTCCTTATGTCTTTTCATCCCACATGTTACTTTCTGATAGTATTTTTCTCTTTCCTTTTCATAATTTGTTTTTGTCTGCTTTCTTTTAAGATTACGCTAATGCTAACGGAGGACAAAAAAGGGACGGAGAGGGGTGCAAAAGCAAATTAACCTATTATTCCCAAGATGCCAAGGGGAAGGTACGTTTGAAATCCCGATTTTCTTACCTTTTTTTCTTATTTCTTATCTGTGTTTGTTTTTAAGTATATTAATTAAATTTCATGTCTTGAACAAATTCCTTTTTATTTTTTCTTTCTCCCCAATTTATTATCATTTTTCTTTGAATATTGTTTTTCCTCCTTTCTTTTTTCAGCGTCAGGACATAGATACGCGGTATAAAACAGGGAGCGGCCATAAGGACGATTCTGATTACCTCACAGACCTGGAACAAGAAGCGTGTGACTACTGTGGGACAGAGGTTATTATTGGTGAGTCTCTCTGATGAAACGGTTCATCCATATGTTTAAACTTATTATACTATATCAGACTTAAGAAATTGTGAAGTAAAGATTATGCGTTTCCCACATGTACAACTATTATAATATTATCATGAATTATTTTGTTTGCTGTTATTTTCTCTTTGTTATTATTTTCTGTCAGGGATAAAAGGCATGCAGCCACCTGATCTGAAAGGGGGGACCCTTCTGAGAGAGACATCCAGTGGTTGTGTTATGACCCTTACCAGCCTTCTCGAGTCGATTATGAGAACATGAAGATGCCTTCAGATTCACTCGCTGCTGCTTTGATGGGTCAAATGCTGGACAGCATCGACGGAGGTGGGTACCATATGGATGAAACTGCTTTTAAAATAACTGCTATCAAATACTTTATTTCTCATCTTCATATGAATAAATATAGAGAAAAAGGTTATTCAGTCGACTGAAATCATATTTCCTTGATGCCCTTCATTTTTTTTTCTTTTCATTTTTCCTTTTTAGTTCCTATCCTGGAGGACGGAGAGCCAGACACTGCTTCTAATGCAGGGACAGAGGAGGCTGCAAGCACTCATGGAGGAGAAACCGAGAGCGAGGTAGATGATCAAGAAGAAGGGGAGGCTTCCAACAACTTAACTCAGCAACTCTGCAACTGGCCAGTCTTCTGCTCTTAAACCAAGGGTATCGACTGGCTATATGTTAAAAATATATAATTCCTTCAACAAAAAACTTTAGAGAAGGAGAAGAAGGGCTCAACTGGAGTCCAAGTGTCCACCCTAGTGGCAGCTGATCAGTCAAGAGAGAAAGAAAGAGAGGAGCTTCAGAAAAGATTAGAGGACATCAAGAAAAAGAATGCTAACATCAAAACAATCAGGGGAAGAAGACCTCTGCCGCAGGTCAATGTCCTGAGACGTCAACTTCAAGCTCTTTTTCCAAGGCCTCTTGTTCTACATCTAAGCAATCTAAATCAGCAGGCTCTTCCAAACATCTAAAATATTGCCAGAAATAAAAAAAAACTCCTGCTGATAAGACTTCTGGAGGGAAAAAAAAAGATAAACCTAACTCTTCAGCTCCACGTCGTACATCACCGCGTCTGCAGGCCATGGAAGTCATAGATGAAATAGCTTTCACTTCGAATGTGTCTTCTAGAAAAAAACTGTTTGATTCAGGATAAAAAAAATAACAACATGATGACGAAAACATATCTGAAATTAAAATGCCCTCTTCACCAGCTCAGTATGAAATAGAAGATGGGACATCAAGTGCAGGAGTGGACACAGGTAAGGGCAGTTCTATTAAGATGTCCTATGAAAGTTCACACTGTGTGACAGAGAAAGTAAAGAGGACTCATGAAGCACTGGCCGAATCGGCCATTAAGATTTCAGAAGATATGCGATATGCCACTCAAGAATTGGTTTTATCTAATAAGAAAATGACGTCCTCATATGACAACTACTGAAAGCATGTGGCGGAATCAGCGACTGCCATACATTCAAACACCAAGTTGGTGTTAGATAAGTTGGATGAGGCTGAGAGCAGATAGACTGGCACATGAAAGGGGGGTCCGTATGTGTGTTAATCAAAAACAAATTTTTATCTTTTCTTCATATTTCACAAATAAATGTAACTATCTGTCGTTCATTTCAACAGTGGGACGTCCTTTGGTTAAACCTCTGGTACAGCAGGAACACGAGGAGCCCTGTGAAGATGCAGAACTGGTTCCAGGATCTCCAGTTCCAGAATCTATTGTTCTGTCTCCTGGTTCAAAGGATGCTTGCCCGGACAAAGCTTTAGACAAAGGTATAAATACTTTCTTCTTTGTTTCTTCGTGCATTACAGTGTAATTAGAAAATAGTACCTGGCATTCTTCTAACCTATCACTACCAACAGGGAAGCATGTACGTGGCAGCAGGTGGACCCTTGCTTTCTTGATAACCTTTTCCAGCATGTACAACATGTGTGTGTAACATAACTAAGCCTTCAGTTTCATTCAAATCAAAGTAATTTATCTTCAGATATCACATACGTGCCATGAGAAATAACTCAACAAGAAACTTGCTTTGTAACACTAGTCTCTCCCTTTTATTGTCACAACGCCCTGGAGACAGTAGAAAATGAGAACCCTCCCTCAGAAGTAGATACTTTGGTTATGTCTGCCTTCCTTACTCATCTGAACCCTCCTCCTGGTAAGTCGAGAAGAGTCTAAATGAAGGGAAATATCTGTATGGGTTTTCATTTAAAATAAATTGCTCATTGTTATCTTTTTTGTTCATATAGTCTTACAGCCTTAAATTTTACAGTATATCATTCTGTAGAAATGAAATAATTTTTTTCCCAAGTATTTACTTTTTTACTTTGGATCTTCTTACAATTGGAACAACCCCTCCATATGAAACACTGGGAGTGGGTTGACCCTCTTCCCCCTCTGAGTCATCTATATCTTCTTGGGCGAAGTACTTGTAGACAAACGTTGACCGCAGATTGTGGAAGGCCACACGCTCTGTCGGTCTCATCTGTTCAGGTTTGGGAACAGGGTTTCTGATCCTGCAGAAGCTGTCCCTCGCCAGGTAATTGGGCAGAAGATGGACCTTAGCCACTTTAGCATAATTATGCAGAGCCACACAAGTCTCTATCATGTCTCCTGGTAGAGGTAAGCCCCACTGCTGTCGAGACACCTGCAAGAATAAAAAAGAATGTCAGTCAAGTTTCCATGACAATTGTTTAATATCCAATTATAAAATCATGAAATGTACTTTAATTAATATTGTAATAACCAGGAACTAGCGAAACGACAGAATAAAGGTTGATAACTGACGACTTCTTGTGTTTATTACTGTGCTTGCCATATTACTAACACTGGTCTTGTAACTTGCTTCACTTGTGCTGAATACTTGCTTAACTCGCTTATCTTGCTTATAATTAAGACGCCCGCCCTCTTTAGCCACACTTGCTGCCAGCCACCGGACACCGGAAACCAGCTACATGTCAGCCACCAATGAATCTCTGATTACGTCTGCCTTTAAACCACCGGATCCGCTCCTTTTATAGTCTGGAGACCCAGATGTGACATCACATGACACTGATGTCACCACCCGCGCTCCCCCTGGTGGTCTGAACATGCACTTGCCGCCCATTCCGGTGGCTGCCACCGAGCCGCCGACAATTAACTATCTTTGTTCATTACAATATATTTTCTTTCATTATAATTATATATGGTGTGATAAACGTGAAAGAAATATAATAATCTGAGGTCGAACGACTTACCTCCAACTCTTCTTTAATATCCCTATTGTCCTCTCCACAGAAGACCTTGTCTTCCTGTGCCACTTGTTGTAATCGATGTCGGATTGAGTCTTCTCATATTTAATGGGAGTCAACACATAATCAGGGTTTGCCGCGTTAACATGGAAGATAAACCCATAATAGGCTGCGATGATCTGCAAATAAAATTTAACCATGGCAAATTATCGAAAAATTTCTGTCATGCTTTCATAAGTTCGATTACTTATAGGTCAATTATTTTGGCTGAAAGTTTTAATCACATCCCTCATTGTTGTGAAGAGTATCTAAGTTCCTCTAAGGAAATGGAAGTGGAAAAACAAGTCAGAACACAACGCGAAACAAGAGTTTAAATAATGCTCACCATAGTATTGATACTATAATATCCTTTGTAGCAGTGGAACTGATTTTCGTCGTTCACCACACCTTTCAGACACAAAATAGGGACATGGGTCCCGTCTACCATACCAAAGCAATGTGGCTTCTTCGTCTTCTTATAGAAAACAGTTGCCTTGGCATTCTTGTCTTCGAAGCTGTCTGGCCAGACAACGTAATCAGTGATGTGACTCCGGAAGTACTCAGCCATGTCCTTGACTGAGCATCCCACCATGCTTTTGCTTATGCCATGGCAGTCTTTTATGGTCTGGTAAGTTGCCCCAGTGGAGAAGTGCCTTAAGGCAACGCAGAACTGCAAATTGAAAGAGAAAAATGGGTGTAGGCCACTGACTAAATAACTTAATAACATGAAACAGGTCTCCATTCATATTTAAATTATTGCTGTGTTTTTCCTTTGATTCTATGTGGCCCAAGTTTTCAAGCAAAGTACACATCCAATATTGTTAGACAAAGAGAAAGCTCAGGGGAAAAGGAGAGAGAGAAAGGGGGGAATATGCTTAAGACTAATAAACTTACTCTTTCCCCCTCAACTCTTTCACTTTCTTTGTGGAAACCCATTTTTTTATAAGGATCTGTACCACTGGCTTGGTCAGTCTGTAACGCTGTACAAACTTTCGGTCTGTGAAGAAAGATAAGGGGTCGAGCCTCTTGTAGTATTCCCTTTTGGCTCTCTGTATCCATCCAATCGCCATGTTCTTGAGCAGGTCGAAAAAAAATTTGGTGACTACCGGGTCAAGGTCATAGGTCATAACCCCACAAAGGGCTTAGAGGGAACTTACGGACACATACAGACGTTCTCGGGGGTCCGCATGTGACATAGGGTGGTCCGTATGACGTAAAAGAACATACAAAGGGGTACCCCACCATCATGTATTTGACACTCTACATCAGAGGATTTCTCAAAGTCCATAAGATGGGGAAATACAGGGTTTTCTCCATATATATATACGGACCTCCGCATGTTGAGCACGAAAGTCCGTATATATGAGGAAATATACTTAATTAAAATATATCAGATACAGATGTCCGTATATGATATACGGACATCCGCATCATAGGGAAAAACAACCCCAGAGCACCAAAATGGACCGAATGAGACGTCTTTGTTCAAGGCGACACTCACAGGAAAAATGTGCGAAATGTACCAAAACAAACGTTGTAGGGTGCTCTGGTTTCCAAAGTAGAGGGGTTTGTGCTGATTGTGGAATACATATTTAACAAATAGGCAAATGGGAGAGAAATGTCTGGTATTTCTTAAATTGATATGAGTAGTATACATAGCTACATCTACTGAAATCCGTTTGACCTACTTATGACTGGAAGTGACCTAGTTTTGAGACCGGAAGTGACCATGTATGGGCATGTGACCTACTTTCTCAAGCTCTGATTGGCTGAGAGCTATGATCACTTGATCACAACAAAAACATAAACAAAAACACACCGACCACATGGTAAAATCGTGTGGTCGGTGTGCAACACTAAGAAGCCTCGTTTATTTTATTTTAATTTATAGACAGCCAAAATAAATAGATAATCAAAGGGACCTGCTTGCACATACGTTTCTACTACGTCGTCACAATGTTGGTGGTAACACATGTGAAAATCAACTCGATTTTTTCACTTTTTATTTTCACTACGCACACACACACACACACAAACACCTTTAACCTAGGTGTTCTTTTACACAAATGAAAGAAATTTACCTAAATTTCCACTTTTTACACACACAAGATTTTCACTAGAAATGCTACAAAAATTTTTTACATATTTACCTAAATCTTACAGAAATTCCACTTTTCACACACAAGATTTGACCTTGCAACACGACCTATGTATTCTTTTCACAAAACAAAAGAAATTTCTATGGAAATGTTTAAAAATTTCTGTAAATTTACCAAAATGTTATGGAAATTTCACAAAAATACTACTTTTACACACAAGGTTTCACCTATGCAACAGAAAAGAGACAGATTTTCAAATTTTCAGGGGCAAAGTGCTTACTCCGTCTTGACACACATGTCTTTTGACATACTGATAACTTAATCCCTGTTTCTTTTGCGAATAAGTACTGACTTGATGATTTACCACTCTGAAACCTTTGCTGGTCACCATAGCATCTTTTTCGGTTTTCAACACCTTTTTGTAGTCTTCAGCTGTTAATTCATTTTGTTTTTAAATCACTCCTTTGCAGCTCATTTTCTTTTGACCCCGTCTCCACTTCCTATGTAACATTTGGAGTATAAGGCCGTCATCTCGTCTCCTTCCCACTCCACTTTGAAAAGACCTGGAGTTCTCTTGTCAAACTCCAGACGTTGTTTACAACATGGTGGAGGGAACCAAGTGTACCCCAGGGTTTAACATTCTACGTAGCTTTCCCGGTGATAAGAGTTGTCACACGAGTCTGAGGGCAACCATTTATGATACTCGTTGAAGAAATCTCTTCATCTCTCGGGTTTGACAGCTTCCTCTAGACTTTTCACGCTCAACACAAAGTAGAAACTGTCGGTGTCCATTTCATACATTTCAAAGTTTCTTGCGTCTATGAATTCCAGAAGGAAGTCATAGCAGAAGACCAGCATTTTGAATTTGGCGTACTGATACACCATGAACCCTATTTGCACAGGGAGGTTATAGGTGATGGTGGTGGGCAGGCAAGAAAGTTCCACCGTGTTTGCACTGATGTCTTTACCATAAGACCCGTTTCCGAGAAGTTTATACAGGTCTGAAATAATTTTGCAGTCGATGTTGTTGTCACCCTTTCTCCTAGCCGCGGTCACTTCTTCCACAAAGGGGAGAAACGTTTTTTCTGACGTGTATTCCACCACTAAGTACACCTTGGTCACCACTAACCCCTTCTCCATGTACCACTTTATGAGAAGGGTGCCCAAGAGGAATTTCTGAGCTTGATAACTTCCTATGAGCTGTCGTTGAGGTTGTTTCAACTTACCCGCCGCTTCTAAGAAGTGTTCGCCCACTTCTTCCCTTTTCACCAAACAGTTCTTGAAAATGGGAGGCATTTACGCAAACTTCTCCTTCAACGCCTCTGGTGTTTATATGTCGACCTGAATCAGTCCGAAAAGGGAACCGTCCATCAAACCTTTGAAAATCTCCGCTTCACTTTTTTACTACCTGAAAAAGGGGGTCTTTTTAGGACCCACTGCTCCTTTTTCACCTTGCATTCTTTGCTCTCTCTTTCATTTAGCCACTGACATTCATACTTTTCCAACACTTTGTACCCTAACGTCTTGAGGTAGGCAGTGACTTGTTCTTGGCCTTTTTCTCCATCCATGCTTGCCAGTCGGGAGATTTAAGAGTAGACTTGGTCAAATGACACAAGTGACCGTGCCAATAACACCTGTGGAATTGATAAATGGTCTTGTCTGCGGATGAGAAGCCGTCTACTCTGATGAGTTTCCTCCCAATGTTCACCTCGCCGTACTTGTATGGGTGCAGAATTTTCTTGTCCTCGATTAGCGATCAGTAGTACAACCATTCCGTGGCTGAAAAGCTGACTGCAGACAGCTTGAAAGTCGTTCTCTCTATGGTGTACCATATAGTAGCCTGAGCAAGGCGCTCCCCCCATACACTTCAGGAAGAGGCTGTTGGCATCCACGCTCAAGATGTGTCTGCACACCTTGCTTTCCGCCCCGTATTTTCTCCCCCTTATTCGAATTTGTCCACTCTTGTGGTGTCTGTGCACATTTCCGAGTGTTCCACGTATGACTGCACTCACATTGTCAGAGGGCTAAGCAAGGAGGTGATCAGGGTGATGAGTCAAATTTGCATCAACGTGATGAACAAAAACCTACTGCGAGACGAAGAGGAGGCAGTCAAACTTTTATTGCTGTACAAGAAACAACTGAAAACCATCACGAAACCTAACACACCCTTGAAACAAAAGAGGAAAGTGTTCGAGCAAGATGGGGGATTTCTAGATACCCTCCTAGGTTTAGCCATACCTTTGATTTCCTGCATAGTTTCTGCCAGCACCCGTTGCTGAAGAATGTCTTACGCTAGGATGGCTCTGGTGAGAG
Source organism: Acholoe squamosa (assembly GCA_949317995.1). NCBI lineage: Eukaryota > Metazoa > Annelida > Polychaeta > Phyllodocida > Polynoidae > Acholoe > Acholoe squamosa. The sequence continues at coordinate 59,349,972 of OX439036.1, read as the reverse complement.
CAGACTTGTTACCGCCCGATATCGATTCGCCTCCTGCTCCACCTCCCGCTCCTGCTGCTGCTGCTGTTTCCTCATTCGCTCCACCGCCTGATACGGTCCAAGATCAATACTACAACCTAACACACCCCTTAAACAAAAGAGGAAAGTGTTCGAGCAAGATGGGGGATTTCTAGATACCCTTCTAGGTTTAGCCGTACCTTTGATTTCCGGCATAGTTTCTGCCACCACGCGTTGCTGAAGAATGTTTTACTCTAGGATGGCTCTGGTGAGAGCAGACTTGTTACCGCCCGACATTGATTCGCCTCCTGCTCCTGCTGCTGCTGCTGCTACCCTTGTCGCTCCACTGCCTGATACAGTCCAAGATCGATACTACGAAAAGCAACTCTTGAAAGAATGACTTTAACCAAAGGCGGGAGTTTTAGAGGTGTTGACGCACCTTCAGAGAAAGGTGCAAGAGGCTGCGGAGATACAGCCAACTCATGGTGAAGTCCTCGATACTCATGAGAAAAGCCAAGGCCACGGGCAGAAAATTTATACCATTCGTGATGGCTATAAGAAGAACGAGACCTCGAATGACAAGTCAGGACGAAGACAAGAAGAAGCAGGACCGTCCCCCCTCCTCCTTTGGGGACTACGAATGGGACTCTGATCGCGAGGAGGAGGAGGAGAATAAGGAGGAGGAGGAGGAAAGACCTGTCCTTTCCCTCAGGGATAAAAGATATATTACGAGGTGTTCCTTTGAGTTATCCCGCTACCACTGGGAAACTGTACACGCAACTCCGCGCTCAAGGAGACGGAAAGGTGCTCAACTGGGATCGATATGGTGAAATACATGTAGGTGGGGCACCCGTCGATGGCAGCAGCATAACAGAACTTTTAACTGATGCTAGCTAAAAGAAATCTCTGGCTGGCAGGAAACCCTTGCGACGCGATCTGTTTGTCAGAACCATGAAGCGGGGGACTATAGAAATAAACAAGCTGCAGCCGGCTGCTACAACAGCTGGTGGTGTGTGTACATTGGGTAAGACTCAGTTTGTTTTAGTATACGTTTTCTACTGCGGTGACCATGCCAACCATATGGTAGGTTTGTTTTTGTTTACTTTTATTTTTTTGTGATCACGTGATCATCATGTGATGACGTCATAGCACTCAGCCAATCAGAGCTCGAGAAAGTAGGTCACATGCCCATATATGGTCACTTCAGCTTTTAAAACTAGGGCACTTCCAGTTCATAAGTAGGTCAAACGTATTTCAGTACCTGTAGCTATGCGCTGAGTTTAACCCTATATACTACTATGGAGGGACTGTTAGTGTTATTGATCAGCGGCAGATGTACAGACGGGGGGCAAAGGGGTGTGTGTCTGCTCATTTTTGCCTGAAAACTTATTTTGATCATTGTGAGCCCCAAATTTTGATTTAAGAAAAATAGAGGGTGAACCCCCTCCTTTTTGGACCAGGCAAATCCTGCAACCATCACTAAATTACAAGGTTCTCACCCCAAAACCCCCTACTTGAAATCCCACTTTGCAATTGCCGATATTGGACAGGGAAACCCTGTGATTCTGCCCATTTTATAGATTAATAAGGAAATGTCCACGACCATGGAATATTTTTGCATCATACTCCCTGAGGTGAGTCCACCCGCATTCCACGAAGCCTTTTTTATGTCATGGCCAAAGGGGTTAAATTGCTTTTATTTACTCATGGGAGAGCTCTGTTCACAACAGCAAGTCATGTGATCAGCAGGCATTGAATACGGCCACATTGTATTCCATCCCCCCATTAAATATGGCATGTCTAGTACTGTTCTATAGTGACGGGATTGTTTAGAAGGGGGGGGGGCAAGACTTGGTGAGAGCTGATTAGGTACTATATGTGACCCGAGCACCGCAAGCCCCCTGTTTGGGGCCCCTCACTGAAGGTGATCACTATTAATGAGTTAAGGTCCTCTTCCCCTATTGATGACCTAAGGTAATCATTATGATCACCCAAGGTCATCACTTTGGTGATACTTTTCTACCACCAGGGGACCCTAGTTTACTATGTGAGCTATCTTGATTGTGTATCTATAATACTCTTGATCATAAGTGTCTATAAGATGAATGATGTGAAAAATGTCACCATAAGGGAATGTTTATTGATCAAAATAGTCATTTGGTCAACATTTTTGGTCAAGACGAAAGCATGTTTGATAATTGACACCTCTTTTGTCACTCAAACCATAATCATAACCATGGGGATTAGCTAATGTTCCCTGTACAAACAACTATATGTATGCCTCACAAAGGTATCATAAGTCAGCTGTAAGTGCCTTCAGTGGATGCTTGGTTGTGGGGAGGGAAGGGGATAATTATGCAAATTTATGCAAAAATCTTAATTAATGACAATGTAATAGGGTAGATTAACCTAAAGACGGCTGTTCCTGTGCAGGTTTTCAATAAGGGAAATGTAGTAGTTAATATATTTGAGTCTAATAGGTCCTTAGGGTTCCCCAAGGTACTAAGTGAAAGATAATTATTTGGGCTTTTGGACCAATTACCTTTCTCAAATCCATGTGTAAAGTTTATCTTTTGTTTTTCATCATTTCTAAGACCATCTAAGTTAGTCTATTTTCACCATGACAGTCAGTCGTCAGTCGTTTCTGAAACCTCCCCAGCCGGGAGGGTGATGTGGGCATGGGCAGTGGGGCTCTAAACATATGGGTCATAGAAAATAAGAGAAATTTCTCAAAATCACAAAATCATTTAAAGATTAGATCAAAAATGAACAGAAAAATCGAAAATAAATCAGGAATTTGTAAACCTTAGGATATGTAGAAAAAATACAGCCAATTGAGTAAAAGAAATAACTCCTTTATGAAAAATAGAGAGATTTGTAAACCAGGGGTCAGAAGTAGGAGGCCTCAATAGGACTTTTATCTTATATCTTATCCCTGATCTTCTCAAAACTTCTCCTGACTGACCACTGACTGATGAGACGACCACCTTGCACCTTGAGCTGACCACTTGATAACTACCCTTTTGATGGAGCTATGTTCATTAAACTATCATTTGAAAAAAAAAAAGAATTAGTGTCTTCTATAGATATGCAGTAAAATGTCGTAATTAAAACTATTGCATCATAAGAAAATGTAAGTTTTTATAGTGACTCAATTAGAATGGAAATTGAAGGCAATTCTATGCCCATGGATATTGTAGTAAATCTCATCAAAATAGAAGTGGTATTTCCAACCCTGCAATATAGAGGCTTTGTTTTTAATGTACTTTGATAGACCTTTAAACTTTTACTAAACTTTATCACCGCACTCTCAGTATCAAATAGTTCCTCTATATAGTAATAACTGTAGCATTACAGTAGAGATTGAAATGTAAGCGTCACAGCATAATCCAGTGAAGATTTCTATCCCAAACTATTCTGGCCATGAATCTTGTTATGTAATCCTACACAATCAATGTTTTCTATTCAATTAAATGCACAAATAGGTGTATAAGGAGTGGTTGACTTAAGGTAAAATGGTGGTCAGCTCAAGGTGAAATTGGTATGTTCTAGGAAATAAGTCCTTTACAGAAAACCTTTAACATTTCCGCACCTTTCCTTATGCTATCATTTAACAAAGATATTTATCTATGCCTAGAGTCAAAATGTTGTATATGTGAGCACTTGTCATCTTCAAATTATCGAACCAAGGTTGGAGAATTCTGATGAAATGTATAGTAAAAACCATTCAAACATGGGAACTTTAGTGTATTACTTCATATATTCCAGGACATCATTCTATACGGTACTATAACACCTCTATTTCAATAATATGATAGTTTAAGACCAATGCACTACATTTGAAAGTGAGAAAAACAAGCTGACAGGTGGTCGACTCTAGGTATGTGGTCATCTTTAGGTTCATCTACCCTAATTCACAAACTCCTCTCTAATCAGTTCAGACAGGTACTCTGTAGTGATCACCCAGGGTTATCACATGTGATCACCTAAAAGATCACAGGGTACTGCTCCTGGGGATCATCAATAAGATGACTACAGAGTACCTTTTTAAGCCTTATGTTTTCAGTGCTCTACACTTTTCTTTTCCCTCTTTTCCCCTCTTTCTCCATTTTCCCTCTCCCTTTTTTGTGGTGGTGAGGGGGGGGGCACCCCCTGTATCCGCCACTGAATAGTGGACAGTAATCTACGCGAAGCCGCATCATATTATAAATAGGCTTTATTCTGATGTATACAAAATGATTATGAAGGTATATTACCAAACAGAATTTTCCTATTAATGCTTATATATATATATATATATATATAACCTAACGATTCTACTTTCTCTCAATAACCACCGTCTCATCCAAATGTACTCACAGATATGAGACTTCAAAGGATTTTGAAAGCACCGAGAAAGTCCTGAGGGAAGGGCTTTATTTTCTTAGTGGATTCTTTTATTTGAGTGGTATTAATTTTTTTGTCAATGCTGACTCTGCAATTTTTGTGCTTCCTATATGGGCGTTTACTCCAAATGCCGAGTCTCTGTGGTATTAAAAGATTATGCACTTGAACCAAAAAACGATATTCGCAGCAACCTTGGCCTATTCGTGTCTGCAGTATAACAAGCAAGGATAAGGTTCTATTTGTAATCGTCTGGCCGAAGACCATATTGAACTGTTGTACATAGAACGTGAGCTCTTCTTTCCCCTCTGAATGGTGAATGTTGAACCTCACTTCTGCCGGACTACGTCGCGGAGCAGGGGACAGCTGGCCAACCAGAATTTGCCTACAGGGTGTCCGAGTGCCACATCTGTTAGGCACACTTTATTAGCACAGGTCAGCAAAAGCTTCTCCTGCTGAAAGATAAGAAAGCAGGGTTATGATTACAGATACTGTGTTCAGCTAGCACAATAAAGGACAATCTGACTTTCTTAAAAGCAACGCTAATGTAGACTCTATGTACACTGTCAGACTGCGGGCACGTTTTTACAGTAGATTGATTATATTGCTGGAAAACAGTGGTAGGTGCTGCCAATACAAATCCAATGACCCAACAGTGGGTTGTACTATACCAACTACAGTGGTCTCTATAGCCCATTTAAAATTGGGGCTGACAGTGTATTTTACTAACTGTGAAAAAAAATGATTCGATTATCACATGTATTCGGAAATGTGCATCATTTGTCATTGTTAGAATCCAAATTATTTAACATTGAGCTAGGTCGTGTTTGAAATAATTCTCATGAAGCACTGCTTTTAGCCTTATGCGATAATGTTTATCATAATGGTATGGCAGCAATTCCTAACTCAAAACACATAGGGCCAAAAAAGGGTTCCGGTCACCTGACCGACCTCAGCTCAAAGGGGCCGACCTCAGAATTTTTCTCAAATTTTTCCTTTTTTCTTTGACAATTTTTTCAAAAATCGCCTATATTTTTAAAGTTTTTATTTCAAAATCGTAACTCGAACTATATACACATATTTTCCTATCAGTTCCTCATATTCCCCACACGAAATGATCCTTTCTTATAATATCCAGTGATAAACCAGCAAATTATGATATAGTTGACTGTATGAAGTCGTAGGTAATTAAAAAAAAAAATAATCCTACCTACCGACCTCATCATCTTTTGGCATGTTACCGTAAAAAATCGCCTTTTTTTTCTTTTTTTTTAGGCCTAAGCAATGTTTACATGAAAACACATAAGCAATGCTTACCTCAAAACACATACTGCAGACAAACAAACAGCTATCCACGGGGTCCATGTGTTTCAACGGTAGGACGGGTTTGGGGTAAGCGACAGATGAGCAAATGATGGCCAACAGGATGGCCACCAGCACGAGGTAACGTTGTTGTGTCATGTCTGTGGAAGAGGCAAAGAAAGAAACATAATTTACAAACGATGCTGATGTGAGTCATGAAGGGTAGATTCACCGTGAGTCGGACACCTACCGTGAGTCGGTGTAAAATAAGAGTACTAGTTCCACCGGAACAGAAGATTCTCCTGAGGAGTTTGAAATGTCTGCTTCCAACAGTTCACAATATGTAAAACGAACCATTAGGCCAACTGTAGAGATCAAAATCCAGACAAACCCAGATTAATACAATATTGCCTCAGTCGGACCATAATTCACTTAAGCCAGTTGAGCTTGGTAATCTTTATCTGTGCACAAGACTAAAGCAAAGACTGTGAGAAATTACAGAATTGAAACTACCCTAGTTAATGAAAGGGACAACCTTGAATCAAACATACGAGTCTAAAAGAGCGAAGGAGAGAAGATTAATTATGTCTATTCAGCCGAAGGTCTCAGCAGTCCCTAGATGTGTATTTTTGTAGTTAGAAATATATTATATACATACTCTCCGAAAGTCTCTAAGAGAGAGTGGTTAATCATTCAACAACAAGGAAATATAAGTGGAGGTCTATTTTTTAGGCCCTGCTTAGCTATTGATGGAATACTCCTTCCAGCAATGGGTCTGTAATGAAGAACACCTCTCCTTACTCAAATTAACCATCTGTTGCAAAAGATATTTGGCTAAAGGATAGGTATATAGCTGGCTCTCTCCAGGGTCTCCCAAGCAGTAAAAATGGCAGTGTTGAGAACAATAGGCCCTTTCTACATTTTGATCAGATGTTGTAATGGCCGTGGTTGACATAATTAAAATGACATCAGAAAAAAAACCAGATTGAACAATATTGTTATCAGATATCAACAAGTTTTCAACGTTAATTAAATCTTCTGGTGGGTCCACTCTCTGATAATTGACTGATATAAGGGGAAAATATTGTTGGAAAATATTAAGCCATCCTTGAACATTCATAGTACTAGGAGAATTTCTTTATCGTAATGGCAGGCTAAGACTCCATCTGATAATTTGCATGTCATTTCTGGAGCTTAATTCAAAACATTCTACCATCAGTCCCCCGGCGATGACAGGAATTTCCAGCCCTATAGATTTATTTATAGATGATAGGATATGAATTGCATGTATTCACACAGGCAGCGCTATTGATTTTACTGGTGGTAGACTGAGCCCTGCATACACTCTCACAAACAGGACACACTGTACACAGTGGTAAGAGGCAAAAAATAAATCAATAGCAGTGGAAAGACTCGTTTTCACAAAAGGGCATAAACGATTATTCCCCTTAATCCTGTGAGCTATTTATTGTTTGCACTCCCTAAGGGAGGGAGAATAGATCACTTGATAGGGCTTGCAAGTGGTAATACTACAAACAGCTAGTATTGTGGTAACCCACTATCGATTTCTGTTCCTGCCACCAGCACTGTGGAAAATCAATAGTGAATAATCAACAGGACTTGCTATGCCTGAATGGGCTACCACCAGTAAAATAGATAGGGTAGAATGACTAGGTCTCATAGAATCAACAGGATTTGCAAACATAACCATCGTTGGGAGACTGATGGTAGAAAGTTTGAATTAATCTCCTGGTACATGTCAGATCGAAAAAGAAAGGAAATCCTATCATCCCACCCACATTTCAGACCATCTTTCTTTTTGGCTTATCCTTTTACAAGGGACCATCACTCTCACTATTGGCCAATAATTCAAAATAAATTGGACAAGAAGCTAAACATTTGATTTTCAAATTAGATTGACATAGTAATGGAATAGGGAAAATGGGGGCCAGAGCCTAAAATCATATACAAAATTCTACAAAAATTACTTTTCGATACAAATTCTATGTAGGTATGTATAGGTGTTATTACTAGGCTGCATTGTCACATACAATCAATCCATTTTTGTGTCGTTCTACAGTGAGCCGTTATCTGCAATCTCAGCGATTTCTTTGAGATGGCTTGTAATAGGTTGTGACAATGGTAACACTTTCTTAATACAACTTGCTTTGAATTTTAAAATTGGCTCGGTGGTTATAGTTTGTTTAAAAGACTAAAGACTGCCAGATGGAACTTCCTACGATCCGAAGGCGCCGAACACGCTGTTCTAGTTGCATAATAAGACACAGGGTTTGGGCTAAATGAAACAATCCATCAGTTTTTTTTTACACTGGGTTCCCCATCTCGGCTTGCCAATTATTTTCAAGGTGGTTGCAGATAGATGAAAGAAAAACTGTATCAAAAAGGATGAGGAGCATGCACACTACCAGTCACTATCTTTTTGTTAACACCGAATCAGGACACCGCTGCTATGCTGGTGTCGCCATTCCAAATTCTGTTGACTTATGAAATGAAATAACGCCCAGAACATTAGATGTCTGCTTCAATGTAAATTCGAATTTTGTGTTATCATGAACAAGGAATAGATATGTAGATCCAAATATCCCTCCCCTTTTACTGTGAATCATGGGGAGAGCAAAGCGGGATTGTTCCTAGATGTGAAATCTGTTTAACGTAACCCAGCTTATGTTTGCGTGGTATGCTAATTTGAAAATGTTTACCCCATCTATACACTACAATCCTAAGGCAAATTGTAGCATGTGGTAACTTACATATGACCATGCATATTTCTTACATATAATGTTGCATATGAAAGTTTGGGAGTATAAAGGAATGGCTATGTGTAAAAAGGAAAATGCTCATTAAAAATCAAGAAACTATTGTATTTATGTTCCACTTTACATAATCCTTTGGAAAATGTATAATGAAGTATCTTATTTGAGTCAATCCCGACCACTGTATTCGACTTGAGATGGAATAGTATCACGTCCTGTCCGTCTCAAGATAAAATTCTCACTTTTGAGTTCTAGCTCTTTCAGCAACAATTAACCTTCCTTACATCAGTACAATGGTGACTTCTCAATGAGGTATTGTAATTCTGCTCTCGGATGGTACCATTTGAGTACAGAATATGATATGAAGGCATAGGGTCTATGACCATGAGGGAGTACATGAAGACACACATAAATACAGGGATATGAAACAAGGATTGGTGCACTTGGCGGATTCTAGTTTTGATAAATGACAGAGTATGGCTTATAATTATCTCCAGTGCAATTGATACTGACAAGTTACTAGATTACAGAGCCCATCAAATCTCATTAGCAACTTCAATACCAGAATAGAGGGTCACTGCTAATAATTGACCAAAGTCATTCCTCTGAGTTCTATGAACACGGTTAACTAGTCTTCTGCATTATGGTTCTTATATACACTGCAAAAATGGTGTTTAGATTTTAAACATGTTAGGTCTAAACACGCTTAAAACCTAAACATATAGGTTAGTTAGGTGTCTCATTGACTACACATTTAGGAAATGAACACTTTTATTCTAACTACATAAACATTTTTGCTAAACATATTTAGATGTTTAGAGTTTAAACAGTTGAATAATAGGTGTTTAGATTTAAACATCATTATGTTTAGATACTTGGATGTTGAATCCACACCAGGTAGCAGCACTACCTTTGAATGGACTATCCTTACACAATTATAATCAATTTTTGTGACAAATGTACCCAAACCCCATGTTTATTATAGTTTCTATTCATTGAATGTCATGAGAATAGAAAGGGCAATAGAAAGTTGACTAGATTCACCTTACACCACCATCATTAGCATGAAATAACCAATAAGCTCAATGACTGACACCTATTTCATGTTATTCTGGAATAGACAAAGCAATTTCCTTCCTGCCAAGCTGGTATACTTTCTCAAAGTCTCTCATTCTGATGCAGTGTGTAGATACATGCACACGTAAATAGGTGTGGCTGACATATTTGGAGACTTTGACATGTAAATACCCCCCAGTAAATGAGAGACAAACAAAAGACATTTTTTTTTTAATATATACATGTCTGCACACACCAACTCTCTGTCAAAGCATTTAGACATCTAAACACAAAACTTCATAAACATCTAAACACAAAAATTCATAGATATCTAAACACAAAGTTTAAACCTAAACACCTAGATTTCTAAACACTTGAGCTAAGCACATTGTTTGGCTAAACATATGTAGGAAATTAATGTGATTACAAAAACGTTGCAAGAATATGTTTAGAATTGTGTTTAGGATCTAAACACCATTTTTGCAGTGTATGTGTGCCTACAAATAGTGAAGCGTATTTCTCACCATGGCTTGACTCATAAGAGGCAATGCGAATTAGGATCATAAATGGAAGGAGAAGGAGGAAGGGTTTATAAATATCTGTCCTTTTACATTTGACTTTATAGCCCCAGTCGCCAAGTATAGGTGAACAGTTTACCTGTTTGTTTCAAGTAATAATTGATTATTTCACAGCCCCTCCACATACAGCAGTGACTTAAATATCACCTTAAAGCTAAGATAAAGGGCTGTCTGACTTTACATGTGATGTCACCATCCTGTGAGAATCATGTGACTGGTTGCCATGGAAGTCATGCCTGGATTTTGCCCAAATTTTCAATTTTTCCCTATCTTTCATCACTCTAAGTCCCAGTGCAGAGAAACTATTATGACCATTTGCAAGGCAACGGACAGAAGTTGGAAAACTAAATTGTGTTTCTTTTAAGCCAAATTTGATAGCTTTAGCATCTCTATTTTTGAAGATATGGCCCCCTAAAATGCCTGCCGAAATGTGTGAAATTGGCAGTTTTCCACAGGGAACCTGCACTGAAAACCTGGAAGATCTGAAACTAGTCAGTGGTCATGACCTTAGGTCCTCAGGTTGACAATACCTAAAACAATGACTCTAGGTGGTCAAAATGACGACTTTAGGTGGTCATCCTGATGACCCAAGTCATCTGTATGATGATACTGACAGTAAGACCTAAAGTCATCACCACTGACAAGTTTTTGCCCTTCCAGGTTTTCAGTGTGAGACCTCATGTTTTGCGAGATTTGTGGAGAAGGTGAGTGAGCTGTAGGTGAGCAGGATGGATTCTGGAAGTATCGTAAAAGAGCCCCTATGTAAAACCATTGATTTTGCAGATGTGTGGTTGGGAGGTGAGTGGGAAAGGGTCCAGGAGGGCTAGACTGCACCCTGGGGTGGGCCCTGAGTGTGCTTGGAACGTTGCATTGAATGTGCCTACACGGAAGTGATTCAGTTCCTTGGCAGCATAGATCAACCACTAGGCCTAGCTGATAACAAAATTTACCAGCATATTTCCCCCACTACCGACTCTCTCTTAGTAGCAAGAGAATTCAAAAGGAAGGATCATTAAGCCATCATAAAATCATGACAGTTGACTCTATTTCTAAACCTGCTCAGAATTTCCTTATGAAACTTCGGTATTCTGAAAGTACACCTCTTTTGCTTTGTTTTGATGTCTCAGTTGTGGATTTTGATTGAAAATTCCATGTTACAGAATTATTCTTGTAAAAAATCTTTAATGTTTGGTAGCGTTTTTCTGATGTTCATGGCCCTATAAGTCAATCTGAAATGCACCTGACAGCTTAGAAACTTAGTTGAGGTGCATGAAATTGACCTTCACACATGCAAATAGGAAGAGAAACTGCAGTTTGGCCACCGCAACAATATAACAAGTGTTTAGAGACCCCGGAACGTAGGAGAAATTGGCCTATTAGGATCAAAATAACCACTATTTTTAGTGGTTTCAAGGGCAGAATTCACCATAAAATGAAGATTTTCGCCCAAATATCCATTGCACATGCTTTGAAATGAGGTTCAGGCATGCTATGGTATGGGCAGAATCAGAAAAAGTGGGATTGAGACACCCATCCTAGTTATTTCCTTGACTGAACACACATGTTGTTGTTTACCTATACTTGGTGACTGGACCTATAGAACATCGAATTAATGATTGAAAAATGGTCATTTTCTAAATGAGACCTCTAGAAGACATGTAGAGTGAGTTTAATATTTGGGTAGACACATTTATACAAATTCTAAAAATCTATCACGTTTACGACCAATTTTGGTCACAACCAACTTTTTAACCCTAAAATGATACGTTTGGCTAGAAAACGTTTTGAAAAACGTTTTTCTTATGTTAACCCTTACGCGCCTAGAATAGCAAAAGTGCGCTCTTAACCATCTATGTATGTTCAACAGACCACCATAGGTTTAATAATAATCATATTAAGATGGTTTTAACACCAGCAGACTCAGAATGCCAAGAGCTTTCCAACGATACCATGTTATGGTGCAATGAGTATGTAATTATTAGTAGGCACTAATGCAGAAAATGATGAATTAAATATAGCTTAAAATGCATGAAAAGTGCGCCCTCTGGCCATGAGAAAAACAGGGAAAAATACAGAAAAATCACTAAATTCCTAAGAATATTGATAAAAATACTAAAAATATTGATGAAACATTTTTCATATAATTTTCTCCAAGGAGTCCAACTACAATATATATTTCTTTCAATTTTCATCAGAATTACATCCGTTTTATGGATTGGAAATAGCCTATTCCCACCAGAATAAAATGAAAATAAAAAGAAAGGATGATTATCTGGGCACTTCTATTGAATCAGCCCTTTTCAACTTATTGTGCCATAATCATTTCCTACTTATTCATGTAATATTCTACCATATGCTTCATAAAACATTTTCTGAAAGCTATTGTATTTTCCTTTTTGTTGCCATTTAAATCAGTAGTTTATTCTGAACATGTTAAAGTTTATAGCCTATACAATGTCAAGTTTGTCGAATAAATCAGTTTCTCAAAATAATTCTGGGCACCAAAGGGTTAACCAAAAAAGTTTTGTATGAAAAAAAAAACAGTTTTGAACATGATTTTTAACATTCGTTTTTAAACATTTTTGAAACATTATTTTTATGCTAAAATTACGTTTTTTAACCCAAAATAAAAACATTTTATATAATGTTAAAAACCGTTTTCGAATAAATGTTTTGACTTTTTTTACATTTAAAACAAACGTTTGGCAAACTTAGGAACCAGAAAACGTTTTTTTTTTCTAATGCTAAATAACGTTTTTATGCCAAGTGGGCAGTAGGACTCAGATACTAAAGCATACGAAAAGAAAGTGCATGTGTCAGGGGTGTCAGGGTTACTGACACCTTTTAGCCCAGGTTGACGCCCTTCCTCTAAATCTGGAAGGGCGTCTTCACAGATACCAGTACCTCTTTAGTTACTGGTGTGAATCTTTGATCTATCACAATTTGCTGCTCCCATAATACCGCGGCTCCTGTGCAAGACCCACCTCCATGGCGGAAGCATGGTGTCCACGCTGGAGCCCTGGCTGTGCCCTGACCCGCACGCAACTATGGTCAAAGGTTGGCTATTTGACCATCATGTGGTGCAGCAATAGGATGGCACTAAATGTCACCTTAATGATACCTGCTATGCGCTGGAGGTGGTTGCACCTGGAGGACAAGGCAATAACCCTAGAAGGGCACATGTTTGCTCTCGAGAGTGTCAGAGAGTCGTTGTATTGCCTGGTGTTGGGCCACATTCCCCTCGGCCGTATGGGAGACATACCTAATAGGCCTACTCTATCTGAATAGGGACACACCGATGCTTACATTTTTAAATTTAGGCTTTAAGCCACCAAGCACAAAATGTAGGCCCCCTATGGGGCTATGCATGGAGTTATCTTGGAAAGAGCAAACCACTGTGACCAGTGGTGACCTCACAGATGAGCATGCAACTAGGTTGCCATATTTGTCGCACAACCGGCCGATCCTTGAAAGATCATATCAGAAAGTGACAGTAGGTCAAAACTGATTTCAGATAGCTCCATTGATAATAATATCACAACATACCGTTTCATTCAATATAAAATATTCCCACATTGTATCACATTAAGAAAAGAGAAATCCTCAGCTAACGTTTTTCGTTATACTCACCCTGATGGAAAACAAGCCTTTTCCTCTTTTCTCCAATATTGCTGGTCGAAAGAGATTTGTTAAAATAGGAAGCTTAGTATGTACATCTCAAATACTGGTTTAGGTTCCATTCTCGCATATATGATTATCAATCACTGATACTTTCTAGATGTCTGTTCATTGGGACAAATACTTGTCTATATATATGCCTATACGTGTAGTGAAAAGCTTTTAGGACAAAGGAGTGTTTCCACCGTTCGTAGAATTTCAGAGACTCTACTTGCTTGTTTAGCGGGGTATTTTAGAGTCTGTCTAGTTTTTCGCCTTTGCCTGATGTTCCTGTCTCTCTTTATCTTCGCCGTCACTCACAGCTTTTCAAGGCTTTGTTTTTTTTTCTTCCACACTATAGGCATGCCATCTATAATTATAATGAAGCTCATACTGTTTGAAATGCACTGAGGATTATCACACTCGGCTTCGCTTCGTGTGATAACCCTTAGTGCTGACCAATTCTCGTGCACCTTTGTCTATTTAGAGGCTTATGGATCTAAGGGCATCAACTTGCCAGGAGGAAAATTGTTATAATTCACAAAACACCTACCTCGCTGCAATACTGGCACTGAAGGCTTCAATTTGATAACAAATATGTCTATATGGGTGTCGACAAATGTCAAGGGGTTCAGCCCAAAACATTCTTTTTTCAAATATCACATCACTATATATCGATATATGGTTGATGTCGATACGACATTCACTATTTCAATAATGACGATACTTCGATACTGTGGATATCGATGGCACCCCTACACTGACCCCATACAAGCAATTCCTTTAAGCTACAGTCCACAGAGACCCCATGAGCTCTATTTGACCGATTTACATCGCAGAAAATGTCCATGTGAGCTTGAAGCGTTGAAATACCCTTTGCATTTAGGAGGTTGACTATCAGATTTACCATGGCACAGGTATGCTTTGTGTGCTTCATAGAGTATTGTTCACTCACTATGCACATTTAAGTGCGTAAAAGCTATTGTTAGGACGCAAAACATATCTACACCCACCATACATTAGCAGTTAGTGGATGGTGTTGCCATTCTCCTGTCCATCATCAGGGCTATCATTTCTGTTTAAACTCTACCTGATCCACGGACTTTCAACATTTATAGACTTAAACAGATATATAATATTATTGTAAGAATGCTTTCGTCACTCTATATCTTGCAGAGCATAATTACGTATAGTGCCGGTCCAGTAAGATGATTGCACTTGAAAACGTTTCCCTATCGCAAGAAAATGACAATCATTCAAGTATCTGAATGGGACCCAAACAGAAAGGATATAACATTTCGAGAAGAGTGCCACTATAAGACACATATTAATGTTCAGAATCATTTGAGAACTTCTTTGTGTATTGTGCTGTCATCATTCAATTTGGAAGTGAAATTCCCTTCTCTATATCCTATCCTGAACATCAAGAATACCAGTGAGAACATTGCCACAAATAAACGCACACCGCCTCAAATCTCCTCTCCTGGTAGCGATAGTTCATACATGCTAGCTGAAAATAAAACAACAAACAACAATCAAAGTAGCAATGAAAACAAACTTACCGATAATATTGTGTGTCTATGAGCAGTTATCTTGAGCTCACCTCACGCTGAAAAAGGACCGAAACGCTGGAGGGCAGGAGCTATATAGATGCAGCACGGGGAGCAGCTCACGGACACGACTTGTGGGGCCAAGAGCAGGTGGGCGAGCAGTAAGGCAATAAGGCGCTCCGCCTCCTTAGTGGTGCAAGCTGGTCTGCACGGCGGCCTATGGCAGTGTGCCGGCCCACTAATTCCACACGCCAATCACAGTGCCAACACGTTTCTCGCCTTAAGACACAGGCGGAAGTGATCGATTATCATATGTGCGTCATCAATTGGATATGCAAATGCACCCCCTACAGAACAAGAGGCTAGTACATGAAAGATACATTCTGTAAGATACACGTCATGTTATGTCTTATGATTTCAGTATTCATAGTTATGCTTCTTATTGGGGTCTCCTATCTTCTTTCTAATAGTAAGAATAAGCAGTAGCGTTATTAATGGGAGCTAAGAAACACCACCATCTGAATTGATAACGACCAATCTCGCGAGAGTTTATGTGGCATCTCAATATCGTTACTATGAGATAGCATTCTTCAGAACCTAATCTGATTAGAGACAGATGGATAGGCCCTACTGCTCCACCAGTATCTTCCATGGATATAATTTTGGCTTACTGTTCACATTTATCTTGAAAACATCTGCAGTGATTTTGTCAGTATAAAGATGAGGGGAAATGCATTTAGCTAAGCTTCTCATGCAATATATAGGTAGGGCTATATCATGGAGTGAAATGCTGGGTCCTGTTCTTATGAGAGAGAGAGAGAGAGAGAGAGAGAGAGAGAGAGAGAGAGAGAGAGAGAGAGAGAGAGAGAGAATCACGAGAGAAATTCAAGAAAATATTTTTAGTCAAAAACATAGACGTGTCACGTGTACCTGTACCGTTTATCTAATAAACGCGTCACGTGCACGTGTACCGTTTATCTAAGATTAAAATAGCATTCTATAAAAGTATTTATGGACCTTACATATCAAAGCTGAACTATATTCTATAACTTAAAAGAAAGAATGAACAATCACGAGCTCTTAAATAAAGAGGTCCCATGCTACCGTTTTTTATACAAAATTGCAAGCATAGCTATTTGTATAAAAAATACTTGCACATTTTCTCTCTAGATATTAGCTCGTTTTTCACATGATATATATACTGTCTTCCCTCTCTCACACATTCTCCCTCCTGAGGCCACCAATTGCCACCAGCTGCGGCCCCTTCATAAAACACGGCTTGTCATTGGCTGAAATGCCAATGACGCATATGACAGGTTTTTTTAGCCCCACATCCCATTGATACATATATGGCGCTCTCATCGCTTCTCGGAGATGCCAGTGCTGGTCCTACCATAATGCCAATGCTCTGTTATTAAAAAGAGAACCATCATCGATCGGCCTATTCTATATAGATCTGCCAAATACAATCATAACCAATGGCATGATGGGCAACTAACCTCTCCCCCTCCGGGTCAGGTGAACGTGGCGGATAATTTCCGAGCGAGTACAAAGTGGATTTTTGGGGACTTTTAGTATATGTTTTAGGACCCTTCTAGGCATCTTTCCTGAGAAAACCAGCTTGTTCCGATTTGTTTAACCTTAAAGTCTATAATTCCTGGACTAAATACAATTACGGTAACATCTACCAAACTTCCGTCAGGCACTTTCGATAATTATAGATCAACCAGTTCTCCGTGTTCTGTGCCTCCTGAGAATAAATATTCCAGGCGCAAAGAGGGGGCATGATGAATGTCCATGTTTCTCATGATATATCTCTTTGTGTCATTTACGTAAAGGTGCACGAAGATGCGTATTTTACAATGGCATCTCTGTGGAGGTATATTAATACCGTAATACCTTGTGTTTTTGTTGTTTTTTTTTCAGGAGGATAGTGTGCCTCATCAGTAAAAGTTGGGGGTGCGCCTGATAGAGACGAGGATATAATACGATAGACCAGTGCTAAAATGTCAAAAATCTAGCCCCAAATACGCATTACATATAGCTTTATCTCAAGTTGGGGATACGTCTTATACGCGTGGTGGCCTAATAATCGAAGTATTTCGGTACATGCATTATGTGTGTGGGTTCCAGTGGGCCCTTCTATAACTCTCCGCTCAAACACCTCACATAGCATCCGTACCTTGTTTGTTATATGCGACATGCACCTGGTACAATAATTTACACAGGAAACAAACTAATAAATTGCTATATGTTTTCCTGTACGTCGAATCCCACATGGCGGAAATGGCTCAAATATCTCTGCGATTTTGAATCTCTTGCGAAATTCACAAGGATATAAATACAGTAGGGTCAATAGGTCGAATCCCACATGGTGAAAAATGGTTAAAAATTTTCGCCATGTGGGATTCGACCTTATGTATTTTGACATGGGGAATTCAAAAATAACATCCATTTTTTGCTGGTGGCTCTCAATTTTGAGATACCCATAATACCTAGAATCGCCCATTTCCATCCGTGGTAGCCAAATCCATATTAGTGCAAACTGTACAAACACCAGATTTCACATCAAATTTGGTTTATTTATTTTTGATTACCATTTACGAATCCATATCTAATGAATGATTGATCCTTTGACTCAGTAATATGCAGTAAAAGTAGTAAATATGCGCAAAAAGTTAGCTAGATGACACTTTTTCAGGACTGCTGTACACAATGTTTGGGCTCATCCCATATCAGACCCCATTAGTAGCCTGCTAGAAGAAAAGGTAACGTTAGAATCTCCCGTTAGAATCTCTCCCCATGTATGTCACTAAAGGTAGAAGCCTACTTGACAAAAAATGGCTCAAATATCTCTGCGATTTTGAATCTCTTGCGATTTTTTGGACCTTCCCCAAATTCGCAAGGATATAACTACAGTAGGGTGTATAGAACACAAGCACTTTTTCTGCGATTTTAGGCCAAGAGATACATACTCCACAGAGATATAAACATCAACCATGGCAAAATAACCCAAGGAATAAACGCAACAGTGCCCTGGCGGTGAGAGATAGTCATTTTGAGAAAGGCTTTGTGATATCTTGTTAATCAAAGGAGTTTTATTTTGAATATGTGACTGCCACCATTACATAGTACAGTCATCCTGAAATGTCAGTAGTGGAGATAGGGGAAGGTAATGGCAGCAATCTCTCCTCTTCTATTCCATTGGGGATAACAGCGTGATCGTCAATACAGGTACATCAGCGACAACATGTAGCGTATCTATTTACTTAGATAGTAGATAGCTCAACATATGGTGAAAATTGTTCCCGCCAGAGACATCTCTTATTGCTTTCTTGTGGCTGTGTATACAATGGGATCGGCGAGTTAATTATGGCTATCAAATGACAGTCAATGAAGCTAATTTCCCTTATACCCACATGAGCCGTCGACATATACGTCATCGTCATATAGAAAATTGACATTGGGACTGGATGTGATACTGTTCATGAACGTACATCATCAAACGCCACCCTTTTATTTGGCTTTGTATAGATGCTACATGTGTAGGGCATTGTCATTACTGCTGTTCTAGGGTGCATTAATGCCTAATAAGGAAATGAATAGGTCTGTATAAATCTTAACAGCTTCTATATTCGCATTAGTGTTAATTAGTATTATTGAGTAATGCCCTCCTGGGATTGGAGAGTGTAGCGATATAGCAGAGGTATGTATGCAATTATATTGGTTTCTTTTAAACGGCAACTGAGAGGTGCTATAGCGCCAATGTCAGTGCCTTAAGTTAATCATGTCAACGCCTATACACAGACATTAACCCAGGAAACACAGTAGTATCAACTAGGGCAAGCTGCAATACATATATTTAGCGTTTAATGTATGTTATGGGTACGCACGAGTGGGTTTATGGGTTAATAATCCACGAGCCCGAAGGGCGAGTGGATTATTAACCCATAAACCCACGAGTGCGTACCCATAACATGCATTAAAGCGTTTATCGAACATATTTCTCCATTTTGTATCAATTTCTTACCTTATAACCCAAGATTTAATCCAGGAGAAGACATTTTGTAAGTACATGCGATCCGCTCGCTTTGCCAACCCGCCGTGGCCATGTTGTGACTCTGTCCGACATAGCTTCACCTTTACACTCATTTTTCGGGTATAATCCAAGGATGTCAAGCCCTGTTATTCTAGCAGCGCCAAATATACGATCTCTAGTTGGTGTTCGCATACATTTTGTCTCCATTTTCTTCGAAATAAATAAGAATCCATTGATTTTCCATAACGATCCAACGCACTCGGCCCGGTACACGGCCATTGCTTCTTGTTGACAGAGCGGGGAGGTGCCCGGATGTAAAAACTAGGTCAGCCACGCGTCGAGCAAGGAATGGCCGGACGGGGCGGGTCCCGACTCGTATCGATGTGGAAAATCAATGGATTCTTATTTATTTCGAAGAAAATGGAGGAATTTGGCATGGCATCTTCATCTAGGATATCTAAGGATGGTTCTCTGTTAATAACTCCACCAGGCTCCATGGATTCTAGGCTAACGAGGTGTGTAAACATCAGGTATGTCGGACAACTTTTTCAAATTCTTGATGTAGATTCATTTCTACCACCGGTCGGCTTGGTATAGTGGACAGCGAGCTCGCCTCCTGCCCCAGCGGCCGGGGATCGATTCCCCGTTGAACCTAAACGGTTTTAACTGGAAAACTATGGAGGAGTTGACTTTGTATATTCCTCAATTTATTAACATGTCCAGATTGAAACCAGCAGCCTCTTGAAGCCGAAGAAAAGGTCTGAGAGTGCGTTATGGCTGGATAACGCACGGGGGTTATGAGCAAAAAAGCACTCCTGAGGCTCAGATAGTTAGATAATATATATATATATATATATATATATATATATATATATATATATATATATAATGTCACTCACACACACACACACTCACACACACACTCACACACACACACACACACACACACACACACACACATATATATATATATATATATATATATATATATATATATATATATCGGTACTTAAATGGCATTTACGGATTAGTCGTTCTTAAACAAGTATAATTGGTAGGCAACGATTCTTTATGGGTTAATGAGTAATGTGTGTTCATGTATGTATGCCAATGACATGCGAATAGATCACCGGTGAGGTTCACCTGAACATCGCTTCCCACTTAAGCCAATCCTCTGGCTCCAACAGAAGGGTTGGTTTTGTCTTCTTAATATAGGCGTCACTGTCCATGAGCGTGGGGTACGATGGAAGCTACTGGTATGCAGCAATACCTAATTATGAGTTTACTGCTGTGGACTGCAGTGGGCGGACAAATAACACGGCAAGCAAATAGATGGTTGAGAATGTTGGTTATTAGGCTGCTGTTTGTTTGATGGGACTCACCAGGGGTTATTTCAATAAATTATAGCTGATGACCACAGATTCCGCTTACGATTTGGCAGTCTAAGTATAGTCCCATGCTGTTCCATGACATTCCTTCCTAGGCTTTGTCCCTCTTTCATCATCACTTCTTCATGATAACGTTGACCAAAAAGAAGGATAGATAGATAGTACAAGACATGCAAGTTCAACATACCATATTGTGCTCAGAAAAGTGCTCAAGAACAGAAAAATAGCTTTATAAAGTCAGATTAGATGTGATTAATAGCTATTGGGCTTCCTCAACAGTGATGACATTTTTATATGTATGTTACCTAGTTCACTGAAACCGGGTCCCATCCAAATGGCCTTAGTGACACATAGCTTCATGACAAATAGCCAGATGTCATTCAGCCGAAATGCCGAATGGCCTTAAAGTCATATAGCCTTAGGTCAATTGGCCGAAATGGACACATAGCCCCCCGTGAAATGGCCGAAATCTAGTTGAACATTATGCATAGAAACCCTTAGGATATGGTATTAACATGCTCACTTGGGTGTACTTGCCGTAAGTGACAATACGCTATCATACAATGATCATACATTATCATCAAACATGATTGTACTTGATCATACATTATCATACGTGATCATCATACGTTATCATGCGTGATCACATATGTTATCATATGTGATCATTCCAGTTTTTGTTTCACCATTCACATAGGGAAAGCTCACCATTTGTGATCATATGTTATCATACATGATTATACCTGATCACATACATGATCATACATCATCATACCTTGCCCTTCCAGTTTTTATTTCACCTCCCACATAGGCAAACTTCACCATATGTGATCATACATTGTCATATGTGATCACAAACATGATCATATGTGATCATATGTTATCACATACGTTATTACATGTGATCACATACATGATCATACATTATCATATGTGATCATACATTATCATACATAATCATACATTATTATACTGAGCACATATGTGATCACATACTTGATCATACATTATCATACATAATCACATTTGTGATCATACATGATCATACGTTATAATATGTGATCATATGTTATCATATGTGATCATACATGATCACATACCTGTAACATATATATGATCAGGTATATGATCACTTATGATAACATATGATAGTGTATGATAATGTATGAGCATGTATGATCATGATAATGTATGACGATGTATGATCACATAATTTGAGATTTGCCTATGTGGGTGGTGAAATAAAAACTTGAAAGGTAAGGTAAGATCATGTATGATCACGTTTGATCAGGTATGGTGAGGTTTGTAGGTGGTGAAATAAAAACTGGAAGGGGAAGGTGTGATCATGTATGATAACATATGTTCAGGTATATGATCATGTATGATAACATATGATAGCAAATGATCACCTATGATAACATGTGATCACATATGATAATGGATGATCACATATGATAAAGTATGATCATCTATGTGATCACATATGGCGAAGTTAGCCTATGTGGGTGGTGAAATAAAAACTTGAAAAGGAAGGTATGATAACATATGATAACTTATGATAACGTATGATCACCTATGATAATGTATGATAGCATATGATCACATTTGATAACATATGGTCACATATGGTAAGGTATGTCTATGTGGGAGGTGAAATAAAAACTGGAAGGTTAAGGTATGATAAAGTATGATAACATTTGATAATGTATAATCACATAGACATGTGGATAGGCAGCACAAGGAGTTCGCTAGTTGGGTTACCCCCAAATCGACTAAACAGATACGGCTCGGGGGAGACAGTGACACCGCTGCCAACCAGGAGCCGGCACCCACCGCCAGAAAACCAAGACCCCCGTGGAGTCGAGCACTTCGAGGGAGGAGCTGGTACATACCGCTACCACCACCGAGACTGCAGGACCCGCGAAAGACACCCCGGGCACCGCCTCCACCGTCTCCTTGCTGGTATCCCCTGGGATTAGTATTGGTGAGGAGGAGATGGAGGAGATGGCTGCAGCAGCTAAGTATCTGGAGGAGTTGGTGGGGTTGGCCACCCCGCCGAGTCGGGAGACGGAAAAGGGGGTCACCACTCGTAGCACATATGTGATCACATACTTGATCATACATTATCATACATGATCACATTTGTGATCATACATGATCATACGTTATAATATGTGATCATATGTTATCATATGTGATCATACATGATCACATACCTGTAACGTATATATGATCAGGTATATGATCACTTATGATAACATATGATAGTGTATGATAATGTATGAGCATGTATGATCATGATAATGTATGACGATGTATGATCACATAATTTGAGATTTGCCTATGTGGGTGGTGAAATAAAAACTTGAAAGGTAAGGTAAGATCATGTATGATCATGTTTGATCAGGTATGGTGAGGTTTGTAGGTGGTGAAATAAAAACTGGAAGGGGAAGGTGTGATCATGTATGATAACATATGATCATGTATATGATCATGTATGATAACATACGATAGCAAATGATCATGTATGATAACATATGATCACATATGATAATGGATGATCACATATGATAAAGTATGATCATCTATGTGATCACATATGGTGAAGTTAGCCTATGTGGGTGGTGAAATAAAAACTTGAAAAGGAAGGTATGATAACATATGATAACTTATGATAATGTATGATCACCTATGATCACATATGATAATGTATGATAGCATATGATCACATTTGATAACATATGGTCACATATGGTAAGGTATGTCTATGTGGGAGGTGAAATAAAAACTGGAAGGTTAAGGTATGATAAAGTATGACAACATTTGATAATGTATAATCACATAGACATGTGGATAGGCAGCACAAGGAGTTCGCTAGTTGGGTTACCCCCAAATCGACTAAACAGATACGGCTCGGGGGAGACAGTGTCACCGCTGCCAACCAGGAGCCGGCACCCACCGCCAGAAAACCAAGACCCCCGTGGAGTCGAGCACTTCGAGGGAGGAGCCGGTACATACCGCTACCACCACCGAGACTGCAGGACCCTCGAAAGACACCCCGGGCACCGCCTCCACCGTCTCCTTGCTGGTATCCCCTGGGATTAGTATTGGTGAGGAGGAGATGGAGGAGATGGCTGCAGCAGCTAAGTATCTGGAGGAGTTGGTGGGGTTGGCCACCCCGCCGAGTCGGGAGACGGAAAAGGGGGTCACCACTCATAGCAGCGCGGGGAAGGGCTGGAAACTGGGCTGCGAGGGGCCGGAGGAACTCGGAGATCGGGAAGGTTAAGGAGGAGAAGCAGGCGGTGGGAACCCGTCGGGTGACTGACCTCATGAAGGACCCTGTCACTGGAAAATACCTGCTGGCCCCGGAGGAGGAGGACAAAGTCCGTTTCATGATAAAGCTGCTGGTGGACAGATATGGAAAGGAGGGTGAAACCACTCCAAAAACACTAGTTAGACTTCAGGAAGAGTTACCGGTGGGCACTTTGGATATTGTGGCGCTTGAGAAGGAGTATGATGCAGCAAAGGAGGGCAAACCTATCCTGAGAACCCAGTTGAAAGTAGATACTTACGATGACGTGACAGAGGTGGCCACGGATGGCACTCACTCTGGTTTAGAATCAAGTCCGGAAAAAGGGGGGACCTTTAATATTACAGGAGGCTTAGACTCTAGCCCGGAGGTACAGCCTTATTCATTAGCAGAGGACTGTCCCAAACCATGGTTAAAACAGAAGTCCACCACACCGACCAAGAGGGTGACCATATCCACCCCCAACTCCCCAGCTGAGGTTGAGGACGGCGGCCCCATCTTACAGGACCCGGAGGAGGAGGTATTGGTGTTCCCTGAAGGCATGGCGGGGTATCCTGACCTGGAGGCGCAATACACGGAGATGATTAAGGCAGGGAGGGAGAGGGTGAGACAGAAAGAGTTGGAGAGACAGAAAGCACTAGTCGAGAAAGAGCTGGAGGAGAGAAAGGCCTTGGAGGAGGCAAAAGCGAGGGAAGCAGAGGAAAAGAGGATGCTGGCGGAGGAGAAAGTCAAGAAGGCAGGAAAAGGCAAAGGCCAGGGTAAAAGCAGCAAGGGAACAGGGCTAGTGAAACTGATGGAGCAAGTGAACTTAGACACGGGGTATACCCAGGGGAAAACCAGTCGCCTCCCTCCCCCCTTCCTCTTGAGCTCGGAGGAGTTTGGAAGAACTGATACTACTTACCTGTACACCGATAGACAAACCCTTGGAGCAAGTGGGGCCAAGCATGCAAAAGGAGGAGGAAGGAGTTAGTAGGCTGGAGCCAGGGGGAGCGGCAGGGGGGAAGGGATCCATGGAAAAAGGGGGCAGGCGGTCACCCGGTTTACAGACTGGTGCTACACCCCGGGGAACAGGAGTCATGGCAGGAGGGGCTAAAGGGAGGCCACCGCTTCTGCAATGCCCTAGAATGGTGACAATCGGGCTGGAGGGTCTCGTTGTGCAGTCTCCCAAGGGGGATTTCCTACTCCAGATTGAGGCAGGGGAGGAGGCGGCCACATGGGAACGATGGTTCTAGTCCCAGAGGGGGGGGAGACACTAAAAGGGAGCATTGACAATGAGGATAGATTAGAGCCACCTACTTCAGAGCGGGTAATTATTGTGACAGATGCTAAAATAGTGCCCATTCCAGAGGGGGAGTGGCACCTGTGGAGGGGGTGGTAGCATTAAGTCAGGTGGTGCCTTAGGCCCCCCCCATCACTGACTCTAGTTCAGCTGTACAAAGCCTGGCCAACGGGGATATAGAATTGGTCCAGGTCACCAGAACTCGGTATGGGCAAGCCCCCCGTAAGGGGATGTGCTGCCGTTGTGGGCAGCCCTGGCCGCAGACGCCACAGGACGCTGCTGACCAGGAAGGCGAGCCGGTGGAGGAGGGCGCATCGGAAAACTCCAATCAATAGGGTAAGTGTCTCTTCCAGTAGTCCTAAAGGAGGGGGAGACGGGGACTCCAGTACAGTAGGGCATCAGCGGAGGTCGGTGGAAAGGAAACGGAGGGTTGGTGGTGCTGCAGGGTCGAAGGATGTCTACGGGGGCTGAAAGGGTAGCGGAGACAGCACTCGAGTAATTGACGGGTGCTCAGCCAGTACAGGCGGGGGAGAAATAGAACCTCGACAGAAGCATAGAAACCAGTGTAGGGTAAGAAATACAGAACGACTTACCTTGTGTTGCAGAGTTGGTGGGCCACAGGGTTGGCATCTGGAGGCGGTCGGAGGACTGGACAACAGGGCGACCACTGGAGGGCAAGAAAGGCCGGAGGGAGCTGGTCTCGGTGGATGGTCCGGTGGACGCCATGATATGTACTGCATAGGGGACAGCAGTTGTAGATACGTGTTTGGTACAACTTATAGAGGTGGGGTAGTTAAACTAGGTATGACTTATAAAAAAAAAAGAATCTCATGTATGTTATATTGTAAGATTGTATTGTTATACTGCTATGGATAGAGTAATAAAGAAGACACCCAGGGGCCATTGTGTAGTAATGTTTATTCTAAATTGGAAACCCATCTGCAGGAGGGTACTTTGACATTCTTTCCCAGTACGTTGTTATTTAGTTGGGGAGAGTGTGGCGTAGACTGAGCGGACGCCGGTGGATCCCAAAACCATCCTGGTATGGGGGCAGGGGGAAGCCGGCAGAGGCGGAGTCACGTCAGCGTTGCGTAATCATTGTTATCTATAGGAGCATCGCCGGCGTCGGTGTATGTTACATACACCAGCGTCAGTGGACTTACAAGTGTATAAATACTGGAGGTGTCCCACCGGCAGGCAGTCTGGGTTTGGGGTGGCAGCAGAATGCACTAACACTTGTCTCCGTGAGAAGGTTACAAACTTAGATGGTGTGGCAGAGGAAGCCAGGAAGTAAAGGATTCTCATTAATTATACTTGTAGGAGTCACGAGTGCTCATTTCTTATCCAGGGGAGACCGAAGACGCTACAATAAATATATATATTGTAGCATATTTTGAGCTCCTCCGGATAAGAAATGACCACTCGTGACTCCGACAAGTATAATTAACGAGAATCCTTTATTTCCTGGCTTGCTCTGCCACACCATCTAAGAATGTCTTCGTAGTCAAAAGCTTGTAACCTTCTCACAGAGGCAAGTGTCAGTGTGTCTTATATCCACCCCAAACCCAGACTGACTGCCGGTGGGACACCTCCAGTTATTTATACACTTGCAGGTCCACCAACGCTGGTATATGTATCATACACCGACGCCGGCGACACTCCTCTGAATAACAATGATTTACACAACGCTGAAGTGACTCTGCCTCCGTTGGCTTCCCCCACCCCTATGCCAGGATGGTTTTGGGATCCACCGATGTCAGCTCGGTCTACACCACACTCTCCCCAACTTATTAACAACGTACTGGGAAAGAATGTCAAAGTACCCTCCTGCAGATGGGTTTCCAATTTTGAATAAAAGTTACTACACCATGGCCCCTGGGTGTCTTTATTATTAATCTTATAAATAGCAGTATACTACAATCTTACAATTTAACACACATACAAAATCTCTATGTCATGCCTAGCTTAACTACCCTTATAGGTGGTGCCAAAACTTATATACAACTGCTGTCCCCTATGCAGTACATATCATGGCCTCCCCGCATAGCGTCCACAAAATTGTCCACCGAATCGTCCACTGGACCATCCACTGGAACCAGCTTCCTCTGGCCTCTCCTGCCGTCCAGTGGTTGCCCTGCTGTCCAGTCCTCCGACCGCCTCTGGATGCCATCAACGTGGCCCGCCAACTCTGCAACACAAGGTAAGTTGTTTCTATACCTGTACTGGCTTAGCACCCGTCAATTACTCGAGCGCTGTCTCTGCCACCATTCCAGCCCCCGTAGACACCCTCCGACCCGGCAGCACCACCAACCCTTTGTTTCCGTCCCACTGACTTCCCTCGATGCCCTCCTGTACTGGAGTCCCAGTCTCCCCCTCCTTTGGAATTACCGGAAGAGACACTTACCCTATTAGTTGGAGTTTTCCGAGGCGTCCTCCTCCACCGGCACGCCTCCGTAGTTGGCAGTGGCCTGTGGCGTCTGCGGCCAGGGCTGCCCACAATGGCTGCACATCCCCTTCCTGGAGGATTGACCATACCGAGTCCTGGTGACCTGGACCAACTCTATATCCCCGTTGGCCAGACTGAACTAGAGACGCCGTCGGGCACCACTCGCATCTCCGGGCCCAGGTATCCCGGCTGCCTTAGGTGCTGTGCGTACTCCTTAAGTTCACAAGGGCCCGTGTAGTCTTGGTTCCAGGGCATCAGTGTCTCCTCCACCTTTGCCCTTTTGATGGAGTCAGTGGCGGGACCATCACCTGGCTTACTTATCATCATCGTCAATGCTCCCTTGCAGTGTCTCCACCCCCTCAGGGACTAGAACCATAGTTTCCAAGTGGCCCACCTCCTCCCCCACCTCAATTTGGAGTAGGAAATCCCCCTTTGGGGATTGCACAACAAGACCCTCCAGCCTGATTGTCACCATTCTAGGGCATTGTACAAGCGGTGGCCTCCCTTTAGCCCCTCCCGCCATGGTTCCAGCTTTCTGGGGTGTGGTACCAGTCTGTAAGTCGGGTGATCTCCGGCCCCCTTTTTCCAAGGATCCCTTCTCTCTTGCACCTCCTACCGGCTCCAGCTTACCAGCTCCCTCTTCCCCCCTTGGCATGCTCGGTCCTGCTTGTTCTGAGGTTTTGTCTACAGGCGCACAGGTAAGTGGTAACAGGTCTTCCAAACTCCTCTGGGCTCCAGGGGTAGGGGTCTTTGGGGTAGTGGGGTGACTGGTTTTCTCCAGGGTATCCCCAGTGTGTAAGGTCACTTGCTCCATAAGTTTCTCTAGCCCAGTTCTTTTACTGCTTTTACCCAGGCCTTTGCCCTTTCCTGTCTTCTTGGCTTTCTCCGCCTCCTTTGCTTTCTCCTCCGCTAGAGCCATCTTTTCCTCAGCTTCCCTCGCTTTCACCTCCTCCAAGGCCCTTTTCTCTTCCAGCTCTTTCTCAGCTAGTGCTTTCTGCCTCTCTAACTCTTTCTGCCTCACCCTCTCTCTTCCCGCCCTAATCATCTCAGTGTACTGCGCCTCCAGGTCAGGATACCCTGCCACCCCCTCCGGGAACACCAGCATCTCCTCCTCCTCCCCCACAGAGGTATTCTTTGACTCTGAGGCCTCCTCATCCAGGTCTTGTTAACTGGGCCGCAGTCCTCAACCTCGGCTGGGGAGTCGGGGGTGGATATGGTCACCCTCTTAGTCCGTGTGGTGGGCTTCTGCTTTAATTGTGGTTTGGGACAGTCCTCTGCTAATGAATAAGGCCGCACCTTCTCCTGGCTAGAGTCTAGGCCTCCGGTAATATTAAAGGTCTCTCCTTTTTCTGTACTTGATTCTAGACCTGCGTGAGTGTCATCCTTCCTTGGCCACCTCCATCACGTCATCGTAAGTATCCACCTTCAGCTGGGTTCTCGGGGTAGGTTTGCCCTCCTTTGCTGCATCATATTCCTTCTCCAGTGCCACAATATCCAAAGTGCCCACTGGTAATTCTTTCTGAAGTCTAGTTAATGTTTTTGTAGGGGTCTCACCCTTTTTACCATATCTGGCCATCAGAAGCTTTAACACAAAAAGGACTCTCTCTCTTCCTCCTCCAGGGCCAGCAGGTATTTTCCGGTGACAGGGTCCTTTTCTAGTTCAGTCACCCGGCGGGTAACCACTGCCTTGTTCTCCTCCTTCCAGCTTTCTTGTGGGGGGGGGGTCCTCTACTGGCCATTCGAGGCTCTGTTTCCGGCCCTTCCCCATGCTGATACAAGTGGTAACTCCCTTTGCCCTCTCCTGACTCAGCGGGCTGGCCAGCCCCACCAACTCCTACAGATACTTAGCTGCTGCAGCCACCTCCTCCATCTCTCCCTCACCAATACTAATCCTAGGGGATACCAGCGAGGAGATGGTGGAGGCAGCACCCTGGGTCTGTTTTGAAGGTCCTGCAGTCTCGGTGGTGGTGGCGGCGGGCTCCTCTTTCGAAGTGCTCGCTTTCGCGGGGGTCTTGGTTTTCTGCTTCCTGCTCCTACCCTTAGCCTTGGTGGCGGTGCTGGTGGGTGCCGGCTCCTCTGTCCTCTGCCATGTCTGGTGGGATTGTGACCCGCATCCAAGTTACTTGGCAACACCGCCTTTGGCGGACAAGACCCCCAACAGGGGGCGCCCCCGACGACTTAGGCTTGCTATCTTACCCCTCCTTAATTGGTAGCCATCCTTCGGCCTGTAGCCGGCTTTCCCTCTCCTCATTCCTTCAATTTCATATTCAGCCTCCTCTAACATCTCATACACTCACCAGTGCTCTGCATGTTTTGCTAGTATATGGCGTCTTTCTTGATCCTGCCTCCGCCAGCCCATTCTACCCTCTTGTACTCATTCCTCTCTTGATTCTCCTCTGTTTCCTCATCTATAGGAGACAGGTATTCCTCATCCAAGGGGGGTTCATCCTCTGGAGCCTCCCCCCTCCACCACCCCTTACACCACCACTGGAAGCAGTCATCCTTTCTCTCCGCCATTTTGCCGGGGGGGGTATTCTTCACAGCAGCCCTCTAGGCCCATGTCTCTTATTATCGCCCGCACTGCCCCATGCCCTGGGGGGGGGCCATCCTCTAGTAAGGGAGTGAGCAAGCACGGTGTCCTCCTCCTCCGGCTGAGCATCCAACTCATCCTCCACCTCTACCCTCTCTCCCTCCCAGTTCTCTTCCTCCCGCAGGCAAACCTCCTTGATGGAGTCGAAATGTACCACCTTCGTCACCCGCCCCCGCCTTATTCTGTACACCACCTCTCCAACCCGCCCTTGCACCTTCCAGGGGCCCATCCAGTAGCTTTGAAGTTTGGGTGAGAGCCCTCTTTTCCTCAGTGGGTGATAACAGAATACCTTGGACCCCACTTGTATGGACCCCTTCTCTGCCCTGGCGTCATAATTACCGCGTCGCCGGGCCACATATCACCCTATGCTAATCCTAGCTGTCTCATAAACACGGTCCATCTTTTCTTGCAGCTCCGCCACATACCCCGCCTTATTACTCGGGGGAGGATCCAGGGGGTAAATGAGGTGTAAGGGTACCACCGTTTCCCTTCCCATCATCTTCAGGTTGGGTGACAATCCGGTGGAGCTGTGTACTGAAGACATGTAAGCCGCCATTACAAAAGGAAGCTGAAGATCCCAGTCCCGTTGGTCGGTGGCCACCACCGTAGACAGGAGTGTCTCTATGGTTCTGTTGGCCCTCTCTATTATGCCATCGCTCTGCGGCCTAAAGACACAGGTTCGGGTCTGTTTGACTCCCAATAGTGCTACTATTTCCTTGAACAGCCCTGACTGGAAGTTCTTACCCTAATCGGTGTGAATTCCCATTGGCGCTCCAAGACGGCATATGAATTCCTCCACCACCTTCTTGGCCACCGTGGGAGCCTCCTGGTTAGGGATAGCTTAGGCCTCCGTCCACTTAGTGAAATAATCAGCCGCCACCAGGATATATTGGTTGCCCCCGGAAGTCGGTGGCAGTGGTCCCACTACATCCAGTGCTACTCTCTGAAGTGGTAACCTCGCACCCACGTGCCCCATTGGAGCCCAGTGGGGCGTTGGGGCCGCCTTCTGCCAGAGACAGGGCTCACGCTGCTCACACCACCGAGTGACGTCTCTGCGGACGTCTGGGCAGTAGTACCCCCCTTGCATTCTTCGGATTGTTTTATTTCGCCCTAGGTGTCCAGCCATCGGTTCCCCGTGCACTGCCCGTAGGACATCCTTACGACTGGCCTTTGGTACTGCTATCTGGAAATGAGTAGACCCCGCCACGCCTACCCACCACCTTCCCAGCATGCCCTTCTGCCAGACTAGTCTCTCGTGCTGGGCATACCATGCCTTTTGCTCGTAACCCAGTCACGCCTAGTCACCTCAGGGGGAGCTTCTATCCCCTGCACCCACCCCCAGACCTGATGAAGTAGGGGGTCTTCATCCTGTAGCGTTTCCCAAGGCTTCCCACCAGTGGTTCGGGGCCCTCTGCTGGGGGTTGGTCCTTGCCCTCCGACACCTGACTCTGAGCTCTGGTAAAGACCGTGCACCACTTCATCTCTTCCTCAGGGTCCCTGCTGCACTGCCTACATGGTGTTCTGGATAAGTGCTGTCCTGTTCCTGTGCCAGCACTGTCCCTAGCCCCGTGTCACTGGCATCTGTGTCCATGATGAGTTGCCCCTCCGGCCGGGGGAACCCAAGGATGGGGGCCTCCATTAGCTTCTGCTTCAACCTCTGGAAGGCCTCCTCACACTCAGAAGTCCACCTAAATGTGCGCCCCTTCTCTGCCAGGGAGCTGAGAGGTTTAGCCACTGTAGAAGTCTGGAACGAACATCCTGTGGTATCCTGCCAAGCTCAGGAAACTCTGCACCTCAGTGACGTTCTGTGGTGGGGGCCACCCCCGGATGGCCTCCACCTTGCCAGGGTGTCTCCACACCGGCCTTGCTTATTTGATGTCCCAGAAAGAGGATCCTACGCCGGGCCAGCTGGCACGTTGAGGGCTTTATCTTAAGGCCCGCCTCCGTCAACCTCTGTAGCACCTCCCCCAGTCTCACTAATTGTTGTTCAAAAGACTCAGCAAAGACCACTATGTCGTCCAGATACACCAAGCAGGTACGCCATTGTAGCCCCCGCATGGCAACCTCCATCACCCTTTCAAAGGTTCCGGGGGCATTACATAATCCAAACGGCATCCTGACAAATTGGTACAACCCCTGGTCGGTGGTGAAAGCAGTCTTCTCCTTATCCTCCTCCACCAGATCCAGCTGCCAGTACTCGCTGGCTAGGTCCATAGACCAAAACCAGGTGGCACCCACCATGATATCCAGGCAATCCTCCATGCTGGGAAGCGGATAGGCATCCTTGACTCTGGCCTTGTTCAAGCAGCAGTAGTCTACACGAAATCGAGTTGTTCAATCCTTTTTCTTCACCAGTACCACCAGAGATGCCCATGGACTCGATTACCCCTGCCTCCAACATCTTGTCCACCTCCCCCTCTATGGTTGCTTTATCGGGGGGTGGCTCCCCGTATCAATTCGGTGTTGGGCAAGGGTGGTATGGCCCTTATTACCCTTATGCCACTGAAAGGCTTGTATATGCTTCTCCAATAGGCCAGCCAATTCCCTTCTTCTATGGGCTTCTGTGCCTGCCACCAACTGCTTGATCAGATCCCTCCTTTCCTCTCTAGAGAGTGTTCCCACCCTGCTACACCAACTTCCCTCCTCCACCTCCGGATTACCATTCTCAGTAGGGGCCTCTACCATCTAGATAGCGCCCAATGTCATGTCCCGGTAGACTATAATTGGCTCTGGTCCCGGGTTGAGTACCCTCACCCATGTTTCCCTGTTCTGTGGTTGTACCAGGCTCTGACCCACCAGGAAGTTGGGCTCACCCTTGTACCCGGCCATGCCTTCTATCATGCCATTTCCTCCCTCCTGCCATGGCCCCATAATGAGGCCTTCCAGGAATGTCTCCTCCCCCGACCCCACCACAGCCGACTGGACACCTATGACGCGGCACGCCGCCTCGAGGTTAGTCCAGATCAACCTCCCCTTTGCCACGTCCACCATGAGATGGTTCTCCCGTAGGAAGGCTGCCCCCAGGATTCCTTCCGTCCCTGTATCTCTTACAATAAAGGTGGCCTCGATCTTGCCCGTCTCCTCCAGCAGTCGACCCCCTCCGTGATGTTCCCACTAACCATTGGAGATGATATTCAGGCATGCGCCGGTGTATACTAGCATCTGGATGGCTGTCCCATCAACCTTGCCTTCCACTATTAAACTGCCGCCACCTCTCTCTCTCATCCCTTGTGTAATAGTCCTAGGCCGATTTCCCCCGACCTGTACCTGGCCCTGGGTAAAGGTCAGCTCTAGTTTCCCGATGGTGGGACCTCCGCCCCCTCCCAGGCTGTCCCACCTTCTGGCTGGGGCACTCCCTCTTGAAATGCCCCTCCTGGCCACACCCATAACAGGCAGTACTCCGCTTCTTCTTCTCGGTGGAGGCCTCTTAGCTAGCTGATCAATGAGTTCCACCATTCTGTCCATTTTGTCGGTATTAGACTTCAAATGCTCGTTTACTGAGGCATTGGCATTTCTCACCCGCTGTTGCGTCTCCTGCTCTACCTTAAGTTATGCCTCTGCCCCTACTGCCGTCATGATGGCCACCTGCAAGTCCTTTGGTTGGGATTGGTAAACCCACTGCCTCAGGGGGTTGTCCAAACACAGTAGTAACCGGTCCAAGACAAGGATATCTGTGGTCCTGGCATCGGCCTTGGGGTATGCCAGCCGGGTGTACTTCATCAGGTCCTCCCTGCAACCCTTCCCCTTTACCCTTACTCGAGTCTGGAGGACAGCCTTGTAGGTCTCCTCTTAGTTAGTCGGCTTGAACGTCCACCAATGCCTTTCGGAGTTTGGTGTATCCCTCCGGGGTAGCTGGTTTCCGACCATTCAGCAGCTGTCTGGCAGCCCCCGATAAGCTCAATTCCAGGAACATACCAGCATCTGCCTCGTCCCACCCATTCACTTTCACACATAGGTCAAAGTGGTTTAGATAGTCCCCCAGGTTGCCCATCCCACCATATTTGGTGGGCTTAACCACTGCCTTTTGCACTCAGTTCCCTGGACCCGCCGGTGGTCTACTCTCTTTCTGTGTGGGGTATTCCCCCTCCTCCTCCTCCTGCTTTACTTTGGGCACATCTTCCCTCTTCACGGGGCCCTCCTCTGCCGGTGCCAGTCCCCCTTCTCTGTCTTTCCTCTCTGCCACCGATTTCCCTTGCCTCAGGGTCTCGAGGTCCTCAGCGAGCCGCTCCCACTCATCCTCTGACCATTCCCCCGGTCCATTCTCCCAGTCCAGCTTACTCTGAGCCGCACTATGAGGGCCTTCTTTCCTGACTCGTGCTGTATCTCTGACCCGCCGAGGTCTCAGAGGCGCTTCCACCGAGGCCTCCTCCCTCTCCCAAGGCCACCGGAAGTCGTTTTCTGGACTGGCTTGGCTTGTTTCCGCCCGAGCTCTTCACGGGTAGCTCCCTTTCCATGAGCTCCACCTGCCTTTCGGGGTACTGCTCATCAGCCCTGTCCTCTGCCGGTCTACGTAGCACCACCTCCTCTTCCACCACCTCCAGGAGTGTTCCTCTACCAACTGGTTCAGTTATCCTAGCCTCTGCCATCTTCTAATCCTGCGTGGATCCATAGAAAAACACTGCTTTCACCAATGTACAGTATTTTGAGCTCCTCGGATAAGAAATGACCACTCGTGACTCCGACAAGTATAATTAACAAGAATACTTTATTTCCTGGCTTGCTCTGCCACACCATCTAAGAATATGTTATCGATAGCTTGTAACCTTCTCACGGAGGCAAGTGTCAGTGTGTTATATATTCACCCCAAACCCAGACTGACTGCTGGTGGGACACCTCCAGTTATTTATACACTTGCAGGTCCACTGACGCTGGTGTATGTATCATACACCGATGCCGGCAACACTCCTCTGAATAACAATGATTTACACAACGCTGAGGTGACTCTGCCTCTGCTGGCTTCCTCGCCCCAGAGTAGAATCAGGATCTGCATACCATGCTGGGTAATAAAACCCTGTATATATAATAAGGGGCAGCCCAGACCTGTAGCTCCTAATATTCACAGAGTAGTGAAGTGAGTATCAAAAGTCATGTCTCACAGCAAACATGCTGAAGTTAGCTGTCTTCTTGCCAAATAACTTAGGTTTATTCGTGACAAATGAACATAAAGTTTGAGGGGGGGGAATTATATACCATTTCACCTTAAACTGGATAATCAAGTCACAATGTAGGTAGAAGCATTTTATCAAACACTTCACCACATAGATCTACTACATGTGTATATACCATTTCACCTTAAACTGGATAATCAAGTCACAATGTAGGTAGAAGCATTTTATCAAACGCTTCACCACATAGATCTACTACATGTGTATCTAGAGCCTTGGCAGCGTTTCAGTATTGGTGAGGTTGTTGCTGGTGTTAAAGTGTCACTATATAAAAGTCGTAAACACGGCAGCAAATACTTCATTCCAAAGGTCTGTCAAGATGTATTTTCTGCTTACATACAAGAGAGGAGAGCACAATGGTTTCCGTAAGATAACACTTTTGAAAGGCCCATGTAACAGGCAATGGTTTTATTTCTCACACCTAAACTTAACTTTTAACAGGCCTCCCCAGTACCTACACAGGACAACAGAAAGGTCCCAGATGTAAGTAGACAACTGTTTTCATACCTTTACCACTATTGAAAGAAATGACATTCAAAAATATTGATATTCATGTAGAGCACGCGGCCGGGGAAATATAGTCATATTAATGCTAATTTGATCGGTACTTTTTGAAAAACAAAGCTCAAATGAAAAGGATACATACCCGGTATGTTGTTTCTGACCGTGTTCCAAATGATAGATGCAAGCAATTCAGAGTAAGATAAATGCTGGGCCGAGGCATCAGCCAGCAAAAGTATGCCCATGTGATAGACGCTCAGAAGATCGTCATAACTGCCTTTGATAGGCATTTCAATAACTAAGGTATGTAAGGTCCACATTAAAAGGGTGCGTTATCAACACAGCCTCCCTGGAGCAGTAGTAAAGTGCTAGACTCAGAATCTGCAGGGTGGGAGTTCCAGTCCAAAAGAATAATTGACCTTGAGATTGAGAGTCAGGCACACTAGCACCGCGCCACAGAGGATGTACTACTATAGATATCCCTGTGTACTATTCCCTCTGTGCAGTTGGGTGGTCCAGGTAAACAATCTATATAACAGAAAACATGATTAGATGATTATATTAATATCTTGGTGTTCTGTGAATTAAAGTGTATGTAACTAAAGATAAGAGAAGGTAGTTGTGTATCTAAAGTATAATATAACCAAAATATCCAAATCATATTATAGGGTTTCCCATGGCAGCAGCTATAACGATACTGTATCGTTACAGCTGCTAATTGAACCCCAATAGTAAAGTCAGGTAATCACCTCTAGATTTTGGATTCATTCAACTTTTTCACACATTTCAAAAACCTGAAATTTACTATCCGATGAGGCCAATTCAGAAAACTTGCGGTAACTGACCTTGGCTAAGATTAAGGTCATGTAATTCTGGGTCAAATGATGAGAAATGGCTTAATATAAATTGGGATTTGGACTTCATTCCAAATGCTGTATTACCCCCAAATATACTTAAATACGTACCATTCCGTCACCTGCCATCTCTCATAATTATATTGTTTCATTCTTAAAGAGGATGTTTTGAATATTTTCCACCCAAAAGTGTCCAAATTTGAAAAGCCAAAAATGTGTCAAGATTTGAAAAGCTGTATAACAAATGCCTGGCCTGTCATGGATCAGGCATGTGTTACGCCCCAATTTATGCATCCAGTTAGGGTAGATTAACGTAAAGACGACCACATACCTAGAGTTGACCACCTGTCAGCTTGTTTTTCTCACTTCCACATGTGGTGCATTGGTCTTAAACCCTAATATTATTGAAATAGAGGTGTTATGATACCCCATAGAATGATGTCCTGGAATATATGATGTAATTGTCATTGTATGGTTATACACTGAAGTTCCCATGTTTGAATGGTTTTTATCATGACCAGCTGGTCATTTCATCAGAATTCTCCAACTTTGGTTCGATAATTTGAAGATGACAAGTGCTCACATATACAACATTCTGACTCTAGGCATAGATAAATATCTTTGCTAATTGATAACATAAGGAAAAATGCAGAAATGTTAAAAACTTTCTGTATAGGACTTATTTCCTAGAACATACCAATTTCACCTTGAGATGACCACAATTTCACCTTGAGCAGACCACCCCTTATTGATTTATTTATGCATTTCATTGAAAAGATACCATTTATAATATAGCATTACATCCAAAGATTCATATTTAGATTCATACAAAATTTCCCTGGATGATGTTCTAATACACACATTTCAACCTTTACTGGAATCCTACTACTAGTAGTATGTAAAGTAAATTTGTTATACTGAGAACATGATTATAAAATCAAGAGCTGGATTATTATTTTATATATATGCATATTTCAAATTGATTAAAGCACAGTTAAAACGACGCTTTTTTGATGCAGGGTTAGCATTATCACCTCTGTTTTGATGAGATTTACGATATGAATGGGCATCCCATTGTTCCATAGTCATTGATTTTAGCCACTCTAAATCATATATTTTCCTTATGGTGCAGTATCTTTAACAATGGTATTTTATTTCATATATATTTAAGGAACTTGTTTAATCCTTAATTTGATGTTTTAATCAAAAGGGCTTTATCAAAAGGGTGGATATTAAGTGGTCAACTCTAGGTGCAAAGTGGTCGTCTCAATATGAAATTGAACTAAATGGAATGTTTGTAGTAAGGGAGATAAACTAGAAATAACATATATAAATGGATTTTCAAAATATAACAGGTACAAAAGCCCAAACAATTATCTTCGATTCAGTGTATTTTGGAAGTCTGAAGACCCAAAACTTCAGCAATATTAGCAACTACAAACACCTGATTGAAAACCTGCACAGGAAAGCTCGTCTTTGGGTTAATCTACCCTATAGAGGAGAAACATATCCCTGGATCTGGGTAATTCCCTTTTATATAGGTTGAATACCCCACACGTAAAAATGGTTGGAAAATCCTTGTGTTTTATGAATGTATTACTACTTTGGCAGCACTGAATACCTCAAGATTATTATTGTCAGGAAAGACATAATGAAAAACGAGAATCAACTCGATCTCCTTGAAACAATTTCATGTGAATTTACCAGTCAAATCACATGTTGAACTGGTGCCATTCCCGTAAATTCACGTGAATAATTCCAGTGATTTCATGGGATTCTGTGAGCAGAAAATCATGTGATATCACAGGATCATGTGAAATGGCAGTAAATTCATTTAATATCACGGGAATATCTGAAAGTGCTTTTGTCAATGATACCCTCCTTTCCGGAACCAGTTTTATGAAGAGATGACATTTGTTATCATTCAATAAAGACATTCTTGCTACTGTAACAGTGATCAGGCAAGCAGAAAGATTGCTGCCTATGGCATTTAGCTCCCAATTTAGAAAACTAGAAATAGGCCTAAAACTGAAATAGGGAGAACGCAATGGTTTTGGGTTAAACGTTCTATTTTGGGTGTGAAGGTTCCAGATTTGCAATGTGAAAAATGAATGCTTTAGGGCTTTAAATGGGCATTTATGTTGATTTCTGTTGTCATGGAAATACGATTTCCACTCTAAATATGGAAATCAATGAGCTCATTTAAAGGAATTTTTAACAAGGTGTACTATTTTGAAAACAGAATGATAATACCATCCCTCTATCAAAAGTTATGAGCAGAAAAATCCACAATTTATGCTAATCTAGCTAATTAGCTGAATTATGCTAATTATGTATGTATTTTATGGCCAATAAGACTTAGGGATAACTGAGATTTGGGATATGTTGATACCCACCCATATTTAGCAATCCATTTCTCCAAATCAGGGGGATCTTTCCATGCAATATATCACTGGAAAGCTTGTGAATAAAATTCTAAAATTGATTTTAGCACAGACTTCTCTTTCTCCTATATAAGCCTATATATAAAGTATAGCAGGCACCCCAGACCAAGACACATATACAAGGCATCCCTTAAGCAATAGGAAAACTCTCGCTGTTGCTGCACCATAGAGCAACATTATGGGTTCTGGCATTACCCAGTTATGATCTCACATCCACCCCTGTTCCTGGCATGTCAGATAGTTTGTCAGTATGGTACATCTATGTATATTGCTAGATATTCTGAGATCAGAACGATGATGGCCACACATACACATAAACAAGAAACATCATTATAGAATTGGTCAAAGTGAGGGGTGCACCTTAGATATGAGAGTTATATTCTATAGAGCAGTGCTAAGGTCAACAAAATTTGTTTTCAATTCCTTGTAACATTGACCTGAATTCGGGGTATACATGTATTTTATATGCATAGTGCACTATATATGGGAGGTATTATTGTACTTTCAGTATCATTAATCACCATTCTCAATGTCCCATGTCGCTCAAGATTTCAAAAGTGGTTTTCACTAAATCATGGCAATATTCTCGCTCAGTAAATCTCATTTCCAAATTTCTGCTTAAAACTATAAAAAAGAGTGATTCCTCCTGCAGATAATTTTTCCTCACATAACCATTATTGATCTTTCAGGACCATGCATTTAATTCCCAAAAAGGTGAAAAATAGAAAACTTTCAAGATATCAGTAATATGGATGTGCTGTGTGACTTGTTTGCTCGGCCTAGTCTTCTCTAAAGGGCTGTTCTTCAGTTGTACAGATTTCACCAAGCTTCTCCATTTCACCAAGCTCCTCCATTGCACCAAGCTCCTCTATTTTACCAAGCTCCTCCCCCTGCTTGAGACAGACAAATTACATACTGATGAGTTGAAGGGAATGCATGGGTTATAGCAGGCCAATTTCATCGAAGATAGAACTACTGTTCAGGTCCCTGTGCTGGGTTAGTGTTAGGAAATGTTTCTGTCAGCCAATTCAGTGAATTTGTATGAATTTGACCAGACTAGATAATGCATCGTCAATTAGGCAAAAAGTTGTTCTAGTACCCGTAACATAATGCAATCCTTTGTCATGATACATGTTTACTCACATAATATCCCTATTAAAGGGAGTAAACATGATCTAGAGCTCAAATGACACTTGGTGGCAAAATGTGGATCAACAAGGTAAATCATACCACTGCTAAGCCCATAATGAAGGTATGTTTTACCTTGATGAACCACAAATTTAACCATTTTTACTCATATTCCTAATTTATATAACATCACCCTTTTTTACCCATAGACTCCTATCCTAAAGGAATTAGAAATATTTTTAGTTTATTCAGGAGGATTTGTTTCTGATCTCCTGCTTCCTTTACTTGCTCAAAAATGATTTTTATGATCCTAGGCTTTATGTATGAGGTTTGTTTAGGAAATTTCCAGAAGATGTTTTCTATGGAATTAAATGTAGGGAACTATAAATTCTCATAGGCAGCCATAATGACTGCCAAACTTTCTCACCCTCCAGTGAAAAAACGGACACCATGGTTTTATGCATTCTTTATGTTACCTAACCCTTTAACTGCTGGACCTAAATGATGTCATTTGGGAGTTAACTGCTGGCCCTAAGCCATAGGGCAGCAGAATGGGCATTTTATGCTGCCCCAAAGTAGCAGAATAGGAGTATAAAAAAATGCACTGACTATGGGGATTTACACTTTTCTGATCACTATACACGGGTCCTCCAACTACAAAGTGGATGCTCTACCACTGAGCTAACAGGACCATGCTTAACCAATGTGCGACTTACTAGGTGTGGATCGGATCACAGCAGGTGTAGTAGTGAATGTAAGGTAGTGCCTTGAACCTACTTCTGCTACACATGTATATTCATGTAGAAACTCTGTTTTATCGGTAAAGGGATATGATATTTTGTGATGTAAGCATGCCAGCAATGTGGTACTGCTATCCCTGGGCACCCCACTGATGCTGCTGCGCTGAGGCCGCAGTGACAGTTCAGGGGCATTCTAGGTTGCAGTACACCAATTGACGGGAGGTGGCAGCAGGAGACACTTTTTAGCTCCGCACTGAAGGGTGTTGTACAAAGATTATTTGTCTAAAATCTGACAGTGGGTAGGCTAACCAGGCATCAAATTAATCCTTAGGGTGTATATTAATCAATTTGAGTGTTATTCAGGCTGATATTTGATGGTAAGTTGAGGGGGGTGCACTCTATTTAATTAGAGAATTTATTGAAATCATTCACTGCAAAACCCCCAAATTTGGGTATGTCCACACTCTACGGCTGATAGCGGAAAAGTTAATTACATTGTACCACATCTCATGGCCCTGAATTAATGGAAAAAATGTGTGCCTACAAGAAAATAATAGT
Source organism: Acholoe squamosa (assembly GCA_949317995.1). Lineage (NCBI taxonomy): Eukaryota > Metazoa > Annelida > Polychaeta > Phyllodocida > Polynoidae > Acholoe > Acholoe squamosa. The sequence goes on along the minus strand of OX439036.1, from coordinate 59,308,233 downwards.
GGCTAAGCCCAGAAATGTGCATGAATATTTTATTTTTGCCAATATGCTATATAGGCCAACAGTGGAAAAATAATTAGTGTTTTTCAGCCTCTAGATGCTGCCTGAGGGCAGCACCAGCCCCTTAAAGTTACTAAGATCAATTGTTGGTCAACTTTGAATCAGCTGGATTGTATCTACTCCCTTTAATGTGGTTCACTCCCATGAAAGAACACCCATCATGCAGCTTTCTGGGCATATGAATTCGGTAGTTTCGAGGGGTATTCATTAGGCCGCAATCCAAGGTCTGTTTTCATTAGGCCACAGGCCAAGGGCCATTACCTGAACGAGCTCGCACTCTAGCTACTAGAGCCAGATTGCACGCCATGCGGGGCGCATAGCTAGGGTGCGTCTAATGAATATCCCTCAGGCCGGTAGGTTTTCCAAGGGCCAAACTATCAAATCATGTATGGACCCCTGATCAAAATTCTTTTTTTGAGGAATTTTAGAACATTTGGGTAACTATACATCTGGAAAATTATCAATTTCTTCTTGGTATAATTATGACTCGATATGTAATTGTAATCAGGGTATAGGTGAAAGTCTGTATATCAACCTTTTAAGGGCAGAGCAAAAAAATGGTTGCCCTGACCATGGGGACAGCCTCTGAAAAAAGTATAGTTCCCAGAAGATGAGCCTATTTTTATTCCTATACAAATCCTATATAATAATCGCATTTAGTCGATGCTAGGCCCATCATGGTGTTGACTATTGTCAATGCTAGGCCTACCATGGTGTCAACTTAAGTCGATGCTAGGCCTTAATGGGTTAAGTGCACCCACACTTTGAGAGAAAATAAATAAAAAATCACATAGCTTCTTTTCTTATTAATGGAATGTTTTTTTTCAATCAAAGGACCTATGATGATCTTTGAGCTTTCCCCATCCCAATTTACAGTGGGCCTGCCCCCCCCCAAAAAAAAAAAAAAAAAAGGAGAGGGAAAAAAGAGAAAGAGGGGGAAAAAGAGTGAAAAGTAAGTTACAGGGTGCCCAAAGAGGGAGCTTGCAGCACTCGGGGCCACATACAGTACCTCATTAGCTTTCATCATATCTTGGGCCCCCCCTTCTAGACAATCCAAATCTGCCACTGAACTTACCATTGCACAGGGACTAGGAGAATATTAGGTATATAAACAAATTAAGCTACATCAATTAGGGCCACCCAGGATCCATTCTCACTTATAAGCCACACCCTTTATGTGGGATTTTAGGGTACTAATTCTTTGCCACTGTTTTAATCTATAGGTTGGGTAGGTTGATGTGTGTACATCAAATAAGCATGGATGTAGTGTAAATAAATGATAGATTTACATTCTTATAAACACATTTGGCTTAGATACTGAATGACTACATTTTATCTGAATATTTTCTTTTGCACTGCATATGTATTATCACATCAAAGGGCTTTAAAAAGTGTCACCTTTATCAATCAGATTAGACAAGCTGCCATCTTGGTTTCTGATATCATCTGTAGGGCTTCACCTTTAGCTCCTTCTTAGTCTATCTAGCCAATTGGGATTTTGGAGGGATTTTTGTGAATATTTCGAAAACTATACAAACAATTTCTTTATCTCTTCTTCTACCAATCACACATTTTTGCGAGTTTGTGCTGCTTTACCGGACAGACATTACTCGGCGATTTTCGGCTGATTTTTGAGCCGTTACATCAAATCACAGGTTGCCATGGAAACACAGAATATTGACATATATGGCAATTTCTGGTTGCCATGGAAACCACCCCATTATTCCAAATGAGAATTTTTGCCACAATGTTTTGGGGAAATCCCTTCAGGAACTCAGAACTGAAGACAGAGCTCAAAAATTCCTTCTAGAACCAATTTAGCATGCATGTTTTTCTGCAAAACTGTATCTATTGCATTATAAGTATTTATGATAGGACATAACACATTTAGAGCTTATTTGCCATTTTCAGTTGCACACTGCAACCTATGTTTGACATGCAATTACAGCAAAACTACCAGGGATATCTTAGCTCAAGATATCTCATCTTAAAGCCTGTGACTTAAATCTTAGAAGACAATATTCCCCTGGAGGCATGTTTTCTCTCATTTGGCCACATATTGGTAACAAAATCAGGATCATATTCTGATGCACTATGGGTACAATTTTGGTTGCCATGGCAATAAAATAAAATATTACATCATTTGTTTATTTTGGTTGCCATGGCAACAGGAAAGAATAGTTTCTCTAAATATTTGTCCAATGATATATCTGATAAATCTTGAAAATTATCTAATCCATGCAATTTATTTCATCTAGATAAGTATATTTTCAACTGAAATATTTAAATTTGAAAATTGATAATATTTCAAAAATATTCGTCTGTCAGGCATACAAATCATGCCATATCTCTTCAAATAAGGCCTAAATAGGTTAATATAGATATCGTTTTTCAAAGGTTAGAATAGGTTATTGTATCATAAAATGACTTATATTTGGAATATCAAGATAATTCTTCCAGTTTTTTAAAGCTCACGTCACATTCTATTCACAAAGTTCTCACTCAAATAAGGTCTAAAATTATTTGGTTTTGGTAGACTTATCTTTATGTAGAATCTGGTAGAAGAAGAGTTAAAAACTAAGATTATATTAATTGATGTATGCGAATCAAGATGGTTCCAACACTACTTTTTTCACAAGGTGAGTGTGAATGTAAGGGGGGTAGGCCTTTACTGCACAAGCCTATGGATAACAGTCTGAGGGGGTGAAGGGGGTCTTCATAGTGTTTTGGAAAGATTTCTTCAAACCTAGTAAAAATGTTCATTTATATCACTAGACTTAACTTTGGACAAGTAATGATAGAAACTTGCTTAAAAACATGCCAGATAACCCTCAATGAGCTAAATGCAGTAGTTCACAAAACAGCCGCTAGGTGCCTACCGCTGTCGTCCTTAAGTAAATTTGGTCCAATATGAGTCAAAATAGGCCACATTAGCATAAAAATGAACCAATTGAGCCCATCTTGTCCCAATTTACCTATATTAGGTCTATCTAAGCCATAAACTTTATGCTACTTCCTAGTTCAATCTTTTGCCATGTTTGACCCAATTAACTAAGTTGTGTCAAGCAAACTCAACCTTGCTCAATCTCTGGTCTTTGGACCCATTTCGGCCAATTTGACCTGTTTTGACCAAGAGTAACCCAATTTGTTCGCAAGTACATGTCGAAAATTAATATTTGGGATATGGGCCTGGACACCTCCCAAACTGACCTGAAAGCAATGTTGAGACACTTAGCATAAACAGCATATTCCCTATACCCTATAAGGCATAGCTTATACACAAGGATGAACTTTTGCTTTGCTGTCCCAATATCATACCTGTAAATATTGTTACATTGTCTCATTCCACCTATGTTTCACGGTAGAATCAATTTTTCCTTGCTTGGGTGGCAAGTAAGAGATGAAATGATGTAAATGTCCCACACCACCCCACCCTACTAAAATGACTTGTTCTGTAAGTGTGTGTGCACCAGAGGTTGTTTGCCTGCAGCTCACAACCTAGAAAACCTGAATTTAGCTGACTCTTTACCCGACAGTCCTTCCCAACTTAGAACAGCCTCTAATCATGAGTGCCTATTTGCCAGCATATCTCAAATGTACTCAAGCCATGTCTAGCAAACAATCACATCATGTCAGAAAGTCTGTAGTAGAACAACACACATAATATCATGATGAATTAAATGGATTATAATCATTCATGTCAATAGTTTAAGTTAGTTGAGTACTGCCCTCTCTCTCTATCTCTGTTTTCTCTCTCTGTCTCTCTCTGTCTCTCTCTGTCTCTCTCTCTCTCTCTTGGAATGGACATTAACATTCAGGCAGCCTGGTGGAATATGACAAATACACTTTATCCTGCAGATGTCAGTTGGGGTCAATAAATCTCACTAGATGGCTGTCTGGTGAAATCCCGTATTTTCATGTGAATATGGGGTGTAAGTCCCGGGACTGACTGGTGAATATGTGCTCACAGATTCACCAACCGGACCAAAATGCAGTAGAAAATCAGTATTTAAACAGTAGAAAAACAGTGTGGTGTGACAGTAGTGATTCAGTGTGAAAGCAGCATTAGAAACAGTACCATATCAGCATCTACTGGCATTCTACTGCTCAGCACACAGAACATGACAGCGGTGGTTCAGGAGCAGAACAGTAGTATAAGCAGCATGCAAGCAGTATTGAATCAGTTGTCCCAATTATGTAAATGAGATGGCAGCATTTAAACAGTATCTACTTATTTAATGCTGCATGACCATATATGGGGTAGGGGCAGTGTTCAATCAGCACTACTGCATGACTGCTGCTATAGCAGTAGGTGAGCAGTAGATCATACTGAAAACTACTGCTGGGGGCAGGTAGAAGCATAAAAGGAGCAGCCACTGCTTCAGTACTGGCACTACCAATGCCTTTCTAGGTGGTCCTTGCTGGACTTGAACTTTGGATCTTCTGATTACTGTACTAACGCATTAGCCCCCTGAGCCACCACCCCATCAGCTATGTGGACCTGTCATTACTCCCTAGTGGTGCATACAACTCATATAGGAGGGGGGCAGTATTGATTCAGTAGTACTGGGTAACTTCTATCATAGCAAGAGGGTAAGAGTAGGCATGTCTGATCAAGTACTGCTATAGTAGAATGCCTTGCATTTTATTGATGTTAAAGTGATAAGATAGCAGCTTTGTAATTATCAATGATACATGTATACTATATAAAAAAAAAGTGTCACGATGGTGACCAAAATAATACTTGATGATTCAGTACATTTATGCCCTACATAAAGTCAGGGACTAATTCCTCGTTTTCACACACCCCAACATCAATGTGTATCCATTACTGGAACTCAATAACATAATCATATGCAAAGGTATAATTATGATTTTCTTCACAAACACTGGATAGTTTCAGAATTTCATTACTGAATCTTTTGATTACCGTTTACAACTATACTGACATTCACACTATGGACTATGGTCTCAGAAGCATCAGGTCAGTAACACAATAGATAATCCATTAATGGACAGAGTGATACCAGTAGATAGTCAGTAGACTACTGCATCTATGCTGCTGCACAGAGTGTGACATTTTTGGTATCTATTAAGGTTCAGTTGAGAGTCAGTAGACTACTGATTCTAGCCTAAAAATGCAGTGCATACTCAGTTGATAGTCAGTACACTACTGAGTCTATACTGAAAATGCAGTGTAGAGTCAGCTGTTTTGGAAGTATTTCAGCAGTACCTACTGCAAAATGCAGTTGTTGATCAGCATATTCTCAGTAGCTACTGATAGGAGAAGTAGATACTGCCTTCTGGTCCGGGCAGTCAGTCCCAGGTGTTAATTGTTGTTAAAGGAAGTAAATCGCTTCTGAAATGCCTGATAAGACAGCACTCCTCCTGGGGCTCTATGGGTTAGTACTGGAGGAGTGGGTGGCGGGAAAGTGACCACGGACACAAGCCTCACTCTGGGAGCTGATTAGTTATTCATGACCTCTAATATTGAGACCCCTGTATTGCCATTACCAGCCAAAGCAGTGCCAAAGTCTTGGCAGTGCTGCTCATTTTAGGGTAGCCACTGGTCTCACAAACGTCATCCATGAAATGTGCAGGCTATTCGGATAGATACAGCCATATAAAGTGTTAATGTCACCAACAGAGCCTGCTGTGTTAGGCATATATTTCTCTAAACATCACAGGGTGTAGATGATGGTGGGCCGTTTTGAAATAACCTTCTGGTACAGCTGCGCACTTGTCATCTTTAAGTTATCACATTGTTGAGATTTTCTGTTGACACGATTCACATGTAATTGTTCGGTAGCATGCCTGCCTCAGAAGGGGAATTCTTAATAGTGCTATAATTTTAGATTTGTCGAGAAATTCTCTGCTGACGGCTCGTCCACATTATGGATGATGGGTGGTGTCTATTGACATTGACTACCCAAATGAGCTTCACTCTCATAGCATAATCTTGAACAGGGTAAGGACAATAGGACAATACATCGTTGTGTTCAGGATTTGGTACTTATTAGAATCTTTAGCCAGACTCATTTAGGTAACACCACTTCTCTGAGCAATCCTAGCACTATGGCAAATGGCCTCCTTTTTATTTCTATTTTTAGTACCGGGGGACTCCGCTCTGTTCCCGGGATCAAGCCCAGCCTTCAGGTTCTCGGTACGCTTTGTTCTGCCTATTCCTGCCAAGACTTTTTTCCTTAATATCATTCTCAATTACTTCGATCACATTTTCCCTTTTCCTCTTCCTCTTCCTAGTACCTAGCATAGGCATTTTCCTTCATTTATTTTTTCTCTTTTCAGATACTTTAACCTCATCTGGAATCGTTTCCAGATCATTTTCCTCATCTCCTATGTCCAGTAAGTGTTCCAACTCGGGCAGATCTATTATCTCAGGCAATTCCATAACATTCAGACCTATCCCATACATCTCTTCCGCTAGTTTCCTACCCCTATATGGTCTTAATACCTCCACATGACACCTGCTTACATTGTCATACAAGTCCTTTATAAAGCAAGTAGTTTCCGAAATAATCTGAGTTATGACATGTGGGCCATCCCAACTAGATACCACTTTTAATCTATCAAAGGGTTTATAGAACCGAAGGACTCTATCCCCCACCCTGAAAAATCTAGGTTTCAATCCAGTGTCGTATCCCACCTTCTGCCATCTTGCTGATTTTTCCAATTGATTCCTGACCAGTTTATAAGCTTTCTTAAAATTATCCCTCAGAGACTGCACAAACATAATAGAACATGGAGTTTCAGGACTGATCCCAATTATACCAAACACCAGATCCGCTGGCATTATGATGTCTTCACCATAAACCAACATATTTGGTGTGCAATTCGTGGAAGCATGCACGGTACTGTTGTATGCATGCACCACGAAATCACACTGAATATCCCAATCATCCTGATACTTGTTTACTAATGGTTTCATAACTTGCAACAAGGTCTGATTGAACCTCTCTACCAAGCTTTCCGACTGAGGACGATACGGATTCGTACACGTCTTGCAAATAGCCAGGTATTTGCACATTTCCTGAAACAATTCAGATTCGAATTCCCTTCCCTGATCACTGTGAAGCATTAGAGGAACTCCATATTGCAACACCCAGCCTCTTACAAATGCTTCCGCACAAGTAACAGCTTTGTGATCCTTCAAAGGAAACACCTTCGTATATTCCGTATAATAATAACACACGACCATCATACACGTGTTATCCCTAGGGGTTGTGGTAAACCCACTAATGATATCAATCGCAACTCTGGCAAAGCGCACTCCGAATAATTCCTGAATCAATAGATTTTTTCCTAACCCCTCACCGGGTTTATTCTTAGAGCAGTCAGGACAAGTGGCGATCCACCTTAGAAAATCTCCACTCATTCCTGGCCAATAGTTTCTCTGGGAAAGTCTTTCCAGAGATCTATTCTTTCCGAAATGACCACTTGTCACGTGGCCATGGCAGTAATACATAATGTCCCGGCGCATAGCACTCGGGATGACAATCTGAAGAATCTTATTAGTTGGACTTATTTTCCACCTACATAAGATTCCTTCCCTGACTTCTAGTTCGGCCCATTGTGCTAGAAGCCTTCTCATTTCCCTATTTTCCATACTGATAGAGGGATGAATTGGTTTAATTCAGGGTGGAACTGTTTCCAGGAGTTTCTTGGTGATAGGGTCCTTGCTCTGGAACTGACGAATGATTTCCGGTGATCACTCTATCAAAGTTCCTGGGTAGTCCCTATATGGCATATGCACTTCAGCAATCACTGCATTATGCTGTCCACAATCTCCACAACTCTCTTGGCCACATTTCCTGATGGGTCTACTAGATTGGTATGCTTAGCTCCTGACCTATGTTGGATCTGGCTGTGCTCCAACCCGAATTCCGAAAGATATGCTAACCATCTGCCTATTATTCCTTCAGCATCCTTGAAATTGAGGAGCCATCAGAGAGATGAATGGTCGGTTCTTAATGTGAAATCAGATCCCCATAAAAAATGTTTAAATTTCTTAGTATACACTACCACAGCCAGTAACTCCCTGTTAGTAGTGTAATAATTCTGTTGCGCCTTATTCAAGGTATTGCTAGCAAAAGCGATCGGAACCTCCACACCATCCTGGACCTGTGAGAGTGCGGCTCCAATGCTATCATTACTAGCATCCATATCCAATATAAAATGATCTGATGTGGTTGGGTACTTCAAAACCGGGGTATCCATAAATAGAGTTTTTAATTTTCTAAAAGAATCCTCCTGATCATTCCCCCATGGGAATGGTACCCTTACTCTCCCAGGTGTCCAGTGTGCAATACTCTGTAGAGGGAAGCTCACTCGGGAGTATCCCAGGATGAGATCCCTATAGTAGTAGTATTTGTGTTCTCACCCTATAGTATAGGGTGAGAACACAAATTTTTTTCCACCAACTGATGCCTTCATGAATGTTCTTCCAAGAACCTGCATACGGGTCCCATCGGCTGTACAAGCATTTACCCCCTTTATGAGGTTCTCACTCTTGTCCGGCAAGAGGCTGTAGAACTTATTGGAGATCATTGAGTGACTGGCCCCAGTATCAACCAAAAATTCCCCAGTCCTTCCTTGGGTCGTACCAGATACATACCATCTTCTGCCTTCCAAAGAAAAAGGGTTTCCGGTAAACCTACATCAAAATCGTCCGAAATGCCCAGATCCAGACATGGATGGTTTGGGGGAAGGTGTGCCGCACATACACATGTGAATTTCTCTATCCACCCTTCCTCTTCTCCAATGTGGGTACTCTCTCTTTCTACCGACCTAGCGTTTCCCCTTATGTTGGAGTCCCCGGCCATAGGAGGGGCGAGGAGATCAATCTCGGATCCCTCCTCCACTGGTGTATTCATCCAGGATTCATCAAACGGTTTATCAGGGACAGTACTCTGGTATACATCAGGTCTCCGGGTTGAGCGATTTGCCATGTCCTCACCCCTCCTTAATTTTCCAACTCAGGCTCAACCTCCTCAACAGCAGACATATTCCTGGGAACAAATTCAGCTGCTCTACACTCATAAGCCACATGTCCCATCTTCTGACAACGGTAACATCGGATCCTGGACTTATTGGGTCTATTGTACCGATGACTTTCAATGTCCTCCCGGAAAGACCTTAGCATACTCTCCATCATACTTTTCATATCCATGCTCCCAGATGGCTTACCCTCATCTTTCTTAGCTACAATCTCCTTAGTTTCAGAACCGATTTTATCCCTGTTTTCGGAACTCCCCGTCTTGGCTGAGGTCCTCCGAGACAGCGGCTGCAGCGGGAGGGATAGTTGACTTCAGAGTGGGTAGTACCATACTAGCCGTTTCCTGGGGGACGAATCCAGAAAGGAAAGTTTTCTTCTTATTCAAGTTAGCTATAGCATCGCTTAGTGTTTTCATATTTGCACCTGGACTCCAGGCTTTATAAGCACAATCCTGATGGTCTTTTTCTCATAATCCCCTTACAAAATGTGAGATTAGTTCATCACTTACATAGTCGTCATCCATTACTAAGTTAGGCCTGGCCTTCTGTAATAGAATTTGGAGCTCTAAACTGTATACTTGAACCGACTCACCTGGTTTCTGAACTATTTTCCTATATTGCGTCATCGGATCCTCAAATACTATACTCCCGAGGTACGAGCTACAGATCTCAACCAATTGAGTATACGTTCCCCTACTTTTATACTGCTCCCGCCAATGGTCCACAGCAATTCTACCCGGACCCTTCTTCAAGCATCTTACCAATATGGGTAATGATTCATTCTCATCATACCCTTCTACCTCACCGTCGTCCGTGAAATCCGAGAACCAATCCTTCCATGGTTTGGAACCATTGAAAGGCTTGGTTTTAATCTGACTTTTCTTTGCCGAAATCTCTCTACTTTTCAATCTGGTACATTGTTCCAAGCTCCAATCCAATATCTTCTGATCCTTACTTCTCTTACCACCCCCACCGGATCCATTTAATCCCGGACCACTGGATCCCGAATTGTTATTATTCGTATTGTTCCAGCAGGTAAATCCATACCCTGTATTCATACCCGGCTGGGACCCTGTATCCCCAGTAATGCAAGTACTGCTAGGTTCTCGACTAAGGTAAGTCCCACTGCTACTAGGGGTAGTATTATTATTCTGATCGGTACTAGGTGGGTCGTACTTCTGATTTTGCACCCTATAGGTCTGATTACCCGGAATGGACTGCCTGTTGCCTTCTGCCTGATCAGATATATCCCCTAGCTCCTCAGCGCCCCCTGGAGAGGCGGGTAGAGGACAGGACCTGACCCCTAGTGTCGATGCACTGATACTCACCATCCATGGTAAAGGTAGTATCCTTCTGACCTACACTCAACCGAACGTTCTTATCGATACCAGGAAAATACCTATCCCCTACAACATTCCGGCTAGCTTGGTCATTTACAAAGGGATCATATACTTTCTTCAGAATGGGTTTTGGAGTGGAGGTAACCTGCATGCTCTCCTCTTCTTATCCCGGGGGATACAGCTAAGGTCTGGCTCACCCAATGCTTCTCCTTCCTCTTCCTCTTCATTCAGGTCCTGATCCCCCTCGTCGGAATCCTCAGACCCTTCCTGTAGCATCCTTAATTTTGTGATTTCGTATATCAGATCGTCCTTTTCCTGATACAGTTCTCGATTGTTATCCTGAATATCAGTAATCAATCGATCATTTTCCTGAATGTGTTGCTCTCGGAGGGCCACATGCTCCTTCCGCTGCTTATCTATGGTTTTCTTATTTTTCTCATAAACCTCATGTTGGGCATCAACTTGTTTTTTCCAGATCTGCAAGGCAAGTACTGGCTATATCCAGCCCAGCTCGATACTGCCCTAAAGTCTCATCTTGCTCACAAGTCTTTGTTTCCAATGTAGAAGTGACCAGACTTAATTGTAGTCTTGTATCCTCAACGTTTCTCTCGCACATTTCATATTCTGCTTTCTTACCCTGAATTCGAGCCTCAATTTTGTCGAGCGAGATGGGTGTCCACCTCTTGCTCTATGGTTTCAGCGGTTCTTTCCAACAATCCTTTAGTCTTCTTCAGATCTTCAATCTCATCCAGGAGTCCGTCAATTTCCCTTTCTTACTCCTTTATCTTATTTTGCTTCTGCTCACTCTCTTTTTTCTGATATTCCAGTAATTTCTCACCCCTGGACTTCTCCTGATCTTTCCTACGCCTCCATTCTACATGGGCTAACCTTTCAGTCTCATAGCTGTTTCTCTCTTCCTGGTATGTGTCCAAGTCTTGGGAGCCGGTTGGCTGGATGCACTGGGATTAAAAACAGATTTGGAAAGTAGAGCCATACTCAACTGATTCAGAAATACTCCCTGGCTAACTAAGGGCATAAGGTGGATTGAATCCTGCCGCCGCCCTCGTGGTTCACTGTTTGGTATTTGGGCCAAAAATTGCTGAAGTTGCCATCTCTTAAGTGACAAGTCTGATGATCTTATGTTAGGTACCATTTGGTTAGCCGGTACTATCGGTTGGTCATCAACAGTGACATCCAACCCCACTGTTGAAATCTCACTCTCGGAATCCGATCCTTCTGCCTCATTCCGAGACGGGTCCCTATAATCCTGATAGGCCGTACGCGAGGCCTCATGGTCTCCCAGGAACTCACCTTCCGGATACTGAATTCCTTCATGTTCAAACAGGGCTGCACACTTCCTAAAACCAGATCCTGGTCATGGCACCAGTGTAATGGTTTTATCTTAGACCGGCTGTCTGTTTGTTCGGAAAGGATCACGAATACAAGAATGTCTGGTTTAGAAGTCAACAAGATTTATTCAGTATCCTACTATACAGTAAAGTAAGGGTATTCTGAGTAGGCGTGTTATCATTCAGATAGCTCTGATTTGTGACTACCAGGTAAGGCTTCGGAGTCAGGGAGATCTTAGGGTTTTCGTACAGAATCCAGGGGGATTCTTTCTCACTAGCTTCCGACCCGACTATTATATAGCCACAGGGGTTGGGTGGCAACCCCTTGTGTTTAAGCCAGGAAGCCTGGAGGACAGTGCTGCCACCATCCGCGAGGCGTAACAGGCCTCAACCCAAAGGGACGCTCCGCTCGGAAACTAGTCAACCTGTAACCCATAGATGCTAATACTTAACCGTGCCCCTACACATGCAAGAATTATCCATCATAGTTTACACTGTCTTTAACGTAACGGTGAATGCCGTGAGGTAGATTGTGAGAGCACAAATAACAACAAATCAATCTCACATATAATTACCAGGGAAATTTCCTATTAGAAAGAGTCCTGCGCCCCTGCCCCACCCACACCCGAGTAACTAGCCATGCCACTTTCATAACTAAAGAGGACAGGGTATTCTCGATTGAGTATCGTTTCAGACAATGCATCTAAGGGTTCTCTATAAGCTGCAAACCCACCAGCCAATAATAATTGTGGCCACATTCATTTAACAGCCTCTTGTCACACCTGAATTTTACACAAATACTGCAAGGGACATTTTTGTCATTATTTGGGAATCCATCCATTCCTAAAGTGGCAGGTGTTATACTACAGTTCTATGATTAAAACCATTTAAGTGCAGCATATTATATTAATAATGCATCATACCCATTCATCATCATGAATCATGAGTACACTGGTGAGTAACCCACTGACTAGGGGCCGGCTGCAATGGTCCATCATGACATTCAAAGCATGTGTTTTGAAACGGCATATGCCATTTATATAGGATTAATATTTAATACGCCCATGTAGAATATAGAGTACAAGGATACTGTTGTGTTTTCTCATGACAGTCTTTAGGACTAATGCCACATGGCGAAAAATGGCACAAATATATCTCTGCGATTTTCAATCTGTTGTGATAGGTTGAATCTCACATTGCAAAAAATGCTTCAAATATCTCTGCGATTTTGAATCTGTGTGTTTGTGGGACCTACCCCAAATTCGCAAGAGTTACAACAGGGTGTATAGAACACAAGGACACTGTTGCCTTTTCTCATGTATTCTTTGGGATATTTTGCCTTTGTTGATGTTTATACCTGTGTATCTTATTAGGCGCAAAAGTTTGCCGGCTTGTGTTCTGCTATAGGTCGAATCCCACATGGCGATTTAGGGCTCAAATATCTCTGCGATTTTGTCCCTTGCACCCAAGGATAACTGCTTAATTGGTCTTGATCACAGGGATCTTTTAGCTCATTTTCGCCATTCGGGATTCAACCACATGGGATTCGACCTATAGGTTAAATCCCACATGGTAATTCAGGGCTCCAATATCTCTGCACTTTTGTCCTTTGTATTCTAGGGGCCTTCCTAAACCCCTAGATCACAAGGATCAGTGTAAACTTACTGTTGGATTCAGGATGAGTTGAACAATAGCGGAATATTACCTAGTCAGTGTTATATAGGTGTAAATTGTAGACATGAGATTCAAAGTTCTAAACATGAGATTTCACCTGCACAGACTTATAAGTCGAATCCCACTTGGCAAAAAATAGCTGAAGTATCTCTGCGATTTTGTGATTTTGGTACCTACCCAAATTCGCAAGGACATAACTACAGTAGGGTGTATAGAACACAAGGACACTGTTGTGCTTTGTCATGTACTCCTTGGGGTATTTTGCCTTTATTCATGTTTACATCTGTAGTGGTTCGTCTCGTTAAGTTAGATTAAATCATAACGAAGAGAGAGAAAAGTTTCCGGGTAGGCAACCGAGCTTTTATTTCAGAGCTTGCGTTACATACGATCACAGCCTCAGAGGACTACATGCTGCTAGTGCATTCGGTTACCCTTTCGGGTAACAACCTGGTTGAGCAGTGGGTAAACCACTACTGAGGAACCTAGGGCTAGGACCAGCCTTATATAGGGGAAAAGCCCGCGAAACTCAGACCGGCCACGTGACGTGTGGCGGACGAGTGGTAGGCCCCCTGGTGTAGTGGATACGAACCCAGAGGCAGGTGCTGCCACCTGCCATCCGGATTCCCCCACCACACCCGAAGGACCTAGGTCTGAGTCTCACGGGTGCATGAACGTTAAAGTGTAAAATACCATACCCCTACACTGCCCCCCTTAGACAATAACTTGGGGGTAATTAAACCGCAGTGTATTAATAACCTAGTAAGTGATTGTTTATAATACTAAAAAGGGGTATTAATTACACTTGCTCGATGTGAAATAGGCTATAGTATAAGACTATCCTATTTCTGAAAAATTATACAATAATAGCATCGAGTGTCGTTCATGTTATTTCCATCACTAGCTTATAACAACCATAAATGATAAATATACAATTATCACAGATTTATAGTAACGTTTTGACAACAGTAGGGTCCTGAAAAGGACCGGTGGTTGTTAACAATGATCGTATTATGGTTATTGAACCCGGAAAAAAAAATTTCGACTTTTTAAATTAACAGCTCTGTCTACTTTACAGAGTGAATTAAATATTAATGATCAGATATGGACAATTAATCTGATACTATATGAACACAATTAGGTATTAACCTGAGTAATACAATACTAAGTTTAGAGAAATCCGTTGGACCTTCTCTTATTTTATAGAAAAATATTTATACTTTTGAGACGCAGCTCAGTTTATACCTTAGTGTTTTATATTTACAAGTTACAGAAGAATTATAGTCTCTTAATATATTGAGACCAGGAATGACCTATATAGACAGTTATAGGTCTAGGATTACCTTAAATAACTTTTAGGATTCGCAGATCCAGTATATTTATAGGTACCCTTATATAATAATATATCTTTATAAAAGATATTATATAGTTATAAATACAATTTTACATACAATATAGTAATATCAACAAAGTTACTTGTTTTCATGATTGGAGGATGTAACAGGAGTCGGATGCTGCTGATGGCTTGGTATGGGCGAGCTGAACCCTGATGCCTGAAGTGCTATAGTAAAACTTGTTGGTGGGTGTAGCTAAACCCTGATGCCTGTAGTGCTAGCTAACTGGAGGTTATAGTAGATCCAGTTGTAGACTGTTGATGGACTCTATGGGCGTAGCTAAACCCTGATGCCTGTAGTGCTAGCTCACAAATAGTAGTGGTGTAGTAGTAAATCCGGTTTGTAGTTCAAAAGTCCATATTAGTGTAAATTGTCCATGATTTTATAATAGGCACAGTCATTACATTGTGGCACAGTACAATTATGGTGTTTACAGCATTCGTACTCCTCCTCCAGAGTGGCTTGTTTGTTTTCTCCTTCTGTTTTCAGTTTCCGGATTAGGGTACAGTTTGGTACCCGAATCAATACGGGTTGGATAAAAAAATGGTTTCTTATCCAACAATGCATGGGTAATAGAACCCCGGGACACACAATTATGTCCGATCTTCATGCAACAGTTTTTTTACTGTTCCATGTTCTCCTCGGGTGGCTGGTTTGGACCCGGTTGTTGAGCCAGTGGCTGAACAGGGGGGTTCATACCAGTTCCATCCGTAGGTGCCAATGCGGGGACAGCAGGTGTAAGTTTCACCTTTTGGCGTGCTTCGAACAGCTTCAAAGCATGCTCAGGTGTACCGTCCCAGTTATCCATGATAACTCCGAAGACCTTGAAGAACTTTTGCTGGTTCTTCATGTTCGTTGCTCGTTCTAGGTCGAGCATCTGAGAAGCTGTTTCCTTCTCGGATAGGGCCTCCTGCCGCAGATTAGCAGCTTCCTGCTTATCTTTGGCAACATCCGCTTTGATCTGAGTCGAGATTCGGTTGATCTCTGACTTCTGGATCGCGTCAATACACTGGAGAGTGCTCGACACGGTCCGACGATACATGTCCAGGTGGAGGTTTTCCAGATGGTGCTGTAGCGTCTCAAATTGTTTGCTCTGGATATTGCAAGACAATTTGTCCTCCTTCTTGAAGAAGGTCTCCACTGTCTGGATCAGCTTAGGCCGATGAACCACAGCACCAGGTGGGGGTACCTGACCCTGAGGCTTCGGCTGTGCTCCAGACCCGCTCGCAGTGACAGCTACCTGCGTGTGCGAAGAAGCAACCGCAGTAGTAACCGCACTAGCAGTGGTCGAAGAAGGGCCTTGAGTTGGTAATCCCTGAACCAGGGGCAACCGTGACAATTCCCTTCTAAGGTCTTTGGCCGTCAACAATGGTGCGGGTGGACGTTGTCTCACCACAGCACTCATTGTAGGTCGGGGAGCTTGACCTCCTACTGTCGGCAGTTCCTGCTTGACCCTCCCGTACTGATCAAAGATTTGCATCTCTGGTCCGGGTGGGCCCATAGCAGGGTACTGCTTCGGGTCTTTGACATTCAAAGGCGCGTGTTTCCGGGCGGACTGGCCACTCGGTCCACTGACACCAAAGAATGTCGGGTTCTGTGCACCTCGTGGAGTTGGTGCTCGCCCATAATGGGAAGGAGTTCCAGTAGGAGATGGAAGATGTGGCTTCTTCCTTCCCCCATTTGTCTGTCTCTCCAGCGCCTCCAGTGGTGACCTGGCTCGGCTTGGAGATTCAGACGCCTGTCTCTTCCTATCTGCTACAGAGGGTCCCTGGCGGTAATCCCTGCGGCTTCGGACCTGTTCTCCGGATGGAGTTACATAAGCCCCACCACGACGGCGGGCCTTGTTGCTTCTCCATTCGTTTAACAGATCGTACTCCTCCTGAGCGTACTCTAGTTTGCCGGACCCGGGAGTCTGGGCAAACCGAGCCTTTAGTTTCTGGTTAGTACCAGGAACCGTAGGCGCAAACTGCTTCGTACTCGGTGTGAGGGAAGCCAACTTCTCTGCATTGAGGCCCCTAAGGTTGCCATAGAGTTCGGAGTGAATTTTCATCACCCGATCTATGGCTGCCTCCAGGCCCTCTCCATGCGAAGTCACATAGTGCCGGACCATGTCTCCGCGTCGGGGGGTGACACATCCTGTGCATTTAGCACATTTCTTGCCAACCTCTCGGTCGCAGACATATTCCGGCCTCTGGTGCATATGAACCTCCACGAGATGACGAAGGAACGCGTCTTTCTCGATGAAGAATTCAACCTCACCCTCACTTTGAGTACAACGTTGGAAGGGACAATCCTTACGACCCTCCCCGTAGTACTCATCTAGAGCAAACTTGAGCTTGCCCTTCTGGTCATAATTGTACAGACCATTGGGCGAATTCTTAACGAATTCCCAATAGATCCAGTACATATTGGCCGGCTTTCTATCAGAGAGCTTCTTGCGAAGCCACTCCTCCATATCTTCCTGCCTCTCACAGGTGATCCGAGGGGGCAGTCTCCATACGGATTTACTCCCCTTCAGGTGTCCCCTGTGTAGAGGAATGAAGTCGGCAAAGTTGCTATTGGCGTTAGCCCAGATAGCAGCCTCTTGCTCGTCAGTCGGAGTGACATCCACAACTGGGTCAACCGGCTCCTCTCCCTCCGGGTCGGATGGTACATCCACAGGTTGCACAACGGGTTGTTGACCCGCGAGGACCTGGGCTGCAGCATCTTGAGCGTCTCCACTCAAATCGGCCATTACGTCGTGTAGCTTGACGATTGGCACACCGAGCTCAACTTTTACGGTTGGGACAGCCGGTTCAGCTTCTGTATTATCAGCTTGAACGTCTACCTCGATAGGTTCAGGTTTGCGTTGGTCAACCTTCTTCTTATTCCTCCTGCGGGATCTGCCGTTAGTAGAAGTGCCAGGCTCGGATGCGTCCGTCTCATTGCCGGAGACATCCGAAGCCTTAGCGCCCTTCTTATTGGCCGAGCGTGGAGACACCCGACGGGTTCGGGTACTGTCGTCCACACTCGTGCTGGTAGAGGGTTCGGTTCCTGACCGCTTCCCTTTACCCTTACCTTTGGTGGGGGTTGTTTTACCCTTTCCACCAGCTGCTTTCTCCTTTACTTGCTCAGTCTTCGTAGGGGTAGACTGAGCAGTTTTAAGGGAAACATCTGCATCAGGTAGGGCCTTCTCAGGTACTACTGCTGCGTCTCCCAAGGTGGGAGCTTCAGCAGGAGACATGAGACGGTCCATCCGATCGGCCATCTTGGCTGTTACTTGCACGGGTGCGGGTCCGGGTACTAACTCCGGATGCGCCAGTGCATACTGTCTCTCCAATAGACGTACTACGAGGTCTTGTATTACCCCGAGTCTGTCTAGTGGAGACACACCAATACGGGCCTCTTCTGCCTCAATGGTTTGAGACGTAATAGGGACCCCTGGACAGTAATCCACAACAGCGTTACCTGCTGCTTCATACTCATCCGCTGTGCTTAACAGTAGGATCTGGTCTCTGTCTATGTATCTAGAGACCTCATCTGCCTTGACACCGGTGTAACCCGTTTTGTCAGACACATAGGAAGGCCTATAAGAGGTATTCCTTCGGAAAGCCATTTCTGCGTCCCAGACGGCTTTACGAAACCATAAGTGGACTACCAATCCTTTGGCCATCTGATGGTAATCCATCAACCAGGACTCCGGAAAGGTATTAGCCCACTGCGGATGAGCACATTCCCAGATTGCGTTGACAACACGCTCGTCAACCTCTCTGGGCGTCCCATAACAGGTGGGTATCAGCATTTCCTCGGAAATTGCTAACATCCGTCCGTCATATGGACCGGCTACATCATGCCATTCGGGACTGTCTGGGAAGGGCAGCTCTAGGTGCATTGGCCTGTCAACCGGAGAAGCAGGTCCCAAAGCACCGAATGAGGTACTCCCACCAAGACGGGGCGGCAGTTGAGGGGGAGGTGGCATCAGAGCCCTGTCAAGAGACTGGGCTCCTGCCGGTTCTCCACTCAAACCTTCGGATGGAGGGGCTACATAAGGCTCACCTACATCAATTTGTTGTTGAACGCCTCGGCGTTCAGGACTAACTTGTCTGGAGTTGTCGGATGCGTCGTAGAACGATTCTACGTCGCTATCGTCTACTCCAGAGAAGTACTGATCAACATTCATTTGTTGATCCATTTGATCACAATCAGCATCGTATTGCTGATCGTCGTATGTATAAGTGGGACTCTTGGGAGAACCACTTCCATACTCTGGCGGGGTGCTGGCACCGGCACCGCCGCCAAGACGGACGGCCTCTTCTGCCATCGACAGAAGTGGCTGTTCGGGGATAAAATATCCCAATCCACCGGATAAGCAGTGTGTACTGCTTACCCAGTGAAAGGCGGGTGCCTTTTAACGAGGGCACACCTCGGAATATGGCTGTCACGGGCTATCAGACTCCAACAAGAGCAAGACCACCCTCGGCCACGTCTTCTTCCTTCGCAGGAATAAGACAATATGGCGGGATACTCGAACTTGAATCGCTGCGCATGATCAAACCGGCGCCTCACGTGACCATTCGAAAATGGGTCAACAACTTTCCCGCGTGCCCTTAATTAGGTCACGCGCCCTTACATAAAAACAATACAATACCCGATCGGTCGTCCGTCCGTACTCAGGGTTCGACTATGACAATTCGCTAGGTATTCTGGAGTTTATGGATAGCATAAGCATATCCACCGGATTATCCGTCCAAAACCATGGGTTCATTGTCATAGGACCTTTTCCAGAGACTCTTGACCGGCTCAAATATACATTGAACTAGGTTACAACATATAACAGTACACAGTACAGGACAACACACTCGTTGTGTTAACAGGCTAGGTTACGGCAGTCTGTAGCAACCTTGGACTGCGTCTAAGAGGTTTTGAGGCCTCTTTTATTGACCTGGTATCCATAAGAGCCTTTTCCAAGGTCTTCTTAGCCTTAGAGGGACCTTTCCTCTTATTTTTACCTGCGCCTGCCGAGACTTTTTGTATCTTCCCCTGCTTTCCGGATGTTACGACAGGGGGCACCACCCTCTTCGGGTCTGCAACCTTCCGTGGCCGCCCGGGTCCTCGCTTTCGGGTCGGTACCACTTCGAGTTGCTTAACACGACTCTGTTCCATTACTTCCAATAGACCATCGCCGTACATTTCGGTGGAGGTATCCCTCCCCCTCCATGGGCGTAGTCTCGCTACATTTGACTTGTAACATTTACCAAGCTGTGATTTAATAATCACTGTGCAATCACTAATAACCTGAGTTATAGTGAAAGGTCCATCCCAATTACTGGCTAATTTCAGGTTAGCTAGAGGTTGGTGTAGACGCAGTACTCTATCCCCTAGATTAAAAAATCTAGCTTTTAGACCTGTGTCATAGCCAACTTTCTGCCAACGCGCAGTTTTCTGCAACTCGTCTCTAACCCTCTCATAGGCTTGTTTGAAATTATCCCGTAGGGATTCTACAAACATCACCTGGCAAGGGGCTTCCGGATTCATTCTTATTACGCCGAACACCAAATCGGCTGGCATAATCAAATCCTCTCCAAAAACGAGGAGATTAGGAGAACAGTTTGTGCTCGAATGCACAGTGCCATTATAGGCATGTACCACGAATTCACATTGTTCATCCCAATCATCCATCTGCTCATTTACCAGAGACTTCAATACTTGGATCAAAGTCCTATTGAATCTCTCTACTTGTCCATCGCTCTGTGGTCTATAGGGATTAGTTCTTGTCTTGCAGATCGCCAGACAATTACACATCTCCTGCCACAGACTAGACTCAAATTCTCTGCCTTGGTCACTATGTAACATGAGTGGGACACCTAGGTGCAGCACCCACCCTTTTACAAAGGCCATAGCACAAGTAACAGCCTTATGATCCGGTAAAGGGAACACTCGGGTGTACTTGGTATAATAATCAGACACGACCATCATACACGTGTTGCCACTAGGAGTGGGGGGAATCCCACTAATAATGTCAACAGCTATTCTAGCAAACCTTACACCAAACAGTTCCTGGGATAATGGCAGCTTGCCTAACCCGGGTCCTGGTTTGTTCTTACAGCACTCGGGACAGGTCTCCACCCATCGGGTGAGATCTGTACTCATGCCGGGCCAATAGTATCGTCTGGTCAGACGTTCTAGAGACCTTTTCTTTCCAAAGTGCCCACTAGTTCTATGTCCATGACAGAAATACATAATATCTCGTCGCATAGCACTAGGTATGACAACTTGCAAGGTTTTGTTCCTATTAGAATGGTTCTTCCATCGAAACAGAATACCATCCCGGACTTTTAGCTCGGCCCATTGAGCTAAGAATCGTCTCATCTCTCTGTTCTCCAATGACACTACGGGTCTTGGGGGACAGATACCCTGATTAAGGAATTTAATCAAACGTGATGTGACTGCATCAGACTTCTGGAACTGCCTGATGGTCTCCAAGGACCAATTCAAGACATGTTCCGGATGGGTTTCGAATGGAACTCGAACCCCTGCCAACACAGCATTGTGTGCTCCACAATCAGTGCACTCAGCATTTGCACATTTCCTCACTGGGATTCTAGACAAAGCATCTGCATTCAAATGCTTTGCCCCGGCTCGGTGTTCAATCTGGCTGTGATTTAGACCGAATTCGGATAGGTGCGCTAACCAGCGACCTATCATCCCCTCTGCATCTTTGAAGTTCAATAACCATCTGAGGGAAGAGTGATCAGTCCGTAGAGTGAAATCACTCCCCCACAAAAAGTGCTTGAACTTCTTCGTATAGACCACCACAGCCAACAACTCACGTTTAGTGGTACAATAGTTTCTTTGAGATTTACTCAACGTGTTACTAGCGAAGGCTATAGGAACTTCGACCCCATCCTGGACCTGAGAAAGGGCGGCTCCTATGCTTTCATTACTAGCATCAGTATCTAGAATGAAATGATCATTCTCCGTGGGGTATCTCAACACAGGTGTGATAGCAAACAAATCCTTTATTTTCATAAAGGCCTCGTCTTGCTCGGGTCCCCAAGGGAATCGTTCCTTTCTGATCCCGGGTGTCCAGTGGGACAAACTCTGGATAGGAAAGGCAACCCTTGAATATCCTGGGATAAAGTCCCGGTAGTAGGAACAGAATCCGAGGAAGGACCTAACTTCTTTCGCATTCGTGGGTGCTTGCCAATTTGACACGGCATCCAGTTTCTCCGGATCGGCTTTAATCCCTTCATTCGAGATTATTCGCCCCAAGTAATTAATAGATCTTTTGAAAAGATCGCACTTCTTGGGTTTCAGCTTCAAACCATTAGTTATGATCCTTTCCAGGACCATACCTAAATTTTCCAAGCATTCTTCGTATGTCTTTCCAAAGACAATCACATCGTCTAGATAGACGAGACATTTCTTCCATAAAAGGTCACTTAATAAAGTTTCCATCATGGCTTCAAATGTCGCCGGTGCATTGCACAATCCAAACGGCATCACATTATACTGGAATAATCCAATATGACTGGAAAAGGCCGTCTTCTCCATATCTTTCGGATGCATACCCACTTGCCAATACCCGGATTGTAAGTCTAGAGAGCAATACCATTGCTTACCTCCAAGGGAGTCTATAGTCTCATCGATCCGTGGTAAGGGATATGAATTCTTCTTGGTCATACCATTCAATTTCCGGTAATCTATGCAGAAACGGATGCTACCATCTTTCTTGGTCACCATGCACACAGGGCTAGACCAAGGACTGGTTGATGGAATTATTACATCCTGTTCAAGCATTTTAGCTATCTCCTCCTCAGCTACCTTTTTTTTGGCTAGTGGGAGTCTTCTATAAGGAATCTTAAAAGGTTCATTCTCACCAGTGTCAATCGTATGCAGTACTTTATCGGTACGCCCCAATTGTTCACTCGGTGCTGCAAAAGCTTTACGGTACTTGTACAACAAGTCAGTTAGAGCTTCACGTTGTTCATCACTTTCTACATGGCTTTCGGCTACTAGAGTGTCTAGTTCCGGGCTCCTTTCGGGTGAGGAAGGGGCTCCGGGTGCCGAAACATGTTTACAGTCTTCTATCAATTCGGATAAGACAACCGATCCAAGGATCGTATCCTTCTGTACATAGACAGTCTTGTTACCGGTATTGGATATAGGAACCACCGTCCAAGCAGCGTTAGCTACTAGAACATCAGCGGATTCCAATCCGATACTTGACAACATGGCCATGTCTGGCTCTACAACTCCAGTTTTTCCTGAAAACTGTCTGTCCGCTCGACATAAGACATCACAGGCTGTGCCTGGTGGTATCTTAACAGTCTGGGCTACACTGGCTACACTGCTTACTTGCCTAAGTACACATTGTACTTCGAGATGGTACGGGTCTCTCACTTCCAATATTCCCCTCTGGGAATCTAACCTTGCTCCATATAATGCAGCAAAATCCAGACCGAGTATACCATCATCCGCGATGTTCGCCACAGTAGGGGTAAGGATGAAGTCCTTATCTTCCTGTAGACTGAACCTCATACATGTTCTACCGAACGTTTGTATCATGCTACCGTCGGCCGTACGAGCATTTCCTTCCGTTGTGAAAGTTTCATGATTCGTAGGCAAAAGATCGTAGAATCTCTTAGCAATACAGGAGTGGCTAGCACCCGTATCGACAAGAAACTCAGCGGATCTACCACTCACAGATACAACTGCGTACCACCTCCTACCTTTCAAGTAGGTAGGACTACTTGCATACTTAGCAAGTTCCGTCTTAGCGCCGAGGTCAAATCCACATCCCTTTAAGAATTCGAGACAAGGATGACCCGGGGGGAACTGGGCACACCCCACCCTGGCCAACTCATTGGCCGCTCCCTCTGGACTGATATCGGGTTTCCCCTCTGTGTTCTTCTGCCGGTTCTTGACACCTGGTGTACTATCAGTCTCCCCAGCCTCATGAGTAAGGAACTGATCAGGCTCCTTAGCTTCACTGCTGGGCGAAATCGCTAGAGGATTCTTGCCAGTACCGCAAGCTGCGATAGGCTGGCAGTCATGGCAATCACTCACTCTGGGGGTAATCCGGTTGCCATTGTGGACACCCCCTCTCAGTTTTCCTTCTTCACTGAGTCCTCCTTACCCGGATTGCTCCGGTAACGAGTGTTTCTATAAACTGGCTTATCTGCCTCACACTCGGCAGCATAATGCCCAGTTTCCTGACATCGGAAGCATGTCACAACAGTCCTATCAGGCTTAGGCCTCCTAAGATTTTCAGTAATCTTCTTTACCAAATTGTTAACCAGGTCCTCTGATAAAGAAGGACCCGTCGTGGGTTTGGTATCGGGTTGAGTCACAGGAGGTTTAGAAGTGATCACTTTCTCCTTGACGTAACCCGGTTTCTTTCCCCAGTTCCGGTTGTACCGGGGGTTCCCTTGGCCAATGGCCCCAACGTTTTCATCTTCGTCAGGTTCCCCTGATTCGGATGAATCGGTTTCGGGTATTCCCTCCGGGATTATCATTGCTGACATCCGTTGGGGTACCTTCCCGGCAAAGATACGGGCCTTTCGATCATAATGATCTAGGGACTGGAACAAATCTGTCAAAGAGGCATCATTCTTCCAAGCTTCACAGGCTACTGTCCTGTGTTCTTGATTCCGCAATCCTTCAATGAATTGTTTAAACATCTCATCTAGGAAGCATTCATCATCTAGTCTCCATTGAGGTCTGGCTTTATGCAACAGTCGTTGACATTCTAAGCCGAACACTTTGGCAGACTCCTTGGGCTTCTGTGTTCTTTTAGTGAACGTCAGCCAAGGGTCTTCTCCAACTATATTCCCATATAAATATGAAGCAATCTCTATGAGTTCATCATACTTCATATGGGCTGAGAGTCCTGTTATTTGAGAATCTCTCCATTGTTCCACGGCTCCTTTTCCGTCGCCTTCCTTTAACCAGCATACTAAATAAGGCAGAGCTTCCGCTTTACCCCATCCATTGCAGTTAAAGACATCCGCGCAGCCTTGATACTCCTCCTTCCAAGGGTTCTTGGCATTAAAGGGGGTAGGTATCTTAGCTACTCTACGAGCCGGATTCGTGGATCCAGTAAGGGTTAAACCCTTACTCCATTCCATGATCTCCGTATCGTCCAGACCTTGATTGTAACAATCAACACCTAAGTTAGCAATCGCTGCATTAGAATCATGCAGCGCTTGTAACCCTGGAGAAAGAGATACTCGGCGACTGAGTCTCTTTTTCCTTGGAGGATTCGTACCATAAGTACTTCCAAAGCCTCCGGATGGTGGTCCTCCTCCACCTCCTGATCCCCCTGCTCCGTATGGAGGCACCTGTGAAAAGGTGTATCCACTGGTTTGGGGAGCCGGCCCTGGACCATTGGTGGGTTGTGTATTTCCACCAAAGCTAAAGAAACCACTATTAGGATTAGTGTTTCCTCCTGTTCCATACGACTGATTTCCATTATTGAAACCAGTCCCACTGGCAGAGGGTCTGCTCCTGGAACGATCGCTTGAGGGTCCGGATCCTTGATCACATCCGGATTGCCCCCCAGCTGTACTGGAACCTCCGGGTGCTCGTCCGGTTGTTCCTCCGGACGTGTTCCGGGTGTTACCATTGGACGGATTCGTTCCTGTTTGGGACTGATTCCATCCATACTGGGCATACGGGCCATTTGGTCCCCCTAAAGGTGACTGTTGTGGCCATCCGCCGTCAAAGGTGGAGCTTCCTGCCGAGCGGCTTTGTTTAGCTCCACTCGCAGAATTATCCCCTTTATTTCCCGTACCTAGACCAAGAGGTATAGAGGTATTATCTGTAAATCTAACCTGATGACTCTTTACTCCTTCATAACGAGGTACAGTTGTCTCTGTTACCCCGTCATTGCCCCTCAAAGAGAACATCTGGTTACTTGTCGTGTTTAGGGCAATTCCTGAAACAGTGAAGTCTGATTCAAGAGTGCCTACTGCACGAACAGTATCTTCTAGATACTTTGACATCTGGATAGCTTTAGCCTCCAGTTCGGAATAATCATCCATCATTTTAGTCTGTTTAACAGCCAAATCTGTGGATTCGCGTATCAATTGATCTTTGAGTTTTTCATGCTCATCGGTCTGTTTTTGGTACGTTTCCCGAGCATCTTTGAAGGCTGATTCTATTTTCTTCAGCTCTTCTTGATACTTGCCGTAGGCCGATTGAGTTGAATTTAACTCTTGTTTAGTTCTATTCAACTCATCATACGAGGCTCTGTATTCCAGATCCGCCGTATATAGTGCATCACGATACTGTTCGTGCTGGAGTTGAAAATCTTGCTTTTCTTTCTCCATCTGATCCAACAACAATTGTTGTTGGCGTCTACAACTCTGATCGTAATCGAGACGTCCCGATATCAACTGTTTGTTTTCAGTCAGAATCTTGTCTCGGGTTCCGGTCAGTGTAATAAGATCCTTCTGGATCTTCTCGTATTCAGCTCTCATGTCTTCAAGCTCGTCCATTTTGTTCTTTTCGAATCCACATTTTTGGTGTTTAATTCGAGAACTGTATGGAGTTTCAAACATACCTGCACTAGGCTTTGGTACCTCAAATGGTAATTTACCAAATTGAGCAGTACTTTTATGCATTGGTGCAGGTTTCGAAGTACCTCCTGGCATGAATAAGGAGTCTCCAAATTCATCCAGTTCATGATGTAAGTTTCTTCTTACATCTTCTAACCCATCAGGGTAGTGTTCTAGTGGATCCCTCCACTCCGTACCTTGGGGTGGTGACTTGATTTCACCATCCTCCATCGGGGAGTCTAGCTCACGATTTGAGCCATTTCCCCTAACTGGGCTCAGCTCAGTCATTTCTGACTGCGCTTACCCGAAGACCAACTGGTCACGGCACCAGTGTAGTGGTTCGTCTCGTTAAGTTAGATTAAATCATAACGAAGAGAGAGAAAAGTTTCCGGGTAGGCAACCGAGCTTTTATTTCAGAGCTTGCGTTACATACGATCACAGCCTCAGAGGACTACATGCTGCTAGTGCATTCGGTTACCCTTTCGGGTAACAACCTGGTTGAGCAGTGGGTAAACCACTACTGAGGAACCTAGGGCTAGGACCAGCCTTATATAGGGGAAAAGCCCGCGAAACTCAGACCGGCCACGTGACGTGTGGCGGACGAGTGGTAGGCCCCCTGGTGTAGTGGATACGAACCCAGAGGCAGGTGCTGCCACCTGCCATCCGGATTCCCCCACCACACCCGAAGGACCTAGGTCTGAGTCTCACGGGTGCATGAACGTTAAAGTGTAAAATACCATACCCCTACACATCTTTGTGTATTATATATTCTCTGGTCTAAAATCGCAAAGGAGTGCTTGTGTTCTATATGCCCAACTGTAGTTATAATCCTTGTGAATTTGAAATAGGTCCTAAAAACAGATTCAAAATCGCAGAGATATTTTGAGCCATTTTTCGGCAACTGGGATTCAACCTTAAACAGCACTGAGTGTGTGATGTCACTCTGATCAATTAGTACTGGTTGCCCTGTTCTGCTATATAATAATCCAATATAACATAAATATGGGAGCCCAAGGTTTGGATATTGTGAAATATAGGCGAGTGGAATATCCTCAATATCCGAACCGTGGGCTCCCATATTTATGTCATATTAGGGTTATACTACATTTTCCTCCATTTTGTATTAATTTCTTACCTGATATCCGCAGAATAAAGGCAGGAGAAGACATTTTGTAAGTGCATGCAATCCTCCCCGGTGCACTCTGCGCGAAGCAATTGTTATTCTTGGCGGGTGTTGGAATTTACCCCCATTTTTCGTATTGAATCCAACCATGACATGTTAAGATATTAAAATGTATGCATCCTTAGATATTCTAGATGACTCGCTTACACTTGAAAATTCATTGGTTTCTTCTTTATTTTGAATATATTGGACATATCAAGCATGGAGGGATCATGTAGAATGTCTAAGGATGTATACATTTTAATAACTTGACATGACAAGCCTGGATTCAATACGAAAACTGGGTGCACAGACGAATGTGTGGCTATCAGGTTAGTAGAGTACAGCATTTACATTGGATTTCGTCACTGTTCAGTGTGGCATAATGGCTAAGCCCCTCGCCTACCTCCACTGTGGCCAGGGTTCAATACTCCTACGAGTTGGGACAATTTTTCACATTGAAACTATGGCGAGACTGAACTTGTATGTCTCACCACTTTCCCAAAATGTTCTAAGTCCAACTTGACCTCGAAAAAGTATATCCAAAATTCCCGAAAATGAACATGTGCGTAAATATGCTCTGCTAAGGCACTGGTAGAGGACAGCATAACAGTAAGGGAGGTGGCAGAATAATGGTATAAACATCAACACACAATATATAAATTACAACACTGCAGTCTATCAACAACTCACCATGAATCACAGGGTCTTATATTGTAAAAATCAAACCTGTCTGATATTGAATTTCACTGATATTGAATTTCAGAGACCGATCACTGTGAAAGTCTGCAATATTTACATTAGATCAACCTGATCTAGTAAACAAAAATGTGCCTGGGATTGTACACAACTTTAGGCATCCCCACATAAACGGCTCAGAGGTGTGAGTTATAAAAGCTATTGAAGCTATTTTCCTCAGAGATAAAACATTTTTCTCAGCTCTAACCCAGTAGGCACAGAATATTGCATCAACGTTGACAATAGGTTGATATTGTGTTGATAGTGTTCAACATTGACACAATGTTGAAACAATGTTGAATCAACATAGAAATACAAACATTGAATCAGCATTGATGGTTAGATGTTGAATCGCAGTTGGTTTCGATTATGTTGGGTCAACTTTCAATTTCAACCTTAAGTCAACCATTGATATGCAAACATTGCAAATGTTGTTTCAATGCTGAATCAACGTTGATGTGCCTACAAGGTCGAATCCCACATGGCGATTTATGGCTCAAACATCCCTTGCATTCTTGGGGACCTCCTGAGCCCATATATCGCAAGGATAACTGCTTAATTGCTCTCAATTCACTGTTGGATTCAGTATAAGTTGAACAATTCTTGCGATCTAGGAGCCCAGGGAGACCCCAAAAATGCAAGGGACAAAATCACAGAGATATTTGAGCCTTAAATCGCCATGTGGGATTCGACCTACTGGGAACGACTAGCAATTTAATCTCTTCTATCATGACATTGTATCAGCATCTTTTTGTGTGCTTCACGAGAAAATATATATCCACAGGTGAATTACTTCCTGGTGAAAAATGAATTACACATGGCAAAAAATGCTTGAAATATCTCTGCAATTTTGATTCTGTTACATTTTTTTTTTACTTACCTCAATGCACAAGGATTTTTATTAAACTTCAGGAGAGTGTGAAACACAAGGACACTGTTGCATTTATGTATTGTTTGTGATAATTTGCCTTTGTTGATGTTTATGTCTCTGTGAATTATATATTTTCTGGCCTAAAATTACAAAATAATGCTTGTGTTCTTTACACCCTGTTGTACTTATAAACCTTGCGAATTTGGGGAAGGTCCTAGAAACACAACAAACTCAAAATCGAGATATTTGAGGCATTTTTTGCCATGTGGGATTCTACCTTATGGACCTTTTTTCTATCTTAAAAGTGAACAATATTCACAGGAAGCCTAAAAATGTGTAAGGTCGAATCCCACTTGGCGAAAAATGCCTCAAATATCTCTGTGATTTTGAATCTGCTGTGATTTTGGGATCCACCCCAAATTTGCAAGGGACATAACTACAGTAGGGTACATAGAACACAAGGTCACTGTTATGTTTTATTGTAAAGCATATGCAATATATTGCCCTGGTTAATGGGTATATCTGTGTCTAACATGTTTGATATCCTAAAATCACAAGGATATAAAACCATAGCAGAGTCTGCATTGGTACTTTGATATTACACAATGTAACTAGCACTCCTTGCAATTTAGGGCACCAGGAAGCCCATAAAACGCAGCTGACAAAATTGTAGAGATATTTGAGGTATTTTTCGCCATGTGGCATTTAACCTGTAAGTCCAAAATGAACTATATATGATTTTTTTATGATAATAATTTATGCTACCATAAATGATTCCTAGAGGTGCCACCAGATGGAGCCAGTATACCATTTATATACACTTGCTATGTGTTTGACTTAAGAATAGATGTTCAAACTATGTTTAGATAATGTTTTGATTTAAATTCAGTCTCTAACATGCTACAACATTGATAGAATGCATGAATGTAGGAAAGAAATCAAAAGAACTGATGATACAATGTTAGAGATAAGTTTTACTTCTGGTCACACCTCATTTGTCGCATTCAAAAAAAATATATGATCAGCAACATACCCAACCTTATCTAAACCCCAACCAAGGCTATCCCCAACTACAAGGAGACCCTTGTAGGCAGGCCATGCACAAGGTGCGCCTTGTATGTGGACCAGACCTCCCGAGTTGGGGGTGCGCCTTATACCCAGGTTTTTCAAAATACCAATTCAGGGGAGGTAGGTGTGCCTTCTACGTGAGCCAACCTTCCCTGAGTTGTGGGTGCGCCTTCTACGCGGGCAGCACCTTCTACGCAGGAGATGACGCTACATAGAATAATAAGATTTGGTGTGGATAATGTTCTTTCTATAAGGTCAAATCACACTACCTGAAAAATGGGTCTCAAATGTCTGTGAATCTGGATATCGGCGGCCTTGGACTCTTGTCAATTTCCTAAATCACAAGGGTTCTGACCCCATTTCTCCCTACTCCAAATCTCACTATAGGCCAAATCCCACTGGCTTTTCAGTGATATGTTGCATGAGAAGATACTCCTTTTAGTTTTAGAGGAATAGCTTGCTAAATATGGGTAGGTGTGACCATTTCCTGAATGGCAATAAGCTCTTTGCCTAATTATTCATGAGATACATATATAATTAGCATAATTTATGGTAATTAGCTAAATTAGCATAATTTTTCTTATTCTTTTGCCTATAACTTTTGATCTAGAAATGGTATTTTCATTCTGTTTTCACCATAGTAAACCTAATGAAAGATTCTTTTAAATGGGATAATTGATTTTCCTATTTAGAATGAAAATCATGTTTTCATGGAAACAGACATCAACAAAAATGCCTATTTAGGCCCAAAAACATTCTTTTTGCATGCCTAATTTGGAACCTTTCCACCCAAAATAGAACGTTTTATCTAAAATCATTGAATTCTCCATAAAAAAGTACTCTACAATAGTTTTAGGCATATTTTTCCTATTCTAGCCCATAGTGGTGTCCCCTGGTGGCTAAAACAGGTACTAAATCCCACAGGAACCCCCATTTCTGCTTGCTGGCTCACACATATCCTATATCACAAGGATTTTCTTTCTATTTTCACGTTGTGGGATTTGGCCTTATAGCTGATCTTAGAAGGGTAATCTCTGTTATTTCAATTACTGTACTGAGAAGTCACTACTTTGATTCACAGAGTATTTGATATCAAAATTACAGTTGTTTCAATGTGCAATGGTCTCCAGCATAGACTTACACCATGTCACTTTCTTTCTGTAACAGTCCTTAATACAAATCTAGCATACATATATCACAAACAGATCCCTCTGATAACTATAGTATTTGGAACTTGGGTCTTGATTTATCAAGGACACAACTCTTGTGATTTTCATAAAACTGTTGTTTTCCTCTGAATCACCTGTAGGGATTTTCAGTCCATCACAGAGATTTCAGGCCCTTTGTGAAGAAAATATCAAAAACTTTTGATGTGTTTCACTCCCCAAATAACAGCACTTTGGCAGGCCTAGTTGGCCATTTTGGGCCATCCCTAGACGATACTACCCCTCCAATATCGGCTAAGAATCACTCCATCCCTAAATCACAAGTATTTTAGGGTGTTTTTCGCATTGTGGGATTTGGTCTATACCCAAGCCACCTTCAGTTTTATTATTGTGCATACTGTATTTCATTATTTAACAATTGTTTTGAATTTACAGGGAACTTACAATACCCTAATTTATGAGAGGGTCATTATTTAACAATTTGTCAGTTTGCCTCTCGCAATCACTTATTATCTAACGGGTCTCAGGTCTTGTAAAACAACGTTATACTCTCAAGCTTATCAAAAGGGAGGACCATTCAGACATGCAGGGGATAAGGCCAAATCCCACTACGTGAAAAATCGGTCTAAAACGCCTGTGATTCTGGATATCGGCAGCCTTGGAGTCTTGTCAAAAACAAAATTCACAAGGGTTCCCATACCACTCCTACCTTTCTCAAACCCCACTACTATCCACTATGGGAAGGGAAATGTCTGTGATATTCATCTCTGTACTGACTAGTTGCTAGTTTGATTCACAAGTACAACATTCTTATGGCTATAGTGTGTCGAACTTGGGTCCTGATTTATGAAAAATATACAGACCTCTTGTGATTTACTAAAGATTCTTGTTTTCCTCTAAATCACAGGGAATTTCCCTATATCACAGAGATTTCTGGCCTCTTGTGAGAAAAATATCAAAAACTTTTGATGTATTTCACTCCTGAAATAACAACACTTTGGCAAGGGTTCTTAACTGTTATTGGACTTTCTTGGACGATACTACCACCCTAAATATCGGCTGAATAACAACAAATCCTCCATTACAAGGATTTTCTAGCTATTTTCACGTTGTGGGATTTGGCCTATAGCCAGAAAATGTGATCGTAATGCTCACACTGCATCAGCATATATTGCCCTTTAAGTAGAATTAAGTGTCAACTTTGTTTCTACACATAGATATGGTGGTCCTTTTGACACATGCGGTCGTCCGTCATATGTCAGGACTTCTACACTGTTAGTGGTAGCCAGGGTTATTTTACAGCAAATATTGCTGGCCACTCTGGCTCCAGCACCTTTTGCTGTAAATTTACAGGCGGTCAGTCACTGTAATTGTACAGCATAATCCAGAGTAATCATACGGTACCGACCACTGTGATCATGCAGCAAGATCAATCAGATCTACGGAAACATATGTGGATCAACACAGTAAAAGGTACGCCCGCGCACCCCCTACTGGGTTGGATGTAAATTTACAGCAAAATGTGTTGAAAAATAACAGAAAAAATGTCTTGTAAATAAACAGTAATATTTTCTGTGAATGGACAGTAAGTTTCGCTGTAAATGAACAATAAAATATACTGTCTATTTACAGAAACTATGAGTGTAGAATTACAGCAAGAGGTTCTGTTAATCTACAACCAAGGTACTGTATATATATATATACATACAGGTACAAAAGACAACGCTAGATACTCTATCATTGAGGTGATATTTGATATTATCTATGTGTGCACTCCATGCATACATTGATACTACAAACCATGCATACATGACAAATTCAGGACAAGACTATCTCCAATTCTGCCATTATTGAGGGTGAGAGAAGTAGAGAACCATCTCACCCAAACCATTTCATGGTCATTCAGTTTTAGCACTGAAATAACTTTAAGGCAGGTAGGCCTTTGTTAGCTTCAACCTCAGAGTTCAGACACCTGTATTTCAGATTTAGACACAGTTATGATGTCATCTATGCATAATAATGGTTGTTACTAGTTTCTTCTCAGAAAACCTTGTAAAATATCATTTGGGCACAATGCTTAATTGAACCTGTTGAGATTATTCTCATATTGCAATTCACTAATAAACTCTTGGGACAACATTGGATTGAGGTGTGCACTATAAAAATATACATACTGAACAAATGGTATATTGCTGCCCTCCAGTGGAGGAAATTACAGGTATGGCTATTTTTGGTAATCCCTTTGTAGGGTCACTATTATTATGTACTGCACATGCCAATGTGTCCAGGTGACTAGGGCATAGCAGTATGCAGAGTAATTATACAGTACCTCTTGCTGTACACATGTATTTACAGCTGTAAAGCTGTAGGGATCCAGTAAGAGTCACTGCATTAAAGAGTAGTGCACTTTCCCCTGTGAATTTACAGAGGACGTTTCTCTTATATAACACAAACTCCTAACAGTGAAGTTCTGATGAGCGTTTATCCTACCTCTTAACCGCAATTCAAGAATGGAGTAGTCTAAGTCCCATTGTGTAAAGCATCAGGGATCCCCAGTTATATGACAGTTACTGTGTAGATGGAGGATGTGTACTATGGGTTTTAAGCAGGTGCAAGACAACATTAGTTCAGGTGATAAAAGATAATAACTTTGCTAAAGGCCAAATCCCACTACAAGAAAAATGGGTCTGAAATGTTTGTGATTCTGGATAGTGGCAGCCTTTGACTCTTGCCAATTTCCTAAATCACAAAGGTTCTCACTGCACTTCTGTGCACTCCAAATCCCACTATAGCTGATAGTAGGAGGGGAATCTCTGTGGTTTTCATTACTGCATGGACGCATTGTTATTATGATTAACAGGGATAGAGTATTTGATATCAAAAGCACAGTTGTCCCTGACTATTTTTTTCAGTTTGTAATGGTCTCCTGCATGGCATAAACAAAAGTAGCTCACATAAATCACAAGCAGAACCCCCTTATAAGTGTAGTATGTGGAACTTGGCTCCTGATTTATCAAAGACATACCTCTTGTGATTTACTAGAAACTGTTGTTTTCTTCAAAATCACAGGGATTTTCAGTTTATCACAGAGATTGCTGGCCCTTTGTGAAGAAAATATCGAAAACTCTTGATGTATTTCACTCCCCAAATAGCAGCACTTTGGCAAGGGTTATTAAGCCCATTATAGGCTGTCCTTAGACGATATCACCACTCCAATATCGGCTAAGCAACCACATATCCTATATCACAAGGATTTTCGGCCCATTTTCATGTTGTGGGATTTGACCTTAAGGTTCGTTTCCTGTGCCATTACCTCACGTCCAACGCTTTGGAATCTACATAATTGAATTTCGACAGGAAGCAGTGCCTGGTATGGTAAGTAGTAAACAGGATTTGGCATGGGATGGCTAAAGTATGGTCACTAGATTGCCCCTTTCGGATCTACTTCAATACTTGTGTGACCAGATCACCAGGGTCATATATAAGATTTAGTATTGCAACAAGCCTCACCAAACATAACTTTATGTGCCTTGTATTAAGGTGTGATTACATATTGTTTTACGATGTAATGCATGCCTCTGTGATCTAAAATAAAAGCAAAGGCGGCAGGTGAAATACAAAATGGGAAAGGGACAGAAACAGTCGATGTCGGCGAAACAAACAGCCAAAGAACAGGGGTCGCGTGTGTTCGATGTTTGCTCCCAACAATGTACAGGAAATGCAATATGACGCATTGGCAGATAAGGGTTAGAGGTCGGTCTCCAGACAGCTACAAAAGGAATCCTATTACATGGAATGAGTGGGTGTCAAATGGTGGCGTTGCTCCAGTTTCCTACTGTGGTTTAGAGGGAAACCAGTTTCCCCAAGCAGCTAGCTCCCCAGCGTCTAGTGCAACCCACCATGCAGTTCAATCCCTCTGACATCATGATTGTTTTGTTGTTTTCCCCTCCTTTCTTGCTTTTCCTCTCTCAGTTGCATGAGTTGGAAAAGGCCAAATCCCACTACGTGAAAAATGGGTATGAAATGTCTGTGATTCTAGATATCTGCAACATTGGACTCTTGCCAATTTCCTAAATCACAAGGGTACTCACTGCACTTCTTACCACTCCAAATCCGACTATAGCTGATAGTAGCAGGGGAATCTCTGTGATTTTCATTACTGCACAGATGAGTTGCTAGAATGATTCACAGAGATAGAGTATTTGATATTAAAATCACAGTTGTCAATTTTCTGTGGTTTGCAATGGTCTCCTACATAGCATAAACAAATGTAGCTTGCATAAATCACAAACAGAACCCCATTATGACTGTAGTATGTGATACTTGGCTCCTGATTTATCAAAGACACACCTCTTCTGATTTCCTAGAAACTGTTGTTTTCCTCTAAATCACAGGGATTTTGAGTCTATCACAGAGATTTCAAGCCCTTTGTGAAGAAAATATCAAAAACTTTTGATGTACTATACTCCCTAAATACCAGCACTTTGACAGGGATTCTTAGCCTTTATAGGTCTTCCCTAGACTATATTACCACCCCAATATCGGCTAAGCACCCACATATCCTATTTCACAACGATTTCCCGACCATTTTCACGTTGTGGGATTTGGCCTAAAGGGGACCAATTCGAGTGCTCCTTTGTATTTACCTCAAGTTATTATTTTTAGAAATGTTTAAAAATTCATTTATTTGGCATTAGTAATCATTTTATCAATAGTCAGGTGACGATTTGCAATGATCTACCTGACAGTGTGATACGGCGAAGGGTTATCACACTGCAGGGTGTGATACAGAGGTTCTTGGTTAAAACTATGGGGCTGTCGTATTCAACTTGAGATAAATTAAGTTCCCCAAATAACAGCACCTTGGCAAGTCTTCTTCACATTATAGCTTTCCTTAGATAATACTAGCAGCTTCGCCACTAGATTTTGAAGCAATAACATTTACCTATGGGGAACTGTAGGTACCCCCCACACGCAAATAGCTTCAGCTGCTCAGTCCTCCCCCTGGTGTCTTACACTAGAAGCGCTTATCTTAGCAGCGCTTAACTTAGCAACCAGTATCATAGCAACGTCAAGGAAGTTTCCAATCTCCCAGCAGATACTTTCAGAGGTTTAGATTTAGTGAGTTTCTCTGGAGCTACTGGTCCGAATTTAATGTATGACCTAACAAATTAAAGCTCTCAATATGTGTAGTCCAGTGTACAACCCATCTACAGTTTCCTGGATTAGTTATACCTGGGTGGACACCGATTTCTTCAAATGGGGATCCAAGATGGCAGACATTGCAGAAAGAAAATAGCTATGACGATTTAGTATATTGTGTTTAATGCTATTTGCATTTATTTGCTATTGAATTCCACAATCTGGTTGATAAAGGAAAGTTATTTTGCATAAGGATGCCACAAAATATTAAAACCCTTAAGATTTTAGAGAAAAATTGAGTTAACTTTAAAAAAAGTACATATTTTCATCTAGCCTCTTTTGGTTTGTCTGTTCCTGGCAAGCAGTCAAGTCTATTTCAATGGGCTAGGTACCAGTGACGAAGCAACCCCTTTTTATATATAGGGTAAAATACTCATCCAATATCAGCTAAGGATCACTGCATTCCTAAATCACAATGGTTTTAGGACTTTTTTGCATTGTGGGGTTTGGCCTTAAGGGAGTGAGTGAGTAATAGGTGTTTAACACCATTTCGACAGCTAGGGTCATATTCATGGCGAGAATGACATTACACAAATTCACAGAGGAATGTGTCGGTGCCCGCGCATATGTGCACCACACACATCCGAGGGGATAGGAAAGAGGAGATACAGACCCTTTTAAGTGGGCTAGGGAAGCCCCGTTGGCCTTAAGGGCCATGTATTATTGTTTACATATATCGCATTAAATCATGAAATATTGAATGCTACATTGCCGAAGGAATTGCTAGGGC
The DNA here is from genome assembly GCA_949317995.1 of Acholoe squamosa. Lineage (NCBI taxonomy): Eukaryota > Metazoa > Annelida > Polychaeta > Phyllodocida > Polynoidae > Acholoe > Acholoe squamosa. Next base: position 59,270,933 of record OX439036.1, on the reverse strand, counting down.
TGCATTTGTCTACAAAAGCCAAGTCACTCCTGATCATGCATCGTCTATAAGTTGGTTGTAATTCTTGTAAATTTAATATTTCTTAATTGTCTATTGAGTAGCATTGCTCTCAGTAGATGTGTTGCACTGGAAACTATCTGCACGACGGGGTTATGGGAAACGTCTGTGGCAAGCCAAAATGTTCATCCCCTGATATCAGAGTTTCTTTATTTGATATCACAGTTTTAGAATTTGATATCTGGGTTTTCTAACTTTGATATTGGATGTCACAGTTTCCTAGTGTGATATCAATTTCTACTCTAAACTACATTATCAACCTGATACAGGGGTTACCCTAAGCTCTGATATCAATTCCTAAAACTGTCATATCAATAACAAAAACCCTGATATCAAATGAAGAAATTGATATCAGGGGGTGAACATATCACTTTCCATAAAAGTCTGTTCGCTCGTCGACTCAGTAGGTCAAATCCCACATGGTGAAAAATGGTTTGAATATCTCTGCGATTTGGACCTGTTGCAATTTTGGTAAGGTCGAATCCCACATGGTGAAAAATGGCTGAAATATCTCTGCGATTTTGTCCCTTGCGTTGTATGGCCCTTGTGGGGGCCATAAAACACAAGGATTGATCAACTCCTATATGTCACTCAACTCAATGATATGCAGAGAGCCATGGGTTGGGGAGAGAGTATCAGCCAGAATAGCGTGGAGTATGCTATATTTAGCAGGGTGGTGGCAGTGGTTGGGGTAAGGTAGTTGCCTAAGATCAGGCCTTGGACACACTTTTCCTATAAGGGGGGGGGGTGCACTCCTGCAGAATTGGATACTATATGCAAACATGACTTCAAGGGAAAGGGGTCCTAGTTGGGCCCAATATAGGCCCTGGTATGACCCCTACAGGGGCCTTGAATAGGAGTGCTGTTTGGCTAATTCTAAAGGGGAAGGGACATATATCATATCAATCTTTTCAGGCCTATATATATAGTAATGTAATATGCCCATAGATAATAATTCTGTCAGGGGTCTCTGTAGGTAGCAGGCAAAACCAAACCTCATTCTACCAACTGATTTCTTGGGAGTGATCATTATTAGGGCTGGATATATTTTCTAAAGTTATTAAGGTATTCACATCACAAGCCTCTTACTGAGTGTTTCATTTCCTCAAAATTTTGCCCAAAAATCGGCCCTTTTCTCAAACTTCATCATATTTTAAACCTTTTTAAAATGAAGATGATAACAAGTTTTTACTCTCTACCAAAATACCAATGCTACCAATATTCTTATTGTTATTAGCTACATGTGGACATTCTGCCATATACCTACAACTACCAAAAGGTGCCCAGCAAAAGGTTCTGTTCAGTGTGGTGCATATAGCCTGAGTTTCTAAATATAGCTTGCTGTGTTTAGGTGTGTGTGTTGCAGAAATGGGTCAGGCTCTGTGTGCCTCCATTCATCCATGACCTCAGTAACAAAATATCAGATGGTTCTGCCCCCCCCCCTCCCACACAGCTACAGATACATCTGTTGTGTCATATTGGTACTGTAAGACTAGGTCCCAATGACACCAGGAGTCTCTCCCTTTAAGACTCATTAACTAGCATATAGTGTCTTAAAATTATAATTATACAGGTTCAAAGGTATGGTTAATGTGAACTACCACTCATCACACCTCCAGGTGTGAGGTTCTCACACCTACAGGCATGGGGAGTCACCCATGTATGCAGTGTCTTCTGACCCCTGAAGCTGCAAGTATCGCGAGAATGCATGTTTATTAGCCCTGAACTGGTTGCTGCAGTGCAGTCACACCTGTATGCCCGACCAGCATGGTACTAGCATCTACTGGTACACTTGTAACTTCGGTATAGGCCCAGATCTAAATACTATGAACGTATTGAAGCTCTGTCTGTAATATCTGTGCCTACAGGCCCAAGGCAATAAGGTTGTGTCAACTGTGTGCTATAGTAGTTGTAACAATTCTTTTGCCTCTCCTACAAAACTTGAAAAATGCAGATACATCGTTGTTGCACTGAGGCAATGAACTAGTCTGCATTATGCGAACCCCCGCGGGCCTGATCGCGATGTCCTGTCTTGTCAGGATCCAAGTTTTTCCTGCTTAATGATGTTTATTTTTACCTTCTCAATCTCGACATATAGAAACTCATCTAACTTGCCCTGGACTTATCTTTTACTACCATGTAGTAAACAATACGTCCAGATACCTTGAGACGTCCCCCAAAAAAAGCCATGACATTTAGTTTACTGTTGAATCAACATTACTAACTGGCTATATCAATTCTCATCAATGATTTGGCAACGTTGATTCATGTGTAAATCCATTTTTATGACCAATTTGTTAGGTGGACGTCTCAAGGTATGTGGACGTCTTTAAGGTCGAATCCCACATGGCGAAATAGGGCTTCAATATCTCTGTGAATTTGTCTGTTGTGTTGTATGACCCTTGTTGGGGCCATAAAATACAAGGATTGATCAACTCATTCTGAGTCCCACAGTGGATTATGTAGCTATACCTCTTGCAAATTTGGGATAGGTCCCAAAATCGCAACAGATTCAAAATCGCAGATATATTTGAGCCATTTTTGCCATGTGGGATTTGACCTTTAGGGAACATAATCTACCAATACTATTGCTCGGTCGTATACAAATATATATACCATAATCTCCCGCATAAAAGGCGTGTCTTATACGCCAAACAAAATGCTGCTGAGTCTTATACGTAAGAGGGACATTGCCTTGAGTTTGTAGTGCGCCTTATAGGGGGGCGTAATTTTACTATAGGCCAAATCCCACAATGCGAAAATAGCCAGAAAATCCTTGTGATATAGGATATGTGGTTACTTAGCCGATATTGGGGTGGCAATATCATCTAAGGAAGTCCAATAATGGCTAAGAATCCTTGCCAAAGTGTTGTTATTTCAGGAGTGGAATACATCAAAAGCTTTTGATATTTTCCTCACAAGAGGCCAGAAATCTCTGTAATATACGGAAATTTCCTGTGATTTAGAGGAAAACAAAAATCTCTAGTAAATCACAAGAGGTGTGTTATCTTTTCATAAATCAGGACCCAAGTTCCACACACTATAGTCATAAGAATGTTGTACTTGTGACTAAAAGTAACAACTATTCAGTACAGTGATGAATTTCACAGACATTTCCCTTCCAATATTGGCTAGTAGTAGGGTTTGATAAAGCTAGGGGTGGCATGGGAACCCTTGTGAATTTTGTTTTTGACAAGACTCCAAGGATGCCGATAGCCAGAATCACAGCCGTTTTAGACCCATTTTCCACGTTATGGGATTTGGCCTTATAGAACAGTACTAAATTAACAAAAATCTGCCCTTAGAGGTGTGCCTTATACGTGGAATTGCATTCTCTTAGTTGGGGATGCGCCTTATACGCGAGCTGCGCCTTATACGCGGGAGATTACGGTAGGTACAACTATGGAGGCAAGTATGTCTAGGCGGAATCCCACATGGCGAAAAATGGCTCAAATATCTATGTGATTTCGAATCTCTTGCAATTTTGGGACCCACCTCAAATTCACAAGGATATAACTACAGTAGGGTCCATAAAGGTCGAATCCCACTACGCGAAAAATGGGTTTCAAATGTCTGTGATATTGGATATTGGCAGCCTTGGTCTACTGCCAATAATCTAAATCACAAGGGGTATCACTCCACCTTTACCTTACCCAAATCCTACCAGTAGCCAATATTGAGCACTGAATCTCTGTGATTTTGATTCCATTGCTGATATTCGGCAGTAGATCTCTGTGATTTTTAGTCTATTGCCGATATTGGGCACTGGATCTCTGTGATTTCGATTCTATTGCCGTTATTGGGCATCAAAGTCCTGTGGAATATGCAGTTAAACAGAGGAATCACAATGATACACTAAATCACAGAGATTTCTGGCCCTTTGTGAAGAAAATATCAAAAGCTTTTGATGCATTTCACTCCCCAAATACCAGCACTTTGGCAAGGATTCTTAGCCTTCATAGGCCATCCTTAGACAATATTTCCACCCCAATATCAGCTAAGCAACCACATATCCTATATCACAAGGATTTTCTGCCCATTTTCGCGTTGTGGGATTTGGCCTTAAGGTTGAACCCCACACGGCGATTTAGGGCTTAAATATCTCTTAAAGGCTTAAATATCTCTTAAAGATGCTGATACAATGTCATGATAGAAGATACAATGTCATGATAGAACATTGCTAGTCGTTCCCAGTAGGTCGAATCCCACATGGCGATTTAAGGCTCAAATATCTCTGCGATTTTGTCCCTTGCATTTTTGGGGTCTCCCTGGGCTCCTAGATTGCAAGGATTGTTCCACTTATACCGAATCCGACAGTGAATTAAGACCAAGTAAGCAGTTATCCTTGCGATCTAGGGGCTCAGGAAGGCCTCAAAAACGCAAGGGACAAAATCACAGAGATATTTGAGTCCTACCTCAAATTCACAAGGATATAACTACAGTAGGGTCCATAAAGGTCGAATCCCACTACGCGAAAAATGGGTTTCAAATGTCTGTGATATTGGATATTGGCAGCCTTGGTCTACTGCCAATAATCTAAATCACAAGGGGTATCACTCCACCTTTACCTTACCCAAATCCTACCAGTAGCCAATATTGAGCACTGAATCTCTGTGATTTTGATTCCATTGCTGATATTCGGCAGTAGATCTCTGTGATTTTTAGTCTATTGCCGATATTGGGCACTGGATCTCTGTGATTTCGATTCTATTGCCGTTATTGGGCATCAAAGTCCTGTGGAATATGCAGTTAAACAGAGGAATCACAATGATACACTAAATCACAGAGATTTCTGGCCCTTTGTGAAGAAAATATCAAAAGCTTTTGATGCATTTCACTCCCCAAATACCAGCACTTGGCAAGGATTCTTAGCCTTCATAGGCCATCCTTAGACAATATTTCCACCCCAATATCAGCTAAGCAACCACATATCCTATATCACAAGGATTTTCTGCCCATTTTTGTGTTGTGGGATTTGGCCTTAAGGTTGAACCCCACATGGCGATATAGGGCTTAAATATCTCTTAAAGGCTTAAATATCTCTTAAAGATGCTGATACAATGTCATAATAGAAGATACAATGTCATGATAGAACATTGCTAGTCGTTCCCAGTAGGTCGAATCCCACATTTAAGGCTCAAATATCTCTGCGATTTTGTCCCTTGCATTTTTGGGGTCTCCCTGGGCTCCTAGATTGCAAGGATTGTTCCACTTATACCGAATCCGACAGTGAATTAAGACCAAGTAAGCAGTTATCCTTGTGATCTAGGGGCTCAGGAAGGCCTCAAAAACGCAAGGGACAAAATCACAGAGATATTTGAGTCCTACCGTAATCTCTCGTATATAAGGCGCATCTTGTACGTGAACCAGATAGGCCATGCGCCCAATAGGTTTCCCCTGAGTTTGGGGTGTGTCTTGTACGCGGGGTTCTTTCAATGTCCAATTGGTATGCAACACCCCTATTGATCATGTATTTACTTTAACCAAAGAAAATACTGAGTAGAATTTATACAAGCAAAACCAGACTCGGTCAAATAAAGTTTAATGTTTTATTAACAAGCAGATAAATTCACAGTTACATCGGCTCAATAAATATTTCATTGGTAGAATGGAACTTGTTGATCGACGTTTTGGGTAGCTTAACTATCCTTTATCAAGATGGTTGCTTTAAATCTGGTCCCTACTGAAGTAGGCTAAATGATCCATTTTTGGCAGAAGTGATGACATCATCGAGGACTGGGTTGTCATGGTAACGTTAACAATGAGATTCTGAGACTAGCAATGTCCCCTAGTGGCAGTTGTAGTACTTGATACATTATTTTGCATTGATATATGGATGGATGGATGATTTGGACAATAAATGGTGTGTTAATTATCTACAATTTTAGTATTTGTATAAATATAAATTGATAATAGTGATATCTTTGGTAACATTGAACATTGGTATATAAAAAAACCCAAAGAAAAGGTGTAGTTGATACCATGGTGCTTTAAATACCCATAAATCACTGAATGAATCCTATTTTTCTGCTAGCTATAAAAGTTATTGGAAATATATGTACACTCCACTTACTAACAGTTTTATTAGTTATTCCATTGGCATTTTAATCAAGCTTTCACACCAGACTCCACCACTATACCATTCCTATCTTATTGAGACATATGTGAGCTTAGGTAACGCAAAAAAAAAGAAAGATATTCAAACTATGTTTAGATTATGTGATGTGTAATATTTATTCCCTAACATGCTACAACAATAATAGACTACTCAAATGTTGAAAAAAACTGAATATACAAAGTTGGAGTTAAGTTCTACTACTGTTCACACCTCATTTGTGACATTTCAAAATTAATATCAGGGACATCGCACTGATTTTTTTTATGAAAATTCTTGTACAAGGTGCACGTTGTACGTGAACCATGCCTGCTGAAAAAGGGGTGCGCCTTATATGCGGGTTTTTCCAAATTCCAATCCAGCAGCATCAGGTACGCCTTCTACATGAACCTGAACTGCCTGAGTTAGGGGTGTGCCTTATACGCGCACTGTGCCTTGTTCGCGGGAGATTACGGTAAATTGCCATGTGGGATTTGTCCTACAGAACACAAGGACACTGTTGCGTTTATTCATGTACTTCTTTGGGTATTTTGCCATTGTTGATGTTTATATCTCTTTGCATTATATATACCCTAGCCTAAAATCGCAAAAAAGTGCTTGTGTTCACCTTACTGCAGTTATACCCTTGCGAATTTGGGGTAGGTCCAAAATCGCAAGAGATTCAAAATCGCAGAGATATTTGAGCCATTTTTCGCCATGTTGGATTTGACCTATGGCTGAGTTGTGAGAAACCATGGAAATAAAGATCACAACAAGGGAAAAATGCATGGAACCTGTCGACAGAGGACTGTGTGAGATGAGTTCCTAGATAGATTTAGAAGGTTTATGATACGATATTGTGGCAGTTCCACTCCATATCATGTCTTTAACCTCATAGAATGACAAATACAATTAGTAGTCTTTGAATCTTTATACTTAATCTTTATTGGTGTTAATTGAATACAGGATGCCAACCAGACTAATGTTTGCACCTTAGGCCTAAGCATAGTCACTCCGGATATACCTGACGTCCGCCTACCATGCATTGCCATTATGCAGTGACATAGACTACTACTACATGTACCTGTATATCAAGTCCAATGGCTATGATATTCAGAATGACATGACTTCTGTTCTAATTGTTGCATCAAAAAAATGAAAAGAAGAAACATCCCCTCCCCCATCTCCATGGGGTCGAATCCCGCATGACGAAAATTGCCTCAAATATCTCTGCGATTTTGAATTTGTTACATTTGGGGGACCTACTCCAAATTCACAAGGGTTATAACTATGGAAGTGTTTATAGAACAAAGGTGCACTGTTGCGTTTTATCATGTAGTTTTTGGGCTATTTTGCTTTTGTTAATGTTTATATCTCTGTGCATTATTATATTTTCTGGCCCAAAATCACAAAAGAGTGCTTGTTTTCTATATATGGTGTAGACCAGGCGTTACTCACAGTTCCAACACTACCACGCAATCTGGACCTACCCTTGCACAAGGTTGAATCCTACATGGCGAAAAATGGCTGAAATATCTCTGTGATTTTGAATCTGTTGCGATTTAGGGACCTACCCCAAATTGGCCAGGGGTATAATTATATCAGGGTGTATCCCAGATAGCACCTTACGTAAAAAAGACATCCAAGACTTGTCACATTCATTTAATTACGTGAAACCAACCAGATAATTATGTCATTAGGAGGTAAATATTTTTACGTGATGAATTTACTAGATGTTGATGCTAAAGATATGTCCTATAAGGCGATATCCCACTATGTGAAAAATGGGTCTGAAATGTCTGATTCTGGATATCGGCAACATTGGACTCTTGCCAATTTCCTAAATCACAAGGGTACTCACTGCACTTCTTACCACTCCAAATCCGACTATAGCTGATAGTAGCAGGGGAATCTCTGTGATTTTCATTACTGCACAGATGAGTTGCTAGAATGATTCACAGAGATAGAGTATTTGATATTAAAATCACAGTTGTCTCTGACTATTTTCTGTGGTTTGCAATGGTCTCCTGCATAGCATAATGTAGCTTGCATAAATCACAAGCAGAACCCCATTATGACTGTAGTAAGTGGAACTTGGCTCCTGATTTATAAAAGACACACCTATTCTGATTTCCTAGAAACTGTTGTTTTCCTCTAAATCATGGGATATTGAGTCGATCACAGAGATTTCAAGCCCTTTGTGAAGAAAATATCAAAAACTTTTGATGTACTATACTCCCTAAATACCAGCACTTTGACAGGGATTCTTGCCTTTATAGGTCTTCCCTAGATGATATTACCACCTCAATATTGGCTAAGCACCCACATATCCTATATCACAATGATTTCCCGACCATTTTCACGTTGTGAGATTTGGCCTATATAGGATGTAAAAAATACATGTCCTATCAGACGTCATAATTATGTCTTTATCTGGTGCAATCATACACATCATATGCCCTCATCAATATGCTGTGATATTAGAACTGTTAAAAGGATGTGTGCCAATTGACATCAATGATATATCTTGAAGTAGTTATTCTGCAATATAATTAAGTGACACAAGAGTGACGTCTAAAGTAGATCTTTATCTGGTTAAACTTGGGACTTTACAAAATTTATGTCATTATGATGTGAATTAAAGCTGTTATATTCTTTTAAGGATATGACGTCAATAATACATCGAGATTATATCCGCAGATAGTTCTTCTATCAGACACAAGGGGTCTCATCTAGCATTTTACTGACTTTCTGATCTGCACTGCCACATTCTCAATCAAAATTTGGATCCAAGTGAACCAACCGCCTGCAGTTATTTGAATAAACTGAAAGAAAAGTCTTCTTCAATATGTACTCTGTTGGTTCTGTGACATTCAAAGGAGAAATAATGACTAAACAAACAATGGACGTCATGGACACCTCTTTTAGGTCTTAGATAAATATATAAGAACCAGTATTGACTTTAAGCAAACATCACACCCCAGCCTCTGGGCTAGAATAAATGTGTAGTGATCTCTGTGGATATAAAATACCTGTTAACACCTTTCACTAAACAGGTATTATACGTATATCCTCTGCAGAGTGTCCATGCAGGATGTGATATTTGCATCTAATAGACATAATATTCTTATGTCTTAAGACATTTCTCATTGAGGTATCCTATCTGACTATGATTTGTGGACAGTATTCCCATTGTAATAGTATCTTCTATGTAATGATGGCATCTTTATATCATGTCATATTTGAAATGATATATCATTGATGTCATATTATCCATGGTTGCACTTATGTTGAAAGTATGTCTATGGGTAACATCTTATTTATGACATAAATCATAGTCAGCTTACATGTCAAGATTAACATATTTTAATGAGTTTCAAGTACATCACATTTACCTATTATATGTATGCGTAAAGATGTCACATAGTGACGTGAGAATGGTTTGCACATATGATGGGTTTTCTCCACATAATTTGCGAGATAATATTATGTAAAAGAGGATCAGCAGAAGATGTAAAAATGATGTGATTCACTACGAGTTTTGCTAGCTGGGATAGAACACAAGCACTCTTTTGTGATTTTAGTGTCCTTGTGTTCTATACACCCTCTGCCTTGCTAATTTGGAGTGGGCCCCAAAATCGCAACAGATTTGAAATCGCAGAGATATCTGAGCCAATTTTCGCCATGTGGGCATCGACCTAGACCACCACCTTATATACAGGTGTATTCCCTTCCAGTTGTGGTGTCAGGGATCCAAAGTAAAATTCCTTTGAAGGGCCTCATTGGCTGTGCCCTCCTTGTCCCAGGTGTCATCACAGTTCATTGGTTGGTGTGTGCACAGAGAGAAGTACACTGATCGCTTTGACACCTACTACACAGGTCACAATTTGTCTCCCACATGACATGTATGAAGGCATGTCGCATGAGGTTGAGGCTCTCATATATGGTTCGTCAACTCCACTTGACATGCGTAATGAAGACATGTCACATATTTCTGATCCATTCACCTGAGTGCTAGGTAATACTGTGAGACAATTATGTAAGGGTCAAGAGCAGTCAATAACTATGTACCAGTGGTTCAATCAAGGCAGGCCTATAATAGAAGGCAGGGGATATCATAGTCCCACAGGCCTGCAACACTAAGGCACCTTTATCTATCTACAGAACTTCTACTTGACTGCAGTCCATAAGACAAGGGCATGGAGGTGCATGGCAATGCCATATGTCTCCCTGTACTGTAGATACTGAGATTATAGATTGTGGGTTAGAGTACAGTCCTTTGGTATTTTCACTGACTCACGCATAAGGTGTCTAACCTCTCCAGTTGAAGTATTCAGAATGGTGGGTGTCTATTTTGATATTCACTAACAAATGCAAATTTAACAATGAAATAGAATTCACTACCATTCATTGATAGTATTTACAGACCTTAGTGATCTATTCTTCATGAAAACAAAATGACACAGAAACATCAAATGTCTCAAGTGTTGATAGTACTTCTTGGTAGTGATTAATCCTGGTACCAAAATGGTTGTTTGCCCCATCTAGTGGAATATCCTAGAACAATTATGTATGTCAAACCATTACGGGTCAAGTGCCTTTGACATGGCTGTGACCCTAGTCAACTTACAGATAACATGGCTTTTTAAGGGCTCAAATATCTCTGCGATTTTGAATCTGTTGCGATTTAGGGACCTACCCCTAATTCACAAGACGTCGAATCCCACATTGTGATTTAGGGCTCAAATATCTCTGCGATTTTGTCCCTTGCGATTTTGGGGTGTTCCCGGGCTCCTAGATCGCAAAGATTGTTCAACTTATACCAAGTCCAACCGTGATATTCGCATCTAATTGCGATATAGGGGCTCAGGAAAGCCCCAAGAGAGCAAGGGACAAAATTGCAGAGATATTTCAGCCCTAAATCGCCACCTGGATTTCGACCTAAGGGGTATTCCTACATTAGGGTGTATAGAACACAAGCACTACTTTTGGATTCTAGCCAATAGGATATATAATATAAGCATCAACAAAGGCAAATATCCCTGAGAGTACATGAGAAAATATAATAGTGTCCTTGTGTTCTATATACCCTACTGTAGTAATACCCCTTGTGAATTCAGGGTAGGTCCCAAAATCACAACAGATTCAAATCGCAGAGATATTTCAACCCTTTTTCGCTATGTGGGATTCGACTATCTGCAATTTTAAATCTGTTGCAATTTTGGGGCCTACCCCAAATTCGCAAGGCTACAACTGCAATGGAGTGTATAGAACACAAGGGCACTGTTGCATTTATTCATGTACTCTTTGGGCTCTTTTGCCTTTGTTAATGTTTGTATCTCTGTGCATTATGTATTCTCTGGCCTAAAATCACAAAGGAGTGCTTGTGTTCTATACACCCCACTGTAGTCATAATCTTGCAAATTTGGGGTAGGCCCCAAAATCGCAACAGATTCACAATCGCAGAGATATTTCAGCCATTTTTTGCCATGTGGGATTCGACCTTCTGGAGCTGGTACCCTGGAGCCTGTCTGGGGTAGGCAGATAAGGTCGAATCCCACATGGCGAAATATGGCAGAAACATCTCTGCCATTTTGAATCTGTTGTACTTCTGTACCTACCCCAAATTTACAAGGGTGTATAAAACACAAGCACTCTTTTGTGATATTAGGCCAGAGAATATACAATAAACAGAGATTTAAACATGAATAAAGGCAAAATACCCCAAAGAGTACATCAAAAATCGCAACAGCATCCTTGTGTTCTATACACCCTATACTGAAGTTGTATACTTGCGAATATGGAGTTGGTACAAAAGTGGCAACAGATTCAAAATCACAGAGATATTTCAGCCATTTTTCATCATGTGGGATTCGACCTATACTGACTGTGACCAGCCTAGGCTGGGGCGAAGGGTAAGGACTAAATTCACCAAGCTGTAGTTATAACTTATATTCCTTGCGATTAGGGGTAGGTCCCACAAATGCAACAGATTCAAAATTGCACAGATATTTGAGGCATTTTTCGTCATGTGGGCTTCGGCCTATATACACCTTCCTGATCTCGGTCTGAAAGAGCATATATCCGCCATGTCCTATACACAAGGTACAACGGTACCAAAAATGACAAGTAGAACAAATTAAAGTAAAGAGGAAGCTGATAGAATAGAACGGTTGGACAGTTTGTAATCACCTTTTCTGAATGATCGATTGAGTCAAAACACAATTTTCGGGTTGCATTACTTTATTGTGATTGTTTACGTCTGTTGTTCCAACATGTCATGATGTTGGATCCTATTCGTCTCTTTACCGAGCCAGGATATCCTGTTAAAACGAAAGAAATGGAATGAAAAAATATTGACAAAGCACCTGCCTTCCATATTGGTAATGTTTAAAAACTCATCGTACTTCATGTGAGTTTATGGAAAATTATAGCATTGACTCAAAGTATGGTCGGTATTGATATGGATAACCTATAGGTCGAATCCCACTTGGTGAAAAATGGCTGAAATATCTCTGCGATTTTGGGCTAACCCAAAATTCGCAAGGTTATAACTACAGTGGGGTGTATAGAGCACAAGCAGTTCTTTGCGATTTTAGGCCAGAGAATACATAATGCAAACATCAACAAAGGCAAAATACTCCCAAGAGTACAGGTATAAATGCAACAGTGCCCTTGTTTTCTATACACCCCACTGAAGCTGTATCCTTGCGAATTTGGGGTTGGCCCCAAAATTGCAACAGATTCAAAATCGCAGAGATATTTCAGCCATTTTTCGCCATGTGGGATTCGACCTTATGTGTTTTGGTGTTGGGCTAGAGGTGTCAATGACACAGTTTGGGGTGTCTGATAGGCTTTTATGTTAATCGTAGAATAAGATTGCAGAAAAGTAATCATTTTAGGTTTGATTTAGGATAGGCCTTATTCAAAAACCGTTATCCCCAGCTGTTATCTATATGTATAAGGTCGAATCCCACATGGCGAAAAATGCTTGAGATATCTCTGCGATTTTGAATGTGTTCCGTTCATGGGATCAACACCAAATTTGCAAGGGTATATAACTACAGTAGAATGTATAAGGTCGAATCCGACATGGCGAAAATGTCTCAAAATATCTCTGCGATTTTGTCAGTTGGGTTTTATGGCCTTCCTGGTGTCCTAAATCGCAAGTGGTGCTAGGAGAATTGTGCAATATCAAAGTCCCAATGCAGACTGTGCTAAGGTTTTATATCCTTGCCATTTTAGGATAGGAAACAAGTTAGACAGAGGTATACCCATTAACCAGGACAATATATCGCACATGTTTTACAATAAATCACAACAGTATCTTTGTGTTCTTTACACCCTATTGCAGTAATATGCCTTGTGAATTTGGGGTAGACCCCAAAATCGCAACAGATTCAAAATTGCAGATTATTTGCGCCATTTTTGGGATTCGACCTATAGAACACAAGGATGTTGCTATGTTTTCTCATGTACTCTTTGGGATGTACATTATATATGTTTTGGCCTAAAATCGCTCTATAGGTCGAATCCCACAAGGCAAAAAATGGCTGAAATATCTCTGCGATTTTGTCCCTTGCGTTTTATGGCCCTTGCTGAGGCCATAAACGCAAGGCTTGACCCTAAACCATTGTGGGATTCGGAAATAGTTGACCAATCCTTGCATTTTATGGCCCCCACAAGGGCAATACAATGCAAGGGACAAAATCGCAGAGATATTTCAGCCATTTTTCACCAAGTGGGATTCAATTTTTTGGTCCCTACATACCCGTACTGTATTCATACCCCTTGCAAATTTGGGGTTGGTCCAACACACGCAACACATTCAAAATCGTAGAGATATCTGAAGCATTTTTCGCCATGTGGAATTCAACCTATATGGTAGACTGTATTTCTCCAAATATCAGTATACATTATGTCTATGTGGTCAGCCACCCGATCTAGACTATGTCAAAAATCGGTATGTTGTTGTTGTTTGTTGTTGTCTTTTTCTTTCAAGTATACAGGCATGCATGATAGGATTGAGTTACTCACATGAGGCTTCGCATCTGGTTAGTTCCAATCGTAACTCTATCCTTTGATAAACTGAGTGAGGATCCCATCAGACCTTCAAGCGATTATTGAGTTGGAAAGTCTAACAACATCTGGTGGGTCAATTACGCATTCCCCAATTCTTTGTGAGATCAGGGAGGTATACAAGGAAGGGAGAGCTTGCTCCTGAGCAGTGCAAAATATGTGACATGCACTGCAGCGCCCCCACTGGCCAGGAGAGCAAGCGCTGCGTTCCCATGGCCAGCAGGCAAAACTCTGTTACGTGAGCTCGTCGATGTCAGTTTTGGATGAATTCTCTATCAACAAGGTAGAGATGGAATCGAAATGATAGATGCCACCCCCTTGTGCATATGTTTGACTAGATCCTGACGCAATATAAGCAATATACCCCTCTGTAAATGTTGATAGGCCTGTTTTATTGTTGCTGATATGGCCACGGTCAGCACTTCACCTAATTTTTGCCCATTCTACCCCTTTCTTTCCCACACCAATTTCTGGAGGCAGAAGTCTGCACTTCCAAGCCCAGAGGGGTCATTCCTCTTTATCGCTGGTAAATAATTTTTTACATCATTCTGATCGTGAATATCATGGCTACAACCGTGGGTAGTTTGTTTTCAATTTTGACATGTATAAGTGGTCGGAAAATGCACTTTACCACGACAGGCTGAAAGGGTATGTCGGAGTTCCCGCGGCCGTGTGGAGAGTAATCTGAGCAGGGTGGTTTGACACCCAGACCCTTGTGCTTTCTACACTCTTCTAGTCTATGGAAACTATCTACTAAATCGTGCCGTAAAGGGCAAAGAAGAAAACTTTATTTACTCAGAGAATACACTCAATTTCATCCATATTTTGAGATTTGCTAGACATGTTTACGTTGAGAGCTGCTGCCTTTCGCACTACATTGGTCTGCTGCGTCGCTTGCTCTCCCGGCCGGTGGGGGCGCTGCGGTGCGCGTCATATGAGAAAATCTACACTGGCGCGCTGCTCTCAGCTAAGTACTCGGGGAGTGGAGATAGCGCAGGCGGAGTCAGCTATCCCGTAAGGATATACGTCTATGGTGAGATTTAAATGTGCAACCTTCCATTATTGGATATTCACAGTCTCTACGATTCTCACACTTTCTACCCATCCATGCTTCATAAGCGTATGGGTAAGGCTGCAATATAAAGAAGATATGCATTTCTATCATGTTGCCTTCAAATTCGAGTGAAGAAACACTGATAACAGATGAGATAATGGAATTTTGTTTGGCACTGTGACCTCATTTCTAACGTCACATGGATGGAGCTCACGTGACTATGCTTGGTGTTGTCACAGAGGCGTAGGGAGCAAATCTTCATTGGGGGAGGTGGGCAGCTGGGGCCCCACTATGACCACCTTCAATTGTCGGCTCAAGCGTAATGACGCATATAGAATTTGTACAGAAAAGTAATTTTCATTGAATTTTAGATATTATTTGAGGCTTAGGCCCCTATTTTCCCTATCCCTTTACTATATTACTTTAACTTGAGATGCAACGTTTTGGCATTTGTCCAATATTTCATGAATTCTTGACAAATTTTGGGGGGTCAGAGATACTCTGCCCCCCTCCCTTATGACTGAGAAGTCCCAGCCCCACCCCACTTTTCCTACGCCCCTGCCGATTGTCCATCGTAAGTTTGTCATACAATCAGTCAACCTACATAGCATAGTCATGTAATAAATTGATATAAGATGAATTGAATGAATCGATCCTGGGCATTAATGCATAAACTCAGCCACAGTGACTTACAGATTATTTATAGCCACTGCAGTGTAAGAGAATGAATAATAGTCAGAAGGGTCTTGCCAAAAATGAAACGTGAACCCAAAAAGAAAATGTGCACGTTTTCAGTAGCCTCTTTTGGCTTATCTGTTCCTGGCAAGCACTCAAGCTTAATCTAATGGGGTAGGAACCAGCGACGAACCAATGCCTTTTTATTAAACTACCATATATAAAATACCTCGGCTCTCGACTGCGGGCCACCGGAACTGTCAAAATGGAAGTAGTAGAGTTGCGAGATCACGTTTTGCTGTAAATTTAGAAATAACGTAAACTTTGATCGGCTTCATGTTTTTGTACATGTCAATTTACACAAAATTTCACATCATAAAAAGATCAGCCTAAAGTTGTCGTTTTATTTACCCTCCTTTTCCTTCTCTGACATGCGCACAAGTTGCATCCTCTCTTCTCACTGACGGCCATTGTGTCAGAGCAGACTAATGTGGGGAGTGTCGTTTGCATCGTTATCATTTGCATACAATTTTCAGACCCCTCCCGAGGGGGGGGGGAAATTCGACCCCTCGAAAAAAGCCTGCTCCCTACTATAGTTCAAAGAGTGGTGCTAAAATTCTCCGCCCCTTTGGCTGCTGTCGAGGGGGGGGCGTGAAAATTTAGTTTGATACCAAACACGATCATATCTGACCATTTCTCCACGCCTTTGGCACGGGGAGGCACAAAAAATTTTGGCTGCCGTGGAGGGGGGGCGTCAAAATTTAATTTGATACCAAACATGATCATATCTGACCATTTCTCCGCGCCCTTGGCATGGGTGGGGGCGCAAAAAACTTTGGCTGCCGCCGACGGGGGGGGGGGCGTAAAAATTTAATTTGATACCAAACACGATCATATCTGACCATTTCTCCAGTACAAATTTTAAAAGATTAGATGATAAGAAATTTTTGAGTGCTATATAGTCAATACTTCGTTTTCCATCATTTGATTCAGTGAGACCATTCAATGAAATAAAATTAAAGCCCCCCCCTAAGGGTCAATTTTTTTTTTATCTGCTGGAGGGCTGAAAATCAGGTGTGAATACGCTCTTTTAACCTATGACCAGGGCCTATGGCGCTGTGATAATGGGCAAAACAAAACCCTGAGCGATTTTCTTTCTGTAGAAAGTCTTATTTATTCTTATTTGTAGCATCAAATTGTGAAACCCTCTTGCAGAGAATACATATGTATAGAACTAAAGGAATAATAGAAATTATGGATAATTATCTTTAAGCTTTTACTAATCACGCCATCAATACTACCTCCGATTTGACAGTTCCGGTGACCAGCATTCGAGGGCCGAGGTATTTTGTATATGGTAGTTTAATAATGCACAGGCTTTTTGTCCCCTCTCCCAGTCAAGGGGTCAAAAAGTTCTGAGCCCCCCTTCAAACCCCCTGCTGTTAAAACATGATCACTCCCTTAGAATTTTTTTATCAATTGGAAATAAGAAATCTGAGTATCCCATGGGTAGTTCTTAGCCTCTCTCAGATTGAGATTTTCGCATTTTGAACCTACAATATCGGTATGTTTTTTCAATTATTTGCTGTGGGAACATACTGTAAAAATGGTTTTAAGGCATGTCAGTAGCCTAATGTTAGTAATGATCACTCCCCATGTTCAGATTTTGTTCTGTTGCATATATACCGTAGATTCTCTCTTATTAGCGCACCCTCATATAAGCCGCACCCCCGACTTTGTAGGTGGTGTACTGTCTCTCTTGGTATAGAATCATAACAATACAGACATGCACACATACAGTCATTAATTTATTATCCCCCTTACCTTATATTTCAGATGGCCTTCAACGTAGTCAGTGTAGTCAGTGTTCGGGGTGAAGATAATGTTCTGAGTAACATTTACATCTCAAAATTGGGTCACAGGGTACAGTGTTTAGGGGAAGACTTTGCATCTGTAGAACATGCATACCAGTACATTAAGGCAGTAGCACATGGGAGGTTAGATGTAGCTTCTCAGATAAGGTGTAGTGAGAAAGCCTCTGATCTGAAGTGCCTCACGAAGAGGATTGCTGTCAGCTCAGAGTGGGAGAGGCGAAAGGAAAGCCTTATGTCTCACCTCTTAGATTGTAAGGCACAGTGTGTTCCTGAGTTCCGGCGAGAGCTGGCTCTCACTTTGACTGCGGAGATTACTCACCCAGTCAGGGACCACCTCTGGGGTAGATATGAGGGGAAGGGCCAGGATCGGTTTGGTAAACTGTTGATGCAGCTGAGGGCAAAGGTGCTAGCCACAGGAGGTAGGTTCCCCACATCTTCCCCATTTATTTTTATTTACCCTTACTGATACCAGATTTTCAATGACAGGTCATTATGTACAATGAAAGGTTTTGGTGTGTATTTCTGTGACAGGTTGCACTCGATGTGCAGTATTGTGATGGGCAATGTGTTGTTTTACTTTCATGTGATTCTGTTAATTTTAGTATGTAAGTAGTCTTTTTTTCATAATATTCTCCTAAATGAACCATGAAAACTTGATTCTTTGTGATTGGATTTCAGTTTTCAGTATGGCTATACAGTGATAACTGAATTATAATGATATGGTCAATGTTTGGCCTTCAGGGTCAAAGGTGTACAACTGTTGTGGACGTGTAAATGGTTAAATCACTGCCTCGGTTCTTTCAGTACTGGTATGGCGGACCCTCCAGATTCAGGACAAATGCAGCAGGTCATGAGTGTTGTTACTGTTGCAGTTATTACAGCTTCACTTTCACATGTTGTTCATGATCATTGTTATGGGTTTTCTGACACCAGTTTCATATCTGGTAAGTACCAGGATGTGAGGCAATGGCATAATGGCAACAATCTGGTAGTTGATTACAATAGCTTTGTGGGTGTAGAAATGGAGGTCACAGTTCCCCCTGAAAATGAATGCTTAGCACAAACATCAGTTGGACCAATGGATGTAGCTCAGTCCCCAAGTAGCACCGTAGAACATGATCATGCATACCATCGAAATATTGAGGGATTACTTTCTGATCATACATACAATCGGGTCTCTGAGGCACCTCACAATGACCATTCATACAGTTCAGGTAAATTGCAATTTGATAGTGCTAATCCACATGAATTGTCCAGGGCAAGAATTATAGCTGATGTAGATATAGTAGAGGATCCAGCAGCGAAAAAAGGTACTGGGGGTGAGAAAAATAAGATAACTTCAAATATCTCTTTTGGCCCAAAGCAGTTAGAAAAGTTGTCACTGTCCCTACAACAATTGAAACCATATGCTATATGTTGTATATGTGGTAGAATTATGTATGAACGTGGTACATGTTAGGTGGAAAGCCTACCTAAGTCTGAGTGGAGGGCACAGAAGTTGGTGACAGACAATTTCCCCGTAGGTATAACAGAAAAGGAAAATGGAAATGTCTGTGGAACTTGCAAGACCAAAGTTAAATCAGGAAATCACATGAAATTTCAATTCTTTGATGATTTTGACAAAATACCAGAGTGTATAGCAAGACTAGATTCTTACAACCAATATTCGAAAATATGCTTATGTAGCATAGATTACTCAAGTTTAAAAAAAAACAGGCTTCAGTTATGTCCATCTGCATGGTAATATTTAGATCTGTAAGAACACACTTGAAAACCTCAGGGGTATGGTCGGTGTGTTCCATGATGGTGAACATTTAGACCTTGAGAAGAATGCAGATGAAATTAAGCGGTGCCTTCAGTAGCTAAAGAAGAATAATTGGTTGTTCAAAGATTTCCTTGCTAACTTTGAGACAATACATGGTCATGCAGAAACTGCCTCAGCATCAGGTCTTTTTTTTGTGGTATACCTAAAAAGACTGCAGATATATCTGTTATGAATGATGGTCAAATAGCTGCCTCAGATATAAAGGATAAAGTAGGGTTGATAATGCCTGCTGCTAAGTTTGACTGTCCCAAAGAGCCAATAGAAATAAAGGATATTGAGCTGGGAAAAGCTGTTGAAAAAGAGGGAGGCCAGTACAAGCTTAAGAAAATAACATACGGAGACAAGGACTTAGAAGCAAAGACTTTTTACACACCTTTTCCCAGTTGGATAGGGGTCTTGGTCAAAAACACACAATGGTTTAACCATGGGGCAGTACCACAAGTTAAGAATGCTGCATGTTGACAGAAGGTTTGCAAATGACAGAAAATATCTGTTCTTTGCTCATGACAGAAACATTAAGCAAAGGTTAATTTTTATTAACTCTGCTATTGCTTCTAATAGGGAAAAACCCCTAGATTCATCAACCTTAAGTAGGAGAGTAGAGTATTTCATGTATGGACAAGTGGTAAATGCTACAATCTCAGGAAGCAAGGCATTTTGGCAGAAGCACTTTTTGGACTTAGTAGCCCATGTTAGTCAATATGGATCAGGGGACATATTTTTCACCCTTACCTTTGTAATGGTTCGTCTCGTTAAGTTAGATTAAATCATAACGAAGAGAGAGAAAAGTTTCCGGGTGGGCAACCGAGCTTTTATTTCATAGCTTATGTTACATACGATCACAGCCTCAGAGGACTACATGCTACTAGGGCATTCGGTTACCCTTTCGGGTAACAACCTGGTTGAGCAGTGGGTAAACCACTACTGAAGAACATGGGTTAGGACCAGCCTTATATAGGGGAAAAGCCCGCGAAACTCAGACCGGCCACGTGACGTGTGGCGGACGAGTGGTAGGCCCCCTAGTCTAATGGATACGAACCCAGAGGCAGGTGCTGCCACCTGCCATCCGGATTCCCCCACTACACCCAAAGAACCTAGGTCTGAGTCTCACGGGTACATTAACGTAAAGTGCAAATACCATACCCCTACACTGCCCCCCTTAGACAATAACTTGGGGGTAATTAAACCGCAGTGTATTAATAACCTAGTAAGTGATTGTTTACAATACTAAAAAGGGGTATTAATTACACTTGCTCGATGTGAAATAGGCTATAGTATAAGACTATCCTATTTCTGAAAAATTATACAATAATAGCATCGAGTGTCGTTCATTTCATTTCCACCAGTAGCTTATAACAACCACAAATGATAAATATACAACTATCACAGATTTATAGTAACGTTTTGACAACAGTAGGGTCCTGAAAAGGGCCGGTGGTTGTAAATAATGATCGTATTACAGTTATTAAACCCGGGAAAAAAATTTTCGACTTTTTAAATTAACAACTCTGTCCACTTTACAAAGTGAATTGAATATTAATGATCAGATATGAACAATTAATCTGATACTATATGAACACAATTAGGTATTAACCTGAGTAATACAATACTAAGTTTAGAGAAATCCGTTGGACCTTCCCTTATTTTTATAGAAAGATATTTATACTTTTGAGACGCAGCTCAGTTTATACCTTAGTGTTTTGTATTTACAAGTTACACAAGAAGTATAGTCTCTTAATATATTGAGACCAGGAATGACCTATATAGACAGTTATAGGTCTAGGATTACCTTAAACAACTTTTAGGATTCGCAGATCCAGTATATTTATAGGTAAGTACCCTTATATAATAATATATCTTTTATAATTATAAATACAATTTTTACATACAATATAATATTATCAACAAAGTTACTTGTTTTCATGATTGGAGGATGTAACAGGAGTCGGATGCTGCTGATGTCTTGGTATGGGCGAGCTGAACCCTGATGCCTGAAGTGCTATAGTAAAACTTGTTGGTGGGTGTAGCTAAACCCTGATGCCTGTAGTGCTAGCTAACTTGGAGATAATAAGAGGTCCATTTGTAGATTATTGACGAACTTTATGGGCGTAGCTAAACCCTGATGCCTGTAGTGCTAGCTAACTGGAGGTAATAGTAGATCCAGTTGTAGACTGTTGATGGATTTTATGGGCGTAGCTAAACCCTGATGCCTGTAGTGCTAGCTCACAAATAGTAGTGGTGTAGTAGTAAATCCGGTTTGTAGTTCAAAAGTCCATATTAGTGTAAATTGTCCATGATTTTATAATAGGCACAGTCATTATATTATAGCACAGTACAATTATGGTGTTTACAGCATCCGTACTCCTCCTCCAGAGTGACTTGTTTGTTTCTCCTTCTGTTTTCAGTTTCCGGATTAGGGTACAGTTTGGTACCCGAATCAATACGGGTTGGATAGAAAAATGGTTTCCTATCCAACAATACATAGGTAATAGCACCCCGGGACACACAATTATGTCCGATCTTCATGCAACAGTTTTCACTGTTCCATGTTCTCCTCGGGTGGCTGGTTTGGACCCGGTTGTTGAGCCTGTGGCTGAACGGGGGGGTCCACACCGGTTCCATCCGTAGATGCCAATGCGGGGACAGCAGGTGTTAGTTTCACCTTTTGGCGTGCCTCGAACAGGTTCAAAGCATGCTCAGGTGTGCCGTCCCAGTTATCCATGATAACTCCAAAAACCTTGAAGAACTTTTGCTGGTTCTTCATGTTCGTTGCTCGTTCTAGGTCGAGCATCTGAGAAGCTGTTTCCTTCTCGGATAGGGCCTCCTGCCGCAGATTAGCAGCTTCCTGCCTATCTTTGGCAACATCCGCCTTTATCTGAGTTGAGATCCGGTTGGACTCTGACTTCTGGATCGCGTCAATGCACTGGAGAGTGCTCGACACAGTCCGACGATACATATCTAGGTGGAGGTTTTCCAGATGGTGCTGTAACGTTTCAAATTGCTTGCTCTGAATATTGCAAGACAATTTGTCCTCCTTCTTGAAGAAGGTCTCCACTGTCTGGATCAGCTTAGGCCGATGAACCACAGCACCAGGTGGGGGTACCTGACCCTGAGGCTTCGGCTGTGCTCCAGACCCACTCGCAGTGACAGCTACATGCGTGTGCGAAGAAGCAACCGCAGTAGTAGCCGCACTAGCAGTGGTCGAAGAAGGGCCTTGATTTGGTAATCCCTGAGCTAGGGGCAACTGCGACAATTCCCTTCTAAGGTCTTTGGCTGTCAACAATGGCGCGGGTGGACGTTGTCTCACCACAGCACTCATTGTTGGTCGGGGAGCTTGACCTCCTACTGTCGGCAGTTCCTGCTTGACCCTCCCGTACTGATCAAAGATTTGCATCTCTGGTCCGGGTGGGCCCATAGCAGGATACTGCTTCGGGTCTTTGACATTCAAAGGCGCGTGTTTCCGGGAGGACTGGCCACCCGGTCCACTGACACCAAAGAATGTCGGGTTCTGTGCACCTAGTGGAGTTGGTGCTCGTCCATAATGGGAAGGAGTTCCAGTAGGAGATGGAAGATGTGGCTTCTTCCTTCCCCAATTCGTCTGTCTCTCCAACGCCTCCAGTGGTGACCTGGCTCGGCTTGGAGATTCAGACGCCTGTCTCTTCCTATCTGCCGCGGAGGGTCCCTGGCGGTAATCCCTGCGGCTTCGGACCTGTTCTCCGGATGGAGTTACATAAGCCCCACCACGGCGGCGGGCCTTGTTGCTCCTCCATTCGTTCAACAGATTGTACTCCTCCTGAGCGTACTCTAGTTTGCCGGACCCGGGAGTCTGGGCAAACCGAGCCTTTAGTTTCTGGTTAGTACCAGGAACCGTAGGCGCAAACTGCTTCGTACTCGGTGTGAGGGAAGCCAACTTCTCTGCATTGAGGCCCTTAAGGTTACCGTAGAGTTCAGAGTGAATTTTCATCACCCGATCTATGGCTGCCTCCAGGCCCTCTCCATGCGAAGTCACATAGTGCCGGACCATGTCTCCGCGTGGGGGGGGTGACACATCCTGTGCATTTAGCACATTTCTTGCCAACCTCCCGGTCCCAGACATATTCCGGCCTCTGGAGCATATGAACCTCCATGAGATGACGAAGGAACTCGTCTTTCTCGATGAAGAATTCAACCTCACCCTCACTTTGAGTACAATGTTGAAAGGGACAATCCTTACGATCCTCCCCGTAGTACTCATCTAGAGCAAACTTGAGCTTGCCCTTCTGGTCGTAATTGTACAGACCATTGGGCGAATTCTTAACGAATTCCCAATAGATCCAGTACATATTGGCCGGCTTTCTATCGGAGAGCTTCTTGCGAAGCCACTCCTCCATATCTTCACGCTTCTCACAGGTGATCCGAGGGGCAGTCTCCATACGGATTTACTCCCCTTCAGGTGTCCCCTGTGTAGAGGAATGAAGTCGGCAAAGTTGCTATTGGCGTTAGCCCAGATAGCAGCCTCTTGCTCGTCAGTCGGAGTGGCATCCACAACTGGGTCAACCGGCTCCTCTCCCTCCGGGTCAGATGGTACATCCACAGGTTGCACAACGGGTTGTTGACCCACGAGAACCTGGGCTGCGGCATCTTGAGCGTCTCCACTCAAATCGGCCATTACGTCGTGTAGCTTGACGATTGGCACACCGAGCTCAACTTTTACGGTTGGGACAGCCGGTTCAGCTTCTGTATTATCGGCTTGAACGTCTACCTCGATAGGTTCAGGTTTGCGTTGGTCAACCTTCTTCTTATTCCGCCTGCGGGATCTGCCGTTAGTAGAAGTGCCAGGCTCGGATGCGTCCGTCTCATTGCCGGAGACATCCGAAGCCTTAGCGCCCTTCTTATTGGCCGAGCGTGGAGACACCCGACGGGTTCGGGTACTGTCGGCCACACTCGTGCTGGTAGAGAGTTCGGTTCCTGACCACTTCCCTTTACCCTTACCTTTGGTGGGGGTTGCTTTACCCTTTCCACCAGCTGCTTTCCCTTTTACTTGCTCAGTCTTCGTAGGGGTAGACTGAGCAGTTTTAAGGGAACCATCTGCATCAGGTAGGGCCTTCTCAGGTACTACTGCTGCGTCTCCCAAGGTAGGAGCTTCAGCAGGAGACATGAGACGGTCCATCCGATCGGCCATCTTGGCTGTTACGTGCACGGGTGTGGGTCCGGGTACTAACTCCGGATGCGCCAGTGCATACTGCCTCTCCAATAGACGTACTACGAGGTCCTGTATTACCCAGAGTCTGTCTAGTGGAGATACACCAATACGGGCCTCTTCCGCCTCAATGGTTTGAGACGTAATGGGGACCCCTGGACAGTAATCCACAACAGCGTTACCTGCTGCTTCATACTCATCCGCTGTGCCTAACATAAGGATCTGGTCTCTATCTATGTATCTAGAGACCTCATCTGCCTTGACACCGGTGTAACCCGTTTTGTCAGACACGTAGGAAGGCCTATAAGAGGTATTCCTTCGGAAAGCCATTTCTGCGTCCCAGACGGCTTTACGAAACCATAAGTGGACTACCAATCCTTTGGCCATCTGATGGTAATCCATCAACCAGGACTCCGGAAAGGTATTAGCCCATTGCGGATGAGCACATTCCCAGATTGCTTTGACAACACGCTCGTCAACCTCTCTGGACGTCCCATAACAGGTGGGTATCAGCATTTCCTCAGAAATTGCTAACATCCGTCCGTCATAGGGACCGGCTACATCGTGCCATTCTGGACTGTCTGGGAGGGGCAGCTCTAGGTACATTGGCCTGTCAACCGGAGAAGCAGGTCCCAAAGCACCGAATGAGGTACTCCCACCAAGACGGGGTGGCAATTGAGGGGGAGGTGGCATCAGAGCCCTGTCATGAGACTGGACTCCTGCCGGCTCTCCACTCAAACCTTCGGATGGAGGGGCTACGTAAGGCTCACCTACATCAGTTTTTTGTTGAACACCTCGGCGTTCAGGACTAACTTGTCTGGAGTTGTCGGATGCGTCATAGAACGATTCTACGTCGCTATCGTCTACTCCAGAGAAGTACTGATCAACATTCATTTGTTGATCCATCTGATCACAATCAGCATCGTATTGCTGATTGTCGTATGTATAAGTGGGACTCTGGGGAGAACCACTTCCATACTCCGGCGGGGTGCATGCACCGGCACCACCGCCAAGGCGGACGGCCTCTTCTGCCATCGACAAAAGTGGCCGTTTGGGGATAAAATATCCCAATCCACCGGATAAGCAGTAAGTACTGCTTACCCAGCGAAAGGCGGGTGCCTTTTAACGAGGGCACACCTCGGAATATGGCTGTCACAGGCTATCAGACTCCAACAAGAGTAAGACCACCCTCGGCCACGTCTTCTTCCTTCGCAGGAATAAGACAATATGGCGGGATACTCGAACTTGAATCGCTGCGCATGATCAAACCGGCGCCTCACGTGACCATTCGAAAATGATTTCAACAACTTTCCTGCGTGCCCTTAATTAGGTCACGCGCCCTTACATAAAAACAATACAATACCCGATCAGTCGTCCGTCCGTACCCAGGGTTCAACCATGACAACTCGCTAGGTATTATGGAGTTTATGGATAGCATAAGCATATCCACTGGATTATCCGTCCAAAACCATGGGTACATTGTCATAGGACCTTTTCCAGAAACTCATGACCGGCTCAAATATACATTGAACTAGGTTACAACATATAACAGTACACAGTACAGGACAACACACTCGTTGTGTTAACAGGCTAGGTCATGGCAGTCTTTAGCAACCTTGGACTGCGTCTAAGCCCTGCTAGCACTACTCATCCGAATGATGTCTTTTTTACGTAAATAACATGAGTTTTTACGTAAGAACGACGTAAATTGCACGAG
The DNA here is from genome assembly GCA_949317995.1 of Acholoe squamosa. Taxonomy (NCBI): domain Eukaryota; kingdom Metazoa; phylum Annelida; class Polychaeta; order Phyllodocida; family Polynoidae; genus Acholoe; species Acholoe squamosa. The sequence continues at coordinate 59,244,379 of OX439036.1, read as the reverse complement.
TTGTGCTAGCTGGGAGAGGTTTTGAGGCCTCTTTTATTGACCTGGTATCCATAAGAGCCTTTTCCAAGGTCTTCTTAGCCTTAGAAGGACCTTTCCTCTTATTTTTACCTGCGCCTGCCGAGACTTTTTGTATCTTCCCCTGTTTTCCGGATGTTACGACAGGGGGCACCACCCTCTTCGGGTCTGCAACCTTCTGTGGCCGCCCGGGTCCTCGCTTTCGGGTCGGTACCACTTCGAGTTGCTTAACATGACTCTGTTCCATTACTTTCAATAGACCAACACCATACATTTCGGTGGAGGTATCCCTCCCTCTCCATGGGCGTAGTCTCGCTACATTTGACTTGTAACATTTACCAAGCTGCGATTTAATAATCACTGTGCAATCACTAATAATCTGAGTTATAGTGAAAGGTCCATCCCAATTGCTGGCTAATTTCAGGTTGGCTAGAGGTTGGTGTAGACGCAGTACTCTATCCCCTAGATTAAAAAATCTAGCTTTTAGACCTGTGTCATAGCCAACTTTCTGCCAATGCGCAGTTTTCTGCAACTCATCTCTAACCCTCTCATAGGCTTGTTTGAAATTATCCCGTAGGGATTCTACAAACATCACCTGGCAAGGGGTTTCCGGATTCATTCTTATTACGCCAAACACCAAATCTGCTGGCATAATCAAATCCTCTCCAAAAACGAGGAGATTAGGAGAACAGTTTGTGCTCGAATGTACAGTGCCATTATAGGCATGTACCACGAATTCACATTGTTCATCCCAATCATCCATCTGCTCATTTACTAGAGACTTCAATACTTGGATCAAAGTCCTATTGAATCTCTCTACCTGTCCATCGGTCTGTGGTCTATAGGGATTAGTTCTTGTCTTGCAGATCACCAGACAATTACACATCTCTTGCCACAGACTAGACTCAAATTCTCTGCCTTGGTCACTATGTAACATGAGTGGGACACCTAGGTGCAGCACCCACCCTTTTACAAAGGCCATAGCACAAGTAACAGCCTTATGATCCGGTAGAGGAAACACTCGGGTGTACTTGGTATAATAATCAGACACGACCATCATACATGTGTTGCCACTAGGAGTGGGGGGAATCCCACTAATAATGTCAACAGCTATTCTAGCAAACCTTACACCAAACAGTTCCTGGGATAATGGCAGTTTGCCTAACCTGGGTCCTGGTTTGTTCTTACAGCACTCGGGACAGGTCTCCACCCATCGGGTGAGATCTGTACTCATGCCGGGCCAATAGTATCGTCTGGTTAGACGTTCTAGAGACCGTTTCTTTCCAAAGTGTCCACTAGTTCTATGTCCATGACAGAAATACATAATATCTCGTCGCATAGCACTAGGTATGACAACTTGCAAGGTTTTCTTCCTATTAGAATGGTTCTTCCATCGAAACAGAATACCATCCCGGACTTCTAGCTCGGCCCATTGAGCTAAGAATCGTCTCATCTCTCTGTTTTCCAATGACACTTCGGGTCTTGGAGGACAGATACCCTGATTAAGGAACTTAATCAAACGTGATGTGACTGCATCAGACTCCTGGAACTGCTGGATGGTCTCCAAGGACCAATTCAAGACATGTTCCGGATGGGTTTCGAATGGAACTCGAACCCCTGCCAACACAGCATTGTGTGCTCCACAATCAGTGCACTCAGCATTTGCACATTTCCTCACTGGGATTCTAGACAAAGCATCTGCATTCAAATGCTTTGCCCCGGCTCGGTGTTCAATCTGGCTGTGATTTAGACTGAATTCGGATAGGTGCGCTAACCAGCAACCTATCATCCCCTCTGCATCTTTGAAGTTCAATAACCATCTGAGGGAAGAGTGGTCAGTCCGTAGAGTGAAATCACAAAAAAGTGCTTGAACTTCTTCGTATAGACCACCATAGAACAACTCACGTTTAGTGGTACAATAGTTTCTTTGAGATTTACTCAACGTGTTACTAGCGAAGGCTATAGGAACTTCAACCCCATCCTGGACCTGAGAAAGGGCGGCTCCTATGCTTTCATCACTAGCATCCGTATCTAGAATGAAATGATCATTCTCCGTAGGGTACTTCAACACAGGTGTACTTGCAAACAAATCCTTTATTTTCATAAAGGACTCGTCTTGCTCGGATCCCCAAGGGAATCGTTCCTTTCTTATCCCGGGTGTCCAGTGGGACAAACTCTGGATAGGAAAGGGAACCCTTGAATATCCTGGGATAAAGTCCCGGTAGTAGGAACAGAATCCGAGGAAGGATCTGACTTCTTTCGCATTCGTGGGTGCCTGCCAATTTGACACGGCATCCAGTTTCTCCGGATCGGCTTTAATCCCTTCATTCGAGATTATTCGCCCCAAGTAATTAATAGATCTTTTGAAAAGATCGCATTTCTTGGGCTTCAGCTTCAAACTATTAGTTATGATCCTTTCCAGGACCATACCTAAATTTTCCAAGCATTCTTCGTATGTCTTCCCAAAGACAATCACATCATCTAGATCGACGAGACATTTCTTCCATAATAGGTCACTTAATAAAGTTTCCATCATGGCTTCAAATGTCGCCGGTGCATTGCACAATCCAAACGGCATCACATTATATTGGAATAACCCAACATGACTGGAAAAGGCCGTCTTCTCCATGTCTTTCGGATGCATACCCACTTGCCAGTACCCGGATTGTAAGTCTAGAGAGCAATACCATTGCTTACCTCCAAGGGAGTCTATAGTCTCATCAATCCGTGGTAAGGGATATGAATTCTTCTTGGTCATACCATTCAATTTCCGGTAATCTATCAGAAACGGACGGTACCATCTTTCTTAGTCACCATGCACACAGGGCTAGACCAAGGACTGGTTGATGGAATTATTACATCCTGTTCAAGCATTTTAGCTATCTCCTCCTCAGCTACCCTTTTTTTGGCTAGTGGGAGTCTTCTATAAGGAATCTTAAAAGGTTCGTTCTCACCAGTGTCAATCGTATGCAGTACCTTATCGGTACGCCCCAATTTTTCACTTGGTGCTGCAAAAGCTTACTTGTATAACAAGTCAGTTAGAGCTTCACGTTGTTCATCACTTTCTACATGGCTTTCGGCTACTGTCTAGTTCCGGGCTCCTTTCAGGTGAGGAAGGGGCTCCGGGTGCCGAAACATGTTTACAGCCTTCTACCAATTCAGACAGGACAACCGACCCGAGGATCGTATCCTTCTGTACGTAGACAGTCTTATTACTGGTATTGGATATAGGAACCACCGTCCAAGCAGCGTTAGCTACTAGAACGTCGGCGGATTCCAATCCGATACTTGACAACATGGCCATGTCTGGCTCTACAATTCCAGTTTTTCCTGAAAACTGTCTGTCCGCTTGACATAAGACATCACAGGCTGTGCCTGGTGGTATCTTAACAGTCTGGGCTACACTGGCTACACTGCTTACTTGCCTAAGTACACATTGTACTTCGAGATGATACGGGTCTCTCACTTCCAATATTCCCCTCTGGGAATCTAACCTTGCTCCATATAATGCAGCAAAATCCAGACCAAGTATACCATCATCCGCGATGTTCGCCACAGTAGGAGTAAGGATGAAGTCCTTATCTTCCTGTAGACTGAACCTCATACATGTTCTACCGAACGTTTGTATCATGCTACCATCGGCCGTACGAGCATTTCCTTCCGTTGTGAAAGTTTCATGATTCGTAGGCAAAAGATCGTAGAATCTCTTAGCAATACAGGAGTGGCTAGCACCCGTATCGACAAGAAACTCAGCGGATCTACCACTCACAGATACAACTGCGTACCACCTACTACCTTTCAAGTAGGTAGGACTACTTGCGTACTTAGCAAGTTCCGTCTTAGCGCCGAGGTCAAATCCACATCCCTTCAAAAACTCGAGACAAGGATGACCCGGGGGGAACTGGGCACACCCCACCCTGGCCAACTCGTTGGCCGCTCCCTCTGGACTGATATCGGGTTTCCCCTCTGTGTTCTTTTGCCGGTTCTTGACACCTGGTGTACTATCAGTCTCCCCAGCCTCATGAGTAAGGAACTGATCAGGCTCCTTAGCTTCACTGCTGGGCGAAATCGCTAGAGGATTCTCACCAGTACCGCAAGCGGCGATAGGCTGGCAGTCATGGCAATCACTCATTCGGGGGGTAATCCGGTTGCCTTCATGGACACCCCCTCTCAGTTTTCCTTCTTCACTGAGTCCTCCTTACCCGGATTGTTCCGGTAACGAGTGTTTCTATAAACTGGCTTATCTGCCTCACACTCGGCAGCATAATGCCCAGTTTCCTGACATCGGAAGCATGTCACAACGCTCCTATCAGGCTTAGGCCTCCTAAGATTTTCAGTAATCTTCTTTACCAAATTGTTAACCAGGTCCTCTGATAAAGACGGACCGGTAGTAGGTTTGGTATCGGGTTGAGTCACAGGAGGTTTAGAAGTAATCACTTTCTCCTTGACGTAACCCGGTTTCTTTCCCCAGTTCCGGTTATACCGGGGGTTCCCTTGGCTAATGGCCCCAACGTTTTCATCTTCGTCAGGTTCCCCTGATTCGGACGAATCGGTTTCGGGTATTCCTTCCGGGATTATCATTGCTGACATCCGTTGAGGTACCTTCCCGGCAAAGATACGGGCCTTTCGATCATAATGATCTAGGGACTAGGAACAAATCTGTCAGAGAGGCATCATTCTTCCAAGCTTCACAGGCTACTGTCCTGTGTTCCTGATTCCGCAATCCTTCAATGAATTGTTTAAACATTTCATCTAGGAAGCATTCATCATCTAGTCTCCATTGAGGTCTGGCTTTATGCAACAGTCGTTGACATTCCAAGCCGAACACTTTGGCAGATTCCTTAGGCTTCTGCGTTCTTTTAGTGAACGTCAGCCAAGGGTCTTCTCCAACTATATTCCCATATAGATATGAAGCAATCTCTATGAGTTCATCATAATTCATATGGGCTGAGAGTCCTACTATTTGAGAATCTCTCCATTGTTCCAAGGCTCCTTTTCCGTCGCCTTCCTTTAACCAGCATACTAAATAAGGGAGAGCTTCCGCTTTACCCCATCCATTGCAGTTAAAGACATCCGCGCAGCCTTGATACTCCTCCTTCCAAGGGTTCTTGGCATTAAAGGGGGTAGGTATCTTAGCTACTCTACGAGCCGGATTCGTGGATCCAGTAAGGGTTAAACCCTTACTCCATTCCATGATCTCCGTATCGTCCAGACCTTGATTGTAACAATCAACACCTAAGTTAGCAATTAGAGTCATGCAGCGCTTGTAACCCTGGAGAAAGAGATACTCGGCGACTGAGTCTCTTTTTCCTTGGAGGATTCGTACCATAAGTACCTCCAAAGCCTCCGGACGGTGGTCCTCCTCCACCCCCTGATCCCCCTGCTCCGTATGGAGGCACCTGTGAGAAGGTATATCTGCCGGTTTGAGGAGTTGGCCCAGGATTATTGGTGGGTTGTGTATTTCCACCAAAGCTAAAGAAACCACTATTGGGATTAGTGTTTCCTCCTGTTCCATACGACTGATTTCCATTATTGGAACCAGTCCCACCGGCAGAGGGTCTGCTTCTGGAACGATCTCCTGAAGGTCCGGATCCTTGGTCACATCCGGATTGCCCTCCAGCTGGACTGGAATTCCCGGATGATTGTCCGGTTGTTCCTCCGGACATGATCCGGTAGTTACCTTTGGACGGATTCGCTCCTGTTTGGGACTGACTCCATCCATACTGGGCATACGGGCCATTTGGTCCCCCTAAAGGTGACTGTTGTGGCCATCCGCCGTCAAAGGTGGAGGTTTTTGCCGAGTGGCTTTGTTTAGTTCCACTCGCAGAGTCACCCCCACTATTTCCCGTACCTAAACCAAGAGGTTTGAAGGTATTATCCGTAAATCTAACCTGATGACTCTTTACTCCTTCATAACGAGGTACAGTTGTCTCTGTCACCCCGTCATCACCCCTCAAAGAGTTCATCTGTTTACTCGTCGTGTTTAGGGCAATTCCTGAAACAGTGAAGTCTGATTCAAGAGTGCCTACTGCACGACCAGTATCTTCTAGATACTGTGACATCTGGATAGCTTTAGCTTCCAGTTCGGAATAATCATCCATCATCTTTGTCTGTTTGGCAGCCAAATCTGTGGATTCACGTATCCATTGACCTTTGAGTTTTTCATGCTCATCGGTTTGTTTTTGATACGTTTTCCGAGCATCCTTGAAGGCTGATTCAATTTTCGTCAGCTCTTCTTGGTACTTACCATAGGCCGTTTGAGTTGAATTTAACTCTTGTTTAGTTCTATTCAACTCATCACAGGAGGCTCTGTATTCCAGATCCGCCGTGTATAGTGCATCACGATACTGTTCGTGCTGGAGTTGAAAATCTTGTTTTTCTTTCTCCATCTGATCCACTAACAATTGTTGTTGGCGTCTACAACTTTGATCGTAATCAAGACGTTCTGATATCAACTGTTTGTTTTCAGTCAGAATCTTGTCTCGGGTTCCGGTCAGTGTAATAAGATCCTTCTGGATCTTCTCGTATTCAGCTCTCATGTCTTCAAGCTCGTCCATTTTGTTCCTTTCGAATCCACATTTCTGGTGTTTAATTCGAGAACTATATGGAGTTTCAAACATACCTGCACTAGGCTTTGGTACCTCAAATGGTAGTTTACCAAATTGAGCAGTACTTTTATGCATTGGTGCAGGTTTCGAAGTACCTCCTGGCATGAATAAGGAGTCTCCAAATTCATCCAGTTCATCATGTAAGTTTTTTCTTACATCCTCTAACCCATCAGGGTAGTGTTCCAGTGGATCTCTCCACTCTGTACCTTGGGGTGGTGACTTGATTTCACCATCCTCCATCGGGGAGTTTAGCTCATGATTTGGGCCATTTCCCCTGACTGGGCTCAGCTCAGTCATTTCTGACTGCGCTTACCCGAAGACCAACTGGTCACGGCACCAGTGTAATGGTTCGTCTCGTTAAGTTAGATTAAATCATAACGAAGAGAGAGAAAAGTTTCCGGGTAGGCAACCGAGCTTTTATTTCACAGCTTATGTTACATATGATCACAGCCTCAGAGGACTACATGCTACTAGGGCATTCGGTTACCCTTTCAGGTAACACCCTGGTTGAGCAGTGGGTAAACCACTACTGAAGAACATGGGTTAGGACCAGCCTTATATAGGGGAAAAGCCCGCGAAACTCAGACCGGCCACGTGACGTGTGGCGGACGAGTGGTAGGCCCCCTGGTGTAATGGATATGAACCCAGAGGCAGGTGCTGCCACCTGCCATCTGGATTCCCCCACTACACCCGAAGGACCTAGGTCTGAGTCTCATGGGTACATGAATGTAAAGTGCAAATACCATACCCCTACACCTTCAATGAAGGATGGCCGGCTTTAAAAGATATACTGTCTCAGTATCAAAAAAAGTCTAGCATATTGCGTCCAGTGGAACCCACCGTGTACTTCTTTGAGCGCTTACAGGGCATCAAATCTGTTCTTTTTGGCAAAGACTGTATCTTTGGTAAAGCGATTCATCACTGGTACAGAGTAGAAGCTCAAAACAGAGGGGCTTTACACATACATGGTATAATTTGGTTACAAGAAGGAACATTGGTTAAAGACAGTGTGGTTGCTGAAATGCCACGTGGTGATGACCCAGAAACTGTAGAGCTACGCAAGCAAGTAGAAAAGTATCAGGTTCACCGCTGCATCACAAATTGATGTTATAGGACATGGAAGGGGGTTGCCACTAAGTCATGTAAATATGGGTTCCCATATGAAATGAGAGAAAGATGGTTATGATAGCACAGGTACAAGGTATCAGTATAAGAGGTCCATGCCAGAAGATAGGTGCATTATTCTATACAATCCACTCCTTCTGAAATTGTGGGATGCCCATTTAAATGTCCAGTACATTACCAACACCGGCATGGAGAGATATTTAGTCAAGTATGTCTCTAAATTCGAGCCCACATTCACAGCAGAGGTTAAGATAGATTCAGAACTTTCAAGGTATTTAGAGTCCCGCTTGGTAGGTGCACCAGAAGTTGTCACAACAGAGCTTTCATATCACATGATAGATTCAGACACAGCTGTAGAATATTTATATACAAACATACAGTCTGACAGGATGGGAAGGTTAAAGCCATTAGAGGAGATTCAGGAGCAGGAAGGGGAAAGTCGTGATGTATTTATGGATGGGGCCCGTGAACATTATGAAAACAGACCAGTCTCAGAAAAATTTGAGAACATGACTTACCCGACATATGCAACAGAGTACAAAGTTTCAAAGACAATACCAAAGGGAAAAAAAGAGCATGCTCTAGATAAGAAAGAACGTATAATAGTGCAGAGAAAGTTCCAAGGTACCGCTTCCTGACACCTTCAGATGGTGAACTTTTCTACTATCAGCAGCTCTTACTGAAGTATCCTTTTAGGTCAGATAATGATCTCATTAGCGAGGATAATGAATCTAGGACATACAAGGAAGAGTGTCAGGGAGATGTTTACAGATCAGAATGAGTTAGATGTTTCATTCAAAGAAATGAAGCATAGGAATTTTGATCCAAAATACATTGCAAGAATAGCCAAGAAGATGCTTAATCAGGAAATTGCAGATCAGAAAACATTGAGTAAGAAAATTCGAGACCTAGATTATGGGGAGGATATACCCTTTGAGAACTCAGACTTAGGTGAATATCAAACAGTTGGGGTAGAGGAAGATATCAGTGAAATGAATCCAGACATTCGGAAACTCATAATTCACAACAAGATGAAAATATTAGCGAAGAGAAAGGACCTTGAGGTCAGGAAAGGTCAACTGACAGATTGCCAGCGCCCTGTTCTAGATTATGTGGAAAGCCATATCTCGAGTCAGATATTAGGTTATGTGACTGGCCCAGGAGGCACTGGCAAGTCTTTCCTCTTGAACACAGTAGTGTTGCAACTTGAAGCTGCAGCTAACATTGTAGAGGTATTGGCCACATCAGGTAACCCTGCACAGCTGATAGGTAGGCAGACGGTACATTCTTTCTTCAGATTGTCTGGCGAATTGAAGAGAATGTTTATGTACAGGGATAAAACATGGCAAAGTATAGCTTCTACAGATGTCAAAATAATTGATGAGATTGGTATGATGAGTGCAGAGTTACTTGAGGTCATAGACAGCATATGCAGGGATTCAGCTGTTGCCTTTCCTCATGTTTAGAACACAAAACAAAAGAAAAGTTATCTTTTCAGTCTGCACAGGCCTCACCTTTCTCATGTCCTACACCACACACTCTAGATTTTAAGATATCAATGTCTTCGTCTGTTTGATCAACTTCCCTGAGTCTGTTCAAGATTTCCTGAAATGCTTTATCATCCTTTTGCCTACAGATCTGATCTAAGAATAAAGGAGTAAAGCATGACCATAGTGAACTGGAATATATTTGCCTGTGAGCTGGGTCTCTCATCACAGTTGTGAGTTGATAAAGGTCACCAAATAAAATGATGCTCTTTCCACCAAAAGGCTTTTGCTTCAACTCATCTCCCACTACATATAATACAGGAATCAACGATGTCTGAGAACAAGATGTATCAACTCTGTGCATTTGATTACGATGAGTCAGGAAGTCGTCTAGATGGGGAAATGTCAGATTTTATAGACGACAGCACAGATGTCATGCCATGTCAGATAAGGATAGGTGCCAAAGTTATGGTCACAAGAAATATTGATGTTACAGGATCTGTTGTCAATGGCACACCAGGTATTCTGAAAGCTGTCCATAATAAGGTGATAATGGTTCAAAGGCTTGATGGGAGTGATACCATTCCCATTCCAAGGGTCAAACAAAGGAAAGAACTGAAGAGCAAGGGAATAGTAGTGTACAGAGTACAATATCCTTAATACTTGCCTGGGCCTGTACAGTACACAGGATGCAGGGTATTACTCTGGAAAAAGCTTACATTAGCCTCAGTGAATCTTTTTTGCACCTGGACAAGCTTATGTTGCCTTAAGTAGAGTTTCCAAGCTGGAGAACTTGCATTTGCTTAAGTTCACTGAAAGGGGGATAAAATCAAATAGAACAGTGACTAATCTCCTAAGACATGCAAGGATCAGCGGAAAATGCACCCACATGTCACACTAACCAGAAAAGACCAGCGAGTGATAACATTATCAGTCAGAGTCCCAAAAAGGCTGGAGGAGGAGTCCACAGACAATATGGCAGAACAATGTGTAGGGACCAGTTTCCAGAATAACAAAGAAAGGGAAGGAATGGAAGTTCAAAATCCTAAGACGTTGGTAGTACAACCTGTGAATTCGAGTGGCAATCAAGATGTGCCAGTAGTATTTCCTGTGATAAGATCTAACATAACAAGAGAGGAGGAGATGTAGCTTCATGTGATGCACAGGCAGACATTTAACACCCTTAGGAAGGAAGTAAACTATCGGTTCTTCTATCCTACAGTTCTAACAGACAATGTAGACAGAGTTTTAGATAGCTATCGACCAACCTTCAATAGATATAAAGTAACTCTTCAGAACCTTCAGCCTTACATAGAGATAGGGGGAACAGACATAGACCTGGGCGTTCAAAGCATTCTGCATCCAAGCCTCCTTGAAGATTATGTCCCAGTTTGTACGACAGGTAATGGGAATTACCTATGGAATGCAGTGGCTTTGTGTCTTACAGGGAGGGAGGAACTTAGGCTCACTCTAAGACTTCTTACAGTAGAGACTATGTGGAAAAAGAGAGAGTTTTTCACACATATAATGGCTATGGACACAGTTAGAGAACATGGTACACTTACAGAAAGACTGGACAGAAGGCCATTTCTCAATGTACTACGACTACACACAGCCAATATGATTTAAAAATGCAAAGAATAAGCCAAGCTATCGTAGGAACTGCCCTACGACTGCTCACTACGATTAGCAGCTATGCAGTAATTGCATAAGGTTTAGTAGGGCAGTCGTAGTGGTGCAGACATTAGGGAATACTAGTGCATGGTACTGTTATGGCCAAATTATTAGGTTCTCACTAAGATTTAAAGGGCAGCAGTCGTAGTGTGTTAAGAAATGGCCTCCAGAGAAATCCAAACAGCTAGAGAAGACAAATCATGGGGTAATGAGTTTCATGTGTTAGCTTTGGCCATACTATTACAGAAAGACATTTTCGTGTATTCTACATTTCTGATAAATGGAAAGCTATGTTTACCTTCAACTGTCAGTCCTGATCAGTTAGCCAATTCATTTGAAGCCAATGACAGATTAGGGGGTCATTTGATATATGAAGTGCCTCATCAATTCAAAAATGAAAGGTTCAGTCCAATGCCTCTGTGTCTAAACTTCGATTTCAGTGTAAGACACTATACAGCCATACTGAAGAAAAGGGAAAATGCAGTCTATTCAACTATTAGTCTATATCATAGCTAAAAGTGACAATTTTTTTTTCCAGGTGAATACAAGGTTAAAGGCGATGACATCTGCCAGAGCTTGTTGTATGACAGGGGTTGCTCTTCCCGGCACAACTGTCATAAGATCCATCTCACCGGGGGTATTTTACATAGACAGCCACTGCCACCTGGACGAGCTCCAGAGGCAGCACAATGTAGGATTAGGGGATTTCAAGTATCCCCAGAGGTACAGTGGTTGTGTTGCCAACTTTGTTTTTCCACACCTATACCACATGCTGTCTGAGGTTTATCAGGACAGTAAAGTCTGGCCCACGCTTGGCCTTCACCCCAAATATGCATCGCGCTTGGAAGAGGTGAGGGGCTTTTTAGAGGAGCGGGCCAGTCACAGCGACATTGTTGGCATTGGCGAGACAGGGTTAAACTCCCAAACAAAGACGGCTTTAAATGCCCAGATGGAAGCTTTCCGTTTCCAGGCTTGCCTTGCCAACCACTTGGGCAAAACTTTGGTCATTCACTGCCGTGATTTAGTGACCAGTGCTTGCTTGTTTGTCAGGAGGAGTTGGCAGCTTCTCACAAAATACACATACACTGCTTCACAGGTTGTGTTGCTGAGATGAACGCTTGGTTCACTCATTTTGAAAATGCAAAGTTGGGGGTCACAAACCTGGTAAACAATGATGAGGCAACAAATGTTTACCTGATTGTTGTACACTGTCCTCTTGAGAGGATGGTCCTTACTAATGCCCCACACTTTGTGCCACGCACTACAAGTGGTGTAGACTTGCCCTACCATTCCCATCCTGGCCTTGCTTTTAATGTCGCAGTCAGGGTGAGTCAGATCAAAAACTGTAGTCTGAAAGAGGTACTGAAAACCACATTCCAAAACACGCAGTTTCTTTACAATTTGGCATAACCATGTGGTTCTTGAACTTTCATGCATGATTTAGGCATTAAAATTCATGTCATACAAAAAAAAAAACTTCAAAATTATATGTAAGAAAATGAAAAGTGATCCTGTTTCTTATTGCCTCATAATTTGTGACTTAACCTTTAGGCCTGATTGTGACCTGGATTTTCTTTTTCTTTATTCAAAATTCTGTGTGCAATTAGATTTCTGATCCAAAATTATTCTGTGCATGACATGGGGATAGATTTTCCTCACCCTACTGGCTGTTTAGGAATAAACTTAAAGTAAAAGTTGTTAAAATACAGTAAATTTAAAAAGTAAGAAATGACAGGGGGATTCTGAACCTAAACCTTATCAGTTTAAAGTAAAGAATTTAATGTATATAGATATAACATATGAAACTTTTGGGAAATAAATAAAGTACAATGTAATTCATTTTATTTTTCTTACCAGATGAGCAGAGAAGACAGACTAGTAGAGGCCTGTGTTTCTGAACAAAGAAATAGGGAGGGGTTGAAGAGGGCAGTAGTAGAGAGGGATGCTGCTAGGGCACAGTATAATACTTTAAGACCAGCTTATGATGCTGCTAAGGCAGCATATGATGCTGCTAAGGCAGCATACAATGCTGCTACACCAGCATATGATGCTGCAAGAGCGAACAAGAAGTAAGAGGGTTCTCATGCGCTCTACAAAAGGCAATAGGCAGGCGTCGTTTGATAGCTAAGGCTATGGAGAAGCAACATTTTTTCAAAGAAAGGTTTGCGGGGGGGGTAGATATTAGTGAGGTCTTTGATGCTGACCTATCGTCAGTATCACTAGAAGATATTGAGACCATGAGTGATGATATTTCTGATGCTGACCTCTTGTCAGTTTCACTGGAGGAGCCTGAGTCTGGTGCTGTGGCTGAGGCTGCTTCAGGTGAGTTAATGGAAGTAGGGAGAGAGGAAAAGCTAGCCGTTGCCTACTCTTCTGAGGAGATGACTGTAGAGGAAGCCCTAAGTATTTGCAATTAGTTGTGTTGAGTCTCCCCAATAAATAAGAATTATATCATAAACTATGGTTAGGTTATGGCATTTGCTTCTCTGCACATTAGAAAAAGGTTATAAATAAACTAAAATCAATATAGAGTGTAGTATAACATGGCCTCAGATGGTTGTACATAGTGTAGGCTTAAGAGGATTCCACTGGGTCATGGGAAGATTTTCTTTAGCGAATATGACCTCAGATGGTTGTACATAAAGTAGACTTAAGAGGATTCCACTAGGTCAATTCGTTGGTTTTGGAACTAAATAGTCACTACAATAGCTTTAGTTAGGTGCAGGGTAGAAATGACTGCTGTTGCTAGAAAAGAGGTAAGTGTTTTTTTCCCTCATGTACATTGATGGTGAGCGACTTTTTCATGAATGTGCATTAAAATTATGAATATATCTATGGAGAATTGAGATGCTTGCCATTGTTGCTTCTGTGGTTCAAGGACAGTGTGGTGGCATCACTATTCTTCTAAAGATTTATGGAACCAGGGCAAGGGATAGGAGTAGTCAATGAATGTAGATGCTTGCCTTTGTTGATTCTGATGTTCTAGGACGGCTTGGCAGCACTCATTTTCTTTGACTGACATGAGATAGGATAATGTTAGAAAAGCCACAAGCAGTGTTTTTTTATATCAATAAAACTACTTTGGGATATTGATTTATTTGATATGAGAGCATGAATACTGCTTAAAGTGTGTTCTCTGGATTTGCTCTGGAATATCATAATGAATCATGATGTATAATTTTACTGGAAGCAAATGAAAAGATAAAGTTAATTTTAAAAATGCAGAGGACATGCTGCTAAGGCCCAGTTATCATTTCTTTTCACTGAAAGGATAACTGCATCTTCCAATAAAAGGGGGACCATGCTACCAAGTAAACTACCATTGTATAATGTGTACAGGGTACAGTAAACTAACACAACATGCCTTTATTCTCCTATCAGTTCCAGAGCCAGGTTACAGCTTACTGAATGAACAAAGACACCACACAATTCACACCTGGTAAATTAATTCTGAAGCAGCAGATGACAACTTCAACTTCCACCTTTGCTGACATCTCAAGTGCGAATCAACGTCTACTAAGGCCAAGCTCCCTGCCGACTCTTCGTCTGGCCTACATCTACTGAGCCAGGAAAACTTCTCAGCTATAGAAGTAAGTGCAATATATTTAATTCACAAGTGCACAAGTGTTCTATGTTTAAGACGAAGCAGCTATGTTAAAATAACCCAGGCCACTTCTTTGCCCAACCCTGTATCCTGGTGCCGAAGGCACTGGTATATAGGGTAAAAAGATTGTTTAGATAATCGTTTGGATGAAACATTTACTTTTCAAAAAGAGTTTACCATGCATTCTGCTGGGATTCAACACTATGAAAACCAGTTAGGCCATACAAGTTTTCCTCAGTACTGTTTGAAAGAATTTACAGAGGTTCTTCCTCGTCTTCTTTTGGCAAGACCCTCCTGGGGACAAAATGAGTATGAGATGGGGACCAGGTGAGACTTACTTAATAGCCCCGTTTCCTGCTTCCGCGCCTCTGCATAATAGTCCATGAGCCAGAAAACTTCTGAGCGCAAACTGGGGGGGACTAGATCTATAATTCCCACTGTTTTCAGATAGCAACTTGGTCAAGGCCAAGGATTGAGCTCATTGAGTAGTATACTTTAGGATTTCGAATTACGTTAAAAAGTTGATCTAAACCAAAGTTATCGATAAATATGTATATTTTCTATAAATCTCATAAATTCACCTGGTTGCCTTGGAAATGGGGCCTCCCTTTACTATTTTATATCTGAAAATGATAGTGGGGATAAGTCTTCTTATTCTGCGTTAATCTCCATTATTTGGGGGTATGGCTCATGGACAATAGGGGATGGTCAAGAAATGACTTGTAAATCAGACAGTTCTTGCCCTGTCCTTAGGTGGCACAGAGTGCACGTAGACATTTTGGTGTGGTCTAATTACGAGAGTTTAGATCATGGACTTTTTTCCCATGGCTTACAAATCAAACTATCATTAAGGTTTTCAAAGCCTAAAACAAAATACATTACTGATTGTTAAGGTTTTAAGAGTTAAGTGATTGAAAAATATGCTCATGTAGGGGTCAGCGAAAACGTTTAGGGAAACCAGGAGTTGAACCCGGGACTCTCAGCCCTCAGATGATTGCTCTACCTCTGAGCTACTTCCCCGTACAACGTTTTCTACCTTCCACCCACGCCTGGACTGGGGTGACACAGAGAGGGGACATGTGATTACAAGACGAACGGCCCCTGAGAGTCAGTGCATCGTGCAGGGGAAATCACATTCCCCTACACTTGTTTCATTGGGTTGTACAGCTTACTTCACTTTTGAATCCGGTCTCTGGGATCAGTACCAGGTCAGTAACTAAGACCTGGCTCTAAAGAGATTGTTCATGCTGATGGCCCTCAGGAAATTGCGAGTATGTAACCACCCCTGGGGCACAGCAGTATACTGGACGGGTATATAGGTTACAGTGAGGCAGTTCGCTGCACGCGCCAGTGAGCCTAATGAGACCAAGTATAGGTTGAAACCACCTAATGGTGAGCCAGAAGGCATCATCCCCTACCATCCATAGTTACCCTGTAACAGTAAGGACAAAAATATCAGAAACCACTAGCCTAAATCCTTCATGGATTGGGTACTGCCATCTACATAGTGTTAGACATACACTAGTGGCTGGTGCCTGGGTTGCACTCTGGTATGACGCCTACAGCACAATAGAGCCTTCTGGTGTCAAACGCCGGTACTAGGGTGCACTGGAGCTGTCTGTTGGTAAGTACTGTGTGTATCCAACCACCAGCTTGGGAACTAGCTGGAGGCGGGAAATCTCGGCCAATGAGGTGCCCCCTCTCTCCCAGCTTTGGCAGTGGAGCCAATCAGGAGGAAGATAATCCAGTTTGGGAGGCACAGTCCCAAACATTTGGAGGATTCAATACAGAACCGGATTCAATTACATGGTCGCTTGGGTGCGGTAAGCATTGCTTTATGCCTCATCTCACATACAACTCCTTGTGACATAGGGTCCAATACTACAAGGGATGAGGATTCTGAAGAAATAGCTGATGCTAAGCTATACCGAGAATCTTTTGGAAGCCTCACCTTTTGTATGTCAATCACAAGACCTGATCTGTATTATGTTGTAACAAAGCTATCTCAACATATGGTGAATCCCACCAAAGCTGATCTTGGTAAAGCCAAGCAGGTACTGAGGTACACTTGATTATGGATTAAGGTTCCAAAAATCTGATGCTGAGTTAGAACTCAGTGGCTTTTGTGATGCCTAATGGAGAGCATCTGATGACAGAAAGAGCATAACTGGTTATGCATTCAAATTGACCAACAATGGTCCACTCATTTCATACAAAACTAGAAAGCAACAGACTGTTGCATTGTCCACTTGTGAAGCTGAATATATGGCTCTGTCAGCAGCTACCCAAGAGGTAAAGTTCCTCAATCAACTTTTTACCGGCATGACTGGTATTAAGCAAACAAAGATTGTTTTATTTTGTACGGGGACAACCAGGATGCACTGGCACTAGCTAAAAATCCAGTACACCATCAAAGGTTTAAACATGTTGATATCATTTTGTGAGAAATGAAGTCCAGAACAATACTCTCAAACTAGAGTATGTACCTACAGCAGAAAACATTGCTGATGTTTTCATAAAGCCGGTTGCAAAACATGTATTGATCATAAACATGTTTTATAACCAAGTGTTATCAACAAGTTGTATTGATCATGAATGTGTATTGATCATATCATCTATATTTTATTCAAAGTTGTATACATTAGTAATGTATCGATCATAAGTTTAAGTGGGGGTGTTAGAATCTAACCTTACGATGAATCCTCGATGTACGGTAGGAAAAAGACGCTACTGGTGCCTCCCTCAGACTTCTGGTCTGACGAAGCAACCGGGCCACGTAGTTCTGCTACAATCCAATTTGAGAAGTTGTTGATTTATCCTCAATTTGAAGAAGTTGATGAAAACTTAATCCTCCATCAAGGATGGCTTCCACCCTCACAGTTTATTACCTTCAGGACAAACTATTTGCATCTTATTTGGCTCATATCCATTTATAAGTTGATAAGTGATCTAGTGACACTGACTTTGATCAATCATAAGTCCAACATACTAAGATTGATGGACAGTGCACAGAAAAAGATTATGTGCAAAATCTTAGTCAGATGTTTGTCAAAAAAGCTAACTTTCTAACAATACCTAGTCAAAAGCACATGCCTAAGTGTCCAAGTTTTTTCTTAGTCAGATATGACTAACCATTAGTCAAAGTGCCCAACTTGCCTTGGCTTGCCTGATTTTGACTAAGATTCGCCGGTGGTTTTGACTAAGTATGCAACCTAATACTCTTTGGTTTAATTCGAATGGTGAGTGTAAGCTCTATAATAGGATCCACATCCCACAAATCATTGTCTCATCATTTAGGAAGCATGTGAAATGCCACATGCTTCATTAGAACCCCTGAGTCAAATTACTCAGGTGTTTCCACAAAGAAGCAGATAAATCTGTGGATATTTTACTTATCTAGACTCCCATAGAAAAGGTGTTACTATCCGTCTACCTAGTTAATCAAACCAATCATCAACCTATTTGATATACTTTGCGAAGCTTGATATTATTTTGAATTGTAAAAGCCTCAAATGTATCCAGTGCCGGAAAATCCCCATCATTTTGACATCCATCAAACAATTTATGGTATGAAGCTGCCAGAAATATCCTGTTTCAAACCACGCTGCCACCTGGTGTGTAAAGGTAACACTATGTCAATATACCTTAGTCAAAGTCACTAATGGATCTTAGTCAAAGTGACTAAGATCCCTTAGTGACAGTGGCTAAGATAAGTTAGCTTGCCTGAAACTCACCAATGATTTGAGTAGTCAATGTGACTAACATAAGCTAGGTATAGTTAGTCACACATTAGTCATAAGTACTAACTAAGATTATTTGGCTGTTTTGACTAAGTTAAGTGAGACCGACTAACTTGGATTTTTTTCTGTGTGACATTTGAACTTTAGAATTTTCCATATAGGCCTACAATAACTGAGACTTGGTGTTATCTAGAGTATCCATATTTCATATATAAAAAGGAGGACTTGCTACTTGATCTTATGTGTCGTGTACACAATGCTAGAGCTCAAGGGTCAGGTACAAATAAGGGCTGAGTCATTTATTGCCAGATTTTGCAAAATGACCCCCCATAAAAAAAACAAAAAAAAAACAAATACAGGCTCATCCCCTCCAGCCTGACAGAGTACAGGCTGGCTTCAGACCTTCATCTGGGTAGATCAACGCTCAAGCGGCGAAGCTCACTCCCCAAGCAGATGTTTCACTTGTGCAGTGACCCACCCTCAGCTTGAAGAATCAATACACATCCCAGATCAATCAGATTCTTATCTAGATCAAAGAGGGTAATTAAGTAATAAACTGGAATACAAAACCATTGGTATGCAGAGCTGACCCCAGGCTATTGAACTGGTGTCAAGAGACGCTGGACAAGGGTGCCCCAAAAATCGTATACCCTCCCAGCAAATTGGAGTCAGTGTGAGTCATAATGAGCTGCTATGTGTGAGCACCTTTCCGGTTATAACACCAGTGCGTCAGCTCGTGTCACAAGATGTCAATACTCACACTGTTTGACTCATTATGACACTTAGTGACTCATCTCCACAAGACATAATGTGGCACAAGTGTGAGCATGCATCAGTCTGTGTCAGTAGTCACACAGTGTGACACATAGTGACTCATTTCCTAACCCATTTGAGCTAACATCGCGTCAGTATGTGCCAGTATGGGTGAGTAGTCACAGGGAGTGACGCATAGTGACTCATTTCCTTATTTGCGTGAGGTGACACGGAGTGAGCATGAGCCAGTCTGTGTGAGTAGTCACATGGACTGACCCATAGTGACTCATCTTTCAAAAGATAGGTGTTGACGCTTGAGTGAACATGGGTCACTATGTGTCAGTACTCACCCGCAGTGACTCGAAATGGCATCAGTGTCAGTATAAAGAGACTGGGGAAATTGTATAGTTCCAATATATACTTGCACTTTGGGTTTGGGCCAAATTAGGGAATTGCTGTTTCTATTGATGCTGCCTTATAAATCAAAGTGTTTATAGATGATATCTATCAATATGTATATAGGGAATATAATGGTGACTGGAACATGGGTTTATATTCTCTTTTGGTGTATTTTAAGACAATTTTCTTTGTCTATGGGAGATAACACTGAGTTTCAATTATCAACCTCCTATGTGGTATTCAGGCTTACATTAGTCTTGGTGTAGTAATTCCTTGAAAGTATGGTGCATGCTGCCCAAGGTGATGCCATATTACCATGGGAAACAGGTAAGAATTCATAATATGAGGTGAATTATAATGTTGTTTTGGGTGATAATAGGAGCAAAGTGCCTCACTTCAACAAACACAACAGGTTCTGACACATGCGTCAGTATGCGTCACTATGTGTCAATACTCACACATATTCACACACCTTGACTCACAGTGACCCATCCTGAAATTTTCTCTCCAGGAAGTACCTGACACATGTGTGACCATGCGTCAGTACTGCGTCAGTATTGTGTCTGATTGGTTGATTTCAAACTCCTGGTCCCTCATTGGTCCAATTCAAAGTTCCCGCTCTTTTCTTGGTTTCTTTGTTCTCAGTATTTCACAACACACAGACACAGAACAGCAAGGAGAGAAGACAAGGTGGGTAATCCTACAGTCCTACAGAATTCCAAGTAACCTACAGTAATATATTATGGTATCTTCTTTTGTGCCCACCTTAATCTTTAGAGTCTCTTACAGTATTGATACAGTTGATATAGCATATGTCAGTAACTTGCAGGTTTGGGGGCCTGGGAGAGTGGTGGACTAGGTTGTGGTCAGTTTGAGGGGCAAGAATATTATTTTTGTTTCTGAGGGGGGGGGGTGATTTTGTCTCCAAATAATTTTATCTTCCCTTGCCCCCATTAAAGGTCAACTCATTCAGGGAGAGGATATGTACTTGGCCCAGGGGGAAATTTTAGCCCCCCCCCCCTCCAAAATGAAAATATCTCACAACATATTTTGGAGGGAGGGGAGGAGGTGAGGAGGGTAAAAAATCTTGTGCTGATTATATTAAAGGTATTTGTGTAATGCATTATTGAACTTAAATGTTTAATTTTTATTTGACAGGCACAAAGAAGGCATTTTGAGGAATGGAAAAAGTGAACAAAGGAATCTACAGGACACCCTTCCATGGACATAGATATGCAGCTCAATTGATGACAGTGATTCAGAATAAAAATGAATGCAGAATAAAGTCATACCCCCACCCCCTCCCCTCCCAAACCCCCTCCCCCCATCCCTATCCCAGGGGAAAAAACCTGACGCATGTGTCAGGATGAGTCAGTATGTGTTAATGCCCAGGTGTCAGTATGAGTGTGCATGTGCCATGACACACGTGTCAGGCCTGAGTCAATGTGCGTTATAGCTCAGGTGTTAGTGTGAGTGTTGATTTGCCATGACGCATGTGTCAGGCCTGAGTCAGTATGTGTTATAGCCCAGGTGTCAGTATGGGTTTGCATGTGCCATGACACATGTGTCAGCATGCGTCAGTATGGGTCATCAGTCACACCTGGTGGCGCATTTTTTTTCTATACAGCACCAGTGTGAATACTCACACACAGTGACTCAGAATGACACCAATTTGCTGGGCTGGTACACACATGGAATGACATGTGGCAATAGGTTTCATCTAACTCTCAAATATCACCGGTTAAAGGCCAGTCATCCATTAGAGACCTTCTATTTCTCTTACTGGGGCTGCCAACACAGTCCAGATATTTGAGGGTCTCCAATGTCTGGCTATCGGTGGGGGGTTCTTTTCTTTTTCTGTGTGTGGATGTTTCTTTGCTAGCATTTATACACTTCTTTAGAGTGTTACTGTTCACTTTTCGAATGCCCTTAGTGAGGGGGCTTACTACAGTGGATTCTAATGGAGTGGAACCATTATTTTGATTTTTAGACTTGTCTTTATAACTTTGATAGTTTTTGTTTTTTTGAGTTTTTTGGTCAAGAACGGGGCATGTGTCATGCTCGACAGGGGAGCCCATCTGGTTTACTACACTCATACGTGGGGTGACAGTTTTTACTGTGCTGTCCCCTTCATTAGAGAAATGACTACTATTGATTGGATTTTTCTCGGTGTTGCTGCCACTGGTACTGTGGGTTGGAGCACCATGCTTGGTGTTCGCCCCACTTATTGCCCATTCGCATGCATTGTTTGATTTTTGAGGAATGTTGTTAATATCCCTATGTGAGACACTAGTCTCCAAGTTGGGGTATTGTTCACAGTTCAGTAATAGCTCCATTCCCGTGCTTGGGTGGGCCCTTCTAAAAGTTTTGTCCCCAGTGTTACATTAAGATATTGTGGCTGTCTCCACTCTGGTGTGTTTACTTCTCGGCCTAAGTGAGAGAGTGTCCCATAAATGGGTTAATTTAGGCTGAGTATATTGGTGGTTGACACTACTAGAGGTAGAGCTACTACAATTTTTAGGGGTTTTTTTTTGGACACAATACTGAAACTCACCTCTTCCCCTTCAGCGGTCGGGGGAAGGTCACTACTGGTCTTACCAATCTTGACTGTGGCGAATTCATCCTCATCTGAGGAGAAGTTGTTACCGGGTAGTTCCGATGGTAGGGTTCGGTTGCCGACATCCCGGGCCAGAGTGCTGCTAGTGCTGCTGCCTGCCCCGCTGACTCCGCCACCGCCGCTGACCGGACCAGTGTTCCACGTTCTGCCCCGACCGCGGCAGTCAGTCTCCATTTCGTCGTTCGTATCACTCATGGCAAATTACTGCAAGATACAAACGATTGGTGGGTGAGGAAGGGTAATGTAATGTGTAAAATTGAAATACCTGAATGATGAACAAATATGTTGAGTAGAGACAAAGTGGTATGTGAGACGAGGTATGCTTCTGGCTGCTAACGCTACCGTATGCGACCACGCTGTGTACGCCGGCTGCCCTTGTGCATCCAATATATAGTTAGGGTGGGGCTGCCTAACTCCAACAGTAGACCTCAGCTGATTGGCTGTCAGCAATTTTTGTTGTGACAGTGCTATAAGGAGTGCTCTGATTGGCCATCAGCCTTCCGCTCATTTGCTCGTCCCAGCAGGTGGACTTGGTGTTGTACTGTACCTGTCCAGTCCCAGCTCTGGAGTCCTTTAGTGTACCCTGGGAGGTACACTGGTTTCTATTGAAAGGCATACTGCCAATAAGTGCCAGTGTAAAGGTTAGTATACAGCCACCACAGTAGGTGGCAGCATTTGTAGTCTGTGGTCCTTTCCCTATACACATAGGGGGGTTGGGGTCCACAGATTGAATTTCCAGAGCTTACAGGAGAGGGATCAAATGTGACTGAAGTCTAATGGGGTGGGAGGCCTGCTTGCTCCCCATCTAAGCGTGGTTTCGACCGAGATTGGTCTCTTCAGGCTGGACCTGCGTGCAGCCACTGGCCTTTAAGGGCCAGTGTGGGCAAAATATGTGCGGACTACACACCTGGAAAAAACTGTTGGAAAAAAATTGCTCAAAAAGAGTACTGAAACTGGCTGCAGCTTATGCGAGGGGTGCGATACCTCCACAATAAAACATCATGTTTTTTTTTTAATTATTGTCTTTCTCCCCCTTGGGGGTTTACTCGAAAAAAAAATTCGCGTAACCCCCCAAGGGGGAGAAAGACATGAATTTCAAAAAACAGTTTGTCATGCTTATGTTGGACAAAGCATCTGCCCCTATTATCACTCAATACAGAGTTTTTTAACCAGCCAATGAAATATTCCTGTATATTTGCTCTAATCAGCCCTGACCTAGCTGATCACTAGACATAACACCTTCATATCCTACCAAACCAAGGCCAACATATACTTAGATATCATGTAAAATGTAGGTAATTCCAACTTAGTGCTATATCCCATAGACAAAACAAATGAGCTATTATGTTTAATATATGTACAAACAGTAACTCTCATATTGACATTTACGCAATAAAACCACTCTGCAAAGTACAAGCCATGAGAATTCATACAGTTTGCATAGCCTCTTATTGTTGAAGCCTTGGTGAAGAAAAGTCATGCTAGGTGAGAGTTGACAAGTATTGACACATGTTGACATGTCCTCACCCTGTTCCCCTAACATCTTTATTGAAATAAGTGAAAGCATGTGAAGCTGCGTGGGAGTTGACAAGTATTTCTTAGAATGTAACCATACAATTGCCAATCCTCGGTAAATGAGCACGGGAAAATGCTACTGGTGCCTCCCTCTAGGGTGAGAGAATGAAACTAAATAAAGCTACTTTCGGTTTGACCTCTGATGATCGCGGAAGTCCTAACACAGCAAGAAGAAGGATTTGGTGTTGAATATTTGCCTTTTTCTAAGTAATCCCTAAAGTAATACTCCATCAAGGATGGCAGCTTCCACCCTGATAGGTAATGCGGCCAGGTTATGAGAGCAGATATGAACTTTGGGAAGTCAGATTTTTGAGTCACTGCGGAAAATTGAAACTTTTGGAAGTTATTGCTGGCAATGGAATAGCAGCTGCAGACAAAAAGGCTGAGACTTATGCAGAAATTGTCCAGTTTTTGGATAACAGGAGCTTATCCCTTATCATTAGAGGTGCTTAGGATGATGGCAGACAGGCTCTTAAAATTCTCAGAGACCACTACAGAGGGAAAAGTAAGCCCAGGGTTATTTCCCTATACACTGAACTGACATCACTGAGAAAAGGTACCGATGAGTATCACCGACTACGTCATCCGTGGGCAGACCACTTCAAATGCACTGAAAGAAGCAGGAAGATGTGAGTGACAGTTTACTTATTGCTATGGTTCTGCCAGGTCTTCCAGCTGACTATAATACTTTTGGAACTGTTATCACCCAAAAGGATGAGTGACTTTAAATTGGCACTGAGGAGACGGAAAAGGCCCCTTGAGTGATGAAGAGTCCAAACAGGAGAACGTGATGAAAACTGTGTCGGATGCCGGGAAGAGCGACAGCGCCAGCAAACCCAGTTATACATGTTATGCATGTAGAAAACCAGGACACAGATCTTTTGAGTGTAAAAGAAATAAGCAGGTAACAAGTGGTGCAATAACTGTAAAACACAAATCAGTGTAGAAAGAAAGATGCGGCTAAGGTAGCTAGTGATGATAGTTCAAAACAAGGACAGTCATTTGCGTTCAAGGTTAGCGTAGATTGTGCCAATGTTTGTAATCCTACTAGCCTGTACAGTTTGTTGGTTAATTGTGGTGCGACTACCCATATTGTTACTGAAAAATCCAAATTAATACAATTTGATGAAAGTTTCATTGCAGAGAAGCACTACATAGAGTTGGCGGATGGCAGCTGAATGAACGGTGTTGTGGTTGGTAAAGGTACAGCCAGTGTACTAATTAAGGACAGTGAAGGTAGGCCATACAACATTCTTTTGGAGAATACCCTCTATGTCCCATCCTATAAACAGGATATATTTTCAGTGCAAGCAGCAACTGAAAAGGGTGTGAGTGTTAAATTTAGTCCTGACTTGGCTGAATCAAATGCTCCAGACAGTAATCGGTTTGAAATAGAAAAACATGGTATATTGTATTTTCTCAACAAAACTGGTAAATCTAGTGTTCGATCCCACACAGTGGAAGAGTGGCAAAAAATCCTTGGTCACTGTAATGTAAAAGATTGCATTAATCTCGAATCAGTTGTTGATGGTATAAAAATCACCGATAAGAACAAGCTCGATTGTGATACCTGTGTTAAAGGTAAAATGTCTCAATTCAGAAATCATGACCCTGATAAAGGGGCAGAAACCCCGCTTGATGTTGTATATTGTGATCTCGCAGGCCCAATTGATCCTACAGCAAGAGATGGTTTCAAGTATGCCTTATCTTTTGTAGATGATTTTTCAGGGGTAAACATGGTTTATTTTCTGAAGCAGAAGAGTGACACCATAACAGCGACAGAGAAGTTCCTTGCTGACTGTGCTCCATATGGTAAGGTGAAATGTATTCGTTCTGACAATGGGGGAGAACTTACTAGTTAAAAATTTTGAAAATCTATTGATCAAAAATCAGATCAAACATGAGAAAACCAAAATGGTACAGTAGAAAGATCATGGCGCACAATATTTGAAATAGCAAGATGTTTGTTGTTAGAAGCCAAAATTACCTAAAGAAATGTGGGCTTATGCTGTTATGTGTAGTGTTTACATCAGAAATAGATGTTACAATGACAGGGTCAAGATGACCCCATTCGAAGCATTCACAGGTAAGAAACTAGCCCTGAGCCATGTATTTGGTACTGTATGTTATGTACAGAAGAAGAAGAAGCTGGATGACCGTGGTGAGAAAGGTACTTTTGTTGGTTATGATAAATGTAGCCCAGCATATCTTGTGTACATCCCCAAGCGTAACACTGTATGTAGAGTAAGATGTGTGAAGTTCTTTGACAAGTTTGAGGAGGTGACAGACAATATTGATGAACCGGTGTGTGCCACACCTCAGGTAGATCCTGAATATTACCCAGCTACAGATGTAGCTGATGATGTTCCTCAAAATGTGGTAGGTGGTGAACTTGGTCAAAACCTACAGGACAATAGGGACAATGCCAGGTATCCCCTCAGAGGACATAACCCACCTGGTTATTTGCAGGATTATGTCACCACTACTGTTGATTATTGCTACCACATGTCACACATCCAAAATACATATATACTAATACTATGAACTCTGACAATGCGCAAAAATGGCAGAACGCGATGGATATTGAGATGGATGCATTGAAGGACAATGACACTTTTGAACTCACCACACCACCTGAGGGTAGATCTGCAGTGGGGTGTAGATGGGTGTATGCGATGAAAATGGGACAAAACGCCGACGAATAGTACAAGGCCCGGTTTGTGGCCAAAGGTTATTCTCAGGTCCCAAATATTGACTATCATGAGACTTTTTCACCCACTGCCCGCATCACATCGATTCGCATGCTTATGCAATTGGCCATCCAAGAGGACATGGTTGTTCATCAGATAGATGTTAAGACAACCTATCTGAATGCACCTATAGACTGTGAACTTTATATCAAACAACCAGAAGGCTATGAGGTGAAAGGTAAAAATGGTGAGAAATTGTATTTCAAGCTTAAGAAAACTCTGTATGGTTTAAAGCAAAGTGGTAGGAACTGGAACAACATGTTGGACACCTACCTGAAGGAGGAAGGTTTCCAACAGTCTGAGACTGATTCTTGTTGGTACACTGTGTTTGAACAAAATTCCAAAACTATTGTAGTAGTTTGGGTTGATGATATTATTATTGCAGTAAGCGATAAGAAGACACTCAACACACTGAAACAGTCTCTGTCCACCAGATTCAAAATGAAAGACCTTGGTAAGTTATCATGGTTCCTAGGTATTGAGTTCAAGTGTGAAAATGGATCTATTGAAATGAACCAAACCAAATATGTAGAAAAGTTATTGAAAAGGTTCAAAATGGAGGATTGTAAACCCAGATCAACTCCTTGTGATATAGGGTCCAATACTACAAGGGATGAGGATTCTGAAGAGCTAGCTGATGCTAAGCTGTACCGAGAAATTGTGGGAAGCCTCATCTATTGTAAGTCAATCAAAAGACCTGATCTGTGTTATGTTGTATCAAAGCTATCTCAACATATTGTTAATCCCATAAAAGCTGACCTTGGTAGAGCAAAGCAGGTACTGAGGTACATCGAGGGTACACATGATTATAGGCCGGGGTCTGATAGGGCCCACCATGCACCCCCCCACATCCCAACTTAACAGTATTTTTTTTATCCTTGGGGTCCCCTGAACAAAATTCAAGATGTTCACATTAATTATCTTGGGATGCACGACAGGTTTTGGCTCATTATCCATGTCCGGGTTCATAACACTATTGAGTCAATTTTGGTACCATGTCATTCAAGGGGTATGCTCAATCCCCAAGCTCTAAGACAATCTTACCTTGTCTGGATCCTGAAGCTGTTGGTCTTGTTGAAAAGAAGACATAATCAGCTTTTCATTAAGCCCTAATACATGTTTTTAAGTTCAGATTTGAGTGTACCAGACAGTTGGGAAGACGGAAGATTGAAATTACAAAGTTCCTTTTTTTTACTGAAAATCTTAAATGCGCTCCCGGCCATAATAATCCATAATAGGCCCCCGGCCTATTATGGATTAAGGTTCCAAAAATCTGATTCTGAGTTAGAACTCAGTGGCTTTTGTGATGCCGATTGGGGAGCATCTGATGACAGAAAGAGCATAACTGGTTATGCATTCAGGCTGACCAACAATGGTCCACTTATTTCGTACAAAAGTAGAAAGCAACAGTAGAAAGCAACAGACTGTTGCATTATCCACTTGGGAAGCTGAATATATGGCTCTGTCAGCTGCTACCCAAGAGGTAAAATTTCTAAATCAACTTTTGACCGACATGACTGGTATTAAACAAATAAAGAGTGTTGTTTTGTACGGGGACAACCAGGATGCACTGGCACTAGCTAAAAATCCAGTACACCATCAAAGGTTTAAACATGTTGATATCATTTTGTGAGAAATGAAGTCCAGAACAATACTCTCAAACTGGAACATGTACCTACAGCAGAAAACATTGCTGATGTTTTCACAAAGCCGGTTGCGCAACCTAGGCTTGTGAAGTTCCTGAGTGTACTAATGGGTACATAAATGTAAACCATCATGTATTGATCATAAGTATGTTTTATAACCAAGTGTTATCAACAAGTTGTATTGATCATAAGTGTCTATTGATCATATCATAAATATTTTATTCAAAGTTGTATACATTAGAAATGTATCAATTGTAAGTTTGAGTGGGGGTGTTAGAATGTAACCATACAATCGCCGATCCTCAGTAAATGAGCACGGGAAAATGCTACTGGTGCCTCCCTCTAGGGTGAGAGAATGAAACTAAGTTAAGCTTCTTCCGGTTTGGCCTCTGATGATTGCGGAAGTTGTGACACAGCAAGAAGAAGGATTTGTCGTTGAATATTTGCCTTTTTCCAAGTAATCCCCAAAGTAATCCTCCATCAAGGATGGCAGCTTCCACCCTGACAGTATTGACACATGCTCACCCAGTTCCCCTCACATCTGTATGGAAATGAGTAAAGATATGTGAAACTGTGTGAGAGTTGACAAGTATTGACACATGTTGACACATGTTCTCTCAGGTCTTACTGAAGTAGGTGAAGGGATATCAAGCTGAGTGAGAGTTGACATCACACAATATGACACAATTCGTTATCACTCAATGTACTCATGTACATTCCTCACCCAGCATGACTTGTGTTCACTCGGATTTGCTGGGCAGGTATGTCCATTGAAAAAAACGTTGTGTTTTTTTCAACCAAATATGAGAAAAAAAAGTTTCCTCTTTAACTCTTCCTTTAACGAATACGCATTAATGCGTAGTTTGGGCCGATTTTGGCCGATTTTGAGTAGGCTGTTACTTCCTTAAAATCCCCTGAAACTCTTAGATTTTTTACCTGGTCCCAGGTAAAGTTGGATCCTCTACAGAGCCCAAAGGATTAGTCTCTATCCCGTTTGAACATTAGGGGTGTGTAGGACATTATGGGTCAGTTTGGACATTGGGGGTCAGTATGGACATGAGGGGTCAGTATGGACGTTAGGGGTCAGTATGAACATTGGGGGTCAGTATGGACATTAGGGGTCAGTATTGACATTAGGGGTCAGTATGGACAGTACGGGTCAGTATGGACATTAGGGGTCAGTTTAGACATTACGGGTCAGTATGGACATTAGGGGTCAGTATGGACATTGGGGGTCAGTATGGACATTAGGGGTCAGTATGGGCATTAGTGGTCAGTATGGATATTAGGAGTCAGTTTAGACATTAGGGGTCAGTATGGACGTTAGGGGTCAGTATGAAAATTGGGGGTCAGTATGGACATTAGGGGTCAGTATTGACATTAGGGGTCAGTATTGACATTAGGAGTCAGTATGGACATTAGGGGTCAGTATGGACATTAGGGGTCAGTATGGACATTAGGGGTGTGTACGACATTAGGGGGGTGTTTGGACATTTGGGGTCAGTAGGGACATTAGGGGTGTGTAGGACATTAGGGGTCAGTATGGACGTTGGGGGTCAGTATGGACATTAGGGGTCAGTATGGACATTAGAGGTGTGTAGGACATTAGGGGTCCGTAAGGACATTAGGGGTCAGTATTGACATTAGGGGTCAGTATGGACATTAGGAGTTAGTATGGACATTAGGGGTCATTTTGGACATTAGGTATCAGTATGGACATTAGGGGTCAGTATGGACATTAGGGGTCAGTATTGACATTAGGGGTCAGTTTGGACATCAAGGGTCAGTTTGGACATTAGGGGTCAGTATGGATATTAGGAGTCAGTATGGACATTAGGGGTCAGTATGGATGTTAGGGGTCTGTTTGGACATTATGGGTCAGTTTGGACCTTAGGGGTGTGTAGGACATTAGGGGTCAGTATGGACATTAGGATTCAGTATGGACATTAGGAGTCAGTATGGACATTAGGGGTCAGTATGGACATTAGGGGTCAGTATGGACATTAAGGGTCAGTATGGACATCAGGGGTCAGTTTGGACAAAAATTGATAATGATTAAAGAATAACCCTTCTTTATGTCTTATTGTCTATTTAATATGAAGGAATCGTTTTTCAAGTTTTAAAAACGTTTGGCCACAATAAGGAGTCATAGCCTACATAGGGCATCATTCTGATACATTATGATTATGCAACATTTTTTGTACTAGGGCCCTACACTGCAGACCTGACCACATCAGGGTACATGGATTTGTGAATGTTTCCCTTCTGTTTGGGGAAACCCTCACCATGTATGACGTCACACCCAGAGCTAGAAGAGCTTTGCTGCCACCTGGTGTCAAAGAGGTATACTGGACCATGGACATTAGGGTATCCATTTCAGTGTTTTCGGTTTTTACCCCCCTCCCTCAGGAGAGGTCTGAAATGTTTACGCCCCCCTCGCCCCTTGATAGAGTAGTGACTGGTATTATCGTCACCTTAGTGGTAAATCTCCACCAGATTGTTTGTCTACTGCCTTTCATTATATCTGAGAGATAGTGCTTGGAGCCCAACTTCTCGTGGTTCTATTCCACTGTATTTGACTGATACAGCCTTAGTATTAAGGGAGCATTCATTATTTTTCTAAAGTCATTTTTGGCTGGTATTATCGTCACCAGTCCTGTATTATCGTCACCCCTGTAATTAATGCCTTTAATTAACCCCTAAACATTCTTAAATGCTTGCAATATTGCTCATATCACTAAGAATACATATTTCAAACTTGAATGGAAGCTAATTTCACATTTATATCCCCAAAATAAGCAAGAAACTTGACATGGCAAAATATATTTTCAAATATCCCGCCTCCAACACTATTGAAATTCGAAGATAAGGCCACACCAAAAAAAATAAGTTGGTCTACGGATTTCCCTCTTCATATTTTCAAGAATGCAAATTTTTTTTTTCTTTGAAAAAGATCTTGTCTTCAGATTTCGCTCGCCTCACTTCCTGAGAGTTTTCTCTTTGTAGTGTTTGGCAAAATTTTAAAAAATAAAAATTTTGCTCGTGCCTCGTTTTTCAAGGAGGAAATCCATTGGACAACAAAAAATAGTTGAAAATTAGACAAAAATTTTGCTTGCTTGCACCATTTTTTCAAAACGAAAATCCGTAGACCAACATATTTTTTTGGTGTGGCCTAAGGGTAAGAAATAAATGCTCCCTCAGAAATCACGCCAGGGATCTCCTATGGCTTAGAGATTTCCCATGGTGTTAGGCCGATGATATACGAACGAGCTCCTCGTGCATATAGTGGCACTATATGCACGAGGAAAAGGATGTCACAGGACAACATGATGCAGGGGTGGTCACAGGACAGGACAACATGAGGGGGTGGTTACAGGACAACATGAGGCAGGGGTGGTTACAGGACAATGTGAGGAAAGGGTGGTCACAGGACAAGGTGAGGAAAGGCTGGTCACAGGACAGCACGAGAAAAAGGTGGTCACAGGACGACAAGGAAAATGGGTGGTTACAGGACAACTGGGGGAAGGGGTGGTCACAGGACAACACAAGGAATTGTGTGTCCTGTAACCACCCTTCCTCGTTCTGTCCTGTAACCACCCTCACTATAGCGTTGTCCTGTGACCACCCTCTCATGTTACTGTCCTGTAACCACCCTTCCCTCATGCTGTCCTGTAACCACCTTCCCCTCATGCAGTCCTGTAACCACCCTCCCCTCATGCAGTCCTGTAACCACCCTCCCCTCATTCAGTCCTGTAACCATCTTTTCCTTGTCCTGTCCTGTGACCACCCTCCCCTTGTGCTGTCCTGTGACCACCTTTTCCTCGTGCTGTCCTGTGACCACCCTCCCCTTGTGCTGTCCTGTGACCACCTTTTCCTCGTGCGTATAGTGCCACTATATGCACGAGGCCCTCGTTCGTATATCGCTTCCCATGGTGTTATGGGAGGCCATTTGTCACATGAAAGACGTTTAAATGATCCAATATCATCAATCAGTGCCATTGTGGGGGGTATCTTTTGTACAGTGTGAAGGAAATACCAGTCACATAATCATTTTGGAAGGTATTATCGATCGTCACCCCTCTTATCTCAAAGATATTTAAACATAAAGTAATAAAACTACATTTTCTAGGGCAATTGACTCATGCTGGATCATCTGAAACAAGCTATTTTCCATGATAAGGTCAGTTTCTGTACCTAAAAAAATATTCAAATTTTCTTCTCCATTATGGTACCTGGTAAAAAACAGAATTTAGGTCACTGGAGAAAATTTGAAAATATTTTGAAATGGAAATTTTAACACTTTCATCAAGGGTAGTATAGGTTCCCTAGGATGTGTTACTTCATAGAGACCATCCCCCTCTACCCCCCCCCACCCTTAAAAGTAGGCTCCCTTTTATGTTCAGTATTAAGTCCTATGTTAGATAAGGGGGTTTATGAAGATGCAAGGAATCACATCAGACTGATATTTAATGCAAAAATGGTACCACCTATACCAGAAAATCCTGCCAAATCCAAAATTTGTGATCTTGATTCTCAGAACCTTAAAGTGCCTAAAAATCAGGTTTGATGATGAAAATATTTTAAAAGTGTACAAAGGTAATATTGAAAATTAACGGGACTTTTTATAAATGCAACATGCTAATCAAAGTCAGTATGTCAATCTACATATCCGGATGTCTTCCTATCTCTCAAGCTGACAACTACTACCTGTGCATGGTTCTGCCTATCCCACATACTGCCTATCCCTTAGTCTACCTATCACCCATGATACCTCTCTCTCTCTCTCTCTCTCGAAATCAACAGTTTAATCAGGTTTTCCCTCAACAGGCTTAAAGGATCAAAGTTTACCTCTTACCTTTGTACCTTACTTTCTCTGTACATTCCATTAGTCTACCTATCCTCAAGCTGCCTATCATTCATTTTACCTATCCATCATGGTGACTATCCCCCCACTCTGTACATCCCTCATGTTTGAGGGATGTACATCCTTTTGAATACAGGTCCTATCCCTCATGCTCACTTTATAGTCTTCCTGGTGATCACGACCAATCTTCATTATAATGACCAAATCTAAGTCAACCTATCCCCTAATGTATCAATCCAACAGTCTACTTCAACATCTACCTATCATCCATACTACATATCCTTCAGTTTACCTATCCTTCAGGTTGCCTATCCTTCAGGTTGCCTATCCTTCATGGTATATATTCCACTTGGCAAAAAAGGCTGTTTTCAACATTCGCAAACACTTTCATTAAGTTAGGGTAAAAATGTTGGTTAAAAACATTGAAAAAATGTTAAAAGCATTTTTCGAAACCAGTTTTCAATGTTTGAGTTTTCAATGTTAAAAAACTTTTTGTATAAACATTTTTATGTTACGTTTATTTTACGTCAAAAAATACTTTCTAACTTGAAATAAAACAAAACATTTTTATAATATATGTTTTGATGTTGAAAAAGCATTTTGGTAAACTTAGGAACCAAATAAAAACGTTATTTGAATGTTTAAAACCCCTTTTTTTAGCCAAGTGGGATCCTTTAGTGTAACTAATCAAGTGAAGGTTAAAAAAATGTTTTTTGGAATACATGTTTTATTTACGTTTAAAACAAACTAAGATGTTAAAATGAACATTTTTTTACATGAAAAAAACATTTTTTTGTCTATGGCAAAAAATAGGTTTGGGTAGAAAAAACTTGCAAAAAGAAAAACATTTATTTTTAAGTTGAAAATATGTACATTTAAAAACTTTTGAAAATGATAAAATGTCTTATGATGTTTGTTTTTCAACATCTGTTTAATGTTTGAAAAATGTTTTTAATTTTTGTTTTTTTTGAAATTATATAAAACCTTTTGATATAACATTAAAAAAATGTTATTGCATGTATTAAACAAACATTTGAACAATTTAGAAACCTAGAGAGAACCTTTTTAACCTTGAAAAACGTTTTTTTGCCAAGTGGTATAGCATGAGTGATATGCAGCATGGGGGATAGGAAGAGAGGAATAGACCTCAAGAGGGATGTGAAACATTTCGGATAGAAAGCTAGCATAATGATAAGCATGGTGAGGGATATACAGATAAGCATAGTAATTCAAGAGGCTGAGGGATATGTAAAGTAAGCAATAGTGATATGCAGGCTGGGGGAGAGGCACCATAAGGGATAGGCAGGCTTTATGATAGGCATTATTAAGCTAGACATGTAGACTTAAAATAGTAGACACGATAAGAAGTGCACTGTTAACCATTAGGCCTCAGGTGAACAATATAGAGTAGACATGAGGGCCTGAGGGATAGTCACCATGAGGGATAGGTAAACTGAATGATTGGCAGATTGAGGATAGGTAGACTGAGGAAAGTAGGCAGAGAGAGGATTAGTTAAAGTGAGGAGTCAGCTGTAGCCTTTGTACCTTTTGGGGATAGCCTTACTTAACTCAAGGTGCTTTGGGTTCAAGAGATAGGCAGTATGAGTGATAGGTAGACTAAGGGATAGGCAGTATGTTGGATAGGCAGAGCTATGCACAGGCACAGTCCTAGCCAGATTGAGAGATGGGCAAAAATTTGGATATGAAGATTGGGTATGAACTTTGGTTTATGTGTTGTATCTATAAAGAGTTCCAATATTTTCCAATAATATTTTTGTACATTTTCAAAATATTTTCATTTCAAACCTCATTTTTGGGTAATTTTTATCGGTTTTGGATTCATCAGAATTTATTGGTTTAGTTGGTTCCTTCTTACCATCTGGTATCAATTACCTGAGAAAGGCGTAGGGTAGGACGGGGTAAGAGGCCCTTTGGGGTAAAAGGCCCTTTAGATCTGTCATGCTCAATTTGAGATAAATAGAAATAAAAGGTTCCTAAAATATGCATGGATTTTTCGGTAGCAAGTTACAAGTATTAGGTGAGGTATTATTAGATAAAGGGGTGAAGGGTAGGTCATAAAGATACATTTTATTTACCTTACACTTTGTTCCAATACCTACATGGGCTTTTGAGAGGAACCTTATCTTATCATCAGATCCATGGGCCTTTTGCCCCATCGCTTAGAGCCTTTTACCCCAGCCTTTCAACCTACCGGTCGAAATGCCCCACTTTTTGTCAAGCATTCTTTTGGAATATTCCATAAGGCTAGGCTGACAACCTATTTCACAAGTATGATCCCAGTAAACACACTATGTGTTTCAACGTAGATTTCTGGTAGATCTAGGTTGGTTTTCTACTGAACCTCTATATGAGGTTCCAGCAACGTAGATATCGGTTGGTGGATATATGTTGATAAATAAGGTTTATGCTTCGCAATTTTAAGAGGTTTATCCACGTAAATCTTGATCCATATATTTGATTGGCTTTGTTCGTAGGTAGAACGATTGTAAGACGTAGATATTGGTTGGTTCATGTATGTAGATTTTGGATAAAAACTTCTAATGATAAATACTATTGTTTCATTTATCTAACTTTCATTTCATTAACAACTGCATTATAAAGATCAGGGATGAATAATGATGAAAATCAATCACTTGACATGAAAAAAGATAACTCAGCTGGGCCTAGGTCTACAAGAATCCTGTACATATCATGGTGTTTAGAGTTCAGTACAGATAGATAGGATAAATAACAGATTGACCCTGGAATAAACCATGTTTTCTATCATAATCAAATCTATTGGTGGACAGACATCTGACCTACATGCAGTAGTTGAAATTATGTGCATTTTTAGGTAATAATGGATAATAATTCCTATTTTCATATCCCTATGGGGATTAACACTGTATTGACATTACATCTTAAATATGCATTATTTAAGCAAGAGTATTTGTTGGTCATATAAAATATATGTACCATATGGGTTAGAGCATCATGTGGCAAAATCTCATTCAGTAATGAATACTAGATTCCAAACAAACAGTGGAAATGTAGGTGTGCAGAGGGTGATAATAGGGAATATAGAAAGCACATGATCATAGAGGTTGGAAATACGTTAGATTACGTCCCACATACATTATTTTGTGCTTCACTCCTATTTCACTAGATGGCAGTATATTCAATACCAGTACAAATATAAAAGCTGTATGGTTACAGCTATCATACATAGTTTGGGTCTATCTAAATGTAGAAAATAAAAATCACAAGGCAGATTCATTTCCATTTAGTGCTCACCTAATCTGTTCTAAATGTTTCTACACGAAAAGAGGTCTGAAATACGTAAAATTACGTTTATCTACGTATTTCTGTACTTTCAGTTTATCTCAACAGGTGTCACTATTGCTGAGCATTGTATTTAATTTAGACCTCCATGATGATTGTCATCTATATTAATCAACTATACTAATTAAAAACACATTATTGAGAACTCATTGTATCAACCTTTCATTTGGGAATGGGTTTGTGCAAAATATTCACTGATTGATGATGCTACCATGTATATTTTGGGATCCAGGTATGGTAAACACCCATGCTGTAGCATTAAGAAATAGACTTATACACCTAGCATCACAGAACCTTCAACATACAATCAGGAGTTATACTTGACTCTTAAATCAAATGATGAAACTGATGGCTAAAGCATTGGTGTCTCTTGCTAAATACTGGCCCTGAGTATACCAGTATTATAGAATGAGACAAGGAAATAACATTCTTAAATGAATAAAGTTAACTGAGGGTATAGGGGTAGGTATATAAACGTCTCTTTGAGGTAATTTTACGTATATTGGAGCATAACCAGAACCTGCAAAACTACATACATTGTAGTTATTAGTATAAAAGTATTGAAAATATACGTTGGATATCTAAATATATAGGAATATTTACGTTTAAAGAGCATCATTTTTCTTCGTTAATTCGGGTAATAATGAGGTATATGTACGTAAATTCTACATCTACGTCAGAAATACGTACATCAGTATACACGTTTATACGTTATTCTACGTTGAGAAAATACGTAAATGTACTGAAATTTCTACGTGCAATCTATGTATGTATAACGTAACTGTGTTTACTGGGATACATTGTTCCATCTCATGATTGGTGTGAGAAATATGCATAAATTAGGGATTATTCTTAGAACTAGCTCAGTTACATGCTATTAGGGTATTTTAGCTTATCTTTCCCCATCACCCCTTGGACTTCAATATGAATTATCTAAAATGCTACTTTAGATGATTTAGGATGTCTCAGCAGTAGTTCATGAATAGCAGTAGTTCATGAATATTAGAACTTTAGCTTCTTTTTTAATGCCAAGAATCAAAGATGAGCATTTATTCCAATTATGATCCTCTTTATTGTCATGTGGGCCTTTTATACCAAAGGTTGTGATTTACTGCAACAATCTATGGGGCAGAGCTGACAAGCTTTTGCGAATAAAGAAAATATCCTTCTGTAACGGGAAGGGCAGTAGGTCTGCACCAGGGCGGGAAACGCTAAAGTCTCACCTGCGGCACGTTCTCGCGAGAACGCGATGCAGCGTTCTCCTCCAGCAGACAACAGACCAACAAAGCTTGAAGAAGGCCCCATTCTATGGAGATAATTATTTGAGCCATGGTTTTGTCTGCCCTGTGTTAGCAGCACAACATACACCTAGAAATAACAGGTAGGGTGTGCTGGTCGTTTATGTATATTTTTCATGTACTGTTTGTGGGTTAATATAGTAATATTATTCTAACGTTAAAACGTTGACTCATTCTGATGTTTTTCAACGTTCATACAAATTTTTTTTCTAAGATTTTAAAACGTTTTCTAACATAATTTTCAACATTCAGAAACATTAGAGAACATTCTTAAACATTTCTACTAGCATAACCGCTGGGGTATTTTGACTTTGTATTTTGTATAGGTACCTATTGCCCAAACTATTGTGCCTGCCAAATTAATGACAGAACATGATCATTTGTTGTGCACATAGAAGTATCTTCATATAGAATTTTCTTGAAGCACATTATACCTGTAATCCCTGAGCAAAAATCTCTAGGACTGGTGCAAGAGCACATTGTCCTCAGAGGGAATATGTATATTTCTTGGTAACAAGCAATGGGTGTCTTCATCAGGATTATTTCATTTAATCAGATAGAATATGATAATACGAGTCATATTCTATCAAGCATGACTTGGAATTAAAGTTTTGATCCAAGGATATATGAAGTAAGCAAAAATATAATAATGTTTTCATTTAAAGCAACTTTAGATTACAGAACATACAGGGAAAATCTCCCCATCGATTGGCCTGCCACCTTGTGGGGAAGATATGTATAACACAAACGTATAAAAATGTTAGAAAACGTTCTATAAACATTTGTTGAATGTTTTTATTACGTTTTAAAATGTTTTGAATGAATGTTCACATTCTAAATTACTGTTGATGTTAACAAATGTTTGTTTGATGTTATAAAACATTATATATGAACGTTTGTTTTAAAGCCTTTATGGACATTAGTAAACGTTTGCTGAACATTTCATTTATGTTGGAAAACATCAAAACCTAACATTCACTTTCTAGCTTTAAAATGACGTTCACGAACGTTCTCTAAACGTTTGTTCAGTGGGTAGGAATGGGTGGGATGGGTAGCTACAAGGGACATGTAGATGAGGGATAGGTAGCCTAGGGAAAGGGATCTGTAGGGAGAAGATAGGAGAAAGATTGGCAGGGGGTAGGTAGAAGAAGAGGGATGAGGTAAGCAGGGCAGTGCTTGGCAGAGGCATTGGCAGCAAATGGAGTGGCATTGAGAGGGATAGGTAGATGGATGGACAGGTAGAGAATAAGCATGAAAGGTAGAGTTAGAAGGAGAGGTTTTGAGAGGGATAGACAGGTGAAGAGACAGGAAGGATAGGTGAAGGATGGGTAGAAGTTTTTTGGCCCAGTCAAACATTAGGGTTGAGGAATACTGATGGTATTGGATCTAAAATATTGATGAGCCCAGGAGGAAGGGGGGGGGGGGTATTTAGGTTTACCTTCGGGGTTGGCCCCTTTGCATAGCTCTACCCATTATGCTATAATCCCCTAAGGGCATATATATATTCAGAATATGATGGCATCTGGGGTAAAGGCAGGATAGGACTCAGGTAGGAGCAATGTTTGGACTGGGATGAGGTCAGGATAAGACTGAGGTTGGAGGAATGGTTGGATTGGGGTGAGGTCAGGATAAGACTGAGGTTGGAGGAATGGTTGGATTGGGGTGAGATCAGGACAGGTAAGGCTGAGAGAGGAGGAATTAATGTTTGGACTGGAGATGACCTGGATGAGACCAAGTGTGGTGGAATGGGGGGATTGGGGATGAGGCAGCTACCATCCAGTGATATTGTAATATTTATATGTATGTTATACTCACAGGTCTAGGTGTGTAGTCTGTAGTATGGTCAGTCAGCCCTTGGGATTCTGGGGTGCTTCTGCATCAACCAAAACCAAGGAACCAACTGACTCAATCAGGGTACCCACTCCTGTGTGGCCCCTGCTGCTGCTCCTAGGGGGTGCTACTCCTACAGTCACTGGTACCTTAAATCCTCACATTCCCCCCTGTTTTCTCTTGATAGCTCACGATATGTGGTGGTGTTCTGATGTCCATTAGTTCCACATGGGCGATGAAGGAGATGTCAGATCCCGTAAGGCAAGAACAATAAATCTTCAATGATCCCTGCCTTAGCCTCCAGTAAGCCAAAGGCCGAAAGTTATAACCCAGATAAGGTGCGCAATCTTGTGCCCATTCCAGCCTGCTGGTGGTGTCACAGGCTATGAAGGAGAGCAAGCATGGCACCACATTTTTGTTCAACCCCTAGGCACCTGGGTCTTCTGCCTAAGGGGACCCCGGAATGTTTTAGCGGGGGCGGAAGGTGATGGAGCACACAGAGCAGTCATGCTCAGGTGATCCACCTGCCTTACTTGGGGCTCTAATGGCTAGTAGGGCATTCATTTCATTGCCCTTGATAACCAAAGGCAATACGAGGTTTTTCCGGGTTCTGCTGCTTCCTTGGAACCCAACACTTCTTCCACGAAACATAAGGATTCTACGAAACTTGACCATTTTTCTGCCAAACCTGACAATCCTTACTGGAGGGACATTGCAAACAGCATCTGTCCTGGTACTATCCCTCTTCCTAGCATCAGGTACTGCAATCTTGTTAGACAAACTTTCAGGTGGTCGACCACTGTGATATAGGGATGGGTGTTGGTCACTGCACCCATCCCATACTAGTTTTCCGGCTTCATTCGAGAGGCAGCAGCCTGCAACTGCTGGATGACCAGGCCATGATGTGATGGGGGCCTAACTGGGTATGGCCTTCCATACAGAGCTCTTCCGAGCTTCCTGTAATCCCATCTATCAAACTTCGAACTTTGTGTCCCAATAGGATCTGGGATAACCCCATGAAGGCACTGTGCTAAGATCCCACAGGTCTTAGCCTTGCCCACTGCAGTACTTGTATTGGACTGCTGTGGCACAGGGGGATCAAGACTAGAGTCAGCATAGGATGATGCAGGGCTAAACTTGAGTGGA
This sequence comes from Acholoe squamosa, assembly GCA_949317995.1. NCBI lineage: Eukaryota > Metazoa > Annelida > Polychaeta > Phyllodocida > Polynoidae > Acholoe > Acholoe squamosa. The sequence goes on along the minus strand of OX439036.1, from coordinate 59,203,906 downwards.
TCCCAGACCTGCTGGTATCCATCTGGATCTTTGACTGTGCCAGTAGGGAGTGCATGGGACTGAGTGAACTCAGGCAAACTGACACCAGCTTCTTGGGCGTGTTCTAGGGTAGAACTGACCATTTCTGGTGACTTAGTGAACTCAGGCAAACTGACACCAGCTTCTTGAGCCTGTTCTAGTGTAGAACTGACCATCTCTGGGGACTGATTGAACTCTGGCAAGCTGACACCAGCTTTTTGGGCTTGTTCTAGAGTAGAACTGACCATTTCTGGTGACTTAGTGAACTCAGGCAAACTGACACCAGCTTCTTGGGCCTGTTCTAGGGTAGAACTGACCATTTCTGGTGACTTAGTGAACTCAGGCACACTGACACCAGCTTCTTGGGCCTGTTCTAGGGTAGAACTGGCCATCTCTGGGGACTGATTGAACTCTGGCAAGCTGACACCAGCTTCTTGGGCTTGTTCTAGGGTATAACTGACCATTTTATGAAAGTACCACAACAGAGTGGTAAGGTCAGTGAAAGGCCCATAACTATATACACAGTCTACTATAAGCTCAGCCAGTGGCTGGCTAATTCCGAGGAGGGACTGCAGCTCACTTGGGGAAGCAGTGTTAATATCCATGGCTAGCACTATAGGTAGGAATGTCAGCAGCAGATAGGAAGTACTAATTAATACAGCACAGTTTTATTCAAAGTACGTAAATCAAGAGATTATAATGAGAGGATCTCTATGAGACACAATGGGCACTGAGAGATGCCACTTAGAACCGAATGAAGCATAAGTGAGACAGAACATAGAACCAAGTATCAAGGACAGGTAGACAAATGATCAGTGCCACTTAGAAGTGAATACAGTATAGTTCCAACTAACCAATCAAGTGACATAAAGATATCAAATTATCATAGGGTGTAATCTCTATATCATACAATGTTGTAACACAAGGTGCTGAATGAAATATAGTTGATATTGAATAGGAGGATGGCCAGACAAATCAGCACCAAACGAATGCAAGCTTAAACTGGATGAAGTATAGTTAAGACTGAATGTGAGGATAGCCTCACAAATGAGGACCAAATATATATGCAACTTCAAACTAAATGAAGTATAGTAGGAGTTTCTGTTATGACTCCAAGAGAGTGAGCAGAGTTGCCAGTAAATGTCAACTACAACTGAACAAAGTATAATTGGTGGCAATCAGTTAAGAAACATCAACGAGTGTGAATTCAATATTGCACATTATAATATGGAATGACTATGGCTCATGATACAAATATAGCAAGTGGCAAGTGGCATTTAGAGATGGACACAGTATAGATGTGAAATGTCCACAGTCTTAATAACAAAGGTATTCAGACAGGTAGCAATATATGGGTATATTAAGAGATTGGGTGTACTGTGTCAGCAGGGTTGCTACCTAAGGTTAGACACAATATAGGTATCAGTGACTTCTGTACAAGTACAGCAGGGCAGCATGCTATGGATATAATAATGAGTATACAGAACTATTTAGGTTCAGACACAGTATAGTAGAATCAATTCTTTGATGGCAAAGGTATAGTGTGGACATTAAAATGACAAAGTATAACTTTATTGATGGAACCCCAAAGTCCAGAATGAAACTGACTGGTATAACCAACTGACATCTAAAGCTATACACAGTATACAGGTATCAATGGCTTCATGTAAGAATATCATGGTAAAAGGACCAACAATTATGGTATCAGTATCAATGATCAAGAATGCAAGTTGGGTGTGAACAGTGTATAGTTTACAAATATAGTGTTACCTGTGGCTGCATAAGTCATCAACACTTGGTGACTTAGTGACACAGTAACAGGGGTGACACAGTTACAGGAGGGGGTTAGGGTTACAAGCTGAGTGCAAGGGGGGGGGGTGTCAAGGAGATGCTCTTGGTGTGTACATGTGTGAGTTTATTGGGTTTCAGTGAATCACAGACTCACCCATGTGTACTGGTCACCCACTTCCTGTGGTGGATGGGGTGAGTGTACTGAGAAGGAGTGACAAGGAATGAAACCCCTCTGTGGTCAGGATGATTGGGGTAATTCCTAGGAAAGAGGATGTGCACCCACTGCACTGAAGGAATTTTAAAATTACAATATGATTTCCAATAGAAACTATTTGAAAATATTGAAATATTGCCCTATTTCACATAGAGTTGCAGCTTTCAGAGATATGACTGTCCCAGTAATTACAGGAAAGGCGAATCCACAAAATCTTATACAATATGCTACAGCTATAGAATAATATCTCTGTAACAAGCACTTCTGTCTGTAGAGTTGACCTACCCCAACAGCTATGTGGATCCCAATCCCACTGTGAGAATAGCTGTCCAACAAAACACAAGCTCCAAACCAGAAATTAACATGAAAGGGATTATTGATTATGAGAATTGTCAAGTCAGGTTCCCTCCAGTGTCTGACAGTCAGCCTGGAAGATTCTACTCACAAAGCCCACTAGATGCTATCTATGCATGTAGTGCAAATCATACAAATACAAACTTCAACTCCACACCCACCTTGAGGACCTTTAAAACAGTGGGTAGTGGTATATAATGGCTAACCTATGTAACATATGAAGGCTCTATATATCTCCCAGCTATGTGTATTACTGTATACAACCAACACCCAACCCATGTGGTGTCAGCCCTGGAGGGCTATACCCACATGGGTCCAAACTCAACCAACACACTATATGTATGTGAAACTAACAATCAGTTAACTTGGTATGCCCATAGGCATAGACCTAGAACCCTGTAACCATCCAGAAATGAAGCAAAGGAATATTGCCAGCATCTGACAATAGACCCAGGGAACAATCCTAACTCCTCCAGATTATGAGAATCCTGTGATATTCAAAGATAAGACTAGAAGGACCCAATGTGTATATGAAACCACACAGAAATGACTAAAACCGACACAGAATGAGCCAATCCACAAACAATAGACTATATCCACATGGATAAGAACAGCATACTCCTGGCACCAATGTAATATTAATATGTGTGTTATACTCACAGGTCTAGGTGTGTAGTCTGTAGTATGGTCAGTCAGCCCTTGGGATTCTGGGGTGCTTCTGCATCAACCAAAACCAAGGAATCAACTGACTCAATCAGGGGACCCACTCCTGTGTGTCCCCTGCTGCTGCTCCTAGGGGGTGCTACTCCTACAGTCACTGGTACCGTAAATCCTCACAATATATAGGATGGCCTATTTAGTGATGCAGAGACATTTTTCATGATAATTATTCTTATATTTCTTTCAAAATATCTTCATTTTATAAGACTAAACTATTGAGTAATGTCTAGATTTCAAAATTTTCTTTGGGGCATGCCTCCAAACCCCCCTAGGTGTATCGCTGCACTGCGCTTGTGACAATCTGCACTGTGCCATCCCCCTACATTAAGCCTCACCACCATATCTTGCCCCCCCTTTACAAACTCCTGGATCCACCCCTGCAGATTCCATGGCCAAAATGTGCGCCCCCTCCCTTTCTCCAAATCCTGGATCCGCCACTGACAGGCATTTGTAAATGGCCCAAATATCAAGATTTCCCAAACTTGTCCAATTCCTCGCCCACTCAGGCCATTCTATTACAATTCTATCCTTTGGTTAATGTAAAAAGTATTCTGGAAGCAGCCATGAATTTCTTATAAATGACACATTTGTAAATTAAGGGCGTCTTACCCCACCCTACCCTACCCTACCACAGCTCCATAAACCACCTAATCCTCTATAGGTATCAACACTGAACACACAAAGCAGACTACTTTTAAAGGGGCGGGGGTAGAGGGGGGTGGCCTGTTACACTCTTCCCATATACTATGCCTTCAGTAACACATCCTAGGGAACCTATACCACCCTTGCTTTCAATTCATTTCAATGGTTATGAACAAATATCATATGATTATGGGTGCAACTCTACATAGAAAAGACCTTGGGCCTTGATTTCCTCTTGTCTATGTTTTATTCCTGTAAAAGATATGGCCTTCCATACCAGCAAGGGTGACAAAAACACCACCCTGATTTAATACTAGTCACTACTCCTGATATTAATGACCATTCACCAATTTCCAGCGTCTTTCAAAGGAGGCGCGAAATTTCGCCGAGATCACCGGATGCAGATGAGCGTAACATGTCCCCCAATCACCAGACGCCTTTTACCAACAGAAGAAGCCATGTAGACCGTGATCGCCTAACGACATCTGTGATTGGCCACAGCCACTCAAGCCCGCCATTTCTGTGCTTCTGAAGCTGTGAATGAGGATGTCGGACTCAGAAAAGAACCCCGATTCATCTCCTACAAAGGTACCCCTAAAGATATTCTACATTAAATTTAGACGGTTCAATGTTCATAGATATTGCCTTTAGAAGATCTGATATAATTTGGCTGGTTTAACCCTGTGAACCAGAAAGAAAAGCAAGCGATGCATCTCATCAAAACAGCCGGGTGGCAATGATGGCACGCTGCGTGGGTTATTTAGTACCCTTGCTTTACCGCAGAACGATTTTGACTGGCTTATTTCTAGAAAGTACGACTCTGAAACCAATTTCCACCACATTAGCTGCAGTCTACGAGTTACTTTCTCTCGGGATATCAATCGTAGTTCCATGTGTATGGTATATATTAGGCGGTATCTGGCGTCTAACATCGGGTTTCCGTAAACAATTTGGTCGACCTAAGCCTAACTAAGGCTAAGCCAAGGCGAGTGAGTCCTGAGACTGAGGGAATGGCGGGAGAGGCTACTGTTTAAACTGTCATTGTCAAACTAGAGACTAGTGTTATCGTTGACACCTATTACAGGCAGATGAAGAACCGTATCCTAACTTTTTTTTGGGCATTTTTAGGGGAAAATCTGATATTTTGGCACTTTTCGTGACATGAAAGTTAATCTCGCGCATCAAATTCGTGTCGCGTAGGCGCGAAAATTTACAGCCAGCTTTAAAAAAAAATTAAACAAAAAAAAATCCTACATACCTACCGGTACCCTAATTTTTTTTCGACCCCGGTAGGCTGCCTTGAGTTGGGGGTGCGCATTATACGCAGGGTAACCTCACTTTCCCATCCAGCCTAGCTTATAATCCAAATGTCATATTTTTTTGTAATGCCACAATTGAGGTGTGAACAGAAGAAGAACTTAATTCTGGCATTGAATCATCAGTTTTCTTTTCCCCATGAATATAAATCATAACATTATTGTAAACATAGACTGTATCTCTTTTTTTGAGTCATCTTAATTCATCTGTGTACCCTGCCCATATGTAAGATGCAACTTGTTACATTGGACTATGCCCTAAGGACATGGCGCCACGCTACGTGGGAGTGGCGCATACATTTCTGCACTTGGAAATTTGTTCCCACGCTGACTGGGAAGGAGGAATGGAAGAGAATAGATGCCCCTGGGACATCGATGCCCCCAGGGCAGCGATGCCCTGGGTAGCCTATTCTTGTCAATGAGAAAAGCTTTAATTTTCCTGTCTATTTAGGCCCTCAGGGCATATCTAAGGCTTCTATGCCCTGAGGGCCTACCATCGATGGCCTAAGGGCATAGAGATTACACTGAGCCTACCTGCATCTACAATACGCTGGTATGCCTTGAGGTTATCATCTATGCTCTTAGATAGGCACTTTGATAAAGCCACTGTGGAGGGTGAGAAAAGCTGGCACACTGGGTTGACACTTTCTGCCTGGTGGGAGTGCGGCCGATAATCGTGACCTTGCCGATGTCGCCGATTTAGGGTTCTATAAGGGTATTTTTCTTGTATTTAAATAGTTATCCTTATAGTTCAGATACCAAGGTCAGGGATGTAAGTCTTCAGGTTTTATCAGGATTTCCTGATTTCTGAAAATTTTGGATGACATACATTTTCCCTGTACGGAAGGAAGGCTGTTTGGAAAAAAAAAAGAAGGCTTTTATATCAAGTAAATGTATGGCTTCCTGATTTTTGCCCATGACTGGCTTACATCCCTGCAAGGTACCCACCAGCGAAATCGGGGAGGAAAAATTCCAATTATTAAACATTTTACAGTAAGTTGAGTATTAAGGTTATATTGGAGCTTTAAAAAACATATCAACCACTAGAGACACCAGAAAACTAACACCAGACACAGATTTAGGGCATAATACTCTGCCAGAATATGAATTTTCATGTTTCTATCACTTTGCCCACTGATACTTTTGAGAGGACCAAAAAATGAAACATTTGGGAAGTGTTGGCTATTCATATCACTGCTATAGTGACAGCCAAGCAGGTGGCCACTGGCAGTGGACCACTGAGTGGTCAGTGCATGGCTGCACTCAGTGACTCACATCACAAAAACTGACACCTATTTCTACCACTTCTATAGTGCTACTTGCTGCAATATTTCGGACACTATTTGTCTTGTATCTCTGGTTCTACACAAGATAGAAAGATAATTCCAAAAGAATTGAAAAATTCACAATGAGCTCAATTGAATGTGACCAATATTTTTTTTTTGCAAACAGTTTAAATTTTTTGTTGAAGTGCCTATCTTAGAGTACCGTATTCTATATAATCATGAGGGAGTCCACATTCATAGTTAATGTACCGGTAGTCTATAGAAGGATAGACTTTGCCCTTAGGGCATAGGTCATGCTTACTTTGCCCTAAGGGCATGTGTCAGGTAATTCACTGCCATAATCTCTCGTGTAGAAGGCGCAGCCCGCGTACAAGGCGCCCCCCCAACTCAGAGAAGGCTGGTTCACGTAGAAGGCCCACCTATCTCCTCTGATTTGGTATTTTGAAAAACCCGCGTACAAGGTGCACCCCTTACTGCTGGGGTGCGTTTCACGTAGAAGGCGCACCCCAGGGTGTCAGGGTAGACTGTACCTGGGTATAATCAGTTTCAACCTAGACGATGATGATGATCGAATTTTATCTCACCTCGTGCCTTCCTTACGGCCGACATTCAAGGGTGAGAGGTCCCGCGGGTTGTATCCACACCGAAGTGAGATTACCCTTGTGGCGTAGTTGCCCGGACCCTAGTCTAATGGGGAGGGGGGATGATGGTGACCGAATCTATGGGAAGATAGAAAGCACGCCCCTACACATTTACCGAGGCAATGGTTCTTTAACATCCGTCACTACATAGGCATAGTGAGAGATGGACAGGCCTGTTTTAAGTCATTTGTCTGCCATGACCGCCGAGAGACTTTCCAACACAGCCTAGCCAGAGCAGGGAGGAACTCAACCGACACCTTACGGCGACGTTTGGAACCACCACTGTGCCCCAGCCGGGCCGGGAACCGAACCCACGACCTTACGGCCTGTGAGCGGACGCGCTACCGACTGCGCCACGCCTCCCGACTCAACCTAGACCCAACACCCAAACTAGTCATATATTTTCTTTAACCAAAGAAAAGGTGTAGTCTAACTCATGGTGCTGTAATTACCCTTAAACTGCTGAATGAAGCATGCTATTCTGCTCACCATAAAAGTGTTTGGAAATATATGTACACCCCACTCACTGAGAGCTTTGTTAATTTTATTATTGACCTTTTAACCAAGAGAATCCATGCAGCAATATAATCAATAATCCTGCCATAGTGTGTGCTGCCACCTGGTGTTATGAGCTGTATGTCATTCTCTATTCTCAACATTACAAAGTACTGGTATCCCAGCATGCCATGTCTATAGAAGACAGGCCTATTTCCCTGTTATAACAGTGTGGGTCTAGATAATCAATGGGAGGGTATGATATGAACAAATAACAAATTTGGTTTGAACCTGTCTTATCTATAACTTGTTAACAAATAATGCAAATCAGAGGATTATTTCTTTCAAAAAATGAACAGTATTGTACCTTTCAAAATGATGCCAAGTAACATCAGTTGTGTTCTATATAAAGACAATTGGCATTAATAGTAGTAAATGAGTTAAATGATTCCTAGAATAACACTAGGTGGCAGCACACACTATGGCAGGATTATTGATTATAATGCTGCATGGATTCTCTTGGTTAAAAGGTCAAAAATATAATTAACAAGCTCTCAGTGAGTGGGGTGTACATATATTTCCAAACACTTTTATGGTGAGCAGAATAGCATGCTTCATTCATCAGTTTAAGGGTATTTACAGCACCATGAGTTAGACTACACCTTTTCTTTGGTTAAAGAAAATACATGACCCTGTGTACATCATATTGGTTTGGAAGTTGGAGGTACCCCGCGTATAAGGCGCACCCCCAACTCAAGGCAATTACCCTCCCGCGTATAGCTCACATAGCCATTATCAGCTGGGGGCCGCCATTAGACCCCGACTCCACTATGACTAACACCTTTAGCCCCCGACTCCGCAGTTAATGCCAGGGATGCCTCCCATTGGTCAATAATACAATAGCCATGTGCCGTATAAGACCCACTCACGATCTGATTCGCGTATAAGACGCGCCTTATATGCGGGAGATTACGGTGCATACATTTTCATAGGAATGTAATGCTTTGAGGACATTGACACTATTGGTAGGCCCTACTGCCCTGAGGGCATGTTTTAGTCAATTGTCTCTAGAGGTAAGGAATAGGCCTATGTCCTGGGGGCATGTAGCCTACCTATCAATGCCCTTAGGGCATAGTATTAGTGTATGTAACTTCAGTATGTGGAAACATTGGCTTATCAAATTCTACAAGTACCATGAGAAACATGGGCATACATTGGTCACCATTGATATAGATCTATGATCAGTTTTGGGTTGTGGCCAGCAGGACAGCAAAATGCCCTAAGGACATTGACGCTCGATCAGTATAGGCAATGCCCTGAGGGCATGCAATTGTCAGTTGTATTCTCTTTAGGTATTTAATGGAGAGACCCAATCCCTTTGGGCATGTTTTACACTGATAATGCCGTAAGGACATGCATTCTCCAACCATAGCATAGGCCTACATAAGGAAGTACAAATTCTACCTCTATTACCTAGAGGAACAGGCCCTGAGGGCAGGGATAGAATTACTGGTGAAGGCGTGAATATGCCCTTAGGGCATTCATAGGCCTGAAAGTAATAAAGCCCTGAGGGGATCATGTATAACCCCCTCTTACCCCAACTTCACTTCCCATGGGAAAGTGACGCCTGTTACACACATAATTTCCGCGTCACCCCACGCGGTTTTCTGTATGTCCCCAGGGCATAAACCAAAGTAGCAAGTTGTATCCTGCCAATCATATACTATAGAAATGGTAGAGTGGCTCCATCTGGTGTCAAATCTAGGAATCCTAAACATCTAGATGAATCTCAATTCATCTGTGCACCCAATATGATGAGTCTAAGCGATTCGCAGGATACAACTTGTTACATCGGACTATGCCCTCGGGGCCTACAGACTGCCGCGTGGGAGTGACGCGGAAATTACGCGGACAGCAGCGGAGTAGGCGTCTACAGTGGTGTGGGAAGGAGGCAGATGAGAATGCATGCCCCAAGGGCCTTTTCTGTGTCTATAAGCCAACTAGAGCATGCCCTCGGGGCATCGCTGGCACCAGTCACTGATGCCCCTGGGGCATAGCCTTTACTTCTATAGATACAAACAGTACAGAGCATGGATGGATGCCCTTGGGGCATTGCTCTGCCCTCCTCAAGACTATCGATAGTGATGCAGGTCCCAGGGCATGATTTCCAGCCCTACCTATGGGAAGTGGTGTCCAGATCTTCAGCTCCCTAAGGGCATAAACTGTTTACTATAGGCCTAATCATTGTCCCCAGCCAATGCCCTGAGGGCACTCGATCTATAGACTGGGTAATGTATGCAGGCTCTCAGGGCATCAGCAGTAATATCCATGCCCCGGGGCATGTTCATTTCTTGTTCTATGTCAGCTGCTACTGGGGGTACAGTTACTATTAAAATGGTTGCACTCAGGACATCACCAGTATCATTAATGCCCTCAGGGCATGTTGCTTTGCTGACTGTTACAGGTGTCTATTCTCACACAGTATGCCCTGAGGCCATCTAGACCCAGCCTAGGTGGCCTCAATCTGTAGAAGTTTAGTACATACCCTGGGGGCCTATGCCCTAGTTGAGTCAATCATGTTTTAAAGAAGCAAGAAATATGTTCTGAGGGCATAGATAACCTGGTGTTGCCCTCAGGGCATGTGCATCTTTTTGGTCAATCCCAGAACTTCAAGAGGGCAGGAACATTCCCTTAGGGACGAAACACGATGCCCTGAGGGCATACCCTAGAATTAGTCATTGCTGATTTGTAGAAGCAGAGCATTATGCCCTCAGGGCATGCTCAATGCCGCGCAGGTAGTCCCGAAAATATACGCATCACCACGCGGGCAGCGCTGCATGCCCTCAGGGCATAGTCCGATGTAACAAGTTGCATCCTGCAAATGATTCATATCTAAATGATTCATATGATTCCTAGATTTGACGCCAGATGGAGCCACTATACCATTTTTATATAATTGGGTGCACAGATGAACTAAGATAACTCAAAAAAGGATATACAATCTATGTTTATAATAATGTTATGATTAATATTCAATCCCCAACATGCTACAGTGATGGGATGTTCAAATGGAGAAAAGAAAACTGATGATACAATGCAAGAAATAAGTTCTGCTTCTGGTCACACCTCATTTGTGGCATTAAAAAAAAATATATGATCACATCATACCCATCCATCCCAAAACCCTACCTAAGGCTTTCCCCAACTTCAAGGGGACCATATTCCGCAGGCCATGCATAAGGTGTGCCTTGTATGTACTCCGTAGACGCTCTGAGGGAACCTCAGAGACCAAGTGTGTCTGTTGTAGTCTGTTTGGTCAGCCAGATTGGCTGAGTGCCCAGTTCTCACAGAAGTACTTACTGTCAGGTCCAATGCTTCCACCAACACTTCCCTCAATGTATATCCAAAGATTCACAATACACAAAGCACTTGAAATACTTGTAATAATTAATAATCCAGGTGATTTTCAAATCTCCCTCCCTAACTCCAAATCATTGTCGGCCATCTTGAAGCCAGGTGTAGCCACCTAGTGCCAAAAAGACTACACTATTCTTGGTTGGTTAGCCCTATGTTTCAAGTGCAGTCTAACACAAGGTAGCAGCACAAGATGTTGACAATGGAGGCCATTGAGGTAGTGATATCTAAGCTCAAGATAAACATGTCAGATTTATTGGATATATCTCATGTTTCAGTCAATATAAGCTGATGTACATGAAAACTACATGTTTGTGAATAGGAGGGACAATTTCCAGAAACTGGAAGTGAGTACTTAGTTCAGACTAGCCATGTGTTTGTACCACTATAGACTTGTATACATCTTGGATCCTGCCTGTGAGCAGGCAGGTATTTCGGCCTACTTGTATGCAGATCAGCGTCCCCAGCTTTTGGTGCGCCTTCTATGTGAACCAGCCTTCTCTGAGTTTGGGGTGCGCCTTCTACGCAGGAGATTGCGGTATGTTACATGCCGCCTTAGCCATAAAAGGATATATGGGGGCCCAGGGGGGTCTATGGGGCCCAAGTTACACATAGGTCTTTGAATTTTGAAAGTTCATTCAGTAGAACCAAAGTTATGAATTTTTCATTTTTTTTGTGAATTTTCCAAAACTCTAGGTGCTCCTTATATGCGGGCTGCGCGTTATACGTGGGAGAGTCAGACAATGCGTGGTGGGGGAACCACAACTGAAACATTTACAAACAACATCATTCTTCAAGGCCTGACCTAGCCCTAGGCCTAGGCTTGGCATGGCGGGCCTAAGGCTAGGCTACTGCTGAATGAATCACATCAGAGCAGTTGACATCAGTCAATGGATGGTTCAAAATTAAATTTGATACTGCTTCGAAACCAGTCCCTAACGACTAAAAAAACTTGTTACTTACCACTGCCCTCGTCAGAAAAATTGTCATTTGAGAATTCTTTTTCTTTTCGAGAATTGCAATGCCTGAGAAAAATATACAAAAGAAAATGAGCAAAAGTACTAAGTACATTTATTAAAGTTTGGTACCATATAAAATCTTATCGTCCAGGGAATACAGCTGGCTATCAATGATAGTCATTCTCACGGTTGTAATGTGACAATTCAGGGGTAGACTTACTTTTTCAGTCATCGGCCACCGGGCCTGTAGCTACAGGATCCTATGGGTCTGCACCAGCATCTGTGGGCACAGAATGAATATTTCACTTTTATCAAAAAGAAAATCATAACTTCTCCCCATTGAATCATATTAAGACACAAATATAAGGCTACTCAAAAAAAAAAGTTCCTCATCACCGCCCTCGTCAGAAAAGAAATCGTGATTTGAGAATTTTTTTTTTGGTTGGAGTTTTCTGCTAAAAATGCATTAAAAAAATGGACAAAGATGATCAACTTTGGTATAAAATTAAAGCTCAGGGCCTCAGAAATGCAGCTAGCTATGAATAATAACCAGTTACACATTTTTATAATGTTGATGATAATTTTACTTATAAAAGCAGGGATGTAAGTCTTCAAGTTTTATCAGGATTTCTGATTTCTGAAGATCTTGAATGACATGTAATTTCCTTATACAAGTGCTAAGGAGGGTTGTTTGGAAAAAAAAAGAAGACTTTTATATCAAGTAAATCTATGGCTTCCTGATTTTTGCCCATGCCTGACTTACATCTCTGTTAAAGGCATTTTTTCATGCCCGCGGACAACTGCGCGATGCATAGGTATCGATCTTCATCAAGTGCTCATAAAAAAAAATAAAATAAAATCCTCCCTCGTCACTTTTTTCATTGCTTGGTGATGAGAAACAACTTTTTTTTTTATTGGCGTAAGATGTCCCATTTTCCTTGTAATTTTCTCTGTTCAACAATACACAACATTCCTATAGTGACTGAGACAATATTCTTAGTCTTAGATTTTTTTCTCACTAATTCCTGTGGGCCAGCCGGGCCCATAGGAAGGCAATTCTACATTGTACACGTACATGTTTTGGGAATATGAAAATTTTTCTACACTAACAATTTTCAAATCATTTCTTTTCTGCCTCTCTTTGGTCTGTCTGGGGATGCACAAAGAGTAATATATAACATGCTAAAATGCACCAGATTGCACCATTTCTGTTCTAAATTTTAAAAATTTTCCTGAGAGGGGGTGGCATGCCCTCATACCCTGCCCCCAAGGGTTGGGCATATGCACCATGGCAATTTGCGGACAGCCTCATTCCATCATGCGGCATCTTCACACTAAATCTTTTTTTTTTTTTTTCATTTCACACCGCTGACTGTAGATTATAGGTTCTACTGCGTACCTATTCCGTAATCTCTCTCGTATATAGTGCAGGTCGCGTATAAGACACACCTAGAGTTTTAGAATATGGTCAAAAAAATTAAAAAAAATTGTAACTTTTCTTCCACTAAATGGATTTTGAAAATTCAAAAAGTTATGTGTAGCCAATGCCCTCTGGAACTTCCTGAGCCCCTGTCTGTCATATTATGACTTACAGGGAGTGTAACATATCAAAAGAAAGGTCTTGGTGTCCCCCTTGTGAATCCAGGGAGAACTAAAACGGGCTTACCTAGCCCACATATAAGGGTCTATATCTCCTCTTTTCTAACCCCTAAGGATGTGTGGTGCACATATGCGCGGGCTCTGACACATTCCTCTGAAATTGTGTAATGTAGTTCTCACCATTAATATGACCTTAGCTGTCAAAATGGCGTTAAACATCTATTACTCACTCACTAAAACCTCGCGTATAAGACGCGCCTTATACGCGAGAGATTACGGTAGGTACGGTGGGGTTGTAATTATCTGGTAATCGAAGACTTTTCTTCAGTGCAGCTCTAGTCAGACAATACTAAAAGAGCCCAGAACTAAAGGGGGGTTATTTTGCACGAGCAAGGGTCGCTGCAGCATAAAGAACAAAGAATGCAATTTGTAAAATAGATGGCCTTTCATTTTGAATTTTTTAATTGTAGATGGAGAAGGACGAGGAAAACTCTCAGAAGGAGGAGCCTATGGATACTACTGACTGTGAACCATCAGCGGATATTGGTGCTGGAGGGGATGGTCCAAGCACTTCAGATTCTGCAAAGGACGATGGTAAAGTCAGCGATGATGCAGATGAAGACGATGGTTCTGAGAAGGATTCATCTGGAGATGAAGAGAAGCCAGCAGATAAAAAGGAATATAAAAAGGAGAACAACAAAGAGGATGATGACGAAGAAGAGGAGGAGGAAGAAGAAGAAACAGAGGAAACACCAACAAAAGAAACCCCGAAAAAGGAAGCACCAAAGAAGGAAACGCCGAAAAGGACTCCCAAAAAAGAAAAGGTGGTTGAAAAGTCTGAAGAAGAGGATGAGGAAGATGAAGAACCCAAACTTGGACTTCTGGAACAACCAGTGATAATTCAATCGGGAAAGCGTACAAAACGCAAGGTGGAGCGGTTGGAGATCGCAGTTTCCACACCTAAAGAAACAAATATTGACATTCCAGAAGGAAGTGGTATCAGATTAGGTGACATTCCCGCAGGTGAGTCATGGATGATTATAGATTTTTTTCACTCTGTCTTAGTATGATAGGCCAAAATAGTTTTTTTCTTCTGGTAACCAATGGGTACTTTGGCATTTGGTAGATTTTATTTTCCTTGTGTATTCGATTCCTGTTTGATTAAAGACATCTTTCCATAATATGTCATAATTTCAGCTTCTATTGTTGGATATCAACTCACCCCGTAGAGAAATAAAGTATGAGAGCAGCCACGTTAAACATATTGAGCTAGCCCGGAATAGCAGGGGCCATAGACATACATACCATGTACATGCTATAATTCCCTCTACCCCCCCCCCCCCGCCCTGCCCCGGCCTCCGGTCTTTGGACGTTAATCAAATCAACCAACCAACCAACCATCCCCCCCCACACCCACCTAAAAAAAAGACGAAAAAACTTTAATCCAGAATAGCTTTGTATTGTCACGATGTTTGCTATTATTTGAAAATTTGTCACGACTTTTGCTCTAAAATATCTTAACAATTGCGATTTTCAACATTGGCAACTCAGCACCTAAAGATCTGCGAATGTCAGTCTTGTGATTCGTCCAGATCCAAAGGGATGCTATTTTATCATATACAATTTTAAATATTTTTGTTGCGCAGGGGCCGTCAGTCATCATTCAATTGTACCAGATAACATCTTTTGGCTTTCAGATAGCCCATCCTTCAAATTATGTTCTGTTTCCTCTCAAGAGGCCTGGTGGATTTCTTTTGTGAGAATACAAAAATTCTTTCCTGAGTTCTGAAATTATTATTTTTTGTTCGTCTGACATAAGAATCTAGATTTCCAATCACTAAATCTTAGAATGTGATGGCAAATTCATGCTGTCCCTGCTTACAATGTTCATGTTCATTTTTTCCTTCCCTTCCTCATGGGTCTGAAAAAGTTCACCCTCTGGACAGTAAACAGGCATGTTTTTAAGGGTGGCCTTATTGATAATTTTCCCAGGTGACTTTAAAAATAGTTTTACTTAGAAAATACGGTAAAACCTCACCTGTAAGTTGACCCCACCCTTTATATCCTATGAGGCGTATACTCAGGGTACTACGGTACCAGTAGTACTAAACTGCCCCAAAACAAACCAGGACCTGCCTTATAGGTTTTCACTCAACTCATGGTGTCTTAATATGGGGAATATGCGGAACTATAGTCGCTATGACATGATATTCAATTAAGCTAGCAAAAGGCAGTCAAAGGCACTGCAAAAAGAAAAGGAGGGAAAAAATGGATTCACTTGCTCCACATCTTCATGCTTGGATTCCGTACTTTGAGCAAAAAAAGTCTTGCTTGCTCGCACCACTTTTTAAATACCAAAATCTGTAGACCAACTTTTTTTTGGTGTGGCCAAAGTGCCCCCTCCTATGCCTACTGTAAAACCCCATCTATAAGTCTCCCCCCTCCAACTTTCAGCCACAAATTCGACTTATAATGACAAAAGGTAAAAACCTCCTCTACAAGTCGACTCCCCAACTTGGGAATTTTGGGCGTCACAGATCCTTCCCATTTCTGACCTCAATGGCAACATTATATATTTCCCCCTTTTTTGTATTAAAAGTGTACAGATATACATTAGCTTTTGTTTGAAATAAAAGATAATCAATTACACTTAGCTGTAAATCTAAGAAAAAATACGTTTGAAATGTTTCGAATAGCCAAGGCTAAAAGAATCATTGGGACCACCTTAATTTATATTATCGTCAGTTATCGTTTTCAAAACTTCAGAAGTAGACCCCCTCCCAACTTGGAGACCAAAATTCGACTTACACAAAAATAAAAAAATAAAACATTTTACTTATAGGCAAGGTTTTTACAGTATATACTGCAATCTCACGCATATAAGGTGTACCCCGTGTATAAGACGCACCTAGCTTTTTCAGGATTTGGTAAGAAAAATGAAAAATTCAAAACTTGATCTACAACTTTGTTGTATTTTCAAATATTCAAAAGGCTGTGAAGCTAGGGGCCCCAGGACCCTCCTATGTCCTATTAGGACTAAGGGGTAGTGTAACATATCAAAAGAAAGGTCTTGGTGTCCTCCTTATGGATCCAAGGAGAACTCAGGCTCGCCCTCTCCAGCCCGTCACACTACGGGCTGGCTTCAGACCTTATCCTGAGTGGTTCGCCGCCGCAGCGACGAAGCTCCACTCTCCAAGCAGATGCAGCATTTGTGCAGTCACCCAACCTCAGGTTGGAGAGTGAATACACATCCCACATGAATCAGATTCTTATCTAAATCAAAGGGGGCAATAAAACAATAAAATGGAATACACATCAAGTTGAATATAGAGATGCTCCCAGGCTATTGAACTGAGTATCAATAGACGCTGGCCGAGGCTGAGGAGAACTAAAACCCAGTGTATAAGACACACCTTTTACGCAGGAGATTACTGTATTGTAAATAAACTCTAAGTACCCCGTAGCCACCCATCAGCCTTCACACTTTGGTGGTTCTTTACATCCACACCAGTGTGAAGGCCTCAACGGGAGTGCTACATAAAAGGCTCATACCACTAACTTTGTATCATAGAATATGGTGAGTGCTGTCAAAAGACTAAATTTGGCCCATTTCAAATCGAATACTGTGTAAAACATATCTTACAGGGGAGGATAGAACAGTACTAAAGTCACCACAATCTAACCTACTTGAGTGATCATTTTTTATCAACAGGGGGAGTGGTGCTGGTGGGTTTGGGGGGGGGGGAGGGTCAGAATTTTTTCGACCCCTTGACCGGGGGGAGGTCAAAATAATTTAACCTGTTTTCAGTGAAATAGCCTGTGTGCTACTATAGGTTTTAAGGGTGCATTCGTATGTGATTTTTGCCCAGGAGGTCAAAATAAATTTGACCCCTCGAGAGGCCAGATTTTTTTTTGTATGGACACACGCAAACCCACCACCCCCCTGTTGTTAAAAAATGATCACTACCTAAGATGCGCCTTGTAGGATATACCTGAGTTGGGGTACACAAGGTGCGCCTGAAGGGGTTTGACGATTATTTTCTGATTTAAGCATAAAAAATAATTTGCTCCACATATGTGCTCTTGGAATAAATATGGTATCCATAGGCGATTTTTTTTTATTATTATTTATTGTGGCCTTGTTAGGGTCGGGTTCCCTGAAACACAATTTATATGTTTGCCGTTAGTTGTGAATTATTATTTAAGGATGAAAATTGTATAACTTATTATATTTTTTACAGTTGAGCATCATCTAAACAGAAATCTTGCCGATGATCTCAAGCCTATTCACAGAATTCTCTTTGGAAAAGTTGGACAGGTGAGTTCAAATCAAAGTATGAAAAAAAATTAATATATACCGGTAGCTACTGTATTGCTATGAATAACCCTACCGATGTGTCTTAAATGGGACTCGTACACATTTTACAATATGCGTTAGAGATCACATATATTACCATTTGTAGCAGGTCTTTGAAACAAGTTATGTATTTGCAAATATTCCCCTGGTCAAATTGCCAATTTCAGAGGAAAGGTAGAAAATATCTGGTACACAGCCGAAACTACTGGCCATCAGTCACCGAGCCAGTGTTAGTGTTTACCCATGGGGTTACTACATGTATTGAATAGTTTAAAACTTTGAATGTCTTGAGTTCCTCAATGGTCCCCGGACGTACAACTAAACAAATCCTTGAGGTTGTGTTCATTTAAATAAGTTTGTTAGAGCATGTTTTTCTTGCTAAAATTCATATGCTATAGCAAAAAATGCTCTATTGTAGTTGCGGTAGGGTAGGGTAGGGGGGATGTAACACCAGACTTTGGTCGTTTTTGGCAGGTTGCAATTTCCTCACATGGCTTTGGCACCTGGCCTGGTGATGCAGAACAAAAAACCAAATCCTGTCCTCTTTTTATTATTTTCTGAACTTAGGGAGTAAAATATGGCAATAGATAATCTAGGCAAAAGGCACAGTGTGCTGTAATGTGCATTGCATGCACCACATGATCAGGTGGGCACCCCTGCCCTACACTGGTCCCTGCAGGTATTTGAGGGCATGATACCCGCTGGCCATGTCTGATGACATTCTCCCCAGATCATGGGGAGAAGTATTCCTGAACTCCACTAGATGGTAGTATTTCTATTCTCCAATCACAGACTATATCCAAACATCTGTATAAGAGAGACAGGTTGACCATTGGGGTGTTAAGGTGCCCTCTTGTGAGTAAGGGTTAAAACAGGGGATGACAGACAGGTAACTTCTTAGACATGGCCTGCCTCTATGATGTCCCCAACATAGAAGCAGGTTGCCAGCCAAACCCCTGCCCATGCGGAACACTGCCCCTCCCCCCTCCAACTTTCCTACCATGAGTCGCCAATTATATTGTATACACAACAGACAGCCTGACTGAAGCAGACAGGCGTATCCTGGTGTGGACTATATACAGCATGACACGTGTTTGTTCATGTATACATGTACTAGTGTGGCTCATAGTAAACAATGATTCCAATGACTTATTCCCTTTAAGGTGTAGGCAATAACAAGCAGAAGCCAGCCATCTTGGAATTTCTTATGTGAAAGTTGCCAGCCTAACAAAGAACATGTGTCATGCTATAGGCCTGGGGACAACCACATAGGGATCAAGGTGGATGCTGTTTGTGCATGGTCATGATGCCTACCATCGCAGAATTTCTCATGTGAAAGTTGCCAGCCTGACATAACGTGATGCTATAGGCTTGGGGACCACTATGGAGGGATCAATCTGGAAGCTGTCTGTGTGTGTGTGTGTGTGTGTGTGTGTGTGTGTGTGGGGGGGGGGGGTTATGATGCCAGCCATCTTGGAATTTCTTATGTGTGTGCATGGCCTGAAACCTACTACAGGGATGCCAGTTTTCCGATTATTTCCGATTTTCCGAATTTTGGAAAATTGGGAAAATAAGAAAAATAACATTCAATTTTAACCTAAACATTTCCACAACAAGGAACCCGACCATTTGTAGTAGTCCCTAGATGGACTTACATAGGATGTACATAGTGGCTCCATGCAGTGCACCTCTATCATCAGATGGTACCATGGCCCCATGCAGCCACAGGACTCTGGGGTTGTAAATCTTACAATCAGTCCCCATAGGTAGAGGCCCATTCCGACCTTGGGTGTCGGATGGTGTCTGTAGGGGAAGGGTGGGTTGTGGGCTGGGAGGGGTATGGGGGTGTCAGGTGACTGGGAGAGCTCTGTGTGGCCTCTGACCCTGGGGGTGATAACACTGATAAGAGACACATTCTAGCTGCTGCACAGCCCTCCCTTTTTCTCAAATATTTTTCTCTGTCTTATTACAGTAATACACAAAATGAAAAGTGAAGAAAGAAATTTAGATAGATAAGTAGGTTACAGTTTACATTTAAAGGACAGCCTTATCTAAAACACACTCTAAAATCTGGTTTAACACGGCTAATCTGATGGTAAGATGGTCATTTATTAGCTATGTATGAGGTACCCTAAATTTCCGACATTTTCAACACAGGGCACTGGCATCCCTGCTACTATCTCAGAATCTCATGTGAAAGTTGCCAGCCTGATATAATGTGATACCATAGGCTTGGGGGACATCAAATAGGGATCAGTCTTCTCTAGCACATAGGGAACATTCAAAAATAATTTAAAATTATCATTGATAGGCCTACTATGGTATTGGATACATTCACAAATGATTTAACATTCAGAATTAACACTATTGCATGGGGAATTCACAAATGGGCAATGTTTATAAAAATAAATCACCATTGACATTGGGAAAAGTTAAGTGACTATTGCCACTATGACATGGAGAACATTCACAAATAACTCTTTTGATTGATAATATGATATACCATTGACCCTATTTCATTATTGACACAATAATCAAAAGGGCATTCACAAATGATTCACCATTGGCACTATGATACAGAGAACTGGAGGACACATAGGCAGACACATGGGCACATAGATTGACAGATAGGCAGACTTTGGACACATGGAGAGGCAGAAGGGGGTCTGTTCCATAACATTAAGGCGGAAAAAACATGCTCTATTAGTATACAATGTTACTTAGCCTATTCTATAGATACAAATTGCTCTATTTTCATGTCACTTTTTTTTCAGGCATCCTCAGTAAAAAAGAATATCAGAAAATTCAACGGCTTTAAATTCAGCGCAGATTCAGCAGAGTATAAAAAGAAGCAACAAATATTAAGCAAGTAAGCAAACTTGTTAATGTGTTCAAGTAACTTATTCTCTCCTCTAGTAGTGGATAGATGGAATTTCGGTAGAATTTGTATTGATTTCCTGCACAATGCTGACCAATATCGTATCTTGGTATCCTGCCTTATGCTTACATGGCAGTTCTTCAGTTTCTCAGAACCACAAACCCCTGCCTATAAGACAGGTCTCTACACCAACCAGGGGCCTCCTGTGGCCTACAGAATGTGCCTTAGGTCAATGTGTGGCTTTGCTTTACACGCTATTCATGCCTGCTGCAGAGCAATGTTACCCTGTAGAATGATGATTAACCCAGTTTCAAACCTGAGTTGCGGCTCATACTTTCCTCTCAAAGTCTGAATTATGGTGCAATATAAACATGTTTAGTCTGGCATATACCGTTAATTCCCTCGTATAAGCCGCACCATTGTATAGGCTGCCCCCAGAGTTTGTGGAAAATTCCAAAAATTTCAAAATAGTATAACTATTTTTTCTTGTGAATGTATCTTCAAAAGACTGTCAGAATGGCAGAAGTTTCTAACGTTTACATTTTATGTGGTCCCTTTCAGAATGACAAACCCTATGCTCAAACCCATATGTGAGACACTAACGTTGGAGCGCGGTGGCTCTAAAGAGACACTCATTACTCGGATTATGGAATTCCTGCTAAAACCCCACGACACAGGAAAGTCAGTACCACAGAAGCGGAAAAGTATGTATTGAAATGTTTAGGAAAGCTGCATGTTATCATTGATAGGATTTAGCATGACCATCACACTAGGTGTTTCCTTTATTGGCTCAGGGTCTCCCTGAGTCATCCCATTCAACCACTTGTTTAAAAAAAAAAGTTCCACTCACATCATGGGGTTCTTTAACTTTAGGACTTCTCAGTCTGAGACTTCTCTCTTTATTCCTATGTGCTAGTGCTGAGAACAACAAGGGCCTACCTGGTAATAAAACTTCTCGTTGACAAATGTGACAGGGTTTTGAATATCATCTACTCTGAAATTCTTAGATAAGAGAGTGCTATCTCCAGTTAGTGCCATTTCACTGTTTTGGGCCTGAAACTATTCTTTGGCCAGATTCAACTCTTGCACCCTTTTAGTGCATGCCTGAAATGGCTACAAGTGGGACGGGAGCTTGTTCTGGCGACATGCAGTGATAAGATTGGAGCACCATGTGCCTGAAAGTGGATGTTACCCAGGGGTTTACTACAAATAGTGAAATTTAGAATGGTGAACCCACTGGATATGGTTCTGACTACCACGCCATAAAACGTCAGTTGTTTATTCTGTACTTGTACTTGTAGGAAAATCTAAGGATGGTAAGAGAAAGCGAAAGTCAACGGGAGAAAAAAAAGGCAAAAAAGAGACTAAAAAGAAGTCCAAGAAGGAGGATGACAGTGGAGATAAGGATGGTGATGAGTCTGCTGAAGAGGAAGAGGAGGAAGCCGAGGAGTCTGAAAAAGAAGAATCAGCATCTGAATCGGAGGAGGTGAGCGCTTAACCCTTTCATCCCTAGATTTCCGTTACTCTGGGATTTGGGTGCAAATCCTGCTTCATATGGTATCAATTTAGAGGTATTACTGTCCAGTTTTCGCAAAGTGATAGACTCAAGATGGCGCTTAAATTATTACATTAAAAAATTCCCCAGTCATTTAATAGAAAGAAGAACACTGTAGGAACATAAAATGTGCACAAAATTTCACTTGTCGAGAGAAATTTATTTTGGTGGGCACAATGTGGCACAGTCATACATAATGTCTTTCATGTGACTAAAAAAGTCTTTGATGTCAGGTGCTAGAAGCAACCCGTATAAGATAAAATACAGAGCCAGTCTAATATGTACAATGTATTCTACATATAAACTAGTTGGATTACATATTATATTTGCCTTGCACTAATTTGCTGGTGTACAATCTATTTCGTATGTACAGGTTTTTTGCAAAGCTCTGTGACTGAAATGCTTTTTCTTTTCATCAGGAGAAGCCAAAAAAGAAAAAGGCCAAGGTCGAACCTAAAAAACCAGCACCGAAAAAGGCGGCACCCAAAAAGAAAAAAGGTTAGCATTATATTTGACACGACTTATGCCACTTAAAATCGATTATCAGCTTTGCAGACACCACCCGCACCCTTCGAAAAGGGCCGCATAGACCTTTTTTCCCCCTTTTTTGGGAAAAAGGGCCGCTCCCATGAAAAGGTATTAGGAAAAAATATGAAAATATCATTATCTCAGCCACTAATTGGTGTAGAAACAATTTAAAAAGCGTTTTACTCCTCCTTTTGATGCAGAAACATGTGTACCACTGAATTCACTTTAAAGAGTGAAAAGACAAAAAGTTATGAACGGATGTGGGGTAAAAAAATAAAAAGGGTCCACCCTCATTCTTCACAAATGGTATAAAAAATTAAAATAAAAAGCCACCCGCCCTCACCATTATTTTTCAGAAAGTGTCCGCAAAGCTGATAATCAATTTTAAGCGGCCTTATGCCGATGTGCTGGTATTGCACCCTTTCATGGGACCACTCTTGGCATTGATGAGGGTCTGATCCCTCTGTGGAGAGGGGATCTTCATGATAAGGGCATGATTAACTTCATTAGTAGTCCACAAAGGGGAATTCTCCTTTTATACTAAGGCCACACCAAAAAAAAATTAGTTGGTCTAAGGATTTTACTGGTAGTTTGAAAGAATGGTGAGCGAGCGATTTTTTTTTTTTTTTTAAAGAAGTTTTTGGCATCCAATGGAATTCTTGCTGAAAAGTGAAGCGAGCGAAAAAAAGTTTATTTAAAAAAAAATTGCCAAACATCACAAAGAAAACTTGAAGAAAGTGAAGTGAGCGAAATCAAGACTTTTTTTTCTTTTTTTTTTTCAAAGGAAAAAAAAATGCTTTTCCAGAAATGTGGAGAGGGTGCGCCGTAGACCAACTTATTTTTTTGGTGTGGCCTAACAGTGGGCATACCAGATTTGTAAAAACTCAAGGTTTGTTGCAAACTCAGGTGAGCAGCTGGTGTCCATATACGTGGGCCCGGGCCTACCGTATTCATTCTAATAAGCGCACACCCCACCTTTTGGGACCTCAAATCATGCAAATGCAGTTCAATAACAGGTTTTAAGGGCAAGAACAACGATTTTGAGGGCAAAAACAATGATATTTAGACCTTAGAGAGTGCGCTGATTAGAATTGATTTTTGTATTGATGTTTTGGGCATTTAACAATTAAAATTCCGCACATGTGCGCTTATTAGAATGAATAAGGTATATGCTTCATCTTCAGTGAACCATGGGTGAGTGATCAGAGGCCATGGATTTTCTGGACCTGTCTATGGAAGCAGGCAAATAACAGAACACTTGCTATCTTTAGAAAAGAGTTTGGGACGTTCCCCAATAGCGGTTTTCTCCCTTTCCCCTCTTCATATATTTGATGAATATTCATCTAATAGATTTGGTCATCCATAGATGCATTCACAGCTCTGATGGGTAAGTAACATACCGTATTCATTCTAATAAGCGCACATGCTCTAATAAGCGCCCCCCCCCCTTTTGGGACCTCAAATCATGCAAATGCAGTTCAATAAAAGGTTTTATGTGCAAAAACAACGATTTTGAGAGCAAAAACAAGGATAATAAGGCTTTAGGGATTGCTCTTATTAGAATTAATTTTGTATTGATGTTTTGAGCATCTAACAATTAAAATTCTGCACATGTGCGTTTATTAGAATGAATACGGTACATGTAAATACCTGTCAAGCTGTTTGGACAAGCAGCTCCAAACTGAGAAATGAAAGGACTTAAATGTCCACAAACTACAGTTAGTGAAGATAAAAACAACCAAACCAAATGATAACTTATGCCCAGTAAATTGAGATGTCGAAAGTATTCTTGTAAAGAAAGATACATATATTTATTAACACATAAAACGATTCTCAAAATGCACCTGTTGTTTTTAACAGAGGAGTCAGAATCTGAGGAAGAAGATGCTGATGAAGAAAGTGAATCTGAGGAAGAAGAGAAACCTAAGGACAAAGGGAAGAAAGCAGTAGCTAAAAAGAAGGCCCCATCAGTAAGTATAGGGAAATTTGAAGTGGGATATGACAACTCAGATATTTCAGAAGAAGAAAAAAGAGAATTCCAACCAAGTGTGTTAAACATATCGGCAAGTCCATCCAAATAAACATGTATGATTCTCAGCAAACCACACAAACTGCTGTAGATCCAAACTACCGTAATCTCCCGCGTAGAAGACGCGGTGCGCGTAGAAGACGCTCCCCAAACTCATGGTAGGCTGGTTCGCGTAGAGGACGCATCCAACCTCCCTGGATCGATATTTAGAAAAACCCCCGTACAAGACGCCCCCCCAACTCACCAAGGGGGATTTCGCGTATAAGACGCACCCCCCCCCACACCCCCCACCCCCAGGCTCTATGAGTTCAAGCTGTCATCGGCACACGGTCGGCGTCAAACCCGCTGAGCGCCTGTACACCGCTGCCACGGTGCTGGCGCTATGAGTTCAAGCTGTCATCGGCACACGGTCGGCGTCAAACCCGCTGAGCGCCTGTACACCGCTGCCGGGCTGCTGGCTATATGAGTTCAAGCTGTCATCGGCACACGGTCGACGTTTTCCCCGCCGAGCAAATATCTACAGCGACCGGTCTGCCGCGGTGCTGGCGCTATGAGTTTAAGCTGTCATCGGCACACGGTCGGCGTCAAACCCGCTGGGCGCCCGTCGACACCTCCCGGTCTGCCGCGGTGCAG
Organism: Acholoe squamosa; assembly: GCA_949317995.1. Classification (NCBI taxonomy): domain Eukaryota; kingdom Metazoa; phylum Annelida; class Polychaeta; order Phyllodocida; family Polynoidae; genus Acholoe; species Acholoe squamosa. Next base: position 59,178,477 of record OX439036.1, on the reverse strand, counting down.
GCTCTATGAGTTCAAGCTGTCATCAGCACACGGTCGGCGTCAAACCCGCCGAGCGCCCGTCGACACCTCCCGGTCTGCCGCGGTGCAGGCTCTATGAGTTCAAGCTGTCATTGGCACACGGTCGGCGTCAAACCCGCCGAGCAAATCTACACCGACCGGTCTGCCGCGGTGCAGGCTCTATGAGTTCAAGCTGTCATCGGCGCATTTTCCCAAATGAGATGTTGGAAAACCCCGCATATAAGACGCACCCCCAACTTGAAGAAATCCTATAAGACGCACAAGGCATTTGTTTGGCGTAGAGGACGCATCTTATACGCGGGAGATTACGGTAGAAGTCTTTTTTCCCCTCTGTGGCAACAGGTCATAAATCATCCAAAGGTGCCTGCAAATGTCTAGCTCTAATAAAAGAATATCTGCAAGCAGCAAATTCCCCCTGTGGAGTGGGGACCTTCGTGTGAGGCATGGAGGAGCAGGATAACTTGATTGGGAGTCCATGAAGGAGGAATTATTCTTCCATATTACCAGTGGGCATACCAGATTCGTAAAAGGCGACAAACTTAGGGTTTCTTTTGGCTTGGGGTGAGCATGTAGGCAGCTGGTGTCCATGTGTGCGGGCCCAGGCCTACATACTTGTCTTTTGCCATGGGATTCCCCCTCATTGAACCGCCCCAGTAGCGGTTTTCCCCCTCACCCCTCATAGATGCGGTCATTCATGTCATAGATTCGGTCATTCATAGATTCGGTCACTGCTGTGTCGGGCAAGCAGCATATAAATACCTGTCTAGCTGTTTGGATAAGCAGCTTTTAAAAACCTGTCCAAAAAGTAAAGAAAGGACTTTATGTCCGCGAACCACAGAAATGTCTGCTAACTACTAAGTACTATTAGTGGACGTAAAATCAACCAAAGCAAGCAGCAAATGGGTTGTTTTAATTCACACTTTTCCTTGGTGTATTTCCAGGATGACGAGATAAAGGACACAGTAAAGAAAATTCTTGAGGGTGCTAACCTAGAGGAAGTAACGATGAAAACAGTATGCAAACAGGTGAGTAGAGACAAAGCGCACAGTCATTATGGCTGTAGAAGTAAAATTAATTTGGCTGTAGAATAAAATTTGATTTCAATGTGTAAATTTCAGGTAAAATCCGTTGCTACAACTACTGCACAAGCGATATAAGAGACATTATATACACTTTATTGAAAGTGGCATGCATGTACATACATTAAACTTTTGTTGATTACCAGGTCTATGCGAAGTTCCCAGGCTTCGATATCTCCCACAAGAAGGAGTTCATTAAAGCTTCAGTTAAACAGGTAAATCAAGTTTTACCACTGAGTTCTAGTTCTAAACGGTCAGTCTTGACGAACAAATTTCTATTTTGTAGTTTTGTGGCTTCCGTGGTTAGAATCTCCCTCCACCGTTTATACTAAATGGCTGGCCCTGACCTTTGTCCCAAAACTATTTCTGTGGTCTGAACTAATTCTTGTCAAATTATTTCTCCTCCAATTTCAGATTATTCGGTAGAACATGTAAGCTACTGACCCGTGAATCATCTACAAACCCATTTATATACAGAAAGAGAACGAAAACGTAAAGACTTAATCGGAATTCCAAGTTTTGCAAAAGGAAGGCATGTGCTTATAAATTGTCTCCAAGTACTAGAGGGTGAATAAGAGTTACTTCTCACTTGTAAATTGTCTATAGTGACTCGGAGACCATACACAAGTACATGTACTTTATATGATAGACTTCACACATCCAGCCGCTGACCATTTCTAAGTTAGGGCATGTACATTTCTTGGTGAATGAAATGGACCACAACGTGTCCAGGACAGTTTGTCAGGAAAGAACCCACCTCATCTCATCGGGACCTCCTCTCTATGTAGGCACATCAAGGCGATCAACTTTTAATCTGTTGAATTAAGTCGTTGCATGTCAAAATTTAGAGGGCAAGTGTATTTTAATGTTCCATTTTCTCTGTAAAGTGTACACCGGTCAGTTGACAGACCTGTGTTCATCACAGAGATGCCACTTTTCCTAACTTTTTAGGAATTCCGAATTTTTTATTTTCATTCCAATAGGTATTTCTTATTGTAAATTAAGAAAATTAAGATTTCCGAATTTTTTGGGGTCAGTGAGTGGCATCCCTGTCATCAGATCAAAACATCACATAATAGATTGTGCTTTATGTCACTTAAATTATAGTAATGATTATAATTGGTCGGGTCTATAGAAAACATTATGGCTTTGTACATAAAAATGTACAGATATGTTTTTTCTTCGTTAGTTGTGTATGTATGGAAGTTGTAATGAGAATTATTGACCACTGCTCAGTTTCGTGAGAAATGTGTACTGTAACTTGTTAAGGCTAGAAGATATTTTTTCATTAAGATTCTATTTTCTGTTTTGAACATGGTTCAAGAGTGTAATTATGAATACCTAAAATAGAGGAGTAAAACCCTCGCCAATGCTCGTAGCTCTCCACTTTGTTTTTCCTTGTATAGTAGAGCGAGGGCTGAACTCTCACATGGCAGCAACAGTTCACTTTATAATGAATGTAATTTATTTAGCTAGATAAAATGAAGTTTGGTAGAGAGCTTAAGCCCCATTTAAACTGTCTTCTCAATCTGTTAATTCAGGTGGGAGTAGGGGTATTTTTCTCGTGTAGTTAGCTATTGACAATCGCGGAGTCCCGCTATTTTCTGCATTTCTAAAACAGTTGAAATACGTTATGGATTGGTACCACAAACATTGTTAATAATGACTAAAAATGTGGCGATATTAGAGTTGAATGAACATTTATATAGATGCTTATTAAACAGGCATTTAAAAGATTATACGCCATAAAATGGACCAGACTCAGACTACAGTATATGTTTTGTCACTGGGCCAGTTTAAAGCACAATTTCCCAGTTGGCTACCTTTGTGTTTTGTAGAGATCTCACTGATAGGATATTTATTTCTGCGAAGAACAGTACAAGTCTTCCATACCGACCTTTACTGTCTCTTTTTTACATTATAAGATGCACATTCGTTTTGTGTAAATGCAATGGCACAATTCTACCAATAGGTTAGTACAAAATACTAGAAGTCAAATCATGGCACCACAGAAATTCCTCATCTGTTTGTAGTGCACATGAATGATGCATGTTCCAAATGTGTAACACAATTAACTCAATCGTTGGTCATGTACACCAGCTATTGAATCAGTTCCAATTATAGATATCTTGTTATGTTGTACAATCAATAACACTTGTTCAATGTTGAGACCTGAATAATGACATGAAATCTAATCACCAGATGATACCCTTGTTTCCTCACTAGTCTGTTGCTATTGGTGGTCATGTTCTATGAAATAGAAGGTGACAATGCAATGCTTACAGTTCATGGACTAATTATGAATTAATTCTTACATTGTTCACCTTTCCCTAGTTTTGCAATTAACCAACTGCACAAATATGATGTTTGGCTATAGGTTTGAGTGCAAAAATATTTTTGTATGGTGGCTGTCATTGCATGTAGTTAGCATATAAGAGTTCTCTGCTCTAAACAAGTACCAGATAGCTACAGAAAGAGTCCTCTCTCATCCCATCGGTGTATACTGCCACATTGTCATGAAATAACAAATCACCAAAGCTGTTTCAGCCATGTCGTGTTGGATAGATAATTGCCAATAAAGAATTTGAATTTTTATACAGCCAGAGGTAGATTGATCTGTTTATTTTATGTATGTTTGAAAGATTGTTCGAAATGTGTTGGTACGGGGATAAAAGTCTTCAGGGGTTTCCTTGATGTTTTAGGGATTTTTCAAGTCCCAAAGACCCATACATTGCTATATAAAGTTAATATTTCAGGGGCTATAGTGGAGTATTTCAGGGGTTTTTGTGCTCGGTGACTTTCATCCCTGTTGGTAGATTCAGAAAGGTTATTCTTGTGATTAGCATAGATCCACCGAGAAACTATGATGTTTGAGGGGCCTCATCCCATAATATTGCCTTCCAATACCACTTGGAAAAGGAATTTAATAACCCCGTCAGATATTTCTTCAAAACTCAGTCCCATGCACAGGTTAAGAATTGTCAAATATGTGTTGAGGGTGCAAACGATTTCAGTTACTACAAAACAAGAAAGGGGGGCGGCGGTTTCAATAGAAAAATTCAGATCATTTGGAAGGGGGGGAGGGGGGTTTCCCTGCAAGGCTGCAAATTCACTATCCCACCACACACCCTGTTTAGAGAATACCACTCCCCAATTACAGGCCAACCAAAATACCATCCCACTTGTGAAAAAAAAGTAGAAAGATAATCCACATTCCATTTTACATTCACACATCTTCCTACATCTTCTCTACTTGTCTCACATTTCCATGTTTTCTTACATTTCTGTCACATGTGCTGCATTCGACCTAAGAAGCTCCCCCCCCCCCCCGACTTCCATTTTTGGAGTCTTTTACAGACTAGAAAATGGCATAATTTCCTCGATTTTGGAGGCGGTTTAAGTACCTCCTGGGTGCTTACTAGGTCGAATATGTATAATCTTACACTGCGGTTTACTAAACCCCTGAAACACTTGTGATCTCTATCCCACCAGGGATGTAAATCTTCAGGTTTTATCAGGATTTCCTGATTTTTGAAAATTCTGAATGACGTATTTTCCTTATATGAGTGGTAAGGAAGGCTGTTTGGAAAAATTAAAGGCTTTTATATCAAGTAAACATGGCTTCCTGATTTTTGCCCATGCCTGACTTACATCCCTGTCCCACATATTTCAGGAAATTATATACCCCTTCTGTCATAGGGTGCCATTTATTCTGGTAAAAGGTGGCAGATTATATAATAAGCACAACACTGGGCAGCTAGTCTCTCCTCTGGTAGGAAGGGAAACCACATGGTTAATAAGTTGGCACTGGTCACAGCCTGCTGATGGCAGCACTGCATGATCCGCTGTGCTGTAGGTCTGTGCTGGTGTAATCAAGACTGCTTGTCAACATTGACAAAATTCTGAAAGTATTATTATTTTTATGGAGATTTATACAATTAGCTCTATAGTTGTACCGTAATCTCCCGCGTATAAGACGCATCCTCTACGCCAAACAAAATGCTGGGCAGTCTTATAGGATGTACTGAAATTGGGGGTGCGTCTTATACGAGGGGTAATTTTACTATAGAAATGTACTAATCTTGCAAATCCCATACTTAAAATGTGAGTCTTATACGCGAAAATGCATGTGCTGAGTTTGGGGTGCGTGTTATACGCGCAGCGCGTCTTCTACGCGGGAGATTACGGTAAGTGAAAGCTCCTGTGGATCTCCATATTCCTGATTTTTTGGAGAAATGACAGGTCAGCAATAACTATTATGCAATGACAGCCTCCAGCTGATGTTTCATAGGTGTTGGCAATGTGAGTATACAATACCTGTGCTTGGAGAATGAGAGCAGTATCAAGTTGAAAGATTTTTCTCCTGCTGGCAGAAGGAATTGTTGTGTCCATGGACAGTTTTCTCCTTCTGACAGGAGGAGACAACTATCCATGGATGGTTTTCTCCTTCTGGCAGCAGGAGACAACTGTCCATGGACAGTTATCTCCTACTGACAGCACAATTTGTCATGTCTATGCATCCATCAATGTTTTTCTCATGCTGACAATAAACAACTTCCAAGTTACCCCTCACACTTAATCGTACGCTGATTCCCCGTCGGCCAGCAGGAGCAGAGTGGGTCTCTCTCAGTGAGGGCCTGTGTTAAGTCCCTTTTTGAAGGCTTAATTCTATTAGTAATTGCTAGAAAAATCATGGGTATGTAGAGGATGCACCCCTTGGCACCTGTATGGAAAATCATCTCATAAAACTCAATCACACACTGACCTATATAGATCAGACCGTGAGTGTAGGGTATGTTGTCCCCTGCCTCCCGGGTGGCCAAGGGGTATGCCTGTTGTGGTACAAAAGGCACCCACCATGGTTTCGCGTACACCAAGTTATTCCTACTTGTATGATACACACACTCACCTATATAGATCAGACCGTGAGTGTAGGGTATGTTGTCCCCTGCCTCCCGGGTGGCCAAGGGGTATGCCTGTTGTGGTACAAAAGGCACCCACCATGGTTTCGCGTACACCACCCCCTAGCGGAAGTATCCCCAGACTTTGGGGCGTGCTGGAGTAACTCGGACCTCATGTATAGGATTTATTGTGTCTAGTAATGTATTTTAGCATTTATATCAACTAAAATATAGCTTGATCTCATGACTCCTACCCTAAATACTATATACCGTAAAACCTCGCGTATAAGCTGCGGCTTTTAGACCATTTCAAGCTCAACTTTTTCATTGGTCTAGGAGGGTGGGGGTACACCTCAGGGGCACATAGGTTTTTAAAATTTTGAAAATCCATTGGTTAGAAAAAAAGTTATGAATTTTTTTTATATTTTGAGATTAGTTCACAAACTCAGGGTGCGGCTTATACGTGGGGTCTTACGGTATAAGCTGCACCCCCTACATTGGGAGTAGCTATATGTCACACCCAAGGCTTGAAAAATGAAGCTTTTGTCTACTACTGTTCTATGAAGCTATATACCCCAATATAAGCCGTACCCAGGCTTTGGGCTCATTATATAAACTGACCCTTTGCTTGGGTTCTAGTATAAGCCACAGCTTAAACGGATAAATAACAGTACTGTAAATTCCCTCGTATATGAACACCCTCATATAAGCTGCACCCTGAGTTTGAGAGAAGAGTATAAGCCTTATCTGGTACTTAAGAATCGGCAGTTTAGTACTGTTTCATGGTGTAAGAAACCCTCATATAAGGCGCACCCTGACTTTGGGCTCATTCTATAAGCCAAATTTTGATTTAGGTTCTGGTATAAGCCACGCCTTATACAAGAGAATTTGCATGAAAATGTATGAGCTGCAAGGCCTTAGGTAAAGCTACCTACTCTATTTTATTGGCCCTCTTTCTATGGCCATTTTTTTTTTGGGGGGGGGGGATCTTATTTGCACTTATCGAGAAAAATGGTTGATCCCATGCATCAAATTTGTGTTGAAAAGTATATGGTAGTCCACAGAGATTTTGAATTTAATAAACATTCTTAGATAATGAAAAGAAAATGCTACGTATGCCACACTAAACACAAAAGTTGGTATATTGATTTCCATTAGAAAAACAAATGTGCGAAAAAACAAATATTTATCTTCATTTTTTTTTGTCTACAGATTCAACAATCAAATATATGGAGAGGGTAATTTCTATTTGTTTGATCAAGCAAGCTTCAGTTTCTATATTGCTCAAATGAAGGGGTCTGCCATTTCTGTCTCTTTTTTTCCTGCTCTTCATTCATTTTTGCCTCTTTATAGCAAAAAAAGAGAAAGAATTCAAATGATGCAGGCACTATCCATAGACAAAATATTTTTGGATTTTCAAAAATCCAATCTTTTGATTTAGTGTAGCCCATTCCTAGTTCTTTTTCAATCCTGTTGTCTGGATGAAACATTCTCTGTGAGGATCTTCACATTTGTTTACAAATGATGTACAGCCCTGACATGCTTCTTGTTACATGTTATATATGTTTGAATTTAGCATGGTTTTACCAGGAAACTTTCACAGGTGGGGTAAATATGCAGAAAATGGAAAATCTCATTCGTATATGGCGTCGTACAGCTTGAAGATCCGCAATAGGTTCATGGGATCTATTGTTCTGTTTAATATATTCTCACGAGGTGGCTCTGCCATCAATCTGCCTGCATTCGAGCTAGTGAGTTCAGAATATAAAACAAAGTGACGTCAACAGTGGACCATCCATAAGGACCGATCCATAAATCATCTATGCACCACGGGAGGGGGGCGGGCGGTCTAGGTCATTTTAGCATATTCAGAGGGCTGCAAATTTGAGCTTTAAAAACAAAAACAAACACAATGTGGGCTGTTCAGTGATTTCACCCCCCCCTCCGCTTTCGAATCGAGGATTCATCTGATCAATGTAGATGGGTATGGACATAAAACACAAATTTATTGCAGTGAGGTTACATTTTTAATTCTCGATTTCATAATGATCCATATAGGGTATAGGCTATGTACAAAGGAACAATTCGTGCAAATGTCTTAAAATACCACGTACACTTATATCCATTCTTCAGTACAAAATAAAAAATAATGCTAAGAATAACGTTGATTCAGAGGAGATAAAGGTCACAAATCATAGAAAGTGTGCATATGGGGCCTCACATGTCATTCGCCCAGACATGTGCCCAGAATCATGAAAAATAACTCTTATAAGTATGCTTCTTTTATGATAGCAAGGACACATCTGACATAAATGATAATGTGATTTTCTTAATCTACAGGTCGAAATAGTCTGGACCTGAGATTTTCATGGAGGTATGATGATTGTTTCTGTAGGAAATGAAGCCCCCAATATGGCTTGTGACTTAGGCCCCTAAATGTCATTCGCCCAGACACAATTTCGCCCAGACAATTTTGGGCCCATTTTACCCCCTGGAGCCCAAAATATTTATATGGGACCATCAAAACCCATATGTAACACAAAGATCTCATCCAGCCTGACACTTTGAGCCAAAAAAATAGAGGGGGAAACTAAGATTTGAAGAGTAGGGGCTGGAATACCTCCAAATTCTTCATATGCAAACCTTCTATGATTTTCGACCTAAAGATTGTTGTTGAAGAAGCATGTGTGTAGTCCCTGCTTCCAGCCTTAGGGACGAGTCATTTACTCCCAGGTGGTGGTGGTGGTGGTGGGGGGGGGGGTGAGCATTCACGTAGCATTTCTGAAAAAAAAGTGACCCGGGAACACTTGGGAGTTTGAACGATGTAATACATGTACATGTAGAAGTCATTCCAAACGTGTTCGTGATTTTGCGCGGGGGGGGGGTGTTTAAACTCAGTTCTTTGTTGGGGGTCTTGGGGGGGGGGGAAGCTGACATGAAAGTAATCCGCCAGGCGGCATCTTTCTCCACTTATCGGGCTTCCCTAGCCCACTTAAAAGGGTCTATTTCTCCTCTTTCCTATCCCCTCGGATGTGTGTGGTGCACATATGCGCGGGCACCGGCACATTTCTCTGTGAAATTGTGTAATGTCGTTCTCGCCATGAATATGACCTTAGCTGTCAAAATGGCGTTAAACACCTATTACTCACTCACTCACTTCTCCACTTATAAACGACTCGTCCTTTAGGCTGTAAGAAGTGTTATAGGCTATTAGCCATATGGTGTACACATTCCAGATAAATCTATGGACTCAACGTCACACCACAGAGGCAAATCGATGGGTTAAGGTTTCAGAATTGCAGTGCTCACTTGATTTAGAGCAAGACACGCGGCATGTTAACATTAGCCCATTTGTAATGCAAAAAAGTACAATCTGTAGCATACAAATGCCATATATGACAGAACACACAAACATATCTTCCTTTTGTGTCTGGCGTATTGCCAAAAAAAAGGACACAGGAGTGATAAACCCTGAAAACAATGTCTCGATAAGTGGCACTAAGCTGCCAAGGCTTCTTTAGCATTTCACGGAATTAAGAGTTGAAAATGGATAATGTCATAAGACCCTTCGGCCATGGCACCCTGGCAAACCATTCAATGATTTAGCGTATACACAATTTGTCAAAATACAATTTATGCATATACAGTTTTATATCAATTTATTTAGGAATATTTGAACATTTAAATTATATCAATTGTATATCATCAATTGTATCACACATCAAACCACCAGCTAATGCTACCTATACTCGAATAAATGCCTCTACAGAGGGAGTAATGGCCAAGGTGCATGCAGGCATGAAATAAAAGTGGTTGGATGTATAATAATTTCATATCGTAATGAGGACAGTTACAAATAAAGGAAAGAAATTCCAATATGACTTCTAACGAGAACTTTGAACAGAGGAGGCCATAGTCTACTTGGGATCATCTGTTACAACAGCTGTTCTACTAACCGATTTATCACTGGGCCAAGAAAAATGTAAGGTGTGTTTCCAGTAACATGGCTCAAAGAGCTAGGGTCGGTAGGTCGGATTTTTTATTTTTAAAATTATTTTTTTTTGTTTACATTTATATAGGAAATGTTAGGGCACATATTAATGGATGTATCAAATTCTTTGATTTAATTGTAAAATAATGATGGGAAAATGACAACTGTGAGAGAGGGGAAGAACATGAAAAGGATACAGGAAAAAATCCTCAAAAAGTAATAAAAATTTTCTTCAGAATCACAAAAAAAAAAAGTTTTTATTTTGCCCCTGTTTTGCCAGGGTCGGTCGGGTTGGAAAGAAACCTTGTGCCTGTCTAACAGCTGCAGCAGTGAAACAACTGTTGCATCTTTAATTGATGCTTTTTGAGGTTTCGCATTTATCTTTGCCCTAATATCCTACACTAACAGGCCGTGTAAGCACTAAATCTGTGAAAGTGCAGATAACTTTTAAGTCTTTAGCCTAGGCCACTGGTTATTTGTGCAGCAATTGTGACAAACTACCAGGAAGTCAGTCTGACTCAGTGTCGGATCCATCCAGGATTTTGAAAAAAAAACCCAAAAAAAAACTCAAAAAAACTAGGCTTAAAGAGGTAAATAGTTTCTAGGGGGCGTATCCCCGCCCCTTCCCCCCCGTCTAAATCCGCCACTGGACTGAAGTCTTCGGCCCCGGGTCTTCGGCCTAAAGCTTCTACTAGCCCATTCTACTGGGTAAATATGCCAACTTGTTTAATTACTGAGAACAATTGTACATATTTTGGCGACTAACCGAACTATATAAATAATCACAGTTGATATTTCCCCCATATTTCCTTTTGGCAACTGTTAAAAAAATATACTATACAGCACTGTGACGGTTCCAGGATCTTAAAACTGGGGACTGGAGCAGCCCTTATTAACGACCTTAACTTTGGTTGAATTTCAAAAGAGTGCACGCTGAATATCAACCAAAGAAGCTAAAGCTCCGTGGTCCCTTTGGATCCTCGTCCTTTTTATCTTGTGCAGCTAGACTAGGAGGGTTCATGTCTGCTATCACCTCCACCGGGCGGCGCTGCAGGAGCACCACGGGGGGCGGGCTGGGACGCGCGGTGGTGGGTACCACTTCCGGTAGGCGTGATGGTAACTTTGCCTTGACGATTGTGGTCTGCTCGCTGTTGTATGACGCTGCAGGTGGAGGTTTGTGGGCAGGCTGTTTGTATCTCTCATTGATGGAAGTCTGACGTAAAGGAGACTTATGTACCGTGGTAGAGTTTACCTCAGATACATGCCTCTTTAACGGTGTTTCTGTGGATCAAAGTGGGATAAAAGTTATCACAAAATTATGGATTGATTTACCATATGTTGTACTTGCAGTACTTCCCCTAAAGTAATTACTGGGCCAGTGATGTCTGCCAGTTGTGGCCTGGATCAACACCACATTGTAGTTTTTACTGGGCCGATGCTGGTGCAAGGCCCTTGCCACCATTTGCCCATCATATCAAAGTCAGTACAGTTCTTAATCTACATATTGTGTAGAGGCAAGGAGAAAGGGTGGTCCGTGCTAAAAGTCAACTTTAGAATTCAGATCACCTGCTTTTCAGTGATATATTGAAAGAAAAGATACTCCTGTTAGTTTTAGAGGAAGGGCTTGGTAAATATGGGTAGGTATGACCATTTAATGAATGGCAATTAGCTCTATGTCTAATTGGTCATGAGATACATCTATAATTAGCATAATTTATGCTAATTAGCTAAATTAGCATACTTTTTTATTCTTTGGCCTATAACCTTTGATCTAGAAATGGTATTTTCATTCTGTTTTCACCATAGTAAACCTGGTAAAACATTCCTTAAAATGGGATCATTGATTTTCCTATTTGGAATGAAAATCATGTTTCCATGGCAACCAAAAAAACAAAAATGCTTATTTGGGCCCAAAAACATTCTTTTTACATGTCAAATTCGGAACCTTTCCACCCCAAAAAGAATGTTTTATCAAAAATTATTGAATTCTCCATAAAAAAGCACCCTATAACAGTTTTAGGCATATTTTTTCCTATTCTAGCCAATAGTGGTGCCCCCTGGTGGCTGAAACAGGTAGTAAATCACGCAGGAACCCCCATTTCTGCTTGCTGGCTCACATATTATCAGAATGTATGTCCATCTCTCAATCTCAATTTCGTCCAGCAAGCTACCTCGGTTGTAACTAGATAGAAAATCGGAGAAGTTGTTTAAAATCCGGGTTAAAATCCATGTGCCTATACATTGGTGCTCAAAATTTAAAGGACGTCACAGCGTCACTTTTTAGGAGGGATGGCACGTCACTCAATCACTTTTTACGTATATGCCAATGTACTGGGAACTTTTGCTAGTGTCGCCGTCTGTCACTTTTTAAAACCCCTGTGTCACATGGTCACTTTTTAAAACCCCTGCGTCACAGCGTCACGAGCTTCAATTTTTACCCATGTATAGGCACATCAATGCATGGTACATTTGGAATCGCAGGGGCCCCCGGGCGCAGTAGGCTGACCAGCTGCCGCTGTTTGTCGCAAAAGGGTCTATGTTTTGAGAATGTACCTGGCCCTCCGCGGAGACGAATGTTGACACCGTCGCGGTTCCCGAGGTGCCTGGGCAAAGGGGGGTTCGGGGTCAGAGCCCCGATCAAGGATATATGCCAGATCTCATCTGAATTTGAATTATATTCAGATGAGATCATCTGAAACTTATGGAAACTTAAATGGAAGATTATTATTCAGATGAGATCTCATCTAAAAAACAGTCGGAAGTGTGTGACAGCATGGTCCCACCATGCACGTCCCTGAGGAACTGAGGCGGCGTGAATGTTTGTCTCTAGTGTGACATCATTCTACTTCCGGCCAGGTACAAATCCCCAGAAGAGACCCAGATGCCTGTTAGTCCCTACACGCCCTGCGATTCACCTAGGCTAGCCAGGTTACGGGCGCAGAGACCTGTTTCACAAGGACCATACATGTACGAGTAAGATTGGTGTACCAGCAAGATCACTCCTATGGTCATCCTAAGATTGATCCGAGGCTTTTTATGCTTTAATAGGAGAACTGTTCAAAAGTAATTGGACAGTGAAACTTACTAATAAAGGGTCAATGTAAGAGTGACTTATGACCAAGATAAAGTAGCTGATTTATGGGGAAGGTTGAGGGTACACATAAATGTGAAAAATCCTATCAACAAGTGGAATCCCACAAAATTTTCTAATGCATGAAGTCAGGCATATATCAAATGGAAATTCCCCCTTTTAAAACCATTTTCTATTATGGAATTATGAAGTTAAGCCATATTCTGCACCTAGGTGATCGATCTTACCAGCTGGATAATTGGCCTGTGAGTGACCTTACAACTAATCTTGATTACTGCTCCTACCGTAATACCTCGCGTATAAGGCACGCCTAATACGCGAGGATAAGCCACTGGTGCGCCTTATAAGATGAGGGAAAGCTGAAGGTAAAATTTTCCCAAGGTGATCCATAAATTCAAAAGTGGTTCTAGGCCTAGGCAAAAATTTAATAATGTGCCTAACAGCTATGACCACACAGGGTCAATTTTGACTATTGCCTAAATAAAGTCATCCAAGCCTGAAAAGGCATGTTTCTTGTTATAGATTTGGAGTGATGGACATTAGGAACAAAGGAAATAATAATTTTAACTTGTTGGATTAAAAGTGCCTCTTAAAGGGACAGCCATTTTATCATAATTCTTAAAGCACCGTAGTGGCCCGTATAAGCACCTGGGCGCTTATTAATCTCAAACCCACTGTATCACCGGCGCTTATACGGGACAGGCGCTTATTTGAATACTGTTTTAGTGCCTAAGATTAATTTCAAACCCACTGTATCACCGGCGCTTATACGGGACAGGCGCTTATTTGAATACTGTTTTAGTGCCTAAGATTAATTTCAAACCCACTGTATCACCGGCGCTTATACGGGACAGGCGCTTTTTTGAATACTGTTTTAGTGCCTAAGATTAATTTCAAACCCACTGTATCCTCGGCGCTTATACGGGACAGGCGCTTTTTTTTAATACTGTTTTAGTGCCTAAGATCAATTTAAATACCCCTGTACCCCGGCGCTTATTCTAGACCAGCGCTTATTTGAGACCATTGATATATAGAAAGATGTAGCATAGCATCAAGATAAATTTTGCCTGTGGTATCTAATTAAATTAGATAAGTAGATATAGCTTGTCCCTCAATTGGTGGTTCGTCCTATCGCTGCCTCAGTCTGCACGAGCGTCTGCACGGCCCTAAACTTCGCTCTCCCAATGGTGTCCTGATGTGCGCGCTAAACATAGTTTCATGTTTGGTACTACAACTCATTATTTTCATGGCTTTCTATTCCATTAATATGATTGACCCTCAGACAGGCGTCTTTGTTATACATTAGGTCATTACCATCCAACATTTTTCTATATCTAGTTACAACTAAACGAAACAAAAGCAAAGAGTTACACTACTTGTAGTTGAATCGATCGATTATCATGAAAATGAATCTGATTTATTCAATAATGATAAAAAAAAACGCCTAATGAGTAAATTTATAGATATGAGCCATAAGAGAAATTCAGAAAAATCTAAATTTAATCTAGATGTGAATGAATATGCACAACATTTAAAGTGTCATAAAATGCTCAATTCTTATTCAAGTTATCTGAAATTTCTTGTGAGTATTAAGGGTTATTGTACATACCAAAAATGCGCCTACCAAAAATGGTGCCATTCTGACCAATATAACCAAATATGCGCAGACACCTGCACACAGGGTTCGTTTACAACAAGACTTTCGACCAACCCCAAGGAAAACTATACGATAGGTATTGAACGGGTTGGGGAGGAAGGGGGCTGGGTATGAACATAAGTAGCATGTATACAAAGCACTTTGAGGAATATGGTAGGCAGCCAGTTTATCTAGCAATGTTAGCAGTTGTAAAAAATGTGATTGTTGTGCAATTCAAACATGGTGGATGTGCAGAGTTAGGGGATCGGCAAAATGAGGGATAGGTAGGCATTGTGATAGGCATTAGTAAATATGGATAAAATAATATATCATAGTATATAGCAGACCCCTGCACCTCTTTCGTGAGAACTCGACCATAATGAAGGTGATATTCTCATAGATGCAAAGCTCAAATGCCATAAATACTTTCTAACGGTCTGTAGGCCTATTCGTATTGGCCTATTTGGGGGTAGGTGATCATCAATAAGATTAGATAAATCAACGCTCATGAGTGCAATCACAAATGGGTATACCTGACCAAAGGTCGAAAGGCTCCAGTACAGAGAGAGAGAGAGAGAGAGAGAGAGAGAGAGAGAGAGAGAGAGAGAGAGAGAGAGAGAGAGAGGGCCGGAGGGGGGGGGGTCAAAGAGTAAAGTGGGGGGGGGGTAGAAGAAGCGACATAAAAACTATACTAACGACATAGGTGGCTTGCCTCATCCTCCCCGAGAAGACAGTCACTCACTCCATCACATAGCCACCTGCAACGATTGTTTGTGATGATTATCATGGATCAAGTAATAAAGATCACTTAGACTAAGTTAGAGGTAATTAAGTCAGTACGTGCACCAGACCTGTTATGACTTCAGAATAAAATGATATTCCCAGTAGGCTGCTGTATTTAACATTTGGAATGTAAAATTGTTATTATTTGTGGTGGGGTCCATCCACAAATGACATCATACGGGAGGTAGAGGAGCAGCAAAGGGGGTCCTCAGGGGTCATTTAATTCTTAGGATTACTGAAAGCTACAACATGGGTTTTTATGTGATATGGGACCATCCATGAATTACATACACACTTTTTGCCCAAAATTTTTACATTCATACCCATACATGTAAGAGAAGGGTACCTTTCTTAACTACTGATGGTTGACCTTGGGAGTTAAGCTTAATGCCCCTATAAAACACCCCAAATTACCTTCAAATTATAAACCTAAATTTGGGCTCAAAATACCCCATGTGTGTACACAATGAGTATGCCAAATTAGCCCAAGACCCCCTACCCTCCCCCTGTACACACATGTACGCATTTGGCTTGACCCCCCCCCCTTAGTGCATATGTAATTAATGGATGGTCCCTAAGGAAAAGTGACGTTGTGGGTGTGAACTCTCATGCAGGCACCTAGAAATTTGCACTTCTATGCAATCATCTCAAATTCAAATTAAAGGTTTTTAGGATAGGAAAACATACAAATCCATCTCTTCTTACTCTAATGTTGATGCTATAGAAATTCTGATGGTACCTATCCCCCTTAAAAGGACCCAAGAAAAATGTTGATGTCTTCTATTTGTTGCTAGGACAAGCAGTTACCTAGCAACAGCCACTTTTACCTAGCAATGGGCCCTGTCCGAGACATTTATCGATTGAATTTCTGATGGTATCTAGCTCCCTAAAATGGACCCAAGGAACATGCTAATGCATTCCATTTGTTGCTAGGACACACATCTGCCTTTTGCCTAGCAACAGGCCTTTTTTGCTATAAGAAATGAACTACATTTGGAAAAGGAAAATGCAGAAGCTTTTTATTTGTTGCTAAGACACACAGTTACCTAGCAATGGCTACTTTTGCCTAGCAACAGTCCCTTTCCAAGACATTGATCTTATAAAAGTTCTGATGATACCTACCCCCTAAAATGGACCCAAGGAAGATGTTGGTACTTTCCATTTGTTGTGCAGCTACCTACCAAGAGCTGCTTTTGCCTAGCAACAGGCCCTTTCTGTGACAAGAAAAGAGCTACACTTTGAATGAGCTAAGGAGTTCACAGTATGGGAATAACTTCTAATTTATATGATATATTGAGAAGGTTCATGCACTGATATAAAGTGATATTTTGTCAGAAATAGATTATTATTGCTAAATACTTTAGAGGAATAAAAGTACCTTAAATATAAGGTGAAGGTTGTAAATAATTATTCATGAGGATAGACTTCTAGTGTCACTGATGGGATTGGCGGCTAAAGTTGGGGGTGTGCTATATAGGCGAAGACATCACTTAACTAAGCTGTTTAAAACCAAGCCCTGAGTATACCTTCTAGTATCTCCCTGAGCTCAGGCTGCACATTTTTCAGCATACTGCCAAAGTGTCTTTTGGACAATGCTGCTGTATATTTCACCCTGAAAGTCAGGAGTAATTCATGGCAAAGGAAGTAGTAAATCACCCTGACAATGGCCTAGTATCGTAAGAAAGACAATGCTTAGTATATCCTGCTTACATCACAAACACTAATATGGTACAGAATATTAAGCAGTGGTAACTGCAAAGTCGTTCTTTGTACTCCGCTAACCTTGTTATGACCTTCCTTGAACTGTAATTCCACAGACAGCATCTTAAATAGGGACTTTGAATGCTTTCAGATTTAGCATCTACATACTGGAAGACTTTCATGAGGGAATGTGATCAGGGAAGTCTTTCTCCTCCATTGGTATAGACATTATAATTGCACCTTTGTTCATTTAATCTAAGTCAATCAATACCACTCAGAGGGGCCACCTAATGCCTTAACCTTTTCGTGCCCAGATCTATTTAATGATTTTCAATAAATTTCATATTGTCATTCCATTCATTGAGACTGTTCAGTTCATCTGTTTTTTATTAATAGCAACAAATAGAAGACATCAGCGTTTTCCTTGGGTCTATCTTAGGGGGGAGGTAGGTAACATCAGAATTTCTATAACATCAATATTAGAGTAAGAACAGATGGATTTGTATACATGTGTTCCTACCATAAAAAAGGGACCTATAATTTGAAGAGATGATTGCATAGAAGTGCAGATTTCTAGGTGCCTGCATGAGAGTTTACACTCACAACATCACCTTTCCATATCCAGACACATTGGACAAGATAATTAAACATGTTGTAGCTTTCAGTAATTCTTAGAATTAAACTCCTAAAATTAGACCCTTTTGGAGCATCTGCTGCTCTACTAAGGGGGGAGGGGGGGATCAGGCCCGGAATGACGAACTTGATAAAATTGGCAAAATACATGACAAGTAGCGGTCAAAAAAGGCCAAATACAGCATGACCTCATTTATGGATGGCCCCGTATCAATTTTGTCTTAATATAGATTAACACGAATGCCAGGGGGCTATAATCATATCAGGAGTTGTTAGGTAACTCCACTGGGAGTCATATTGAACCTGTCACATGGGTATTGACTACTAAATTCGACATGGTGACATGGCCATATCTTAAAATCGACATTTGACATGGGCCTTAGTGACATGAGGCAAAATAATTAGTGACATGACATAGGTGATTTCTTAAATTCGACATGGGACATGATAGGCTCTTAGAGGTGACATGGGACATGGGGATTTAAGTGACAAGTGCCATGACCATTTTTTAAAATCGACATGTGACATGGGGGACCCCCCATCCACACCCCCTGTCACCACTTATAGATCTATTCAAAATTTTCTTCCCTCTCTCTTCACATTAGCGGATGCTTTATTATCGGTAAAAGACGCCGTTCACATGTATATGTTGTCCCATATGAACACTTCACCGGGCTGATAATGCTAAATTCGCTGGGCTGTACATCTAAACCTACCTGTTAGGGATACAGTTTCGACTACGGCAAAGAAACTGGTCATCAGCACAGGGGTTGGCTGTTGTGGTAGCCTTTGGCATTTCTGAAAGAGATGAATGAGAACACTCAGCTTATAGTTAAAGAATGTCCTGATTATCGTCATGGGGTGTAAATGGTGATGTAATTCAGTGGATATTATTGGATTTCCTTGTTTTCAGATTGTAAAACGCAAATGTCCACTCCCATGGAATCCTTTTGGGACTGGTCATTACAACCCTCTCAGCCATATACATATAATGACTTCAGTGGATATGGCTGTCCCACCCCGGGGGAATGCGATGCAAAGGTTTTCCATGGTCGTGGATATTTTTTATTGGATTTTACTATAATTATGATTCAACAACAACAGCAACTGCAGTGTAATTTCAGCCCTGCGAAACCTGTTAGACATTACCACCCTAAATATGCGGTGCGATCCGGAAAAATCCACTATCACCGATGCTTGACAAACTATTTCAAATACCTAAAATTTCCCCAGATTGTAGCTTTTGAAATGACAAAAATCATACACTAGGTCTGTTATAACAAAGTGCAAACAGATTTTTTTGCAAATCGCCATGGAAACCACCAATGTGATTTTGTGGTCTGCCACCTGAGTCACTTCACATCTATCATAGGTCCTTTTGGTCCGCAGTAAATGATCTAAATTATTCTTTTCCAATCTTTTTTTTTTAAATATTCTCCAAGCCTCCAGGATAAAATTAGTGCTAATATATACACAGACAGCCTGTTTAGAACCCATTTTATAGCCCTAGAATTGAAAAATTAACTGTATTTAGTGCGGGACTTTCACCACTCTACCGGGAAGTGACCTGATTTAGGGTGGTACCACCACTAGTGATCTTGATGTCATGGCTCATTTACAATGAAATATATTCTTATAAAGAGGAAACTTCTAAAAGGGAAATTCAGACAAAAATAATTCAAATACTGAAACTGGTGCTTCTCAAGCACCTAGGTGGTCAACAGAAAATGCACGTCGCATGTACTTTAAATCATAATATCCCTAAAATAGACCACTTAGAGCCTCTGACCATGATTACCTTTCACACCTGCTCGGTCTTATTGATTCTGGAAGTAATGAGGATGAGGGAAGTGCGGTCTGACCTAACTGAGTCCAAATAACTTTTCTGGAACGACATATATTTGAGCTTTCAAATTTCAATCTACAATTACTCTTGGTAAAATATACCAAATAGGTTGACACCTTGTCAAATGAAATAGGAAGTCAGACTGAAACACCTATTCTGTGGTAATCTAGATAAATATAATGTCCAAATGTGAATTTGCTTCCTTGGCAAAACCAGAGTAACTTGGCTCAGGGGTTCTAAATGAATATGATGTTAGGTATTTCAAATACTTCCTAAATGAGGAGACTCTGATCTGTGGGGTGTGAATCCTACATAGAGCTTAACACAATCACCATTTAAATTGAATTAAAATTAGATAGTGTACTTATGCCTAAAAAAAGGTTTGTTTCCAGTTACCCGACTGACCCTAGCAAAACAGGTAATTTGGTAATTTTTTTTTTATATTTTTGGGGAATTTTTAGGCATTTTTCCCGTAATTTTCATAATTTTTCACCAATATTTCGTTAAGCTTATCAAGGTCCTCATCTATTGGTATAGTTTTCATAACAGTCATTAATATATTTTACATGTGTTTCACATTTCTTATGTTTTCATATTTCTACTGATAAATCATAGAATCGAACGTGTCTGCCCATACATTACAATATACAAAATGATAGAAATTAAAAAAAAACACATTTTTTTTTTTGGCTTTAGTCAAAACAACCAAGGAATTCTAGTCAAAATCAAGCAAGCCAAGGCAAATTGCCCACTTTGTTTAACAGAACTTTATTCATATTTGACTAAGGAAAACAGGGACGTTTAGACACAGCGTTTTGACAAACTATTGCTAGAAAGTTAGTCCAAAGTTAGACGATTCGACTCATATTTGACTGACACTTGGAACTTTCTTTTTCTGTGTAGGGTTCTGTTCCTATTCATAGAATTAGAATTGGGACTGTTTTAGCTTTGAAACAGCCGCCAAAAGCATAAAACATTTCAATTTTCTCTTATTGGCCACATGGTGCACTTTTGGCCACAGTGCCGAGATATTTAGCCACCTCGTCCAGGTTTTGGCCAAATCGGCCACTGTCCAGATAGCCCTTCGGCCATAATTATTTTCCATCCACCCTGAAGAATGATAGATTTTCACCTTTTCTCTGTATACTATATAAATTTTTCTTGCATTTTTTTTTCAGGTGGTGGTAATGGTGATGGTGGTAGTGGTGGTGATTGGTGGTGGTGGTGGTGGTGGTGTGTGTGTGTGTGTGTGTGTGTAGGGGGGGGGGTGACATTTATTGAACTCACTCTCGGGGAAGCAGCTCTTGCCGTCGTTGAGAAGGCGGTAATCCTGAGGACAGCGACACTCGTAGCCGGCACTCAACACACTCCAAAAGCACAGGTGGGAACAACCCCCATTGTCCACAGCACACTGGTTACGTACGTCTGTGCAAAGGAATGGATAGCATCAGTTATAAATGTCATCAGCCCGGGCATTAGTGAGCTGCTCACACTGATCATCTGCTCACCGGTGGGAGTGTGTGATACATTTTGTATAAGGAAAATAAAATGTATGCACATTAAGGGACGGAATTCAGACACTTTTAAGCCTACTTTTACTGAACCTCATAATGTAAGTCAGGTCATTGTGAGCCTATAGGCTATAGCCTACATTTACATGTTGACTTCCTATTATATACTAGTTTTGCCCAAATTTTCTGAAGGCCAGCCATAAATTTTCGCGACATGAATTTCACGTGCGGGATCATGAAAAAAACTTCCATGTCGTGATAAATGATAAAAAAATAGATATTTCTCCAAAAGGCCCATACTAAAGATTAGTGTAGGTAGCATTACATGGACACAACACTTTTCTCGGGCCTTATTAAAGATTTCTTTTAATTTGAGTGTTGTATTTCAAATACCAACTCTTTTTGTCAAGATTCCCAGCTTCTTCATTTCTTACGAATTTACACCCATGGGCATTCAATGGCCCGAGGCTTTGACTTGCATGCCTGAGGGTTATGGGCCGTAATCATAAAATCATACACAATGTATTTGATATCAAGGACTCACTTCGAATCTCGATGGATGCTATATCGACTTGAAACGTTCCCAGCATACTCCAATGGGAGCCCAGGTATCTGGTTAGTGTGGTTTGAACCAGGTGGCGCACCAGTAGCTGGTTTTTGTTAAAGATGAGCACGAATTGGACAACTACGCTCCCTGGACTACACACAGAGAATGGTATGAAAATTGTGGAAGTGTGAAAAGAAATACATGTCTAGGGATTCGTTCCAGATATTACATTATTTAGATAATGCCTACTAAGGCATAGTCCTCACCTTTACAGCCTCGTAGAGGCCTATGATTTTACTATACACTTATCTTAAAGGTTATAGCCAATGGTAGAGCTCAGTGTTTAAAGACACACGTTTTACTTGAGTTACCGTTCGAGTTACCAGACTCTCTCGGGTAAATTAGATAAATTGAAGATTCGGTACTAGTTCCATATTCATTCATGCAGTTCTTATATCCCTCTTTGAAAAGATAAGAAATCATACCCTTACCGAAATCCAATGACAGCTGCTTTATTGAATTCCGATTTCTTATTAAATACCACAGACAGCTGCAAATGGAAGATTCATATCACAGTGTAAGGCGCCACGTATGATGGATTAAGCATCGACATTATACCTTATACTGAGTATTCAAGTTTTGTTATTGACTGTTCTAATCAGCACTTAACTGACAGGCTACAAAAACTACATAATATGGCGTTACGCATCTGCAAGTTTAACAATATTTATGAGCACACATCTGTTACACAACTACATGAATATTTTGATATTGAAAAGCTTAAATACATCGTAGAGCTATCCAGTTACTACTGTTAATGTTTAAGTGCTCCAAAGCTATAGCCACCCAACCTCCCCCTGAAAGGGGGAGAACTAGGGGGGATAGTAAGGTGAAATTTGACATGATTAGATACAGCATTATTAATTCAGATAAAAGTCCCTGGGTCAGAGGCATAAAATTATGGGACAAGTTGGAAGCTGAATTGCAGAGCCTGGAGAAGGCTGCACAATTTAAAACAAAACTTAAGCTGAAAGATATTTCCAAGTTGTTTGACTGAATGATCTACTTGGCCATCTAACTCTTGTTTATTTACCTGATAATGCACTGAGATGCACATCCTTGCAGATAGTTTGCGGAAAGTGAAAATAAAACCATGTGCACCAGCCAGTGGAAACTGGTCAATTGCACAGAGTCTAAGTAGACTGTGACTACCGGTAAGTAGGTTGACCCTTTATAGTGACCTACTAGGTATCATCACATAAGTAAAGTGAATATACAAGGCAAACTGCTACCCGTCACCCTCCCATTCCCACCATTGCGTTGCCAATCCACACACTCCCCCACCTCACTTTATGTCAACTTACCTCTACCCCAGCCCAACCTCAACTTGGAACCCACTTATGCCTCATACTGCAAACAGCAACCAACTGCCTACATGTCATATGGTATTATCAGCATCAAAAGTGTACAAATGGAAGTACTTTATATTATATTATATTACTATCATTGTGGTCATACTAAAAGAACAAAGGTGAGGATGTCAATATCTGTAGGGAAATATACATTAGTTGCTCTCGGGTTGTGTTAGGTCTACTATGGGAACATATCACATGTCTGTATATTTGATAAATTGTATTGTCAGTATGTATGTGTATTTGTGCTCCATATGAGCTGCATCAAAAGCCAAGATGGCACAACATGAGAACTAATATCATGACCATACATTATGACATGATGCATGAACTAAGTTGAAGAGAATGCATTGATGCAATATTTTCTATATATTTATTCTTCTAGCAAAAATCTGGTTATTATTGTAAAGCGACTTTGACGATTGTACATGTATGAGCAGTTTCTGATTACGAGGGAAGATCTCTCTTCTTTGAGAATGGCTGAGCCCAATATTACAATTGATAAGTGACATATTGATTATAATGTGAGAGCACCATGTCATGAAACACCGTAGTCTACGACTTGTAAATTTGTTAAATGTATAAGCATTGTGAAGATCTAGTCAACCTATATTGCCATACAGGAACCACTCTGTGATGTGCAATAAAAATTTATTAAAACACAAAACTCAAACTCAACATTTACACTAGGGAGGACCATGACGAGGAATAACTTTCTGTTTTAGTATGCCGGGGAGGGGGGTACTGACTCTTTGGGTGTATATATGTACCAACTGCTACCCTGCCTCATTTTGTGATCATGAATTTGACCCCCCCCATGTGAATAATGGGTTACCAACCACCCCCGCTCTTTTTCAAGGGCCCATTGACTAAGGAATGTCTAATTTCACAAACAGGCTCCATGAGTCATATTTGCTTTGAGCTTAAAAAAGGTTGAATCATCTGAAACAAATCTTTTTCTAGCATGACTTAAGTCCGTTATTTCTGCTGATACAGAGGATCACCGGCAGTCATTACACGAACTATAGCTCAGTAGTCCTCCCCCTTCCTCAGGTTATCTGGAGGGTCTTTAAATCTGGTGACGTGTGTAGGCTATGGCTTCCCATGCAGTATTTGAGTTAATTAATCATGATTTAATCTAAGATGTTACTGATATAGAATCAAATTCATATGATGGACAGACAACAAACATAAAAGCAGTATAGTAAAATCAAATCAGTATCCATCTATATATTCCAGGTTGTCCAGAATTAGTGGTAGGATGGTCCTATCGTTAAGACTAATAGATTTGATATAAACATAAAAAAACTAAGATTACCCATTTCATGGTTTATATGGATGCATTGATATGGAGAGTTTGAACTCCAATAGCATTTTAGATACCATTATTCAATATAACACAGACTCCATGGTTAGGTAGCTGGTTAGTGAGCATAGCGTTATCCAGGAACTTTATCCATTCACCTGAACCTCAGCACAGGACAATTGCACTTTTACCAATGTTTTTTTTTTTTTTTTCTGAGGGAAACCTATCACTTCTTTACTACTTCACAAGTAGTTGGTTGAGGACATAATGTACCCATCATGTATAACTATATATATATATATATATATATATATATATATATATATATATATATATATATTGTAATCAATAACTGATTGGTTATATCACTATTTTAGCCAAGGTGTTAGGAATTAAGGTCTGTCCGAAAGTAGGACCCAGTACTGTATAGTAGTAGCCTTTTTTATTGTGGTCGGTGCACAAGCCGACCTGAGAGGCATTCAGTCCAAAGGACGTCGACAGGTGGAATACAGAGTGATGGGCGTGGACTGCTTGCATTTCGCTCACAGGAGGGGCGGGATAGAGAAAGAGGACGGAAACCAAGAGGGTGTGTCATATGTTGGCCTACAAACATGATAAAGTTGTTCCATATAGGATAAGTGACGGTTATGCATTGGCAGTCTCAGCACTATTATATTATGCTATATATGAACTATAGTCCGTTCTCCTGCAGAGCTCAGTACCGCGAAAACAGTGCCCATAGACCCCTGTACAGCCAAATATAGGCATAGCCTGGAAGTAGGGGACTGAGGGGCATGGTCTATGATGGTGAATCCGTGCCTTGTGGTATTTCTATGGGCAAATCTGATACCCTCAGGGTATAGTGCAAATATTGGTCTACAATTGAGGATATCCTCAACTTTTCTATTTTCTATTTCTTATCAGAAGTGTTACTGCTCTCACCCTGGAGGACTGAGCAGCTCAAAATTAACTGAAAAATTAATATGATGATAATGGAGGTAGGCACATCTTAAAGCTTAATTTATTGCCTGATAAAAAGTTATTATGTGTTAGATCGTATTTTGAGTAGTTTAGAACAGATTTAGTGTTATAAGGGGGCATTTCTAAGCCTTAATAAGCAATTTTTATTATGTTTGGGCTGAGTGTATAATGACAGTTGAGGGGAATGACAAAACCAACCAGAAGTGTGTATTGGGTAATGCATTAGCCTTCATCCACTTAAGGAATTTCAGAGAAATAATGAACATTAAAGGTGTAATGACCAATTAAAGTACATCATCTAGGCTATTCACCTGCACTGCTGAGCCTTGTGTATAGCCCTGTATGGTGGGGTTGGTGGAGTGGTAGTGTGTGCACAGACCATGACCACTCTCTGCCTAGAGTTTGTATAGGGAATTTTTCACAAGAAATGCCCAACCTTGCCTCACATTTCTCCCAATATCTCAAAACCTAGAAAAGATAATAACATGGGGGGTGCTCCATTGTCTATTAGACATATTAAGCTTTTTATCGATGGGTTTTAGTACTTTTTGGCCATGATTATTTCAAGTAAGGGGTAAACACCCTATAAACTAGGCCTGTTTGGCCTACGAGTACACTGTATCGTAGGCCTGGTTTCCCCTTACAGCTATGAGTCAGAATGCCTACCTTTACCACTTCACAGTCTCCAAACTCCAGGAGGGTACCACCAAATCCTATGATTATCACGCACATGTTTATCCTTAAATACTCCTCTTAATCCCTCCATTGGTCTGGAATACATATCTGTCATACATAAGGCTATTTCAGGTAGATGTTTGGGGGCATAGTGTAGAGTTACAGGACCAAGGGCTCCTTTATACTCTTAAGAATAATGAAAATAGACCAAAATACGTTTTTTCATTTAAAGTTTGGGGACTGAGTTACCCTTACTTCCGTTGGCCATGGTTCTTGTTGCTATAAATCAATTTTTCTGCACCTCACAAGGTGTAATTGGGGTCGGTTTGGCCACCTGTTGGTTTCATTAGGCATCTAAACAATAATGGCGGAGGGTTCAAAGCCAGGAAAGTGACAGATCCAACTTGGATTTTAATCTGCCAATAATTCCAGGTAATGCCAGTTATCTATCTGATAATACCAAGACCCAGGATATTATGTGGAGATGACAACAGCATAAAGAGTAAAACTTAAAAAGGGTTCAGCCATGCACACATTACTCCTCAACTCTCAGCCCATTACTGAAACCAGAACCCCCAAAAAGCTATTGTTTGGGTTTGTAACAGAACTATATATAAACTTTATATAGCCATAAACTCTGTGTGCACAAAACAGTATCCCTTTTGTGCACAGAACTATCATTATCTATTGGCCATTTGCCAAGGTAAGCTTTTACCCCTGCTATTGCCAAGGAGGGCTGAAAAGATATATAATCTTACCAAAGTCTCCAGTTTTAGTTTCAGAGCCTGATATTCGGCAGAGAAGTGGTTGGCCAGGCTTGGGGTAAAACGCTGATTCACTATACGTATTGTACCGTTAATGGCGTTCAGAACTGGAAAATAAAATAAAAGAAAAATGCAAAGAAAAGAATTATCTATAAAATATCATCGTTAATTGTGAAACTGGTGTACTGTTATGGTCTAACGGAGCCATGTGGTTGTCATTTACCTTATGCTATTTATCCTTGGAAAAAGCAAAATATATACTCATAAAAAGTAACAAATGAAACTTTGATGGCCACAGTGCATCAGTACCCTCGGTTATGTCTCGTTTTGTGAACAGTATGTACAGTGTCAACATCACAGTCAATTTTTATACAATGTGGCTGTAACGATTAGGTGTTATGTGTGCATAATGTGAGCTCTATTTATATTCCAACTTTATTTTATTTCTGAGAAGGAAGCATGATAAATGTGATATGGACATCTTCCAGCACGTAGACAAAAATGGTGATCATTTCGCTCGTCTCTATGGGCCAAATTTTTGAAAATGGTACTTTTAGCATTTTACAGGGTTTTTAAGCTTTAGCTACCAATAGGGTCAAAGCCTGTGCACTAGCCTGGCATTTTTTGGTTTCATTCAAGAGAAAACATCCTAAGCTTTCAAATGAGAGTAAACTGTAGCAAATCAGACCATAATTTTTTTGATTTATGGGTCTACAGAGTTGAAAAATGACCAAAAAGTGTGTATTTTGCTGAAAAAATACAATTTTCACACACCCCCACATGTTGCTTATACTGTACAACACCCCTAAAATCACTTTTGGAATTCAATACATATGTTAACTCTGAGATCCAAAGGGTTTTAACCTGATGTACACAGTAGATTTTTTTTTCTCCCCTTCATACTGAAAAAAGGTAGCATTATGCTACTCCCTGCTCAAAAATAAAACTTCTCAAAATACCACTGAAATATTCTGTTTCTACCATCCATGCTGCACTTAATTATGAGGGACATTTAAGGGGTTTATATGGTGTAAAAAATTTGCGGCCACACCCATTTTCTTTTAGTCCTGGCCCTAAAGTGTATTGGCATACACATTTTTGAGCAGGGAGTAACATTTAACATTTTGGTTAATGAATCAAATTCTACTGCTTCCATACAGTAAATTTTTGCTTTGCATATTGTATTGGCACCTCCTAATTAATCATGAACAAAAATTGGTTCCATATTGAATCTTTGTGCCATTTGTAGACTACAAAATATGATTGGATGTTACTCTCTGCTAAAAATTCTAAGTCCTTTCGCTCTAAACCAGATGACATCTCTGTCGTCCCTCGCATGGCGCATCCATACGGGTCTTTTCTAATCACAACAAGGACACTTCCACCTATCGTTTGATCCTCTTTCTGTCCAATTTTACTGACAATTGTTATTCCTAAAGCAAAAGAAAGGTAAGGGATCAGCCAAAAATTCACCTTTATAAGATGTACGAAGGTGTAGGGCACATGTTGATATACTTTGTTGGGGTCCAAATGCTTTTATTTTGATCAAAACTGATGTTGTACTTTTAGCATTTTACAGGGTTTTTAAGCATCCAGCATGCCCGAGCCCTATGTGTGTTACTCCCTGCTCAAAAATAGATTCTGCTGCTAAAATTCACTCTCCTGTCTGTCAGTTATCACAATGTGTACTTATGATATCCTTCTGATAGATTATACACTCCTGCATCTTCCTGCAGTATTTGGTTAGGATCCTAATACTTTAAGTGTCTGTTTGAGTGTGGAAATTCCAAAAATCTGCATCAGACCTAATGATTTATCCCACTTTTTCATATCTCATGTCCCTAATATTGTAAAGATTACTGTTTTTTGTGGCTTTTATGATAGATGTACCCCTCACTTATTCAAAAAATGTGTTATATGTTACCTACATGCAGTTATTTAGCCCCACTAACCCAATCAATGGGGGATTTTGAATTTTGAGCAGAGAGTAACACCTGATAGGAACATGTTTTAATTTTTTTAGGAATATCCATCAAACTCCACCTACTACTGTTTCATTTGCTTGTTATGGAGTCCTCCTAACCTATTTATGTAGATTTGTGTACATAATTTGCACTTTGTGCTATTTGGGGGGTGAAATTAATTTTGAGCAGAGAGTAACGTGTTACTCCCTGCTCAAAAAAGTCAAATTGTGGTCCAACTTGTGACCAGTTCTATCACAAACTACTAGATATGTGTACATATTTACCCCAATATCTTGCCCCTGAGAGGCGGATCCAGAAGGGATGGTCTTGGGTGGGGGGATACAGGCAAGAAAATGTGGTCTATTTGTTTGTAATTCATTTACTTATACAGGCTGGGTAGAAGATGGTACCTTCTTTAAACTTATTATATTGATAAATACCAATAATAATATTACTACAGGTATATCAATACAAAAGGTGTTGTAATTAAAAACCAACCATTACAAGTGGTTATAAAGGGAAGTAGTGTTTGACACCAGGAGGTTAATTTAAAAGGCTCTGCCATCGCTACCTATGCGATGTTACTGATTTACCTCCCTGCGATGATAAGGTCAGCCTGCCTTCTTTCTGATAGCCAGCTACCTTTTAGTGAGTGCTGTAAGCCTGAGTCCTGCTTTCACTGTTCCAAGCAAAACACTCTGTGCACAGTGGCAACAGGTCCAAAGAGAAAAAATAGCAGTGGAAGACAAAAAATAGCGGTGGAAAAACTTGTTCTCTCAAGAGTGGCTACACTGGGGTTCTGCTAATTATATATACCCTGTCGGGTGCACTTGACCCTGAAATGTCTTCAAGTATGTCACCAACTAAAAGAGAGAAGGGAAGCATGATGTACTATGCCCTTAATGCATGAGTAGACTCAAGAGCCCTTGAGGACTCTCAGCAGGTGCATTCACTCTTGAGAGGAGGAATGTCCCCTCACAGGTGCACTGTCCTTTCTCAGACTAACACAAGGGGTGGTGTTAGTACTGAAACTGGAATAGTGAAGGACTGCATAGTACTTGCTATTCCTGACTGGCCTAACACCACTAGAAAATTTAGTGTAGTAACACTAGGTCTTATGAGATGGTATGAGAGCCTTTTGAATTAACCTCCAGGTTAGTGGGGTTCTGCATACTTTTCCGATATGCACCTATCATATGAGAAAGATTTCCAAAGCCTAGTGCCTAGTAATGTTTGTTGTACGGTTGTACACAATACCTTGAGAATACATCCATCCAAGTTAGTGCCAATGTCAAATGATAGCAAAGAGGGTAACGAAGTAAAATTTTGTTAGCTCAAAGATAGAGAGGTAAAGAAAAAATAGGTATGTGCAACAGAATAAAGTATAACCCAGCAAATTGGAGTCAGTGTGAGTCATAATGAGCTGCTATGTGTGAGCACCTTTCGGGTTATAACACCAGTGCGTCAGCTCGTGTCACAAGGTGTCAATACTCACACTGTTTGACTCATTATGACACTTAGTGACTCATCTCTACAAGACATAATGTGGCACAAGTGTGAGCATGCGTCAGTCTGTGTCAGTAGTCACACAGTGTGACACATAGTGACTCATTTCCTAACCCATTTGAGCTAACATCGCGTCAGTATGTGCCAGTATGGGTGAGTAGTCACAGGGAGTGACGCATAGTGACTCATTTCCTTATTTGAGTAAGGTGACACTGAGTGAGCATGAGCCAGTCTGTGTGAGTAGTCACACGGACAGACCCATAGTGACTCATCTTTCAAAAGATAGGTGTTTACGCTTGAGTGAACATGGGTCACTATGTGTCAGTACTCACCCGCAGTGACTCGAAATGGCATCAGTGTCAGTATAAAGAGACTGGGGAAATTGTATAGTTCCACTATATACTTGCACTTTGGGTTTGGGCCAAATTAGGGAATTGCTGTTTCTATTAATGCTGCCTTATAAATCAAAGTGTTTATAGATGATATCTATCAATATGTATATAGGGAATATAATGGTGACTGAAAACATGGGTTTATATTCTCTTTTGGTGTATTTTAAGACAATTTTCTTTGTCTATGGGAGATAACACTGAGTTTCAATTATCAACCTCCTATGTGGTATTCAGGCTTACATTAGTCTTGGTGTAGTAATTCCTTGAAAGTATGGTGCATGCTGCCCAAGGTGATGCCATATTACCATGGGAAACAGGTAAGAATTCATAATATGAGGTGAATTATAATGTTGTTTTGGGTGATAATAGGAGCAAAGTGCCTCACTTCAACAAACACAACAGGTTCTGACACATGCATCAGTATGCGTCACTATGTGTCAATGCTCACACATATTCACACACCTTGACTCACAGTGACCCATCCTGAAATTTTCTCTCCAGGAAGTACCTGACACATGTGTGACCATGCGTCAGTACTGCGTCAGTATTGTATCTGATTGGTTGATTTCAAACTCCTGGTCCCTCATTGGTCCATTTCAAAGTTCCCGCTCTTTTCTTGGTTTCTTTGTTCTCAGTATTTCACAACACACAGACACAGAACAGCAAGGAGAGGAGACAAGGTGGGTAATCCTACAGTCCTACAGAACTCCAAGTAACCTACAGTAATATATCATGGTATCTTCTTTTGTGCCCACCTCAATCTTTAGAGTCTCTTACAGTATTGATACAGTTGATATAACATATGTCAGTAACTTGCAGGTTTGGGGGCCTGGGAGAGTGGTGGACTAGGTTGTGGTCAGTTTGAGAGGCAAGAATATTATTTTTGTTTCTGGGCGGGGGGGGGTGGGTGATTTTGTCTCCAAACAATTTTATCTTCCCCTGCCCCCATTAAAGGTCAACTCATTCAGGGAGAGGGTATGTACTTGGCTCAGGGGGAAATTCTAGCCCCCCCCCCTCCAAAATGAATATATCTCACAACATATTTTGGAGGGAGCGGAGGAGGTGAGGAGGGTAAAAAATCTTGTGCTAATTATATTAAAGGTATTTGTGTAATGCATTATTGAACTTGAATTTTTAATTTTTATTTGACAGGCACAAAGAAGGCATTTTGAGGAATGGAAAAAGTGAACAAAGGAATCTACAGGAAACCCTTCCATGGACGTAGATATGCAGCTCAATTGATGACAGTGATTCAGAATAAAAATGAATGCAGAATAAAGTCATACCCCCACCCACCCCCCTCCCAAACCCCCTCCCCCATCCCTATCCCAGGGGAAAAAAACCTGACGCATGTGTCAGGATGATTCAGTATGTGTTAATGCCCAGGTGTCATTATGAGTGTGCATGTGCCATGACACACGTGTCAGGCCTGAGTCAATATGCGTTATAGCTCAGGTGTTAGTATGAGTGTTGTTTTGCCATGACACATGTTTCAGGCCTGAGTCAGTATGTGTTATAGCCCAGGTGTCAGTATGGGTTTGCATGTGCCATGACATATGTGTCAGCATGCGTCAGTATGGGTCATCAGTCACACCTGGTGGCACATTTTTTTTTCTATACAGCACCAGTGTGAGTACTCACACACAGTGACTCAGAATGACACCAATTTGATAAGTAGAAAAGAGTAGATAACGTAGGCCCAGGGATGGGGGTTGTATGCAAGGGCCGGTCCAGGTAAAAATATAGGCTACTCTGGTAAATATCATGATCTACGCCAGTGAATCACTATACATCATAGTTTATCATGATAGACTACAGTATACTCTCTTATTTTGTGGTACATATACAATCATAATGTACCATGATATACTAGGATACAGCTGTTCAATAGGAAACCAACAATTTACTATGATTTTGGGACCATACTCCACAGTTTACCATGATTTACTAGGATACGTCACAGTATTTCATAATATCCCATGATAAATACAATAATTGCTACATATGACATCAAGCTATAATGATGATAAACCATAGTTTAAGAATCACACTTTACTATGATAGTACTATATACTACCAGGTATAATATAATTAATGTGTGCAGCGGTTGGAACTATTTTCCTCCAGGGTGTATGAATATATGTGACATCATCATAACGGTCAGTTGGCCTGAAACACTTGTGCAGTACACACCACGCCAGGTGGCAGTGGCTCTAAGTCAAAAGCGAAAAAATCTCCTAAAAATGAGAAGAAAAAGGCCAACTTGAGGAAATCGAGCAGTTTGGATATCTCTACTGATGGACTGGATCCATCTGTGCCCAACACTGTTCCAGGGCTAGATGAGATTCCATCTGTTGACCAGACGTGGAAGGAGGAACTGGAAGATTGTACATCCACCATTGAGCGCCAGCTAGCTGATATCAAGGGTCTCTTGGAGTCAGACAGTCAGACAAGGCAGTACAGTAGTGGCGGGTGATGGAGCAAAAGCACGTGGCAGCTGGCGTCGTCGATGTTCGCCTATAGTGACAGAGGAGTCCATAGCAACAGGAATATGTGGAGAACCAGATCCAGCAGGTCAAGAGATTGTTCAACGTCTTCGGATTCTGATGACAATTCTTCTTCTTCCAGATCATCTTCTAATGATACAACCCGTTCTCATAAGAAAGGCAAACATGGTGAGTTTGATCAGAAGAATTTTCTTGAAAAGAAATCGAAAATTGACTGTATTGAACGTTTATTGATGGTCAATGTACGTCTCACTAAGGACAAGTATGAGGATGCAGAGGATATTTTCGATTTGCTAAGTCACCTTGAAATGCTGATTGAGAAATGTACCACTAAGATTTATACTGTTTCAGCTTTGACTAAATATGACAAGTCTGTTAAAGATAGGGCTAACAAATCTGGTCTTAAAGCTTTTGCTAGAATGAATAACTCAGACATTCTGAGATATCTATCATACGATGGCACAGTACAAGCCCAAATGAATCAAACTTCTAAACCTAAAAGTTTCAAATCTAAGCAGTCTACCCAAACATGTTATGCTTTTAACAGAGCTGAGGGCTGTCGCAATGACCCATGCAGGTAAAAACACATTTGTAATGTGTGTGGTGCTTCTGGCCACAACCAGGAAAAAATGCCAGAAGAATAAGAAAGAATAGTGTGTTACTCTTAGGCAGGGTCCTATGTTAGATTCTGAAATTTTGATGCCTGAATTTAGTATAGTCAATACGGTAGACCCTCATAAGCCCCCCTTTTTATCCATTTTGGGTGATAATAAAAATAATGGTTTTTCTGAAGTTAGTAGTTCTTGTGATAATAACAAGAATCTATTCATTACTCATAGTTGCCCAGTACAGGGTGACAGTGATCCATTATTTAGTGTGGATTGTATTGAAAGACCTAGCATCAGGGTTTATGATAGTTGTGTGAATGGGGTATGGAAGTGTGAGAATTTCATTTATGGTAAGAAATCTCAAATATTGCCATGCAGATTAGCTAGTTTTCTGAGACAATCAGATCTTATTAATATTAGTCAGATTGAATCTGATTTTTTTATGGTGAGGTTTTACTGAGGGGTTTAAAATGGTTGACCCTGAATGTAGTACTAGTTATGATTGTAAAAATTACAAATCTATTCTGGAAGGCAGATTCTATGATGAAATGTGTAAAATTATTCTGGATGAGTTGTCTGAAGGTTTAGTGACTCAGACTGAGGCTTAGCCTACATGTATTCACTCCCTAGGTGGTGTTGAAAAATCTAATGGTAAATTGAGACCTATAAATGATTGTAGTATGCCAGCTGAAATTTCTATCAATAATTATATGAAAACAACTACAAAAAATTTCTCATATAATTCTATCAATACTGTGACAGCACAGTTGGATAAAAATGACTTCATGAGTGTCGTAGATTTAAAATCTGCATATCGTTCCATTAATGTTTATGGTCCCCATGTAGGGTATCAGGGGATCAGATGGAATTTTGGTGACGGTGAAAAGTTTTAAGAGAGTAATCACTTGACTTTCTGTTTAAAATGTGCCCCATATATATTTAATAGAATCTCTGATGTTATTATGGCAGTGGCTAAATTCTATGGTGCAGATAGAGTAGTTAATTATTTAGATGATTTTATCATCATTGCTGCTACTGAGGATGAATGCTTGAGAAAAAGATATTTATTGATAGAGTGTATGGAATATATGGGCTTTGTTGTGTCAAAGGAGAAAGTATCTGAACCAAGTGTTTTTCTTGATATTAATATTAACTCCACAAAAATGGAATTGTCTTTACCCCAGAAATAATTAGACAAAATGTCTAAAGCATTGGATGAATGCATGGGTAAAAATTTTGTATCTAAAAAAAATGTTTATTCAGTTTTGATTGTACATAGGATAGGCTATGCACCCATAGGTCATGCCTGTTTTTCATCCAGTGGACAATGAATGTCTCTAAATCCAAATATTTATCCAGTCAAAAGTACAATAATATATATTAAATATGGTTCACTAGTTGTTAGTAGCTTCCCTGTCATAATACATTTAAATGGTGTTTGTTGGCCTAGGCCATGATCAAATATGGTTAGTAGCTGAATGGACATAAGCTCAGTAGGTCTTTTATCTATATCATTATTTTAGAATTTATAAAATGAAATAAAATAAGTGGAGAAAGAATTAATACAATATTAAGGAGCTAGACACTATCCAGCTCCCTAAGTGTCTTGTCATACATCACTCTCAACTTATCACCAAACCTTGAGTACTCCTCAACTTCTCTGTATTCATTACCAAAGGAATTCCACAAGGCGGCACACCGGTATTCCACTCCTTTTTTAACTTTAGTTCTACGAGTAAAGAAGGTTTTTAACAGCCTGTTATCATGTGCTCGTGTACAAATTTGTCTATTGTCCACATAATATAGATCCAAACTTCTTTTAAATGCAAATTTCAGAAAATGTTGTTCCCTTCTTAACCAGAGTGGTAGTACCTTATACTTTTGATGCAATAGTAGTTTGTCTAAGAAGGGAGGGGATCTGTTACAGATGCGTAAGCACCTGTTTAAATGTAATTGCATTTCGTCAAGTTGCCTTTTGGGGCTGTACTATAGATGATGTCGCCATAATTAGACATTAGATCTTCAAAAACTGACCAATATGGGAAAAATCCATATGTTGTGTATTTGAAAAGAAATAATATGTCTGACTTATGTCCAGCTAGGTATACAAAAAAATGTGTAAATGAATGCAAGTATAACAGGTACTTATTTTTCACCAATGGTAAGCAGTTGCAATATAATTATATTAATACGAGGTTGAAATCTATTGCTATTCAATGTGGTATCGATCAGAGAATTTCTACTCATTCTCTACGCAATGGTGGTGCAACTTTGTTAAAAACTGCTGGTCTTAGTGTTCATGGTAATATGAGGCCAATTGGGAATCTAATGTAATATATAAAGTCTAAAGAAAGTTTATTGGCATTTGATGTGATAATTTAATATGGAATGTCGTTAACATTGTGTTTGGCGAGGATATTTGGCATGTATAGGATTGATATAGACAAAGTCAATTCTCACCAAACTCACTGTCTCCTTCCTTATTCCACATATGATATCATTACCGGTATGTAGATATTACTTAATAATATTACCGGTAGGTTTAGAGCAAATACATTAACTTATGGTACTATATAATACCAGGTATATATATATATATAATTAATGTGTGCAGTGGTTGAAACTATTTTCCTCCAGGGCGTATGAATATATGTGACGTCATCATAATATAACAACTCCTCCAGTATATAAGTGGCTGGAGATCAAACCAACGGTCAGTTGGCCTTAAACACTTGAGCAGTACACACCATGCCAGGTGGACCCGGTAATATTAAATTTTTACTTTTATTGTAATTATTGTATACTTATTGTTATTGTGATATTATTGTTGTATTGTATATTATATTGTACTGTCTATTGTGATATCCAGTCTTATTAATAAAGGCATGTATAGGATTGATATAGACAAAGTCAATTCTCACCAAACTCACTGTCTCCTTCTTTATTCCAAATATGATATTATTACCGGTATGTAGATATTACTTAATAATATTACCGGTAGGTTTAGAGCGAATACATTAACTTATACACTTATAGTATATTATTGCAATATTTACATCTAAGACATCAGTGTAAGCAACCATAGTTGTAGAGGACTTTATATATGGCATATCATACCTCCACAGCATGCTGACTTCTATTGTAGGTTATACCACGATTTTGGGACTTCCGGTGCTGATATGTGCATATCAGCCGTGCAGTATTCTGCATATACCACCCATGTGCATTTTTGAAATTTTTGGTATATACTTTTTCGGGGTCAAGTTGGACTTAGAATAGTTTGGGAAATGTGTGGCAAAGATACAAATTCAGTCTCGCCATTGTTTCAATGTGAAAAATCTTGCCAACTCGTAGGAGAATTGAACCCCGGCCACAGTGGAGGTAGGCGAAGGCCTTAGCCATAGCGCAACACTGTACGGTGATGAAACCCAATGCGAAAGTAAATAAGTTCTAACCTGAGGTCCTAGTCCTATGTTTCCCCTCAGTTTTTGTCTTGATTCCAACCTTTTCATGTTATAATATCGAAATCCCAAGAAGTGTTCGATCCATAGAAGAGGAATGCGTGCTAATTTTCTCCATTTTCTTCAATATAAATAAGAATCCATTGATTTTTCCATCGTACGTGAGTCGTGGTCTGGCCATTCCCACCCGCCTCCTTGTCCGACAAAAGTGTGTCAGTGGCCCGGATGTACATATAGGTCAGGGAACAAAAACAATGGCTTCGCACAGAGCTACCCGGGCCGTATCGCTTGCTTTTACAAAATGTCTTCTCGTGGCTATATTCTTTGGATCTCAGGTAAGAAATTAATACAAAATGGAGGAAATGGTGGTATAAACCTAATAGAAGATGGATATTGGGGCCCACGGGCTGTACATTCTGTATATACCCTCGCCGCTGCGCGGCTTGGGTATATACAGAATGTACAGCTCTAGGGCCCCGATATGCATCATCTATTAGGTTATTATACAGAGGTGTGTGCCATACACAAAACAATGTCAGCCACATAGTGCTGATAATTTAGATGAAGTAGAGAGTGTCTACAGTAACGGGTCCTATTAGCGGACAGCACCTGATGGCGGACACTCTGGAGGTTAATTTTAAAGGCTCTGCCATCGCTACCTATGCGATGTTAGTGTAGGCACATCTCTTACCATCTCTAGTGTTACTACACTAAAATAGCTAGTAGTGTTAGGCCAGTCAGTAATTGGAAGTACTATGCAGTCCTTCACTCTTCCACTTCCAGTATTAACATCACCCCTTTTTTTATTCTGAGAAAAGATAGTGGAATCCCCTGAGTGCAAGAGCACCTGTGTGGGGGGAACATTCCTCATCACAAAAGTGAATGCACCTGCTGACAGTCCTTTTGGGCTATTGAGGCTACTCATGAGTTAAGAGCACTTGAATGGATTTTCTCATAGTCCTTGAGGGCTCTTGAGTCTACTCATGCGTTAAGGGCATAGTAACGTCATGCTTCCCTTCTCTCTTTTAGTTGGGATTACATGTCTTTCGGCCACCCTGATGTCAGGCCCCCTGATGATAAACCCCCTGGTCGCTTCGCCCCCTGGTCGCTTCGCCCCCTGGTCGCTTCGCCCCCTGGTCGCTTCGCCCCCTGGTCGCCTCGCCCCCTGGTCACTTCGCCCCCCTGGTAGCTTCGCCCCCTGGTCGCTTCGCCCCCTGGTCGCTTCGCCCCCTGGTCGCTTCGCCCCCTGGTCATTTCGCCCCCTGGTCGCTTCGCCCCCTGGTCATTTCGCCCCCTGGTCATTTCGCCCCCTGGTCATTTCGCCCCCTGGTCGTCTGGCCCTTAGTTGGTGCAGGGGGGGCACTGTACTTCTAAAATACAAGCTATTACTCCTGGTAGATTTATTTTTCTCCTGTACATATAGGTGGGAATATACTTAAACTTACATGCATATTAGGATTTGGAAGAGCTGGGTTAAATGTCTCTAAATCCATTTGCCTTACCTCTTAAATTTCTTTCTTCGTTCCTATTCCTAGGTCACAAGTGACTGACCAAAAGCTGTCATGCACCTCTTGTTCTCCTTTCAGCCCTCCTTGAGAAGAACCCTTCTAAATTATACATGGGTGACACATTTGAAGACATTTCAGGCTCAAGAGCGTGTTACCTTTTCTACATGAGTATCGGTCAATAAACACTGTTAAAAAAAAGTGCACCCGACAGGGTATATATAATTAGCAGAACCCCAGTGTAGCCACTCTTGAGAGAAAGAGTTTTTCAAATGCTATTTTTTTGTCTTCCACTGCCATTTTTTCTCTGTGGATCTGTTGCCACTGTGCGCAGTTATTTTCTGCTTGGAATAGTGAAAGCAGGGCTGACACTAACAGCACTCACTAGAAAGTAGCTGGCTATCAGAAAGGAAGGCAGCCTGGCCTTACCATCGCAGTAAGGAATAAGGGAGGGAAATCAGTAACATCACATAGGTAGCGATGGCAGAGCCTTATGAATTAACCTCCTGATGTACAAGATTTATTAGGGTGACGAATATATGATAAACCATGCAGACAATGGAGTTAGATGATTAATACATATATGTACTATCATTCTGGCCCGAAATAAGAAAATATTTTAATGAACAATGTAGATAGAATTGCCTTTATCACAGGGGGAGGGCTAGTAGAACGTCTGAGGTTGTAGCTGTTAGCCATATAGCTAAGCGTTATGCCAAGTTTTGATTGACAAGAAAGGCATTTTCCATCGATATATCTCAGTTAAACCAGTGACAATGTTTTCATCTGAACAATATACTACAGGGCTGATCATGTTATTTTAAGATACAGCAGTAATAATGTACTGTGTGTTTACTCTATTAATTTGATGTTATTTAGACCTTGCTTTCTGGGGTTTGAGCTAGCTCCTTATAAATAGCAGAGTGTGTCACTACCACAGCCCAGTACACATATCAGCCACGCAGTGATCCTACTCAAATAAAACTAGTGAGAGATACCTCCTGACTGAAGACTTTTATTATTCCTCCTCCTCGGCTACTAACACGTCAAGCACAACAAGAGCACAACAGTTCATCAAATACTCCGGCACCCTTCGATGATCAACACTTCATTATATCCTCTAGTTCACAC
Source organism: Acholoe squamosa (assembly GCA_949317995.1). Classification (NCBI taxonomy): domain Eukaryota; kingdom Metazoa; phylum Annelida; class Polychaeta; order Phyllodocida; family Polynoidae; genus Acholoe; species Acholoe squamosa. The sequence goes on along the minus strand of OX439036.1, from coordinate 59,138,528 downwards.
AATGGTGACACCATAACTCTATCTCCTACTCTCATTAAGTCTCATCAGCAATAACTCCCAATTATTAAGATTGCACATTATCACACAGTAGGCAAGGCAGCAGGCCGGTTTGGCCCAATTCCACTCCTAATTAACCAAGGCAGTGTACTCACATGGAGAGTCTTAACTGTTGTTATGATGATCCAACTTTAGTGTGGATCCTAAGTCCATGTAGGGAGGATCCCTGCATGGAGAGGGAGAGGCCCTTCCCAGGCCTGGAGTCCGTTGATGTTAGTTACTGCTGTTAATTGCTATCTCCTCTTTGTAATAAGTTCATAAGTTGAAACACTATCATTCCCAGGTAGTGTTGTTCTAGGTCCCAACTGCTTATGTCTGAGCAACCTCCAGATCTACTCAGCTTGTGAAAGGTGAGGATGTTATCACTAACAAGTGCATGTTGAATCTTCACTACTAAAATGCTCCTTTCCTTGACAGAGGTAGGCTACTCCCTGTTGTGATCTAATGGTATCTAGCCGCTAACAGTTAGCTTAGATATGAGTGCCCAACTTTCAATGCTGTCTCCATGCTCCCTCTGAACAAACTCACTGTCTCTTACTCTGAATTCTACAAATATGTTATTCAAGTATTATTATTATCCCGGCGCCCTGCGCAGAGACATGTATTTGTCTCATGACATCACCATCTCATTTATTTCCCTTTTCATTACTCAACTTTGTAAAATAGTTATGTCCTAATCTAATATTCTTCTTCTCATTATTCATCATTAATCCCTCCAGTTCTACTGGTCCTAAACTAATTATCTCTTTCATTTTCAGATTGGATTTCGGAAGTTTATCTCCTTCATCTCTCGACTGTAGCCATCAAGCCTTCCGTCTCAAATCTCATTATGGACCTGAACATGACAATTTATACCTTAATCTCTGCGGAACACGCCATCCACTCTTCTGTCTGTCAATAAACATTAATCACTTTATCTTGCCTTACTGCCTTTTTCTTTTGCCTTTCTACTACATTACTTTACATATCCTATCATTGTCAGCACCGCTGGTTACACATTATTATCCATTATGGATTTCTCTTACACCATCGTACAATAACATGCCCAAATGATGCAGTTTGTAATTACAAATAGTTATCATTAAAGGGTACCTAATGGCGGATACCCTCTATATTTCTTAATATATATATTAAGAATTTTTTGTATTAATTCTAACTATATCCATGCACCCTCTACCGTTTACCTATCATGTGAATCCTGTGCGTTTACATGATAATTGAAAGAAGCTGCATGGATGTCATAATCCTGATTGAAAATACTGGACATTTAAGTTTGTATGCCTTAACATATTTCATAGAATAGACTGCTGGGAATGATATACCAATGGTACAGTCCATTGAGTAGTTATGTCATACATGAAAGAATTAATTAGCGTTTAATCAACGTTATGATAGAGCACGCGTGGGTCTATGGTTCAATATTCCACGACCGCGTAGCGGGAGTGGAATATTGAACCATAGACCCACAAGTGCTCTATCATAACTTGATTAAAGCGTTTATCAAACATATTTCTCCATTTTGTATCAATTTCTTACCTTATAACCCAAGATTTAATCCAGGAGAAGATATTTTGTAAGTGCATGCTATCCGCTCGGTTTGCCAAGCTGTCATGGCCATGTTGTCGTTCTGTCTGACATACCTCCACCTTTACACTCATTTTTCGGGTATAATCCAAGGATGTCAAGTCCTGTACTTCTAACACCGCCAAATATACGATCTCTAGTTGGTGTTCGCCTTCATTTTGTCTCCATTTTCTTCGAAATAAATAAGAATCCATTGATTTTCCATACCGATCCAACGCACACGGCCCGGTACACGGCCATTGCTTCTTGTTGACAGAGCGGGTAGGTGCCCGGATGTAAAAACTAGGTCAGCCACGCGTCGAACAAGGAATGGCCGTACGAGGCGGGTGCCGACACGTATCGATGTGGAAAATCAATGGATTCTTATTTATTTCGAACAAAATGGAGGAATTTGGCATGGCATGTTCATCTAGGATATCTAAGGATGGTTCTCTGTTAATAACTCCACCAGGCTCCATATATTCTAGGCTATCGAGGTGTGTAAACATCAGGTATGTCGACAACTTTTTCAAATTCTTGATGTAGATTCATTTCTATTACCGGTCGGCTTGGTATAGTGGACAGCGAGCTCGCCTCCTGCCACAGCGGCCGGGGAATGATTCCCCGTTGAACCTAAACGGTTTTAACAGGAAACGTATGGAGGAGTTGACTTTGTATACTTCTCCAATTTATTAACATGTCCGGATTGAAACTAGCAGCCTCTTGAAGACGAAGAAAAGGTCTCAGAGTGCGTTATGGCTGGATAAGGAACTGGGGTTATGAGCAAAAAAGCACAGTTGAGGCCCAGATAGTTAGATAATGCATAATAATGCATTTCTTGCATGTTATTCACAAGGCAAGCCCACTGTCCGCTATTAGGGCCCCCTGTCCGCTATTAGGTGCTTAATCAACCCTTCTCTTAGCTTATATTACAGATAGTAAGAGATATGTGATTTTTAAAACTAAGTTACCATCTGTTATAAAGGTATTATGGGCACCTTATATACAAGGATGAATTTATTCAGCCTTCTATTTATGGAGCTATTGAGAGATAACCATTAACTCTCCGCCTATTGGGTCTTTTACTCTAATCATAATACCCGGCCCCATATAAGGGGACGTTCATTATTTTTGGCAGGGGGATGACCAAATGAAGGGGGGGGGTCATTATTTTTGGAGGTATTCAGAGAGGGGGGTCATTTTTTTCAACCTATTCTTAGAGGGGGGGTCCTTGTTTTTCAAACTATTCTTAGAGGGGGGTCATTTTTTTTTCAACCCATTCCCGAGGGCCAGGTAGTTTTCTGTTGAGGAGTATTTGCCAATGTGATGCAAATTTTATGACAAAGGAACAAAAACTTTTGCGACACGTCGCAAATTTTAACTATTAATTGGTTTTCAGTAATAATTTTAGATATAATTCTGTCCAACATTTTGTTACCAGCTACCTCTAATTCATATCCATTTGATTATGTTATATGATGGGAGTCTTACTCCTTTGTGTGTCAAAGGGTGGTTAGCACTGATAAGATGTACCAGTACCTGTATTACCAACTCACATGACCACCCCTTGACCAATCAGGGCATCACAATTTTTCCGCTGGTTCCCACAGATTTGTGAAAGATCTTTTGGCAGGCACCCATATTAAAATTCAACATGATAACCCCCCTTTAAAAAATGGATGAGGCCAGTCACTACCACTATGGTATATGTATACAGTTTTCCCTGGGGTGTAACACTGTTCAGCTCTTGAGATTGAAGTATTTGGCCCAATTGGTGACATAATGTTCCTTGTTCTTTTGCTCGCCCTGCTGATTGTTTCAAAAGATGTCATTATGAAAATAAATACTTTCCTTTAAAGGGGTGCTGGGAAGGGTATGGTATGCCACAAACAGCACTTTGTAGTGCTACACCATACACATCACGAGAGTGAACAGGGCACCAACAAAGTTCTCAGTAGTAAAAAATGTTACATGCTAAAATCACCGCAACTCACGATCAGAATTTCCAGATTTAACTCTTGTTTTCACCCCTTGATGAAATCAACCTGGACAAGAATTATGTCTATAACACCCTTCAAATTAATATAAAAACTGAGATTACAATGAAATCTAAAGAGCAAAGAAGCTACAAAGGTTTATTTCTGTACCATATACAAATATTTTGAAAAAGAAACCAGAACCAAGTGTCTCAATCAGAACAATTCTTCCATTGGTCAGGAGTAGGTCACATGGAATATTTTGCTAAGACATACCTATTTAAGCTGCATCAGTAGTAGCCCATGCTAGCTGCCCCTTAAGGCAGGAGCCTTCAAATTGATATTTTACCTAGAGTTAAATCAATCAACGGCAGTGTATTCATAATTTGACTGGTCAAAAGATGACACATAACTGAAATGGTTCAAAAGCTGCTAATATCACCTTGTATAATGAATGGGCCTGATGTAGCCTCTGTTGAACGTAATTAAATGTGGTGGGAGTCATTTTCTTTCAATCTATTCTGAGGGGGGGGGGTCATTTTTTTTCAACCCATTCCTAAGGGGGGGGGGGTCATTTTTTTCAACCCATTCCGAAAGGGGGGGGGGGGTCATTTTTTTCAACCCATTCCGAAGGGGGAGGGGGTCAGTTTTTTCTGACGTATTCATTCTGACAGATTGTCATCCCCCCTGCCATAAATAATGAACGCTCCCTAAAGGTGCGCCATGTACATAGGGATTACGTTTTCCCCTGATCCACAGGGGGGACACAAAAACATTTCCTTTAATATGTTACACTCCCATTGACCCTGTCAGAAGTACAGGGCATTCAAGGGGTCCAGGGTCGCCTAGCTGCATATCAATTTTTAAATTTTGAAAATCTATTGAGTAGAAAGGAAGTTTTTGAAAGGGTAAATCTACAAACTCTAGGTGCGTTTTATAAATGGGGAGGGGGCGCCTAATTCATAGGGTACTATGGTAGGTCATCAATGTATGTCAAGAACAACAAGGGTCCCAAAACGGAACCTTTGGGAATACCATGTGTGATTTGCTTTACTTAAGATATCATGCCATTAGCTTTGGTATAGCCTGGGTTCCATGGCTAAGGTAGTTTTCTATTAATTTCGCTGAATCATTTGTCAAAACGAAGAATTTTTTAAAGTATATTTATCAATATTTTGTGGTCTATAGTACCAAATGCCTTTTTAAAATCCAAATACATTGCCGAACGTTGTACACTTGGCTATTAGAAGCGTGACTAGAACAAGCCTAGCTATAGCAGCATGCACTGATAAGATGGGGACCAGGGTGTTTCTAAAAGTGGGATTTACCCAGGGACAACGTGCCCATCATAGTGTGTCTTTACTACTAGAATACTTATTTTTCATAAAATACACAAAACCTATATAAGCCCTGTTCCCCGGTATATAACTATAGTAGCTTGTCTTCCTACCTGTGCCATTAAGGAAGCTCCTGTTTCCGGGGGACCTCTGTGCAGCCACCACACTCATACGAGCTTGGTTTTCTGATCGTATGGCAGAGCCTGGACCAACTGTCACAGCGATGAAATAAAGCGAGAAACGATGTGTAAGAGACAAATTATAGGCATGGTCTTATGAACAATTATACCAGCAGTCCACTTGACCATTTCGGTCAACATTTTTGTAGGAAATATATGACCATAGTCGTCCGAGGACTATTAGAATTTTAGTAGTGTTTACGGCTAGGGGAAAACAGCCTACTGGTAATTCTAAATAGAATGTTGAGGTAGTTGCCTCATTAATTATCATCGCTTATAGCCCAATCCATATAAAACATGTAAAGTTGTTTATCAAGAACTCCACGAGGCCTAGAGGCCTGTCTTTTTTAACTGTCCAGAGATTGTTTCAAAAAGGCCTAGCATCACTCCCTGTGATGTTAGCGAACTGTCATGGTCGAATCCCACATGAAGAAATACGGCTCCAATATCTCTGCAATTCTGTCTGTATAGTGTTGTATGGCCTTTTTTTGTGCCATTAAATGCAAGGATCACTGCAAACTTGACCCTAAACCACTGTGGGTTTTTAGAATGAGTTGATCAATATTTGCATTGTATGGCCTTCACAAGGGACAGGCAATGCAACAGACAAAATCGCAGCCCTATTTTGCCATGTGGGATTCGACCATATATAAATGCCTATCACCACATGCTGCGTTGGTATGATATATCTGCAATCATACCATGGTTATCACATTCTTGCACAATTTTACGGTGCCTGGAGGGAGAAAGACGTTCGAATAGTACGCGCTAATTGAATGGATATTGACACTTGAGACGAGACGACGTGACAGCAAGTTGACATGATAGATTTAATTCGATAATAAAAAAACTATAGCAATAAGACCTTAATGCTTTTAGAGGATGAAAGTAGAGATTATATTCTAGCACCTACCTGTAATTCGCCATGATTTGACATGTATATGTAACATAATTGATGATATAAAAATCGAATCGAGCGAAATTTTCGCTGATATGTTGACTGCGTAGCGCACAGATTATTTACCTCGGCGAGACACAAATTGTCACGCTGGCATATGCTCTAAGGGTATTCTGGCTGTCGCGCGCAGTCCTTACCAGCGGTTCTACTATGAAAATGCCTGTAGGACACACGCCGAGGTAACACTTTGCGTCCAGGCAGTCCTGTCGTCTAGCCAAGAAACCAAGATTGCGGAGGAGCTTGAACAAGACGTATCACTTGGATTTTTATTTCTTCAATTTATAAGGTATTTACTTAAAAAAAATGGTGGAAACCCTGGTATAAACGCCATACATAACAAATAGAAGTTCACTCGTTGATTCTAGGGGCTAGATAAGAAGACAATCGGCCTACGGCCTCGTGCTTCTTATCTGCCCCTAGAATCAACTCATGAACCCCCGGGGGGGCACTTCAACTTTTTTTGATACGGGTGTGTGGCTGAACCCCAGACTACCCTTACCCTTGCTAGGGCACTTGTTCGCGGGGGTTTTCTTCCAAACCCTACCCTTGCTAGGGAACTTTTTACATAATAGTCTTAGATTTTGCTCAAAATATCTTAAAATGACCTTGTTTGGGAGAAAATTGTATTTTGTTCATGCTATTTTCATGAAAACTTCTATATTCATGAAAATTTATAAATTTTCCGTGTGAATCGGGGTATTTCGCCGAAAGTTGACCCTTGCTAGGGACATTTTGCTCAAAAGTAGACCCTTGCTAGGGACATTTGTGGCTGAAACAGGAGGCTTGCTAGGGACTTTTCCTTGAAAAAGTACCCTTGCCAGCCGCACATATGTGTATACATTACATAGAGAGTGCCCCCCCCCGGGCATGAACCTCTATTTGTTATTTATGCCTTTACTATCCAAATAGTCTTTAATATTTATTGGGTGATGTTAGTGAGAGAAGTCGATCTATACCCAGCTGACCACTGCTTACCTTGGCGCAACACAGGGTAACTAGTTTGAGGATAACAGTTGTGGCTATTAGGGAGATGTTAACATTGGTACCCACAAACTAGAATACCATTGGTCGTCAAAGACGTCACAAATGTGTCCAACACGAACAATGCGCAGTGTGAAATGTTAGGCAAATTTGAAATAGCCCCCAGGGATGTAACTCATGAATCCAAATGGTAAGTGGCATATAGCACAAACCAACAGAGTGGAAAATAATGCAAAATTTCAAAATTACTTCACTGTGAGTGGCAATTTATACATTGTATATTCATTACATGATATAACTCTTGTCTACAGACTGTTTTATCATCTTTGCGATAAAAACGATACAATGATTTATAAAAGGGAAGAAAAGACTCACTGAGAAAGTAAACTGGCACTGCTATTCCCCAAGCGAGTAGAGCAATGATAACAAGCGCTGCCATCACCTTACAAGTACAACATGAACATCGTTCTTTGGGCTTGTCTCTGTATGAGTCCAATAATGTCCGAGTGCTGCAAAGAATGAGAATACATTCAGAGATTATTAATCAGCTATCCCTGAAAAGAATATGAGGGAGTCCTAGGGATGTCATTGACGTCCAATTTTTGTCAATTCCGATTACCACGATTTTTAGTCTCAATATTACAATCCCCCCCCCCCGATTTTATTATGCAGTGAAGCCTTTTTTTCATAAGGCCAAAAACATCTAGAAGCTATATGCTGGGTGCGGGGTTAGCCAAGTTACGGTAAGGGGTTAGAGTAAATATTAGATCCGCCAATTACCCCACCCGAAATTCTTTGACAATTTTTGTTCAGAGAGAATGTAGATCTATCTATCTATCTATCTATCTATCTATCTATCTATCTATCTATCTATCTATCTATCTATCTATCTATCTATCTATATATATATATATATATATATATATATATATATAACCCACTTAACATTTTTATAGAAATCATAGCAATAGCAGATATGTTGATGCATATTCACACATTAGTAGTTACTAATATGACAGGAACCAAATGTATAGAATGCCCATGCATCCACATAGAACTCATTTTTAGGGTTCCTCATCAAATCACCATTTCCCCTGAGTAATCAAATACATGTACATAATATGTACTTGTGTAGCTCCTTCCCCATCAATGTATAAATCATTGGGAGCAAGGGGTCTAAGGGGATAAACTTTGTCAGCAGATGTCAGAGGATTTAGCCAAACTATTTTAGCCAAACTGCTTTTCATTGTACCATTATTATGTATCGATATTAGAGTGATGTGGATACGATATTCACCATTTCAATAATGACAATACCTCGATATTGTGGATATTGATGACATTCCTAGGAAGTACTCAACATAAAACCAGGGTTATTAAAACAGATTGAGGAAGGGAAAGGGAAGGGGGGGGGTGGTATTCATTTGCATATCGACATTAATTACATGTATGCGTACAGTAGATCTACATGCAAACGTATGTCATAAGCGGGACCAATGCCAATGCTGCTTTTCTTTCTTCGTCTTCTTCTTCTTGGTATTGTGCCTTTGAAGATGAGGAGAGAACATTTTCTGTGTAGTTCTACTTCTTCCATGCTTAACCTTGATTACGACTGTGGACAGTCCAGGAGGCAAGGCTCTCACCCTGGTAGACACAATCAGCAATGGAGCATTGGGCCATTCTTGTCCAAATAAATTATAATCCGACATTGGCCCAATATAAGCCGACATTGGCTCAATGTATCCTTGCTACCTGGGTACATTTTAATGACACTGATGGGATGACAACGCCCTTTTTACTAACGACGTCATCTCACCTCACAATGACTGTAGTTTAGGTTTGTGAATTTCGGGAAAAAAAATCGGCTGATCAAAACAGAAGTTATGGACATTTCCTAAATGAGCCACTGTGAGCCGGTCACTTGTGTTTGAGGTAGAGCTTATGTTGGATGTTTAGAGCCTGAAAGATCTAAAAGTTACCTACTGCTTGACTTTAAGGTGTGATATTTCAGTCTGTAGGGAGAACACTAACAAATACCGTAGGTACTCTCCATACAGTCACCATTATTTTGAAATGTCCGCCGAGACATGTGGGAAATTATACTCACTGCCCTGTCCCAAATCAGGCTAGTCATTATTCTACCACGACTATTAAGCAATTTCCATGGGCAATCTTTTAATTGATATCCAATTATCTTATATAGGGTAACCATCGAGGACACATCCACGAAGGGATTCTTTTGTGCAAGATGCATTGCACAAGAATAATTTATTTACTATCTGATAGGGAAGTAACCTCAATGGAGCTTTTAGCTTGAAGCTAGTAGCCCATGAAGCAGACAAAAAAGTACAGGACTGCATGTAGGTGGATGTGACCGTCTGATATGGTAGATGAAAAGAGATATTTTGATTTACACGGGCAACATGTGTAGTTGTGACCTTTGCTGATGTCATGTGAGACTAATGATATGCAGATGACATGTTCAGGTGGGGTAGGGTAGGGGACTCCGGGAGAGCTGATCGGCGTGGGGTCTGATGTCGCGGTAGGCCCTAGACCAGCAATGACCCTAAGCTTTTTGTGCTTGGAAATAGCTGTAACAGAATAGTTTTATATGGACGTCGAGTCATGTGGACCTACCTATTCATCCTGTGCCAAAAGCCCCAAACTAAATGTCTGTAGTTTTACAAATCTCCTTTTACGTCCAGGGGGGCATTTCGTAACATATTTAATTATTGTTTTGTTAAGAAATGCCCTTCTGGTCTCTCTTGGTAACATTCAGCAAAGATCACAGTTCAACGTCAGAGCAGCGTGAAACGGAGTTCCACATGCAATCTAATCTTAAAATTGACAATCATAAGGGAATCAATTCCCTGTGGTGAGTGAGTTCTGTTCTGGGAATGGCTCCTCCGACAGACCAAATCTTTTTGCAACGGCCTCCTGGTGAGTAGCCCTTTGAGGAATAGGCCCGTACAGAGGGAAGTGTAATATGCCATCTATAAATGTTTCCCGAGCCTATATCCATCTGCTGATCACCCGTGAATGGGGAAAAATACACAGGTCTCATCAAATCTATCATATCAATATACGATACTAATAAGCCCTATAGGCAGGGTAAGTCAACACACTAGACATATAAATTCATGTATTGTCTGCACTAGACAGCCGTGGACCCTTCAGGGACGTTCCCACTACAAGTCCCTAAGATATAAGATTAACCCCATACAAGGCCCTGGGTTCAGATATACACAAAGGGGATGTTAAATAATTACAGGTGAGGTACGTCCAGGGCTGGGAAAGGTAGTCGTTAACTGATGGATGTAAGCCTGCTCAGGACAGGGTTCACATGGTCGTAGCCACCCCAGTCTTTATATCTCTTACCCTCCTATTATCAATGGGACTTGTGCTATTATATACACACATACAGTTGAAGGATATTTATGCCACTCCATCGCCCTCCCCTGTGTACCTGTGCCATTGTTACCTCATTGTACATTTGCCCTCCGGGAGACAGGTAAATTCCCACCCGCACTGCCTTTGTATTTTGCTTTGTTTGCAGTAGACAGGCCGGCGATCTTATCTACTGGCGGCGTTTTATATACTCGATCATTGTTAAAGTGTTTAACTTGGTATGGCAGGTAATAAAACTTAACCCTTCAAGGCCCCAAAGCAGTGCAGGAGGTTAATTCAAAAGGCTCTGCCATCGCTACCTATGAGATGTTAGTGATTTCCCTCCCTTATTCTTTACTGCTATGGTAAGGTAGGCCTGCCTTCCTTTCTTATAGCCAGCTACTTTTTAGTGAGTGCTGTTAGCCTCAGCACTGCTTTCAGCAGCCAACAACTGTGCAGAGTGGCAACAGGTCCACAGATGAAAAATAGCAGTGGAAGGTAAAAGATAGCAGTGGAATAACTCGTTCTCGCAAGAGTGGCTACACTGGGGTTCTGCTTATTATATATACCCTGTTGGGTGCACTTGACCCTGAAATGTCTTCAAGTGCGTCACCCATATATATTTTGAGAAGGGTTATTCTCAAGGAGGGCTGAAAGGAGAACAAGAGGTGCACGAGAGCTTTTGGTCAGTCACATTGGGCCTAGGAACTGGTAAGTCACCTGTTTCTGTACAATCAAATTATAGCTTGTATTTTAGAAGTAGAGTGCCCCCCCTGCACCAACTAAGAGAGAGAAGGGAAGCATGATGTTACTATGCCCTTAATGCATGAGTAGACTCAAGAGCCCTCAAGGACTGTCAGCAGCTGCATTCACTTTGTGATGAGGAATGTCCCCCACACAGGTGCTCTTGCACTCAGGGGAAACCACTATTGTTTCTCAGTATAAAATAAGGGGTGGTGCTAGTACTGGAAGTGGATTTAGTGAAGGACTGCATAGTACTTCCTATTAGTAACTGGCCTAACACCACTAGCTATTTTATTGTAGTAACACTAGGTCTTATGAGATGGTAAGAGATGTGCCTACGCTAACATCGCATAGGTAACGATGGTAGAGCCTTTTGAATTAACCTCCTGGTGTGTCTATAGATGCATATATCCTGTAATGCATTTTTGTGGTAACCCTTAAACATGTCTTATATAACTTCAATCACTTATTGATTAGGGAATCAACCATTACATTGTGTATCGACTTTCGTTCCGTCGTATATCATTGGGGGCAGAGTTGCAGATGGTTTAGATTCTCTTATACCACGATTTCTGGCTTACACAGTGCTTTTTGGGGTCTATTCCCATCCACATATCTGTCGATATTGCACACCCTGTAGGCTTTGCCATCGATTTTGTAAGGCATGCTGTTATCCATGTAAGGCGTGCTGTTATCCATGTAAGGCGTGCTGTTATCCAGGATAACAGCATGCCTCTCATGTCCTTCCATGTCATATGTTACATGTTAAAACCAACAGACTATTTCATTGCCATGGTAGGGGTCGAACCTGTAATCTCAGGTCCTTAGTCCAACTCCCAAGCCGTCAGAGGTACATGGATCGAGCCCCGGTCCGGGCGCATCTTTTTTCGCCGTGTGCGCTGTAGCTGTCCGCTGGCGGGCGACGAGGTGTATCATACACAAACATAGCCGCGAGAAGCTTCTTTTCGCCGTGTGCGCTGTAGGTGTCCGCTGCCGGGCGAGGAGGTGTATTATACACAAACATAACAGCGAGACGCATCTTCTTTCACCGTGTGCGCTGTCGCTCTCTGCTGCTGGTCAACGAGGTGTATGTACACTATTTTTCGCCGTGTGCCGCTGCCAAGGCTAGCCGAGACGGGCGCTGTCGCTGTCCGCTGCTGGGGGTGGAGGTGTATGTACCGATCGTGTACACACAATGGCTGGCATCGAGTCCCGGGGAGGGGGAATAATTTTTGTTTTCAACTTGAATTTATTGGTATAATATTGATTATTTATTGGTTTCGTGGTATAAAGTAAGTAGTCAATGGATAACTCATGACTTGTGTGTGTTAGCAAAGGCTAATAACACACACACGTCATGAGTTATCCATTGATTACTTGTTCTCTGGGGTATGACAAAGTTTGATTACATTCCTAATCTACATGGCATAACCCATCTTTGTCACCACATTAGGTGTGATTCATTGCCATTCTACCCATTCTTATCACTTGGTTTCATATTTCTCATACCCATAGAATCCTATACTTCAGGAATTAGTAATAGTTTTATTTTATTCAGGAAATTTTCATTTTACCTATTCCCCACTACTAGGCCTACCTGTTTCCAAAATGTTTTTGATGGTCATAGATAGGCATACCTGAAGTTTGGTCAGGAAATTGTTGGAAAATTTTCTTCTGTGGAATTTAATGGAGAAAAATACAAATTCTCTTGGGTGGCTATAGTTGAGATCACCAAAATTCACTAGTAGCTAAACAAGCACCATGACCTTTTTATACTTTCTACATGTTACCTAAGTATCAAACTAACATCTCCGAATGTTCCTAAGATAAATTGTCGGTCAATCTTGAATTACACAGATAATATCTACTACCTTTAAGATGGGATGTATGTGCAAATTCTGCTTTATGGCATGGAAGGGGTTAATTAACGAATGGCTCTACAATCACCACTTTCATATTTTAGTAGGAAGTAAGCCCTCTCAACGATCAACCCAATGATCATCAACTATCTTGTACAAATCAAATTCCACAAGGTTCCACTACTTATTCTATAGTTGAAGATAGTTTGTGGCTTTGTTGAGAAATCGGTATGATTTCATGTTGTGCAATTGATTGTACAAATCTTATAATTGTGATGGTACAAAGTGTTAAAAGGGACCAAATCGGTATTTCTTTTCTCTAAAATATTCCCCAGGACCCAGTGCGTGTGATCTACTGCATCTTTCCCACAACATGTCAAAGTTCCGTCGGTCCCTTTTGGTCTTCTCTCTCTATGTTCTATGGTCTTCAATTAGACTGTACAGCAGCCAAAATAAACGAAGACCAAACATACCACTTATACTTAATTTGAGGCTGCTGAGTCTGAAAATGAGGTTAAAAAATGCCTATTGGCTCTCAATTTTGAGATATCCACAGTGTGCCATATATGCTGAAAATCACCCCGAGGGCAATTATTTCACTATGTTCAGCTATGTAGTGTAGACCAGACCTGTACAATAACTTTCTTAGGTCATTCCTGGCATTTATCTGGGTAATATCAATAGCTTTGACACTGCTGCAAATCATATTTAATTAAAAAGTAGCCCCTAGACCTCTATCATTCCGGGCGTCGGAACCAGTTTTATGGAATATTATGTGCTCGGTGTTAGCACATCCCATATACATAGTTGTAGCAGTTTGGGTAGTCTAGAAGCAAGAGTCCACCTTGGATCATGCCACTAGGGGTCAAGATGCAAATACATCCACATGAAATAGCCTTGATTTCATGTACATTGAACTATAATGACTGGTTTTGTATTTGTAAAAAGACAGCCAAATTTTCATGTTAATTTCCTTGAAACACTGACTTCTGGATCATTTAAAGCAACCAACCATGATTTATGCGGAGTAAGCTGGCATCTAAACATCAGGATAATCTATAATCTTGTGATAAGTGTGATGGTTATTTGATATTATAATCAAAAATAGGCTCCATAGTAAATGGAAGCCATAGTTTGCCCTCAGAGCAGTCATAACAGGATTTCTGGGAAACAACAGGACTATAATAGAGTGTGTGAATACACTGCTGACACATTATCAGAAACTCAAATGCAAGATATCCTTGGAGATCCACTTTCTTCATCTGACCTAGCATACTTCCTAAAGAAAACTGCGGCTCAGTAAGTGAAGAGATTCCAACAGGACCTCTCAGAGATGAGAAAATGGTACCAAAGACAGTGGTTACCTTCTCTTCTATCAGGCTAGTAATGGGATCTGTCATGGGACAAGCCCAACATTATGTACAAGGGATAGGTGAAACAGTCCTGGACAAGTGTCGACTGGCTAACATTTTGAGCTTATCAAATTTTAGTACTTTTACTACATGTTACAGAGTCAAAGGATTGGTAATTCATTAGATATGTGCTTGGAAATGGTAGTCAAAGCTAAATAAAGCAGAATTGATGTAAAATCTGGTGTTTGTATATTTTCCACTAATATGGATTTGGCTACTGAGGATGGAAATTGGCAATTCTAGGGTAGTATGGGTATCTCAAAACTGAGAGCCTTCAAGCAAAAAAAAAACGGATGTTACTTTTGAATTCTCCAGGTCAAAATACATAGGAATTGATGGAATTCAGCTTCGTTTTTTTTTCCGAAAAGTGAAAATTTGTTGTACAGTGTAGTCCACTTGGCCCCTGTCGTACAATCGAACCATTCATTTCCTATCTGAATTTCTGCGGCAGCGGTCTAGTGGACTATGGGTGTTAGGTCATAAAAACACGTAGACAGAGGTGAATGACCGTGGGATGCATCAGCAGTTGTAGGGTTAAGGCAGTGTTATTCACATGAAAGAGTACAGTGTACCTTGCATATCCAGACTGCAGTGAATCCTATAGGTTGAATCCCACATGGCGAAAACTGGCTCAGATATCTCTGCAATTTTGAATCTATTGCGGTTTTGGGACCCATCCCAAATTCGTAAGGCATATAACTACAGAGGGTGTATAGAACACAAGGACACTGTTGCATTTTCTCATCTACCCTTTGGGATATTTTGCCTCTGTGAATTATATATCATAAGATAGCAAAACAGTGCTTTTGTTCTGTACACCCTACTGTACTTATTTCCCTAACCAATTTGGGTTAGGTCCGAATATCGCAACAGATTAAAATCACAGAGATATTTAAGCCATATTTTGCCATGTGGGATTCGACCTTATTACATGCCTTAGATCAATGCGAAGTATTCTAGTTTGTTCCACAGTGAATTGTTGGTGCCATGTGCTGCCCACCTTCATGAGGGTGTTCAGTTAAATTTAATGAAAATGAGCCCTCATGTTCCCCAGGTCCACACTTCCTGCTTTATGTTGAGAGAACCCGAAAAATATTGTAGTCAATTTGTTTTAAAGCCGGCTACTGCTGCTGTTTAACGAGTGCAGCGCAGGATGAACTTTTAGTGTCATTTAGGAGGTTGTAGTGCTCAACCCTTTTGTGCCCAGAAATATTTTGAGAAAATTGATTTTTACGACTGAGTTTACAGAATGCAGAGCTATTCATTGAAAATGATAATTACTCGATTTTAATTCAAAAGGCAATGGACGTGGAATTGAAACAGGTATCAGAAAATGTAATATGGAAGGTATGTCAAAACAATCCACATATTGACAGGATGTTATAAGGGTTTAAGGGGTTAACTGGATCTGATTTGGATAGAATTACACATTTTTATCATAATTATATTCTTAACATTTTTGCTTTACAAAGACTATTTCTAGCATACAAAATTGTTCCTGCGACCTTCAAAATGAGAATTTATTATTCTCATGGAAATAAAAAATGATCACTACCACAACCAAAATCTTTAGCAAAAATCAGGGAAACTGATTTTTATCATCTATTTTTGCATTTTTATCAATATTTCTTTTTGATTTTTGTGGATTTTCTACAATCAATATATTTTCCCACCCGTCCTGAGCGTGCACCTTGGTGTTCCTTTAAAACCATTAATTTACATAATGCAGATTTACCATTAACTACCATCATAGATTACTATGGTGTTTTTGGTACCATTGGAAAGCCCTTGTCATGACGAGTCTAACAGTCTTCAAATCAACCGGTCGGGCGAATATTTCCAGCAAATCTCACCGAGTCCTCCAATATCCATGCATTAATAGCTTAATATGGTACTCAGTAAATTTTGGTACAAATTGTTTAGAAATGGTGTCTGTGACCTTTGACTTAATCACATAATTATGTTGGGTAATTATTATACTATAGGATTACTTTGTAGTCATGTTTCAACTTTATACTTTTGGGTAATCAGACCATGTGAGATTCACGTAATATGCATATCAGAAATCAGCATGGTTTTCTTGTATATACTAAATGTAAACCATTTAGCCTTGGTCAGAGACAGCACACAACTAAAACCTTGGTTAACAGATTAGGATCATAGTCAATGACATAGAGGGAAATTTCTAGCATTTAAACTGTGCTACCCAAAAGACTGCAGGTTATCATGTGGAGAACTATTGATATATGGTTACTAGGGCTGCTATCTACCGAAAACCACAAACCTGCAGCGTCCCTCTTACTGGAACGGAACTTATTTTCCAGGCCTAAGAGCTCACCCTGTGACCCATGAAATCAATATTATTTATTTTAGGTAAAAACTGTGTTTCAGGTTGCATAGTCTGAGAATTTACGGAAGCTGAATGGCTTACATACCATTTCAAACCCCTGGTGCAGCTTATATCACCTCCAGAAACTCAGGGCATGGTGTATATGCGGGGTTTTACTTATATCGACTATCAGAAGGAATGGGAACCTTTTCAGACCCTGATGCGGCATAGAACAAAGCTCTAAACTATAAGGATGCATGGTGCGGCTTATACGTGGGGTTTTACGGTAGTTTTACCAGCACTGTGTTCAGTCACCCTTCGTCAGTCACTTTACATTCACCTACTGATGGATTTTCCACAGGCAAGGTTAGCCTATACCCATTTCCTAATTGAAGAAATGCAAGGAGAGTGTTACCTTCTTTTTTCCTGTCACACAGAAGTGCACATGCCAGCCTAGTGCTCCCTTTAGCTTATGCACAACTCCTGGAGGCTGTTTCAAAAAGCCCTACCATCACTACCCCAGCGATGGTAGGACTTTTTCTGCCTTATCTATTTCAATAATGGTAAGGTGTGACTGCCTTGCTTTATCACAGCCAGCCCTATCTTTTCAGTGGTAGTAGCCTCAGCCCTGTGTACACAATCAAAAACAGAACACACTGTGCACAGGGGCAAGAGGGCCATAATGAAAGAATAGCCATGGAAAACTCCTTTTCACAACAGTGATTACACAAGCTTTCCTCTTCCCTATATGAGCTACTTATAGAATATAGGGTGCAGTTGACCCATACAGTATTCAAGTGCACTTTATGCATGAGTAGCCTGGAGAGCCCTCAAGGACCCTCAGCAAACGTCCTCCCTCCCCTATATATGTATACAGCAGGCACATTCGCTCTTGAGAGGAGGAGTATTCCGTATAGGTGCACTTGTACTTAGATGAAATCACTATGCATTTCTTGTGATACCATCACAGTGGTGGTAAAGCTGGACAAGGAATGGTGAAAGATCCACAGGACTTGCTGTACCTAAATGGGCTACCACCACTAGACTGACTAGGAGGGTAAATAGAGCTGTCAGTATGTGCCCTCCTTTCAAAACAAGTCACGCTCTGCTTTACCATTCAATTTGCACTTACCACATTAGTCTAAAAAGTCACCTGCCTTGTTTAAGATAGACAGAGCTGCACTATCAGGTACCTACTTGTGTTACACACTCTATAATACACCATACTGGCTGACTCCTCCCGACTAGGTACCTACTCAAACCATTACATGGAAAGCCAGGTCTGCAGAAGAGGCACTTCTTAGCCACTACTACCTTTTCCCATATGAGAAACACCCTCCTGGTCTTATAAGATGTGTCTATGCTACCATCGGAGGGGTAGCGATGGCAGGATCTTTTGAATTAACCTCCTGTTGGTTGTTGACAGGTAGGCCTACAGGCTTGGGAGGGTAGCCAAACAGGGCCGACCCTGAACTTTTTCTTTTCATTTTGAGAATTTTTTGAAAAGTTTAGTTTAGGTAACCCCTGGTGCAGCTTATATCACCTCCAGAAACTCAGGGCATGGTGTATATGCAGGGTTTTACTTTTTTTTTTGGACTTGCTCATTGCATTAATGAACTGCTATGTTCATTTAAATAATGCTATAGAGCAGACCAAGTTTTATTGTTTTTTCAAAGGAAAGTCACAAATGAAACAGTACAATAACTTCATAGATCTTGACAAATGTCAATATGAACACAATCAGGAGATGGAAAAATAGGGACTGGCAATATTCACTCAATAGGTTATTAACATAGAAAGTACAGACAAATGAACTGAAAGCAAAAAGAGAAAGAAAGTAAATAATATGTCATACATAGAGATTTGTGTCTCTACACGTTATTTCAGTACATCATAATTACAGCTAGATACACCTTGTTTTGAGTTCAAATAAGTGATAACTAGAGTTGGTGGTATATGCTGTTATATGCATATGGGAACATCAACAATATCAATATGGATGTAAACATGAAAAAGGATATGAATGTGAGTATCTACACCTGCTTCTCATTGTCAATTATAACCCAATTTCAGGTTCAACCTTATATTTTCTGTCCTCATCACACCCTCCTTGAATTTTGAACACTGGGACCCTACAAATTTCATGCAACTCCTTCACACTATACCATCTAATATTGCATTTCAGACAGACTCTAAGAGCTCTATTTTGTAGTCGTTGTAATGCCGCAAGACCATCCTCATTACAACTGGTACTTATAAATGAACAATATACTATAATTGGTCTGATTGTACAACAGTATGTCTTTACACTTTGCTCTTGTGTTAAAAACTTTCTTAACTTAGCAAACCTAAATAGTTTATTGCATGCATTTATTTTAATAATTTTAATCTGTTTATCAAAACTAAGTTTACTGTCAATATGTATACCTAGATATGGAAAGAAGGTGACAGTTTGCACAGTGCTGCCATTGAAGTCTATAGTAGAATCCGGACATCTTTTTAATTTATGAGCACTACAAAACCACATAAATTTTGTTTTAGTTGGATTTACTGTTAGTCTGTTTTCGATAACCCAACGCTTAAAGTTAATTACATCTTCATTCAAATTCTCATTAACCAAGTCTACATCTTTGTTAGAACTATAAATCACAATGTCATCAGCATACAGTTTAATCTTGCATTTTCTTAAGACCTTAACAACATCATCAATATATAGGACAAACAACAGGGGACCTAAAACTGATCCTTGAGGGACGCGTAATCAATATCTTGGTTTGAGGACAATTTACTACCAGAGCTAGTTCGTTGTTTTCTATTTTCCAGGTAACTTTTAAACCATAGAAAACTAAATTTACTCAAACCAAGTTTACTGAGTTTAATTAAATGTTTAGTCAAATGCTTTAGTGAAGTCTATAAATAGGGCCTCTGTTATCAGACCATTGTTTCTACATTCATAAAGCTCATTAACAAAGACAAAAGTGGCATCACCAGTACCTGTCCCTTTTTTGTAACTATATTGGTTTTCACAAAAAAGTACAATTTTTTTCATACTTTCACATAAGTAATAATACATAATTTTCTCAATGACTTTAGATGGCATTGGTAGTATTGATATGGGTCTCCAATTTATTACCATTGCTAAGTCTCTGTCCTTAGGTAATGGTCTTACAACTGCCATTGCCCATCATTTTGGAAAATAATCCCCTGTCCAGACTAATTTGTATCAGATGAGTGAATTGATTTAACAACAACAATAATGCACAATGTAGTATATCTCCCCTTATTCTGTCTATGCCTGATGACTTATTTTTGTCAATTTCCTTTATAGCAAAATGGACATCCCATTTATTAACCTTAATATTCTGATCTAAAAAGTTTTCATTTGACAATAGTTCATCTATATCCAGATTATTATCCACAAGATATTGATCAGTTCCAACAGCAGCAATATGCAGATCCTTACCAATATTACTAAAATAGTCATTTACATATTCACATACATCATTAGAGGTTACATCTGCACCAGTAATGTGATGTCTCATGTCTGGATACACAATAGAATTCGAATTTTTAAACAAGTCATTTATGTGTTTCCAGAATTTTTTGGGATTACCATAGCATACTTGCAACTCTTGCATGACGCCACCAATTTGATTTGCTTTAATTTTCTTTCTAATTTTTCTTCGACAATCCTTTATGGCTTGCTTTTCCTGAGCACTTTTATTGGCACTATAGAGATGTAACCATCCTTCTCTTTCAAATATCAAATCCATAACTTCAATCCATGATCTCCTACATTTTTTAATGTATCGTTCAACAAGAGGGTGAAAAGTGTCCAAATACTCCTAATTAAAGGAGTCAATAACATATCCCATAATATATCAGGATCATCAGTAATATTATAATAGGGTTTCCAGTCACATGATTCTAAAAAATCTCTAAATCTGTCTTCATTAAAGTTTCTATAATCTCTTCCTCTATACTTAGTGCTAACATAACTGATATTCTCATGTCCTCTACAACCAAAAACTGGGAGGTGATCAGAAATTAGGTCAGAGACCGTACTTGCATGAGTTACATCTAAGCTATTTGTAATTATATTATCAATACAAGTACCACTAAATGGTCTCGTCACCTCATTAATTAGTATTTTCCATCCAATATCCTTGCACACATTTCTGAAACTTTCACACCCTGCATCATTGTCATCATACATATTGAGATTAATATCACCTAAGATCCAAGTCTCATGCCTAACATGATTGTTGTTATATTCATAACCAGCGATGGATCGTAAGAAATTGATAAAATTTGGTACATTCGTAATTGGGATTCTATAGATAGAGACAGTCAATAAATCCTTTTCACCAGGAAGGTTCAACATAATAGCAATACTTTCATAATCTATGGTCTGTATGGTAAAGTCATTTACAACTCTAATATACTGCCCTAGGCCAGCCCTCACACTTAGGCAAACTCCTCCACAATTTTTACCAATTCTATCATTCCTATACAGTAACCTATCCTCTCTATTAATCAGGCCATCAGGTGAGGTAGGCTTCAGCCAGGTTTCACATAGACATATTATGTCACTCCTTCCTAATATCCCAGATTTCATTATATTTGTCTTCAAAACTACGACAATTTATTGACAAAATTACCAGTGCCCTCCTCTCCCTGAAATCACTAACACTTCAAACCATAAGTTTAATTTATGTAATACTTAAACAATGAGTATATACACATGTGAAAAAAGCATCAACAAAAGAACAACAAATAAATGACTAATTACAGAATATACAAATCCTCTTCCACAAATTATCCTCGTAGATGGGGTGACTGATTATACCAGCTTACCTATGTCAGCTATGTGGCTAATTAGAGAAAAAAAAAACCTGACTCAGAAACTCCTTAGCGACTTAAAATCTTATAACTGGGTATTACTAGGGTTAATGATTTTTAAGGACAGCAGAAGTGACACTTAAGATTATTAACCTAATTTAGAATTAAATGCATTTTATCAAATATCATAATTGAACCAGTTTTAAAGAAGCAAAAACAATAGAGAAGGGAATATATTGGATTACTACTGAAACCCACCTTTGGATACATTGAATAATTCAACTTCATTAAACAGCCAGCATCTCTTTAGTCACCAATTAGCAAGATAATATATTTTAACCAAAGTATAGAATCCATTCTTGAGGTCTATGCACAGAACTCTAACTAGATAAGTACATGTATTATACCAAACTCCTACACACTACTGCAGTGACAGACTTAAAGGTAAACACTCCGTCTTATGTATTACTATAAAAAAGTCTTGCATACAATGTTAAATGAATAAGTAAACTCTTATCCTAACGATTTAAGGGTAAACACTCCCTTAATCTATTAGATACTTACAATTACAGGATTAATTAATTATCATTACAAGATTGATTGATTATCATAAATTAAGAGTTGATACACAGTAATGGCGCGGTTTCTACACCTATTATTAATATCGACCTCAACCAATACATAACAATCGAATATGTTCTCAGATTCACATTCTATTCTGTTTCTATATAGGTGCATATATTATAAAGTATGTGTTATTGTTTGTGATGACACAGCAACTACACCTATCACATCAGGCACATCCAATTCTACAAGAATACAATACTAAGTCTATGGCGACCCCTAAAGAAAAGGGACACTATAGACTTATCACTATTCAACATTACAACACAATTAATGGCTTATTTCTCTTTTTCTCTCTAATCAGGCACCTGGTTGCCATAGTTATCTTACCATGTAGGTTCTGCCCCTTCACCCTACCCTGGTCATATGTGATTTTCTTTGCCCCTCACATTGATCATACTTGGCACTGATGAGTGCCTTCACATATTTCTCTGAGACTGTGTGCCAGTAATGGCCTGGTGGTTCTTTGTAATGCTTACATTTGTTTTTGATTTTCTTAGCATAGTAATTTTCATGATGTCTGAGGCAAGCCTGTGGTAACCTAACTCCCTCAATTTACAATAGAAATAACCCTGCTCTACACTAAGGAACTCCATGGTTTGACCTAGGACATCAGCTTTAAATGTGCATGGGTACAAGTTGCTTAAGAAACTGTTCTTGCCCCTGTAGATCAGACCAGCTTTGGTCTGCCTTTGGTGAACTTCAGGATTTTGTTCATCATCTTCATCGCCAGTACTAATAGATCCTGGAGAGCCCATCCCCATAACCTTATCTTTACTGCCGTTTGCACCAGAAGCATCAACTGTGGTAGGCTTCTTGATTGGAGAGCTCACAGCTTTACTACTAGCAGTATCCAGTTTCTGTTCATTCTTCTCAGCCTCTACTTCTTGGTTAGCAGTGACACTTACTGGGTTGTGTTTATGAGAAGGTTTATTTATGAGATTTGGAAGTGTGAGCGACTCATTGACCTCATGAAGTCTTGTATTTGGGAAATAGCTACCATCAATAACTATTCCTGACTCAACCAGTTTGGGTCTGAACCCCTTTTGTATGGCTAAGCCACATACCCTTCTCTTCTGGTCTCTAATTTCCTTAGGCTCATCATGCTGCACCCAGACTTGGTCTTCTTTTATGGGGGTTCTAAGTTGTCTAATACAGATCTTTTAATTCCCATGTTGGAGAGACACACTTTAATCTGTGCCTTCCAACCATTATTGGTGCGATAAATGTCTAAGATGTCATTCCAAGGATCATAAACATCTCCCATGGCAACACATTGACCATCAAATGTTTCATATAGGTTTTCACCATACTGGTAGTGTATACCTTTAATTATAAGATTGCGCTCTAGGGCTGTTTGAGTGTGCTTCACTCCACTCAATTGCTTGACAACACCAGCACACATACTTAATACATTACGAGTTTCCTCTTAAGTCCTAAGGCTATAATTGGCTTGACCTAAATCTGATACATTTAATTGCTTTGCAATTAGGCCATCTATTGTTATTTGCTGTGCTTTCACCTGTTTTCTCAGTGTATCTATTTCCTCCAGTTTCTCATTTAGGAAGGAATCATCACGAGGGGCCATTTCTTGTAGTTTTTTAGATACCACATCCTCAACAAGGCTATCTAAATCAAGCTCATCTAACAGCTGATCTTTCACTAGGTCAGTGTCGATTGGTTTGTGTGTATTCAGCCTTTGATTAATAGTGTCAATATCTGCTCTCAAACATGTTTGAGTATTAGCACACCTTTGCATGTGCTTATTGACCACCTCTTTGCAGTCATCTAACTGCACACTTAATCCACAAGCATACTCATGATGGCTTTACAAGTGGACCCAATAGCTTTCATTTCCTCCTGCATTGACTTAATATTCTGTTCATGAGTGTTAATACGGTTTGTATTACTAGTCACTTGCTCCTTATGTACCTTTAGGCTAGAACTGAGGTCAGTAATACAATTTCCTAAGTTGGTGTTCATATTAGCAATCATTTGAGCCAATGCCTCAATAGTATTAACACCTTCTGGATTGCTATTAACCTCAGTGCATACCCTCTCAGTAGAAGGAGGTGGTGGGGGTGGGGGTACATAATTACCAACAACACTGATCACGCCTTGACTACCAAGTATTACACCACCCCCAAGCAAATAATCCACTGAATAATTGGTAGGGCTTTTATCCAGACTAATTTTCTTTGGAATCTGACCTTAAGTTGGACTACCCTTACCTGATGAATAATTAGAATGTGATCTTTTCCTAGAACTAGGAGTTCCATCCATGTGAAAGCACTTGTTTGGTGTGTCATTTAAATACTCTATAGTGATACCACTGGCTGTTGGGACTACTTTCATCTTTGGTTTCCAAGTAGAACACACAAAAACCACAGAATAATGAGTAATCCACAGGTGATTCATGAAATCCAACAATCCTAAAAGGTTCACAGGTAGTTTATGCTACTCTGAGACAATCCTTGAAGCATACAGTGTCCTTGATATAGTCCAATGATGTCAAAAACCCAGCGAGCGGCGCACGGCAATTTACATAAACATGGCGCGTTCGACCTCCTGCATCACTTTATTGACTATCAGAAGGAATGGGAACCTTTTCAGACCCTGATGCGGCATAGAACAAAGCTCTAACTATAAGGGTGCATGGTGCGGCTTATACCCGGGGTTTTATGGTAGTTTGACCAGCACTGTGGTCAGTCGCCCTTCGTCAGTCATCTGCCTTGTTTAAGATAGACAGAGCTGCACTATCAGGTACCTACTTGTGTCACACACTCTATAATATACCATACTGGCTGACTCCTCCTGACTAGGTACCTACTCAAATCATTACATGGAAAGCCAGGTCTGCAGAAGAGGCACTTCTTAGCCACTACAACCTTTTCCCATTTGAGGAACACCCTCCTGGTCTTATAAGGTGTGTCTATGCTACCATCGGAGGGGTAGCGATGGCAGGATCTTTTGAATTAACCTCCTGTTGGTTGTTGACAGGTAGGCCTACAGGCTTGCGAGGGTACCCCAATTCCTAAGGACTAAAAAAAAGGTTTGCTTCCAGTTACCCGACCGACCCTAGCCAAACAGGGCCAACCCTGAACTTTTTATTTTTATTTTTTGTTAGTATTTTTTTTCATAATTTTTAAATATTTTTTTGGAATTTGTTCGCAATTGTCATGATTTTTTTCCCCCAAAGATCATCTCTTGGTATACAATTAACTGGTGTTATTCATATGCTTATTCTTCACCTTTCTCATTTGTTTTTCATATTTTTACACTTAAATCAAAGAATCTGCCATGTCTGGCCATACTTTCTCTACAAAATCAAAAAAAAAGAAAAAAATTAAATCTGACCTACCGACCCTATAATTATTATCTTTGAGCCATGTAACTGGAAACACACAATATAATTTTTTGGCCTAATTGAGCAAGCAATAGCTCTGCATTCTCCCGGAAAAAGTCAATCGGAATAAAACCGTGCATTATGAGAGACGGTCTGAATAGAGGCAATCTTAATCGGGCGGATTTTCACTGATCCGATGATTTATAATATTCCAAAATTATAGGGGAAAAAGTTGGAATCACTTCATCTCATTCTTGGGAAAAGATTAATGTATGCTTGTTTTTCAAACGTGGACCTTTCAAATGTCTTGGTTTAACCATATGGGGAGATGACTGGCAGTGTAGTCAGTCTGTAGGTTAGATTATCTATAGCGAGTAGAATCTCAATACATTAATGCGCTGAATTTACCTGAAGGTACTAGATCTAGCTCGGCTTCCATGCTGAAAACCTTCACCGGGAGCACTGAGGTGGAAGTTATCGGGTGTCCTCTCCTCCATTCGCTGTAGGACATAGTCCAGGTTTTCCATCGGAAATGAATTCATCAAGCCCCAAGCTGATGGAGCTAGAAAGTGACGAAATAAGCAAAATGAGTACAACGATGGAGTTGCTTGAACTGTATTTAAATACTTTACCTCTTAACAGGTTTCAGCTGTACGTAGCTTATTTAATTTATTAATCAGGAGGAAGAGGAGGCGGGTATAATCGTCAAGTGTGCAGGGAGTATGGCATATTTTACATTGATATTTCAGTATTATGTACATATGTTATGACCGAGGATTTTGTACCAAAATCGACCTTGCATACCCGATATATTTACTTCAGCTTTAATGGAGTATCGTGCATTCGTCCTTCATCATGCATGACTGCATTTGTATGTCAAATAAGCTAAACTCTCAATTAATGTGACATTTAATCTAGACTATGCAATGGCTCTAAGATCTGGCTGAGATTGTAGGACCCCCACCCCCTCGCCGCGCCCCCACTCAGGTTAGTAGCCCGATGAAACCATTATCCTCTTCATTGATACAGAGAAACAGCGATATCTAGGCCAAGGTAAAAAAACAACACCAACAAAACATAGACAAAGATAATATGTGCAAAGAAATCCTTTGCTATAAAAGTACCCACCTTACTTCTTCATATAGTCCTTATCATAGAAATTCGAATACTCCAGTTATTGAGCAGAGAGAGGATTCCTTCCAACGCCACTAGGTAGTGTACATGCGTCCCCTGTACTGGAGTAATCTGGCGGCAGAGCAGCAAATGGCCCGGTAGAAGACCAGTGGTAACGGCTGGCAGCAGAGAGATGGAACTTTTGACATTTACCAGCTCTTAATTTGAAGATGAATCGTTCTGTAATCTAACAGCTTGTCCCATGTCCCAGCTGTGCCCTTCACCTCCCTTTCCCTCCCACACTTTCTATACCCAACAGGTCGTGACCTGGTCCTGCAGCAGGGTCTGTGGTCCTCAAATAAGCCTTACTTAAACAACAGCTGCCATCTTGAAACAGACCCAGCTGGTCCACGCAGACTCAGGGAATGCCTTTCTCTGGTATTTTGTATGAAGAACAAACTTTGAAATATGTGTGGCATGGATAGAGGGCCAGACGTATTCCACCTATCCCAATGAGGTTTGGGAGAAATTCACGGTCACATCCATTTAGGATAATTGTGACCAATATTCTCAAATCGATCTAGTTCGCATAAAGATGTTATGAATATCTCTAGAGTCGCTTTATAGGCTTTGGTGGGAACTGTCACTTAATGATTGCCATCGTTTCAGCTGTTCAGAAATAGAAATTTCATTTGGTATTGGAACTCACACTATACAGGTAACATAAGTAAGGAAATGGCCTGATGATATATCAGCATACATTCAAAAGATAGCTGCCTATCAAGCCAGATCTAGACGAGGCGCAACCCCATTCCCTTTTCCCCTCCCCTTAATTCCTTCTACAGATCGTGGATCTGCCACTGCCTTGTTTTATTGGAATATGGGTGTCGATGTTCATCCATCCATCCATCCATCCAGACACCCACACCCACACCCACACACACACCCACACCCCCCCCCCCACACACACACACATATGGTCAATAGGCACCACTTGTCGTGATTTGGCTGTTTTGACTTCTGTGCTGCATAAATCATTCAAAATGGAGTATATATGTGTTATTATGATTTAGTCTGATAGCCCTTGGTTAGAACTAAATCGGGAGCCCCGGTTTTACATATATATGAGGAATATTTTGGGAGTGAGGGGTCTTAAACCACCCCAAAAGACTCGTTTTTTATCAATAAAATCTAAAAGTGCAATTTAGAGAGGAATATAAAAGAAATAAAAGGTAGGAGGGCAGATATATATTATTAGGTATGTTTGGCATTAGTTAAGGATTTTTTAAAGACCATTTTGACATGTATAGACTAATTCATTACTATGCTATAAGCAAAAATGTGTTTGGTCAATTTTCGAGGAGATCCGTCTCACGCCCAATAATCAGGCTCTAGCCTTAACATAAATGTACTACATGGACTAATAAAGTATTGTATATTCATCCTCAACTTCCACATGTATATGCATAAAAAAATTGGGAGCCTGGGTCTTACACAGTGCAGTACAGATGGATGGATATATGCTGGGGTAGGCTTAGTAGGAGATTCGTCTCATGCCCGGGAGATTCGTCTCACGCCCAGGAGATTCATCTCACGCCCTGTTTATGCAGGCATAAATAACAACCATTTCTAATAGTCCTCTTTATCATCCCTAAGTACCTATATATGAAAGTAATAACACCTGTGAATGGCGTTTTCCTACTACCACCCAATCCAGAGATATACCTATTATAATGAGAGGGAGAATCAACTCACGCCCAGGAGATTCATCTCACGCCCTAGCAATACTGCTTATCATATTCTCTCAGGTAGAAAATGAAGGAAATTAGAGCCAATGTAGTTCATAATATAGGGTAAGGTGTCTCCTTTAATTACCATTCAAGAAATTGAAGGTAAATATTGTATTGGATGATAAAAAAGGGGTATCATTGTGCACAAGGGTAGGGAGTGAGATGAATCTCCCCCCCCCTCCCTATTTTATAGTTCCTCTTTGATGCTGTGCTGTAACTTCAGTTTTCATATTTAACCTACCCCCATATATGGATGTTATGGTCCCACCACTGTAGTATACACCCATAATTTTTTTTACATATGCTATCATATTTATTTTTTGGTCCTATACAGCCCAGTGCCTATCGACCATATATATATATATATATATATATATATATATATATATATATATATATATATATATATATATATATACATATATATATATATAGTTACACCAGCTGGTGTCCACCCCCTCCTGTGGCCGCTGGGTGAGCTGTCTGGGACAGCACCGGGTACAAACATCATCAAGAGGCATGCACCCGGCCCATAGAGTTACTATTGAGCTGCTCATTGAGCCCCTCACTTTGATACATTTTTTTCTCTAAAATAAAGATCCATTACCAGTTTTTGAAATACCCTCACATGTGAACTGTATGACAAGTGTGTCAGGAACCTATGCACAATACAAATTTATGCAGAGATATTTGTGAAAAGAACTATATTTGGCACCAATAACTACGTACTGTAGGCCTCCATGGTTTCCAATTTTCAGTAAGGCATAGACACATACAGGTAATAATGTGCTGTTGTACTTTACGTTCATGTCAAAGTTCATGTTAGAATATAAGATGCTTGCAATGAGCCTTGCATCATGTAATAAAAATAGATATGGATGTGGATGATAAATCCACGATACATTGTGTTCATGGCCTTCCATCATTCATTTATCAATATAAATGAAGCACTACTGGAATGACATATAAAAGTTCCCCAGATGATATCCCAGTGACAATGTTAGTTTTTTTCCCTTACTTTGAGAGATTTATAAGATTGCTTAGCCGTCCAAGATGGGTCAAGGCATTTTGTAGATCCTCCACTTTGACATGTTTTTGTTGCAGCATGGAGGGAGGTGATCTTGTCTTCTCAAATTGGCATAAATTGTCTGATTTTAAAGTCAGAATTTTTAACTAACTTGTGGAATAAAGGTAGAAAGATTCCTCTAGTTTTTACCATTCTAAATGTAGATCCTGTCAATAGGTATAAGAAAGACTGCCCAGATGTCGGATATATATATATATATATATATATATATATATATATATATATATATATATATATATATATATATATGTGTGTGTGTGTGTGTGTGTGTGTGTGTGACAGGATCTGCGAAAAAGGCCCTTAGTGCAGGGTGCGTTTAGGTTCCTATTCCCAGTACATGTCATATATATAAATATATATATATATATATATATATATATATATATATATATATATATATATATATATATATATATACCTCCCAGTGACACAATATTCAGGAGTATTTCGTTTTAAGTGTTGTAATGCTTGATTTCCTTCACGGAATACCTTCATGACAAACTTATCTTAGTGTCCACAGTTAGAGGGGTCTCAAATCTTGTTAATAATGTGAATTTTAGAGATAGATGTGTATCATAGTGAGGAGCTCAATGAGCAGCTAAATAGTAAACCTATGGGTCGGGTACAAGGGCTCTGGTGATGTCTGTACCCAGAAGCAGGGTGAAGGGGGTGGTCAGACCACAGAATGCCCCCTGTGGTGGGGACGGACGGCACCGGGAAGTTTGCTGTTCCCCGGCATCAAACGGTTCTGCATACAGACGGGGAACCAGCCAAACCGGGAAGGGACATAAACATCTGGTCTACTATATATAGCATATTGGCCGCTAGCTGGTGTGGAGCTGGTTCCAGCGACACATACTGAAAGAACTGATAAGATGGGACCAGCATGTCCCTGGAAGTGGGTGTTAACCAGGGACAAGGTACCCATCATGGTATGTGTTATCAGTGGGTTTTACCTCAACCAGCGAAATTCAAAATGGTCCTCCATTCTGAGTCCTATATAGCTATGGCCGGGTTAGGCTTATTGTCCCCTTCCCTGCCAACAACCAAGCATTTATTGTTGGCACTTACAGCTGACTTATGCCCTGGTGAGGCATACATGTAGATGTTTGTATAAGGAATATTCTAATTGTCTGTATCTCACCTTGTGCCCCAATATGGAGGACACCCAAGGGTGAGAGGTCCCGTGGGTTTTATCCACACCGAAGTGAGATTACCCTTGTGGATTTATACCTGGGCCCTAGCCTAATGGGGATGTGCGATGATGACCAAATCTATGAGAAGACAGAAAGCATGCCCCTATACAGAGGCAATGGTTCTTTAAGGTAGGGTTCCAGGGTAATTCAGCTGAATACATTTTAGTGCATTTTGTTTTTGTCACAGGTATAATGGTGTTACATGTAATATACACCAATATGACTGTAGCTGATGTCTCCTTCAAATAAATTCCATTTTATAAGGCGTTGCTAGGCAAGAAATGAAAATGGAACAAAAACGTTCTTTTTTAGCTTCTTTTTCTTTGAATAGCATTATGGGATGGAAATTCAGCATGGTTTTCAGATCTGGTGATTGGAGATTTTTCAGGAAGTCATTTTCTGGAGACCTTTTTTGTTATTTTGTCGATATTCCAATTATTAAGGTCAGGAGAGCTCTTCAAAGTTGCCTAGTTACTAAAAAGGTGTGAAAAAAGGAAATAACTTCATGATAATTCTCCAATCATTAGAATTAATAATCATGATATATTTCTAATCCATAATGCAATTCAAAGAAATAGAAGCTAAAAAAGAATGTCTTTGTTCCATTTTCATTCCATACCTAGCAACGCCTTATAAAATGGAACTCATTTGAATAAGACATCAACTACGGTCATGTTGGTGTACATCACATTTAATTCCATCATACCTGTGACAATTATTGCACTGAAAATGTTTTCAGCTGAATTACCCTGGACCCCAACCTTAACACCCATCCCTACTACATAGGCATAGTGATGGATGGACAGGCCTGTTTTAAGTCATTTGCCTGCCGTGACCGAGATGGAGAGGCATTCAGCCTAGCACTGGATGGTTAAGGAATTATGAGATGTAGTTAAAGAATTATGAGATATAGATTTTATTTTATTATGATCAGGCTTGTGAGAAAAAAAAAAACTCTTGTTCATTTTGATGCAATTCAAAACATGCTGTATTGATTTTTACTATGGAAATTTTAAATGATTTTCATGAAAGATTTTCATTTCAATAAAAGTACTATTAATATTATGAAATGACCATGTCAGTCGGATCATTTTTTAATGAAAGAATATTGTTTTAAAGTTATAAATAATCCACTTTGCATTGAGAGTTTCGAACCCAGGACTCTTGGGCACACAGTCCAAGGCTCTACCATTGAGCTAACTCCCCACCCCTTGAGGTATATTAGCTACACGGATTAAGGAATATTAGCTAGTCCCTCTGGTTGTAACTATGGTTTGAGTGACAAAAGAGGTGTCAATTAGTAAACATGCTTTTGCCTTTGATGATTTTGACCAAATAACCTTTTTGACCAATGAAGATTCCAGTTTGATAATATTTTTTCACATCATCCACATTATAAACACTGATGATCAAGGGGATTGTAGGTACAAAATAAATATAGCTTAGATAGTGAGCATTGCAAATCCTATGGTTGTATGTTAGGGCCCACTAGGTTATCAATAGGGAAAGATGACCCTAACTCATCAATAGGGATCACCTTCATAGAAGTTTATTTTCAGTATATAGTATGACTGACTACCTTACGTGTGAAACATGTTAAAGCCTCCTCCTCTGTAAAAAAACATGGACACAGTTGAATTTTTGATAGATCATTTAGGACATTCTACCTTGGTTAATGGTTATGTGTTACAGTGGGATTTAGATATAATTGTAGAACTTTCACGGAAAGGACAAATGATGCAACAGACAAAAGATATTGGAGCAATAGATCGCCAGGAGGGATTCGGCCTTTTAAAGGCTAAATCTCACTATAGGTGCCCAAGCGCGCATTTAAGCGCGGTTTTGGGCTTAATGCATGTATATTGAAAGAAATTTTCATCCAGATACTTCTAGTTGTCCAATCTGCAAAGTTATACCCTCTTTGGAATGCTTATGACTTCCCAATTATGATACA
Source organism: Acholoe squamosa (assembly GCA_949317995.1). NCBI lineage: Eukaryota > Metazoa > Annelida > Polychaeta > Phyllodocida > Polynoidae > Acholoe > Acholoe squamosa. Next base: position 59,105,794 of record OX439036.1, on the reverse strand, counting down.
ACCATCTATTTGACCTTATCACCATTATGTCAAGCACAGTGGGTCAAAACTTTGAAATGAGCTGTCATTTTATGTGATTCATTAAAGGGCAACCCTCCAAGGAGCTAATTCTGACATGGTACCAAAATGATGATGGATCATAAACACATAGTTCCCAATACTTTGAATATCATATTACAATAACTGTTCATATCCATAAAGATAAGCTATGCATTGTTACTATTATAACATAATGTTTGCTGTGTGACAGTACATACATGTACAGATGCAGGCAGATATCAGCTTTGAAATGTCTGAGGATTGGAGGGATTATGGATATACATATATAGCATAAGAGGGACCAAACACCACTAAATGACAACAAATGGAATGTTTTGGTAACCATGGTTACCAGACCTGACCAGTAACGCCATGTCCTTAACTGAAAGTCTTCACTAAGTTATGAGTATTAAGAAAATGTAATGCAGAGCCCTTAACAATGAAGATCGAAATAACACATGGTCTTATAAAAAAAATGATACAATCATGAAACATGTAAAATAATGTAAAATCTTCAAATAATTCTGGGCACAAAAAGGTTAAGACCCCTTAATCTCTTAATTATATATCTAAAAGAATAGCACACACACACACACACACACACAATTATATAACTCATTCCAAGAAATACTACACATGGGGGGCCTGGATCATGAATTGACAAACTCAGCATTTCTTAATAACATTACATTTTATTGATAGCCCTATATCTTGGCATATTAAAAAGGTTAATTCAAGGATCCAACTCCTAAGATGTCATTTTTTATCACAGATGCCGTAAAAACTTCTAAAAAAGGGGAACGTTACTGATTGTAATCAATCAAACATAAATAACACCACTAATAAGACTCCTAGAAACACCAAATACTGTAGCCAGACCGGTAGAATGTATGACTTTATGTATACCAAAAAGTTAAATTCAGGCTCGAAAACTCTTTAAGTTACGCATTGGCGAAAAAATTGGAAACTCTGAAAATTTAGGAATTTATTCTCCCATTTCTTAACTTTAGCCTAGCTCATTCAAAATCCTTTACACAATGACTATATTAACTGTCCATTGTTTCTAGTAAAACTAATGTACAGAATGATTACAATTAGCCTGATATATAATACTTGTACTGCATAGTCAGTACCTGCGTAGAGGCCATATCGCATGTACCATCAGTAACGTTATATTCATTAACCGCTACATCATCATATTCCATTGGCATCACATAAACAATGATAAAAGAGTTTGTACTGCATATCTAGAGTCATTTAAACATGCATAAGGCCCATCTTTGGTGTCTAATATCACTTTGAAAATTAAAAATCACAGCCTTTTGTACATTGTCACTACTCGCACATCCCATATGGTGCTATAATATATATATTTCCATACATTAAATAGTCTTTTCTCATAAGCCAAACATGTCTACAATTAAATACAAATGATAAAAACACCAAGTATAAGGTTGAGACTTGAATGGTTTAAGATCTCAACCAGTATAGCCCCCCCCCCCCCCGGGGCAGTGAAAGGGTGTTTCTGGGACAGCTATATTGTCATTGTCTTTAGTAGAGCGAATACTGCCAAGGGCTATGATGACCATTAGATGGTGTGCATCCTCTTTTTACATGAATGCTCTATTACAGAAGAATATGGACATAAAGAGGATGACACTATGCAATAGATAATGTCAGTCATATACCTATTATATCAAGTATGCCCCATTTTAGGTGTGCTTAGATGTCCATGACAGGACTGATTTCATAAATACACCATAGGGCCCCGGCAGGTGATATATGTATACAAACACCTTTTTACCATATCGGTGCTATAAAGAGAAAAGAAGAATGTCGTGTGCAGTTGATAATCGCTTGGATGATGTTACACTTCATGGTCAAATCCCACTTGGCATCCTATGGCTCCCAATTCACTGTGTTTTGGTCTTTTGTGTTCGATGGCTTTCCAGAGACCCGTTTTTATAATAATCACTCTATTATGAGAGGCCTCTAAATAAAGGACTCCTTTCATACAGTGCACCATTGGCACGTCTTATTTTGATTTTCACCTTTGCATTACCTCGTAGAGCTCGTACAGGCTCCAAAACATGGTTTTTGTTTTTTGAGTAATCGTATACTATACAAAGCAGATTTTTTCGCCTGCACTCAGACTAAAAGTCACAGTCTGACATATCATGCAGATCCTGTCTAGATATATCAGTGGCTCTACGTACACCCCAGCAGCACCTTAGACAAGTGTTTTGTAGGGTTTGAAAAGCCCGCCGATTTGGTTTAGATGCACCATCTACAATGAAGTCACTGTAGTCGATGACCGAGAGGATCATTTGTTTATACAGACGTATCGCTAGTTTATGATCAAGGAACTTTCTCACTTTTCTTAATTGGTATAATTTTTGCTCTATTGACAGCTTCTTTCTTTTACAAAACTCATTTAAATTTAGCTCTTCATCAATAATAACCCCTAGATAGTTGAAATTTTTAACAGTGTCTAGTTTCTTTCCACCTATTGTTAGAAACACAACCTCAGGATCAATCACAACATTTTGAGGTTTGCACCACAACACCTTGGTCTTTTCTGAGTTTATAGTTAGTTTCCTGGTGCAGCACCAGGTGTATATTCTACATAGGTCTTCTTGCAGGAGGCGACCAACTACAACAGGATCTGTACCTGTAGTGTAAACCACTAGGTCATCGGCATACATGATAAATCTTGCATTTTTTATCGTCTTAGTGATTTTGTTTATATAAATGACAAAAAGCAAGGGTCCCAGCACGGACCCCTGTGGTACACCACAAGTTATCTCCTTGGACTCAGATATGACACCATTAATTATACTAGTCTGTTTCCGACTTTCCAGATAGCTCTGGAACCAATTTTTTGCCTGAACTGTGAAACCTATATTTATTAGTTCATTTAGGAGAATGTCATGGTTAACCGTATCAAATGCCTTCCGTAGATCCCAGAAGCACATAGCAGTGGTGTGGCCTAAGTTGCGGGCTTCATATAGGTCCTGGACGAGTATGAAGACTGCCTGTGCGGTTGACCGCCCAGGCATGAACCCGAACTGTCGGTCACTTACTACATTATTTTGCAGCAGAAAAGCCATTAGTTGCTTGTGGATCGCTTTTTCCAATAACTTAGATATTATGTTCAACTGGCTCACCGGTCTCCAATTGCCTATGTTGGACAAATCACCACCTTTAGGCAACGGGAGGACGCAGGCCAACTTGAACTCAGAAGGAACATATTGTAGATCTATTGAGGTATTTATTATACGTTGGAGGATTCTGGGATTAGCCTCAAGTATATCCTTAATTACACCTGATCTTATGTTTGTTATCCCGGAGGCTTTATGTCTTTGTGTACTGCCAATGATGTCACTGGCTGTTTTGAGAGTGACCATTCAAAGAGTAAATTCATTCATTTGAATACCTTCCTCATGTATATCAAGTACATTATCCATATCATGTGTAATTGGAATTTTTTCAGCGAGATCTTTCCCAATTGCCACATAGAAGTCATTTACAAAGCCGGGTAGTTGATCCTCAGGTACTAATATACTATTAGCATCTTTGATTTTCATTTTTACCTTTGGTTTGGGGCCTTTCCAGAGTTCATTCAACTCATCCCAAAAACGTTTTGGGTTGTTACTGTTATTATCTAGATTGTTTAATACCTCAAACTTTTTATTCTGTACTTATTCAAGCCTAATCTGTTTATCAAAGTAAGCTACCCTTTTTAAGAGACTTGCTTTCTGCCTACCTCTTTGCTTTCTGGCCTTTCTTAGGACCACATTCTTCCTCTTTACCAGCCTATTAACCTGCTCACTGAAGCCTTTAGGTTGATTTTCTCTGATTGTGGTTTTTTTCATGGGGTGCTTTTCGTCTAAGTATTTTTTACCAAAGGCAACCAGTTCACTGTAAACGCTGCTCGGACTCACCAAATATTCAGATTCCCATCTTTGATTCAACACTGCTTGCCTTATGTCCCCTGATTGGTAGTTCTGGGCATCTGCGGTCTGTATAACTACACTCTGCGATCTACATAACCATATGTATAGTGGGAGAGAAGCGGGAAAGGAAATCAGGGGTAGGTTCCTTGCCTAAGTAAAGAGCTTTGTCATCAAGTAGGCCTGGCGAAGGCGTATAGGGTACCTCGCCCCTCACTTGACCACCAGGCATGTAGGGCCATGTAGGGACCTTATGTCGACCATCGTGCCTTAAGATTGTTGGTGTCAAGTGCAGGATGTTCATATTGTAGCTAAGGGAGTGGTCATTATTTATCAACAGGGGTGTGGTGGGTTTGAGGGGGGGCGTAAAATTTTCAGACCCCTCCGAGGGGGGGGGCTAAAAATATTTTGACCCCACTTGAGGGGGGCTAAAATAATTCACCCTCTTTTTAGCAAAAAAAAGCCAGCGCGCTACTATAGATCAAAGAGGGGCGCGAAAACTGTCCGCGCCTCTGGTGCGGGGGGCGCAAAAAATTTTGACTGCCGTCGAAGGGGGGGCCGTAAAAAATTTCCGCGCGTCCGTGCGAAAACCCACCACCCCCCTATTGATAAATAATGACCACTCCCTAATTGTGCAAAGTCATCTGGGGGGGGGGGGATGTGCTATTTGAAAGAAGAACTTCAGGTACCAACATGCCTAGTGATCGAGTCAAGGGCGAGGTACCCTACAAACTTAGGACAACTTATACAGTGCTTGTACTCACAGCTAAGTTAAGCCTGTGTTGTTGTCCACGGAATGGATTTTCCTTGTGACCCAAAGAGAGGCTAACTTTGCTTTGGGTACAAGTACTTTTCACGCCTCAGGAGAGATAAGGATTTCGCCATCTACCAGGGTTGCCAACTCTCACGCATTGGCACACACTTCAGTAGAGGATGCACGGTGCTGTAAACAGTACGGCCAATTACGTCATACCCAATGCAGTCTCCAAATGCAACCTCTTCAGTCACGTTCTTTCACATGTTGCTTCATTCATCTGCTAGCTTCAAAGGTTTCCTTGTGGGGCCACTACAATACGCTTCCGCAACTTTCATTTTTGTTTCCGCAACTTTTATTTTCCTTTCCACAGCCTTTTGTTTCCACAACGTAAAATTTTGTTTCAGCAAGCTGATATTTCGTTTTCGCAAGTTTAGGTTTTGTTTCTGCAACTAAATTTTCTGTTTCCTCAACATCTCTATCTTCGTTTTCACAGCTTAATATCCACCACTGATTGACTGAGCACAAACAAACTATTGATTTGCAGAAATGAAAAAATTAGGTTGCGGAAACGAAAATTAAAGTTGCGGAAACAAAAATAAAACTTGAGGAAATGAAAATAAAATTTGCGGAAACAAACTTCAGAAATAAATATGTGGAAATATGTAATACGCACATCAGCTAAATTATATTAATACTTTCTTTCTGTAAAATTTGACTGTGGTCAAAGCTTAAATCAATAGTCAGCTATTAAAGACGAATTGAAAAACACATGGAATGTGAAGCTCATGTAAAAAAATATGAATGAATGTTATGAACTGTATACCAATAGATAAAGACCTAGATAAGCTCCACGAAAAACTGATGAAAAAATATGAAAATCACGAGGAAAATGCCTAAAAATTGCCCAAAAAAATGTTAAAAATTCACAAAATAAAAATGAAATTGCCAGGATCATCCCTGTTTTGCTAGGGTCAGTCGGGTAACTGGAAATAAACCCTTTTTAGGCCTTAATGACGTAGCATGGACTGGAAGAAGGGGCTTAAAGACCGTCTGCACTTTTCGCAGATCGTTGTTGTCAGCTACGTTAATACTGTTTGAAATATTCACCTTCCTGTTTTGAAAAAGACATTGATAAATGCAGTAATTTTGGCTGGTTATACAATAGGCTAGGAGGGCGGACATTTGGATCACAGCACAGGGCATCTTGTAAACTCGTATTCCGGAGAATAATGTGGGTTTTATTTCTACTTAAAGCCCACTGGAAAGGAATCTTTATAGTGTGTTTGGTCTGTTCTTCTCAAGCCATCTAGCATGCAACCCAGTAATTTAACTATCACTTTTTTTTTAAACCCCGGTGAGATCTGAGGACTTCAAAATATGATAACAATTGAAATAAATCTAAATAGGAGTAATTATAATAGGGTGTGTCTCAGATGTCCGTGATAATTACAATGATTAGTAGAGCAAGTCTCCGTGATCATTTACCCTAATGAGACATAATTTAACCGGCATAGTATGTTCGAGCCCTCTTGTCACAGGTATGCGCAGTTTGCACCAGCCTCTGGTTACAAGGTTATTATTAATTGACCTCTGATGTTTTACCACGAGGTATGCTTCTTTGACCCGCTTTTATACCAAATATTGCAATGTGGAAGCAAATGTCAACGGCCATAGAATATTATTTGCATCGTATGACCACCTTGCCCTCACTAAGGGAACAAAGATAGGTAGGCGTATAGCGAGGACATGGGTCATGAGGCGCGCGGAAGGTACGTAGTACGGAGCCCTGGAAAGGACATCTGTTTTCTACATATTTTTTTCTAGAGTTTGTTTCCGCAGCTTTTATTTTCGTTTCCGCAACAAGTATTTTCGTTTCCGCAACTTTTATCTTTCTACGCAACTTTATTTTCGTTTTCGCCACTTTTATTTTCGTTTCTGCAACTTTAATTTTTGTTTTCCCAACTTAACATCCACAACTTAACATCCACAACTGATTGATTAGGCCATTTTATTCTAATAACTTGGATTACGGATCCGGCGACGAGATTCTTGGCAAAATCAATTTTTTTTTTTTTTTTTTTTTTTTTACCTCTGGCCGATGAGATTTTTCAACATTTAGGGGTAAAAAAATTATAAAATGTCGATGGAGATGAACAAATATAAAGTTTTAATCTTTACATGTGACATACAATTGTCAAAATCAACCTTTTCTTGGCTGAAATGTACATTTGGTGTCCCAAAACATGACTTAACATGGGCCTTTTTTTTTTTTCCTCTGGCCAATGGGATTTTTGGGCTCTAATTTCGGATTTTTTTTTTTTTCCCTCTATCCGACCAAAGTTGAGGGTGAAAAATCCCGTAATCCAAGTTATCAAATTTAGGTGGCCTAATGTGCACAAAAAAAAACCCCATTAAGTTGCAGAAACAAAAGTATAAGTTGCGAAAACGAAAATAAAAGCTGCGGAAACAAAAATAAAGCTGTGTAAACGAAAATAAAAGTTGCGGAAATGAAAATAAAAGTTGCGAAAACATAAATCTAACTTGCGGAAACGAAAATTTAACTTGTGAAAACGAAAATTTAACTTGCGGAAACAAACTTCAGACAAAAATGTGTAGAAAACGAATGTCCTTTCCAGGGCTCCATAGTACGGACATAGATAGAGGGGATAATACGTAAAATGCTAATGCTGAGAGAGGTGCTTGGGCAGTAGGAGTAAATATGGTAAAGGTCTTCCTGAATAGTTCCGGATGAATCCAGTGGCGGCGCTGTTGTGATGAGGAGTTTAGGCAATACGAGCGTTGTGGGGCCTGAACTAAAGTCACAGGCCCTCGCACATCGCTAGTATGACGTTACTCCTGTGTATAGGTCTTCGTCCAGCAGCTTTTCAAAAAACATACCTGAGTATGATCTTTCGCGTCCACATGAATATAAGAAGTCCTTGATATGGTAAGAGACATCAACTTTGTTGGACAGTTAGGCCAGTTAAGTCCATGCATATATACCCCTCAGACTATGAGGACCCAATATTCTTGCTCAAATGAAGCCAAGTAATTACGAAGGCAATTCTTCAAAGAGATTAAGAATTTTCACAAATGCAGTCCAAAAAACGGGCTACTGACTATCTTAAAATGAATAAAGTTGGAGGTTAGACATTACGTTAACTCGTTTTTATTGACATTCTACGAGTGTTTAACATTGATTATGATCAGTATGAACCGTTAACGAAGACTCACCTTGCAGGTTCCACCTTGTGCACATCATCTTCACTACCTGTAAAGTGAGTCGTGCCATCCTGTAGCAAGCAGGGCGTGTCTCTACTGCAGCTCTGTCGTCGTCTTAATGCTCCCCTCCTAGTCGATCTCAGCTATATACACCTTCACACCACGTCACCTGGACATAACTGCACACCTTTCGTCAAGGACCGTTGGTCGTACGTGTAACACCCAGAACCTTCCACCCTTCTTCAATACCTCACCCCCACCCCCCCCCCCCACCCTTAACCCCGCCATTAGGTAAGTCGTTAAAATCACCCGACTATGACCTAGTGGATCTGCAATAAAAATCCAATGTGTTCTACCACCATTTGTGTAACTGTCCTTTATTTGTGATAATCATATTGACCCATTTGATATCCCTTCAGGTCTCAGGCTTTATATCCCTGGCTGATTCTTCTTTCTGGCATGCTGTAAATGGGGATGAGGTACCATTTTGGAGCTTGAGTAAAGTTATCAATGTCAAATCACGCATTTCTCATGAGCTATTCCTATAATCCTGTGTCATAAGTGATATAATAGCTAGTTACAATACATCTAGTCACACCTGTAGCTATTGGCGTTCTCACAGTAGCCTATCTGATTTTGAATGAGAACACATTCTGGAGCTATAAAACATTTTACCATACAACGGTATGAATATATAAGTGACAGCCACTGTATGTCTTCTTATGTGAAAAGCTCGATTATCTATTGCATGTTTTTTTTGCTACGTTCTCAGAAGTCATATCATTATATAGATGAATGGGAATTTAGCTATATAGGGCCTTATTTTCTCACGTTGATGTCAAATGTAATATAAACTGATTAAGGATTGATAGTATTTCCATGCTGCCCAATGACAATCTCCTTTATGAAAACGTGAATGCCCGCTTCAGTTGAATTAATTTCAGAGTTACTACAGAAAGCCGTAATTCTCAAGCACCAGCTACGCATGAAGAGCACTATTTTGAATAACAAATAATTAGACACTTTATGCACTATCTATGTTGCCCAAACTGGGTTCCCTTATCACGAGATAAAGGCACTGATTTGACACTGGAACTTACCTAATATTGATAGCAGACCAAGTTACGCTTACGCTACCTCCATTTTCTCCATATCTTGGGTAAATCTTGGGTAAATCTTGATAGGCCCTATGTATAAGAAAGTATTACTGTCTTTTATTCCATGACTTGAAAGGGAAATATCCTTAACTTTTACTGTATACTTTGAACAATGCGCCTCACTTGACTTAATTAAGGGATAAATATGCATGCACTCATGCTGTATATCGATGCCAAAAGGCATCGATACATGTATACAGCATGACTCGGGCCTAGCGGACTATGGATATAAGACCTTAAATCCACAGTTTATCAATTAGGTCATACAATTCCTACTACCCATGTATTAATGAGATAATACTGTACTAAGTGCATGTACAATTCGATGTACTGGGGTATGTAACTCGTGGCCGTGTAAAATACACCTTTTTTTGTGATCGTCACAGGTGACCTTCCCCAAGTTTAAGGGTAGAATACACCCATACCAGTAAATTCCAGTTGAGGGATTGTTAGTAACCACTTCTGGACCACTTCTGGAACACTTCTGTTGGGAAGTGCCATTTGGCAATGCAATAGAGAAGAGACTACCAAAGATGAGTGCCTTCCGTTTTTGGAAGTACACCTCCGACAGAAGTGACTTCCAAGGGTTTAGCAACAGCCACCAGATCTATCATGGGTTCACTTCTCCCTGATGTTTACATCCCCTGGAGGGTCTTGCCAAAAGAAAACGAGGAAGTGTGTCTCTAAATATTTTCAGAGAGTACTGAGGTAAACGTGTATGATGTAACTTGTTCATAGTATTGACAAAAAAGTTACAGCATAATGCATGGAAAACTCCTTTTTAGATGTAAAGAAACGTGCACGTTTTAATCTGAAGGATTATCCAAACAATCTTTTTTGGTTCACATTTACCTTTTTGGCAAGACCCTCCTGGGGTTCACTACTCCATGGTAATCACTTCTCCAGTATTCCAGGAAAGTTATATACTTCCAAGAAAACTTTGGTATTGCAAATTCCCAACTTGGCTTAGCAAGTCTGACAAATGTTAGCCAAAAGGCAAAAGATATTTGTAATTCTTGTGTGTGTGTAGCCTATGCACGCATGCAGATCCATTAATGGTCCTTGCAGAATGACAAAATAGGACCCTCGTCCTCTAGAAAAGGAAAAATGCCTGACTTGCCTAATTTCTCCCAACTTGCCATGGACCATTTCTCGAACTATAAACTTTTTCAATACCCATAATGTATAGATTTTGGTGAGCAAAGCAATTATTTCACTTTAATTGAAATGGTTATTTTAGGCTCCATATAGGTTAAGCTACCCAGAGCCTCCCCATCAGAAGCAAGTTCAATGCTCACATCACGTTCATCACAAAGAGAGACCGGATTTTATGTTACCTCGTACCGCCCATATGTAGGCCGTTCACCTGCAGAGCTCAGTACCACGAAAACAGTGCCCATAGACCCCTGTACAGCAAAATATAGGTGTAGCTTGGAAGTAGGGGACTGAGCGGCATGGTCTATGATGGTGAATTTCATTCCTTGTGGCATTTCTATGGCAAATCTGATACCCTCAGGGCATAGGGCACACATTGGTCTACATTTGAGGATATCCTCCACTTTTCTATTCTTATCAGAAGTGTTACTGCTCTCACCCCGGAGGACTGAGCAGCTCAAAATTAACTGAAAAATTAATATGATGGTAATGAAGGTAGGCACATCTTAAAGCTTAATTTATTGCCTGAAAAAAGTTATTATGTGTTAGATCGTATTTTGAGTAGTTTAGAACGGATTTAGTGTTATAAGGGGGTATATCTAAGTCTTAGTAAGTAATTTTTTATTATGTTTGGGCTGAGTGTATAATTACAGTGGACGGGAATGACAAAACCAACCAGTAGTTCTTATTGAATTTAATGAATATTAAAGGTGTAATGAACAATTAAAGTACATCATCTTGGCTTTTTACCTGCACTGCTGAGCCCTGTGTATAGCCCTGTATGGTGGGGTTGGTAGAGGGGTAGTGTGTGCACAGACCATGACCACTTTCTGCCTAGAGTTTGTTTGGGGAATTTTTCACAAGAAATGCCCAAGCTTGCCCCACATTTCTCCCAATATCTCAAATACTAGAAAAAATAATAACATGGGGGTGCTGCATTGTCTATTAGACATATTAAGCTTTCTATCGATGGGTTTAGTACTTTTTTGCCATGATTATTTCAAGTAAGGGATAAACACCCTACCATAATTATGTGGATGACACTCAAGGGTGAGAGGTCCCGTGGGTTGTATCCACACAAAAGTCAGATTACTACCCCTTAGACAAAGTGACTGCTTTTCTCTCTTGCCTAAGTAAAGTCAGCTTGCCTGAATAGGTTAGTGAATACTACTGACACATTGGTAAGATATTATGTGGGGTGTTTTGCCTAATTACCGGTAGGTGTTTTGTCTAAGTTAGATTAAATTTACTAACTTGAATTCTTTTTCTGTGTATTGATTTCAATATCTCAATAAAGTTACACAAGTTCTATACATAAATCTCCAAATGTATCCAACATAATGTTTGATATTATCTTACTTCATGCAGATTAATTCTATAATTCTCACTGCTTGGATAGTATACTTTATTTCAACGATCCTAATACTAATGTACGTTGTCTGTGTACCTATTCAATACCAGCATAACTGATGTGATCAGGAGGTTAATTCAGTAGGCTCTGCCATCGCTACCTATGCAATAATACCATAGGCACATCTCTTACCCTCTTACAAGACCTAGTGTTACTACACTAAATTAGCTAGTGGTGTTAGGCCAGTCAGGAATAGGAAGTACTATGCAGTCCTTCACTATTCCACCTCCACTACCCCTTATTTTATTCTGAGAAATGATAGCGGTTTCCCCTGAGTGCAAGAGCACCTGTGTGGGGGACATTCCTCGTCACAAAAGTGAATGCACCTGCTGAGAGTCCTTGAGGGCTCTTGAGTCTACTCATGTGTTAAGGGCATAGTAATGTCATGCTTGGTGACATACTTGAAGACATTTCAGGGTCAAGTGCACCCGACAGGGTATATATAATTAGCAGAACCCCAGTGTAGCCACTCTTGAGAGAATGAGTTTTTCCAATGCTATTCTTTGTCTTCCACTGCTATTTTTTCATTATGTACCTGTTGCCACTGTTACAGTTAGGAAGGCAGGCTGGCCTTACCATCGCAGTTAGGAATAAGGGATGGAAATCACCAACATTTCATAGGTAGCGATGGCAGAGCCTTTTGAATTAACCTCCAGACCCACAGAGCGATATCCTGAAATTCACTTCGGATTCTTGGGGCCCTTGATGGGGGGTCCCCATGTCACATGTCAATTTCAAGAAATACCAATGCCCCATGTCACTAAGCAAAAACAAATGTCACTAGTGTCACTAATATAGGTAGTCCAGTTAGGCCTATACAGGGCTTATTATTAAGCTATGGCCATGTTCATCGATACACTTTTCATTTCAACAGTGGACCTAACATGAAAAAAAGTGAGAAATGATATTTGTCATTGGAACAAGAAAAGTAGGGGCTTCCCCCAGGAATAATTTGAAGATTGCTAGGCCAAAAGGTACATTCTGGAGCTTTCTGAGGATAGCCAAGACCTTCCCTAGGCCCTATTTTTCATGTCACTAAGCACCATGTCACATGTCGAACTTAAGAAATGGCCCTGTCACATGTCACTAGTCTAGCCATGTCCCATGTTGATTTTAAGAAATGACCTTGTCACCATGTCGATTTTAAGAAATGGCCATGTCACCATGTCGAATTTAGGGGTCTAGGGCCATATTCTTAGCCTTTGCCCAATAGATCCTGCATCGTCTATCAAAAAAGAAGCAAACATAATTGACCTTTTCAGATCTAAGCCGAAGTTGATGTCATAATAGTTGCCTGTATTTCCACAGCAAAAATTCCACTTTGATATTATCCCATCAGCTGTTTCAGCTTACGCTGTCCTATTTCCATTATCATGTACATTATAATATGATTATGGATTTTTATATCGCATTGTGAAAACGGTTAGTCAATAACTTGTCTTTTGGACGGTGTACATTGACTTCTACGTCACACCTGTAACTCACCTGCATAGATGAAAAAACAACAACTTCAGCAAGTGCCCAAAAAATGTAATGAAAGAAAAGAGCAAAGCTGCAGAATAACTACACCTTTTTGGAAAAAAAAGAGAAAGAAAGTGAGACAAATGTCCCAAATTCAAGAGTGTAATCGGGGTTAATTGCCCGAGCACAGGAAAAGGTCTATTGAGATCTTAGAAAGAGTAGGCCTTTTTTTATCCCAGGCGGACATTTCTTCACAGTATTATTTGCTGTTATCGCAAAATGTCTTCAAGGTCTCTTAAACAGTCCATTCTCTCTACACCTATCTTGGTACATCATTGATCTATTATGCAGAACAAAAAAGGTGAAGTTACAGTAGTTTGCTGCAGGCATTAAGCATGCATTTAATAAAGTCGTCATTCTATCATCATGGATGGGAGGAGTATTTCCTATACACTCTTCACGATAATAGATTTTTACATTACATCCATGTCACTAGCACATTTAAAGCCTACTTATGGCGTTGAGGAGTCGTGACTATATATTATCACTGACCCGTGTCAGACATGCAAATAGCCCTGACTGAGACAAGTGCTACATAGGAGTGGTCTCTCAACCAAAGCAGCAGAAACTGGAACTAGGTTGTGCTCTGTACGACTAGGGCGTCGAGGCTGTTAGCTAAATTGTGCTTACTAGACAACTCATCCATACTAGGGTGTTTACCCCTTACTTGAAATAATCATGGCAAAAAGTACTAAAACCTATCGATAGAAAGTTTAATATGTCTAATAGACAATGCAGCACCCCCCATGTTATTATCTTTTCTAGTTTTTGAGATATTGGGAGAAATGTGAGGCAAGGTTGGGCATTTCTTGTGAAAAATAGGCAGAAAGTGGTCATGGTCTGTGCACACACTACCACTCCACCAACCCCGACATACAGGGCTATACACAAGGCTCAGCAGTGCAGGTGAATAGCCTAGATGATGTACTTTAATTGTTCATTACACCTTTAATATTCATTATTTCTTTGAAATTCCTTAGGTGGGTGTAAAGGCTAATGCATTACCCAATAAGCACTACTTGTTGGTTTTGTCATTCCCCTCCACTGTAATTATACACTCAGCCCAAACATAATAAAAATTACTTATTAACCCAAATAGCCCTAAAGTTGCATTTTTTGTCATAGAGTGCTTAAAATTGATAAGTAGACTAATATATGACCAAATATGCCCTGTACAAAATTTAGACCTTTACCTGCACTGTAGGACAGTAGGACATAGGACTGCTGTCCTTTGAAATTTGTGTTCTTTTGGTTGCTATGGAAACCACAATTCCTGTATAAGAGTGCCGGAAACTGACAAATAGGCTTATATATGGCCATTTATGCCATACAAGAAATTTCAAAGCTTTAGCTATAGCGGATCCAGAGATCAGCACCGTTTACATGTAGGACAGTAGGACTTTGGGCGTCTATCTCCTCTGAAAAGGTCCAAATCTTTATCAGAAGGTAATTTCCTAAGTAGTAGGTATTTTCGGACATGTGTATAATGTCATAAAAGTACCTAAGAATACCCATATGTAGCATTTTTGGAAGCCTTGGGCCTAGAACTATAGGATGCAATATTTTACTTCCATATCTGTTAAGTTTACTTGCGGATATAGACCTCTTCCCATGAGCAGGAAATTTCAAAACTTTAGCTATAGCGGATCCAGAGATCAGCACCGTCTACATGTAGGACAGTAGGACTTTGGGCATCTATCTCCTCTGAAAAGGTCCAAATCTTTACCAGAAGATAATTTCCTAAGTAGTAGGTATTTTCGGACATGTGTATAATGTCATAAAAGTACCTAAGAATACCCATATGTAGCATTTTTGGAAGCCTTGGGCCTAGAACTATAGGATGCAACATTTTACTTCCATATCTGTTAAGTTTACTTGCGGATATAGACCTCTTATGCCCCCTTATAAAACTAAATACGTTCTAAACTACTCAAAATACGATCTAGCACATAATAACTTTTTTCAGGCAATAAATTAAGCTTTAAGATGTGCCTACCTCCATTACCATCATGTTAATTTTTCAGGTAATTTTGAGCTGCTCAGTCCTCCAGGGTGAGGGCAGTGACACTTCTGATAAGAATAGACAAGTGGAGGATATCCTTAAATGTAGACCAATGTGTGCCCTATGCCCTGAGGGTATCAGATTTCCCCATAGAAATGCCACAAGGCACGGATTCACCATCATAGACCATGCCCCTTAGTCCCCTATTTCCAAGCTATACCTATATTTGGCTGTACAGGGGTCTATGGGCACTGTTTTCGCGGTACTGAGCTCTGCAGGTGAACGGCCTACATACAATCTGCAAGTCACTCAATACCAAGTCTCCAGACTCCAATTTGCCCACCAGCATAGACAACTGGGATACAACTTGTCCACCAGTCAGTGAGGCAGCACTATACTTCTTGATTTTCCCAAGTTATTTGAAATTCCATAACTTGATTTATGGAGGCTGAAAGCCCGCCATAAGACTTCCAAAAATCACCCCGCGTAATGTTTCATGGGCTTTGGCATGAACATCCTTGAATTTAACTCCTGGAAATGGCTGCTGGACTCAAACTAATTATTTATTCCCAATATCAAATGACATATATACTGGTTGGTGATTGGCCGATGGCTCAACACCACACCCAGTAGATGAGCAACACAGCCCTAGTGAAAGTACAATGAACTTAGGGGAAGACAAATAGCCATCGAAAATAGAAATAATGAAAACCTCATCTAATTGGGGGGAAAAATGCAAAAGAAATATGTTTTACTCATAGCATTCTCTATATAGATTATTTTACGAAAATACTATAGCACTTCAGAATATTTGAAATTTTACATACCTAAAGCCCAGCCTAACTTTTGTTAGTCACAATGACTACCCAAATCAGTTTCTCTCTCCAAGCACAATCATGAACATGGTATAGATCTGCTGGAAGTTTCAGGCAAGCTAACTTACCTTAACCTCTGTCACTAAAGGATCTTAGTCACTTTGACTAAGATCCCTTAGTAAATTTAGCTAAGGTATAGTGGCATAGTGTTGTTTTTACACACCAGGTGGCAGCCAGGTTTGAAACAGGATTTTTCTGGTGGGTGTGTACGATAAAACTGCTTGATAGATATTATGGCAATTTTCAGGCATTGTATACATTTGAGGCTTTCACAATTCAATAAAACATCAAGCTAGGCAAGATAATTATATCAAATAGGTTGATATTTTGTCAAATTAACCAGGTAGTCAGATAGAAACACCTATTCTGTGGTAATCTAAATAAGTGAAATATCCACAGATGTATCTGCTTCTTTGTGGGAAACCCAGAGTAACTTGACTCAAGGGTTCTAAATAAAAATGATGTGGGGCATTTCACATGTTTTCTAAATGATGGGTCAATGATTTGTGGGGTGTGGATCCTGTGTAGAGCTTACACTCACCATTTGAATTAAACCCAAAGTATTAGATCACCTTCTTAGTCAAAACCACCAAGGAATCTTAGTTAAAATCAGGCAAGCCAAGGCAAGATGGGCACTTTGACTAATAGTTAGTTGTATTTGACTAAGAAAACCTTGGACACTTTGGCACATGCTTTTGACTAGGTATTGTTAGAAAGTTGGTCTTTTTGACTAACATCTGACTAAGATTTTGAACATTATTTTTTTCTGTGAAAGGAGGTGCAGTATATCGGCTTTTTGATTGTGCTTCCAAAACGTTAGGTTGCAATTTGGTGTACTTAGATTAAAATGATATAACCAGAAATGGGTGTGCATATAATAATTATTTAAGCCTGAAACGAAAAAGTCCCACTAAGAGTTTCTAACACGGACTCAAGCTGTGCAAATGAGACGCCCAATACTAGTTACTACCAATGACTGGCAATCTCCTTCTACATCATATAGGAACCATCTTGTTCATGTCAATGCTCCAAGGTAAAAAGAAACCTGAAGCGGCCGACCTACCCTGCTTATGTACAATATATCAAACATCCTACCTCAAAGTGACCTAAATATAGGCGGAACAAGCGGGGGGGGCAGGGGTCATGGCCCCTAACTTTGAAAAAAGGGGAGGCACGAAGTGTGTTTTGCCTTTTGCATAGGCTTAACATACCCATAAATAGGCGCAAAATTGATTCTAAAAATTATTATGGTGTATTCTGTAAAACATTAAGGTAGCTAGCCTAGGTTTTAAGCTAGCCTAAGTTGATGTGTAATGATTTATTAGCGAAGAAAGGTCATCTGTGCCGCAGACTTTTGTTCAGTGATTTGAGGACTTTGAGGAGCCGCACCCTGATTTTCATAATTGAGGACAAGGTTATCAACAGGTTTGGAGAAAATTAGAACTACACTGAACCTATATATATATATATATATATATATATATATATATATATATATATATATATATATATATATATATATATATATATATAATACAATATAAGTATTACCCTAGGAACTCTAAACTTTACCTTCGGACTACCGATTACTAAGCCTAATTAAGTTGATGTGTAGGTGGTAGACTGCTGCTTTATACACAATCATGTATACCACGGTTAATACACTTCAGAACGATTTTGGGTGCTCAACTGGATAACCTTTTATCATGTAATAAAGGCACTAAGTTAACACTTGAACATTAACAGTGTTCCTTTTCTATACTATTACTATAGACAATGTATGTGACAGCAGCTCAAGTATTCCTTTAAAGCTTTGACAGTGGTAGGTACTGAAAAGCTCATCCTGGGCGGGAATAGAACCATCATCTGATCCAAAGTGCTACACTATGCATGAGGCCACAGGGCCGGATGATGATGTTGGGTTAGATGAGTCTGGGACCCTATTGATAGCATATAAGATATGTATTTGTATGTCAGCGAATGCAAAATGCATTCTGATGCATTTTGATGCACCCTAAAGATGCACACAATGGTATAAAAACAATGTGTGGTGATTATGGATGCACTCATTGACTTTAGTGCCTAGATAAAAGCACTCAGCTTTGCCTCATGCTTTTATCTGGCCCTATAGTAAAGTCAACTTGTGCTTCCTTTATCACCCTCTTTGCTCTAACCATGGAAATGCATATGAGAGGGTCTTTCCAAGTCCATGATGATGTCTTGATATAGGCGACATAACAAAACTAAGGGGGGCATCGTTTTTATACCATTGTGTGCATCTTTAGGGTGCATCACTAGAGGTTGACCATGGTGTTGGCTTCAGTGAGGTGGAATTCGTCAAGGAATGTACACACCTCAAATGACTTATAAAAGGTCTGGGCAAGATAAGTTCTAAAAAGTGTGTTATTTTATCATCCTAGTTCATCCACTAGGGTCAGAAATTGGGCATAGATCTATACTCATGTTGAAAATGGTTCAGAGAGAGACTGTCTTATGGAAAATTTGCTATTTAGATGCAGAGTAGCAGACAGATGTTAGAATCGCCGAGGAAATGAGATATCATATGTATGCCACTTATAAAGGCATCCCAAATAGAGCACATCAAGGCGTCCTTACACTTTCCCAGGGGGCAGATTATATCACCTGTATCCTTCAGGTCTCCTTCATACTAACTGGTTTATTTTATGTGGTGGCTATATAGACTATGAGTACAGTGCCCCACATGGACATTGGACCACGGCCTTACTCTCTACCAAATGATGTGTATATCCCAGATAGGGAAAGCAGTGCGTTTTAGTAAACTTGACTATAAATGTTGTCACATCTAAATATATTTTAAACTTCAAATGATAGAGAGCTCTGCTGCCCTCTGATAATGTATCGGGGAAGATCACGCAAAAGGAGCATTAAACAGACACTGCCTCTAGCCAGATATAACATAGGGTGATTACCCCTTACTTGAAATAATCATGGCAAAAGATTTCTAAAACCCATTGATAGAAATTAAGCTTAATATGTCTAATACACAATGCAGCACCCCCCTGTTATTATCTTTTCTAGTCTTTGAGATATTGGGACAAATTTGGGCATTTATTGTGAAAAATTCCCCATACAAACTCTAGGCAGAAAGTGGTCATGGTCTGTGCACACACTACCACTCCACCAACCCCACCATACAGGGCTTAACACAGGGCTCAGCAGTACAGGTGAATAGCCAAGATGATGTACTTTAATTTGTTCATTACACCTTTAATATTCATTATTTCTTTAAAATTCCTTAAGTGGATGAAGGCTAATGCATTACCCAATAAGCAGCACTACTGGTTGGTTTTGTCATTCCCGTCCACTGTAATTATACACTCAGCCCAAACATAATAAAAATTACTTTTTAAGGCTTAGATATGCCCCTTTATAACACTAAATACGTTCTAAACTACTCAAAATACGATCTAACACAAAATACATTTTTTTCAGGCAATAAATTAAGCTTTAAGATGTGCCTACCTCCATTACCATCATATTAATTTTTCAGTTAATTTTCAGCTGCTCAGTCCTCCAGGGTGAGAGCAGTAACACTTCTGATAAGAATAGAAAAGTGGAGGATATCCTCAAATGTAGACCAATGTGTGCCCTATGCCCTGAGGGTATCAGATTTGCCCATAGAAATGCCACAAGGCATGGATTCACCATCATAGACCATGCCCCTCAGTCCCCTACTTCCAAGCTATGCCTATATTTGGCTGTACAGAGGTCTATGGGCACTGTTTTCGTGGTACTGAGCTCTGCAGGTGAATGGCCTATATAACAGGTAGAAACTATTCCCCGTGTTGTGAGGCCTAGGTGATAGGACGTACGTGGGACGTAGACATACAAGAGTATAAAACTTTACTGTTCAATATAGGTGAGGATTTATTCCATTAGAATATAACTCTTGCAGCTCCGCCTCACTGTCTTTCCTTCAACTTAGTGTGTGCTTATAATACTTAAGGTGCGCCTTATACGCGAGGTAATACGGCAAGTATATCATACAATATGCAGGGTCTACATTCTGTACTGGATATTTGTCAATATTGCCATTACTGTACATAAAGTACATTTTCCCTGGGGATTTTAATTTGGGGGGGGGGGAGGAAAAGGAGGCAGTTCCCTGATTGCCCCAAAAGCGTAGGGTGTGTGTATAAAGACCTCGGTGGCCTGAGACAGAAAGGTGAAATGAGTGGGTGTTTTATTGTTTCTCTACAAGGGATGGGTGTGTGCACTCTAGAGGTGAGGATATAGTTGTATAGAGTATGTTTTTTATTGTCCTGCCACATGGTCTCATCGTCCAGACAGACACCTTTAATCTTATACCAACTTGAGCTGTAGTGGGTATGTCTCTCTGATCAATATATTTTTAAGGGGGCACAACACTGCACAATATGGTGGCTGGAGCAGAACACTTTAGCCTTAATGGTTTAGAAGAAATGTTTCATACCCACGCATATCATACACCATTATGACTGTCTAAGATAGTTTTATATATTTTTTCCTGTATTGAGGTGTTTCCATGGTTACACAGCCAGAATTAAACAAAAACATTAGTTTTTGGCTTCTTTGGCTTTGAACAGATCCCTTAAGATACCTATGCATCTTCTATCACATTATTTAAAACAATTACTTATAGTATGGAGTTCATTTGTTGTATTTTCGGGGTTCCTCACAACCCTAACCTTGTAGACAATACATATGGCTTTATTTTGTCGTAACTGTAGCTGGTCATTCTCCCCCTTCACAAGTCTGTCCCATATGATTCTACTCATATGTAATCAACATAATCAAATGAGGGGAGGACCATACTTTTATATATTATGACTGCAGTTTCATTATTGACATAACTTCTGACTCTAGCTAATTGTACGTTTTTATGCCTTAATTGTTTCACTACCTTTGCACGATATTTGACAAAGTTTAATGTAGAATCTAGTGATAAACCTAGGTAGGTAAACACCATTTAGACAAAAAACAGGGTTCACATTATTCAAATTATTTTTGAAAATATTCTATTTTTTTTCTTTTATTGATTGCTAAACCATTATTGATACACCATGTAGCTAATCTGGTTCGACACTTCAGGGGTGGGCACATCGTGGAGTGCTGGAGCAAACCTATAAATCTTTGTAGCAAGGTGTTTTTGAGAGGATTGTTGGATAAATCACGCTGAGGAATTTGCGGATTGAGGTCTTACACAAAGTTAGTGTATTTTAGGGGGTTTGGGAGGCATAGGCCCCCCCACACAAAAAAAAATCATCGTTTACCTATAAAATTGGTTGTGTTCTCTAGAAATTAAGGATATAATTGCTCAGATTTAACATCAAAAGAAGTTGTGATCTAGGGGATTGAGGTACCAGTAGCAAAATGCTGCAAGAAATCTTTCAAATTTGGCATGCATTTAATATGGGTGTATCGTGGGAGCTTTGGCAGTGAGTTGCTTCTAGAAAATTAAAATTTCAGACTCTCAAAACATTTGACTTTAAGATGATTTGTGGGGTAAATTTCTATGGGAACATTTTGAAATTTTACTAACAAAATGAGTGTGTTATGGGAGTGTTGGGAGGGGATTAATTGCTGCAAGAAAATTTTGAGATTCTATAGGTACATAAATGATTCAGGGAGAATATACCCCAGACTAAAATTCTAAACATTGGTGTTTTTTAGAAGATTTGGGGAAAATTGCCACAAGAAAAAAAAACAGATTCTAAAGGCCTGGGTACATTTTGATATGCTCTACTTGATTCAGGGGTTAATATGTCCAAATCACTTCTAGAAAGTTCAGATTCTACCTTGAAGCGGTTGTATATATTTTAGGGAATTCAGATGGAAAATTGCTACAAGAAAATCTTCAGATCCTGCCATTTTAATGGATGTGATCTAGAGGATTTGGGTGCAGATTGCTCCAAGGAGATTTTCAGATTCTACTTAAAAACATTCATATTGAGCAGAAATACATTCAAAAGTATTTGGCAGCAAACAATTAGTATTGGTAGTGTCTATATTGTTCTGATGTAATGTAAGAGTCTTTTGCTATGGTATTTGTGCCTCAAGGCAAGATCACATTCAGGATTGTAATGAGTGAAGATTGCTCCAAGAATATATAAGCATAACTTTGGTTCTAATCAGAATATTTACAAAATTCTCTCAGATCTAGAATGCTCAGATAATCTCCTTGTCACTGTAGCATTTTCTAAGGTCTGTGTCGCATACTTTTTGCGACATTGCGACAGTTGCCCACCCCTGCTGACTTATGCATGTCCTCAACTTTAGTAACAGATAAGAAGGCATCATCAGCATACAGTGTATATTTCACATTATCCATAATTTCTGAAAATCTATAAAACTGAAAACATCTCAGGGCCCATCACTGAGACCTGAGGAACTTCGCATTTGACTAACATTTTGGATGAGAGGTGATTACAACAGTTCATTGCATGATTTGAAAAATTCCAAAGTGCCAAAATCAAGTCACAAAGCCTGTAATTTTTAAAAGAATTTTATGGGAAACCATATCAAATACTTTTTCTCAATCTATGTATAGATTGATGGTAGGGGGGGCATAAATTTATAATTTATATTGTTCATAATAGGTGTTCACATATGGCTGACTGCGTTTAGAGACCGTTACTCTACCCATCCTCGATGTAGTTTACAGTCTATAACAAACAAGTTTCTCTAAAATTTCTCCTGGGACGGCAGTAGCCTTAAATCGATACAATAATTAGATACCTCAATACCTTGGCTTTAGGCTTTGTAAATCTGAAAGAATTGTGTAAACATTCCTATTAGAACCAAAGTAATGGTCAAAAGTACATTGCAAATAACCTAATCCAAATTAATTAATGTCAGACACACCGGAGGCCCTGTGAGTTTCTGTCAATGTCAGACAGACAGGAGGCCCTGTGAGTTTCCATCAATGTCAGACAGACAGGAGGCCCTGTGAGGTTCTATCAATGTCAGACAGACAGGAGGCCCTGTGAGGTTCTATCAATGTAGACACACAGGACACTGTTTTGCTTCACTTTAGGCCCAGTGCAAGGTGTCCATAAAAATGTACTGTCCACAGACTATTTTTACAGAGTGTCCATAAAATAAATTTTGTCCACAACCACAATCATGGTATCCACAAAATACACTGTGTCCACAATCTATCATCACAAAGTATCCACAAAACATGGTTTGTCCACATACCTTTGTCAAGGTGGGATAACATGGCGTTTGGTACTCTTCTGTTAGCACTACTGCATGTATGACTGAGCCAGCGGGTGGGCCTTGTTTATGTGGGGTTGACTCACTCTTACACCTCCAGTGTTGTTGTCACAACATTGTACATGGTCAATTCCAGGAAATGGTCGTCATAGCTCCACTGATGTCCCAATGTCTTATTCTGAAGTCCACCTTTAAGTTTTTGCATTCATGTGCTTTGTATTTGGTACAGCTGTAAAGGGAACCATGGTTTTGTATATCCGTTAGTATTTAGGGAAATAGAGGATAAAATCTGCTGTTTTTAAGCCATTTTACAATAGAAATCTAGGAAACACCCAGCGTGGTGTTACCTGACCAGGTGAGATTAG
Organism: Acholoe squamosa; assembly: GCA_949317995.1. Taxonomy (NCBI): domain Eukaryota; kingdom Metazoa; phylum Annelida; class Polychaeta; order Phyllodocida; family Polynoidae; genus Acholoe; species Acholoe squamosa. The sequence goes on along the minus strand of OX439036.1, from coordinate 59,082,098 downwards.
TTACTTCAAACCTGCTCCTTATATACTGGCGGATTATTTACCATGACGTCACTCGATGACATCATAGATATCAATACGAGCTGCAAGTAGTCCCTAACCGTCCACGGCTAATTATATAATTATACACAAGTGTATATAGTTCCATCAGTTAGCTTGCTGCCAGGGATATATACCGGTAATAACGAGAGGTAATATAATATATGAGTAAATGGTAAATGGTGAATAATAATAATGATTAACTAGTAATAAATGATCTAATCACAGACACATGAGTTTGGTGGGATACTGACCTTGGGGCTATCAGCACCATACATGCCAAAAACACACAAAAACACGCCAAACACATGTAAACACATACCAATCAGCATTGCAAATGAGATTGGCATAACCTGTCTAGATGTAATAATTCATCTTTATAATTGAATATAACCATACACAGCACTGGATTTCCAATTAACATTTCTCTTAATATCCTCTATACTGAGGCCAGCATCCTTTAATAAAGTAGCACCACCGTGCCTAAGTGAGTGGGTAGAGACACAACCGTTAATATTAGACTGTAAAGCTAGATGTTTTAACCTAGAGTTGACATAATGATATTCCATACCATTACCTCTAGACTCAAACAAGAGATCATTTTGTATCTACCCCTACACAAACGTTGTACGCCCCTATATGGACACAGCAAGGAGTTGTCATTCCTTAGCAAGAAAACATAGAAAGAACCTTTACCCAGTTGATCTGTTTTAGAAGTTCTAACATGTATACTGATATAATCACTCTCAAATTTAATATCACCTACCCCCAGTGAATGAGGGGATCTAACCACGTGGCCTACCCTGAGTACACCTCTAAAACATGTTAATAAAGCTAACCAAAATTTCATATCTGCTCTGTTAGATAGGTCTAGACTCGACCTTAATTTCAACATTTCCTGTGGAGTCAAAGGATAAACTTCCCTTGCTGGAATAGTATCAGGTCTTTCGATACCATCCAAAGTCTTTTTTAACATGAAATTACCACTATAATCAATGAAACCATTTAACTTTTGTTGGTACCAAACTGCAGACATGTAATTTTTTACAGATGAAGGCTTCACATATTCAGACAGTTACATCGCATATATTGAACCTTGAGATGGAGAACAAGGAAAAGGTTGTAAATTAAATTTTTTACAAAATTTCTGATACCTTTTAAGTTGTTGTTTCCTTGTTCTCCTAGTATTCTCTGACACACCCTGGTCCAAAAGATACCTTTTTCTTTTTTGCAACCTCTTCCACTCTGGAACCAAAACAGCACGTTATAATCATCATTGTTGATAAAGCACAACCAGAAAATTTCTCAACCATTCCATGCAAAGCTTATTTTTAGATCTACCTGTGTTGATCATGGCTAGAACTTGCATATTATCTGTTATACAATGGATTCTTTTATTTTTAAAACTGGAAATCCAACGCTTTAAACCCATCATAACAGGATACAATTCATACACATTGATATTTCTATGGTGCTCAGATTATCAAGTATTGGAGGGACAGTAAAATGGCCTGTGCCAAGGTTAAAATTATCACAAGAAGTCCAATCTCCATATAGAAAATCATTGCCCATCCAGGCTCCAAAGCCCTTAACAGAGTCAGAGTACATCAGGGTATCAACCACGTCATTAAGGATTAAACTTTTACAGTTAAAAGTACCACAAAAATCCAACCACCAATACATATCTCGCCTGGTAAATTCAGAGACTCTAATGTAACCCCTTGGTTTAGCTCAAGCACATAAGTAAAAAATTCTCCTACTAAACGTTCTACCACCTTTTACAACCTGAGAACAAAAGGACATGAGACCACCAATCCTCTCAAGATTCTTTTTTGAGATGAACTTCTTATCAACATTGTCTAATAAGATACCTTTCATTTTTTCTACTTTATCATTAGGTAGAGATAATTCCAGCTCAACAGAATTAATCAAAATACCTAGAAATTTGCACTTCTGTGCTGGTTCGGTTACTTTTTCCTTAGAGGTTACAAACCCCATGTATTCCATACACTCTATCAACAAATTTCTCTGACTGAGACACTCCTCATATGAGTCCGCAATAACTATAAAATCGTCTAAAAAATTAACAATCTTCTTTACACCATAGAACTTTGCTACCTCCACAACGAAATCAGAAATTCTGTTAAATATATATGGAGCACATTTGAGACCAAAGGTTAACCTGTTACTAACATAGTATTCCTCACCATGTCTAAAATCCCATCTGAACCCTTGCATAGTTGTATGCGGACCATATACATTTATAGACTTGTAAGCTGACTTTAAATCCACCACACTCATATAATTATTCCTATCCAACTGAGCAGTCACAGTGCTAATACTATTATAGGAAAAAATTGAGCCAGTAGTATCCATAAAGTTATTAATAGAGATTTTTTCCGGCATACTACAGTCAGTTATGGGTCTTAACTTGCCATTAGACTTTTCTAATTACTCTTTACCATACGTTGTTACCTATTAAAAATCACATCTAGCTGAGCATTTTAAATATTTTGGTAAATTTTAGAGTAGTGACGACCTTTTTCTGGAATTCAACGTATACTTAGAATAGGGGTGACTTTGGGGGGAGAGAGGGTCGGTGACCCCCCCCCCCATACGGCGTGCTTCACGGTAGGTTTGACCCTGTCAGGTGAGCATACCTGTGGTCCCCTACTACACATAGGTGGGTGGGTGGGGGCGGTTCACCTGGATGCTGTTTCAGGGGCTATTTCACGTATTCCAAGGTAGCAGGTTGTCCCATGGGCGCCGCCATTGCTGAGCTTGTTACCAGCGAGTTCTACTGATAACACCTATCAGATGGGTACCAGTTGGCCCCCGAGAGGGCCGCAGTGAATTATTGTGATTATTTCAATGGCTAATAATTAATCCTGCTAAGTCCGTATACACTGGGGTGTCCATATAGGTCTATCATAGAATCCGTATTGTAAAACAATTTTTTAGAGAGGATCCCATGTATTGGGGTGCGTCACTTGGCACCCCCTTATTCATGTAGTTTCGACCCTATCGACGTCTCATCAGGTGGGTCTGACACAGGAATTGGTTCGCCATATAGGAGGACCCGGCTTCCCGTCTGGTCCAACATTCAGTAAATCGGGGTTGGATCCCTTATGCTACATAGTAGATACATCAAGGATAGTACAGGTTCCCTAGGATGTGTTACTGAGAGCCTAGTCTATGGAAGGAGGGTAACAGGCCATCCCCCTCTACCCCCTTAAAAGTAGGCTGCAGTGTTCAGTGTTGATTCCTTTAGAGGATTAGGTGGTTTATGGAACTGTAGTATGCCTTTATCAGGTTGATACCAGATGGTAAAAAGGTACCAACTAAATAAAAAGATTCTGCTGAATCCAAAGTTTATAGTCTTGATTCTCAGAAATTGATCAAAATTACCCAAAAAGGAGGTTTAATGATGAAAATATTTTGAAATTGTACAAAAATGATACAACATATAAACCAAAGTTCATAACTAATCTACATATCCAAATGTTTGCCTATCTCTTAATCTGGCAAGGACTGTGCCTGTGCATCCCTCTACTTATCCAACATACTGTCTATCCCTTAGTCTACCTATCACTCATACTGCCTATCTCTTGAATTCAAAGCACCTTGAGTTAAGGCTAAAGCTGACTCCACACCTTAACTTATCTTCTCTGTGCCTACTTTTCTTAGTCTACCTATCTTCAATCTGCCAACCTAACCCTCATGGTGACTATCCCTCAGGCCCTCATGTCTATTCTATATTGTTCATCTGAGCCCTTATGGTTAACAGTGCATTCCTTATCGTGTCTACTATTTTAGGTCTACAGGTCTACCTTAATAGTGCCTATCATAAAGCCTGCCTATCCCTCATGGTGCCTATCCCCCAGCCTGCATATCACTCATGCTTACTGTACATATCCCTCAGCCTCTTGAATTACCATGCTTATCTGTATGAGCCTTACCATGCTTATCATTATGCTAGCTTTCTATCCAACTTGCTTCACATCCCTCTTGATGTCTGTTCCTCTCTTCCTATCCCCCATGCTGCATATCACTCATGCTATACCACTTGGCTAAAAAACGTTTTTTAACGTTAAAACAACATTTTATTTGGTTCCTATGTTTGCCAAATGCTTTTTCAATGATGAAATAACGTCGAAATATTTACTCAAAAAACATTTTTTTCACATATTTTATTTCAGGTTAAAAAGTGTGTTTTTTTACGTAAAATAAATGTTTTTTTTTACGTAAAATAAACGTTTGTTTATCATTGAAAACACAAACATTGAAAACTGGGTTAAAAACAATTTTTCAACATATTTTTACCAACAATTGGGGTATAATACCATGAAAGAGAGGCAACCTGAAGGATAGATAAATGGAAGGATGTGTAGTATGGATGATAGGTAGATGTATGGTTGAGGTAGACTTTTGGATTGATACCTTAGGGGATAGGTTGACTTCCTAATATAGAAGTTGTTTACAAAAAGTGTATATAAAGAGTCTCTAATAAGTGGGGCATGTTGGTATGGTAAGTTAGTAGCCCTCAGCCTTCGTGTCAGGGTTACCTAGCACAGGAGGAAATCTGATACAGTGTTTATCCGAAATTAATCAATCCTGAATCAGCTACATTATGTACATTAGTGTCTGGTGATATCAGTAATCAATTGAAAAAAATTATTATTCGTGCAAAACCCATTGACTCATAAATATTTTAAATCGTCTTCATTTAACAAATTCACGTTGAAATCACCCATAAAGATGACTGGCGTACGCAATGCAGTAAGCTTACATTATGATCAAGGGGTCTATAACAGATTTAATTTTACCAATTTCTACGTCTACACATAATATTTTATATTATCTATCTATTAAAGAGCTTGCACTATCTATGCTGGAGGCCGTTTCACAGCATTTAATACAATAAATACGGACGTCCTTATTTAAAATACGGACGTCCATGTTTCAAATTTCTGTCCATATTTGAACACCTACTCCCCCCTCCCCCTGCACATTTGAAATATACTTCATATTGTAAATGCGGAGGGGGGATACCCTGGTACCTTCAGATCGACATCCTTTATGGATGAGTGAAGCTATGTTTCCACAATACTGGTAATGTCTGCACTAGACGCAAGTTTAACCCTTTTTTTTTATAAATTGATCTTGCATCAAAGCATAACTATAAAAGACCCTTTTTTTGTGTGAACTCATGTAACATAGTCATTTTTATATTTGCTGAAACTGTTGAATGAGTGATAGTGATAGAGAGTGAGTGATACCAATATGAGGGTGATCGCATGGGGATGTGTTTCTCTCTCATTCTAAGGTATGGCTGCACTACAATGCACTCTGCATATAATAGCAATATATCACAAATTAAACCGTAGTAGATATACTGATCCTATGTACATAATAGGTTTATATACCGTGCATGTTATTAACAAAATGCATATATATATATATATATATATATATATATATATATATATATATATGGAACTATATACTCTCATGTATTTATATATAATTAGCCACGAATGGTTAGGGACTACTTGCAGAGCGCAATGATATCTATGATGTCATAGTGTGACGTCATGGTAAACAGTCCTCCAGTATATAAGGAGTAGTTTTGAAGTAACCGTCAGTTGGCCATCTCACCTGAACAGGTAACACCATGCCAGGTGTTTCCTTGATTTTTAGTTGATTTTCTTGGATTATGGATTGATTATTCAATCAAGATGGGCAGGAAGTCAACAAGAAGTGCCAAGGCGATGACTGCTTCAAAGAAATCGGCCAAATCGGCAGCAAAATCGGCCAACTTAGGATTTTTGAGCGATGTGGACTTATCCTGTGAGGGTCAGGTACCTTCACCGCCCAGCCACGTTAATGGGTTTGAGGAGGGTTCACTCGTTGACCAGACGGGGGACAGGATTAACTTGCTGGAGGGTGAAATACTCAAAATCAAGAGTCTTCTGCAGGACGTAAATGCTACTAGAGGGGACTGGAGAGACGAGATGTTGGATTCGACCAAGGGGGCGGGGCACCCACGTGCTGATGTTTATGATTGTGTTATGACGTCAAGTCGTCAAAGACCCAGCCGTGTTTCCCTGGAGAGACGACAACAGTCACCGAGCGACCATAGCAACAGTTCGAGATGGGAAGAAGTCACTCGCCGATGTCCTTGTCGGGGGTCTAAATCGTCATTTTCTGCTCGTCAGGGTGTGCGCGAGTCTTTCATCAGTACCTTGAGTCAGCCACCAGTACTTTAAGTCGGTTACACCATTTCATGAATCAAATACTGTGCAGGAAAGTGTCTATTGTGTACTTGATGCAAGAAAAGGGCAGATTCTGAGTTTACTGATAATTGAGAGGGTGTGGATGTATTAAGTTAAGACTAATTCTGTTCCTTGACTCCTTGAGGCAGTATTGCAAGTTTATTCTCATTTCCCAGTTGTACTTCAATATAAGTGGCTTGCACATTGTCAGAAACCTATCTCAATTTGCATGGATATCATCCCAAACATGTCATCTTTCATAGCCTGTGGAAGCTTGTAGACACAAAGTGCCAAAGATGGTTACATCTCCCAACCTTGTTCCAATATAAATAGCTTAAACCCCTCTAAGGTGATTATTAACAATTTCAATTTGGCACTAATAAACATGCAAAATGGCCGACTCAAGGTACATGGACGACCCAAGGTCACTCTACCCTACTAGACTACACTGTTCATGAACTGCTTTTGTAGTGTTTTTCCAATGCATTCTGGCCCGGGAGTCTACCATTAGGAGGTAAACTATCAGTTGTCCAAAGGCAGAGCTGCATACAAATATTTACCCCATTTTGATAAGCAAATTAGGCTATCATCATTGCTGTTTTGATTTAAAAATCACATAATATACTTTTTATGGTTAACTGTACATTTATTAAATGATTCCCCATGTTCAGTTTTGCAAATTAACCTACTAAATAAAAGACAAGGTATTTTTATAGAATTATTCATTATTTTTACACGATCTATATTCAACTTCAATTTTAGAGAGGAAACATTGTTGAAAATGAATGTATCCACTCTGATCTCATTTCAGCATCATCTAAAGACCTTGTATGCACATTTTCATGATTTCCGCTCAGATTTGCCAAAAAGCCTGGACTTTGTTACATAATTACTGCACTATTGCTAGTAGTACATAAGCTGCAGTATATGACATACCCACGATCACCAGCCCGAGGTGCAGCCCAGGTTTATTACACAGGGAAAACATCAATCAGAACGATGTCATATCTGTTGTTTAGGCCTACTTAGTGTCTGAAGCATTGGTCTCTCACAGTTCTATGACTAAACTAGACAATGACGATCCATTCACCCAGCCCATTTGATACATTGTAACAGACCAAGGAGTCCCGACATTTGGCTATGATACATTGTAACAGACCAAGCAGTCCCTTCTACCCAGGTTTAAGGCATACCTGTCACGAGATACACATTAGCGTTGACAGACAGACAGCGGTTTTTTATGACTTGTGTCTTAGTAAAATACACATGGACAGTGTCCCGCAATGAGGACAGAAAGCAGGTCTAGTGGCACACGTCGGCTTCCGTATGTGATTAGAAATTAAGCACAAAATCACCATAAACACGTTTAATTTCTAAACACCTTTATGACAGTGTACCTAAAATTCTCTTATTGATTATTTACTTCAATTCAAAAGGTGTCCGGCTTTAGGCATCTGTCCAACTCGGGGTGCCTTTACCCTAGTGCCATAGCCAGATAGCCGCGACAGTGTTACCTGCGGTACACAATTTCCTTTGTTCTGTTTGTTATTGTTTATAAATACACATGTAGTCTGTAGTGCATTTAGGGATCCTTTTTGGTCTCCTCAAATATAAAATTTAATGATAACTGGAGTCTTAGCTTCTGTACGCAGTGGATGTCCACCACCAACGGCGCTAATTCACAAAGGTGTTTCGAGCAATACATTGACCCCTATGACCCTTGCCTCTGACCTGTATGGGTTGAATGTCTCATACTTTGTATAGGGTGTGAGAGTAAGTATACCATTTGGCCTACCAATATAGAAAACGTTTCTTTTCATAGACAACAGCCACTTCAACTTGGTTATCTGAGAGAGATCTACTTATTTTGGCAAAAGAACAACAACATTATGTTTACAAATAGGCCATGATTATCAATTTATGCTCTGCTGTCCTTTGAAATATATAGAGCATATATATACACGAACTAAGGTCGAATCGCACTTACGCAAAAATAGTTCTCAAAAGCTGTGAAGTTAGATATCGTCAGCACTGGACAGTGGACTCTTGACGATGTTCTAAATCACAAGGGTTCTCACCCGACCTCTGTCAACTCCATACGCCACTATAGCTGACATTGGGCAGTGCATTTCTAACAATTTAAAGCTGTACTTGGGGAAAGGTACTTTATATCATGATTTTTTTTGCCGAGAATAGGGCCTACATAAAAGATATCTGCAGGGGCCTCCCTTTGTATTCTCTATGTATAGGATATTGTAGATATCGAGGGTTTCCAGTAGAAAATATCATTTGATGTCCAATTTTGTCCAATTCACAAGAGTATGGAAAGTCTTCTTAGCCATGCATTAAGCACCCATTAGACAATGTGACCATTAGCTATTGACTAAGGCCCATACAATCCTAAATCACGTGGATTGTTTCACAATTTTTACGTAGAGGGATTTGACCTTTACATTCATTTTACACATATATACAAATAATATAAAGAACCTCATTTTGTTTCGATGAGACGTGCATATAATACCGCAGT